>CM060902.1:183437500-185937500 GCA_030737815.1 Allium fistulosum | reverse complement strand
TTCAATTCTGAGACTGTTCGAAAAATGGCTATTTTTCAATCGATAATTAAATATTAAAAATATTCAATTTCCACAAATTAACTTTAAATTCAATTTTAAAAGTTCTATAACATTACTATAACCCCAATATGATAAGATAAAATTTTACAAATCATTTTCAATCATATTCAACTCGATTTTCAATTATTTCTGAAATTTAACTTATTTAATTATCGATTTAATTGTCTAATTAAATCCAATATTCGAAAAATAAATTATTCGACTGTTTAATTTCAATATAAAATTGCCAATTTTAAATTATTAACTTTTAAATCAAATTTCAATTGTTCACAAATCTCATTTTTAATTTCACAGTAATTAACAATCTTTTACAATGTAGTTTTCCATTATAAATCCAATATAAAAGATTATATTAGATTCAACGTTCAATTATATTGTAATTCAAATTCAAGTTATTTAATTCCAAATGAATTCTTTTATTTCGATTTACACTTTCATTATTGAATCAACCATTTACTTATACATTATTATCAATAGTTTATAATTCATTTACTTTCATTTTCTTCAGCTATCATCTTATTTAAATTCACAGTAATATTAAATTACACTCATTTACGTTGATTTCCATATTATAACTTCAATATTAAATGTAACATTTTATTTATTTCGTTGTTTATAATCAAATTCAATTCAATTACTTGTTACATTCAAATTTAAATCTTTACTTACGTTCAATTACAAGTTAACATCTTTATCGAATTACAGTTTCAGTTATTATCTGCTTTCAATCAACTGTAATATTAAGTTACATTTATTTATATTAGTTTCAATAACATAAACTTCCATTATTAAATCTACCATTTTATTTATTCTTTGTTTACAATCATAACCAATTTGGTTTACAATCAAATTCAATTCATTATTTACATTCACTACAAGTTAACATCCATATTTAATTTACAAATAAGTTATTTCAGAATTCAGTTTTGTATTTTAACTTGTAATTCACATTTAACAACACAAAATTTTATTTCCTTCGAATTTTTATCCAAAATTTTCATTTTAATTCATATTTTTAAAGTGTTAAAAATACGGGTCGTTACATTCTCCCCCACTTAAAACTTTTCGTCCTCGAAAAGGAACGGAGAAGGGGAAACCATCATTTAGATATAATTCATTCAAAATATTCTACTTATTTGCAAAATTTAGTTATAGGATTTTTTCCACAAAATTTTCTAACTCCCGGATTTTTGAAAAATTTCGGCAGCACCTCCTTTGCGCGGCTAGGACCGAAAAATTTCACAGTAGTAATAATTGCATGATATACATCTCATTACAAGAATGAGGCATCCCAAAACATGGGGAACACAATAATATACCACAACATAAACTGTAATCCGAGAACATACCCTTTATTTAGCGTTTATTAGCATTTTAACTTACATTTTGCATTAAGCGCAGAAACGAGCTCCACAAGTGAAGCGCAACCCCTTTGCTACCTACTAAAATGATCAATAACCAAGTTAGAACCATGCATATAAAGATAGATCGATATACTTATCATAAACAACACACATATAACATGTTTAGCTTCAAAACTGAAATTCCAATTCCAGGACAGCAAACGAATCTCAGTTTTTGGTCACCTAAACGATAAAATTTGACAATGGAATCTAAACAAAAGTTGTTGCATTCGTTTCAGGCTTTCCAGAATGTCCAAAATCATTGAATTCGGAACTTCTGTTCAAAAGTTACGACCGTTTTACTAAATAGATACGCCTCAGCCTGGCAATGAATTTTGCAGGTCAGCGACGTTTGGTCACGTTTTTGACCTTCTAAACGACAGCAAAATACCAAATTCTTAAAACCAAAGTTTTAGCATAAGTTCTAAGCTTTCCAGAAAGTGCAAGATCATCAAAATCCGATACACCAGTAAAATGTTATGGCAAAAATACTAAGAGTATATGCTACTGATTTTGCTTCCCTTTTACACAGGCCAGCGAGAAGATTCAAATTTTTAACTAAGTAAATGAAGGAATTTCTCAAGACAGTCTAAACAAAAGTCGTGCTACAGTTTCTATGATTTCCGAAAAGTCTAAGATTGTCAAATTTCGTCCAGCCATTTAAAAGTTATGGTTGTTTTCGTTTCAGCATATATTGGACAATTTTGGATTTTTCCAAAAATTTGCTTTTATTATTTCAAAGTACAAACCATCAAGCTTCAAATTTTCTAAAGAAACAATCATAAACACAAAGTTGTTTATTTTCTTATTTATCCATGAAATAAGTTTACATTCGATTTGTTTTCGACTTATTCAAGTTTGTTTCATTCATAATTTAAATTCAAGTCAATTTGCTTCAATTTAATTTGAATTCAATTATATTTAATTTCACTTTGCTTCAAATTTGAATTTAATTATTTAAAATTTTTATTCCGTTTATTCAATTCCATTTACACTAATGAATTCTATTTAATCAATTACCATCCATCTAACAACCAATGCATATCAAACATTAACATCCATCCAAAATCTATACTAAATCAATTATACATTTCCAAGTCAAAATTTTAATTTCATACACTTCCAAGTTTATTGACATTTAGTTTTATTCAAATTAAATTAGTTTCCATTTACTAATTTTATTTTTAATTAATTTTAGATTTAATTCATTTTACAACTTAAATTTCTTTTATATTTACATCTATCAATAGGTCTTCACATTTTATTATTCGCAATCACACTTGTATATTATTCATTTGCTTATCCTTATTAGCATTTTAAACTTTTTAAGTATTTGGTAAGTTATAGCTATGCAAATAGAATGTAGTTAAACAATATACAATTTTTTTCATTCAATTTGAGTGTTATACCTATTAAATAAATTTCCAACTTGTTATTTTCCAAATTAAGGGTTACTCCTAAAATTTTGACCGTTCAAGTCAACAAAACATACACACATGCCGACTCAACCAATCCAAAATACAGATAGTTATTGGGGTTAAATAAGAAAAGAAAGGAAAGAACAGAAACAAACTCAGAATCTCGCAGCGGAAGGGACAAGATATAATAATAAAATAACAGTTTATGAAGCTGTTAAATAAATATTTCTGATTATTATTATACATCATAAATCAGAGTTACATACATATCAGAGATAAAACAACAATGCAGCGGAAAAATAATACAGTAGTAGAATACAAATGATGTAATACCAAACTCCGTCTTCGTCCTCCAGAATATACCTTCAACCTAATCTGAAATGCTCAGGCTGACCCGAGCGTAATGAAAAGACAAAACACTCGAGTCAGGACTAAAATATCTCATGTAAGTCAAATCGAATAAGAAAATATGAGTGTGACGGCGTCGGAGATGTTTACAGGGTTTGACATCTCCTATCCAGTGTCAATGTGAGTGCAATAACTTAAGAGATGTTATGGGATTTTCCATCTCTCAAGGATCCGTTAAACTATCTACTATGTAGTACAATACGCTATTATAATATGTCCACATTAAAGTAAAAGTATTAAAATAGCGTTAAGCCATGGCCCATTCCACCCTTAACACGGTTTATATTCCCAAGAGCATATACAAGACCGTAGTTTCCCCAAAACCGGAAGTCACCAGAGGGCGATCCATATACTAAAGGTACAAACCAAAATCGTAGTGGTCGCGAATAGGATAATCAGTATGACAAGGTACATGAGGCAATACCAACTAGGATACTAGTAGTTGCGTGATCCAGACTGATGTTGGGCATAGCAGCTACTACCCCAACACCGCGAAATAACACTCCCAAAATCGAGGGGTGCACCCAAATCGAATCACAAAAGTAATAGACATGGTAACGAAGAAGTGTGTCCGCTAGAGGTGGCGAACCTCAATGGCCCGGCGCGGCTCCTGTTTTAGTCATGTCAGGGGTCATCCAATATCGTTCTCTTTCTTCAATCAACGCGTTCATCAAACCATCCACTTCGTTCTGGATCAACACTCCGCGTATACTAGTTATTAAAGTGGTTTTCGGTATCGACAGAGAGTATGTCCATATCCGATCCCGGTCTCTTTAATAACTACGTATTATTACACCGATGGCTCTTTTACATTTTCAAAATCAATTCATAATTGATTATCAAAAATATCATATTCGCTTTAAAAATAAAAGCCTTTTCAAAATCATCATATCTACTCAAAGTATACGATTTCATTTCAAAATCATTTTCGCCTCAATATCTCATTTCAATTTCAAAATCGTCCTATCTACTCAAAATATACGATTTCATTTCAAAAATCATTTTCGCCTTACTTTTCACAAAACGATTCACATAAACTCGAATTATAAAATTTAAAATTTAATCCAATTTCAGATCACCAATTTCAACTCGATTCAGCTTCTCAATAAACCATTTCAAATTATCAATTTCAAATACATATTTGAACCACAAAATAAACAATTTCGCTTCCAATATATTTCGAAACTTTAAATATTTCACATTTCAAAACAGCTCATATATTTATATAAAAATATAAGATTCGCTTTAAAACCATTTCGTATTCAAATTAGAATATACTTCAAATTAAACATCCGTATTAAGTAGTTTACCTAATTTCTGGAACAATTCTCATTTAATAAACTTAGATTAATATTCGGATTTCAAGAATTTTTTTTAAGTATTACATTCCAAATCAATTTCAGTTCAAATCCTATTCAAATCAATTTTATCTTCAAATTTAATTCAATAGTTTCAATTTAGTTCAATTCACAAATTTATTTCAATTTCAATTTAATTCCAAATTAATTAAATCTCAATTTCAAATTAATTTTCACTTCCAAACTCAAACTTGAAATATCATTTCATATAAATTTTCTTAGAAATATTCAGAGTTCGATTAAAAGTCCAATCTTTTAAAACAAACCGACTTTCGAAACTTTACGCCATATTTCAATTTTTCTTAAAAATCTAAACTTCGAATAATTAAACCATTTCATTTACCAAGTTTAAATTCCAACATCTCGAGCTTCAATTCAAAATAATTCAATTTCCATAAATTGGATTTTTATTCTTAAATCAATTCATTTAAATAATTTCAAAACAACTTTTAAAATCATTTAATTTAACCAACCCAGTGTCCGTATACAATTCTCTAACCTATGGCCAAGTGGTTAGTTATTTCAATTAAATGCCACGGATGAATATATATTACTTAAACCAATCACAGTGTCATGTGCATGTATAACAGGATATATATAAGCAAATAAACATCCAAACATTTAAATATCAACCAATAGCATCCATCGAAATAAATCATCCAATAGTCAATACAATTCACGGCAATTTCATAGTTATCAATATCGGGAAATTTGATTTCAATTAAATCCTAATTTCAATTTACTGTCAATTTAAATTTTCAACGGTGAATTCACACGACAATCTATATAACAATTAAATTTTTATCAAACAACGACAAATAAATTCATATCACTTCATAATGTCAAATTTAACTACTATAAAGATATTCAGTACGTTGTGAGCGTTATAAAACACTCACCTTGATTTTCTGTTGTCGCCGAGACGTTCCGGTTTGGAACTCAAACTGGACGACGCCCAACTTTAGCCCAAATTTCCACCGTCTCCAAATCCATCCAAACTAGTTTCATTTCGAAGCTCTCGTCATTACGATAGCAACGCAAAAAGTTTCGTCCAAAATGGACCTCGTATGAAGAAGTTATGCTATTTTAAAGTTTGTACACGTTTTAATATAAATAAATTACAATTTCTTTTCAAATTTTAAACCTCATCAGATCTGGGCCCTTGATTTTGCCTCTACCAAATCTGGCCGCATGTTTTGCCTTCTTCCCAAACGCACTCCTTCCAGTAAAACACGTACATGATGAACCCATCATCCATCGCCTAGGGTTTCATTTTGCACAAGCTTCATCCACTTTGATGATGATCAGAGGACACCACTTCGAAGCCCCCACACAACACCACCCACGCCTGCCACCATGGTCAGCTCGGCCAACCCATGGCCTGGGAAAACGTGCCCAGCCCGACCCCAAACACGGCCCCCAACTCCTCCATCGTTGCGCCATACCCCATCATCTCCGTATGGATTGAAAGCTCTCGACGAGTGCTACAACTTTGTAGTTGAACACTTCTTCTAATTCTTCACTGATTGGAAGTAATTAAAGGGAAAAGAAGATGAATTTCTGGCCTTTGAAACTGATGGTGGCGGCTAACCCTAGCAGGTTGGGTTTTTGTGAAAAATGAATTGATGGAGGGGCTTTTATAGAAAAATACGCGACACTATTCATCCGAAATTTTCCGAACTCCAAACGAAGCGTGCCGACTGGCATTTCTAAGGTTTACCCCACGTTTCGAACGCAATGGAACATGTTTCGGAGGCTAATTCGGTCATCTGGGCGAGTTACGGAGAAAAACGATCAGTTTTAAATTAAACCGATTTAAACCGATTTCGATGCGTTTTGGCTTGCCCCGGACAAACGGTACATCCAATTGACACGAAATTTGAAACCATACAATAATATCACATTATGGATCTGATGAAACTAGTTTCGTCGAAATCCGAGACTTTTTGAAAAATGACTATTTTCTCTCGCCGAATTAATATTAAAAACAATTCGATGCGTTTCAAGCTGCCACGGTCAAATGATAACTCCGATTGCTACGAAAATTGAAATCCGACAATAAAAAACTATTACGGATCCAATGGAACTAGTTTCGTTCAATTCTGAGACTGTTCGAAAAATGGCTATTTTTCAATCGATAATTAAATAATAAAAATATTCAATTTCCACAAATTAACTTTAAATTCAATTTTAAAAGTTCTATAACATTACTATAACCCCAATATGATAAGATAAAATTTTACAAATCATTTTCAATCATATTCAACTCGATTTTCAATTATTTCTGAAATTTAACTTATTAAATTATCGATTTAATTGTCTAATTAAATCCAATATTCGAAAAATAAATTATTCGACTGTTTAATTTCAATATAAAATTCCCAATTTTAAATTATTAACTTTTAAATCAAATTTCAATTGTTCACAAATCCCATTTTTAATTTCACAGTAATTAACAATCTTTTACAATGCAGTTTTCCATTATAAATCCAATATAAAAGATTATATTAGATTCAACGTTCAATTATATTGTAATTCAAATTCAAGTTATTTAATTCCAAATGAATTCTTTTATTTCGATTTACACTTTCATTATTAAATCAACCATTTACTTATACATTATTATCAATAGTTTATAATTCATTTACTTTCATTTTCTTCAGCTATCATCTTATTTAAATTCACAGTAATATTAAATTACATTCATTTACGTTGATTTCCATATTGTAACTTCAATATTAAATGTAACATTTTATTTATTTCGTTGTTTATAATCAAATTCAATTCAATTACTTGTTACATTCAAATTTAAATCTTTACTTACGTTCAATTACAAGTTAACATCTTTATCGAATTACAGTTTCAGTTATTATCTGCTTTCAATCAACTGTAATATTAAGTTAATTTATTTATATTAGTTTCAATAACATAAACTTCCATTATTAAATCTACCATTTTATTTATTCTTTGTTTACAATCATAACCAATTTGGTTTACAATCAAATTCAATTCATTATTTACATTCACTACAAGTTAACATCCATATTTAATTTACAAATAAGTTATTTCAGAATTCAGTTTTGTATTTTAACTTGTAATTCACATTTAACAACACAAAATTTTATTTTCTTCGAATTTTTATCCAAAATTTTCATTTTAATTCATATTTTTAAAGTGTTAAAAATACGGGTCGTTACATCACATCAACTTTCATTTAAGCATAAAAGAGAGCAATAATTATCAAAATGTTGAAGCTACATGATTAGAGGCTTCATTAAATTGAAGAGATTAGCCTCTCATTTGTGTTATCATATCAACACTTGTAGCATGCAACATGAAACTAAAAAGAAAGGAAAATGAAAGCTAATGAAAAAGAGAACTAATCTAACTGCATAAAAGAAAATCCACACTACCTGCATAAATAAACAAATCTACAATACTAACATGAAAGGAAATAAACAAAAGAAGAAAAGAGCATGTATTGAAAATTGCATAAAAAAATTACATAAAAGAAATGGCTAAGTACCATGAAAAGAAAGAAGAGAACTTGATTTATTTGTGAGCCTAACTAAACTAAAGAGAGACTAAGAAGAGAAGAGTAATTACATGAAAATAAGGGGTATTTACACATGTATGAAACCCTAATTCATAGTTTTGGGGAATGCCCAAAATACCCCTTAGAAAGTATGATGTCCATGTAACCGTTAGCATAAGATAATCATCATTTAAATGTGTATGAAGCTTTAATGGCCTTTTAGCATGTGCATTAACTCTAATTTGTTCGTTAAGGTAGGTGGGTAGGTGGGGTCCTCCATGATCTTGGTTTTGAATTATTTCCATCTTCATTTGTTCTCTTCACTCTTGTGCATGCATATATCTTCATGAAGGCACTGGTATTTGAATTTAAATTCCTATAAAATAACATAGCAATTTTTAATTAAATTTTAGAAAATTAATATATGCAAAAAAATGATCATTTTGCCCCTATACGAAGACAAATACGTGATGATTTGAAAATAATTTGAATTTTTATTTAAACATGTTAAAACACCCAATATGATCATTTATTTACTTTAATTCGATTAAATATAGATGTAGAAACATGCACATTTACGTGCACATCAAATAGCCCCATACTTATCTTTTTATTCGTCCTCGTATAAAGAAAAAAAACTAAGATAAAACCATTTTTGTAGGGAGCACGAGTGCATTGAGCGTATACAACAAGCCGTTAAATCTCTAGGTGTCCCCAGTAGGAGGAGTGTTGTCTCGTGAGGGTTTTCAATGGATACTACCCACAAAATCCAAATGCAAAGTGAAAATATTTACAAAATGCAAGATTTATTTATAATGGGATGAATGCAAGTTTTTGAAAATATTTACAAATGAAGGATTTATTTTTAAATTAACACGCATAAGTTAAATATATGTTTTGGTCATTGTCATGAAAATTTAAGTTATTTACTCTTCAAAACATCCAGCAAAAATCAAGTTATCATAACAAATAGACTGTATTTTAACTTGTTATTTCGATTGATAACACAGTGTAACTATGGAATGGATCCTTAGTTGATTATCAAAGTTTATCAAAGTGGCATTTTCATTTCTTTCCGATAACAAGTCAAAGAAAACAAGTTAAAATAGTGCTTTGATTTCATTTGCTTAATCTCTCTATTTTTTTGAAAAGTTTATGGTTATAAACATATTTACATATGCCTAACTAAGATAAACTGAGGCCAGATATATTACTCATGCACTGCCTTGCGGACTTATGTGAGGGGAATACAGATTGTGGTAAGTGAACACACGAGTGTGAACATCTATTGACTATAGGCGTTATCAAAAAGAATTTTTATATATAAACCTAACTCAAATAAACTGAGGCCAGATATAACGATCGTGCACTACCTTGCGGGCATACATGAGAAGGGTATAAAGCATGGCGAGTGAACACACAAGTGTGTACACATTACTCTAGATGTTTACTAAAAAATTTACACATATACAAGAAGTAATTTTTTTGTTATTTTTTTAGAAGAGAGAGTTTCGCACTATTATCTTAGCACCATTTAACTTAGAAGACAAAAAAAATGTTATATCTTTACTTTAAATCAATCACTTTTTAAAGAAAGATTTTCAATTAGGATGTATTTCATAATTAACACGTATGAATCTTCCTAAATAATAGTTAAACTATTGTTATTTGTAATCAAACTTCATTTTTCTTTTTGTTAAGACGAATAAATTTTCAAAAATTTCCATTTAATAAACCAAAACCATATATTTATCCTATAGCGCTTCTTTAAAAATTAATCAAAAGGCTTAAAAAATTCAGTTTTTTGTTTTTGAAGAATTTTTATATTTATTTTGTTTTTTTTGGTTTTGGAAAAAAATTGAAAAATTAATCATGAAAAATCAAAAAGAAGATGAGACTCCCCCATACTTGATTTTGATTGTGCCCCCATATTCAACCCAAGTGAAAGGAGAAAAATAAAACAAAAATAAAACGATAACCTGTATTTACATGAAGGTGATCGGTATTTACACGAGATCAGAAAGTATATCGTCAAAATGTAAATGAAAGGGTCTTCCAAAGACCGATTCGTTTGTATTGTCAAGTATGCGAGACACAGCTTAAGCTTAGAAAACCAAATCGTAAGAGAATTCGGAGTTGAATGTAAATTTGGAAAAACGAATGTCGTTTTATTGAAAATCATATGAGTTGTTTTATTTTCGATGATTTTTGGGGTTGATAAAACAATTGATTGAAATTCAAGTTTATTTTCACCATTTTGAAATTCAAACTTATTATTGGAAACTTCTTCAGAATTATCAATTTCAAAATCAAAAGGGTGATTTAAATCTTCTCCATCAGAATTCAACAACTCATCTTCGAAAAGTCCAAAAAATTATTCACAAAATTCGTCTTTCTTCGTTGGGTTATCAGCAACTTCATTGTGTACATCATTTTCAAAATCCAAAGTAGTTGTATTCAAATTTTCAAAATTGAAAAAAGGAAGATCGAAATTTAAATCGAGTTTTACACCCTCAAAAGAATTGAAATGCAACTTAATTACCATGTTTTCAACAACTTCATTAAGATTGTTATTTTTAATTTCAAAAGTTGTTATTTGACAATCGTCGATTTGGGTAAATGATGGATTATTGTTTGACTTGTCACACGTTGGGATTTGGTTTTGTTGTTCATGTAATTTTTTGTATGTTTCAATCAACAAATCCGTATGATCATCATAAATTTCGTCCATTTGTTCAACAAAATACAATTTATACTTGAGAATTTTCGATTTGGATTTGTTGAGAACAAAAATTTTCACTCGTATCGTAGTCGAGTTTATTACCATTGCCAAAATTATTTGAAAAGTGGATCACGTTTTCGTTTTGATTTTGAAATTCATTTTAGAGTTCAAAATTGAATTAGCATGGGTCATACTCGAAATCATTTGTCATTTGATGGGAATTCAAACCTTGATTACTTTGAAAATTTTGACTTGAGTTATCACACAAATAAGAATTGCACAAATCATTTATCATTTGATTTTTTAGGTAGATATTCAAGTAAAGACGAATGTTATTTTCAAGATTTGAAGGTTTGTCATCATTTTGAAAATTTTGTGGTTCAAAATTTGAATTGTTTAAACAATAGTTGTTGTTGAAATATCCATAAGAATTTGGTGTAAAATTATATGGATTATATTCATTTTCACAACTATTGTAGAACTCATTTGAATAAGGAAATTCAGACAATTTCAAGAATGTTTTTGGGTTTTTTTATAGATAAAAAAATATTTACAAATAGAATTTATTTTTCAAAATGGAAATTTTTTGAAAAGGTTTTTATATTTTTTTTGGATTTTTTTTTATTTTCTAAAAAAACTAACTTAAAATTTTATTTTATTTTGAATTTTTGATTTTGGTTTAAAAATTTCATAGAAAGGATTTTGATTTTTGGTTTTAAAAAACTAAGTAATTTTTTTTTGAATTTTTTGGATTTTGAAATATTTCAAAGGAAAAGGATTTAAAAATTTCAAAGGAAAAGGAATATTTACAATTTTTTTAGTTTTGGATTTTTAAACTTTTTTGTTTTTTTTAGATATGCTTAAACTAATGCAACTAAATGAATGCAAGGTCAATTACGATTTATTTATCCTAACCCAAAATTGAATAATCACACATTGTCTTAAATAAAAAAGATAGTTCTCGGCCAGGTAACGGGCAGGATTTATCGGTGCACCACGAATCACCGTAGTAATGCAACCGAAGGTTTATGTACCTTTAGAGGAACAACAACTATAATATTTACGAATCACTGTAATATTTATAAACGGTTATTACTCTACCGTACCCTAGACACCAAGAAAATAAATTTTTCAAAGAAGACAACTTGTTAATATACAATTAAGCGTTACTGATTTCTAACCGTTATTATTACTCAAAGTTCTAGAATGAAATGCAAAGAATAAATTAAACGTGTATTAACAATGCAACTACGAATGGATTTTTGTTTTTATATTTGAAATTTTTTTTGTTTTTCTTTGGATTTCGAATTTTTTTAATATACAAACGTAAATGAAGCAATCAGCAATGCCAGGCAGATAAAAGCAAGCGGTAGAATTTTTATAAGCAAGCAAGCAGTTTATTTTTTTTTTTGCAAGCTAAGCGAATCAAGCAACTCTTCCAATCTGCTTTGGCAACCTGAAATTTAGAAACAAGATATATACAACTTTTTTTGGTAGGGAAAAATAAAAAACAAAAGAAAATTAAATGGAAATTTTTCTATATATATATATAAACTTTTTTTAGCTTAGGCAAAACAAAGCTTTCTAAAAAAAACAAAATAAGAGAAAATGAAGGAAAATTTTGACAAAAGCCTTCTAAAATTTTCTTTTTAGAGATGTTACTAAAAACAAACTAAAAAAATTCAAAATGAAAATGAAAACACACTCAAAAGGATTTGAAATAAAACCAAAACACACTCACAAATATTTTGTTTTTTTTTAAAATAAAATAAAATGAGAAGGTCGCTTCACCAAACAACATAAACCCAACCCAAATGGAGATAAACACACAATTTCCCAATCCTCAATCAAACATCTCATTCCCAAATTCAAACCACAAATTCTAAGAAACCAATATGATTACAAATTCTCAATCAAATAATTTTCTGGTTCGCGAATCGTTAGCGAGTTCGATGTTGATCGCGATGTGGTCGCGGTAGTGAATTGGCTTGATTTGTGGATTTGGGGTTTTTCGATGGCGTAAGGTGATTTTGAGGCTATGGTTCACTGGAGTTATCCTGATTCTGTTTTCAGTCGCGGTGAGGTTGTTTGAGTTCTCGGTTTTGTCTTCGGAGAAGAAGGTCATGCGGTTGAAGTGCAGCGTTTGAATTTAAGTTCGTGGCGGCTTGAGTTGTAGATGACAGCCGATGATACTATTTCAGGTGATGAATGAAGTGTCTTGGTCTATATATTTTTTTTCTTGGATTTTGGGTTTTACTGTGGGATTGGTTGCGCAATTGAACTGAACGGGTTGAGGACTACTGTGTTGGTTGTGTAGTTTTTCAGGGGTATGGTGGCAATTGTAGTAGGGGAGCTCTGGTATGCAGTTGGCAATTACTTGTATGCAGTGATGATGGATTTGTTGTGAGGCAAGCAGATGATTGAAGGTGATTAGTTTTGGACAATAAGCTGGGTTATAGAAGGCTGTGTTGTGGTGCGACGATCAGAGATGGTCGGGGTGCTGCAGAATTTAATATGTAGGGGTGTTGAATTGGAGAGTGTGGCAGAGGAGGGAGGAGTTTGTATGTCAGTCGAAGTAACAGAGAAGTGCGGCACAGATGTTTGGTTGTGGTGGATATCAGAGAAGTGATGAATGTGTGGTAGAAAGTAGAGAGTTGAATATAGATTTGAATATGAATGTTGATGTTAATGTTGAGTTTGGGTATATGTAGTGAAATGGGAAGCTATGTGTTTGTTACAAGATTGCAGGTGACAGAGCACTGGTGGGTCTGCGATTTGAATAAAGCAGGACGAATTGCTCGATCGGGATGTCGCGAGTTCGAGGGGATAGCTTCAGGTGAGTTCGGTTGTGGACTGTTGGATGAAGCAGTAATGGTATGGTCAGGTAGAAGAGCAGTAGATAGTTATGTGGTGAGTTGTTTTGTGATGTTGAAGGAATGCAACAGTGGAAGGTCGGGAACTATTGTGACAAGCAGGGTGATGATGTTGTGGGTTTTTTGATATAGTGGTCGTATGCAGTTTGGAGCAGTAAGAGTTGATCGGACAAGGGTGTTGCGTGGTGGTTTATGGTGATCAGGTATGTGCAGTGAGATCTGCAGTGTGGTGTTGAACTGTAGGGTAGTAGTTGGAATGTTGGATTGTTGTTCTCTGGTGAAATGTGTTGCAAGTGTTGAAAGTGCAGAAGGCAGGCAGAATTAAAGTGTTGACAGTGGGTTATATATGTACAGAGGATGATTTGTGTACGTAAAATGTAAAAACAAGAGCAAATGCAAATGCAAATGTTATAGTAAAAGCAAATGCAAATAATAAAAAAATATATTTTTTAATTGTGTATATAATATTTTTCGTTTAGAATATGCAAAGCAATTGAACAAAACACTAGAAAACAACAACAAACACACAAACAAAATGCAAACAAAAATCAAACAAAAAACACAATAATTTTATTTTATGTGCAAACAAACACGCAAAATAAAAACACACAAAAATCAAACAACAAATAATTCGAAGAATAGAAAATAAAAATCAAACCAATTCCCCGGCAACTGCGTCAAAAACTTGGTCGAATCGGATTAGAAAACCATCGAACAAATTTAGAAATAAAATTAATCGCAAGCGCATGGTGTACAAGTTAGTACGTGGCGAGTATGGGTCGATCCGTAGGGAATTGTTAATTTTAAATATCTATTCAATCAAATTAACCAAGATTTGAGATGTTCAAGCTAACTACTAAAAATTGCAAGAACTAACAACTACAAAGGTGAATGAAAACTATGAGAATAAATGACAATTTAGAGATAATTCCACCCTCTAGATCATATAGTTCAAAAAAATATGAAATTATGATCTTTTTTTTGTCATAAGTGAATTTAAATGATGTGTTTATTATAAGTATGACATATTTGTGATATTAGTTAGCTCAACATAAACCATCAAACTATAACACAACCTTTAAACCATTTTTAATTCTCATGAAATATGACAACAAAGTTGAAAGCAAAATCTATTTTAAGTATGGTCTATTAGCTATTAATTAGAAATATAGACCATCAAATTTTATTTTCAACATTCACTTCATTACCTCATCATATGTAAATGAAGAGGTAGTCATTGTTTGTGATTTTTTAAGCATAGCATATTTGTTATAAACAATATAGACTATCAAATTCAACATGAAACAATAAATCACATCAACATTCATCTAAGCACAAAAGAGAGCAATAATTATCAAAATGTTGAAGCTACACAATTAGAGGCTTCATTACTCATAAATTGAAGGGATTAGCCTCTCATTTGTGTTATCATATCAACATTTGTTGCATTCAACATGGAACTAAAAAGAAAGGAAAACGAAAGCTAATGAAAAAGAGAACTAATCTAATTGCATAAAAGAAAATCCACACTACCTGCGTAAATAAACAAATCTACATTACTAACATGAAAGGAAATAAACAGAAGAAGAAAAGAGCATGTATTGAAAATTGCATAAAAAAATTACATAAAAGAAATGGCTAAGTAACCATGAAAAGATAGAAGAGAACTTGATTTATTTGTGAGCCTACCTAAACTAAAGAGAGACTAAGGAAGAGGAGAGTAATTACACGAAGATAAGGGGTATTTATACATGTATGAAACCCTAATTCATATTTTTGGAGAGTGCCCAAAATACCCCTTAGAAAGTGTGATGGTCAAGTAACCAATAGCATAAGATAATCATCATTTAAATGTGCATGAAGCTTTAATGGCCTTTAGCATGTGCATTAGCTCTGGTTTGTTCATAAAGGTAGGTGGATAGGTGGGGTCCTCCATGATCTTGGTTCTGAATTATTTTCATCTTCATTTGTTCTCTTCACTCTTGTGCATGCATATATCTTCATGAAGCCACTTGTGTTTGAATTTAAATTCCTATAAAATAACATAGCAATTTTTAATTAAATTTTAGAAAATTAATATATGCACAAAAATGACCATTTTGCCCTTATATGAAGATGAAAATATGACGATTTGAAAATAATTTGAATTTTGATTTAAACATGTTAAAACACCCAATATGATCATTTATTTAGTTTAATTCAATTATATATAGAAGTAAAAACATGCACATTTACGTGCACATCAACTGTATTCTGCTTTTCTACAACCTTTCGACAAAGTTGGTCAAATTTGCGTTGCACTACCTTTCGACCTCATTGAAAGAGGCTATGAAAGAAAAATAAATGTTGCCACCTTAGACCCTTTCTAAGGGATAGAAAGGTAAATTAGTGGTGCAAATTTATCATCCGTACAACTTTAAACTTCCGAGCTAGGAAAATAGAAGCTTTTGTCTTCCCCAAACACGATTGCAAATCCAGAATTTCAAAAACTTATTAAACAAATAAATTAAACCCATTAAGCAAATGGATTTCAACACAAATTAACCTTTTTCATTTTCAACTATATAAATAAATTATTATCAAACGAAAATTCAAATCTTTTGAAAGAATAACAAAATTAGAAACATTGAAATAAAATTCAAAATGAGAAACGAATTCCATTGATTCATGGAATTGAATCAAGATAGTGTCTCTTGGATAAATCGAACTTTAAAACTCAAGCAATTTCAGAAAATCAAATCAAACGTGCTTTCAGAAAACTAAAATTCGAATGGTTTTAAGACAGAAATTCTAATTGCGAGATCTGAAAAATCAATTTTCATCTTAAAGAGAAAAAAACAAAATAGAGAAAGAGAGTTTATAAAAGAAGAAATAATCTCAAACTTATGTTTAGATCTAGTTATTTCCTTGATTGAGAAGGAAATTTGAAATTTTTTGAAACTCCATACTTTCACTCGAAAATTTGATTTGCAGAAAAGAGAAAGGGAAGAAGAAGAGTGTACTTATAAGAAAAGTCATCAAGAGCTACCAGCCGTTAGATCTGGTTTAAATAGATGGCCCAGATTCACGTGGGAAGACCAAGAGGCGGAAACTTTTAGGATTCCACGTAGATGACTTGGAATGTCAAGAGCATCCCTTCGCAAGGGGGGCAAATGTTACTACCAAAAATCCCCTTTTGACTAAGTCGAAACCTGTTTGAGCAGAGGACAAAGAAAAACAAGAGGAAAGAGCTACAGCTAGACCTTCTGAAAGAGGCAAAGGGATGCTAAAGCCAAAGTCCGAAAGCCTCAGGACCTTTTGAAGGTGTTGAAAGGTTTCTACAATCAAGATTCAGTGGGTTCTTACCATTCGATGGAGTCGGAG
Organism: Allium fistulosum; assembly: GCA_030737815.1. NCBI lineage: Eukaryota > Viridiplantae > Streptophyta > Magnoliopsida > Asparagales > Amaryllidaceae > Allium > Allium fistulosum. The sequence continues at coordinate 185,920,360 of CM060902.1, read as the reverse complement.
GAGTCATAAGAACCCTTCCGCCTTCAGTAACTACCTTTCAACTAGGTGAATCCATATGCATGAAGACCTTTCGAATGAGTCAAAGCAACACCTTTCGAAGACAATGAAGAATAGTCCTTTGTATATGCGCCAAACCTTTCGAAAACAAGGGTTTCGCCTTCATTCAAACCACTCGAAAGCAAGTATTGTCCTGAACAATCCCTTCGAAAGCTATAATTAGCCTTTCAAACCAGTCGAAGCCATTGTGATCCAGGTTGGTTCTGCATCAAGTCGCAAACAAGAGTTCAGAAGCAACAATCAGTATCCAAACCAGCAGCACCTTAACACAATCGAAACCACTAAACAAAGCCTCTTGAAAGAGTTGAAAGCTCTTAGAAGGCCATACAAAGAAGAGAAGGGTAGCCGTTCCTTTCGACAAAGGTGGAAGCATAATTGAATTATTCAAAAGAAATCTTTCAACCAAGTCGAAAGCTTTAGGGTCAAAAGGTGCGAACCCGCATCTATAAATAAGACCCAAGTGGTCAGGTTTAGGGGATCCGAATCTTGTCATTCTAATCTTGAATTTTCTTAATTAAAAGTGCTGTAAACACTAATTTCCAAATTAATTTGGGGATTTTGAATAATAAATTCTTCTTTGGCCTGCGAAAGGGAAGTTATCAATTTTCAGAGTACTTTACTGTTTTTAAAGTTTTTATCCGGCTTAACTTTGTATTTCAGGTGTCACTCATATCGAAAGGACCCTTCCCACACAGTCGAAACCTGGCTTATTCAAATAATTTCAATTACATATTCCAAGCTACCTACCCTTGAGCTTCTACTTTCGACAAGGTCAAAATCAAGCCTCAATCTATTGAAACCTTTGATTAATACAAGGTGCCAAAAGGTACAGCTTTCGATAAGGTCGAAACCTAGTTCCAAACCATTCCAACTTGAGATTTCCAATCCAAACCCGGGACATTTAAGCCGAAATCTTTCGACAAGGTTGAAACCCTAACCCCAGATTCCTAGTTCAAGTGTTAACACCTAAACAATCTTGCTTTCGACAGGGTCAAAACCTCTGTCTCAGATTCGTGGATAAAGTCCTAGCCACACAACAACTAAGGCTTCGACATAGTCGAAATCAACAAAGGAAAACCTTATCCAGGGTATCTCAATTGTTTCAAAAGGTGGGCTTTCAAAAGGAAAACCAATCTGTCTCAACAAAATCGAAAGGATGATAAGAGAAGAAGCCGACCCTTTCAACTGAGTCGAAAGGTCAATCTGAACAACAGTTCACTACAGCAATCTACTCGAAAGGAAATTCGAGGAGGACATACTCATTCCACTCCTTTCCATCTACCTAAGGTATAAACCTTATTCCATAACTCAACCTTGGTTTTTTGACAGGATTTTTTGTTAACAGTCCTCTTCCCTTTTGTGGTCATAGCATCCTTTATTGCCTTTTCAGCCGCGTCTTTTAGATAAGCCTCAACATTACAATAATTTTTCTAGCCTAGACAATACTCCTTTGACGTTGAGCTTTCAGATTGTTAAAGTGACTTGTCGTGAACTCTCTCTTAGTGGTTAGCTTTTGGACGCTCCTTCTTCTTGGAGGATTTTAAATCTATTTTGCTTTTGTATTCATTGGAGTTAGCTTTTAAATTCCTCCTAGATGAAACCACCTCGTTCTGCTGAGTTGGTTTTGGTGTCTTTGAGGATTTCAAATACAGTGCCATTTTAAGTAGCTCTAGCATCTCTTGTAGCTGTTGCACTATGTTTTTGATCTTTGTAGTATTTTCATCTTATTGAGTTGGTGACGAAGGTTGTCCTTGAATAGCGCCATCTGGATTAAAAGATCGAGTTATATTCTCCTTGAAAGTTGTTGTATGGATAACTTCTTCATTCAAACTGCTTAGTTATTTTAATCTCATTTTTTCCTATGCGAAGTCAAATGAGCCAAAATTACTCTATAATATAGTAACAAGGTCGGAGGTTCGAGCCCTCTTTCTAGCGCCAAAAATGTTAACAAGAAAACTTGTCAATATCCCCAATGCTATGTGAAAGGTAATTGAGTTCAAACGAATCCAAGTTATTAAAATGATCCCTTCCTTCAAAACCTACCTTTCGACCAGGTTCACTTAGTCGAAAGGGTTTTAGGAGAAAGCTCAACCTTTCGACTAAGTTTGCTTAATCGAAAGGGTTTAAGGAGTTAGCTCTACCTTTCGACTAGGTTGTCTTAGTCGAAAGGCTTCGAGGAGTTAGCTCTATCCTTTGACTAGGTTAATTTAGTCGGAAGGCTTTAAAGAGCTAGCTCAGGAATGCAGGCTGAGGAAGTAGCATCCTACTCAAAACCTTTCCTTTGAGTGGGTCGGAAGTAACTAATCATTTTGGCTTTTCATCCCTTTCGATCATGTCAAAAGGTTTGTTCTGGCCCTTTCAACCACGTCAATAGGGATGCATGTTTCACTAATACGACATAGCTGCTCTCAACCCTATAGTTTCGTTACTTTTGTTGTGGAACCCCTTCGAAAGGGTTGTAGATGTTGCTGGGGATAAACCCCTTTCGAATGAGTTCCTCTCTAATCAATTATTAGTCAATTATAAACAAGGATCCTTCCGAAACCCCCCTTTCATTCGGGTTGAGATGGGTTCCAGTCTTTCGATACAGATCCAGCTTGTAACTGCCTAAGCTTCACATTCTTTTCCCTGTATAAGATTGACCTACATACTCCCCAATTTCATAAATTCACCACCATCGAAATCCCATCATCATTCTTATTTTTCATTGTCTAATGTTGGTTTTGATGATGATGTGTTTTGACTGTATATACCTAAGTCTATCCTATGCATTGCATAGAAAAGAAAAAGTTAAGTGAATAGGTTAGAATCATGTACAATGGATCATCAGACTAGCTAATGATCTAAATGATCTTCCTCGTCATCAAAATCCTTAATGAACCAGCCATCTCTCCTTTATTAATAATCCAAAATGAATTACAATTTATAGAGATTTATCCCAATTTGATTTAGGGTTCTAGAGGATTTAATTGCAGCTAAGAAATTAGAGTAAAATAAATGAATTTGGGATTCCAAAATTTGGTCACCAAAACCGGATCCCTAGGGCCTTATTTATAGATGCAGGTCAGCCCCCTTCCACGCCTGGGCCTTCGACTCGGTCGGAAGGTCCCATTTTTGTATGCCACCTCACACCTTTTGACTTGGTCGAAAGGCCTTGTCTTCCTTTGACACTATTGAAAGGCATCTCTTTGGAGTCCTTTGATTTTCGCTTGAGTTTTCTTTATCTTTCTCCAGAACATTCGACTAAGTCAAAAGTGGCTTTTACGAACTTTCCGCCCTTGTAAAGTTATGAGTATCCCTGTTTGCTGCTTTCTTCAGAGCACCTTTCGACATTGTCGAAAGGTCTCTATATGTGCAATTTCCTTCATGTTGCCTTGTGGTCATCGGAAGTAAGGTAGGAGCCTCCGACTCTATAGATATGTTGTATATAGGGGCTTCGAAGAAGTTGATGTGCGATGTTGAGTAGCCTCCGAATGTATGCATGTGAGTTGATGCGGAACCTTCCCCTAAAGCCATTGGCTTCGACCGGTTCGAAAGGATTGTGTATGCTTTCGAAAGGGTTGTTATGAGGACCGAACCTTTAGTTCTGAAAGGTTTGGTGCGTTTATGAAAGATTAACATTCATTGCTTTCGAAAGGGGGTTCTGAAGTAGTCTTTGCTGATCCATCTATGTCGAAAGGTCTTAGAGAGGCGGAAATGTGACTTGCTTCTCCTTTTTCATCTTTTTCGGAGGCTTGTACTTGATTTAAGACCTGTAAGCATGTTTGCTTCTTTCGACTCCTTCGAAAGCCTCCCCAATACCTTCGGAACCTTTATTCATGATCTTTGTCAAAACCCACTTTTAGAAGAAGCTGGTACTTTTCTTACCTTCTTTCTTGCCTTTGTTCTTTAAATGGATTTTATGGCTAACAATTACCATTTCTAAGCATGCTTACCAAGTTTCATAGCATGCCAAACAATCTAGCTTGAGAAGTGAAGACTCATCTGATTTAACCTGTTTGGCTAGAATTAGCTAACTTAAAGTAGACCTACAAAACTCATAAGAAGTGGGATTGACTTAAAATTTTGGGAGAACATTTAGAAAACATAGGAGAAGGCTCACATAAAAATGAAGTCATTTAGTATTGATTTGATGGATCGCTAGTGATCCATCTAGATAGATCTCTAGTGACCTGTTGGTGTCAAAATTGGCCACCAACACCCAAGAATACATGAAAGCACCAATATCCAGTCACAGATCAAAGATAGTATATGATGTAGAAAATATAATAAGAAGAATAATCTAATTAAAATGAAGGCAAGTAAAAAAGACAAGATTTATAGTGGTTCGGCTAACTCTGGCCTACCTCCACTCTAGAACAATCCTTTTATCATACTGAAATTTGATTACAGCTACAATCTAAAATTCTAGAATGAAAAATAGCAGAGTATTCCTTAGCTAGAAGATGAAGAGGAACGGAATGAAGGTCCCTTTTCTAAAGCCATACATGCTGTATTTATAGGTGAAACTTCGGCTACAGGGCCTCCTTCTCCATATGGGCCGATCATAAGGGTCGCTAGGCCAAAATTCTAGTACAGAGGGATCAATACCGACCCCTTTTTTATTTTTGGGCAGTGACTCTTATGATTGATTCTTCATGACAAAGTGTACTTAATCCTCAAATTTCATCTCATTTGGATCAAAGGAGCTTGAGTTACTAATCAATCTATGATTCAATGCTGCTTGGGTACTCCTTTCTACTGATCCATACCAAGGGTTGCATGCCAAACCCGATCCATTTTTGAGAACTGAAGTATACCGATCCATGTCATTCAATTAAAGCCAGCCAATCCCTTCATGCCATGGTGTTATACCATTCATTATCCTACATCGACCCCTCTCCAAACCTTTCCTATCAGATCCCTTTCCACAACCTTCGTTCATCCATCTCTTTTCAACTAAAGGAAAAATCCAAACCCTTATCTAAGTAATCATGCCGATCCACACTTTGCCTGAACCATACCGATCCCTCATATACCCAATTATGCCAATCCCGAGGGTTCAACCAAATCATGCTGATCCAAGCTATTCCTTCCACCAAGTCATGCTGATCCAAGCTATGCCGATCCCTAGTCTTCCATCAGGCTATGCCGACCCCTAACTTATCCAAGCCAATAAAACATGCCAACTCCTCTGCCTTCATTTATGCTGACCCTTCTCATCACCTATGCCGATCCATGTTTCTGCGTAGCACTATGCCTTCACGAGGCTAGCCTAACCCCTCCTATGCTATGAAGGTACGTCAATCCATCTTATGCTATGTAGATCCCTCAGGTTCCAACCCAGCTATGCCGATCATTGAGCTTCTAATGGAATATGATGATCCCTCTGCTTGTCCAAACTAACATCCATATTTCAAGCACCCTGCATCATTTATCTACCAACTCTTTCCAACTTTGGCTTAATATAACCATTTGTACTTAATTTTTGGGCCACACACTTGTCATTCTGAAATCTTTGGCCTTAATAATCACGAAGTCAATTGGGTTAAATCTGCCCGTATACTGCCTTGGAATAAGGCGGGTTAACACTTTACCACCCAAAACATGCCTTGCGATAGAAAGGCGTGGTTTGAATTGCCAAAAATCCAAAACCCGAAGTCCACAATCCATCGATCTTCACATTATCTAATCTATAATCCAATCTGTTGTCAATCTAATTCCTTGATCTCTCCAGATCATTAGCAAAATCCATGACTGTTTTGAGTCAATATCCAATTCCAAATCCATTCCAAATCCATTAACCAAATCCATAATCTCTCCGAATTGTTTTATCTAAATCTGGAAACGCACTGGTCCATATCCAAATCCATAGACCTCTCCGGGTCGTTTCATCCAAACCTGGGACGGCTTCGGGTCCATATCAAAATCCATAGACCATTCCGGGTCTTTATCCTAATCTAAATCCTTAATCTTAACGGATCCTTGCAGACCACAATCCATATTCGATGACCTTAATATCTCCGAATCCTTGCCGAGCACGATCCATACTTGACGACCTATTGGGTTTTATTCTTCGTCCTTGACTCTCCGGTTGAGGGCTAAAGCTATGCGGAATCCTTCTCCAACCTCGATCCCCAGTCGAGGACTTGATCCGTAGGGTATCGTTCTCAAGCCTTGATCCCCAATCGAGGACTTAATCCATGTATGAGTCCATCCTATCGCTCTTTGACAAAGGGACTCGCACCATATGGTTATTGCCCCGTCTCTCTGGTCGGGGCAATAACCGTAACCTGTGTTATTTATTACATTACTCCATACTTAAGCATCCCTAAGTCCATAAAATAAGGTTCTGTACAACCGAATAACAAAAGTACAAAGAAAATTAGAAGAAATAAAACAAATTTCACAAACCCTAGCGCAACGGTTTATCGCCATCTCAGAGCATACCTTGGGGCCGTCCTGCAACTTCCCTATAAATACTCACCTACCTGCAACTAGAGATGGATCTATTTCGGATAGAGAGCTGCCATTACTCGATTGGAATTCCTTCACTTCTTCAAATTTTTTCTTCCTTACAACAGTCATTATGGATGTTACTGTGATTCTTTAATCAACCCTTGAACTTGTGACTTATTCTAACTCATTGTAACTTAGATCTAAGGACTAACTAGGTTATATCCAGAGAGATACAACTAGTATAATCATAATAAAGATTGATTAAAGTTGATGTAGGCCAGAGTCAGTCAAACCATTATAGAAATTCTATGTCTCTTTTCTTACTTCTACACTTTATTTGTTGTTTATTTAAGATTTGTGCTGCTGATTGTCTACACTGGTGCTTTCACACTTGATCCAGGGTGTTGATCCATCTTTTAGGTTAACAAAATCGATTTAGAGAATAATCATCTTGGTTCCATTGTGTCTTGGAAGACGATTTGCCTTAACTCACAACACCCATTTGTTTATTGAAACAAGCGGTGAGGGCAAATAACGTCATAAGGAAAGCATCATCGATGTGCCATATACTCTATAGATTTCAACCACTGTCTTTACTAGATCGAAGAATTCAAACAACAATCTTAAGAGATTATACGACAATGGCACCGCACAGTTTAAGTGAGTTTTCTTTTGATTTCACTAAATTGGAAAGGATCAATGGTGTTAATTTCATACATTGGCATAAGAAGATGCATTTCCTGTTGGCCGGATTAATAGTGCTTTATGTTTTTATGACGCCAAAGCCAGAGGAAACAGAAAACAAGACTATGGTGGAAGTATGATCAAGACTAAAATAGGAACAAGATGATTACATATGCAAAGGACACATATGCAATGCAACGACGGATACTTTATTTGATATGTACCACAACAAATCAACTTCCAAAGAGGTTTAGGATGCATTATAGGTAAGGTATCTAATGGAGGATGCAACAAGTAAGAAATTTTTGGCTACTAAATTTTTTAATTATAAAATGACTGATGCTAGGCCAGTAGTTGATCAATTTAATGATATTATACATATCCTAAACCAATTCACCCAGCATAATATAAATATGGATGAGGAGATAAAAGTCTCATCCATTATTGACAAACTTCCACCTTTTTGGAAAGATTAGAGGAAGATTCTTAAACACAGGAAGGAGGATATGAGTTTGGATAATCTTGCATAGTATGGGCAAGTGGAAGAACAACTTAGGCAGAAAGGAATCACTGTACCAATAGTGTTTCCATTTAGGATCCATGTAGTTAAGGATAAAGAGGAAATTAAAACATTTGATTACCCTTTTAATTAAAGAGGAAATTTTTGAATAAGAAAAACTATAATAATAAGAAGGCCAATAAAATGGGTGGGTTCTACAATTGTTGAAAACCTGGTCATTTAAAAGAGATTGTCGTTTTCCTAAGATGAAACCTCAATCAACAAAAGAAAACTTGGCAACCATAATCTCTGAAATCAATGTGATTGAAAGAAAGGATTCTTGGTGGATCGACTTTGGTGCTACTAAGCATATCGGCAACGATAAGAGTTTATACAAGAAACTTGAACCTTCTGAGGATGGAAATTATCTCTATATTTGGAAACTTGGCAAAAGCAGTGGTCAAGGAGAAGGGGACAGTAGACTTGGAGTTCTCGTCCAGGAAGATTTTGACATTGAATGATTTATATTATGTATCCAAGGTTAGAAAAAACCTTGTTTCTGGTAGTCTATTAAACATGTTTGGTTTCAAACAGGTCTTTGAGTTAGATAATTATGTATTGACCAAAGGAAGAATATTTGTTGGAAAAGGGTACGTGTGTGATGGAATGCTCAAGCTGAATATTAATAAAACAGTTGATTATGCTTATATTATTGACTCTTTTTCTTTATAGCATAATAGATTTGGACGTGTTAATGTTAGAAGTATGGATAATATGATTTGATTAAATATGATCCCTAAATATTATAATAAATTTGATGATAAGTTTAGGAATGCACTCTAACAAAAATAACTAGAAAACCTTGTCCAGTAAAATATGTTAGTACCACTAATCCGTTATAATTGAATCGTAGTAATGTTTGTCATATACATAGTATTCCTTCTAGAGGAGGAAGGAAGTATTTCGTCACATTTATAGATGTCTATTCAAAGTATGCTTATGTTTATTTCAGCATACTAAGGATGAAGTATTAAATTCATTTATGACCTATAAAACTAAAGTAGAAAAACAATGTGAAGTTAAAATTAAGACCCTTAGATCTGATTGGGGAGGTGAATATCATTTCCCTGCATTTTGTGAATCTGTAGGAATTATACACGAAACATATGTAGCTTATACTCCACAACAAAATGGAGTAGAACACGTAAAAATAGGACACTTACTCATACGGTTAATGTTATGTAATCGGGTCTTAATATTAGTTTCTAGGGTGAGATATTACTCATCGCGTGTTATATCTTAAATAGCATAACTCATGAGAAGACCAAAGTTACACCTTATGAACTTTGGAAGAAACGCAAACCAAATCTTGATTATTATCAAGTGGTGGCTGTAGTGCTATTGTTCGATTACCTGAACCAAAAATCAAGGAATTAGGATAAAAGGACAATAAGTGTATTTTCTTAGGATATGCTCAAAACATCAAAGGCTATGGGTTTCTGGTAATAGAATCTAATAATTCAATTGAGGTAAAGACAATAATAGAATCTAGAGATGTAGTGTTCTGTCACTACTAGAAAACCTACATTTAGTTGTATTTATTGGTAGCATTTTGTAGCCAAGTGCTACTATATTTTGTTTTTCAATATATTATGTTTAGTTTCAACGATACAAAATTTTTTACAAACGGCTCGCCTATTTTTATATTTTACGTACTCGCCATACAAAAATATTGTTCTTCTCCACTTCTAAACATATTTCCCCCATTTTGCAAACCCTAAATCATTTCCTCTACTATATTGTTTCCTCATCGTTCTAGTTGTCGTTCTACTTCAAAGTTCAGTGCCTACCATGTAACAACCCGCAAATTTATCAGTTTGATAAATTATATTTATTTTTAAATATTCAAATATAATCTTTTAAAATAATAATGGTAATTTTATTTTGAACAAGTATTTACGAAAATATAACCTTTGAAGGAATATCGATAAAATGACCAAAAAATGTTTTATTGATAAAAAATTCTATAATTGTAAAATGCCATGCACGGAGCTGGATACATGCACTTATTTTTATAATTAAACAAGAATTTGAAATAAAATTATTTATTTTATTTTTGGAAATTAAAAGTATGTATGACACCTCAGTGATGCCTTTATATTTAATAATTGAATTTTGAATTTAAATTGAGATTTATTGATTTAATAATTATTATAATTATTCAAATAAATTTTTAAATGATAATAATTCATTTTAAATTGTAATAAAGTGATAATAAGTAATTTATAATAGTTTTATAAAGATATATAATCACTTTGAAATTGTGAAGAAAATTGATATCGGTTTATTGTTATAAATGCACTTTCTATAAATATTGTTAATATAAATTTATATGGTTTTATAAATAAAATGGGATCATTTTAATTAATTAATATTTGGTTAGAAATTTATTTTCAAATTTTGTGTACATATATATGTAATTTTAATTATAAGTGAAAATGTGACAGGGAATTGCTTTCTCAATTTCCAACGGTTTAACGAATGAAAGTCGTTTTAAGTCGTTGCAACATTGTAAATAACACTAACACATATTTATATGCAAGTATACGTATCACATACTCCCATGTACATACATATAACATATACAAATATATATACACATTTAGGAAAATTTATTTTCCAAAAACTTCACCCTTAAGCAAACTAAAGTCAAACCCACATGCATAAGGACATGAATGGATGGCTTGGAAGTGATTTGAGGTTATGGAGCACATGGAGGAAGGGGGCTAACATGTGAAACTTCTTGGAAAAGGAGGGGATGGATGCACATGGCGCTGGTGATGGATAATGATGATGTTTTGGATATTTTCCACTTCTTTTTGCCTATAAATACAAGCACTCTTTCATTCATTCATTCACACATCATCTTCTTCTTCCTCTTTGCATATACTTTTCCATGGTTTCTTCTTTATGAAATTTATGGAGAAATTTTAGTAGAAAATAAAATAAATTTTTGTACATATACATACAAAGTCAAATCACCTCAAAACACTAGCCAATCCCCTTCCCTACCTTTCTATTACTCACGGCCCAATCATCATCGCCCTTTGGCCGAGCACATCAACCTCCATGAAGCATGGCTGAGCCCACTCAAGCCTAGGTAGAATCCTATAAGAAGAAAGAAAGGAGATCGGGAAGCTCCTAAGCAAGGAAAAGAGGAGGAAGTGATGGAGGAGTGCTGCTGGAATCGATTCGAGAAGCTATGAAAAAATTTAGTGGAGTGGAGCCATAAGTGAGTACTCAATGTTTATTAAATAATAATAATCTCTATAACTATTTTTATGTATGATAATATGACCATTTAATCTCTTAATGATTTGTATGAATGTTTGATAACTTGGTTGATTATATGGTCGACTATATGGATGTTGATATGCTTGACAACTTGGTTGTGATAAATTATGAGAAACCATAATAAAAAAGGTTAAGTAATTAACCATGAATAATCAATGAAAATTAAATCCATATGGATGTGTATATGAAGTTTATTTAGCCTCTTAATGGTTTTGAAAATAAAAAAGGTTGAAATGAATATTATAGTAATATAATATTATGAAACGATTTAGAAGTGAAAAAAAGATTTAATATAGAAAATATTGGTTTAAATGTTTGAAACTGGTTTATAAATGTTTTATAAACATTAAAATTCAATTTAGAGAAGTTTTGACAAAAAATGAATTTGGAGCCAAAAATAGGCACGTCGCGTAACTGCGGTTAGCGATTTCGCGCCGTAAAAGTTAAATCCTTCTATAGAATGGAATTGGAGTCAGAGTTTTGCAATAAGAACTTTTTGAACTATTATATCCATAGATTCAAACAAAGAAATAAAATCGAGATTTTGAGAAGTAGATTTTGAAATATGAGTAAAATAAGTTTTTGGAAACATCGCGGTTTTGAAGTTCGAAATCCTTAACCGGATTTTTTTTAAAATGATGTTTTAAATTTTTTAAAAAAAAGTGAAATAAATCCTAAAAGTATTTTTAAATATTTTAAAAGTGATTTGAGTTATAAAAACTAATTTCTAAATGATAAAAAGTCATTTTTATCAATATAGTTTAAAAGGCACTTTTCGTAGCACTTTTTGTGGCAGTTTTTAATAAATTTTAAAATATAGCTTCAAACTTAACTATTCTTTTCAAAATATTTTATAAATGTTTTCAGATGTATAATTAAGTGTTTTAATAATGATTTGAGGTTTCTATAAGCTTATTTACTATAGTTTAAATAAATGATTTAAAGAAAAGATATTACAATAAAGTGGTTTAATCTTGGCTCTAAAAGCCGACGAGTAGACTGGATTTTTCTATTCGTGAGATCCAAATGTGAGGTGCTTAAATTAAGAAGATGTTTTGGAGCAACCAATGCCCTGGCTCACCTGGCCTCTTCCCTGGGCGAGGGATAGATAAGGTCGAAATGTCGGAAATGAGTTAAGTATAAAAGATTTAAATTTTCCAAATTAAATACAACTTTGATTATATAGAGGTGATCTTCTTATACTTTGTGTTAAATCCCGAAGAGGAAACTTGTACTATTCATGGAATTAAAAAGGTGATTCGGCGTTATTCCGCATATAGTACTTGTTGAATACGGGGATTGATATTGGGTAGAATTAGATGATTTCTATAGATTCTGCTCACTTAATATTTACTTGTTTTGGATTAACATCCTAGATAACATGGTTTTAACTCAATCAAAATTTTGAATTATTTAATTAAAATGATTTGGAAATATTTTCCTAAGTGAAGGTGAAACAATTTGGAATTATTCCAAGGTTAAAAATGTTTTAAAATTAACCAAATGATTTGACAAATGAGGCTTAATGCTTCCATATACTATTAGGAAGACAAATGGAATAATTTAAAATAATATGCCTCTCCGAGATATTTAATGAATGAAGAAAAATGTGGATTAAATTGAATGTTGATTGATAATCACATATGAGCTTAACATCTTTTTAATCAATGATTAATTCGGAAGAACCAAGGTTGGATTTAGGTAACTCCTATCTGAAAAACACTCCAAACCAATGTATACATTCGGATGTGAAGACTTGATGATGATTTTTGAAGATGGGGATCTTCATGATGTAGTGTTGCTTGCCACTAGTCCCTCGGGGTGCAATTTATCATATCATATATTTATGGTGGCAGTAGTGCTAGGTTATGAAAATCTTCAATTGCAAGGACTACTCGCTACTAATGGTAGTAGAAGGAGTGCCTTCTATTTCATTCAATCCAAGGACGAACATGTATGGACGAATGTCTGACATTGCATTTCTGAGATCACAACGTTGACTTTACAAACGTATAACTTTTTGGTGGCGGAGAAGACAACTTCTCTTAGCTTAACCTCCTTCTTTGAGATGTACGAGCTCAGAGGTTGTATGTTTGTGAAAGTCAATAGTGATCGAAGGAATGACAATGTGGCATTCAAAGTGGAACCTGTGATTATCAAAGCGTGACTTTAAGAAAGGAAAAGCGTGGCTTTGTGGAGCGTAGCCTCATAAGCCTCACATACAAGGAGTGATACGGGATATTATGTGGTCTAACGGACACTATTCGAGCTAAGAAGTAAGAAGGTGACCAGAGTGAATCTGAGCCTCATTGACAGGTATTGTAGGCTAACGGAGATCGTGTAAAGCTACCGACAAATACCCTATACCATAGTAGTGCAAAGCATAGTTCGAAGGCTGACAGAGACAGTTTAAAGCCATGTAGAAACTACGGGTTATGCATGGATCGGGAAAAAATGGTCACTAGTTTCTTATCATGTTGGAAATCTAATTCCAGTATGTTGTCTTTACGGGTTTGATTTGGAACCTACTTTTAAAAAAGTAGCTAGTAAGCCATCAAATTTAATCAATGTAACAATTTCGGCTATCTTGATATATTATTCGAAAAGTGTTTTCAAAGGAATGTCATTAAAGATAATATCAAATTATTTTGGTATAAAATTGTTTGGTTATCATAAGGTAAAAACCTATCTGTATTTATGTGTGGACATGGTCTTATGAGATACCCTTCTTTTCAAAGGTTTTAAACTGTTATGAATTTATAAATCGAGTATCTCACGTTGGTTTATCAAGCATGATCCAGTATTTTTAATACTCGGGTCAGATCCGAGTAGTTTCAAATTTAGTTGAAGATGCTTGGAGTTTGCAAAAGTGAGCTAGAGATCTTCATCTATGTATGGACATATTCTATTATCCGCCGTATCAATTACATTTGTTTTTATTTTTCAGCATTTGTAAGGACAGCTGTGTAGGTTGAATTTGGGTTAGACTCTGATATTGTATTCAAAATTTTCCACTGTAAAGATTATTGTTGAAATAATATATGTTATTCCATTTGTGTGAGATTCTTTTCTATCTTCATTTTCTTTTTTCCCTTACGTTCGGGTTTTCCGGCACTTGGATTTGCGACATGAGGATGTATTAGTGTCGATTTTCGAGCATCAAAAATCCCCATTCGTTACACACCATCCTAAGTTGTAGATCTAGTCTAATCGGCTATATCTTGCCTTTCAACCTCTAATGAAAAAGGTCTTCAGATCCAAATCGTTCGTAGAATACAATTGCCTAGTTACCCTTCTTTTCGCTTGAAGACTTGGTGTTCTTGTTTAGCTTTGCTACATTGACACAGCTATGTTAAAGGCGATATTCAAGTCTCTTTTTAGGTTTGTTTCCTTTTGTAAGATTGTGTGGAGCTTCTTATTTCTATTATGTTGTCGTTTGGTTGTTAGATTGGTCTATTGTTTGGCTTTGCCATCCTTTTTATATGTAGCTGTGTAACAAAATAATATTTCTACTTGTCGATGTGCAATAAAATCATGATTAATACTCATCAATCTTGAGAGTTTAATATGGATCAAAAGTTTAAATTAAATAATAAAACTGTGGTAGGGAAGTAGTTTTTGATAAATAATATGCTTAAAAAAATTAGAGTACTTGTATGTCATCTGATATCTATGTTATATGATAGGCAATATTATTAGCGATTTCTTACAGGCAAAAGCAAGCAAACCAGCTGCCAAAAAATTAATGTAAGATGTCTTGAAGAACCTGAAGTATAGAACTGATGTAAAATTGTGCTTATTTTACTGACTTTATTTTGCTACTATCATAGTTATGAAGTTTTTGTGTGAGAGAATAAAAATTTGTAGATTATATTATATGCCATGTTTGTCCGAATAGCTATAAGTTATAATGTTATATATAGCTGCATCCTTCAGAAGCAGAAGAAAAAGAAAAGAAAAGTTGAGTTACTTAATAGTTCTTACGCACAAATAAAATTAGGAGCTCATTTCCAACTAGAGAGAGCTATTTTAATTTCCCACTTAACAAAATGTATGCACATTTATTAGGTGACACAGATAAGTCACTTCACTTCAAGTGTCATGATCAGTTGTTAAAATTTCCTTATTCATTTTTTAGGTGACATAGCTGCAAGTTATGTGATTGAAGTTCAATATACACAAATGTAATCGCTGCAATTGAACCACAAATGAAAATAGTGCACTAGTAAAATGAATTCATGTTTTACTTATGAATAAGTGATTAGTACATATAGCATGGTTTTACGATGGATTTAAACGACACAAATGTTAGAAGCTTCAACCTGATGCATATGTTATATTAATTTATATTAAATGGATCGCGCACTGTTATTATTAATATGTTTCTTCTTTCGAACTTCACAGCAGGTCCAGAAAGCATGGTATGTCCACAAAGCAAATGGCTGGTCTAGAAAGCACATGTTGTTATTTTGTATGTTGATCATATCCTTGTGTGTGGAAAGGCTATTCAAACAAAGTCACATTATCAATTGGATTTTATATCAGACATCTACATATTTCCCATGTTCAGCCCAGTTCCAATATGGTTCTAGTTTGTCACTCGCTGCTTGTCCATGTGCTTGCACCAGATGACATAACTGTGTTGCATTGAAGGCATTTGTTTATTTTTCGACTGTTCCTTGCGGTGAATGAAATCGGGTATTAATTTAAATTTTAAATTTTGGAGTACCATATACTGCACAATGTCCTGTACATGGCAATGACAAAGTTCACACTGGTAGCCCAGGTTTTACGAAAGTCTAATCTTGTAAGGGATATGCATTTCAAATTTTTGCTTGCTTTGATGTTCATTATTTGAAAGTCTCTATCTCTTCCTTTTAGATTTTTATGCTGAAATAGCTTCTTAAGAAAAGGGTATCTTAATTGAAAGATACGGGGATGGGGATTTTATTTACCGCTTCAACTTACTATTTTCTTACACTGAATTGATACGGTTCCTTTTTGGTTGACAAATAATGTAGTCTAGGTTGGTATATGATAGACAAATTGGTTTGGGTGCAATAAAGTAGGCACATGAGTAAAAAAGTGTTAATGATTTTTTCTTCCTTCTTCAGCATGAAAGATTTTAAACAATTTTAAATTGATTCAAGTATTTTATCTAGGTTTCTTATGCTGTATTCACCTTTGATTTCTGTTATAGCTTTCAATAGAGCTTGACTAGTCATTCATCAATATGAATGAGGATAAACTTGTGTTTCTGTTTGGAATTGATGATCATTAGGGTCCACCATCACTCTTCAAAGAGGTGACATGTTATCTACATTTGTTCATGATGGATGATAGTAATTATTGAGAAATTTGAAAATATTTTGTAGAAAGTTAGATGTTTTACTCTATGCATGAAAAATAAACAAACCAAACCTCACCATGTACACCACTTGCTTATATAGTACAAATGTTGTATAAAAAATGAATTTGTAAAGCAGAAGCAACTATAATATTTGTACACTCACTGAGACATATAGTTATACAAAACATTTGATCAGAAACCTTCCGAACATAAAATGGTATATAAAACAACGAATTGGATGATCCTTTTTTTAAAGCTTGTACAAATCAAGATAAACATAATTAGAGTATCAAAATACCTATGGAAAGCTACCTACTGACATCATGGTATAAATTTAGATTCTTTTTTAAAGCAACATAAGATTTTATTTTATTGAAATGGGTAAATAAAAAGGCCCACCCCTACCTGATATCTCACTTAACCAAATATAAACATTTTGCAACCGTAACTGAAATCACTGACTACTCTCGTCTTCACTTGATAAAAAATCTTCAGCCCTTGCAATTAAGGTTCAAATCAAATTAGGGTTCAAATCAAATGCTTTTGAAACCCCTCTTTTTGGATAATTGATTGTTTCAAGGAGGTTTCCAAGATGAAGCCTTCGCTTTATTGTCTCTACTTTCCTTGATTTGAGGATTTTTTGAAGTTTCTCTAGGATTATTATGAGTATCAAATTCGGTTAATAGAGGCTTCTTTTGCTTTTGAAACTT
Organism: Allium fistulosum; assembly: GCA_030737815.1. Lineage (NCBI taxonomy): Eukaryota > Viridiplantae > Streptophyta > Magnoliopsida > Asparagales > Amaryllidaceae > Allium > Allium fistulosum. The sequence continues at coordinate 185,903,268 of CM060902.1, read as the reverse complement.
GTTACTTCGATTTGATAAGCTTCGATCAAAGTTGTATGGAGAATCGATCGATTATAGTAAGCTTCCCTTATTCTCAAAGCTTGCTACTTTCGTCTTTGTCCCAAACAGATAAGTGATATATTTGATTATTAATCTTTATTCTGTAAAAGCTATCGCAAATCTCTGGTTATTAATGTCAGGTTGCAAAATTCTTTCCTTTTGCAGGAAACTAATCTCGAATGCATTATGGCTGCATGATCGGTAGATTCTGCCCCTATCAAGTAATCAGAAAGATTGGTTAAAATTCATATTTTACTTATTATTTGATGCATATATATTAAAATCATGTATACTTCCCTTTCCTTTGCAGGAGCTGATCTTGTTCGGTGGTAGAAATGGCCGCCTCCTGCAGATGTATTCTCGTGATTGGTTTCAATCTGGCTTTTAGGCTCCTTCATCCAGTGATTGCCACTGTGGTGAACTAGTCTGCCATGGGGAATATCAGTATTAATTTTCCCGCTCTATAAGAAAGCTTTTATTCTTTCTTCATAGTTATCAACTTTCTAAATATCCTAATTTGGATAGTCTGATTGGATGCATTGATTTTTATATTTATTGAGAAGAATCTAGCTTTCCATTTCAATTGTTTTCCGTAGTTGAATACATTATGTTTCTCTATGTGTATGAAGTCTTTGGTTTCTCTCTTTCCAAATATGAGAGATTACTATTGTTAGCATTATGCTTGCTTTCCTGAATTCTTTTGGTTTTGTCTTAAAATTTTGTTGGATGCACTTGATGCTTTCCATGATATTTTTCACTGCGTTCTTTTGATTTATCTTAAGCTTTGTTTTGGCTTTGTACCAAATAAGTTTTGAATATACACAATCAAAGAACAAAAGATTTATGCTTTCTGTTTCACTTTTACAAAGAAGTAAAATGGTTTCCCTTTTTTATTCCATTTAAAACTTCTATCTCTTGTTGGTAATCTATTTATAATGGCAATAGGCACAATGAGACATTTTTGGGCAATTTGATTTACTCCATATAACATTGCACCAATCTACTTCTGTTTCACATCCTTTTATAAAGTCCTAAGTTTTTTTTGAATGAGAAATGGCCATTTGAGGAAGGCTTCCGCTCCTATTTATCCTTTTGAAGATCTGGGTCAGTTTTAAGTTTCTCAATAGCTGCTTTAAAGTTGATGTAGCAGGATGATTAAATGTCTTCCAATAGTTGTTTTGAATTATGCTATTTACTTTTTCTGAAGAACCACCAAACATATTAATGTTGTTCCATCCTAAAATACTCACTAATGTTCTTCCAAGTATCTGTGGATCAAATCACAAACTAGTTTGTTTTCCATCCTTGAATTTTCTTTCTAATAATTTGATAATAGTTTTCTACAGCTGAGAATATTTTTCCATGAAAAAGTATGATGATTTTCAATACATGTAGTCCAAAAAAATTATTTTTTGAGATATTTTGATTTCATCCATTTTGCCCACAAAGAATTCTCATTCACCAACTCCCAAAATAATTTGAGTTTACAAACTTCTCCCAACTCATTAATGTTCCTCAAACCAAACCCCCCTTTCTCCTTGATTTGCAAACTTTTTCCCATGTAATTTTGTAATATTTTCCTTTCCAAATGAAGTTTGCATGCACTCTTCTATCTTGTGAATTGCTTTTGCATGAAAGTTATGAGCTGGAATCCATTACAAAATAATTGCGGTGATGACAGTGTGTGTTAGCTCGAGTCTTCCAGCTAATGACAACACATTACTAGTCCACACTTCTAATCTATTCTGTATTGTCAAATTATCATGTGCAGTCTCTGTAATTTATCCGATAACACTAAGAAGCAATCCCAAATATTTTACTGGTAGACTTCCTTCCTTGAATTCTAAAATATTTAAAGTCTCCACTTTCCTTGAACAACCTTTACTGAAGTAGACTTTACTTTTATATTCATTACCCTTTAAACCAGTATGATCTTCTAATTTTTCAAAAATTCTGACAATGGCTTTTGCACTTTGTGAGTTTGCATTTAAAAACAAAAGCAAGGCATCGGCATATAACAAATGCGTAATATATGGTTTGGTTCTATTAATGGGTTTAATTCTATCTTTTATTCGTTCAATTTCCATTAGTATTGAAAAGTATTGAAACGACCTGCCTTTTTAGACGGTTTAAATGGACGATAAACCACACATGTCAAACTCAAACCATTCAAAATGGTAGATTGTTATGAGATAAATAAGAAAAAGTAGAGAAAGAAAGAAAACAAATATAGAATCTCACAACGGAATGACAAAATATAATAATGAAATAAATAGTTCATGAAGCTGTTTACAAATAACATCGATTATACTTTTATAATACAGATCAGAGTTACATACAACAAGAATAAACAAATAAATCAATGCAGCAGAACAACATGATGTAGTGGAAGAAATGTAATAAATAATAATAGTACAAAATCTACATCTTCATCCTCCAGAAAGCAGTCTTCGATAAACTGAAAAGCTTAGACTGACCCGAGCGAATTGAAAAGACAAAACACTCAAGTCAGAATTAAAATATCTTATGTAAGTTAAACCAACAGTAAATAAATATGAGTGTAACGGCGTCAGAGATGTTTATGGGGTTTGACATCTCCTATCCAATGTCTAACATGAGCGTAGTAATTTAAGAGATGTTTGAGATTACCGTCTCCTAAGGATCCGTTAAACTATCTACTATGTAGTACAATACACTATTATAATAGTGTCTACAGTAAAGTAAAGTATTAAAATAGCATTAAGGTGTTACCTATATCCCCCTTAACACATTTTTATAAATATTCTCATAGTCTATACAATATCGTAATTCCTCTGTAAATTGGTGGGCTATCAGAGGGTACGCCATAGGTATGGTACAAACCAAACTCGTAGAAGGCGCGATAGGTCATGTGAACACGGCACTCGAGGCAATGCCAGGATAGATATACCGATTGCGGATCCGGACTGGTGGTAACGCATAGCAGTTACTACCGCCCACCTCGAAACACATTACCATAATCAAAATCGAAGGGTGGCCGCCAAATCATCACAAAGTCATAATATGGTATCGAAGAATTGTATCCGGTCGGAGGAATGACCTTACTTGTCCCGACATGGCTCTTATTTTAGTCACATCTAAGCTGACTCACGGGAGTCAGGGTCACGTAAATACCTCATACAGAATCGTTCGCCAAACCATCCTACTTTATTTCTGGAATCTCCGTCACGTACATAGTTGTTAAAGTGGTTTCGGTATTGGCAGAGAGTATGACAATATCTGATCCCGTTCGCTTTAACAACCAAATGCTTAGTTCACACCGGATGGTTCTTTTACATTTCCAAAACTAATTTATAATTTATATCAAAATATCATATTCACAAAACCATATCATTTTCGAAATCATATTTACTTTCGAAATTATATCACATTTGAAATCATATCACTTTCAAATTCATATTTCCAAAAATAGATTAAATCCTCATTTAAAATCATCATATTCCTCAAATATGTCATTTGGATCCCTACTTATGTTATAACATCATTTAACCATATTCCACTTAAAATGAAGGAATTAAATATAAAGCTCCCACTATACAAAACCTAAATTTTTAAAACAAGATTATGATAGTTTAAAATAGATTAGATAGATTAATATAGTTTAAAATATATTAAAATGGATTAAAATAATTTAAAATAGATTAAAATAGTTTAATATAGTTTGAAATAGACTAAAATGGATTAATATAGTTTAAAATAAATTAAGATAAATTAATATAGTTTAAATAGATAAAAATAGATTAATATAGTTATAGATTAAAATAAATTAACATAATTTAAAAATAGATTAAAATAGTTGAATATAGTTTAAAATCGATGAAAATAGATTAATATAATTTAAAATAGATTAAAATATTTTAATATAGTTTAAAATAGTTTAAAATAGATTAAATAGATTTAAAATAGATTAAAATGGGTTAAAATACTTTAAATAGATTTAAAATAAATTAAAATATTTTTGAATTTTGATTTAAACCAATTTCAAATTCCAACCTTCAAACTTAGATTTTCAAAGTAATTCAATTTATATAAATCAATTTCCTTCAAAATATCATTTAATCCAATTCCAGATTTAAGGGTTTTAAAATCGTTTAATTTAACCAATTTGGTGTCCTATGTAATTTTCTACCCTATGGTCAAGTGATACGGATATTTATCATTTCAATTTGCAAATATTTAAATTTACGAGTATATATCATTTCAACTCACAATCCCAAAATGAAAATCGCTTGGGTTTATCATTTCAACCCATAATGATTTTCCCCTATTTTATATGATCGTTCGGGTATGTATCATTTCAACCCATAGGTAACTTGCAGTGTTATAACAATATAAAATATAACATCCCGTCATCAAATATCAACAATCAAACATCCATCACAATCATCATCCTAATCAATAAACATCAATAGATCACTGGTTATCATTAACAGGTATTAAATTGACAATTAAATTCAATAATAAATTAAATGATGACTAAATGCACTAAAAGGCAAATTTAACTAGAACGACAATTTAAACATACCAAACATCAATCAATTAATTTCTAATCACACATAAATTTAATTTAACTAACATAAGAAAATTTAGTAGTTGTTAGTGGGTTAAAACACTCACTTTTGATTTTAGCCCATATAAATCCAAACACAACCGCAAAAACTCAACAGTCTCCAAATTCAACTAAATCAATTTCATGTCCGAAATATAAATATGAATCCAATAGAAGAAATCGCGCGTGAATCAAAGTTTATATGCGAAAGATATTCATGTTATAAGAAATATTATTAAAATAAAAATTAGTATGCATTAAAAATAAACAAGTAAATAAATTATAATACTTACGTTTTTCTCAAGATGAGGCTTAAGGAAAATATTGAAGAACAATTAAGATAAGGACATGACGTGTACGAAAACTGAAAAAAAAATCATGTTTCAGAAAAGAAAGCTTTTGGATTTGCAAGAATAAGAGCTTTTGAATATGTGGTGTTAGGAGAAACAAAACGCAAATAAAGAAATAAGTTGCATGTTATTTATAATTAGGAAATGAAGGTGGAGGGACAAAAATAAATGTCATATTTTATTTTGAAAGCTCCAAGAATTAATAATGCATAAGGAAGTACGTAGGAATGGAAAGGTTTGCAAAACAAAGGAAAGTAAAATTTTGTATACGTGAAAATGATGTGGCAAGAATTAAATACAACATAAAAGTCTAGGCTCAAGTATAAAATAGAAGGAGAAATGAACGGACCACGTATTAATAATAAGATAACTATTTTAAAACGTCCATGCAACAATTAATAACAAAAGAAATGAAGGGACAATGTACTTTGCACAACCTTTTGAATATAATTTTTTTGAAATGTAACCAAATTAACTTCATCAACTCAAATAATATTCAAATTTGTACGCATTTATGATTTTATCTAAGCATAATAAAAATTTTATACTTACCTTAAATATGAAAATGTTCAATTTGGTTTTCTCAAAATGATCTTTTATTTCCATTAAAACACCATTTTGTTTAACACAAAACGTGTATTTCTTTTATTAAATCCATTAATTGCAATCAACGTTTTCTTTCCTTTTAATTGAAATATTTGAATTATATTAATTGCAATTACTTACAAAGTTAAATTTCAAAACAGACAACGAAAATGGATGAAAAAAAGAGCAATTGTTTATTTAAACATGTTTATAAATTTGTTGTTTATACATAAGAGTAATAAATAACTTACTGAAATAGATTATTTTCATATTCTTGTAATCAATCTGTAAGCTAAAACACAGTTCAAATAAACATATATTTCTTCCTTTAAAATCAATCATTCTATTCTTTATTTTAATGAAATTAAACTTATATTCACAAATGAAACATTCATTTTATTTGATGTAAATGTTCTTTTCATTAAATCAACCTTTCCTTATATTTACAAAACATAAGCTACTTTTAATTACACCTATTAATTTACAATTTAGTATTCTCTCTCCTATTAATTGAAAATTTTCAAATACATTAATTTCAGTTGATTAAGTTTCAAAATGGACTAAATGAATGTAATGAGAAGTAGAGCAATTATTTCATATCTAATAGTAATTTAAACATATTTATACACTATTGGATACAAATAGGAATTATACATTTCTTACTAAATAATAGTTTCTCGTCTCTACAATCAATCTTTTAGCTACCAAACATTTCAAGTAAATAAAAATAAGTTTACTCCTTTACTAAACTTATTCATTTTTGATTCTTTTATTTTGATCACTCCTACTAGTAAATCAACCAATACCTTATGAAGTTATTAACAAAGGTTTCTATCTTATTATCCTCATTTTCTACAATTGATACCTTTCTAACATTAACCACAATATTTAATTACATTTAATTCCAATTAATTATATTCTAATTCCAATAAATTGATTTAATTAGATTTCAATATTTTTATTCAATCAAACATTACTCTATGGACATAGTAAACATTTGTTTACATCTTATTGCATTAATATTCTACAATTATCATCTTTAACTATATTATTTGCAATATTTCAATTGTATCGAATTTTGTCGATTTTCACATTAATTATAATTTAAAGTCCCAATAAATTTATTTATCTTAGTTTCACTTTTTTATTAAATAAATTATTGCCTTAAGAATATATTTGACATTTCCGTACATTTTATTACCTTCACATTTTACAGTTATCGTCTTAACTCATATTAACGTAATATTTAGTTACATTTAATTGCATTTGATTTCCAACTTAATTCAACATATTAAATAAATTGGTAACAAATAACACTTGTTACCTTTTCTTAATTTAATCACATTTATAAGTTTGTTATCTATACAAAAATGTTATAACTACAAACACAACCCAAATTTTATCCAATTTTAATTTACTACATATTATTTCATCAATTAATATAACATTTAAATTTATTTCCTTATTTTAAATTTATAACCAATTATAGCTTACAATTATTACAATTACTTGAGATTACATTCAAATAGTCGTCTATTTAATTAATTTACATTATTAAACTTCATTCTAGTTGCCAACAGGGTTGGCGCAGTTGGTTGATGGTCCGGACTGCGTGATCGAAGGTCACGAGTTCGAGCCCCGAAACTGACAACCCTGTAACAAGTACCCGAAGTATGTGTTTGGCAGGCACATACTTCCCTAGAGTTTACAAGCGAAGCTTGGTTCTCTAGGTAATTCAAAAAAAAAAAAACTTCATTCTAGTTAGTTTTCTCATCCCTACATCATAAATTTTTATTTTATTCTAACATTAAATTACAAAATCTTATTTAATTCAATATTTTAATTATCGAAACAAAATGCGGCACGTTACACTCTCCCCCATTCAAAACTTTTCATCCTCGAAAAGGGAAAAGAAGGGATAAAGAAGTAATATATCTTATTCAAAGTATTAAAGTCATAAATAATCAATTTACATAATTAAATAATTTAAATAAAATATATCAATTTAAGATAATTAAATCCTTTTATATTCAAGTTAAATAAAGTTTGAAAAACATTTCATAAAATTTTTCCAAGTCCAAAATTCACAGAAAATTTCGGCAGCGTCTCCTTTGTATGGAGAGGTCTAGGAGAAATAATAATATTAATAATAACAATATATATCACATATTTCAAAATAAAATATCCTAAACCACTGGAAAATAATATAATATCGCTATCAAACCGTAACTCGAAAACGTATCTATTTATCGAGCTAATAATGCTTATTTATGAAACCAAAGGCAGTAGCTATTGCTTTCATAAACCTGTATTTTACTTGTATAATCCAAAGAGGTTAATAATTAAGTAAAGGAGAATATTTATGTTGTTTAAACTTATAAAAACTAATCAATACAATATAACAATAGCACTTGCAAACAAAACCATATAATCATCACATGCAAATCAAAGAAATTAACCATCCATTCATAGCAGCCAAAACTAATGGTTTGTTTGGGTTTAGAACTTTTAATCGTATAGAATGATAAATTAACTACTAAGTATACCATACACTCAACGGTCTTAAATAACTTAATAGATTATTGATACATTTTAAACATTTTAAAGTATCACTTTCCAACGTCCCATAAGCCAAAACAAACAAAGAAGTCAACACATATTTTAAGTTTATTCTATTAATCTTTTTTCACATCATTTACTGTTCATTTTTTTTATTTTTCCTTTTTTTCATACAATGATTTTTCTTTAATTCATGTTCATTACTTACAAAATTTTAATTCTCATTCATTCATATAAGGCTTATTTCATTAATTTACATTCTTTACTTACATAAGTTATATCCATTTCAATTATTTGGATCATAAATGAATTCATTATTGAAGTATTATATACATTTTATTTCGGTTTACTTCACATTTTATTCCTTTTTATACACTTTTCAAGATTTGAGGGTTAGTCATCATTTTGAAAACTTTGTGGTGCAAAATCCGAATTGTTTACATAATAGTTATTATTAAAATATACATAAGAATTTGTGTGAAATTATATCGATTACATTTATTTTCATAACCATTGTAAAATTAAGGTGAGTAGGGAAATTCAGACATTTTCAAAAATGTGTTTTTTTTAAAGGAAAAGTATTTAACAAAAAGAATTTATTTTTTAAAATGGAGATTGGATTTTTTTGTATTTTCAATTATTTCTCTTTTATATGTTTTTGTTTTTTTTAAAAAGATTTTTTTTTCTAAAAAATATCGACTTAAATTTTTTTTTGGATTTCTTATTTTGATTGAAAAATTTAGAGGAAAAGGATTTCCAAAAAACTAAGTAAAGGAAAATTTATAATTTTTTTTAGTTTTGGATTTTGGAATTTTAAAAAAAATATGAATGGACTAATGTAATTAAATGAATGTAAGGACTTAATTACAAATTTTATCCTAATTAGCACCTAAGCCGAAATTGTATAATCACACTTTGTCTTAATTCAACAAGATAGTTCTCAGCCAGGTAACGGATATGATTATTGGTGCACTACGAATCACCATAGCAATGCAACCAAAGGTTTAAGTACCCTTAGAAAAACAATCGGTATAATATTTACAAATCATTAAAATATTTATAACTGGTTATTACTCTGCCGTATCCTAGACACCAAGAAATAAAATTGTTTAAAGTAGACAACTTGTCAAGATACAACCCTATGTGAGCTCGTGACTCCCTTATGTCCAAATGTCTAACCGTTACTCTTAGTCAAACTTCTAAGATGAAATGCAATTTGTGGGACAAGGAAGGGGTGATGAAATCCCCCACCTTATGTGTATTAGGGTATTGCCCTTAAAAAATAAAGATGAGATGAGATGAATGCAAAACAAGAAGTAAACGTGAATTAACGACGCAACTACGAATGGATTTTTGTTTTTGTTTTTGAAATTTTTTAAAATGCAAGCAACCAACAATGCAAAACAAGTAAAAACAAGGGCTAAGGGCACGATACCAGAGCGTGCAGAACTATTAGCAATTTATTTAATGCAGTAAATTTTTTTATATATAAAACAAGCATGCAAAGCAATTTAAGCAGCAAACTGATGCAGGCCAGAAAGAAGAAGTCATAGGTCGTGTACGACCTAACTTGTTGATAGGTCGAGTCCGACCTAAAAAGGAAGCTAACGAGTTAACATTTTGTGAAGAATTGTTGAAAGTTGAAGTCATAGGACGCGGCCGACCTAACGAAGTCTCTAAGTCGCTCCAACGACTTAGTGAAGATCGGCAACGATCTAGTGGAAAAGCGCTCGAACGACCTAACAGTTTTTTAGGTCGTGTACGACCTAACGAGTTGGAAGATAGGTCGCTGGAACGACCTAACAGGAGGCAACGAGCTAACGAGTTGAAGGAAAAAGTGCTACGACCTAAAAAGGAACGACCTATGTTAGGTCGCAGGAAAATGGAACGACCTAAGTTAGGTCGCAGGAAAAAGGAACGACCTATGTTAGGTCGCAAGAAAATGGGACGACCTAACTTAGGTCGCGAGAAGATGTGGAGGGATAGGTCGCTCGCTATAAGTCGCGAGGCCTTAGGTCGTGAGGACTTAGGTCGTGAAGACTTAGGTCGTGAGGCCTTAGGTCGTGAAGACTTAGGTCGTGCAGTTCTTCTAAAGCCGCTTCTTTTAGGTCGCTGATACAGATGCCGTTCATTCTTAAGTCGCTCGCTCCAGATGCCGTTCATTTTTAGGTCATTGCTGTGTTGTAACTGTTTTGATTTAAGTCGTGATATGCTAAGTCGTGAGGTTTAGGTCGTTGCCGACCTATGTGTTGTAAAGTGTTGAGTTGTATTTGCTTATGTTGTACTATCTTTAGGTCGTGATGTTTTTAGGTCGTGATGTTTTTAGGTTGCAGGGTTTTCGGTCGTGGCCGACCTAAGTGTTGTACAAATTTTCGTGGCGTGCGTTGTAAACTCTATAAATAGTGGGGTTGAGTCATTTGTAATGGTTGTTGATTTTGAATAAAATTCTTGTTTGATTGCTTTGTGCTTTCATTTAAATTGGTAGTTGAGTGTAATCTCCTATCTCCTCTTTCGGTAATCGAGTGCGCTCGATTCAACGATCGTAGAAGCCAATTCGCGGAATCAAGTGCGCTTGATCAACGCTGGAAGAATTGTAGATCTCTCTTCACGGTATCGAGCGCGATCAACGTGTCAGGGATAGCTTGAATTCGACATCTTCGGATTAACGAATTTGGGTCTTTCAGTATTCATTAATCCACCGATTGCTACTTTCATCGATCTATCTTGTTTTGTTTAATCCGCTGCGTCAGTTTGGTATCAGAGCTTGTTTTAGCCAATCATAGCTAAATCGAGCCTTGGAGCCAATTCTTTTGAAAAATTCGAAGTTGAAGTGTTAGCCGAGAATTGAAGAGTTTGTAAAGTTTCAAATCATGCTGCCGAGAAGAGCTAATCGTCACCAAAACGTAGAAGCTTTGTATAGAAGAGAAGAAGCTGATGAGATGGAGCAAAGAATTAATGAAAACTTTAGTGAAAAGCTTAATGAAGGGATTGGACGATTAGAGAAGATAATGTTGGAGATGAATCAAAACCGGAGAAGGGTTTCACCAGAATCTAACCATGGGGGAAGTAGAGTCTCACCACATTCCAATCGAGAGAGAAGTGTTGATAACGATCATAGAAGTGTGAGTCGAGATTGTTATAGAAATGATGATGATCGAAGACGTGAGAGGAATGTGAATGATCGAGAACGGAGGAATGTAGATAGAAGGGATGTTGGTGGAAGACGCGATGGGAGTAGAGATGTTGGTGGTCAGGATCGACATCGATATACATCTGATTTTGAAGAATAGTATGATGGTGGTAGTATTCGAGGACAAGGACGAGGTCAAGGAAGAAATTACTCTGAGTATGATCACAAGTGGGAATCAGGGATGAAGACTGAAATTCCAGAATTCAAGGGTGGTATGCAAGCTGAGGAGTTTTTGGATTGGGTGGCTAATGTTGAAGAAAATTTTGATTTCAAGGAAGTTCCAGAACATCGTAGAGTGAAGTTGGTTGCTACAAGGTTGAGGGGTAAAGCTTTAGCATGGTGGCAGCAAACCAAACTTACGCGTGAACGAATGGGGAAGTCAAAGGTTGAATCATGGGAAAAGATGAAGAAATTGATGAAAGCTACATTTTGACCTTACAACTATCAATCACTTATGTACCAGAGGTTGCAGAATCTAAGGCAGGGGACGAAGTCAGTTAATGATTACGCAGATGAATTTTACCAACTCATTGCTAGAAATGATATTATGGAGACAGAAGAACAACTAACTGCTAGATTAATTGGGGGATTGAGGATGCAGATCCAGGATATGGTGAATATGTTCGATCCAAGGTCTGTAGCGGAGGCACATCAGAAAGCGTTGGCTTGGGAGAAGAAGGGAAGGCGTGGAGGTGGTGTGTTTACAAATTCCAATAATCAAGTGAAGGGTGTTAGTGGAGGTTCTAATGTTTCTAAACCTATCAGTAAACCAGTGGTGAAGGAGGCTGAGAAGGCAAAGGTTAACAACAGTTTCAAATGTTACAATTGTCAGGAGTTGGGTCATAAAAGCAATGAGTGTCCAAAGCCAAAGAAGAGAACCATGGTTGCAGAAGTTGAGGATGAGGATGTTGATGGAGATTATTCTAGTCCAGTTGAGGAGGATGAACAGGATGTTGCATCAGGAGATGAAGGCTGTAATCTAATGCTGAGGAGATCGTGTTTGAAACCAAAGCAGGAAGAAGCTAGTTGGTTGAGGAGTAATATCTTTCAGTCGACATGCACTATACGGGAAAAGGTGTGTGAATTCGTGATTGACGCAGGAAGCTGTGACAATATCATTTCAACCGAGGCTGTAACAAAGTTGAAGTTGAAGACAGAGAAGCATCCGAATCCATACAAGTTAGCATGGTTAAGAAAAGGATAGGAGGTGAAAGTGGATAGACGAGTTCGTGTTCCATTCTCTATTGGGAAGAAATACAAAGACGATATCTGGTGTGATGTAGTAGAGATGGATGTTTGTCACTTACTTTTGGGAAGACCATGGCAGTATGATCGAGCAGTCCAGCATGATGGTCGGACCAATAGCTACAGTTTTATGTTTGAAGGTACGAAGATTATCTTAGTTCCAAAGAAGAGACAGCAAGGAGAGAGTAAGTCAGAAGAGATTGATGAACTGAAAACTTTGTTATCCTTGAAAGAGTTTGTTAAAGAAGTTGAAGAGGAGCCTGAAGTGTTCTTGTTGATTGGGCGAGAGAGTCAAGAAGTGGTTGAAGTTCCAGAGGAAATAGAGCCAGTATTGAAAGAGTTTGAAGATGTATTTCCAAATGAGTTACCAAAGGAGTTACCGCCACTAAGAGACATTCAACATCAAATTGATCTTGTTCCGGGAGCAATGTTGCCACATAGACCACATTATCGAATGAGTCCAAAGGAACATGAAGAATTGAGGAGGCAAGTGGAAGAATTGCTTGAACAGGGGCGTGTGTAGGAAAGCTTGAGTCCGTGTGCTGTGCCAGCTTTGTTAGTACCGAAGAAGGACGGGACATGGAGGATGTGCACTGACAGTCGAGCATTGAATAAGATTATTGTGAGATATAGATTTCCGATGCCGAGGTTGGATGACTTGCTAGATCAATTGAGCGGAGCTACTATCTTTTCGAAGATTGATTTGAAGAGCGGATATCATCAAATTCGTATCAGACCAGGTGATGAGTAGAAGACTGCTTTTAAAACCAGGGAGGGTCTATACGAATGGTTGGTAATGCCATTTGGCTTATCAAATGCGCCGAGTACATTTATGCGGGTGATGAATCAGATTTTTAGACCATTCATTGGGAAATTTGTGGTGGTGTATTTCGATGATATTCTGATATATAGTGGAAGTCCAGAGGAACATTTGAATCATCTGAGAGAAGTGTTGATGGTATTGCGACAAGAACAATTTTATGCAGCTACAAAGAAATGCGTGTTCATGACGCATAGTGTTTTATTTCTGGGGTATGTTGTATTAGAGGAAGGGATACAGGTGGACCGAAATAAAGTTGAGGCGATTAGAGATTGGCCGCAGCCCAAGACGATAACTGAGGTTCGGAGTTTTCACGGGTTGGCTTCATTCTATCGAAGGTTTATTCCACACTTTAGCAGTGTGATGGCGCCTGTTACAGATTGTATGAGGGGTAAACAATTTTCATGGTCAGAGGAAGCAGGGAATGCTTTTGGGAAGATCAAGGAGTTGCTGACGTCTGCACCAATTCTAGTGTTACCAGATTTTCAGTTAGTATTTGAACTACATACTGATGCATCCAAGGTTGGAATTGGAGGGGTGTTGAGTCAGAGAGGACGTCCTATTGCATATTTCAGTGAAAAGCTATCAAGAGAGAAGATAAGATACAGTACATATGATGTGGAATTTTATGCTGTTGTGCAAGCTATAAAACACTGGAGACACTATCTATTTCAGAAAGAGTTTGTTCTTTACACTGATCATGAGGCGTTGAAGCATTTACAAGGGCAAGACAAGATTTCAGAAAGACATGCATCGTGCATTGCATACCTACAACAGTTTACTTTTGTTGTTAAGCACAAGTCGGGAGTGACGAATCGTGTGGCTGATGCTTTGAGTAGGAGGAGTCATTTATTGACAACAATGAAAGTCGAGGTGACAGGTTTTGAACTATTGCCAGAGCTGATTGAAGAAGATCCTTACTTTATGAAGTTTGTTGAAAAGGTTAAGGAGGGGAGTGATGATGAATTTCTGTTGGTAGATGGTTTTCTGTTTAAGGGAAATCGATTGTGCATACCTGATTGTAGTTTGAGAATGAAGATTGTGAAGGAGTTACATGAAGAATGTCATGTGGGAAGAGACCGTACATTACAGTTGATTTCGCAGTCTTACTTTTGGCCATCAATGAGGAAAGAAGTGGAAAGGTTTGTGGAACGATGTCATATCTGTCAGGTTTCGAAAGGAACTGCGACCAACGCTGGATTATATATGCCGTTACCTATACCAACTAAACCTTGGGTTGATGTATGTATGGACTTTGTGTTGGGATTGCCGAGAACGCAGCGTGGTAATGATTCCATTTATGTGGTGGTTGACCAATTTTCGAAAATGGCACATTTTATTGCTTGTAAGACGACGGCGGATGCTGTTCATGTTGCTTAGTTATTCTTCAAAGAAATATATCGACTTCATGGATTGCCAGAATCAATTGTGTCGGATAGGGATACTCGTTTCCTGAGTCATTTTTGGCTAAGTTTGTGGAAGATGGTCGGAACAAAGCTGAAATTTAGTAGCGCTTACCATCCACAAACTGATGGGAAAACGTTGGTGGTTAACAGATCGCTGGGGAATTTATTGCGATGTCTGGTGAAAGATAATATGAAGAGTTGGGACATGAAGTTATACCAGGCAGAATTTGCTCATAATCATGCCGTAAATCGAAGCACAGGTTTCAGTCCATTCCAGGTTGTGTATTCAAACTTACCAAAGGGGCCGTTGGACTTAACGGTGATACCGCAGCCGAAGGGGACAGTTAAAAAAGCTGTTGATTTTGTTGATAGCTTAACGGAATGTCATAAAGTCGTTCAGGGACGATTGGAGAAAGCGAATGAGAAGTATAAAAGGTCCGCAGACTTGAAGCGAAGAAATGTTGAGTTTAATGAAGGAGATATGGTATATGCTGTGTTAACAAAAGATCGTTTTCCAGTAGGAACGTATAATAAGTTGAAGGCTCGAAAAATCGGTCCAGTGGAAATTTGAAGAAAATCAATGAGAATGCATATCAGTTGAGATTGCCGAATGATGTTTACACTTCTGACGTGTTTAACGTTAAACATCTTATACCGTATCATCGAGATGAGTTCGTTGTGGGGAAAGAGGGCGCAAATTCGAGGACGAATTTTTTTCAACTCGGAGAGGATGATGCAGGCCAGAAAGAAGAAGTCATAGGTCGTGTACGACCTAACTTGTTGATAGGTCGAGTCCGACCTAAAAAGGAAGCTAACGAGTTAACATTTTGTGAAGAATTGTGGAAAGTTGAAGTCATAGGTCGCGGCCGACCTAACGAAGTCTCTAAGTCGCTCCAACGACTTAGTGAAGATCGGCAACGATCTAGTGGAAAAGCGCTCGAACGACCTAACAGTTTTTTAGGTCGTGTATGACCTAACGAGTTGGAAGATAGGTCGCTGGAATGACCTAACAGGAGGCAACGAACTAACGAGTTGAAGGAAAAAGTGCTACGACCTAAAAAGGAACGACCTATGTTAGGTCGCAGGAAAATGGAACGACCTAAGTTAGGTCGCAAGAAAAAGGAACGACCTATGTTAGGTCGCAGGAAAATGGGATGACCTAAGTTAGGTCGTGAGAAGATGTGGAGGGATAGGTCGCTCGCTATAAGTCGCGAGGCCTTAGGTCATGAGGACTTAGGTCGTGAAGACTTAGGTCGTGAGGCCTTAGGTCGTGAGGCCTTAGGTCGTGAAGACTTAGGTCGCGCAGTTCTTCTGAAGCCGCTTCTTTTAGGTCGCTGATACAGTTGCCGTTCATTCTTAAGTCGCTCGCTCCAGATGCCGTTCATTTTTAGGTCGTTGCTGTGTTGTAACCGTTTTGATTTAAGTCGTGATATGCTAAGTCGTGAGGTTTAGGTCGTTGCCGACCTATGTGTTGTAAAGTGTTGAGTTGTATTTGCTTATGTTGTACTATCTTTAGGTCGTGATGTTTTTAGGTCGCAGGGTTTTAGGTCGTGGCCGACCTAAGTGTTGTACAAATTTTTGTGGCGTGCGTTGTAAACTCTATAAATAGTGGGGTTGAGTCATTTGTAATGGTTGTTGATTTTGAATAAAATTCTTGTTTGATTGCTTTGTGCTTTCATTTAAATTGGTAGTTGAGTGTAATCTCCTATCTCCTCTTTCGGTAATCGAGTGCGCTCGATTCAACGATCGTAGAAGCCAATTCGTGGAATCAAGTGCGCTTGATCAACGCTCGAAGAATTGTAGATCTCTCTTCATGGTATCGTGCCCGATCAACGTGTCAGGGATAGCTTGAATTCGGCATCTTCGGATCAACGAATTTGGGTCTTTCAGTATTCATTAACCCACCGATTGCTACTTTCATCGATCTATCTTGTTTTGTTTAATCCGCTACGTCACAAACCCTCTCCTTATCTGCCTTTGCAACCTGACAATTTGAGCAACAAAAGAAAATTGAAAAAATGGAAATGAAGCAAATCCTCTTATTTTTAAATAAGGATGTGACTAAAAACAAATCAAAACAAATCAAAACAAAAATGAAAATGAGATGAAACAAATTGAAACTTATTATTATTATTTTCTTAATTAAAAAGAGGATTGGTAAAAAAAATCTAAACAAAAGATTTTCATCTTTTCTATTTTTTTAGAAAGTGAGACGAGAACAAATGAAAAACAAAAAAATGAACTAAAACACTTGAAAACACTTATTGTTTGCTTTTATATAATAATAGCATTTAGCCGGCCAAACAACTCAGCCCATTTGTTTTTTTAATACCCTTAACACAATCTTTGTTCAAAACAGAAAACACAATTATAAAACAAACAAATCGCAGCTTCTCTATAAAAAAATTCAAATTTGATTTCCAATTTTATTTTTCTTTTCGGGTTTGAGTTTGGATTGCAGAGGAATTCGATTTCTTGTTCGATGCTCGCGGTTACAGGGTTGAAGAGCGCTATCGCGGTTTCGAGGGGATTGAGACAATGGAGTTTTGGTTTGCGATTAGAGGAGGTTGTTCTTTAGGAAGGGGAAGATGTAGGTTTGCTGAGTAGGGAGGCGACGGTTTCGATTGCCGAAGAAAGTGGGAGAGCAGATGATGCGGTGAGTTTGGGTATTACGGCTAGCAGGTGAGGGCGAGGTAATGTGAACTGGAGTGATTGGAAATGCATAAACTTACAGGCTGATGTGAGGTCTGGAAGGAGATTGTTGATGGTGTGGCAGTGATTGAGTAGATGTTGGTGGTTGGTGGTAGTTGACGGTGATTGCAGAAAGGTAGGTGACGTTACGGAGATGAACTGACAGTGGTGGGTAGTGGTGACTGGTGATGTCTGGTTAGGTGTGTGTAGTTGCTTGGCTGATGCAAGAGGAGGTGGGGAGTGACTGAAGTAAGGTAGGCAAGTCGATGTGTTCAGGAAAGATGTGTAAGGGGTGAAGTGGCAGTTTTATATATGGTTATGTTGTAGAGTTTGTGAAGTGAATGAATTTTGCACAAGGGGAGTTTTCTATGAAGTAGCAAGCAGTTGGTGGCAGTTCAGTTGATATGGCAAGCTGTGGGATAGTGCAGAGGTAAGGAATTGATGAATTGGGTTGTGGGAGATGACTGTGGTGCTTGTTTGATGATATAAAACAGCAGTTGACAGTGGTGTAATGGATTAAAGGGGGGTCTAAAGGGTGCAGTAGTTTTTTTGTTAATAGAAATTATGGTAAGCAATCAGATAGTAAGTAAGTGTTGAAGTATGAATGAAGCAATGAATGATGTAGTTGATGATAGTGGTTGAGGTTGTGGAATGTATGAAGTTGCTATGGTGAATTGTGTTGTAGTGAATTGTGTAGATGGTTTGCGGTGAATTGAGAAACTAAAATGACCAGTTGCACCGTGATGGTTGTCGGATGGATGTTGATGTGGGTTGGCACTGTGAAGTGGATGATTAAGCAGAGATATGACATGTAAATGAAATATGCAGGAAGATGATGGACTAGAGTGTCGTGGAGGGTAATAGTTGATGCAGTAAGTAATAGTTGATGTTAATATGCAGGGCTGTATCACTGTGCAAGCAGTAGTTGATGGTGGTTTCAGATGATATGGATGGTTGCTATAAGGCCTACTGATGATGAAGGTAGAAGTGTGAAGTTAGAAGTAGGGTCTGGAGGCAGAGTGATGTAGTGGTGGTTAGAAGTTGTTGTGGCTAAGGTGGCAGTTGGGTGTTGTTCTAGTGATGGATGTTCTTTTGGGAAGCTGTGGTATGTAGTTGTGAATTGTTCAAGGCAGAAATGTAAGTTTTACAATAAAGATATGCACGGTGTTGTGCACAGTAAATGCAAACGACAATGTAAAGCAATGTACATCAAAACAAAAATTTTAAAAATGTTGATGAAAATGAAATAGAATATTTTTTGTTTTGAAATTGTGCATGTTTTTTAAATAGAAACACAAATGCAAAATAGAAAAGCAACAAGCACCAAATCAAATGAAAACAAAAATCACACAAACACACAACAATAAAAAAAATTAAATGTAAATTAACACACAAAACAAACACACAATAAATCAAACCAAAAATAATTCGAAGAATAGAAATAAAGTTAAATTAATTCCCCAGCAACGACATCAAAAACTTGTTGAATCGACTAACTTTCTATCGAATTAGAAAATAGTCGAAAAATTGTAATAAAAATAACCGCAAGCGCACGGCGTACAATTTTTCTACGTAGCGAGTATGGGTCGATCCGCAGGGAATTGTGTTGATTTAAAAATTTCTACTCAATTAAATTAAAACAAAAATTTGAGATGTTTTAACTACAAATTTCTTAAAACTAACAAAAGCTAAAAGTGGAGAAAATATGAGAGTAGAAGGCAATTTAGAGGCAAATTCCCTCACATGATCACATAAATCGACATAATGAAATAACGATCTCTCTTTTTTGGTCATTAGTGAATTTAGTTGATGTGTTTATCATAAGTATGGTGTATTTGTGCTATTAATTTACCTAGCATAAACCATCAAACTATGACACACCCTCTACACCATTTGTTAACCCTCGTGGAAATGACAATGAAATTAAATATAAAATATATTCTAAGCAGGATCTATTTACTATTGATTAGTAATATAGACCTTCAAATTTTGATTCTAAAATCCACTTCATTACCATAATCATATGTAGATGAAGAGGTAATTTGTGTTTATGTTTGTTTAAGCTTAGCTTATTTGGTGTGAACAACATAGGCTATCAAATTCAAAGCTAAACAACAAAATATTTTCCACACCAAACATTTCCATCAAGCACAAAAGGAGATCATCATTTACAAATATATTGAATCAACATGATTAAGAGAGCTTCATTACCACTAAATTGAAAGGGTTTAACTTCTCATATTTGTTATCATTTCAAAAAATGTAGTGTTCAACATAAAGCAAAAGCAAGAGGAAAATGCAAGCTAATTAAAATAAAAGGAGAATTAAACTACTTACACAAATTAAATCTAAGCTACTAACATAAAAGAAAAGAGCATGATTTAAAATAGCATGAATTAAAATTGCATATAAGAAAATTACATGAAGAAAAGGCTAAGAAGGCATTAAAAAAAGAGAAAGAGTGTTTTTGTTTATTTTTGTGGCTACAACTAAACTAACTACAAGGTGGTGCTAAGAGCTTCATAACCTGAAACATAAGGGGTATTTATATATGTCTAAAACCCTAATGCATATTTTTGGGGACTACTCAAAATACCCCTTAGGAAGTGTGGTCTCCAAGTTGTCATTAGCATGAGCGTAATCCACCATGGACTATGCATGTAACTTTAATCTCCACTGACATGTGCATTAGCTCCTAATTGTAGATCATGGTAAGTGGGTATGTGGGGTCCTCCATGATTTCATAAATTGATTTATATCCATCTTCATTTGCCTTCTAACTCTTGTGCATGCATATTTCCTTGAACACCTCTTCCATTTGAATCCATATTCCTACAAAAAAACATTAAAATTTCCAAGTAAATTTTCACAAATTAAATCATACAAAAAGTGAACATTTTGTCCCCATATGAAGATGAATGAATGATGAATTGAAAATAATTTAAATTTCTGTTTAAACATGTTAAAGTTCCCTAATATGCTCATTTATTAAGTAAAAGTGATTAAGTATGGTAGTAAAAATATGGACATTTACATGCACATAGCCCCATGTATGAAAGAAGCTTTTGTTCTTTAGGACAAAAATTTAACAACTACTCTGTTCTTAATGACCTCATTTCCCTACAAAATTTAAAGTAAATAACATTTTCTATTGTTAGATCATGACTTGTATAAAAATATGATTAGTGATTTGAAAATGATGCTAGTATAGTAGAGCTCTTGAACCCTAAGTTCAGAAATAATAAAAATTAGTTGGTCATCATCTAGAGTTAATAAATGATAAGAAATCTGCAGTTGTAAATGATTGAGAATCAAGAACTTTTGTCTGGCAATATTCGAAGTCCCACCATCAAACTTCTGTAGTTACAAATGAAGTTCGTAAATTGAACTCCCATGATATTAATAGAAAACCATGTGTATAATAATTGAAATCCAGGAACTTTCCATTGATGACAACAAACGTTTGGTAATAAAAGCCCACGAGCTATCATCTGGAAATAAGTTGTTGAAAATCATGAATCCTTATTCGGGACCAACTAATCGTTATTTAGAAACACCTATTGGAAATAATATTGTTCCAAGGACCGAGATTCAAATGTTGATAAATGTCGTTCAAAAGTTAGTAGTAGTAAACTAATGACCTTGATTCGGGTATTAAGAAGACAAACTCAAAGTCTTAATTGAAGTCCATTGAGATTTCAACACCGACTGCCTTGAAAGCCAGATTCGAGAATTAACAAATGATATCCAAAAATTAATGATAAAAGACCCAAAACTCAAATTAAGGTGTTAGGAAGACCAAAAATTTGAAACACAGATTTGGGCATCAATAAGTGAAGTTCAAAAGTCAATAGTAAGATATTCAAAACCCATATTTGGGTTTTAGTGGACAATTACCAGAAATAGCCTTCATAATAGAAATCTTAGGCCCAGATTTGGGTATTGGTGGATGATAATCGGAAATTGATTATAATAATCTTCATAATAGAAATCATAAGCCTGGATTTGGGTATTAGTGGATGATAACTAGAAATCCATAATAATCTTCGTAATAGAAATTTTAAACCAAGATTCAGGCATTAATGATTGAAGTCAACAAATTAATAGTAATAGTCCTAAAACCCAGAATCGAGTATGATGAAGACCATAAATTATTAATAAAGACCCGTAACCCTGATTCAGGTATTATTCAGTGAAGTTCAGTAATTCTTTTTTGATAATAAGTCGGAGGATGTAGATTCTTATTTAAGCCTTCTATTCTGTACCAGTCCTTGGGCTTTGACTCTTTTGACATGTGTTACCATTTAGGCTTTATATGTTGATGCTGTTCGATTTGCTGCTTCTTGAACTTGGACTTCTTAGTCCATTGTTTGATACGCCACTTCTCGGGCTTGAACGTCTTATTCCTTTGTTTGATATGCCGCATCTCAGGCTTGGACGTCTTAGTCGTTGTTTGATATGCCTCTTCTCGGGCTCGAACGTCTTAGTTCGTTGTTTGATATGCCGCTTCTTTGGCTCGGACGTCTTAGTCCATTGTTGTCTAGTAAGCTTATCCACAAGAAAGACCAAAGGACTTACCTAACCTCCCTCCAAGTGGCGCCCTGACCTGGCCATAGTGTGGCATGATCAAGGGCTTGTCGGTGCCTTGGTTAGGCCATAGCATGGCGGGACCAAGGGCTTACTGTGAGGAATGCGGAATATGGATCTTAAGGCTAGAATGAACACTAGAAGGGGGGGGGGGGTGAATAGTGTTTATAAGAAATTACAATCTTTTTGAGTTATTGTTGATTTGTACATAAATGTATGCAATATTCAGACACGGATATAATCACAGAATCAAACATAGATGCAGAAATAAAGTAAATGCAGTAAAGGAAAGAACACACCGGATTTTATACTAGTTCGGAGTTACCCTACATCCAGTCTCACAAACTAAGTACGGATTTCCTTTCAAAAGCAATTGTACAATTACACCTTCGGTTTCAAGGCTACGAGGTACACCCTCCAGAATCACAATCCTCTGGGTAGAGATACTTGATTTCCGGGGCAACAAGTTCACCCAATTGATTTCCAAGGCTACAATCACACCTTTTCTCGCTTGATTGATTTCCAAGGCTATAATAACACCTTTTCTCCCTAGATAGATTACAAAGAAGCCTATAACTCTGAATAGCACTGGGATCTTGTTGAGATAGTGATAGAGAATCAAACCGGAGATGATCCAGTTAGATTCAATGTTGATTTCGGCAGAGTGATGATAGGATTTTGAATAAGAAAATGTGGAAGAAGAAGAGAAGTGAAAAACCAGAAAATCTGATATAAAATTCGTTGAAACCAACCCCTATTTATAGAAGAACAACAGCTATGTCTATTCATGAAAGGTTATAGTGAATAGACACTTCTTTTGAAATTCAAATTTTTGGTCCTAAGTAACACTATGTCGACATGGGGTACTAGGGCATGTCGACATCTCAAAGGAAATTTTGACGTTTTGTTTTTCTTTGAAAATAACTTTTATCTTATATTAAAACTATTTTAAACTTTATTAATATACTTGACTATAGATAAAACACATAGATAAATATAGAGAATAATATATATAAAATTTTACTATAATTTTATATTTAAATATAAGTAAATATTAAAAGTTAAATATATTAAAAGATAGTTTAAAACAAACATAGTTTAAAACAAGAATTCATTTAAGAACAAAATCAAAGAATATTTTTTAAGGCTAAAACATCTTTTTGAAAATCATTTGAAAAGATAATTTTTAAGGCTAAAACATTTTGAAAAGCAGTTTTGAAAATCATTTTAAAGTAGTTTTGCAAGCTTCTTCCTGTAGAATATCTCATCATATCAGGACTCGTGAACTTGTACAAAACCAGGATGTTCGTGAGTTTGTAAGCCACTTGTCGTAGGTTTGTAAGCTACTTGTCGTGGGTTTATAAGCCACTAAAAAGGTAGAAATGGGTTCCATCCCAAATGAAAATATGGAATGAAGATTTCAGTGCTATTGTGAAGTTTTAACATAATTCTAGACTCAATACTTATCTTGAAATCTTGAACTCTTGATAATCTTGATATTCTTGATATTCTTGGTACTCATGAGTCTTCAATCTTGATATTCTTGAATCTCTATACTATACAGTCTTCATTCTTGGTACCTGCATGGTTAAATCCTGCATATACATATATACCTAAACTATAATGTTAGTATTTATATTTTATAATCTTATTCTAAGGTTGTTGTCATCAAAACCATCAACTCATGGACTAACAATCTCCCCCTTTTTGATGATGACAACCATTGTTTATAAAATATTACTTCTATCCTAATAATTCCCCCTAAAACTGATAACTCCCCCTTAATCTATGCCTAACTCTCCTATTTTATATTTCTCCCCCTTTGTCATCAACAAAAACAAACTAACTCTAAACTATATAACTCTTAGTCTAATATCCTATATGATGATAGTGTTATCATACATAATCAATACTTACTTGTAAACCTAAAACTTAGTCCTAAACCACTAACATCCCTAACCAAGTACTTATATAATACTTATATATAACATATATAGGAATCATATATAAGAACACACAATATATATATATATATGTTTATATTTACATTTTCGTACAACGTGACAAATATACACATAACGATAAAAAACGAAAAAGAAGAAACTACTGAGTATCTTTGACAATTGGAGATCTATGGATCGAACAATTTGGATAATGGAAACAGAAATTTCCACGTTGTTCAACCAAGTTTCCGTCCTTGTCAAAACATACTTCGCCAACGCAAATGACTTTGTCGTTGTCTTCCGCATGCTCTTCTTCCATTGGTTCTTCTTCTTCTTCTTCACTTTCCTCTTGTTCATGATCTCCTAAAGAGTCCTCGTTAATCAAGATTGGATTAGCATGATAGTCCATTAGAAATTTTTGTAAATTTCTAAGGATTTTCCCTTGCCTTTCCTGTTCTTTTGCCTTTCGGAGTTGCACTATTTAAATTTCAGTCATTAACTGAATTGTATCCTTTAGAGAATCCTCCATTTTTGTCACTCGGGCGAGCGTAGTACGTTGGAATGGACCAGAGGTAGGAGAAGGGAACGAAAAGGTTGATTTTATGTTTGATTTGGAAGAGGAGGCCATTGATAAATTGATTTCAGAAGATAGAACAGAAAGAGAACATAGAAAATGAAGAAAATTTCTAAAATAAGAAGAATATATAACCAATTATTTGAATTTTGGTGCGAAAAATATTAAAATTAAAAAAAAAGTTATATGTCGACATGGGTATAGGGGAGATGTCGACATGTTTCCCAATATTTTTACTATTTGATTTAATTTTTAATTATACTTTGTTATTTATATTTTATATTTCAGTTAATGAACAAATACCTAATTCTCTTCTTAATTTAGTAAATGTAGATTCATTTAAGGATTTTGTTAAGATATCAGCAATTTGATTTTCAGAATTGATATAGTCGAGAGTAATTAGTTCTCTACTTATATTATCTCTGTGAAAATGGTGTCTGATATCAATATGTTTAGTTCGAGCATGTTGAGTAGTATTTTTGGATAAATTTATTGCACTAGTATTTTCACAATAAATTGGTGATTTTGAGATATTTAAACCAAAATCTTTTAAAGTTTGTTGCATATATATTACTTGAGAACAAGCCAAAGCAGCAGAAATATACTCTACTTCAGTTGTTGATAGAGAAACTGTGTTTTGCTTTTTACTAAACCGGGAAATCAGAGAATGCCCTAAAAAGTGACAAGTTCCACTTGTACTTTCTCGGTTTGATTTACAACCAGCATAATCAGCATCACAGTAAGATATTAAGTCAAACGAATCATTTTTAGGATAAAATAAGCCATAATCAAAGGTGTGTTTAACATATCTTATAATATGTTTTACAGCTTCTAAGTGAGTTTCTTTAGGTTGGGATTGATACCTTGCACAGAGAGAGACACTATGCATGATATCAGGTCTACTCGTAGTGATATAGAGTAGTGATCCAATCATTCCTTTATATAATTTTTGATCTACATCTTTCGAGAGATCTTCTTCACTAAGGTACTCATTGGTTGCCATGGGAGTTGGTTTTCCACTTGTAGTAGTCAAACCAAATTTACTAACTAGGTCTTTAGCATATTTTTCTTGACTAATAAAGATACCATTATCTAATTGTTTTATTTGTAATCCAAAAAGAAGTTTAATTCACCCATATGACTCATCTCAAACTCTTTTGTCATTATTTCAGAAAATTCTTTATTCATTTCAAAATTAGTTGATCCAAAAATGATATCATCTACGTAGACTTGTACTAGTTGAATATCATTTTTATTTCTTTTAATAAAAAGAGTATTATCTACTTTACCTACTTCAAAATTTGATTGTAACAAGTAAGATCTTAGTCTATCATACCAGGCTCTAGGAGCTTGCTTTAGACCATATAGAGTTTTCTTAAGTTTGTAAACATGATTTGGAAAATTATCATTTTCAAAAAGTGGTGGTTGTTCAACAAATACTTCTTCTTTTACAAAACCATTTAAAAAGATAATTTTTAAGGCTAAAACATTTTGAAAAGCAGTTTTTAAAATCATTTTGAAGTAGTTTTGCAAGCTTCTTTCTGTAGAATATCTCATCATAGCAGGACTCGAGAACTTGTACAAAACCAGGATGTTCGTTAGTTTGTAAGCCACTTGTCGTAGGTTTGTAAGCTACTTGTCGTGGGTTTGTAAGCCACTAAAAAGGTAGAAATGGGTTCCATCCCAAATGAAAATACAGAATGAAGATTTCAGTGCTATTGTGAAGTTTTTACATAATTCTAGACTCAATACTTATCTTGAAATCTTGAACTCTTGATAATCTTGATATTCTTGATATTCTTGATACTCATGAGTCTTCAATCTTGATATTCTTGAATCTCTATACTGTACAGTCTTCATTCTTGGTACCTGCATGGTTAAATCCTACATATACATATATATCTAAACTATAATGTTAGTATTTATATTTTATAATCTTATTCTATGGTTGTTGTCATCAAAACCATCAACTCATGGACTGACACTTACTCCGTCCTATCTACAGGAGGTGCCTTGACCTGGTCATAGCGTCGCGCGATCATGGGCTTGTTCGGTGCCTTGGCTAGGCCATAGCGTGGCAGGACCAAGGGCTTACTTCGTTGTAACACCTCATATTTTTATAACATTATGTAAAATATTAAATTGGTTAAATTAAAAAAAATAATGTGAAGATTAATAGGTATAGATTTGATTAAACTAAGGGTAGCTGTGCCATGTTAATGTGAATATTAAAATGAGATAACATAAACTAATGTATTAGAAAATGAGCAAGGGCGATATGGGAAATAGGAGAGGCTTATACCCTAAACCCTTAGGACAAAAAACTCATGTTCATTTAATTTTAGCAAACTAAAAACATCTAAGGCCGGCCACCATCACTATTCTCAAGAAGAAGATAAAGCTAGGATTCAAGAGAAGGAAGAGAATCAACTAAATCAACATCAAATCCCACATCTTTTAATCTCAAAGCTAAGATGAATAATTACTACATCCCATTTTCTTATGCTTTTCGGTTTTAAGATTAGATCCAAAAAAATTTTACAAGTATATGCCATGTTTTTATGATTAAAGTTATATATTTGTTTGTTACTGAATTAGGCATGTTCATATTAGTAATATGGAATGTTTAATACGAAAACCCTATTAAATGACATCCAAATGCCTAGAAAATTAAATATAGGTCAGAAATGATATTTTAGAGATGGGTTCCAATTTTCATAATTTTCTGAATTTATGTGGATTTTATATTAATTTTCTAGTAAAGAAAATGATTTATTGGGTTATAAATTGTTTACGGTTAAAATTACAATTATCTGGGTTTGAATTTTTATATGTTGGAAAACATATTAAAATATATTTTTCCAGATTTTTCCAAAGTGATTTGATGAATATATAATATTATTTAAGGTTTCGGACTTAGATGTTTTATATATTTAATTAAGGAGAAGGGGTATTTTATAAAATAAAATTATTATTTAATTCTGAAATTAGTGGCAGCACTTTTCTTAAAAGTATTTGTTAACCAATGATAATTTGACAAACAAAGGCAGGTTAGTTGAAAAGCTATCCTTTTTAAGTTAAAAACAAGAAAATCTGGCTTTTAGCATGTTTCAACCATTTTACGGCATCAAACCTTCCAACCCAGACCTTCCGACAAGGTCGAAGGGTATCAAAGCTTTCAACAAGGTCAAACTAATGCAATGGTATCAAGTTGCTTGGTACGTAATGAATTGGACAAGGTCAAACTAATGCAAAGGTTAGTTGCCAAAAAGGTCAGAGTATGTTTTTTTTATAAGACAAAAGAATCGCCCGCTTAGCTTTCGAATAAGAGCTTTCAACTTGGTTGCTTTTGGCTAGATCAAATAATAAAAATAAATGTTTTAAACCTTCCGACAAAGTCGAAAGGATACTGTCGCTTTTCCAAAGTCTTTTCTTTCGACAAATTCGAAAGGTTTACTTGTTTTTAAAACCAGCCGCTTCTCCCATGCTTTCGAAAGGTATCAAAGCTTTCGACTTAGATGTTTTACCTTGCTTTCCTAATTGAAGTATAACCCAAAGCTTTTGATGGAGTTGTTTTAAAGGTAGGGGATTATTGTATTAAGTGATGCGTCTTAAAGCTTTCGAAGTAGAGCTTTTGACAAAGTCGAAAGGTAGCTTCCAATGAAGTCGAAAGCTTTTTAAAAGAAAATTTTCCGCTTTTTTTAAATTGAACCCAGTAAGCCTTCAAAAGGTTTATGTTTTAAAAGGTTGAATGCTTTCTAAAGGTTTTAGTTCAATGGTTTCCGAAGGTTTGAGTTCAATGGTTTCGAAAGGTGTGGAGTAAGTTTTCAAAAGGTAATGTTTTGGTCTCTTGGCCTAGGGAATTAATGGGTTTTACTTGGTTTCGAAAGAGATGCTTTCAATGGTTTAGAAAGAGGTACTTTCAAATGTTTAAATGTTTTCATCACCTAAAGTTTGAGTAAAGGAGATATATATAATATTGCAATGTGATTTGAGTAAAGCATGAAGATTATGAAATTTCCTTGTATTAGTTTGATTTAAAAGGTTTAAATCATTTTGAAAATGGTTTTAAGGAAAATTATGGAAGGGGATCCTTAAGTGAAAATGACTTAGATATTAGAATACCAGATGGGACTAGTATAGGGTTTCTCCTTATACATTAGTTGTTAGCCCCAGCTAATTGTTGTCCAAAATTCCAATGTGTAGGGCTTGGTTATAGGTAGACTAAAATTATGATTACACATCGAAAGGAATATATGTTGTATACAGGTATGTTATAGGTAAGTCCGAAAAACCATTAGGATTAGGAAAACCTGGGAGATGATTAAGTTAGAGACAGACCATCTAGAAGAGAAGTATTTAACAGAAAATTGAGGGCAGACCGTCCAGATGAGGAATATCTAACAGATGTTAGATTAATTTTATTATATTGACTTGTAGGCTCGAGTCAGCCAAAGGTTAAAAGTTAGCCAAACAAAACTTACGTGTTTGAACAGATAGTTCATTAATACCTGATATTTATGTATGTTTACATAATGATGCTTTATAGTATTTAACCAGCTTGGTTGTAGGAAAAGGTTTTGCAAAAGATATGTTTTAAAAGGATGTTAGTAAGGGGAAACCCGTTCCGCTAAGCGGTGTGGTCTCACTTAACATATTAAACTGGGATGTATAGTATTATTCACGCTAGGCTTTATGTCTGACTCGAAGTTTATGTTTTCCCCTTAAACTCTCGGGTGCTCAAAATTAATTTGAGTAGACCGAGGGGTTAAGGTCTTTTTTAGGTTTACTAGGATGGCGAGTAAGGCTACCGGACTCATGCAGGAGGAAAACGGATAGCTATTTAGGAGTTGCAGTTTTATGTTTTTTTTGTCTTTCCGCTGTGTTTGTATTAAGTCTATTGTGACTATATGACTCCGATCATCCATGGAGGTATCTTTATATACTGCTCTTGGCGTATTTTGTATTAAGTATATTTTATTTGTGCTTGTGAACATATTGGGATTATGTAAGTTGAATATGGAACATCTTTTTTAAATATAATGAAGTAAAATTTGTTTTGAAATCTATGTTTTGTTTCATTTTCAAGTGCTTCTGATATTTTAGACACCATTAAAATAGCCGTATTTAGTCACTGGAAGCT
Source organism: Allium fistulosum (assembly GCA_030737815.1). Lineage (NCBI taxonomy): Eukaryota > Viridiplantae > Streptophyta > Magnoliopsida > Asparagales > Amaryllidaceae > Allium > Allium fistulosum. The sequence continues at coordinate 185,873,548 of CM060902.1, read as the reverse complement.
AATACTATAGATGGTTGTAGCATCTGTAGCGCTTAGTTTCGGGCCTCTAGATAGCAGATGTTAAAGCTTGGTATCAGAGCATGGTTTTGAAATACTTTAACTAAAATTGGTTTTTGAAAACATAATCCTTTGTAATCAGAGTTAAGATCGGGGTATGGGGTAACGCTATAGTAACGTACTTGTATTTTCTATATATAAATATAGGCTATATCTCTAGACTTAAATCTTAGTTAGGTTATTCATATGTATCTCACGAGGCTTGAATATAGATATGAGAGGAAGAAGAGGCAGAGTTAATCTTGGAGGAGACAACACCACCACTAATGGAAATGCCCAACCAAATGCTAGAAGAAGTCCAGGTCAGGCTCAAGTTGAAAATGTTGGTGCCGGGGTTCCCCAAGTGGATATGGGAGCCATGTGTCAGTTCTTCGTAAACATGATTTGAAGCTGGAGTTGTCGGAGGGATGCTGCTGGAAGAGGAGTTCAGGAAGCTCCAATAGTCAACCAATATGCTAACTTGAGAAGAGACTATACCAAGCTTGGAAGGAAGCTGTTCATTGGAACCGAAGATGCGATCGAGGTAGAAAATTGGTTGCTGCATTGTAAGAGGATTGTTGCTGACTTAGTATTGAATGATGAGCAGAAAAGGAGATTAGCTTTAAGATAGCTTCAGGGAATTGCTCTATTTTGGTGGAATACTATTGGAGCTAGTGTTGATGAGGAAACCATGACTTGGGCAAAGTTTAAGAGAAGGTTTCAAGAAAGGTTTATGTCGGTGATGGCGCAGTCGGCATTGGTTAGGATGCTTGTTGAACTAGAACAAGGGGAAATGTCTATTTTAGAGTATGCAAGAAGATTTGAAGAGTTGGCCCGGTATTGGTATGCCTTGGTTGATGCAGTGATCAAGAGGAACGAGAAGTTGATAAGAGGCTTGAAGCCGGAGTTGATAAGTGCTACCTTGCCGCACTTAAGAGATCCAAGTGATGTAGTGGTAGAGATGGCGCTAAGGCAGGAAGAGGCGTTAGCTTGTTTGAGGAAGAAAATGAAGGAGGTCCAGGAGGGACAAGGCCAGAAAAAAGTTTTTCAATAAGAAGAATGCTCAGAAGGAGGAGCACAGAAGAAGGGAAAACTGAGGCGGTTTGTTATAAATGCGATAAGAAAGGACACTATGCTAATGAGTGTCGTGCCGGAAATGGAGAAGGAAAAGAAGCAGTAGGAAAGAAGAATGTCAATTGTTTTAATGGTGATCAAATCGACCATTATAAGAACCAATGCAAAGAGCCTGCTAAAGAAGGAAGGGGTCAAGTTTAGGCATTGGAGCCCGCAACTTCAATGCCAGTTGTGCAGGAGAAAGGAAAGGCTGCTCTCGGAGGCTCGCTATAGATTCTCGGTGTGTTTGTTAGTGCTCTATTTGATACTGGTTCATCACATTCTTTTATTTCTTGATGTTGGGTGGATAAGCTTAATCTAGAACCCTCATATTTAGTTACTTCATTCAGGGTTGCAAATCTGATTAGAGGGTATGCAACACTTGGGACGAGGTGTGACCACTTAGAGTTCGATTTGCTAGGTCATACTTTTGATTGTTGTTTGCATGTGTTTGATCTTGTGGGATTTGGAATAATCCTTGGGATGGATTGGTTAAGTAAATATAATGCTTGGACATCTTTCCATGATAGAAAAATATCACTTAGACATTCGGATTGTAGTGATCGGATAGTTTATACCGTAGAAATCCCTAGTTTTTAAGTGAATGCTTTATTGGGTGTCATCGAGTTGGAGGATGAGTTGCATCAAGTCTTTGTGGTTAAAGAAATTGCTGATGTGTTTGAGCCGGTAGTTGGGTTGCCATCGAAACGAGCCATTGAGTTTCGGATTGATTTGGTGCTTGGAGTAGAACCGGTGAGTAGGCCGCCAAGTAGGGTGACTCCCACTGAGATATGAGTGTCGAAGGTGCAGTTGGTGGATTTCGAAGGCAAGAAGTTTATCCGACCGAGTAGTTCACCTTGGGGAGCTGTGACAGTGTTTGCTAAGAAGCCGGACCGATCGTTGATGCTATGTATCGATTATCGTAAGTTGAATGAGAAGACGATAAAGAACCAATATCCATTGCAAAGAACTGACGATTTGTTCGATCAGTTAAGTGGAGCCAAGGTATTCTCTCAGCTGGATTTGGCGATGGGATTTCATCGTCTTAGAGTGACAGAGGATAGTATTTCTTTGACTACGTTTAGGATAAGATATGGATCGTACGAATGGTTAGTTATGCCGTTCGGACTAACTAATGCGCCGACATTCTTTATGGATTTGATGAATAGAATATTCCTAGAGAACTTGGATAGATTTGTATTAGCTTTCATAGATGATATTTTGATATACTCTAAGGATGCAAAGGAGCATGAAGTTCATCTGAGAGTTGTACTTGAGACACTGATGGAGCATCAGCTGAAGACTAAGTTTTCAAAGTGTCATTTTTGGAAGAAGGAAGTGAAGTTCCTTGGTCATGTAGGCTCAGAAAAGGATTGTCTGTAGATCCAACTAAGATCGAGGCAGTGAATAATTGGAAGAGACCCCAGACGCTGACCGAGATAAAGAGTTTTCTTGGATTGGCTGGATATTTTTGAAGGTTAATAAAGGATTTTTCTCAGATAGCTGCACCAATGACTAAGCATACGCAAAAAGGTGTGAAGTTTGTATGGACTGATAAGTGTGAGGAAGCATTCCATAGCATGAAATGCTTATTGACCCATGCACCAGTATTAGTGTTCTAGAAGGGAATCGGGATTTAGTTTTTTATACTGATGCGTGTGGGACTAGATTGCGAGCTATGTTGATGCAAAGAAGTTAAGTGACTGCTTATGCTTCTAGACAGCTCAAACCACATGAAGTTAGGTATCCTATGCATGATTTGGAGTTAGCTACCGTTATATTTTCTTTGAAGGTGTGGAGGCGTTACCTTTTGGGAGAGCGATTTAAGCTTTATACATATCATAAGTCGTTGAAGTACTTGTTCTCTCAAAAGGAGCTAAACATGAGACATCAAAGTTGGTTGGAGTTTATTGTTGCTTAATATTTTGGAATTGAGTACACCCGGGAAAGGAAATAAGGTAGCGGATGCACTTAGCAGGAAATATCAAAATGTAGTATTGATTTGGAAGCATTATCAGCTTATAGAGTGCGGTATAGATCTGAGGCAGGTTCTAATGGGGGAAGTGCTGTATTGTCTTGTTTAGAAGTTCGATAGGTAATGATTGAGAAGATAGCTTCCAAACCGAAGGAGGATCTAGTTTTGGCTGAATGGATTAGAAATTTAAGGGAAGGAACAAAGAGGGATGACTTAAAAGATTTCAGTCTTGACCAGAAAGGTGGTTGAGAAAGAAAGGAAGATTGTGTGTTCCGAATGTAGGAAATATGAGGAAAGAAGTTTTGGATGAATGCCATTGTTCGAAGTTCACTGTCCATCCAGGAGGAACGAAGATGTATCAAGATATGAAGAGAAGTTTCTTTTGGGAAGGTATGAAATGGTACATTGGTTTATGTGTTACGCAGTGCTTGAATTGCCAGCAGGCAAAGGCTGAACACCAGAAGCCAAGTGGAATGCTTCAACCATTGGAAGTTCTGTTTTGGAAGTGGGATTATATCTCTATGGATTTTATTGATGGGTTGCCAAGATCTAGCAGAGGGAATGAAAGCATATGGGTCATAGTGGATATATTAACCAAGAGTGCCCATTTCATTCCAGTAAAGTCAACTAGGACATCACCTATTTTGGCGAAGTTAGTTATGAAGAATGTGGTTAGGCTACACAACATTCCTAGTAGTATCATCAGTGATAGAGATTCTTTGTTTACTAGTGAGTTCTGGAAGAGCCTACAAGAAGCATCAGGAACCAAGATCAATATGAGTACTGCTTACCATCCACAGACTATGGACAAATGGAAAGAGTTAACATGGAGGATTTGTTAAGAGCTTGTGTACTGGATTTTGAGGGATCATGGGAGGTCCATCTTTATTAGTCGAGTTCTCATATAACAATTATTATTAGACGAGTATTGGGATGGCACCGTTTGAAGCTTTGTATGGAAGACCATGTAAATCTCCTATATGTTGGTTGGAGACCAGGGATAGATTGGTTCTTGGTCTGGATTTGGTGGAAGAAGCTGCAAAGAAGATTGAGTTGATCCGAGCTAGGATGAGGGAAGCTCAGTCTAGAAAGAAGAGTTATGCCTACAGAAGAAGGAGAGACTTGGAATTCTCTGTTGGAGACTATGTGTTTATTAAGGTTTCACCCGATGAAGGGTGTGATTGGATTCAAGGATTCAGGAAAGTTAGCACCTAGATTCATTGGACCCTTCCATATTGTTGAGAGGATCGAGAAGCTCGCTTATAAAGTGGAGTTAACGAATAGTTTGGGAGGAGTCCATGATGTATTCCATATTTCTCATCTTAGAAAGTGTGTTAGAGACCCGAAGACTACTACTGCACCTACAGTGTTAGAATATTTAGTAGTAGAGCCGGATTTGACTATAGTTAGGAACCCGATTCAGATTGTGGCTAGAGATGAAAAGAAGTTGAGGAACAAGATAGTCAGATTAGTAAAGGTCCAGTGGAGTGACGGTGCTAGATAATGTACTTGGGAGACTGAAAGCAGGATTAGAGACACTTACCCCGATTTGTTTTGATGGTATGTTTTACCTTTAATTGTTTTGATGTGTACATTATCGCAATTTCGAGGACAAAATTCTTTAAGGAGGGGAGTCTGTAACACCCTATATTTTTATAACATTATTTAGGATATTGAATTGGTTAAATTAAATAAAATAATGTGAAGATTAATAGATAGAGATTTGATTAAACTAAGGGTAGCCGTGCCATGTTAATGCGCAAATTAAAATGAGATAACATAAACTAATGTGTTAGGAAATTAGTAAGGGAAATATGGGAAATAGGAGAGGCTTATACCCTAAACCCTTAGGAAAAGAATCTCGTGTACATTTCATTTTAGCAAACTAAAAGCATCTAAGGTCGGCCACCATTATTGTTCTTAAGAAGATGATAAAGCTAGGATTCAAAAGAAGGAAGATAATCAACTAAATCAACATCAAATTACACACCTTTAATCTTAAAGCTAAGGTGAACAATTACTACATCTCATTTTCTTATGGTTTTCAGTTTTAAGATTAGATTTGAAATGTTTTCGCAAGTATATGACATGTTTTGATGATTAAAGTTGTATATTTGTTTGTTGGTGAATTAGGTATCTTCATATTAGTATTTATGAAATGTTTGATATGAAAATACGATTAAATGACAACCAAATGCCTAAAAATATAAATATAGGTCATAAATGTTATTTTAGAGATGGGTTCCAATTTTCGTAATTTTCTGAATTTATGTGGATTTTATATTAATTTTCTAGTGAAGAAAATGATTCATTGGGTTATAAATTATTTACGGCTAAAATAATAATCATTTGGGTTTGAAACTTTTATATGTTTGAAAACATATTAAAATAATAATCATTTTAGTTCAATGGTTTCGAAAGGTTTGTGTTCAATTCGAATGGTTTGAGGTCAATGGTTTTGAAAGGTTTTAGTTCATGGTTTCAAAAGGTTTGGAGTAAGGTTTCAAAAGGTAAGGTTTTGGCCTCTTGGCCTAGACAATTAAAGGGTTTTACTTAGTTCTGAAAGATATGTGTTCAAAAGTTTCAGAAAGAGATACTTTCAAATGTTTAAATGTTTTCATCAATTAAAGTTTGGGTAAAGGAGATATATATAATATGGTAATGTGATTTTGAGTAAAGCATAATGATTATATAATTTCCTTGTATTAGTTTGATTTAAAAGGTTTAAAAAATGTTTTCAAGGAAAATTATGGGAGGGGATCCTTAAGTGAAAATGATTCGGATATTAGAATACCAGATGGGACTAGTATAGGGTCGCGCCTTATACATTAGCTATTAGCCTTAGCTAATATTTGTTCTAAATTCCAGTGTGTAGGGCTTGGTTATAGGTAAAAAAAATTATGACTACACATCGAAAGTAATATATATGTTGTATACAGATAGGTAATTGGTGAGCCCGAAAAACCATTAGGATAAGGAAGACCTGGAAGATTATTAAGCTGGGGACAGATCATCCAGAAGAGAAGTATTTAACAGATAGTTGAGAACAGACTATCCAAATGAGGAGTATCTAACCAACGTTAGATTAATTTTGTTAAATTTTCTGGTAGGCTCGAATCAGCCAAAGGTTAAAAGTTAGCCAAACAAAACTTATGTGTTTGAACAGATAGTTCATTAATACCTGATATTTATGTATGTTTACATAATGATGTTGTATAGTATTTACCTAGTTTGGTTGCAGGAAAGGGTTTTGCAAAAGATATGTTTTAAAAGGATGTACTAAAGGGAAACCCGTTCCGCTAAGCGACGTGGTCTCACTTAACATATTAAACCGGGATGTATAACATTATTCACACCATGCTTTATGTCTGACTTGAAGTTTATGTTTTTCCCATAAACTCTAGGGTGCTCAAAATTAATTTGAGTAGACTGAGGAGTTAAGGTCTTTTTTAGGTTTAGTAAGATGACGAATAAGGTTACCGGAGGCATGCAGGAGGCAAACAGATAGCTATTTAGAAGTCGCAGTTTTATGTTTTGTTGTATTTCTGCTGTGTTTGTATTAAGCCTATTATGACTATATGACTCTGATCATCCAAGGGGGTATCTTCATATACCGCTCTTGGCGTATTTTGTATTAATTTTATTTTATCTGTGCCTGGGATCGTATTGGGTTACGTAAGTTGAATATGGAACATCTGTTTTAAATGTAATGAAGTAAAAGTTGCTTAGAAATCTATGTTTTGTTTCATATTCAAGTGCTTCTGATATTATAGATACCATTAACGTAGCGGTATTTAGTCGCCGGAAGCTAATACTATAGATGACTGCAAGTATCTGTAGTGCTTAGTTTTGGGCCTCTGGATAGGGTATGTTACATCTGTCCTCCCTCTAGGAGGCGGCTTGACCTGGCCATAGCGTTGCGCGGTCAAAGACTTGTCAATGCTTTAACCTGGCTATAGCATGGCGCGGTTAAAGGCTTACTCTAACTGCCCTCCAGGAGGCGCTTTGACCTGGCCAATTAGGGGAGGACAAAGGCTTTGACCGTTTAAGGTAATGTCCAAGTGAAAGGAGAATTTCACTCCCAACCATGTTTTTATTTTTAAGGTAGAGGTGCTTTATTCATTCATTGTAAGAAAATATGGTCGCAAGTGTTCCGCATCCCACTTTCTAGAGATCATATTGCCGTCTGGTCGACATAACTTGTAAGCTCCAAGGGGAGTTACTTTTGCATACAATTAGGGGACCTTCCCAATTTGGTCCAAGAGGTCCATCTGCATGATTTCTTGTGTTTGCATCAGCCTTCGGAGTACTAAGCCTCGCTCTTGAAATGATTTCGTCTTCACTTTCGAATTGTAGTATTTTGAGATTCCTCTTTGATATTCAGCAGTTCAGATAGCTGCTTCATCTCTCAATTCATGTATTAAATATAACGATTCTTTCTTTAATTCCTGATTTGGATCGAATGAATATGTGATTCTTTGATGTGAGGGTATCTCAGTTTCAATTGGCAACATCGCTATGCAACCATATGTTAGAGAGTAGGGGGTATGCCCACTGTAGTTTTAGTGGATGTTCGATAGGCCTAGAGTACATGTGGCAATTCTTATACTCAATTCCCTTTGGCTTTATTTAATTGCTTTTTCAAAATAGTCTTAATAGTCTTATTTGCAGCTTCAATGGCCCCATTAGCCTTTGGATGTGCCATGGAAGAAAAGCTTTTAATAATTCGATTCTTATGGAATTACCAAGAAAACTCTTCACTTTCAAAATGTGTTATGTTATCCGATATAATCTTATAGAGGATTCCGAATCTTGTAATAATGTTTTTAATAATGAATCTAAGCACTTTCCCAGAAGTGATTTTGGATAGTGGTTCTGCTTCTACCCATTTTGTAAAGTAGCCTATAGTGACTATAGCATATTTTGCCCCTCCTTTGGAAATTGGCAATGGCCCGATTCAATTCCCCATATATCAAAGGGCCATGGACATGAAATCGAAGTTAATTGACTTGGTGGCAATCGAGGGATCTTTGAGTATTTCTGGCATCATTCACATCTCCTTACATATTCAATAGCTTGACTTTCCATTCAAGGCCAATAAAAACCTTTTCTTATTATTTTCTTCACCAACTTTTCCCTGTTGGAGTGGTCTTCGTAAAATCCTTCATGCGCTTCCACCAACAATTTCATCCCATCTTCCAGACTCACACATCTTAGGTAAGGTAATGCATATTCTTTCTTGTAATTAATTATTTCCACTATTGCGAAAGTTGGAGCCTGTCGCCTGATTTTCCTAGCTTCCACTTTGTCATATGGCAATATCCCTTTAGAAAAAAATTTGACAATATGCGACATCCAAGTGTCACTATAACAGTCATCTGTCCTTGGATGATTGATCCTCTCATTTGGGATTTCTTCATTAACTTCCCTTCCCTCTCTCTCCCACTTGTGCCATGGCTTGTGATCTAGTTAGGACTAACAATTCCTTTCCTTGTTCAGGTGTTCCTTTTTCAATGCTTTGATTTTCTTCGTGCCCTACTGACATGATTCGAGTTTCTGGGGGTCCCTTTGAACTAGCCAACTTTGCTAAAGAATCCGCTTAAGAGCTTTCTCCCCTTGGAACTTGATGTATAGAAAAATCTTCAAATAAAGCGATCATCTTCAATATCTTCTTTACATATAAAGATTGTTTGGCATCTTTAGTCTGTTATACTTGCTTTACCTGGTTTACATTAGTTGCGAATCACTATAGATTTGAATTTGTAGGATTTTGAGCTCTAAAGCTAGAGTCAATCCTACCATCATTGATTCATATTCGGCTACATTATTTGTTGTGGGAAATCCTAACTTGACGGCATAGTGTAGGCATTGTTCGTCTGCTGTTATTATGACATATCTTACTCTAGCTCCTTGCTCATTTGATGTGCCATCCACAAATAAATGCCACATAAGTTTTTGATCCTTTTCCTTTTCTGATTGGTCTTTAATGAAGTTTGTACACTCATTAATAAAGTTCGCCAACGCCTTCCCTTTGATCGTTGCCCGTGGCTGAAACTCAATGTCATACTGAATAAGCTCAATTCCCCACTTTATTAGCCTACCCAAAATTTCAGGCTTACTAAAAACTTTATTATCCTACCAAAAATTATCGGTATGCTCTAAGTTTTTGTGCTGTAAGTATCTAGCAGTAAACCAGTTTTTCTATTACCGCATACCGAACCTCCGCGTCTTTTAACCGCCTACTCACATAATAAACAGGAAATTGGGTTCCACTTTCCTCTTTGATTAAAACTGAATTTACACCATGTTCCAAAACAACCATGTATAAGTACAAGACTTCACCATTCTCAGGACTAGATATTATTGGTGGTCTTTCAAAATGAATTTTCAACTCTTGAAAAGCTACTTTACAGTCTTTTCCCATTCAAAGTTTTTCTTCTTCTTGATCACATTGAAAAACGGAATGCACTTACCAGCCACCTGGGAAATGAACCGTTTAGGACGACTACCATACCGTTTAAACTCATTGCATATTTGCTAGTTTTAGGCTCAGCCATATCCTTGATAGCTCGAATCTGGTCTGGACTGGCCTCAATTCCTTGAGCGCTCACAATATAGCCTAAAAACTTCCCAGAATGAACCCCAAAAGAGCATTTCTAGGGATTTAGTTTCATTTGATTTTTTTGTAATACTTCGGACATCTCTTTTAGGTCTTCTAGATGACTCTTAGCTTCATAAGATTTTATGAGCATATCATCAACAAAAACTTCCATATTTGATCAATCTGTTCTTTGAAAATTATGTTGACTAATCTTTGATAAGTAGCCCATGTGTTCTTTAATCCCAAAGGCATTACTTCGTAGTAGAATATTCCCCATTCAGTAATGAAACTCGTCTGTTCTTCATCTAGTTTAAACATTTGTATTTAATTATGTCCTAAGTAAGCATCCATAAGAGATAACAATATGTGTCCACTAGTTGCATCAACCAATGATTTATCCACGGCAATGGGTAACGATCTTTTGGATGGGCCTTGTTTAGTTAAGTATAATCAACTCAAGTCCTCCACTTTCCATTCGACTTCTTTACTAATACTGGCTTCACTAGCCACTTTGGGTAGAAGATTACCCGAATGAATCCATTTTCATGGAGCCTTTGAAATTCCTCTTTTAGGGTACCAGACCACACTTTATCCAATTATCTCTTCTTTTGTCAGATGGGGGTCACTTTTGGATTAATGTTTAGTGCATGGCACATAACCGATGGATCAATCCTAACCATATCTGAATGAGACCACGCAAACACGTATTTTTTGGATTTAGGAGATTGAATCAAGTCTTTCTTCAAACTGCTTTCTAACTCCTTTCCCACTTTGATTACATTAGTTGAATCATTTGGGTTTATACATGTCTACTTAAGGTCTTATATAGTTTTTATCCTTTCTACTTCTCCACGACAATCAAATTTTGCGATGATTTCACCTTCTTCCATGGAATTAGCATCGATCCTCTTTCTTTTGCTTCCAAGGGAAATGTACCTTTCATATATATGTTCATTTTCCTTATTAGATCATACTTTTGCTTTGAATGTTGGATGTAAAAATCTATCATCTGAAGGCTGAAAAAAATAGAAGAATCAACATAAGCAAAATACTCCCTCTCATATTGATCCAGGTTGCTCAATGGAGCTGAATTGTTCTCCATGGATAGTGCCCCAACCCCTCTTAGTTAGCAATTTTACCATTAGGTATTTTGAGAAGACAAATGCATTTACCTCATCAAGTGCGGGCCAGAGAAAGCATTGTTGTATGATGGTTGGTTGATGTATGTTAGCACCAAAATTGGTCACTAACCTCGTAGAAGAAGATTGTGAAGAGATATAAGTGATGAAATCAAATTAAACAGAGAAGACAGTGCTAATCTAAGTACAGAAAGTAAGAACACCAAATTTATAGTGGTTCAGCGTAATTGCCTACGTCCACTTTGAGGTTAAACTTTATTGATCTTCTTTATAGTTGATTACAAATACAATTCGTGAATCAAATGCTTGAATGAAGTTGTTTAAGTAGAGAAGATGAGTCTCGAAAATGGCAAAGTCTCCCCAGTATTCTCTCTCCCAAAAAAGGATCCCTTCCACTGTGACCCTACCCCTCTATTTATAGGCAAATATGGGCTGGACTTCCCAAATGGGCTGGATGGCCGAACACTCTAGCCCCAGTACAGTGGTCGCTGCATGCCGATCCCTGGTATGCCGAACGCTCTGATGCCGAACAGCCCTTCCCATGCCGAACGATGCTTTCCATGCCGAACGGTCCTTGTGTAGTTATGCATACTGAATGCCTTCTGAATGCCGAGCGCTCTCGTTGCCGAGTTATCCTATCGCCGAGTTCTACTGACACCGAGTACCTTGGGATGCCGAGTAGTCCTGTTGCCGAGTACTGCGCCGAGTACCTCTGGATGCCGAGTGCCATGGGATGCCGAGCGCCCTTGTATCCGAGTGCCAGTTGATGCCGAACACTACTTGACGCCGAGTACCTTGGGATGCCGAGTACTCCTGTAGCTGAGTGCTAGTTGATGCCGAACACTACTTGACGCCGAGTCTCCTAGTTGCCGAGCACTACGGATGCCGAACGCTATGGATGCCAAGTGCTTCGCCGAACACTCCTGGATGCTAAATGCTTCGCCGAACACTCCTGGATGCCAAGCAGTCCTTCATGCCGAGTTCCAGCTGATGCCGAGTACTACGCCGAGTACTCCTGGATGTCGAGCAGTCCTTCATGCCGAGTTCCAGCTGGTGCCGAGTACTACGCCGAGTACTCCTGGATGCCGAGCAGTCCTTCAGGCCGAGTAGTGGCCAATGCCGAGCACTCAGTTGCCTGGTCAAATCTCCAGGAAACACTTGCCCCCCAAAGTGTATCGCGTGACCAAACGTGGTACGCTTTGAATCATGCAACCATTTCGTCTCGTCTTAAACCCTTGGCTAACTTCGAGCGGAGATGCCCCCTTTGTGAATTCCAGCGATTCAGGTGTGTGCCAAGCGTGTTCCAAATGCCGAACGAGACATTCGTAACCGAATGATGCTTCCTTACCGAGCGATACTTTAGTGCCGAACCATTATGTGCCGATGCCGAACGACATGACCTTGACCGGTTCCACCGGATATGGCCTTTTCGACTTCCCTTTCTGTCTATAAAAGTCGAGGCCTTCTTCCTCCTTCTCTTTTCACGCTCACTTCTCCTATCTTGTTTTCAAGAAACTCACTTGTTATCGGCCTACAAAGACTTAATCAACTCTTCCTAACTCACTCGGCGCTGATCAAAATCGCGGTCCTCAACCCCAAACTTCTTCAAGTCGTGATCTATTACATAGGTAACAATCCCTCTACTAAATCCTTAAGGGGGTTTCGACACGAGACATAGGTGATGTGTGGATTTTTAGTGCCATACGATGCGGAGGAAGGTTGGAGTTGGTTAGAATGCCGAACAGGATGGTTCGGTGTGGATGGAGGAAGGAAAGAAAAAAGAAAAGGGAATGAAGTCACTGTGGAGGACTGTGTGTTTAAGCCAAATAGGATGTCGGGTATGGTCCCGGCCAAACGAGATTTTGGCCGAACGACATAAATGCCTAATTATAAATGCCGAACGAACACCACATATGTCGAAACTGCCGAACACCATATATGCCGAACAATATAACCGCCTAGGCCGAACAATATATGTGCCGAACAATATAACTGCCGAACACTACATACGCTGAACACCAAAAATGTCGACCAATATGACTGCCTAGGCCGAACAATATACGTGCCGACCTATACTTAGGATGAACAATACAATTGCCGAACAACATTTAAATGCCGAACAGTATAAATGTCAAACTACACTTAGGCCGGTTACTTTATAAATCACATGTTTTCTAAATCTGGAACTGTAATCTCCACCAGGCGGGCTCTTTGAGACGGTCAGCGATGACGGTCTTCGAAGGCAACGATTCGAAGCTCATTTTTATATCTTTGAAATCTTTAGATTCTTATCGCTTGTACACAATTGCTTGCACTAGTTCACACACCACGTGGGGGGAAAACTCGTGTTGCTAATTCTAACGTTCAACGTTTTTTAAGTATAGTTCTCTCAAGCACTTAGCCAGGTTCGTTATTTATTGGGGATGTCGAGAAAATCTAGCTCCGCCACCATATCCGACAGGCCTGTGCCGTCATCAAGGCAAGGAGCTGCTGATACTTCTAATCCGTCTACTTCTCCCGCTCATAACTTGGCACCTGACGCCCTAGAGGCAACAATCTTACTAGACAACCCGATCGATTCACAAGCTTCGAAGATCAATGAAGCCGCTTTTCGACGGATATGCTCCATTCATGGGATTCCTTTTGCCGACGTGTTAGTTCCTTCGAGACACGATCGTCCTCATCTGCCCCCAGTCGGGTACACTACCTGCAACAAGTTCATGTGTTGGATGGGCAGCATGCCTCCATTCAATTTATTTCTCCGGGATGTACTGCAGTATATAGACATAGCTCCGTCGCAGCTGCACCCGAACGGCCATGCATTTCTATATGGGACTTACTTACTTTTCATGACCGTCTTCTCCAGACCTCCAACCGCCGGTGATATCAGATACATTTATATGTTCAATAGACGGAAAGATAGTCCTTCCTTTATGTTCCTCGAGCCATACCACAAATGCCAGATCTTGACAGGGGCATGTAGTAAATTTGCCCTGTACAAACAGGAATGGTTCTATGTGCGCTGCCCTTCTGGTTTCGCTAGGAGATGGGTTAAAGGCAGTAAGTCTCTCTGCTGAGTCACTATTCGTATTTAATTGGAGTCATGCTTTTCCTAACTCTTCATTTCATCTTTTCAGGTATCAACCCGCGTCCGGAAGGCCGAGGATATTCTAAGGCTGTTGAAGCCATTAGAGCTCTTCCTGCCGAGGAACGAGGTATCCGGACTATCATTTCAAATGAATCACTATCGGGGTTTGGCTTGCTAGCCCCTGGTCGTTGGATCAACCTTCCAGAAGGCGTCACCATTCCCAAACCTTCATCCGATAAAGGGAAAAAACAGGCCGGATCGTCGTCGCGCCGCACTCCCGATACGCACGAGGAAGGTGAGCGTAGAGAGGATGATGCTCCTGAAACTCAAGACGAGAATGCGGGTCCCGCCCAGAATCCGGCAGTCGAAGTTCATGACATTGAGACGTCGTCCTCCCCTTCGAAGGGAAAGAAGAAGTTAAAATATACAGTTCAAAAAGAGAAAGTTGGTGGCACTTCAAAAGTTACGACTATCCCGCCTGAGAAAGAGGCTTCCTCACAGCATCTGGAAAGTTCTCTGAGGGGTCTGTCCAACCTGTCCATTCCTGATGATTTACTTAACTACGGGTTCGATGATCCGGAAGCCCTCAAATTTTCTTCGCCCGCGAGAGGCAATGCGGGAGTTCAACTCCCAGCTCAAGGAGACAACACTCCGATTAGCAAAGATAAACGAACGGGTCCGTCGGGGGGAACACTAGGACACACGCACATGCGCATTCCATAATATACTTCAAGTCTTTTTTTTTTCTTATCTCGTGAATTTTCCCTAACTCGTTGTCATCTCCATTCTTTGCAGGTGATATGGGGCGTTCTCACGGACTCGATCGCCTTCAGGGTTCTTCGATATTTCATCACTCTGGCTGGGATTCCGGTTCAGGCAGACGCAGGGACAGAGGTGATTATGAAGATAGGGACATTCGTGCCCGCGAGTCGTCTCACCGCAAGAAGGCACATTCTCAATCTTCCCAGTCCCGTGATCTTCCTCCTCTAACTGAGCCGGATAGGGAGAAGTCTTTACAGAAGGGTTATCAATCTGATGCTCCTCGAGAACAACATTCCAGTTCATCGAGTACAAGGCAAGTTCGAGAGCAACATAAAAGAGCGGAATTCTCAAAGCCTCCTCCTCCTACTCTTGCGGTGGACCCAACTATTGCGGAAAAGATGGTCGATCTTAAGGCCAAGTTTCCAAAAATTTGCTTCGATGGTCTGAAGTTCCTCCCGGCCATTCTTCATATTCCTGGGCATGTGAAGCAGAGTGCCATTGCCTGCAATAACGACGTCTATGTTCAACATGACGCGTTTGTGCACTTGGTGGAGAAGATCTCGGAGGTGTCCGTCGAGCGTCAACATGAGATTGATCGCCTGAAACTGGAGGCTGGCTGCGACAAAAACATCATCGAGCACCAAGACGTAGAGCTCGCTTCGTATAAGTCGAAGCTGGAAGCCGCTGAACAAAGCGCAAAGGATACTGCTGAGGCAGTTACTCGTTTAGAGGCGGCTCACAGAAAAGAGCTCGATGAAGTAGTCCAGCGCAGCGGTGCCCTCGCCCTAGAAAAAGACTCTGTCCAAAAGGAAAGGGACGCGCTCGCTACTCAAGTCAAAGAGCTGAAAGAACTACTCTCCAAGGAGAAAGAAGACAAGGTAGCTGCTCAAGAGGAATCACAGCGATATTGCGATGAAATCGTCGCTACTCGTCTCCTGAAAGCAAAGCTCGATGACGAACTTGCTGGGGTTGAGAAAATGAAGGATGAGGCCCGTGAGGAGGGCAAAAGAAAAGCTGCAGAGGAGATTGACTCTCGCCTCGAGGCGGCCGCGGAAGCCGGCAGGGAAGAGGTCAAAAGCATGTTTGACCCGTTGATTGCTGAATACGGAGCCCGCGTCCTTATGCATCGCGAATTAATGTTCTTGGGCGACGGCTATCTCGAATCACTAGCTGAGGCCTGGGAAACTTTGATAAGGATCAGGAAGATCGAGTCGGGCTCCGAAGAGGTTGATGAGGAGGCCTTGGTGAAGGAGTTCCTTAGGGGGAATGAGCCATCGGATTTATCCGCAGCATTGGTACTTTACAGCAAAGGCTCTCCCCTTCCAAAAGAGAAAAATGACGAAGCTGGCCCGTCTAGGGCCGATACTATTGCTCTTCATACTGCTGCTCAATCCGCTGCCCAATCGGCCGGTCGGCCGACACTTGATCCATTCGAGCAGCACGTTGGTTATGACCTCGAAGCTCCCGGGCTCGGTGCTCATGTGCTATCCCCTATCCTGGAGGGTGAAACCCCACGCGCCACCGATAGCCAACCGGGACCTGGTAGGAAATTCTCCTTTCTCTAGAAGTTGAAAGATCCCGTCATTTTTCAGCAATGGTTATTCGTTCTAACGCCCATTCTTTATATTTTCATGTAGGTTGTTCTAACGCCGAGCCAACTCCGAGGAGCGATGACGCCAAGGAGGGAGCATAGAACACAAGTGATGTTGCTCACACGGGATTAACTCCCGGTCCAGACGCTCAAGTGATCGGGGTGCTAGATGATGACAAGCTTGATACTTCGTCTCCTGCCGAAGGAAGCGATGAAATTGAAATCACTGGCGCCTCTGAGCATACTTCAGAGATGAGCATGAAGGACCGTCTCGCCGACGAGGAGAAGAAAAAAGTCAAAGTCAAAGTTGAATCTGAAATACTGGAACTCACTGACCCGCGGAATAGACCTTTGAAAATCATTCTCCCGAGCAGGTCCAAACCACTAGATGTTCCGTCTCCTACTCCTGACTCCGTTTCTCTAGCAAGCAAAAAGTCCAAGAAAAAGCGTGAGGGAGAGGAGTCGTCGGAAACAACGAAGGAAGACAAGAAGAAGAAGTCGAAGAAATAATCGATACACTCGTTCAACGAGTTTCTTGCTTAAGTCTTGTAATTGCTTTTATCTTTCATAACTTGTAGTTTGTATAGAGAGGTCTGGATTTTGTAGGAGTGATCATGTATCCCCATTTTGGACTTATCGAATAAAATTTTCAGTTTCTTTTTAGCTTGAATGATTCTCTTGTCTTTCTTAGGTTTGCTGACTAATTGTAGCCATAACTCAAGTTCCTATGAGTTGCATTATCTCCCGGTCCATTCTTGTGTTATTCAGACATCTCTAGACATGGCGCGCTTCTCGTCCCACATCTCTCGAGCACTTGGGCTTTTTGCTGACTCTGTGCTCCGGGAACTCGGAGATTTGAAATCGTTTATACTCTAGTCCGCGCTTTGGAGACATAGAGTACTCCAATCCATGCTCTGGGGATTCGGAGGTTTGGGATCGTTTATATTCTAGTCCGCGCTCTGGGGACTTAGAGTACTCCGATCCGCACTCTGGGGATTCGAAGATTTGAAATCGTTCATAATCTAGTCCGCGCTCTGGGGACTTAGAGTACTCCGATCCGCACTCTGGGGATTCAGAGATTTGGAATTATTTATACTCTAGTCCGCGCTCTGGGGACTTAGAGTACTCCGCTCCGCACTCTGGGGATTCGGAGATTTGGAATCGTTTATAGTCTAGCCCGCGCTCTGGGGACTTAGATTACTCCGCTCTGCACTCTGGGGATTCGGAGATTTGGAATCGTTTATACTCTAGTCCGCGCTCCGGGGACTTAGAGTACTCCGCTCCGCACTTTGGGGATTCGGAGATTTGGAATCGTTTATACTCTAGTCCGCGCTCTGGGGACTTAGAGTACTCCGCTCCGCACTCTGGGGATTCGGAGATTTGGAATCGTTTATACTCTAGTCCGTGCTCCGGGGACTTAGAGTACTCCGCTCCGCACACTGGGGATTCGGAGATTTGGAATCGTTTATACTCTAGTCCGCGCTCTGGGGACTTAGAGTACTCCGCTCCGCACTCTGGGGATTCGGAGATTTGGAATCGTTTATACTCTAGTCCGCGCTCTGGGGACTTAGAGTACTCCGCTCCGCACTCTGGGGATTCGGAGATTTGGAATCGTTTATACTCTAGTCCGCGCTCTGGGGACTTAGAGTACTCCGCTCCGCACTCTGGGGATTCAGAGATTTGGAATCGTTTATACTCTAGTCCGCGCTCTGGGGACTTATAGTACTCCGCTCCGCACTCTGGGGATTCAGAGATTTGGAATCGTTTATACTCTAGCCCGCGCTCTGGGGACTTAGAGTACTCCGCTCCGCACTCTGGGGATTCAGAGATTTGGAATCGTTTATAGTCTAGTCTGCGCTCCGAGGACTTAGAGTACTCCGCTCCGCACTCTGGGGATTCGGAGATTTGGAATCGTTTATACTCTAGTCCGCGCTCTGGGGACTTAGAGTACTCCGCTCCGCACTCTGGGGATTCGGAGATTTGGAATCGTTTATACTCTAGTCCGCGCTCTGGGGACTTAGAGTACTCCGCTCCGCACTCTGGGGATTCGGAGATTTGGAATTGTTTATACTCTAGTCCGCGCTCTGGGGACTTAGATTACTCCGCTCCGCACTCTGGGGATTCGGAGATTTGAAATCGTTCGTACGAGTCTGTACGTTGTGCAGGATAATGTAATTTGTCATCCAATTATGAGATATAGAAATGTTAGCGATTCATAGAAAATACGGCTTCAAGCCTTTATTAATGAAAATCAACTAAATTGCTTGATTACAACTTTAAAAAGAAACTAAGTCATTATTGAATGGAAACATGCAGGAAATAACAGTGCCTAAAACAAGAAAGGAAACATGCTAAATGTAATAGTGCCGCAAATGCTCGCTGTTCCATGCTCGGGGAAGTGTCGCGCCGTCAACGGTCGATAGCTTGAATGTTCCTTCTCCAACCTTCCGTTCAATGGCGTACAGACCTTCCCAGCTGGGATTCATACGTGATGGTACCGGGAAAACTCGTTTCAGAACGAGATCACCCACATCAAAGATCCTTGGGCGGACTCTGCCATCGTAGTAGCGCTTGACTCGGTGCCTATGCGCTGCCGCCCTTAATTCGGCTTCTTCATGCTTTTCGTCGATGCAGTCCAGTGATTCCAACAAGAGATTCTGGTTCGTCTTGGGATCATAGTATGTCACTCGGTGTGATGGAACTTCAAGTTCCACGGGTATAACGGCTTTAGAGCCGTATGCCAGGGCGAATGGAGTGTGGCCGGTCGCGGACTTGTGGGTAGTTCTATATGCCCATAATGCTGTCGGGAGTTCATCTACCCACTTGCCTCCAACCTTCTCCAGACGCTTCTTCAGTATGGACTTCATTATTTTGTTGACGGCCTCGACTTGCCCGTTAGCTTTCGGGTGTGCCACGGCAGCGAACTTCTTGTCGATGCCATACTTTAAACAGAACTCTTTGAACTCTCGGCTTTCAAATTGCGTCCCGTTGTCCGTAATGATGGTGCGTGGAAGGCCAAAGCGGCATATAATGTTTCGTACAACGAAGTTAATGACCTTCTTAGAGGTGATTGTGGCCAAAGGTTCTGCCTCAGCCCATTTTGTGAAATAGTCGACTGCAACTATAACATATTTCGCGCCACCTTTGGATATAGGCAAAGAGCCGATTATGTCGATTCCCCAGATCGCAAATGGCCAGGGACTAATCATTTGTGTGAGTTCCGTTGATGGAGCCCTCGGGATTTTCACATATCTTTGACACTTGTCGCATTTTCTTACGTAGTCCGCGGCGTCCCGGTTTACAGTGGGCCAGTAATATCCATAGCGGAGGATCTTCTTTGCTAGCGTTTGCCCCCCAGTATGGTCGCCACATTCCCCTTCGTGAACCTCTCTCAGGACTCGCTTTGTTTCATCATGAGCGATGCATCGTAATAATGGGACTGAGAATCCTTTTCGATACATTGATCCATCCTGCATTACGTATCGCGCGGCCCTTCGAAGGACCTGCCGTCTTTCGCTTCTTTTTTCTGGTAAAGCCCCGGTCGTTAGGTACAGTTTGAATGGGGTTATCCACGATTCCTTCTCGATTTCTGTTTCCAACACGCGATCGACTTTCATCTCGTCTATGCTCGGGGCATGCAAGACTTCGACGGGATACAATCCCATTTGCTGCACATCGCCGGTACTAGCAAACTTAGCCAATAAGTCGGCTTCTTTGTTCTGTTCGCGCGGGATATGTGAAATGTCATAACTCTCAAGGTTTGATAGTAGTTCTTGGACCTGAACGAGGTACGGAGCAAGCTTTCGTCCCTTTGCTTGGTAGTCTCCCCGTACTTGGTAAACCACCAACTGTGAGTCGCAAAAGATTTCGACCGATTCAATCCCGAGTTCTCTGATGAGCTTTAAGCCAACGATTAGTGCTTCATATTCGGCCTTGTTATTTGTAGCCGGGAAATCGAGCTTCAGGGCATAATAGATTGATCGGTTTTCCGGAGTTATAAGAACTATGCCCGCGCCGGAGCAACGGTCGTTTGATGCACCGTCAGTGTATAATTTCCATCGAACGGGGGGAATGATGTCGTGATCATTCGGTTTGATGGGTATGGTAAACTCAGCGATGAAATCTGCTAATGCTTGCCCTCGCATGGCTCTCCGCGGTAAGTACACGATATCGAATTGGCTCAACTCAATGTTCCATCTTAGCAATCTTCCAGAAGTTTCCGGCTGTTGGAGTACCTGCCTCAGGGGTTGATCGGTATATACGCCGATTTAATGTGCTTGAAAGTATGGGCGCAGCTTACGTGATGCAATCACCAGGCAATAAGCCAATTTCTCGATCTTAGGGTAATTCTTCTCTGCCCCTGTTAAACGCTTGCTAACATAGTACACCGGCTTCTGGACTCGATCCTCCTCACGAACCAAAGCCGCACTTATCGCATGCGGGGATACAGCCAAGTACACGTACAACATCTCGTGGTCAACTGGTTTTGATAGCATTGGTGGACTCCCCAGATGCCTCACCAGACTCCGGAATGCTTCCTCACAACTAGACGTCCATTCAAAGTTTCTCTTCCCTTTCTTTATTATATCGAAGAATGGGATGTACTTGTCAGTTTCCCTAGATATAAATCGACTTAGCGCAGCTACTTTTCCATTCAAGCTCTGTACTTGCCTTATAGTCCTGGGCGCTTGCACATCTCGAACAGCTTGGATCTTTTCTGGGTTGGCTTCGATTCCCCTAGCATTGACGATGAATCCCAAAAACTTCCCTGATGCAACGCCGAAGGAACACTTCAGAGGGTTGATCTTCATCCCATAAAACCTGAGTATGCCGAACATTTCAACCAAGTCTCGAATGTGGTCGTTTGACCGTCGTGACTTCACGAGCATGTCATCCACATAGACTTCCATCGTTCTACCCAGCTGGTCCTTGAACATTCGATTCACTAAACGCTGGTAAGTTGCTCCTGCATTCTTCAATCCAAAGGGCATCACTACATAGCAATACAGTCCGACATTTGTAACGAAGCTGGTGTGTTCTTGGTTCGGAATATGCATCGGGATTTGGTTGTACCCTGAGTACGCGTCCATGAATGACAGCAGCTCGTGTCCTGCGGTGGAGTCGACCAACCGATCGATCTTGGGCAATGGGAAACTATCCTTAGGGCACGCTTTGTTTAAGTCAGAATAATCTACACAAGTCCTCCATTTCCCATTCGCCTTTTTTACCAGCACGGGGTTGGATACCCACTCAGGGTAGAGGGCGTCATGGATGAACCCATTTGCTTTGAGTTTGTCCACCTCCTCTCCAAGAGCGGTGGATCTCTCCAGATCCATTCCTCTCCTTTTTTGTTTAACTGGAACGTATTTCGGGTCTATGTTCAACATATGACTTGTGATGGCGGAGAAATCCCACACATATCAGAATGCGTCCAGGCGAAAACATCAAGATTCGCCCGGAGGAAGTCGCTAAGGTCTTCAGTCATCGCGGGACCAAGCTGTGATCCGATTTTCAGAATTCACGAAGGGTCGTCACGGCTAACTGAGATGTCAATTGTTAATTCAGCCGGTGCTGCCTTCTCTTCTCTGGGTTTCTCATCGTCGTCTCTCGGATCTATATCTCCGAAGATCCGAGAACTATGCCCGAGCCAGGGCTCGGGCACTACTTGTCAATTATCCGCATTGAGGATGCGGACGGGATTGTCCGCAACCTTTCCTTTCTCCCTTCGATGGGCCTCTCGGAGCTCAGCCACATAACAGGAATGACCAGCTGCTTGGTCGCCATGAACAATACCAACTCCTTTGTCAGTCGGGAACTTCAAAGTTAAACACCACGGGGCTAATGCTTCCCTAAACTCAGCCAGGGCCGGCCGGCCCAAGAAAACGTTGTATGGAGAATCCACATCCAAAACTACAAAGGGTAGAATTCGCACTCTCCGACGCTCGCCTTGTCCCAGTTCAACTGGTAACTCAACATACCCCACGGCGTCGGTCGCTGCGCCGTTAAAGCCGTGTATACGAGCCTTGGACGGTTTCAGGTCTTTTGTTTCCAGTTTCATTTGGTCATAAGCCTTCTTGAAGATAATGTTGACTGAACTTCCGCAATCAATCAGAATTCTTTTCACATATGCTGGTTCGATCGTCGCTGATATGACCATCGGGTCGATGGTCGGAGCCTCTACCTGATCAGCGTCTCTGTTTCTGAACACTATATCGTCTGTCATTACGCGCTGCTGCTTAGAAGGGGCCTCGTCCTCCATGTTCGAACAGCACTCAAAATCTGCATGCTTCAGGGAACTTGCATATCGCTCCATCTCTTGCCAATTCTTATCCGCGGGGTGAGGTCCGCCGATAATTGTATTTATGACTAGTCTACCTACGGTTCGGGCAGGCTCCTCGGGATGACGCGGAGCTGGTGCACGACCTGGGTTGGACGTTCCCTGTCCTCCTTCCTGAGGATCCTTCACAAATTCTTGCAACTTCTTCTACCTGATCAACTTCTCAATAGCGTCGTGTAGGTGTCTGCACTCCTCCGTATTGTGCCCATAAGTCTCATGGAAGCGACAATATTTCCCGGTCCGCTTCTGTTCCTCGGTTGATTCTTTCGGACGTGGCTTTCTGTATTGAAGTGTATTGAAGGTGGATAAGTAAATGTTCTCAGGTGGCGCGTTCAGCGGAGTATACTCGCTGTAGCTTGGAATTCTCGACTTCCACTTCCCCGCTTCTCTCTTCTTCCCTTGACTCCTTCCTCCGGACTCCTTGGGTTGCCTAGGCTTGTTCTGGACATTGACTTGGACCTTTCCCGAGCTGTCCCCAGACTGCTTCACAGCAATGTTGCTCTTTATTGACTCTTGGACAGGTCCCGGCGCCTTATCTCGTCGTACCCACCTAGCTTCCTCTCTTCTTATGAACTGGTGTGCCTTAGAGTAGAAACGCTCTAGCGTAGCCGGAGGTTTTCCTGCCAGCCAGTCTCCAAACTCAGAGTCCGGATCCACACCTCTCATTACAGCCATCAGAATTGCATGATCATTGGGATTACTGACTTCAGTTGCTGCTACGTGGAATCTTTGCAAATATTCCTCCAACGACTCCCCGGGATTTTGGATTACACTTGACAGAGACATCACGTCCTTTGGGCGCGTAGTGTGTATCCTGAACTGCTCAATAAACTTCTTTGCCAACTCCTCAAAATTTGATACGGATCGCGGAGGAAGTCGGGTGAACCACATAGTAGCGATTCCAGATAGAGTAATCGGAAAGCACCTACACTTGGTGGCATCATTCGCTCTAGATGAATCCATCATCCATTCGTACCTCATGACATGCTGTCTGGGGTCAGTCTTCCCCTCATACGTAGGGATAGTAGGCATACTAAACTTCCTGGGGTACGCCGCTTGCAACACAACATCCGTGAACGGAGTATGACTTCTTGACACTCCCCAATCATCATTCGATAACCCCTGATTTTCCATCATCAACTGCCTGATCATGGCTGTCAGATCTGGTGTTTGTATGGAAGGCGGAAGGTTAGTGTCTGTTCTACGCGCCTGTCCATGCTGATGCCTCCTCTCCTAGCGGTCTGCCAATCGTGCGTCTTGAGGTTCGACATCGTTAGCATTTTGATGATCCGGGCCTCTATCCTCCATCTGTACCCCGGTCCTGAAGTTCCCAGCTCTTGTTTGGTCACGGTCTCCAGTTGTTTGAACAGTAGCTTCTGCTCATGTAGCGTCAGTCTTGCGGCATCTGCGCCTGGGAGGTTCATCAGAGGAAGTAGAGCTGTCAGATGAAGAGTTAGGAGCGGGATTGCCCCCAGCATTCTGTTGCTGCTGTTGAGTGAGTTGTGCCATCAGGTTGGCGTTAGCTTGCATCTGCTCTCCTAGTTGTCTCCTGCTTTCCCTGAGTTCTCTCATCAAGTCATTGAACTCTATTCTGGTGACAACTGGAGTTTGTTCTTGAGTGGCAACTCCTGCATTTGGAATTGCTGGTTGATTGCTAGGCCCTGCTTGTTGCACGCTAGCAGTCTCGTGGGCATCCGCATTATGAGAAGCTGACCTGGTACGTGGTCTTGCCATTGTAGAGTTATTGGTATGAACTATGAGTAGAATCAACGGATGTCCTATCAGTGAGTCGGATCTTCTTTGGGGGATTTGTTCAATCCAGTAGCTTCAAAGCAGATCCTTGAGGTCTGAGAATTCAACTCTCAGTGAAAGCACCAAAGTGTTAGCACCAAAATTGGTCACTAACCTCGTAGAAGAAGATTGTGAAGAGATATAAGTGATGAAATCAAATTAAACAGAGAAGACAGTGCTAATCTAAGTACGGAAAGTAAGAACACCAAATTTATAGTGGTTCAGCGTAATTGCCTACGTCCACTTTAAGGTTAAACTTTATTGATCTTCTTTATAGTTGATTACAAATACAATTCGTGAATCAAATGCTTGAATGAAGTTGTTTAAGTAGAGAAGATGAGTCTCGAAAATGGCAGAGTCTCCCCAGTATTCTCTCTCCCAAAAAAAGATCCCTTCCACTGTGACCCTGCCCCTCTATTTATAGGCAAATATGGGCTGGACTTCCCAAATGGGCTGGATGGCCGAACACTCTAGCCCCAGTACAGTGGTCGCTGCATGCCGATCCCTGGTATGTCGAACGCTCTGATGCCGAACATCCCTTCCCATGCCGAACGATGCTTTCCATGCCGAACGGTCCATGTATAGTTGTGCATACTGAATGCCTTCTGAATGCCGAGCGCTCTCGTTGTCGAGTTATCCTATCGCCGAGTTCTACTGACGCCGAGTACCTTGGGATGCCGAGTAGTCCTGTTGCCGAGTACTGCGCCGAGTACCTCTGGATGCCGAGTGCCATGGGATGCCGAGCGCCCTTGTAGCCGAGTGCCAGTTGATGCCGAACACTACTTGACGCCGAGTACCTTGGGATGCCGAGTACTCCTGTAGCCGAGTGCTAGTTGATGCCGAACACTACTTGATGCCGAGTCTCCTGGTTGCCGAGCACTACGGATGCCGAACGCTATGGATGCCAAGTGCTTTGCCGAACACTCCTGGATGCTAAATGCTTCACCGAACACTCCTGGATGCCAAGCAGTCCTTCATGCCGAGTTCCAGCTGATGCCGAGTACTACGCCGAGTACTCCTGGATGCCAAGCAGTCCTTCATGCCGAGTTCCAGCTGGTGCCGAGTACTACGCCGAGTACTCCTGGATGCCGAGCAGTCCTTCAGGCCGAGTAGTGGCCAATGCCGAGCACTCAGTTGCCTGGTCAAATCTCCAGGAAACAATGATTATGAAGAGAGTCTCAAAATTTCGACAGCACGACGGTACTCCCATCTACACTAGAAACTTCACTTATCCTATTTGAGTCGATCCCTTATTGTTGGACACAAAGATTGGTTCAAGGCTTGGTTTTAGCTTGTCTTCTAGGATGCCCATTTGACCAAAAGTATGTTTGAAAATAACATTGACCGCGCTACCGGTGTCTACAAGAATCTTAGACACTATAGACAGTCCAATTTGAGCCGTGATCATGAGGGGTTCGTTATGAAGGTGAAGGATTCCTTTTTGCAGCTCATAAGGAGTAATAAGAAGATTTGGAATCAGAATGTTGAGTCAGGGATTTTTAAGCGGGGACTCTTCTTGAATAGAGAACACTCCTTCTCTGGCTTCTTTAATATATCTGTTTCTAGCCCACTTGCTAGTCTCTGCCGGGTGTGGCGCCTTATGGATTACATCAATCCTATTCAATGGTGGACTCAAGCTCAATGGATATTTTTCTTCCAAGATGTTGACAACATTATTAAGAAATTTTTGCAAACCATCACCAGTTCGTGCTGCCTTTTGTTTATCTTGGATGAATTCCTTCAAATGCCCTTCACGAATTATTTTCTGAATGATTCCAGCCAACACCCTACATTCATCAGTTTTGTGGACGTTTGCATTATGATAAGCACAATAGTCATTCCATTTCCTCCATTAAGGGTAATTTTTGGCCTTAAGTGAAGTCGTTAATTAACCTTCTCCTTAGTCATAGAATATATATATAAATATATATGATAATGGCTTGTTTAAAGCGATTAAATTAGTGTTAAAGTCCTCCCATCTTGTTCTCTTATGTCCCCGATGTAAACCAAACCTTCCACTTTCCCTTTTAGGATTTGCTTTCTTTGTAGCGTGATATAATTCATCCATTTGAATGAATTTATCAGCCTGAAAATGGAAGTCTTGCAGATCCTTACACCCATGAATAAAGAATTGCTTCCATAATAGTGTATTCTCTATCAACCTAGAATGTACTACAATGAGTTATTCCTGTCATTCATATCTTTAGCTTTTAATGCTTCTATGTTGAACCTCTTAAGGTAATCACCCAGTGACTCTCCCTGTCTCTCCTTAATATTGGCTAGAACAGTGTAATTGATTGTTGAATCCTTGCATATGCAGAATTGGGCAAAGAACTCATAAAAACTATTTCCATGAATAGGTCGTCTTTTCACGATATTATCGATATCATTTAGCGGCGGCCCCTTAAAGCATTACCGGAAAAAGTTTGCATTGAACGGCTCCTGAAGCATTATACAAATCCACTTGAGTATCAAAATACATCAATTGATCATCAAGGTCAATAATTCCATGATACTTCGGGGTTGGGATCATTACATAAGACGGGATAGTCGTTGACATGATTTCATCTGTGAAAGGTGTCACTTGTTCATTATCATTTGATTTCTCATCCGAAGTCCTCTTCCCCTTTGCATTTAACATGTCCTTTATTGCCTTTTTTGCTATGTCCTTTAGATAAGCTTCGGTGTCGTGATAACTTTTTTAGTTTGGGTTGTATAATTTTGATGTCAACTTCCAAATTGCTCGAGAGATCTGTCTAGTACCCTTTCTTGATGATCAAGTTTAGCCGGATGACATTCTTTTTTCTTTGAAGATGTCAAAGTCTATTTTTCTCTTGTCTTCATTGGTATAAACCTTTAATATACTTCTTAAAGAGATAACGTCATCTCTAGTGGTTGGTTTTACTGGTTTGGAAGACTTTTGAGACAGTGCTACTTTGAGAAGCTCTTGCATCTCTAGCAATTGTTTCTCCAAGTGCTTTATTTTGGTTGCATCGTTGAGCTGGGGCAGAGCGTTGACCTTGCACAACCCCATCCAAGTTGAAAGTTGGTGTTATGTTATCTTTTAAAGTTGTGGTGTGTATGGCCTCTTCGTCCGTTCGACTAAGCCTTTTAGATTTCATTTTCCTACATCAAGTTAAACAATTCATAATTAGTCTATATGGTAGCCACAAGGTCGGAGGTTCGGGCCTTCTTCTAGCGCCAAAATGTTAACAAGAAAACTTGTTAACATTCCTAAAGCTAAGCGGTTAACAAGAAATGTATTAACTCTCCAAAAGAAAGTTTTTGGAAGTGAACACTCTCTTCGAAACCCCTTTCGAATGGATTTATTAGGATGGATTTCTTGTGGAGTGTGGTCTTACGAAAATTTTAACTGTAGTTAATAGGTCCAATCAACCCCATTGAAATGAAGGTTAAGGAGTGAACACCCCTTTCGAAGCCCCTTTTTGAATGAGTCAAAATGGGTTATTGTATCGGACATTTGTCTCTTTTGATTGTTTCGAAAGGACCGTCCTGCCCTTAAAAATGAGTGTTCACTTTCGATAGCATTATTTCTTCTCCTTTGGAAAGAACTCCTTCGAAAGAGTTGTATGTTTTATGATATGTGTACACCTTTCGAAGATGTCCATCCAGGTAACATAGCTCAACATTCATACATCAAATCCTCTCCGAAATATCCCTTTCGATTAGGTCAAAAAGGTGTTTGCTCTTTCGAAGTGGACTCAATGTAAGATATACAAGCTCTATGATTTATATGCGATGGAATATCATCTTGAACAATATAAGTTCGATGAACTTATTAATATCGAAACACTATCATCATCTTTTTATAACATTTGATATCATTAAACACGATGGTAATGTGATTCAAATACAAATTGTAACATCTCCCACTTGGAGACCCAAAACTAACGGCTACAGATGCTGCAATCATTCATAGTTATTAATCCTCGGCAACCAAATACGGTAATGTTGGATACATTGATATAACAGAAACATATGGATATGTAAAAAATTTAAAATCAACAAAAAACTTTCTCATTCCACTTCAAAGCATTTTAAATTCATTACATAATCCCATAATTGTTAACCACGTTCAGAGAAAATATAATTGATACAACATACGCCAAGAGCGACATATGAAGATGCCCCTTTAGATGATCAGAGTATATAACTAGGCAATTAAACATATTTGCCTTTACAACAAAACACAATGGAATCAAAAAAGAAAAGAACTCTAAATAGCTATCATGCCTCATGCACGTCTCCAGAAGTTTATTCATCTAAAGAGGTACCTGAAAACCTCAACTCTCAGACCTTTCAAAATCAATTGAGCACCCGAGAGTTTAAGGGGGAATCATAAACTTTGAGTTAGACATAAAGCCTAGTATGAATAATAATCTACCATCTAAAATCATTTGATATCTAGTGAGACCATGCCGCTTAGTGGAACGAGTTTTTCCTTCACTAGTATCTCATTTAAAACTTTATAAAACCATATACTGTGCTCCTGCATCTACAGTGGATAAAACATAGCAATTTAAAATATTATGATGATATGCAAATAAGTAAATCAATTCTAGATTTTACATCCCCATTTATTCCGACTACCTGTCTTAGTTATATTTTCTTGGGTCATAATTAACATATTAGTTTTCACGAGCTGACTAATAACCTATTTAATACTTATGGACTCACTGTCCAGTTTCATAGTTTTCATTGGATCACTAAGAACCTATTGGCCCCTACTAATAACTTCATCATTTATTGGTTCTCCCCGAACCTATTGGTTTATCCAATAACTTCCCTTTTATCCTAGTTTTCATGGGTTGACTAGAAACTTATTGACTTCTGTCAATAACTTAATACGGATATAGTTGTCATGAGTTTACTACGAACCTATTGGCCCCTGCCAATAACTCTTTCTAGTCATAGTTTTCATGGGTTTACTATAAACCTACTGGCCCTACCCATAAATAATTCTAAGCTTAGTTTTCATAGGTTTACAATGAACCTGTCTATTTAACAACTTCTTTAACTAGTATTTAGGCATCATATATTCTGGTCTACATGACCTCCTAGATGAAATTCTACTCATTCAAGAGTTAACTTAAGTTATATTCATTACTGGATCAACATGGCTGGTTATTCTGCACTTTCTCCCCAAAATACAGCTATGGGTCCATTTTAATATGAATTTATATATATTAGAAGAAGCAAACATATTAACATAATAATATCAACACCTGTGGTTTAGTCAATTTCATATAAAACATGGTTAATCCCCTTAACCTATCATTTTATCATGGAAAGCTTCTTCAAGAACTCCAATTTAAAAGCCCTTTTATAATGTCATGGATTTTACCTTTAAAAATTTAGATTGGGTTCTTTGTTTTGAAAACTAAGGCTTTCCAAACCATTAATCGTTACTTTCGAAACCATTGGGAAAACCAGCTTTTGAAAGCATTTAAATCTTCTTCTCAAAACACTAGGCACCTGCCTTTCGAAATACTTTAAAACCTTTCTTTCAAAACCTTTTGAATGTATTAATGTACTACCATTAAATTATAGAAGCATAGCTTCGAATCCACTCGAAAGTACCTCTTTTGAAACCATTGGTTTAAGTTAAAACATATCTTATTGGGTATGAGTGAATACAAGCGAAAGTACACCTTCCAAACCATTAAAAAGAGTTTAGGGAAAAACAGATGGCTTTAACACCATCCTTTCGGAAGCTCAAAACATTTAAGTAAAACATTTGAAGGATGTCTTAGAAACCCCTTTCGAAACCATTGCTCTCGAAACACTTGATGACTTCAATCCTTTCGAAAGGCATAGTAGATGGTTTCGACTTGGTCGAAACTATTCTTTTCGAAAGAACTGATTTTAAAATAAGTAACTCATTCTAAAGTTACTATTTAAATAGGAAATGGAAACCCCTTTCGAAAGAAATTTAGAAAGACCCCTTTGAAAGCATATGTTTTGACTCTTTCGAAAGCATTTAGTAAAAACAGGCAAGCACATATCTTTAGGAAGTAAAAAATGGTTTCGACTCCATCGAAAGCTATGTTTCAACACCATGCCTTCCGCCCTTCTCCAATCCACTACATACCACCATTGTGATACCTTGTGTATTGGTCATGGCTTAGTTGGTTTCGACCTGGTAGGTTTCGACTCGATTGAAGGCGGAAGCATAGGGTCGAAAGGTGCTTCTGAAAAAGGCCGAACCCACTTTTCTGGGTAAAGACTTATTTAATGCCAATTAAAGTAATTACTTTATAACTAACCAGCCTATTTGTAAACAATTAATTTGTTAGCATATACTTTTCAAATTCTTTGACAAAATAACTGTTGCATAATTTCAGATCTAAACAAAGATAAATTATTGCAATTAAGCCTTTCCATAAGCAAAACAATTAAAGTAATTAAATCCTTCTCCTAACATAATTTATTTCCATAGTAAATTACTTAGGAAAAATCACCAAAAATTATAGAATTTCACTTTCAATATGTTGTCTAAAATATAAAAATTTCAGACCTAAATTCTTCATAAAATAATCAAAATAAATTACTAAACCCAATGTTTCATATTTTCCTCTAAAAATTCATAATAAATTTTCCATAACCCATCTCTAAAATCATGTATTACATAACATAAAATTTTCTCGTGGCATACGAAAATCATTAATTATAATTGGTTTTACCATTAAAACCGTGTAAAATAACTATCAAATTATTTTGCTTGAACCAACATGTCCAAATCAAAGCATATCATCTATCAAAAATCATATAATGGATTTAATCTTAAACCCGAAAAAAATTAAGTATAAAAAAAATAGAGATGATTTAGATTAATATTCACATTGACTAGGACATCGAACTTGAGTTTTGATTGAGATTAATTTCCCCTGACTTGAATCCTTAGCTTTAAATTGATTTTCTCCTCCTTTCTCCTAATGGCCGGCTTTGCTCCTCTTTGTTTACATTTTTATGAAATGAAAAATAAACGTGCATAATGAAGGGAACAAAGTATATAAGGGTTATGGTATTCAATTACCCTAAATACCTTTACGTTAATTACTTAACATATAAAACCATTTATAAGCCCAATTATCTCATTAAGCACGACCTCTAATTTTTAAATTTTTAAATCTTAATTCCTTTATCACTCTAACATTTACATCATTCTACTTAATTTATCTAATTATATCTCCTGAATAATGTTATTAAAAATTAGGGGTTATAGACTCCCCTCCTTGAAATTTAGTAAGGACTAAATACTAACATAGCAATCATCTATAACAACTCCTAATAACCATTCTAGCCTACCTGTTACCTAAAATCCATCGTTCGACTAAGTCAAAACCTTTTTAAGCAAAGAACAAAAGAGAACAAGAAAGTGGAGCTCCAGCTAGACCTTTCGAAGTAGTCGAAGGGATGCTACCACCTAGGTTTCAAAGCTACAGAATCTTTCAAAGGTGTCGAAGGGTTTTTGCAATCAAGAGTAATCAGTTTCTTACCTTCCGAAGGAGTCGAAGGAGTCGAAAGCACTCTTCGACCTTTAGTAGCTACCTTTTGACCGGGTCATTCCATATGCATGATGACCTTTCGATTGAGTTAAAGCAGCACCTTTCGAAGGCAATGAAGAATAGCTCGTTGCATATGCGCCAAACCTTTCAAAACAAAAGGTTTCTCCCTCATTTAAACCATGCAAAAGCAAGCATTATCCTAAACAACCCCTTCGAAAGCTATGATAAGTCTTTTGAACGGGTCAAAGCCAATGTGATTCAGGAGGGTTACGCATCAAATTAGAAACAAGATCTCAGACATAACCAACATCATCGAAACCATTGAACAAAGCCTATCGATAGAATCAAAAGCACTTACAAAGAAACACAAAGAGAGGAAGTGCAACCATACCTTTCGACAAAGGAGGCAACATACTTGAGTCATTCGGCAGCCATGTTTCGACCAAGTCAAAAGCATCAGGGTCGAAAGGTGCTGACCTGCATCTATAAATAAGACCCAAGGGATCAGGTTTTAGGGATCCGATTCTTTTCATTCTAAACTTGCATCTTCTTAATCAAAAGTGTTGTAAACCCTAATTACCAAATTAATTTGAGGGTTTCAAGTAATAAAATTATCTTTTGCTTAAAAAAGGGAAGCCTCAAGTATTTCAGAGACTTTACTATTTTTAAGACTTATGTCAGGTTTATTCTTGTATTTCAGGTATAGCCAACATCGAAAGGTCTTTGTCAACATAGTCGAAACCTCCTGTATTCAAATAACTTTAGTGTGTATGCTTCAAGGTATCTTCCCCTGAGCCACTGCTTTCGATAAGGTCGAAACCAAATCATAGATTACTCCAATCTTGGATTGAGACAAGAAACCCAATGATTCTTCTTTCGATAAGGCGAAAACTATTTTAGATATTTGATTAAAACCCAAGTCATGTAACAACTTAAGCTTTCCATAGGGTCGAAACCCTTAAAATCTACCTTCATCCAGTGATCCCAAAGTCCATCTACTAGGATTCTAATTCCGCTTCGAAAGGTGAGCCTTCGAAGGGAAAATACACATATCTAAACAAAGCGAAAGGTTAATAAAGAAAGGAAATAACCATTTTGACTGGGTAAAAAGGTTGGCTTAAGCAAGTTTTCACTATAACAACCTGTTTCAAAAGGATATTAAAGTAAATACACATATTCCATTCCTCTCAACTCTTCTAAGAGAAACCACAAGGAATTGACTTTGTCCTAGAAAGCTAACTTTGAGGTTTTAGCAAGATTTCTTTTTAATATTATGGTGCTAGAAGGAGGGCTTGAACCTACGACCTTGTGGTTAACAGCCACACTACTTGTCTCTAACCCCACTTAACTTAATCTCAAGTTCATCTACTTTAGTTTAATCATGGCTAGAAGAATCATAAGATTAGAACAAGGATCCTTTGAGCCACATGAGATAAAGTTCCCCTCAAAGTTCATCAAAGATTCCAATCAAAATGAAGAGCAAAAGTTAAGGCTAGAAGCTCTAATGATTATAAATAAGAAAAAAGCAGAATCATACGATCTTGAGAAATGGAGCTTAAAGCCCTTTCATGTTGGCCCCACCCTAATTTTTTCCTTAGGAAAAAAGACAAATGGAAGTGATAATGTATTCAATCAAATGAGAAAAATCATCCAACACTATTCCAAATGCATAATTTTTGAGGAAGAGATAATAGCTGATTACAATGCCTTTGCAAATAAGTGGCAAAAACCAATTACAAAAAGAACACTTGCTACACAAGAACTACAAAGAATGACAAAAAGAAAAACAATCGAAGAGCATGAAACTATAAGGCCAAGGAACTAAAACCTTAAAAGCCATACTCAAGAATCAAGCTTCAAATCTAGACTTCCCTAGGAATGCAATTTAACAACATCCATGGAGAATGTTTACTTGCTAACTAAGGATGAGCTTAAATATTGGCCATCACAAAATAAGAAACCAAAACATTAAACGAATCTAAGAGGATCCTACTATTACTACCACATGATGAATGGCCATGAAACCAATTATTGCAGAGCCTTGGAGGGGATGATCGTAAATATCTTCCGACAAGGAAAGATTTATGAGTTTGTAAAAAGAATTTGAGAAATATCAATAAAGAGATACTTTTCATAAAAAGAAAATCTACATGGCTGGGAGTGAAATGCTCCTTATATTTGGACACTACCTAAGATGGTAGTCTACCTAAGATGGTAGAAAAAGCCCCTGCCTACGGCGGCGCGATCAGGGCAGAGCACCTCTTGGAGGGAGGACGGGTAAGCCTTTAGCTGCACCATAAGATGGCCAGATTAAAGCATCGGACAAGCCCTTGACCACGCCTCTGTTCAAGTCAAGGCACCTCCTGGAGGGAGGACAGAGTAAGCCTTTATCTGCGCCATAAGATGGCTAGGGTAAAGCACCGAAAAAGCCCTTATTCGCACCATGCTACGGCTAGGGTAAGCCACCTCCATGAGGGAGGATTGAGTAAGCCTTTATCCACGCCACGCTATGGTCAGGTTAAAGCACCAAACAAGCCCATGTTTGCGCCGCACGAGGGCTAGGGCAAGGCGCCTCCTAGTGGGAGGTTGGGTAAGTCCTTGGTTCCAGCCTAAAGATGAGCTAACCAAGAGCAATGGACAATAATAGACTAAGATGTCTTGGCCCAAGAAGAGGCCTGTTAAACAGTAGACTAAGATGTCAAAGCCCAAGAAAAGGTGCATCCAATAATGGACTAAGACATCAAGGCCCATAAAGAGGCCCGTCAAACAATGGACTAAGTCGTCCAAGACCAAGAGGAAGCTCATTTAGCAATAGACTAAGATGTCCAAGCCTAAGAAGAGGGGCATCAAATAATGGACTAAGACGTCTAGGCCAAAAAAGAGGCCCATCAAACAATGGACTAAGTCGTCCAAGCCCAAGAGGAGGCTCATTCAACAATAGACTAAGATGTCCAGGCCCGACAAGAGGTTCATCAAATCATGAACTAAAAGTTCAAATTCAAGAATAGGCATTTCTAATTATGGACTAAGCCTTCAAAGCTCAAGAGGCAACTAATCAAATTACTTCTATACAAGACCTGAAGGATTCACACATCAAAGTAGTAGAACAGATCTCCACTTATTAATACCCGAATCCGGGTTTCGAGTCTCTCATATCTGAATATTATCTATTAATACCCGAATCTAGGTTTCGGGTCTCTCATATATGAATATCGTCTATTAATACCCGAATCTGGGTTTCAGAACATTCATTTCAAACTTCATTTACTAATACTCGAATCTAGGTTTTGGGTGTTTATCAATCATTAACTATCTTTGTTATACTCGAATCTGGTTATCGAGACTATTACTTATTTAAGCCCTAATCTAGGTGTAAAATTTCAATAATGGGTTTCTATTTATCCATCAAAAATTCCCAAATCTAGGTCAAAGAATTCTCTCGAGAAGATTATTATAAGTTCTCGTTAATGGCCGAATCTGGGACTCGAATTTGTAAGTTTTCAAATTTCATTAATACCTAAGAATGGGTCAGTAGGTTTCTACTATATATATTCAGATAATGATTTCTAGATTTA
Source organism: Allium fistulosum (assembly GCA_030737815.1). Taxonomy (NCBI): domain Eukaryota; kingdom Viridiplantae; phylum Streptophyta; class Magnoliopsida; order Asparagales; family Amaryllidaceae; genus Allium; species Allium fistulosum. Next base: position 185,838,011 of record CM060902.1, on the reverse strand, counting down.
GTCCTATTATTAAATCTCTCTTAAAAATCTCTATCCAACATTTATACTATTGTGATGGGTCGGATCTCTTATCAACAAATTTCAGATATTCTGGCCAAATGGTTGAAGTTAAATACTTAATTATCTCTCATCACCGTTAAAGATGGGATTTAGATGTTTAATATAAACTACTTATCATATAATTAACAAGATGATTTGTTAATCTAAGAAAATGATATACCTAGGCTGGTATGTCAATTTCAAGCTAACAATTAGAAATATTGTTCACTTCATACTTTTCAATGAAATCAGCACAACAAAGAGAAATGAAAGATTTAGCAGGAATAAAAATAATGAACGAGTATCAAAAAGCATTTCAGAAGTGACATTACAAAAACGAATTATGAATCAGGTGATATTTACAAAGTTCATATGATTTACATAGCTCGTGAAATTACTTACAAAACTTGTGAATTTGTTTACATATATACAAGACAAGTTTATACATTTCAAAGATATAAATATGTTACAAGTCTTGGGCAGCTTTGTTAAGATTCTCAATGATTGAAGGATCAATTATGTAGCAAATTGCCGCATAGAGAACCTCTTTAAGTTTCTTTTCCTTTTTCCTAATCCAACCAGCATCGTCTGCATCAATATTTGTCTTCAAAGCGCGATTGAAAGCTCTATTTGCGCCACAAAGGATCTTGTTTTCCCTTTCAAATTCCATGACGCAAAGGAAGATATTATCACGTTCAAGCCTCTGAATCTTGGTTACATAGTCGTTGATACTTTAAGAATACTTCACTCTTTGTGGCTCATCAAAATACTTAGCTATTTCGAACATAACTTTCCTGCACAAGTTACCCATAACATTCTCATCTACGCTCGAGGGAAGGTTAATCATTGAGGGAAGTTTTTGATAAACAAGAGAATTTAACCTTGTAGGTCTAAAAGCCGAGGGAGTAGTACGAGGAGTTGGTAAATCAATGCTCGATATGTTGTCTTCCATAATGAATTCCAACGATACACACTACGCTTGACTATCCTTCAATTTCAACTCCAAATCATTAATTTGTTAAATAAGCTCTTACATCTTATAATCGATGTCGACTGAAAGGTAAGACTTTACCTGTCGCTTCAGCGATAGAATCATTTCATCCTTGTTTTTGATATCGGTCTGAAGATAGGCAATTTAAACCTTCAGATTAACAGCAACTGTTTTTATAAAAAAATATCTTTTATGCTATTTCAAGGCTTCGCGTTGCCATCGAAGCATTCTAGTAAGATATCATCACTAAGTTCATTCCTTAAACTTGATTTGAACAGTTTCTCTCTAAGAGTAGCAATGCGTGATAATAGATCAAGGGGATGAGAAACTATAGATAATTGTAGCTCCTATTTAAGAAAAAATACAAAACAAAGTCAAAATCAAGATGCAAAATTTCATTATTATTATAATAACAGATAAGAACTCAAACAACAATGAAGTTGAAAGATACAATAAACAAATTGGTTTACATCTAAAGCTAAGAAACTACTTTTCTAACTTTATCTAATGAGTTAACGGAAAGGGTAACTGTTGAATCAAAAGGAATATTGACTCCTTTTGGAGTGATGACTGGTGTTCATTTGCTATAGTCCAACTTTCGTACTAGAGGACTATCGCGACCACAAATTAATTTCGTGTGAAATGTTCTGATCTCCTTAAGAAGTTTTTCTTTCTCGTCACTAAGGAAGTCAAACCGAAAAGGAGGATATTCCAAGTAGAGTTTTTGCTAATCTCTAAGAAAACAATATTTTTCCAGTTTCGAAGACTTTAATATTGATGCCTTTTTAAGATAAAACCTTCTCGGTTTAACATATTGGCTTAAATGGTCTCTAGAAACAAGTCCACCTAAGGAACAGTCACTTTGTAGTAATATAATAAAATGAAGCTAAACATAAAGAGCAAAACTAAAACAAATATTTATAAATCAATGCACTATTACATATCTACAACTACTCATCTGGTTCATACAAAACAGACTTAGAAAATAACTCGAATACAAATTTGTTCTTATAATACTTAAGCTTTTCAGAGGGGATCTTGGGGAATCGGTTTGACCTGTGGTAAGTTCCAACAAGCTCTAGGGTGCAGGTCAGATCCGAATTCATCCAAGTATTTCTTATGAGAACGTCAAAGGAGACCCCCACTAAATTCTCCTTAGTATGAAAAATCAATAATCGAATGTCTACAATAAGCCTTATATAAAAAGTTGATTAGAATGTCCCTTTCTTCAATCAGCATCCAAAATAGGGTGATTAACTCCTGGTTTTCCTTTAAGAGAGTCGTACCGAAGGCGCGCTATCTTTAGTAAGGGGGCAGCCTTTTAATGCTTAAAAGACGCCTAAACCGATGCACTTCTATCAAGTCTATGATATCTGTCTGAAGTACATTGTGCTCTTTTATTTGCTTGTCTAACTACCTTTATAACATGTTTATCTCTACTTGTTTTCTTTCAATTTTAGTTTTATAAGCGAGGACAGATTTCTTCCTTATATGAAATAAATGATTTGCACTATTATTATCTTTGAAGTGAAAGATATTTAAATAGAGAATCCCATACTTGTGATTTCGGGACAGAAGTCTAGGAAGCCTACTCTTTCCCTTTAGGCTCTTCAACATTAATAGGAGCAAGCTCATCCTCTTGAGGAGCAGAAGGCCCGACAGATTCAGGCAGAACATCTTTTGGGAAGATGGCTCTTTTTTAAGAGCTTTAGCATTATCATCACCATCCTTCTTAGAAGTTCCAGAATGGCGCCCTCTATCTCCATCTGAACCTTGGCCGCTAGCAAGTTTATCGTCATCATCATCATTGTCATCACCATCACCATCGCCCTCTTCCTCGGCAGTAATATCATAGTCCCTTTCATCCTCAAAGTTCGATTCAATTTTGAAAGAAGGGACGTCGAAAGAAATAATTTTGGAGGCGTTATTTCCTCCTCTGCCGCAGCTTCAATTCCCTGCTTCATTTGACTGATCATTCCTATTACTCTATCAACAATGGAAGAGTCAAGCAAGGGAAAGCTTAGATCAGGGTATTTCTTAGAATTATCAACATAGTCGAGCATTAGGGCTCTTTATAAAAGTTCAGCATGATCTCTCCAAGAGTAGTATTAAGAGATTGAGATACTCACTACTTGTCTTCAAAAATGGTATCAACATCAAGTTTTAGTGATGCCCTGTGTTTCTTGAACTTCTCTTTCAAAGAAATGTTCTTAGCAGCCATACGGCCCTTCTCCTCATTGGACTCTTTTAGGGTTAGTTCCATGGCAAAATTTTCATCCCCGAGGAGTTGATGAGCCCTTACTTCTTCTAGGAGATAAGATTCGGTTCAATTAAGGGAAGCTCTTAATCGCTCCAATTCGGAGGTCACTTCATCTTTTGCCACTGACAAAGAAGATATTTGATTCTTAAGGGTAGAGATTACCTCTTGGAACTTGGAGGATTCAATGGAAGATTTGGATGCTTGCTCATGTAAAGTTAACCAACTCTTAGGAATCTGAAAGAAGAAAGTGCAATGCAAGTTAGAGGTTTAGAAAAAACCAGTAATGACCAAATTAATTAAAGTGAAACTCACCAAAAATTGTTGCTCTATCTGAGAGCGTTAATGCTCCTCCAAATCAGAAACAGTGGAAGGCAGGTGGATTGAGGTGAAGGACTCCGATTTTAAGATAGACTGGGCTATCTCTTCAAAATTGATTGAAGAAGAAGAAGATGTTGGCTTGGTGGGAATGCACTTTAGAGTGGGGTCATCTCCAAAGCTAGTTGCATTTGTTCAAAAGCAGGTGGAGAGCTAGAAACGGAAATGGGGGAAAGGGGATCAATGGCAGAAGGTGTCTGCTTTGGTTTTTCTTTAGGAACTTCAACGATCGGGCTTTCTGGAGCTATATCACAAGACAAACGATCCTCCTCCTCTATACCAATAATTTTAGCTACCTTCTGAGATGGTTTCGCTTTAGTCGGTTGCATTAACTTCCTCTTAATGGCCTTCTTAGTTTTAGCAAAAGATTGGATAATGGAAAGCGCACCAGAAGTTGTAGGAAGGGAAGCAGCACCACTAACATGCACTGTAACCTGAGAAGTAGCTATAAAGGACTCAAACAGATTAAAGTCAGCAAAATAATATAGAAAGCAACAGGGATAGAAATAAATGTTGTGCTTATAATTTGCAGGAGTGATCTGAGCAAATAGGTGACATGGGAGAGAAATATTCAGAATTTCCCAAGGAGAGGAAGCGTTTTACCTTAGATGTATGCTGGATCAAAGGGGGTAGCCCCAAAACCCTTTGACCAGGGGAAAGAAGAGAATGCTTCCTCAAGTTAGATGGGATCAGCAGCCTCAAACGGTTTCCAATCTTATTGGAGGCTGCAATAAGAGACTCAACCGTTCTTCTATCTGCTTCATTGAGTTCTTTGGTAGGACAACCTGACATAAGATAAATATTAGACAAGAGAAGTAGCAAAATAGAAAGAAGACAACGAAAATCTGAACTTACGAGTAGTAGAAAAGACCTCGCTGATATTAGAGGAACATCTAACAAAGAAAAACTGGTGTTCCCAACCTTTAAACTTATTAACCCCATCTGATATCAGCTTCTTTGGGGGGTTGGCTCTGAAGATCTAATGATTAAGAGTGCTGAGTTTGACTAGTCGAGTCAAGTAGTTCAAAACTTCAGCGTTTAAGGAGGGGAGTCCAGACTCTAGTGCCATTAGTTCCAGAGATAAGAGATAGGTGTAGACATTTGGGGATAGTTGGATTGGAGCAATCCTGAGATGAGAAAGAAATCTGGATAGGAATTCAGGAAAAGGCAGAAATCTCCCATGCCATATGTAGGCGGCAGTGTAAGCAAAGAATCCTTTGGGAGGGTTGTTAATGGTATCTGTTTCCTTAGTTCGAATAGCTTCCACACTAGTAATTTCGAAGTCTTTGAGGATGACATCAAACTTGTCCTGTTAAGATATCAAGGAATGCTATGAAATGGCATCGAGTTTCTTTGGAGAGCTCATGATTCTGCTAGGTGAAAACGTTTCAGTTAAAATTTTCAAGAATGTAGCAATCTTTCAAGGATTAGTAAAAAAACTTACTTAAATAACTTAAACAAAAACCAAACATGAGACATCAAATTTTTAAAAAATGTTTAAGTTAACAGTCAAAGATATTGGGCTTTCGATAGAGTCGAATGGAAAGGGACATTAACCCTTAGCAAATACCTCTCGACACTGTCAAAAGCCTAAATAAGAGCATTCCTTAAGCTCTCGACACGGTCGAAAGGATAAGTCAAAATGTTTTCTCAATTGGCACTTTTCAACAATGTTGAATGCTCCACAAGAACCAAATTGTTAAAAGGAAAGTAGTTAAAGTTAACTTAAAAACTTGAACAAAAATATACACTACAAACATTTCATAAACAAGATAACAAGGCCCTTCGACGCTGTCGAAACCTATGACTTAGGTTACCTAGGAGAAATATGAATGTCGTTGAAACCATTTATACTCATTGAATCAAAAGGTCCTAAGTTAAACTCATGTGCACTTAGAATATTTCGAAAACGTTGGACAAAAATAACTATAGGGGGTTTCGACTCATTAGATATAATGGGCTTCGAAAGGGTCGAGGGGTCATTATGGTTTCGAAGGTTAAGTAAATAAAATGGATTGCAATCAACACAAAAGGTTTCGACTAAGTCGAAACATTTTACTTTCGAGTGGGGAGACTGCACTCTACTTACCTACATAGCTTTTCGACAAGGTTGGTTAAATTCGCGCTACAACACCTTTCGACCCCATCGAAAAGGGCTAAGAAAGCAAAGCCAATGTTGCCGCCTCAATCCCTTTCGAAGGGGTAGAAAGGTCATTTTGTGGCATCAATTTTTCATCCGTACACTTGAAACTTTCGGACGAAGAAAAAAGGTGCTTCTGCCTTCCCCAAACCCGATTGCAAATCCAGGGTTTCAAAATTTCTTAAAACAAATGAACCAAACCCGATAAGAAGATGGATTTCAACATAAATTAGCAACTTTCAATTTAGAAGTTAAGAATAAGAATTCAGACACTCTTAAAAGTAAGAGTAATCCAAAACACTGAAGTAAATTCAAAATGAAAAACGAATTCTATCGATTCATGAAACTGAATCACGAAATCCCTCATAAATAAACTTTTAAAATCAAACATGCTTTTAAATCTGAATAGTTTCTAATCCAAAATCCTTATTATACAATTTGAAAATTCAAACAATCCACCATGAAACATAAAAATTAAAGAAAAGAAGATGAAGATTTCAAAAGCATAAATAATCCCAAAATTGCAACTGAATCCGATTAATCTTTGATTCAGGAAACATGAAATTTGAGAATTATTTGAATTCTTTTGCTTGTACGTGAATTTTTGTTTTTAGAAAATTGAAGGGAGAAGAAGAAGGAGAAGAGCATACTTTATAAGAAAAGTCGGCAAGAACCATCAGCCGCTAGATCAAATATAAATGGACGGCCCAGATTCACGCACGAAGACCAAGAGGCGGGAAGGTTCTAGGTTTTGACAAAGTTGACTTGGAAAGTCAAGTGCATCCCTTTGCGGGGGGCAAATGTTACACCTAAAATCCACCTTTCGACTAAATCAAAACCTTTTTAAGCAAAGGGCAAAGAAGAATAAGAAAGAGGAGCTCCAGCTAGACCTTTTGAAGGAGTCGAAGAGATGTTACCGCCTAGGTTTCGAAGGTGTCGAAGGGTTCCCACAATCAAGGTTTATCGGTTTCATATGTTCCAAAGGAGTCGAAGTTGTCGAAAGCACTCTTTCGCCTTTAGTAGCCACCTTTCGACTGGGTCATTCCATATGCATGATGACCTTTCGATTGAGTCAAAGCAGCACCTTTTAAAGGCAATGAAGAATAGCTCTTTGAATATGCGCTAAACCTTTCGAAACCAAAGGTTTTGCCTTCATTTAAACCATTCGAAAGTAAGCACTATCCTGAACAGCCCCTTTGAAAGCTATGATAAGCCTTTCGAACCGGTGAAAGCTAATGTGATTTAGGAGTGTTCCGCATCAAATCAAAAACAAGAGCTTAGACGTAACCAACATCACGAAAACCATTTAACAAAGCCTATCGATAGAGTCGGAAGCACTTACAAAGCAACAAAAAGAGGGGAAGCGCAACCATACCTTTCAACAAAGGAGGAAACATACTTGAGTCATTCGGCAGCCACCATTCGACCAAGTCGAAAGCATCGGGGTCGAAAGGCGCTGACCGACATCTACAAATAAGACCCAAGGGATCAAGTTTGGGGATCCGATTCTTTTCATTCTAAACTTGTATCTTCTTAATCAAAAGTGTTGTAAACTCTAATTACCAAATTAATTTGGGGATTTCAAGTAATAAAATTTTCTTTTTCTTACAAAAGGGCAGTCTCAAATATTTTAGATACTTTACTATTTTTAAGACTTTTGTCAGGTTTATTCTTGTATTTCAGGTATGGCCAACATCGAAAGGTCTCTGTCAACATAGTTGAAACCTCCTGCATTTAAATAACTTCAGTGTGTATGCTTTAAGATATCTTCCCCTGAGCCACTGCTTTCGACAAGGTCAAAACCAAATCATAGATTACTCCAACCTTGGATTGAGACAAGAAACCCATGGATCTTGCTTTCAACAAGGTCGAAACCTCTATTTTAGATACTTGACCAAAACCCAAGTCACGTAAAGCCTTAAGCTTTCGATAAGGTCAAAACCCTCAAAATCTACCTTCATCCAATGATCCCAAAGTCCACCTACTTGGACTATACTTCCGCTTCGAAAGGAGAGCCTTCGAAGGGAAAATACACCTATCTAAACAAAGTCGAAAGTTTAATAAAGAAAGGAAATAACCGTTTCTACTAGGTCAAAAGGTTGGCTTAAGCAAGTTTTCACTATAATAACCTGTCTCAAAAGGACATCAAAGTAAATACACATATTCCATTCCTTTCAACTGTTCTAAGAGAAACCACAAAGAATTGACTTTGTCCTTGAAAGTCAACTTTGTGGTGTTAGCAAAATTTCTTTTTTTTGAGGAGAATGGTTGTGTAGCATGGTACTACACAGCCAATTAAAAATATATATAGGTATAAGTAGTTCGATCAACAGGCCTTATCGATGGCGAATACAAACAGCATAATTAGAGTTAGGGTTACAAACAGCATGCCAGCATGTAAATACAGACCGGGAAGTTTCTAATATACATAATTAGTCATAGTTTATCCTGAAAAAACTGCTGCGGCAAGTGATCCTAAAACATTTACAGCAAAGACGATCAAACCCTCAGTCGGAACCAGGGTGGGCAGTCGGCGCAGCTGATGATGCACTACCTACCGATTCATCCGATGGGGACCGAACTAATAGAAGACGAAATCTGAAGGGGGCCGAGGAGGAAGAGCCTGTCCAATAAGCAAAGATATTAGAAAATTTACTGCATATGCTAAACCACGAGTTGGTGGGTTTGTTGAAAACGAAGGCATTTCTCTCTTTCCAAATGACCCAGCTGAAGATGGCTAGAAGGATGTCAAGATGATGGTTAGGTGCACTATATTGCCAATGATAAAAAAAATCTGTGATTGTGTGGTTTTCCCTAGATTATGTATGCAAACCGAAACCCATATGTAGAATGATGTGTCGCAGTCGAAGAAAAGGTGACAGATTGATTTGGCTTCAGTGTTACATAAGACACAATTCTGGTCAGATGTGATTTTCAAGCGAGTGAGGCGATCTTTGGTACTGATGCGGCCATGGATGGGACACCATTGGAAGAATTTGATTCGGGGAGGGATACGGCATTTCCAGACACGAGCAAAGGAGAGCAGCCTACCAGGGTGGTTAAGGAAAGAGTAGCATTGTGATACAGAGAAGCTTTTGGAGGGAGATAGAGCCCATGAATGGTGATCCAGCGATGAAGGGTTAAGGGTTACTGATTGCAGCAGGCTGAGGGCGAATATGAGTTCTGAGAGGGTGTCATCGGCGAAGAGGGTTGGGGGACATAAGCTGGGTAGGCCAAGGTTGACGGCATCTGCCACTGTCAAGAGGGGGAGGTTGGAGGAGGAAAAGAGGGATGGGAAGGAACGATTAAGTGGGGAGAGGCTGTGCCAGGAGTCATACCAGAAAAGGCAGTTAGAGCCATTACCTAGGTTCACCGGAAGTAGGGGTTTAATGCGGTCCACTGACGCTAGAACACCTGACCAAAAGGGGGAGGGCTTGAAGAGTGGACCGAAGTGGAGAGCACAGAATGGGTAGTATTGTAGTGGGAAGCCAGGATTCGGTCTTTCCAGATGAACTGACCCGACGAGAGGAGATGCCAGAGCCATTTTGTTAGAAGCACCTGATTGAAAGAAATTTGATTGGTGATACCTAATCCTCCGTGATCCTCGTGCATGCATATAATTTTCCAGTTAACAAAGCATCTGGCTTTCCCCCGATTCCAGAGGAAAGAGCATCTAATAGCATCAATTTTTTTGGATACCCAGCTTGGAATTTTGTGGAAAGAGAGCCAGTAGAGAGGGAGCGCCGAGAGTACCGCTTTAACCAAGACCAGCCTTCCCGAAGTCGATAGAGTGTTTGCTTTCCAGCCTGTAAGTCTTGATTCAATTTTGGATATAAGGGTGTCAAGTCAAATTGATGAAGCTTGTTGGGCCGTAGGTGGATGCCTAGATAGGATATTGGAAAAGTGGCAATGCTGCAGTTTAGGGAGGAGGAGATGGAGGGACCGAGGTGAACAGTGTTTCCAAGCATGATGATGGAGCTTTTACTAAAATTAATTGAAAGGCCAGAGATGAGTTCGAAAGTGTAAAGGTGGACTTTAAGGCTATGGATGTGCTCAGGAGAAGGGGAGACGAAGAGGATGGTGTCATCTGCGAACTGGAGGTTGGATATCATTAGGTTAGGGTAAGAGTTAGGGTTAGGGTTGGGGGGACAAATACCAGCTAAGTAGTTATCAGCTATCGCCAGTTTGATCATGCGGTTAATGACATCCGCCACTAGGATGAAAATAAGCAGAATGAGGGTCTCCCTCCTGAGACCCCGAGCTGATTTGATGAGCCCTCCAGATGACCCGCTGATCTGGATCGAGGAAAGTCTTGAATTTAGGATGCATTTGATCCAGTTGCACCATTTAGGTGGAAATCGTCTGTGCATTAGAAGCTCAATAATAAAATTTAAATTAACTGAATCAAAGGCCTTGGAAAAATCTAGTTTTAGAAGGACCCCTAGGATGTTGTTTGAATGACAGAAGGAGATTACTTCTTGTGTTGCCGCAACACAGTCCATGATATTCCTACCCTGGATGAAGGCTGACTGTTCTGCTCCAACTAGCGACTCCATATGGTTTTGGAGGCGATTGGTAAGGTGTGGTGACCCTCACTCTATAACACATAGTTTTTTTTAACTTTATTAACTTTCAAGAGGCATTCACCACTAAACCCTTATCCTTTTATATTTGAATATTTATGTAATTTCCAAATATTTTTCCCAAGACCCTGGTTTTACCAATATAATCATATCAGTGTACAAACAAACTAAGTCAATTGTATATTTGATGATATACAATTGTTTCTTTATTATTATATATATTTTTTTATCAGAGGGAATTTAAATCAAAAAGAAATTAAAGTACCATAAAAGCTATTGACATAGCCACTTATTTCTTTTCTAAGTCTTGTTCTACTGCCATAGGTGCACTTTGACAAATACTAATACTTATATATATATATATATATCTTGCCTAGATAATTCTATTTGACACTCACATAGCATTTACTTGATCTCATGATAGTTATCAAAGTTGATAATAATTAATAACAATAAGTTGGATCGACTAAAATCGATAAATCTTGGAAATTTACTCGAAAATAGACAAATTTGGCAAAATCAGCAGTTCAGACGTCTAAATTTTTAGGACAGACGTCTAAATTGGATCTTAGACGTCTAAATTTTTATGACAGACGTCTCAGAGTGTCTAAAATTGAAACAGAGAGTAGAAAACATTTTGAACTAAGTTCAGACGTCTAAATTTTTATTAACAGACGTCTAAATTCAATCTCAGACGTCTAAATTATTACGACAGACGTCTCAGAGTGTCTAGATTTTAAACGGAGAGTAGAAAACATTTTGAACTAAGTTCAGATGTCTAAATTTTTATTAACAGACATTTAAATTCAATCTCAGACGTCTAAATTATTATGACAGACGTCTAATTTGATCTTAGACGTCTAAAATTGTTGATAAGTTTTCTCAGAGGTTAAACTTGAATACTCAATTACTTATAAATTTCCAGAATTCGTGCATATGCAAGTATCACTTACCTGCCATGCACAAATTCATCTCACTTGAATATTCTACTAAATTCTTGAGTGTTCATTAAAAATCAATCCTCTTAGCTTATTAATTTCCATAAGGCAAAACATAAGCAATGAAAATCAGAGTTCAAATATATATGTATCCATATCAAATGTATATGACATGTCTAACCCCCTTATTTTCTCCAAATCAGACATTCATAAAATAAATTTAGTAGTTATCAAAAACATCATCAATGATCACTCATAACAGGTTTTGATTAAGTACATATCTTCAACTCAAAATACTTAAAAGTTTCCTAAAAGTAACTTCAATTGCAGAAAATAAAATGTGCCTAGTGATTTCATTACAATGCATCTGCAAATTTTAAAAACAAGTCTCTCTCTTATTTATACTAGCAGCCAATGCCTTCTCTACTCATCAAGCCAACTTCAATTTCCTGCAAGCAAATCATTTAGCTGCCCTAAAGAATTTTTGAGACACCCAGATGATTGCAAGGGTAACCAAAAAGGGTCAGTTTTCACTGGTATGAGCATTTATCAATTTTGTATACATATTCATGATTTTAAAACATAATCTTGCAGTGCCTTCCTAGTTTAACAGATGTTTATACTTAGCATGTTTTGGTTCATACAAGGTAATACAAAAACACATTCATCTATTCAAACAAATACACAGCAAACAGTAAAGATAAACATATGTAAAATTCTTGATTTATTCTCCCCAAATCTAGATAAATAAACCCAAGTTTCATACTCCAAATTTTCACCCAGCAACTAATCAATGAACAAGTTTAACTTGATTAATTTAACAACATATCTGGATATTTATAACCCAGATTTTTAAACCCCTGCCCCCATTTATATTGTGGTCTTTAACTCCTTGTCAAATGAATACTATGTATGCATTGTGAAGGAAACTCCCAGGTTGTTTAAATTATTCCAACACACAAAGGCCTCAGGGTGCAGTTGCACCATGCATATACTTGCTTCCACCTGAAGTAAGCAAATCATTGACTAACTCCCAAGTGACCAATTTAGTTTTTTCTTTCATTCATATTTCAGAAAGATATAACTGCTTGTATATTTTTCTGATTCAACCCCATGTTCCCCTGTTTAATCTATATCCATGTTTAATGATACTAAGATAGAACAAGAATGCTCCAATCATGTTAACACCAAAAGCCCACTTACAGATTAATACTCCAAACAAACAAAAAAAATGCACAAACAAACATCCATAACACCCATAACAAAATTAATTCAGAGATTTGAATGTCTCATAATATTTTAGGCTGCCTGCAATAGGACTTAATGCCATTGCATACAAAGGATAAGTACTCACATTATGTTTTTCCTTTCACTGCTTTAATCTTTTGAACAGCAAATCCCCCAAAGCCCCAAGCTAGTGTTTCTCCTAGTTTATTTTTATCTTTGATTTTGATCCGAGAGAATGATGGTTTTGGCCATGTGCAGTTATTTATAAATCCATTCTAGGGTTTAAGAAAAATGGGTAATTCTCCTAATACCCTTAGCTGTTCATGCATACATCTCATTCCTGTATGGTCCTAAATGGGAAATGTACACATCAGGTTACTTTAATTGGTTATTTTGGGAGTTGGACATTTTAAACACTGCATGTTATTTTCATGTTTCTATTTTGTTCATGCCATATGCATGTGATCCTTTATTCATTTCTTTTTTATAAGTTTAGAGAATCTGAAAATCTCCTTTGTACACTTAAATTAAAAATCACATATACTATGCTAATTATTTCTGGCACAATTATAAGACTTATAAACCTTTTTATTAAACTTCATTTTATTTTACCTATATATATAAAACAGAAAATGCCCCATATATATATTAAATGTATATATTTTTATTTTATTTTATTTTAGGGTCATTACATACCCTCCCCCTTAAAGGAATTATGTCCCCATAATCTCACCTATTTTCTCCAATTAAAAACACTAACCCATAGCCTGTTTTAACTCCATAACCCCATACTCATATTTTATGGAAACAAACAATATATAAATATATTTAGAAAAATTATCTTAGGCTGCTTAAACATACCTCTCCACCAGTAAACAAATTGGGGTATTTAGCCCTCATTTTGTCTTCAACCTCCCATGTACAATCATTAGTGTCCAAGCTCCATTGGATTTTCACCAGTTTGATCACCTTGTTTCTCAACTTTTTCTCTTCCCTGGCAACTATCCCTACTGGTTCATTTATATAAACCAGATTTTTCTGGACTTGAACTTGAGTAGGTGACTCTAGAATTGCTCCTTCATCATGCACCCATTTTCTCAATTGAGAAACAAGAAATACAGGATGCACACCACTCAACTCCTCAGGTAACTTAAGTCTGTAGGCCATAGCACCAATTCTCTGCATAATTTCATATGGTCCTACAAATCTTGGTGATAGTTTACCAGATTTTCCAAACCTGAACACTTTCTTCATTGGTGATACTTTCAGAAAAACATGCTCTCCTACTTCAAACTCCATTGGCTTCCTTTTTCTATCTGCATAAGACTTTTGTCTTGATTGTGCTGCCTTCATTCTATGCCTAATCAATTCAATCATGTTGGAAGTTTCTTTAACATGATCTGGCCCCAACATTACACCCTCTCCTGCTTCCAACCAACAGGCAGGAGACATGCAAGGTCTCCCATACAAGGCTTCAAAAGGAGCCATTCCTATTGTTGATTGATAACTATTGTTGTAAGTGAATTCTGCCAAGTGGATATGATCCTCCCAATTACCCCCAAAATCAAGCACACATGCTCTAAGTAAATCTTCCAATATTTTATTCACTATCTCTGTTTTCCCATCACTTTGAGGATGGTAGGCAGTGCTTAAACAAAGTTGTGTTCCCATTGCTTCTTGGAAACTTTCCCAAAATCTTGAGGTGAACAAAGTGTCTCTATCACTTACAATAGTCTTGGGTAAACCATGTAACCTCACCACTTCTTTAATGAACAATTGTGCAAGCTTAGATGCATTCCTATCTGACCTGACAGGGACAAAGTGAGCTGATTTGGTTAGTCTATCAACAATTACCCATATACTATCACTGCCTTTCTTAGTTCTAGGTAAACCATCCACAAAATCCATGGAAATGCTTTCCCACTTCCACTGAGGTACCTCCAAAGGTTGCAACAAGCCAGAGGGCTTTTGGTGGTCTGCTTTAATTTGTTGGCATGTGGAACACTTTGCCACATATCTTGCCACTGCTTGCTTCATTCCTGGCCACCAGTAGCCTCTTTTTAAATCATGATACATTTTAGTACCACCAGGGTGTATGGTGTACCTGGTCTTGTGATGCTCATTCATGATTTCTTCCTTCAATTCTGCAATGTTTGGCACACAAAGTTTATCATTTTTCCTCAAATAACCTCGGGAATCTATTTTAAAATTCTCTGACTCAATGTTATTTAATAACATTTCTTTCTTCTCCTTTAGACTTTGATCTTGATCTTGCATGCTGCCAACTTTCTCCACCAGATTAGACTTCACTGTGATTATCCCCAATGTACCATACTCCACCATATCACCATGTTCTTTAAAATTCACTGCATCCTTGCTGTATATATCTACCTCCCCAAGCACTGCAAGATTTTTAAACTCATCAATCATCAAACTGGCTAATCTAACATGATTTCTGCTCAAAGCATCAGCTACTCTATTAGCTTTTCCAGGAGTGTACAATATATCTAAATCATATGCAGCTAGAAACTCCAACCACCTTGCTTGCCTCATATTTAAATCTTTTTGAGAAAATAAATATTTCAATGCTTGATGATCGGTGAATAATTCAAATTTTGCCCCAAGCAAATAATGCCTCCATAGTTTCAGTGCAAACACTATTGCGGCTAATTCTAGATCATGAGTTGCATATTTGGTTTCATTGGGTTTAAGCTGTCTTGATGCATATGCCACTACCTTGCCATGTTGCATAAGCACTGCACCTAACCCAGATCCACTAGCATCAGTGTATACAACCATTCCTTCATTTGCTTCTGGGATTTGTAGGACAGGAGCTTCCACCAATGCTTGCTTCAATTTCTCAAAAGCTTGTTCACACTGCTCAGTCCACACATATGGTTGGTTCTTCTTGGTTAGCTTGGTCATTGGTGCGGCTATTCTTGAAAAATCCTTGATGAACCTCCTATAATACCCTGCCAAACCTAAGAATGACCTCATCTTAGTCACTGTTTTGGGTCTACTCCATGTTTGAACTGCAATGACCTTGCTTGGATCTACACTTACTCCCTGCTGTGACACTATGTGTCCTAAGAACTTTACTTCTTGTTGCCAAAATGCACACTTTGAATACTTGGCTTTTAATTCATGTTCTCTAAGTCTGGATAATACTAAATGTAGGTGCATAGCATGATCATTTTCTGACTTTGAATAAATTAGTATGTCATCTATAAATACCAAGACAAACTTATCCAAAAAGTCTCTAAAAATTCTATTCATCAAGTCTACAAAATAGGAGGGAGCATTGGTCAAGCCAAATGGCATTACTAGAAATTCATAAAGGCCATACCTTGTATTGAAGGCTGTGTACTCAATGCTTTCCTCTGCAACTTTCATTTGGTGAAATCCAGAGGCTAAGTCTAGCCTTGAAAATATTTTAGCTCCATGCAATTGATCGAATAGATCATCTATTCTAGGCAGTGGGTACTTATTTTTGATAGTTACCTTGTTTAAATCCTTGTAGTCTACACACAACCTCATTGTTCCATCATGCTTCTTAACAAAAAGCACTGGGGAACCCCAACTGGAACTACTTGATCTTATGAATCCTTTCTCTTCTAATTCTTCTAGCTGATGTTTTAATTCTACCAACTCTTTTGGACCCATTCTATAAGGCTTCTTAATGATTGGATTTGTTCCAGGAATTAATTTTATTTTAAATTCAACTGGTCTGTTTTGAGGAACTCCCTTTACTTCTCCAAACACATCTATATATTCATTTACTACTGGGATTTCCTCTACCTTTAATTCCTTTTGAACTTCATTAATACTCCAGATTTTATTAAAGCATGTATTCTTTGCTATTTCACTTAAGATGGTAATTCTTTTGCCTTCATTTGTTTCCAAAGAAATAGTAAGGTTTTCTAAATTTAAAATTGCTTTATTTCTCATTAACCAATCTACCCCCAAAATAATCCCAATACCAGGATGATTTAAGGTATATAGATCTGAATTAAATTCATAACCCCCTATAATTAATTTCAGACCCATGCACTTCATCCCCAACATGCAATGACTCCCTATGGGACTGTGTACAATTAAGGGCTGATCAATAGAAACACAAGCAAGTTTTAACTTCTTTACAATTTCCAATGATATTAGTGAATGTGAGGCACCAGTGTCATATATTACTGATATTGGTTGGGTATGAATAAAAATTATACCTTCAAGTTGCCCAACATTCCCAGTGTTACTTGCTACCAAAGCTCCTACCCTTGCTGTTCCTCTATTAGTTTCTGGGCAATCCTTCTTGAGATGACCCATCTTTCCACAATTATAACAGCCTCCTCTAGGTATTTTAGGGTCAGGGCATTGGTTACTATAATGTCCAGCTTTTCCACAATTAAAACAATGAGTGAATTTCTTATTTTCAAGTGCTGTTGCTCCTTCCCCTTTCTTAACTCCTTTACTTGCATTTCTCTTGTCATAAGGTTGCACTTTGTTCTGACCACCCTTCTTCTTATTGAGCTTCATATTCCTGAATTTCTCTCTTGCAGTGTCATGTTGCTCAAATGAGAGAGTTAGATCAATTACTTGATCAAAAGTTTTGTCTTTGTATGGGAACATTGCCCTCGACAGACTAGGGTTCAAGCCTTGAATGTACCTTGCATTCTTTGCTTCTGCATTCCCTATTAACACCAGT
Source organism: Allium fistulosum (assembly GCA_030737815.1). Taxonomy (NCBI): domain Eukaryota; kingdom Viridiplantae; phylum Streptophyta; class Magnoliopsida; order Asparagales; family Amaryllidaceae; genus Allium; species Allium fistulosum. Next base: position 185,820,759 of record CM060902.1, on the reverse strand, counting down.
CCATACTTGGATAATGCTTCAAACTTCTGAGTGTATTCATTCACACTCATGCTTCCTTGCCTTAATCTGATAAAGTCTTCAAGCAGTGTGGCCTTGGCAGATGCTGGGACAAATCTGGCCTCAAGCATGTCCTTGAAATCATTCCAAGTGATAGTATCCTCTTGTCTTCCTGCTGTTACAACTTCCCACCAATCTAGTGCAACCCCCTTCAATTTCCTTGAAGCTATCTGTCTCTTCCTCTGGTCATTGATTTGCATATCTGTGAAGACCCTCTCCATAGTTCTTATCCAAGTTTGAACTCCTATAGCTCCTTCAGTACCTTCAAAATCCTTTCCTCCCAAAGTGGTACATGTCTTTAGCAGTTTGGAGAGTTCTTCATGAGGATTGTCTTGCCTTGGTGCCATTCCATCCCTTAAAGCTCTCACAAAATCCTCCATGCTCATCACAGGTGGCTCTCGTGATGATCCTGCACCAGTATGATGCCTTGGTCCTACCATAATGCTATAAATATGATTTTTACATTAGTTTATTTACCCCTATCATTTTTGGTGTCTTTACTTGGTTCATTTTTATTTCTATGCACACTGTGCATGTATCACATGTACACATTTATATATATATTTTATTCAGTCATAAAACAAAAGCATTCAACATCAATAATTCAAACAATGTATTCAACATTCATATGCATACAACAACATTTACTATGTTATTTAAAACATAGCTCTGATACCAAACTGTGGTGACCCTCACTCTATAACACATAGTTTTTTTTTTAACTTTATTAACTTTCAAGAGGCCTTCACCACTAAACCCCAATCCTTTTATATTTGAATATTTATGTAATTTCCAAATATTTTTCCCAAGACCCTGGTTTTACCAATATAATCATATCAGTGTACAAACAAACTAAGTCAATTGTATATTTGATGATATACAATTGTTTCTTTATTATTATTATATATTTTTTTTATCAGAGGGAATTTAAATCAAAAAGAAATTAAAGTACCATACAAGCTATTGACATAGCCACTTATTTCTTTTCTAAATCTTGTTCTACTGCCATAGGTGCACTTTGACAAATACTAATACTTATATATATATATATATATATATATATATATCTTGCCTAGATAATTCTATTTGACACTCACATAGCATTTACTTGATCTCATGATAGTTATCAAAGTTGATAATAATTAATAACAATAAGTTGGATCGACTAAAATCGATAAATCTTGGAAATTTACTCGAAAATAGACAAATTTGGCAAAATCAGCAGTTCAGACGTCTAAATTTTTAGGACAGACGTCTAAATTGGATCTTAGACGTCTAAATTTTTATGACAGACGTCTCAGAGTGTCTAAAATTGAAACAGAGAGTAGAAAACATTTTGAACTAAGTTCAGACGTCTAAATTTTTATTAACAGACGTCTAAATTCAATCTCAGACGTCTAAATTATTACGACAGACGTCTCAGAGTGTCTAGATTTTAAACGGAGAGTAGAAAACATTTTGAACTAAGTTCAGATGTCTAAATTTTTATTAACAGACGTTTAAATTCAATCTCAGACGTCTAAATTATTATGACAGACGTCTAATTTGATCTTAGACGTCTAAAATTGTTGATAAGTTTTCTCAGAGGTTAAACTTGAATACTCAATTACTTATAAATTTCCAGAATTCGTGCATATGCAAGTATCACTTACCTGCCATGCACAAATTCATCTCACTTGAATATTCTACTAAATTCTTGAGTGTTCATTAAAAATCAATCCTCTTAGCTTATTAATTTCCATAAGGCAAAACATAAGCAATGAAAATCAGAGTTCAAATATATATGTATCCATATCAAATGTATATGACATGTCTAACCCCCTTATTTTCTCCAAATCAGACATTCATAAAATAAATTTAGTAGTTATCAAAAACATCATCAATGATCACTCATAACAGGTTTTGATTAAGTACATATCTTCAACTCAAAATACTTAAAAGTTTCCTAAAAGTAACTTCAATTGTAGAAAATAAAATGTGCCTAGTGATTTCATTACAATGCATCTGCAAATTTTAAAAACAAGTCTCTCTCTTATTTATACTAGCAGCCAATGCCTTCTCTACTCATCAAGCCAACTTCAATTTCCTGCAAGCAAATCATTTAGCTGCCCCAAAGAATTTTTGAGACACCCAGATGATTGCAAGGGCAACCAAAAAGGGTCAGTTTTCACTGGTATGAGCATTTATCAATTTTGTATACATATTCATGATTTTAAAACATAATCTTGCAGTGCCTTCCTAGTTTAACAGATGTTTATACTTAGCATGTTTTGGTTCATACAAGGTAATACAAAAACACATTCATCTATTCAAACAAATACACAGCAAACAGTAAAGATAAACATATGTAAAATTCTTGATTTATTCTCCCCAAATCTAGATAAATAAACCCAAGTTTCATACTCCAAATTTTCACCCAGCAACTAATCAATGAACAAGTTTAACTTGATTAATTTAACACCATATCTGGATATTTATAACCCAGATTTTTAAACCCCTGCCCCCATTTATTTTGTGGTCTTTAACTCCTTGTCAAATGAATACTATGTATGCATTGTGAAGGAAACTCCCAGGTTGTTTAAATTATTCCAACACACAAAGGCCTCAGGGTGCAGTTGCACCATGCATATACTTGCTTCCACCTGAAGTAAGCAAATCATTGACTAACTCCCAAGTGACCAATTTAGTTTTTTCTTTCATTCATATTTCAGAAAGATATAACTGCTTGTATATTTTTCTGATTCAACCCCATGTTCCCCTGTTTAATCTATATCCATGTTTAATGATACTAAGATAGAACAAGAATGCTCCAATCATGTTAACACCAAAAGCCCACTTACAGATTAATACTCCAAACAAACAAAAAAAATGCACAAACAAACATCCATAACACCCATAACAAAATTAATTCAGAGATTTGAATGTCTCATAATATTTTAGGCTGCCTGCAATAGGACTTAATGCCATTGCATACAAAGGATAAGTACTCACATTATGTTTTTCCTTTCACTGCTTTAATCTTTTGAACAGCAAATCCCCCAAAGCCCCAAGCTAGTGTTTCTCCTAGTTTATTTTTATCTTTGATTTTGATCCGAGAGAATGATGGTTTTGGCCATGTGCAGTTATTTATAAATCCATTCTAGGGTTTAAGAAAAATGGGTAATTCTCCTAATACCCTTAGCTGTTCATGCATACATCTCATTCCTGTGTGGTCCTAAATGGGAAATGTACACATCAGGTTACTTTAATTGGTTATTTTGGGAGTTGGACATTTTAAACACTGCATGCTATTTTCATGTTTCTATTTTGTTCATGCCATATGCATGTGATCCTTTATTCATTTCTTTTTTATAAGTTTAGAGAATCTGAAAATCTCCTTTGTACACTTAAATTAAAAATCACATATACTATGCTAATTATTTCTGGCACAATTATAAGACTTATAAACCTTTTTATTAAACTTCATTTTATTTTACCTATATATATAGAACAGAAAATGCCCCATATATATATATATTAAATGTATATATTTTTATTTTATTTTATTTTAGGGTCATTACACAAGGACTTTGGCAATCAGTTTAAAAGTGATGTTCAGAAGGCTAATGGATCGGAAGGCTGAAAGGGAGTTGGCTCCATCGAATTTAGGCAGGAGGACAATATTGGCATAGTTTAGGCGAGCTATGGCCATGGGGTTGGAACAGAATTCGGCACACATGTCTAGGATATCTTCCCTGACAACCCCCCAAAAGTGCTTGAAGAAAAACGGGCCAAAGCCATCTGGCCCCGAGGATTTGTTGTCGTCCATATCATTGAGGGCGGCCAGGATCTCTACTTCTTTGAAGGGGGAGTCTATTGGGATGGGCGATTGGTTGGGATAGAGTAGGTTCCAATCTATGAGGGGAAGGGGAGGAGAGGGTTTGCCGAGGATGGAGTGGTAATAGTCAGAAAAGAGGTTCGAAATTACGATGGGGTCGGATATTGGATTGTTGTTATGCACTATTTCTGGGATGAATAGGGACCTGCGGCGGCCATTGGCTAATTTTTGAAAATAGGATGTGTTTTTGTCGCCATCTTTCAGCCACTTGGCTTTTGATCGTTGTTTCCATCCAATCTCTTCTTACTTCATAAGTCTTTCAAGCTCAGCCTCTAAGTTCGAGAGGTTGAGGGAGTCGCTATTGTCTAGGGGGTGAGATTCTTCCTGAATGTTTAGGGCTAGGATTTCATTTTGAATGGCGGTAATGCGACTACGGAGAGAGCCTCAGATAGATTTTGCCCAAGGCTTGAGGAGTTTTCTTAAGGATCTGCCTACTACACGTGAAGTGGCAGAGGTGGACCTAGTGGGCTGGTCCCATGCCAATTTGATAAAATCTTCGAATGATGGTTCTAGCAGCCAGAGCCGCTCAAATCTGAATGGGCGCTTGGAGGCGGGAAAGGTGCCTGAGTCGAGACAAAGGGGACAGTGATCAGATAGAATGGTGGCAAGGCCAAGAGAATTGGATAGAGGATGGATATCTTCCTAGGGGGGATTGAAGAGGAAGCGATTGAGCTTAGCTAAGGAAGGCAATTGATGCTTATTGGTCCAGGTAAAATGACGATTATTGATTGGAGGCTCGATAAGAGAACAGGAGTTGATGAATGCATTGAAATCGTCTGAGTCAAGTGAAATATTTCTCGAGTTTTTTTCGTCTGAATATCTGGTTGTGTTAAAATCTCCACCAATTACCCAGGGACCGTAAATAGATGATGCAAAATCCGAGCAGCACGACCAAAGTTCCAACCTTTCTTGCACTGTTTGGGGGCCATATATGTTCGAGAAAAAGTAAATAGTGTAGGACTGTACGTGTCTGAGTGCTACATGGAGGACAGAGGGATGAGATATGATTTGACTAAGGGACCATACAAATTCATTCCACATGGTGATTAAACCCCCTGGAGCCAATAGAGTTGGAGTGGGCCTAGCCTGTGAGATTAGAACCACCTAATTGTCTAATGTGAGAAAGAGTTGGATCGGATAGTTTAGATTCTTGTAGCAGAAGGATGTCTATGTTTAGGGGAGACAAGGAAAGATAGGTTGAATGTCTCTTAGAGGGGTCCCCTAGCCCATGAATATTCCATGATACAATTTTCATTGGAAAAAATACAGTCTCCCCTGTTCTAGGGTTTGCATAGCAGAGTAATGCTCATCTTGTATGGTAACCCCCATATAAAATGCTAACTTTCTGTTTAATCTAGAATTAGCAGAAGAAAAAACAACAGTTTTATAGAAACTACCTGTATGACCAGGCAAGGATCTTGAGTTCTGCGCACTTCTTCTAACCCGAGCCGGAGTTAGATCTTGCCTCACAAGATGCATCGGCAACGGTGATAGAGGAGAGGCCAAATTATGATTAACCGTAGGGGAGGGTTCCGGGATGGAGGTTTGGAAGTGGAGGGGTGCAAGGAGTTGAAAATGGGTGGGTTCAGGTGCGGGGATATGTAGGGTATGGGGCGCCAGGCGGTGATCATCAATAGGGGCAGGTTCTTGAGCAGGAGCTTGAAGGTGAAAGGGCACCAAGAGGTCCAGGTCTAGGAGTGGGTCCCAGCACCGGGGGCTGGTTCAGCAACGGGGCCGAGGATGTAGTTGGCTTCAACCTCCATATTGGGCATCTACTGCATGGAGAGGGGAAAAGTGGGTGAAGCAGGCTCATAATTCATCACATCAAAACGATCTTCCGAGTCCAGTTCATCCGATGGTATACCTAGCGGGTCACTAAAGCATTTCATGTCTCTTTCATAATCTTGACCCAAAAGATATGCCTCGGCCTGTTACGCGGATGAACGTGCTCCCATCTGGATACAGTAATGAGATAGTCAGCGTCATTGAGGCGGACCCTGTAAGATGATGAAGAAGGAACCCCCACTAGGAACTGCAAGTTAATAGAAGTCGACGGTCAAACTCTGACTAGTCACATCTGTCAAACTCCATGAATCTGCCTACTGGGTTGATAGCAGCTTGCACAACTTCTGGGTTATGCATAAGAAACTCCGGGATTCCCTTGACGGTAGCCCAGCTTGGAGGTTCAAAATCGATGGGAGCTGGTTGTTCGTATTCTGACCAGGCTTCTTGGTAAATTGAGCCCCCTGCCTTGGTAAGGATTTTTTGGGTAAGAGCCGCTGTTTTGATTGATTCGGAAGGACATGCAATAAGAAAACGGTTGTTATCAAGAAAATAGATCGCCCATTCTCTATGCTCAAAGGCGGATTGCAGAACTTTATTGAGAACTTCTGCCGTCCAGGCGCCGTCAATAATTGTGGCGGTGATGTATAGTGAAAAATCTGCCATTGGGAAGTGGTTTGAGGGAGCATGGGGGGAAGAGGATACAAAATGTATAGAAGAGAGAGGGAAAGGGAGTGAAGTAAATCGATTGGGTAGGAGGGGTTTAGTTGTTTTCGGAGTGTGACCTGAGTAGGATTGAAAAGACGGTTTGGCACGAGGGGCTTTGGCAGAGGAAACGACAAAAGGCGGATTTGATGCTTTGTCACGGAGAGCGAGGGAGGACTGAGTGTTTGTGGGAATCGAAGGGTTTTTTTGGCGGCCCGATGCAGAAAGCCTGGAAGGACAGCGGGAGCAATAATGTCCATAATAACCATAGAAGTAGCAAATCTTCGCTTCCCTACATTTCGTCGCCACATGGCCCTTGCCAGCGCATCGGAAGCATCTACTTTTTTATTTTAAAAATTCGAACGTTTGGCTATATGAGTCAAAAGCCGGGAGTAAGCGCCTTCGGTTGAAGTTGCGGGGGTCGGGATAAGAGGCTCCTGGTTAGGCGGAGCAGGGGTGGCAGCCACCTGCACATATGTTCTAATCTTGCTGGAGATTGACCGAGAGTGGCCGGGAGGGCCACATCCCGAGCCGGGGCAGTGGGACATGTTGCATTTGCATGGGATGATGAGGGGGTGGCAGGTAATGGGGCAGGAGGATGATGGGGCCGACGGAGGTATTTAGAAGGGACGAAGGAGATATCTGAGAATGATAGCGAAGGGGCAAAGGGGATGGGAGGGCGAGAGGAGGATGAGGAAACCATTGGCAGTTGTTTTTACCACCGGATTCCTATTTTTAAATTCTTCATAATTCTTCAAATAACTCGTATATATATTTTTAATTTGATTTGGAAGAGAATTATTTATTTAGTGGAGAAAAGGAGGAAGAAGAATACACACAAATTTTTCTGTAGACTTATGGCGACGGCTGAATTGTTAGCAAGATTTCTTGTTAACACTACCTGACTAGCAATTATCTATATAAATATAATATAGACACACCCTCGTAGTAGATCAAGATAAGTATCTCTAATCCTATCTTTTGTCTCCCAAGTATAGTCCTTCTCATTATCACTCCATTGAACTTTCACCAACCTAACTGTCTTGTTCCTCAATCTTTACTCATCTCTCACTACAACCAAGTCTGTTTGTCTAACAAAAGTCAAATTAAGCTCTTCGATCAAATCTTCCAACCTTATCGGAGGAATAGTAGTCTCTGGATCATGCATATACTTGCGAATATGAGACATATGAAATACATTATGGACACCTACCATACTTCTCAGCAAATCTACCCTGTATGCGAGCTTCCTAATCATCTCTACAATCTGGAATGGACCAACATACCTCGATGCCAGTTTCCCTGACTTTCCAAATCGTACCACACCCTTCATTGGAGAAACTTTAATGAAAATCTTATCTCCAACTAAGAATTCTAGGTCCTTACGCCTCTTATCTGCGTAACTCTTCAGTCTGGACTGAGCTTCCTTCATCCTTTCTTGGATTAACTCAATCTTCTCTGTCGCCTCTTTAACCAAATCTGGACCTAAGACCAATCTATCTCCAGTCTCCAACCAACATGCTAGTGATTTGCATGACCTTCCATGCAAAGCACCAAAAGACACCGTTCCTATACTAGTCTAAAACTATTATTGTAGGAAAACTCATCTAAATGTAGGTGATCTTCCAAAGATCCACCAAAGTCTAACACACAAGCTTTTAATAAATCCTCGAGTACCTTATTGACTCTCTCTATCTATCCGTCTAAGGTTGATATGCTGTATCATCTAAGCTTGGTACCTAGTACATCCTGTAGACTCTTACAGAATTCGCTAGTAAACAAAGCATTTCTGTCACTGACTATACTACTAGGAATCCCATGCAGTCTAACTATGCTCTTCATGAACAACTTAGCTAAAATAGGTGCAGTCCTGGTTGACTTAACTGGAATGAAATGGGCATTCTTGGTCAACCTGTCCACCATGTCCCATATACTTTCTTTTCCTCTACTTGATCTTGGCAACCCGTTAATAAAATCCATGGATATCGAATCCCATTTCAAAACTGGAATCTCCTAAGGTTAAAACAACCCACTCGGGTTCTGATGTTCGGCCTTTACTTGTTGACAGTTTGCACACTGCCAAGCCCACAAGCCAACATCCCTCTTCATACCTCCCAAAAGAAGCTCCTCTTTATATCTTGATACATTTTGGTCCCTTGAGGATGAATCGTAAACTTGGATTGATGACATTCTCCAAGAACTTCTTTCCTTAAGTTCTCAACATTCGGAACAGACAATTGTCCCATCTCTCTCAACCATCCTCTCAGGTCCAGACTAAAATCCTTCAGATGATCGATCTCGGTTCCAACCTCAAGCCTTCGAATTTTCTCGGCTAATAATGTATCCTTCTTTTGCTTAGAAGCAATCCTTTCGATCAACACTTGTCGAACTTTTAAACAAGACAACATAGCGAAGCTCTGATTAGAACTAGCTGTCGATTATAAATGTACACTACAAGTAGTCAAAGCTTTTGAATCCTTCCACTCTGCCAACATAGCTAACACCACATTCTGATGTCTTCTGCTAAGAGCATCCGCTACTTTATTTCCTTTCCTAGGAGTATACTCTATACCAAAATCATAAGCAATCAAAAACTCCAGCCACCTCTGTTGTCTCATATTCAGCTCCTTCTGAGAGAAAGTACCTTAAAGACTAATGATCGGTGTATAGGTCAAATTTCTCCACTAAGAGATAGTGCTCCAAATCTTCAATGCAAATATCACCATAGCCAACTCCAAATCATAAGTAGGAAATCTCACTTCATGTGGTCTAAGCCATCGTGAAGCGTAGGCAATCATTTTACCTTTCTACATCAACATAGCTCCTAATCCAGTTCCACATGCATAGGTATACACCACCAACCCTTGGTTTCCGTCTGGAACTACTAACACTGGTGCATTGGCCAACAAATGCTTTAGCTTAAGGAATGCTTCCTCACATTTGTCTGACCGGACAAACCTCACCTCCTTCATGGTTAACTTAGTGAAAGCGCTGCTATCCGCGAGTAATCCTTGATGAATCTCCCGTAATAGCCAGCAAGTTCAAGGAAACTTCTAATCTCAGTCACTGTTGCAGGACTCTTCCAATTATTAATAGCTTCGATCTTATCGGGATTGACTGACAACACTTTATCTAAAACCACATGTTCAAGAAACTTAACCTCTTTCTTCCAAAAATGACACTTGGAAAATTTCACCTTCAGCTGATGCAGCCTCAACTTCTCAAGCACTACTCTAAGATGATACTCATGCTTTCTTTCGTCCATTGTTTGCATAAAAAATGGACAAACACCTCAAAGTCGTATGATTTAGTTGATCTTATGTTGTTCTTAGTGATTTTGGAGATTTATGCAAATATATGAAAAGCAGTGGCTAAACTGTAAAAAGACACACAAATTTATAGTGGTTCAGCCAGAATGTGCCTACGTCCACTTTATATGTTATTTCTCTTCTCTTCTTTTGATTACAAGTACAAGGCTTTGATACAAGTAAAAGAAAGTCGTTTGAAAGTTCTATCCGTGCTTGAGCTCTCAAACTTGTCCCCCATTGTTGTACCCCTGCCCCTCTATTTATAGAGTGAGGCTGGGGGTAGGGGTCTTGGAGGTATATAGCAGCTGGTGGGCCTAGGCTGACGTAACCTGGCCTGGTGGAGCTGGTCCGGTTTACTCTGGTTCGGTGGAAGGAGGTGAGTGGTCCGATGGTACTTGGTTCGGTGGAAGGAGGTGAGTGGTCCGGTGGTACTTGGTTCGGTGGAAGGAGGTGAGTGGTCCGGTGGTACTTGGTTCGGCACTGAAATGTTGGACCGGTAGTGGTAGAGTAGGTTGGTCTGGCAGTGGTGGGGCGTTAGTTGGTTCGGCTGTGAGATGGATGCCGAATGGAGCTTAGGCAAGCCTGGATGGATGAATCAAGCTTCTTGGTCTCGAGATCTTCTGGGTGAGAACACGCCCAACATTTGCCCCCCAAAGTGGGGCATATGCCGGTATGTGCCGCGCTTTGTTTTAAAACCAATGACGTTAGCTTGGATGCTTTCGCCGAATCAGCCGGTCCGGTCGTCTATGGTTGCCTATAAGTAAGGGCCTAGGGCCTCCGTTGCCTTCTACCGAACGAAACAGCCGAGCCAAGTCAGTCACATAGCCGAATCAGATTTTAACCTACTGCCGAACCACTTTGGCTTGCCGAATCAGGTACTTAATTTCCCTTCGCCGAATGGCTTGCGTTTGTGTTCACCGAATGAAGTTTGTGTGCCGTACGTACCGAATGAATTTAAGTTGTGAATGCCGAATGAGTTTCTTGAGATGAGACTGCCGAATGGGCTTTGTGAGATGAGAATGCCGAATGGGCTCTTTGAGATGAGACTGCCGAACGGGCTTTGTGAGATGAAAATGCCGAATGAACGTGTATTCTGGGTGCTTTAAGCGAACGAATCCTTAGCTTGTTATGTTTCGATTATGACTCTTGTTCTAACAATATGCCTTTTCGGTGTTTGCAGATAAATGTCTCGAAAAGAAAAAACTCGATCAGATAAAAAGAAGTTCCAGGGTGAAGGAGAATCTTCCGCAGTGCCCCCTGCTCAGCCAGGACCGGAACATCACGGACCTGTCCCGAGATCACTAGTGGACGGGTACGGCCCTCAGGAGCTTCTGAACTCCTCGCCCGATTGCTTTCCCAGCTCCCTTAAGGAAGAGCAGCTTGACGTCATCTCCCGTTCTTTTGGGATTGATAGGGCGCGCATGCTGTTGCCAGGGAGAGAAGTTATGCCATATGACCCTCCCGAAGGATACTTTGCCTACAGCAGGTACCACTGTATGTGTGGTGCCATCCCACCTCTTAATGCTTGGGTACTCAGCTTTCTTACATATCTAAAGGTGGCCCCATTCCAGCTTCAACCCAACTCTTATACTATACTGGTGAGCCTCTTCGTCATCTTTCAGAGGAAGTATGGGCATGCTCCTTCCAACCGGGAGATCCGGTACTTATATAATCTGCGGGGCTATAAGAAGGGGTCCCCATACATCAGCTTGGAGTCGGCTGTAACTTTCAAGCCGGTCTTGGATCTATATTCTAAGTACAGCATGTTCAAGAAGGAGTGGTTCTTCGTCAGGGACGACTCTGTCTCTATTCGGCGTTTCACCTCTGGATGTAAGTCGACGCTTTATTTATAATTTCCATTCTGGTTGCGATGCTTCTTCTCATACGTTTTCGTTTTTTGCTAGCAACAGGTGGCTTTGCGGTTGTGGAGACTGATCGCCTGGTTCAGATGGCGGCTGAGATAGAAGCTATCCCCGGGAGAGATAGATCAGCTGCTTACCTGATCAGAAATGCGACCCTTCTGGAGTATAATTTGATCCTTCCACAGCAGTCAGTAGTCAAGCAAAGGGAAATGGCAGAGGAGAGGGCGGCCACTCAAGCTAAGGGAGGTGTCACAGTAGAGAGTGGCAAGAGGAAGCCTTTCTCAAAATCTCCAGTGGTTGGAGGTAAGAAGCTTAAGAAGTCGGATGGTCCTTCCCCCAGCACTTGTCCACTTACTCCGGGGAAGGAAGATGTGGAGGAGGAGAGAGGTGAGGGTGGAGATGACCGGGAAGGTGGTGATGGTGGCGATGGCATCGGGGCCTTGCTTCCTGGGCAAGCAGGCGAGATTCAGGAGTGGACGGATGATGCATTCCACCAAGCTTTCGAGTGGCTGGACGGAGAAACGGCTTTGGTAGAGAAATCCGGGAAAGCTGACAAGGCCGGGACCGGTGCAAGCGAGTCTTCTCAGACTATTCCAACCAAGGTGGCTCCGACGACTTAAGGTGAACTTTTGACTCCTGTAGGCTCCATTTATGATAGGGACTTAGGAATATTTTATGATCCGCTCCCATCCTGGAATGAAATCCAGGACTCATTGCAGTATCCTACTCCTCCCCAGGGTTTGTATAGCTAATGTGTTTCCTTTCTTCTTTTAACTTTTAATTTACCACGTTTCTCGAATTATGGGTCAATGTAAGCTTGTGACACTTGTTCTTCATATCAGGAGCAGGTGAAACGGCCAAGGCCTCAGATCTTCGGCACAGGCTTGAACAATACAAGCTCTCCAAAGCTTTCACCAAGCCGAAGCCTTCGACCCACCGTTCCGGGGATGTAGTCGGCTACCGTCCTCTTCTCGGGGTTATTGAAGAGGGTATTCAAAAGAGAAAGAGGAGTCATCCCTTATCCGAATCTTCACTTGGTTCTCAGCCCCCAGTTCAGCCTCTTCATGATATCACGGAGGAGGATACTGAGTTCGTACTCTCTCCGCACCCGTCTGAAAATCCTACCGTTACTCAGATTGATCGTCCTGGCTTGGCTCGTAATCCATTTGCGGGTCATCCTGATCTGGATCCAAGTTCCCATGATATTACCTTTGACGAGGTTACCGGTGAGCACCTTCTTCCCCACAATCCCATGGTACGGGTGCTTGATGAGGCCAAGTCCTTAGATCTCGATTTACTTACTACTCGGATAGTCACCATGGGAGACGAGGCCAAGGCTAATATTGATCGGGTGGCGGAGGAGACTAGGAAGCTGATGGGGCATCATGCCCGGTTGGTTAAGGCTGGAGAGGAGATTGGGAGTGCCAACATCCGACTACGATTGATGGTTTCAGACCAGGCCAAACAACTTGCTGATCAGGCCATTCAGATTTCTCAGCATGAGGCTGCCTCCGGGCGGTTGAGGAAGACTATGGAGGAGGCTAGTAAGGCGGAATTGCGGAAGATGGAGGCTGCCTGCAAGGAGTAGATAAATATGGCCATCTCGACAGTGGACAAGGTTCGGAGGGCGGATCTTGAGCAGGTAGAGGAGCTGTCGGGGAAGCTTGAAGCTGCAGAGCTTGCTCAGGTCAGGCTAAAGGAGGAGATGGAGGCGATGAGGAGGACCCTTCAGGCTGACTGCTCGTGATACCGACTGGAGAGGGATGCTGCCATTACAAGGCTATCGGTTTCTGATGCTCGTATGAGGGAGTTTGAGGAAAATGAGGGGATGATGGATGATATGCTGCAGGATATGTACTTTCGCATTTGGAAGCAGGGCAGCTTATCTTGGATGGACGACTACCCTCGGGTTATGGCTAAGATTTACCTCAGGGCTTTAGAGGAGGCCAAGGCTGAGGCGGATAAGGAGGGTGGAGCGGCCTTTAGGATGGATGTGGTTACCGCTCAGTTCACCAAGGAGGAGAAGATAGCGGTGAAGGAGGGGATGCGGTTGTTTGCGGTTGAGGAGGCAGGCGTGGAAGTAGGGGATGACGACCAAGATGATCTAGGGGAAGTTGCTGGTAACCTGTTCTTCTTTAGCTTCTTCTTTCGTTAACTCTGCTGCTTGTCACTAATCATTTCTTTCTCTGTCCGAACAGGTGGGCAACAGGACAAGGACAATACTCCGACGCAGCCGGCTCCCTGATTGGACCTGGAAAATTCCCTCTTTTTTTTGGACTTGACACGGTTGTGTATGTTAGTCTTAAAACAGTAAAGTAACTCTTAGGTTGTAATTTTTTGATACTTGTAATAAATAGCTCTATTCTTGACGTGTAATCCTTTAACTTAAGCTGGTTTGTCGTCTTTTGAATGTTATTTGCCATTCCAACATGTTGTATGAGAAATATAGCTATGCATGTCCTTATAATCAAATTGTGTTTGATGTCAGGTTCTTGTTTAAAACGTGATTTCATGACTTGCAATGTTAGCGTGAGGTGTGAATAAATTATAGTCATGTGTTTATATATGAAAGAAGGAAGTACTGCCCTTTATATTTTGCTTGTAGATGGCAGCTTTGAACATCCTGCGTGACTGAGTAAGGGATGCGGTCCAGTATCTTGCTGTGAGTATCCGTTTCTATTAGTGAGTATCTCCTGCTCTGTGTCCTGTACTTCAGGAATTGTTACAGAGGATAGGAGAAAAGTTTCTCAAGTAAAATTGAAATATGTGAAAAAGTAAAACTTCCAATCACGGAAGGCCTTCGATGTGCTTAAGTTCGTGGCAAACGGGTTTTGTAGTCACTTTCCCTAGCTGTGGGTCTTGGAGACATTTGTCACCCATCTTACACCTCCGCAAGGAGTTAATTCTTTTTTACCACAGCTGCACTTAAGACACATCGGAGCCGAGATCACGCACAGTAACTACCCAGGCCATTATGGCCCGTAATCGTGGGTATTATTCGATTTACTGTGGCCGGCTAGCGTGGGTGCCGATCATCAACCGTGAACTGCCCCTGGTTGGCCACACCTTATGTTAGGGCTTATAGTCGGTTCACAGTTGCCGGTGAGCCGAACGCCGTAATGAGCTGCCTCGGCTATAGTCGGCCTTCTCGATGGCTTATAATCGGCTCATTACAGTTGGCTTTAAGGGCCGTCGTGATCAATGAGTTAACCCACAGCAGAGGGATGCCGGAGCAAAAGTGTCTCATTGGCGAGGGCATAGATTCGCATAGTACCTGTTAGGTCTTGTCCTGGTGAAGTTGCGCTGTGGAGTGCATTGAGTGGAAATGCTATACGCATAGGATTTTGTTCAACAGAAAAGGATAACATTAACAAGCAGCCAAGATATAAAGGAACAAGTTAAAAGAGAGACAAGATTTTTTAAAGTGGTTCGGCATGAAGAGGCCTATGTCCACTGATTCTCTTTGTTAATTCACTTCATATGGGCGGTACAAGTTAAGAAAAGTATCGACGGAGGTGTTGGATGTTCCATGCCCTCTGGAACACCTCTCCGTCCACTGTTGACAAAATATAAGCTCCATTGTGGAGATCTTTATGAATTACATATGGTCCATCCCAGATTGGGTCTAGCGCTCCGGGACGAGGGAAGATTCGCTTGAGGACAAGGTCCCCTTCTTGCAAGGTACGATGCTTGACTTTGGAGTAGTACTGTGCTGCCACTTTTTGTTTGTGGGCTGCTGCTTTAAGGACTGCATCATTTCTTCTCTCCTCAACTATATCCAAAGACATGTGAAGGAGTTCTTCATTCTCTTCTGGTTTATAATGGATCCTACGGTGGGAAGGCACAATGGTTTCAACTGGGAGCATAGCCTCTGATCCGTATGCCAAAGAGAAAGGAGTATGCCCCGTTGATGTTCTGAAAGATGTGTGATAGGCCCAGAGTGCCGTAGGGAGTTCATCCACCCAAGCGCCCTTTGACTTTTCGAGCTTCTTTTTTATTAGAGTTTTCAGAATTTGTTGACTGCTTCGACTTGTCTGTTTGCCTGGGGATACGCTATGGATGAGAAGCTTTTGTGAATTCCGTGCTCTTGGCACTAGTTGGCGAATTCCTCGCTGTCAAATTGAAGTCCATTGTCTGATATGATTTTGAGTTGGACTCCGTACCTGCACAGAACATTTTTGATCAAGAAGTTAATAACTTTGGCTGAAGATACTTTATTCAGAGGTTCCGCTTCCACCCATTTGGTGAAATAGTCGACTGCCACTATTGCATATTTGGCCCCGCCTCGGCCCATTGGTAGCTCGCCGATTAAGTCAATTCCCCATATTGCGAAGGGCCAAGGGCTGGTCATTTGAGTAATCTCAGTTGTTGGTAGCCGCGGAATCTTAGCAAAACTGGCATCTGTCACACTTTTTGACGAAATCTAAGGCGTCCTTGCTTAAGGTGGGCCAGAAATATCCATATCGGAGTATCTTTTTTGCTAATGTTTGCCCTCCGGTGTGATCTCTGCAGCTTCCCTGATGGATGTTGGATAAGATTTCCTTGGCTTCCCTCCCAGCGACACACCTTAATAACGGGTTAGAGAATCCGCACCGATAGAGGATGTCTTCTTGTATTGTGTAGCGGGATGCTTTCCTCAAGATTTTCTTGACTTCGTTACGCCCGTTGGGTAGTGTGCCATTTTGTAGGTAGTCTTGGATGGGAGTCATCCAAGTTGCTTCTTCGGTTGCAGCTATCAGATTCACTTGCTCAAAACTTGGGGTCAGTTGCTTTGAGATGGTTACTGCCCCAAAGACGGCGATGCCTCTCATACTTGCTTGCTTTGCCAATTCGTCGGCCTCTTGGTTCTCTTCCCGAGGGATGTGTTTGACTAAGTAGTGGTCCAATCGGCTGAGAAGTAACTTGGTCTTCTTTAAATATGCCATGAGTCGTTCTTCTCGAGCTTGGAATTCTCCTAGTATTTGATTAACAATAAGTTGAGAATCGCTGTGAAGACACAAAGAATTGGCTCCGATGTCTATGGCAAGTTCTAGTCCGGCTATCACTGCTTCATATTTTGCATCGTTGTTGGTGGCAGCGAACTCCAACCTTATAGCAGAGTGCAGTTTGTTTCCCCTGGGAGTGATTATTACCACACCTGCCCCTGAGCCTTGTTCGTTCGATGCACCATCCACAAAGAGATTCCACTTGATATCTTCTGCTATTTCCAATTGCTCCTTATCTTCGTTGGTAGTGAATTCTGCAATGAAATCAGCCTTGGCTTGTCCCTTGATGGCGGTGCGAGGGTGATAGGTGATATCATACTGACTTAGTTCAATGCACCATTTAAGTAGTCTCCCAGAAGTGTCGGGACGATGGAGTACCTGCCTCAGTGGTTGATCGGTCAGAACTTTGATGGAATGGGACTGGAAGTAGTGACTCAGTTTCCGTGATGTGATTAGTAAACAGTATGCTAGCTTCTCAAGTTTAGGATATCTGACTTCTGCCCCAGTAAACCTTTTGCTGACGAAGTAAACTGGCCGCTGCGTGTGGTTGTCTTCCCTTACCAAGGCAGCGCTTAGGGCGTGAGATGACACATCAAGGTATAGGTATAATTCTCCGCCTTCGCTTGGAGTCGAGAGTACTGGTGGTTTCTGGAGGTGTTCGATTAAGTTAAGGAAAGCGGTTAAGCATTCGTCAGTCCATTCGAACTTTCCTTTGTCTTTCTTTAGAGCTTCGAAAAAGGGGACGCACTTGTCCGTTGCCTTGGAGATGAATCGGCCTAGGGCGGCCACTTTTCCATTAGGCTTTGCATTTCCTTTCGAGTGGAAGGTATCTTGATATCCCTTAGCGCTCGGACTTGTTCAGGGTTTGCTTCAATCCCCCTGGCATGAACGATGAATCCTAAGAACTTTCCTAATGACACTCCGAAGGAGCATTTTAGAGGATTCAACTTCATTCCATACTGGCGGAGTACTTGAAACATCTTGCCTAGGTGGCTTACGTGATCTTTGGCTTTCCTTGACTTTACCATCATGTCATCCACATATACTTCCATAGTTTGTCCTATTAGCCCTGCAAACATCTTGTTGACGAGGCGCTGGTAGGTGGCTCCTGCATTTTTAAGTTCGAAAGGCATTACCTTATAGCAGTATAAACCCCGGTCGGTGATGAAACTAGTGTGGTCTTGGTCGGGAGCATGCATAGGAATTTGGTTATATCCTGAGTATGCGTCCATAAAAGATAGGAGCTCGTGCCCGGCTGTGCTGTCTACAAGTTGGTCGATTCGGGGAAGTGGGAAGCAATCCTTTGGGCAGGCGTCGTTTAGGTTGGAAAAGTCAATGCAGGTTCACCACTTCCCATTAGCCTTTTTTACCAGCACCGGGTTGGCGATCCATTCCGGGTAGATAGCTTCTCGTATGAAGTCATTGGCGAGTAGATTCTTTACTTCTTCATCGAGGGCTACTGATCGCTCTGCCCCCATACTTCTCTTTCTTTGTTTTATGGGCGCCTTGGTAGGATCAATGTTTAACACGTGACATGCTATGTCGGGGGAGATTCCGGTCATGTCAGCATGTGACCATGCGAATACATCCAAGTTGTGGCGGAGAAAATCGATGAGTTGTTCCTTCAATTCGGCTTTTAGTTGGGACCCAATTTTCAATAGTCTACTTGAGTCGTGCTTGTCTACAGATATAAACTCCATTGCCTCTGCAGGCTCGGCGGTGGCCTCCTCCTCTTTGTCCCTAGGGTCTAATTCATTGAAAGGGTCGCTGGTATATCGAAGAGGAGGGGCTTTCTTTAGTTGCTATGCTTCTAGACTTTTTGTGCAGAGGGCAATCTCTACACCCTTCCCTTTATCCTTCCTGTGGTTGTTGCGAAGTTCAGTCACATAGCAGTCTCGAGCAACGTCCTGGTCTCCTTCTACTTCCCCTACTCCATTGTCCGTTGGAAATTTCATCTTCAGGCACCATGGGGCTAGGACAATTTGGAAGTCAGACAAGGCTGGCCTTCCTAAGAAGGCGTTGTAGGCCGAATGGTTTTCTATTAGCACAAACGTCTGTTTCCGTACAACGGAGCGGGGATGGCTTCCAATCTCAACAAAGAGGTCCAGTTGCCCGAGGGGCATCTTCGCATCTCCAGTGAAACCGTGTAGTGGTTTATCGCAGGGAGATACATCCTTCATTGATAGCTTCATTTTGTCGAATGCGTATTTGAACAGGATGTTTACTGAGCTTCCAGTGTCTACCAGGATTCGGTAAACTTCAGCGGGACCGAGTCGGGCAGAGATAACCATGGGATCCATGTGAGGGTACTGCCTTCCTTCTAGGTCACGCTTACCGAATGTGATGTCATCACTTTCTTTCCGCTTCGGGTGGAGCTCTTCTATAACCGAATTAACACAGTCTTTATTGTCCCTAAGCGACTTTCCATATCTTTCCATCTCTTTCCAGCTTCTGTCTGCGATGTGCGGTACTCCTGAGATGGTATGGACCACTATCTTCTCTTGACTAGAGCTGCTAGCGTTGCGGTTTCCTCTGCCGTTCCTCGGTGAGGGTAGCCTTGGGTTTTCATTGGCAGGAGCTGGGGTCCTGTCCTGACCTTTTACATAGCGTTCCAGTTTCTTCCTTCTGATGTGTTCCTCAATCAAATCTCGGAGATGATGGCATTCATTGGTATCATGCCCGTGCGATTCGTGGAAGTGGCAGAACTTTCCAGACTTCTGCGCGTTATCTGATTCCTTCTTGTATGGTGGGCGTTTGTATCTAACTTTGCCTTGGGTGGCAAGGAAGATTTTTTCGACGGTCTCGTTCAAAGGAGTGTAAGTGTCGAATCTCGGTCCTGGCCGATATAGGCGCTTTTCTCCCTTCTTGTCCCCAGCATTGTCTTTGGAATCATTTCTTCGAACGTCCCTTGTCACAGCAGGGGCGTTGCTGTGAGTTGCCTTATTTTGCTGTCCTGACTGCCCCTCAACGGCAGCATCCTCGAGCCTTATATATTTCCCGGCTTCATGGAAGAAATCGGGTAAAGTAGCTGGTTTTTCTTTTGTCAACCGTCTAGAAAATTTAGTGTCCGGATGCACACCACTACAGAGGGCCATTAGGATAAGCTTCTCGTTGGCATCTTGGACTGCGGCCGCTGCGGCATTGAATCAGGTTAGGTATTGCTGCAGTTTCTCTCCGGGTTTCTGTTTGATGCTGGATAAGGAATAAGCGTCCTTAGGTTGTTCTACATGAATGCGGAACTGACTGATAAATTTTTCTTTCAACATTTCCCACGAGCTGATGGATCCCTGGGGTAAATGACAGAACCAGGAGGTAGCGAGATCTGCTAAGAATAGTTGAAAGCATTTGCACAGTACTCCCTCTGTAGCTCCACTCATGAGCATATGCTGTGTGTATCTTTGTAAGTGTACAATGGGGTCGAAGGTTCCCTTGTAAGGTTCCATTGTTGGCATCTTCCATTCTCTGGGGGTGATAGCAATTTCGATATTGCAGGCGAAAGGGCTGGTTACCCTAGCGCCTATCCCTCGATCTCTTTGCTCCTGTTGGACGCACTCTCTGAATAAGCGTGCCATCCTTTCATCAGAATTTGGAGCAGATAGAAAGGAGTTTGGTTCTGTTCTGTGGGATTGATTCCGTCCAGATGACCTGTATGGATGGTATCGTCTATCATTCCTCATATTTTCCAGCGGCTGCCTTTGATCTTCTGGGAGCATGCTAGGGTGAGCTACAGTTGGCCCTTGTCTTGATCTTCCCCTGCTGGGTTCTGATCTAAGCACTTCCTCGGGTCCAACTTCGGGCTGGACTCTAGCTCGGCCCCATTTACCGGCGTTTCCGTGGTTAGGCAGTATGACAGGCTCAGCTACAGTTGACCTTCGCCCGGTACCTCCCCCGTTGTGTTCGGTACCAAACGTTTCCTCAGGCCTAACTTCGGGCTGTGCTCGGTCTCGGCTCCTACCATGGCTACTTCTGCCGTTAGCTCCTTCGAAGAAGGAAGATCTTTGTTGTCTCTGAGATCCTCCAGACTGGGACTCACCCCATGATTCAGTGTTGCGGTTGGAATCTTCAGCATCCCTTAAGCGTGACATGAGATGGTCCACCAAAGCTTCTTGTTGGGACGTGAAGCGGTTAGTTACTTCAACCACAACCCTGTCTAGATCTGCCCTAGTAATTGCTGCGGGCTGTTCAGTGGCAGGAGTGGTCGGATTAGCCTGTCCTTCATTTGTTACTGCTGTTGGAGGAGGACGATTTACTTGACTCGTGACAGCTGGATCTGGAAGACTGCTGGATGCGATGTTTTTTCCTTTGTTAACATCTTTTCTCTGTTTGGGGGGCATGTTTTCCAAGTGGCGAACGATGCTGTTAGGAAACCTGTTAAGTGGATGAAGCTGAAGCTTCGAGCTTCTAATTCTCAGCGAAAGCACCAAAAATGTTTGCACAAAAAATGGACAAACACCTCAAAGTCGTATGATTTAGTAGATCTTATGTTGTTCTTAGTGATTTTGGAGATTTATGCAAATATATGAAAAGCAGGGGCTAAACTGTAAAAAGACACACAGATTTATAGTGGTTCAGCCAGAATGTGCCTACGTCCACTTTATATGTTATTTCTCTTCTCTTCTTTTGATTACAAGTACAAGGCTTTGATACAAGTAAAAGAAAGTCGTTTGAAAGTTCTATCTGTGCTTGAGCTCTCAAACTTGTCCCCCATTGTTGTACCCCTGCCCCTCTATTTATAGAGTGAGGCTGGGGGCAGGGGTCTTGGAGGTATATAGCAGCTGGTGGGCCTGGGCTGACGTAACCTGGCCTAGTGGAGCTGGTCCGGTTTACTCTGGTTCGGTGGAAGGAGGTGAGTGGTTCGGTGGTACTTGGTTCGGTGGAAGGAGGTGAGTGGTCCGGTGGTACTTGGTTCGGTGGAAGGAGGTGAGTGGTCCGGTGGTACTTGGTTCGGCACTGAAATGTTGGACCGGTAGTGGTAGAGTAGGTTGGTCTGGCAGTGGTGGGGCATTAGTTGGTTCGGCTGTGAGATGGATGCCGAATGGAGCTTAGGCAAGCCTGGATGGATGAATCAAGCTTTTTGGTCTCGAGATCTTCTGGGTGAGAACACGCCCAACTTCCATAGAGTACAATAAAATGTCATCTACAAACACCAACACAAACCTATCAAAATACTCTTGGAAAAATCAATTCATCAAATCCACGAAGAAAGAAGGTGCATTCGTTAACTCGAATGGCATTACTAACCACTCATACGAACCATACCTAGTCGGAAATTCTATAAAAGGAATACTAGCCTTTGCCACTCTTAACTGATGGAAACCTGTCACTAAGTCAAACAAGGAAAACACTCTTGCTCCGCACAACTGATCAAATAGATCGTCTATTCTCCACAAAGGATACTTATTCTTGGTCGTCCTCTCGTTCAACTTACGATAGTCGATACACATCCTTAACGACCCGTCCAGTTTCTTTATGAACACCGCAGTCGCTCACCGAGGAAAACTGCTTGGTCTAATAAATTTTCTTCCTTCTAAATCCACTAGCCGCACCTTCAATTGCTTCAAATCGGTCGGTGTCATCCTGCTAGGTGGTCGACTTACAGGTTCAGCTCCTGGCACAATATCTATTTGGAACTCAACAGCTTGTTTCGGTGGTAGTCCCGTAACTGACTTAAAGACATCTGCAAACTCTCTTTCTACTCAAACCTGACTTAACTCTTCTCCCACTCCCATAGTACTTAACAAAGCACAACTACTCTGGTCAGAATTCTCCACTGAGAATATGATTCGGTTATGACTATCAGGGTGTCTTAGTGATATCTCCATATCCTGGCAAAATACCCTAGCCTTGTACTTACCCAACCAATCCATACCCAAAACGTCTTTGAAATCTACGAAATCGAAAACATACAAACAACATGCAAACTTATGGCTTAACATGTCAAGTTCTAACTAGTCACATCTCATCCCTAGAGTTGCATATCCTCCTATTGGATTTGCAACCCTTAAGGAAGTAATAAGGTATGTGGGTTCTAAGCATAACCTATCAACCAAATACAAAGATATAAATGAATTTTACGCACCGGTATCAAATAGTATCCTAACTGGTATACTCTGAATCAAAAGTGTACCTTCCATAACAGTCTTCCCATTTTCAACTGCAGTTGGCCTAGCAGCTGATGGTCCAATAGCAAAATCCTTTCCCTTGTTCGCCTTGACTTGTTTTGGATGCTGATTCTTATAATGCCAAAGCTGGTCACGATTAAAGCACTTCACATCTTCTTTTCTACAGTCTTTATCCCCTTCCCTGACCGGCACTCATGAGAATAATGACATTTCTTGTCACACTTGAAGCAAACTAAATTAGCCTTTACCTTCTTGGCAGCCTTCTCCTTTTGTGCTCTGTTCTTCTTAAAGAACTTCCTCTTCTTTCCCTAAGGGCCTTGGGTTTCAACTGGCTTTTCTCTAGCACAAATAGCAAGCGTCTCCTCATGTCGAATTGCCATCCCCACAACTACATTACAAGATCATGGATATGTGTCAGGGATGCCCTAGTAATCTCAGGCCTCAATCCCCGAATGAACCTCTCATTCCTCCTGATTATGGTGTTTATAGTAGCATACCCATATCAGGACAACTCGTCAAACTTATTAGCATACTCAATTACCGACATCTCTCCATGCTCTAAATCCATAAACTTTCTCATCAACGTAGTAATAGCTTCGGATAAAAATCTCTATTCAAATATCCTTCTAAAATCAGCCCATGTCAACTCTTCGCCCAGAACTCCGGCAGTAACACTATTCCACCAATGAAGTGCTGCCCCTTGCAACTGCCTAGAGACCGGCATTCTCTTCTGCTCATCATCCAGATCCAAATTAGAGAAGATTATCTCACGGTGCAACTGCCAATTCTCAAGTTCTATAGCATCCTCCATTCCCATGATGGCTTCCGACCAAGATTGGAGTAATCTCTGCTCGACTTAGCATAATTATTCCCAACTGGAGCCACAGGATTAGCTCCTCCAACATTTCTAGCAACACCAACAGTACCTCCAGCTTGCATCATATTGACAAAAAACTTATACATCGCCCCTATATCCACAGGTGAATTTCCATCACCCTCATTGGCCCATGCATTGTGGTTAGCATTAGCCTATCGAACCGGGTTCCTCCTGGTGGGTCAAACATTTACGTTGGTTGTGGTGCTTCCTCCACCAAGATTTCATCTTTCGTTTTCTGCCTCCATATCTTATTTCTCATAAATCTGCATAGAGGCCTTAGTAAGATACCAAAGAATGGTCTAAGAGAGGGGGGAATATATACTTATATATATTTATATATCTATATCAAATACAAGCACGTTACTATAGCGTTACCCCAAACCATGATCTTATTTTCTGATTCAGTGGATTATGTTTTGAAAAATCTTTTTAGTTCAAATTTCTTTTAAGTTTTCATAAACCTATGCTCTGATACCAACTTGTAACATCCCCCACTTGGAGGACCAAAACTAATGGCTACGGATGTTGCAAACATCCATAGTTATTAATCGTCGCCAATCAAATACGGTTAGATACTTTGATATAACAGAAACACATAGATATGGAAAAAATTTAAAATCAACAAACAACTTTCTCGTTCCATTTTAACGCATTTCAAATTCATTGCATAATTGAATAATCATTAACCACGTTCATAGAAAATATAATTAATACAACATACGCTAAGAGCGACATATGAAGATGCCCCCTTGGATGATCAGAGTATATTACTAGGAAATTAAAAAACTTTACCTTTACAACAAAGCACAACAAAATCAAAACAGAAAAGAACTCTAAATAGCTATCATGCCTCCTGCACATCTTTGGAAGCTCATTTGTCTAAAGAGGTACCTAAAAACCTCAACTCTCAGACTACTCAAAATCAATTGAGCACCAGAGAGTTCAAGCGGAAAACATAAACTTCGAGTTAAACATAAAGCCTAGTATGAATAATAATCTAAAATCACAAATCATATAGATATCTGGTGAGACCACGCCGCTTAGCAGAACGGGGATTCCCCTCACCAGTGTCTCATTTAAAACTTTATAATACCATATACTATGCTCTTGTAACCACAATGGTTAAGTCATAGCAATTCAAAATATGATGATGATATGCAAACAAGTAAATCAATTTTGGATTTCACATCCACGTTTATTCCGACTACCTGTCTTAGTAATAATTTTTTGGGTCACTATTAACCTATTAGTTTTTATGGGCTGACTAATAACCTGTTTAATACTTATGGACTCCCTGTCTAGTTTCGTAGTTTTCATGGGATCACTAAAATACTATCGGCCCATGTCGATAACTTCATCATTCATGGGTCCTCCTCGAACCTATTAGTATCTCTAATAACTTCCCTCTTATCCTAGTTTTCATGGGTGGACTAAGAACCTATTGACTTCTGTCAATAACTTAATCTGCATATAGTTTTCATGGGTTTACTACGAACTTATTGGCCCCTGCCAATAACTCTTTCTAATCATAGTTTTCATGGGTTTACTATAAACCTATTGGCTCTTGCCAATAACTTATTTTAAGCATAGTTTTCATGGGTTTACTATGAACCTGTCTAACTGACAAGTTCTTTAACTAGTATTTAGGCATCCTATATTCTGGTTTACCTTACCTTCTGGATACAATTCTACACATTCAGGAGTTAACTCAATTTATATTCACTACTGGGTTAACCAAGCTGGTTGTTCTGCCCTTTCTCCCTAAAATATAGTTATGGGTCCATTTTAATGAGAATATATATATAATAGAAGAAGCAAACATATTAAACATAGTCATACCAACACAGGTGGTTTAATCAATTTCACATAAAACATGTTATCCCTTTAACCTATCATTTTATCAAGGAATGCTTCTACAAAAACTCTAATTTAAAAGCATTTAAATGCTCTTTTATAATGCCATAGATTTTACCTTTAAAAATTAAGATTGGGTCCTTTGTATTAAAAATTAAGCCTTTCGAAACCATTAATATTTTCTTTCGAAACCATTGGGAAAATGTCCTTTCAAAAGCATTTAAATCTTCTTTTCGAAACACTAGGCACCTGCTTTCGAAACACTTTAAAACCTTTCTTTTGAAACCTTTCGAATTTATTAAAGTACTACCATTCAGTTTTAGAAGCATAGCTTCGAAACCACTTGAAAGTACCTCTTTCGAAACCATTGGTTTTAATTTAAAACATATATTATTGGGTCTGAGTGAATACAAGCGAAAGTACCCCTTTTGAAACCATTAAAAAGAGTTTGGGGAAAAACAGATGGCTTCGACACCATCCTTTCGAAGGCCTAAAACATTTAAGTAAAACATTCGGAGGATAGCTTCGAAACTCCTTTCAAAGCCATTGCCTTCGAAACCCTTGAATCCTTTCTAAAGCTTTAGGAAGTGGTTTTGTACAAGTATAAAACAAACCTACCCCTTGAAAGCATTGATGACTTTAATCCCTTCGAAAGGCATAGGAATGGCAGAAGGTTTCGACTTGGTTGAAACTACTCTTTGCGAAAGCATTAATTTTAAAATAAGTAACTCATTCGAAAGCTACTATTTAAACAAGAAACGGAAATCCATTTTTAAAGCAATTTTGAAAGACCCCTTCGAAAGCATCTGTTTTGACTCCTTCGAAAGCATTTATTAAAACAGGCAAGTGCATATCTTTAGGAAGTAAAACAAAGGTTTCGACTCCATCGAAAGCTATGTTCCGACACCATGCCTTCCGCCCTTCTCCAATCCACTACGTACCACCATTGTGATACCTTGTGTATTGGTTTCGGCTTAGTTGGTTTTGAATTGGTAGGTTTTGACTCGATTGAAGGCAGAAGCATAAGGTCGAAAGGTGCTTCTAAAAGAGGCCGAACCCACCTTTCTGGGTAAAGACTGATTCAATGCTAATTAAAGTAATTACTTTATAACTAACCTGCCTATTTGTAAACATTTGATTGGTTGCCATATAATTTTCAAATTCTTTACCAAAATAACTACTGCATAATTTCAGATCTAAAAAAAGATTAATGTTTTCCAATTAAGCCCTTCCATAAGCAAAACAATTAAAGCAATTAAATCCTTCCCCTAAAATAATTTATTTTCCCTAGTAGATTACTTAGACAAAATCTCCAAAAATGACAGAAATTCACTTTCAATATGTTATCTAAAAGATAAAAAATTTAGACCCAAATTCTTCATAAAATAATCGAAATAAATTTCTAAACCCAATGATTCATATTTTCCTTTGAAAATTCATAATAAATTTTCCATAGCTTGGAAAATTAAAAAAATTTAAATGCATCACTAAATCATGTTCGACATAGCATAAAATTTTCTCATGGCATACGAAAGTCATTATAATCGGTTTTACCCTTAAAACCTGTAAAATAATTATCAGATTATTTTCTTTGAATCCAACATGTCCAAATCCCAACATATCATCAATCAAAAATCATCATAATAATAGATTCAATCATAAACCCGAAAAAATGATCATAAAAACAATATAGAGATGATTTAGAATATTTTTCACCTTGATTAAGATAAGGAAATTGAGATTTGATTGAGACTAATTTCACTTAGCTAGAGTCCTTAGCTTTAAATTGATTTTCTTCTCTTTTCTCCTAATGGCAAGCTTTGCTCCTCTTTGTTTACTTTTTTGAAATGGAAAATGAACGTGCATAATGAAGTAAATGAAATATATAAGGGTTATGGTGTGCAATTACCCTAATTATCCTTGCGTTAACTGCTTAAGATATAAAACCATTAATATGCCCTTTTATTTCATTAAGCATGGCCTCTAATTTTTGAATTTTTAACTCTCAATCCCCTTATCACTCTAACATTTACATTATTTTATTTATTTATCTAATTAAATCTCCTGAATAATGTTATTAAAAATTAGTGGTGTTACAGGCACCCCTCCTTAAAGGATTTCGTCCTCAAAATTCAATAAGGAATAAATACTAACATAGCAATCATCTGTAACAACTCCTAATAACCATACTAGCCTACCTGACTAGCAATTATTTATGTAAACCTAATATAGACATACCCTCATAGAAGATCAAGATAAGCATCTCTAATCCTGTCTCTTGTCTCCCAAGTACAGTCTTTCTCGTTGTCGCTCCACTGAACATTCACTAACCTGACTGTCTTTTTTCCTCAATCTTTTCTCATCTCTCGCTACAACCCGGACTAGTTGTCTAACAAAAGTCAAATTAGGCTATGCTATCAAATCTTCCAACCTTGTCGAAGAAATAGTAGTCTTCGGATAATGCACATACTTGCAAAGATGAGACACATGAAATACATTATGGACACCTGCCATACCGCTCGGCAACTCTACCCTGTATGCGAGCTTCCTGGTCCTGTCTATAATCTAGAACGGACCAACATATCTCGGTGTCAGTTTTCCAGACTTTCCAAATCATAACACACCCTTCATTGGCGATACTTTAATGACAACCTTATCTCCAATTGAAAATTTTAGGTCCTTGTGCCTCTTATCTGCGTAACTCTTCTGTCTGGACTGAGCTTCCTTCATCCTTTCTCGAATTAACTCAATCTTCTCTATCGCCTCTCTAACCAAATCTAGACCTAAGACAAATCTTTCTCCAGTCTCCAACCAACATGCTGGTGATTTGCAAGGCCTTCCATACAAAGCTTCAGAAGGAACCATTCCTATATTAGTCTGATTACTATCATTATAGGAAAATTCCACTAAATGTAGGTGATCTTCCCAAGATCCACCAAAGTCCAATATACAAGCTCTCAATAAATCCTCGAGAACCTTATTGACTCTTTATGTCTGCCCATCCGTCTGGGGGTGATATGCAGTACTCATCTTAAGCTTGGCACCTAATACATCCTGTAGATTCTTCTAGAATTTGCTAGCAAACAAAGCATCTTGGTCACTTACCATACTACTGGGAATCCCATGTAGTCTAATTATGTTTTTCATGAACACCTTAGCTAAAACATGTGTCGTCCTGGTTGACTTAACTAGAATGAAATAGACACTCTTGGTCAATCTGTCCACTATGACCCATATACTTTCATTTCCTCTATTTGACCTTGGCAACCCATCAATAAAATCCATGGATATCAAATCCTATTTCCAAATTGGAATCTCTAAAGGTTGAAGCAACCTACTCAGCTTTCGATATTCGGCCTTCGCTTATTGACAGTTTGCACACTGCCTAGCCCATAAGCCAACATCCCTCTTCGTACCTTACCAATAGAAGCTCCTCTTCAGATCTTGATACATCTTGGTCCCTCCAGGATGAGTAGTAAACTTGAATCGATGACATTCTCCAAGAACTTCTTTCCTTAAGTCCTCAACATTCTGACGTCTTCTGCTAAGAGCATCCACTACTTTATTTCCTTTCCCAGGAGCATATGCTATACCAAAATCATAAGCAGCCAAAAACTCCAGCCACCTCTACTGTCTCATATTTAGCTCCTTCTGAGAGAATAAGTACCTTAAAGACTTATGATCTTTTTATAGCTCAAATCTCCCCCCTAAGAGATAATGCCTCCTAATCTTCAATGCGAAGATCACCTCAGCCAACTCCAAATCATGAGTAGGATATCTCACTTCATGATGTCTAAGCTATCGTGAAGCATAGGCAATAACTTTACCCTTATGCATCAACACAGCTCCTAATCCAGTTCCACATGCATAGGTATACACCACTAACCCTTGGTTTCCGTCTGGAACTACTAACATTGGTGCATTGGCCAACAAATGCTTTAGCTAAGGAATGCTTCCTCACATTTGTTAGTCCAAATAAACCTCGCCCCCTTCCTTGTTAACTTAGTCAAAGGCTCTGCTATCCATGAGAAATCCTTGACGAATCTCCAGTAATAGCTAGCATAACCAAGAAAAATCCAATCTCAATCAATATTTTTGGTCTCTTCCAATCATTAACAACCATGATCTTATCTGGATCATCTGATACCCCTTTCTCTGAAACCATCTGACAAATAAACTTAATCTCTTTCTTCCAAAAATGACACTTGGAAAATTTCGCCTTCAACTGATGCTGCGTCAGCGTCTCAAGCACTACTCTAAGATGATCCTCATGCTCTCTTTCATACTTAGTGTACAATAAAATGTCATCTATAAACACCAACACAAACCTATCCAAATAATCTCGAAAAACTAGGTTCATCAAATCCATGAAGAAACCAAGTGAATTCATAAACCCGAATGATATAACTAACCACTCATACAAATCATACCTAATCTGAAATGTTGTAAAAGTAATACTGTCCTCTGCCACTCTTAACTGATGGACACCAATCTACTACTTGATCTAATAGAATTCCTTCCTTCTAAATCCACTAGCTGCACCTTCAATTCCTTCATCTCGGCCGGTGTCATCTTACTAGGTGGTCGACATACAAGTTCAGCTCCTGCCACAAGATCTATCTGAAACTCAATAGATCGTTTCGGTGGTAGTCTCGTAACTGGCTCAAGGACATCTACAAACTATCCTGCTACTTGAACCTGACGTAACTCTTCTCCCACTCCTATAGCACTTAAGAAGCACAACTACTCCATTCAGAATTCTCCACTAAGAATATGATTTGGTTATATTATCAGGGTGTCTTAGAAATATCTCCCTATCCTGGCAAAATATCCTAGCCTCATGCTTACCCAGCCAATCCATGCCTAAAATGATTTCGAAAACTATGAAATCGAAAACATATAGACAACATGCAAACTTATGACCTAACAAGTCAAGTTCTTACTGGTCACATCTCATCCCTAGAGTTGCATATCCTCCTATTGGATTCACATCCCTTAAGGAAGTAACATGGTATGGGGGTTCTAAGCATAACCTATCAACCAAATTCTATGATATAAATGAATTTTATGCACCGTCATCAAATAGTATCCTAACTGGTATACTCTAAATCAAAAGCATACCTTCCATCACAGTCTTCCCTTTTTCAACTGCATTTGGCCTAGAAGTTGATGGTCCAACAGCAAAATCCTTTCCCTTGTCCGCCTTGACTGGTTCTAGACACTGATTCTTATAACAAGCTGGTCATGGTTAAAGCACTTCACGATCTTCTTTTCTACGGCCTTCCTCCCTTTCCATGACTGGCACTCATGAGAATAATGACATTTCTTGTCACACTTGAAGCAAATTAAATCACCCTTTACCTTCTTCGCAGCCTCCTCCTTTTGGGCTCTCTTCTTCTTAAAGAACTTCCTCTTCCTTCCTAGAGGGTCCTGGGTTTCAACTGGCTTTTCTCTAGCACAAATAGCAAGCATCTCCTCATGTCAGATTGTGTAATAAGATTCCTTGTCAACACCCCAAATTAATAATAAAAAAAATGTATAATCTTTTGTATGAATGGTGAGTGTGAATCCATTAGGAATTGGCCTCCAATTCATCTTTATTTATTGATATTCCTCAAATAAAACCTTTCAACAACGTCGAAAGGTATGGTTTTTGGGTTAAGTGAACTTTCGATCCAATTGAGTTAGAATGAGATCTCCTTCAAAAGCCTTCCTTTCGACAAGGTTGAAGTTCCTAAGTTAAGTCCTTTTAAAGTAGGTTTTGACCTTGTCGAAAGCTATGGGAACGACTTCCTTTGGATTAAATCTGTAAGTCAAGGTTTTGGTGCTTGAAGAACAGGTTTCGACCTTGTCGAGAGCTTTAGATTACAAAGTTGATGGCTTCAAACGGTTACAAAAGTTGTTAGAGCTTGAAGAGTTGTTGACTTTGTGGATAGGTTCCTTTCGATGGGGATAAACCTAAAATTTAAAGGTTACTCTAACAAAAGTTATATTAAACAGTAAAGAGATCGACAATGCTCAAGACTTCCCTTTTCCATGTAAAGAAATTTTATTTCATTACATCCCTAAATGATCGCCCAATTAGGGTTACAATGATTTGTTAAAGAAAATACAAGTTTAGAATGAGAGAAATCGGATCCCCAAAACATGACCTCTTGGGTCTTATTTATAGATACAGGTGGCCCCCCTTACGCGCCCTTGCTTTTGACAATCTCGAAAAGTCCTCCTTTTATTTTCTATTTTGAACCTTTCGACCTGGTCGAAAGGTTCGCCTTTTACATGCTGATATATGCCTTTCAACCTGATCGATAGCTATGCCTCCTTTCGATGTTGTCGAAAGGTGTCCCTATATACACTGTTATGATCCTTTTAACCAGGTTGACTGCTACTCCTCCTTTCGACATTGTCGAAAGGTGTCCTTGTTCTTCTTGTCATACTCTAACAATTCATTCATTCTCTCTTAACATTTCGACCTGATCGAAACGCATTCCTCCTTCCTACTTGTCGAAGGGTGGCATTATCATTCATTTGCTTCTAAGCATTGCTTTCTTCATAGCACCTTTAGACGTTGTCGAAAGGTGTCATGGATGGGTCTTTTCCTCCTTATTATTAATGAAATAAGCTTGGAGCCTTCAACACGGTCGGTAGGTTGATCACATTGGTTTTAAAGAGATTCTACTATCATTAGTCTCAACGTTGTTGAGTAGCCCATGCTCTTGTTTTGATATGGTGCAGAACCCTCCTAGACCATGTTGGTTTTGACCGATACAAAAGGCTTACTATAGCTTCCGAAGGGGTTTTTCGACTTAGTGCTTTGCTTTCAAGTAGTTCAAACAAAGGCAAAACCTTTGGTGCCAAAAGGTTTGGCACATATGTAGGTTGTTGTTCCCTTTGTCTTTGAAAGATGTTGCCTTGACTCAATGGAAAGGTCTTCTTTGAAAGGTTGAAAATGAAGGCAGAATGGAGCATTCTCCTCTTTCATCTTCTTCAAAAGGTTGAAACCTTCTGAATATTGATTGAAGGGACCTTCCGACACCTTCGAAAGGTTTTGATGTTTATAAACTTTGATGGCCAGATCCCTGCGACTCCTTCGAAAGGTTTGGTCTAGACTCTTCTCCCTTGGTTTTTGTTAAAGACCTTTCGACTTAGTAGAATGGTGAATTTTTTAGAGTAACAATGCCCACAACCCCCATGAAGGGATGCCCTTGACTTTCCAAGTCATCTTTGTCGAAACCCATATCTTCCTGCCTTTTGGTCTTCCCGTGTAAATTGAGCCGTCCACTCAAATCTTATCCAGCGGTTGGAAATTTTAGGTGACTTTTCTTATAAAGTATGCTTACTCTCCTTCTTCTTCTTTTACCTGCGATCAAAATTATCAAGCAAAAGTAAAAGAATTCTCTAAAATTTCATAAAATTCGCTTCCAGAAATCAAGAGAATCTTCAAATCCAAACATTAAGTTTAGATTAATCTATGTTTCTCTATTTTTTATTTTAATTTCGTTTATGCTTTACTTGAGTTTTTAGTTTTTCAAATTTCAAAATGAAATTCAATTTTAAAACATCTAAATCTCTTTCTTCTGAGAGAAGATTGGGTTTGATTTATCGAGAAACTTCCTCTTGATTCAGTTTCTTTAATTGATAGAGTTCATTTCTCGTTTTGGATTTTGAGATTGACAGTGGTTGTTTTGGAAAATCTCCCTATCGAGTTTGAATCATCGTTTCAAAATTTATTATTTTGTTCTTCAGTAGTGAATTTTCGGGTTTGGATTATTGAGATATATTTCTTTTAAAATCCATTTTCCTAACAAGTTTCATTAGTTTACTTTAAGAGATTTTGGAATCCTGGGTTCGTAATCAGGTTTGGGTAAGATAATGGATCTTGTTTTCTACACCCGGAAGTTTTGAACATACAGATGAAAATTTGGCGCCATAAATGACTTTTCTTCCCCTTAGAAAGGGATTGAGGCAGCAACATGGGTTTGCTTTCTCAGCCCCTTTCGACGGGTCAAAAGGTGTTGTGGTGCCAATTTGATCAACGTTGTCGAAAGGATATGTAGTTAAGTGGAGTGCATTTATCCCTTTGATAGTCAAATGTTTCAGCTTAGTCAAACCCTTTGACCTCTTCAACAACAAGCCTTCGACGAGGTTGAATCTCTTTGAACCTAGAGTTGTCTCTGCCCTTCTTTGTTGAAACGTCTAAAGTATATTTGAGTTTAACTTGAAACCTTTCGACTTCGATGGGTAGGCTACGTTTCGACAACATTGATCAGACCCTTCAACAATGCCGACAACATTAATATTTTTACTCGATGATTTTAAATTATTGGTTTCGACAATGTCGAAAGGTCTTGTTGCTTAGTTTTATGTTACACTTGTATTGTATCCAAGCTCCCAAAGAGCGTTCGACGTTGTCGAAAACTGTTGAATGGAATAATGTACGTCTCGTCCATTTGTCTTTGTCGATAGCTCAAGGAACACATATTATTACTTGTTTATTTTTTAGGCTTTCGACAATGTTGAGGTATACTGGTTTAAAGTTGATGCTATTGTCCTTTTGACATTGTCGAAAGCTCAGGCTATTATCCTTTCGACATTGTCGAAATCTCAAGTTAAGCTATTTAGTTTCTGGCTTAAACTGTTTGCACAATCTTAAAGTTCTATGTCTGTTTTCATGTTCAAATTATCTAAGTAGATTTCTTTGCTTAATTCTCAAATGCATTTCAAATTCATAAATAATCAAGGTTTTTAACTAAAACGTTTCCATCTGGCAAAATCATGAGTTCCCCTAAGAAAGCCGATGCCATTTCTAAGCATTCTACCATTGCATCCCAAGATGAAGCCAATGCCATTCTTAGGGATTTTGGTATCATCGAAATTGAATCTATCCCTTCTCTGGAAACTGACACCATGGACAACCCTCCTAAAGGGTATTTTGCTTATACTGCCATTAACATATGGCATGGCGGATTCTTACCTTTCCCGGAATTTTTTTCTTCATATCTATCCTATGTTGGAATCACCCCAATCCAGCTGTCTCCAAATGTCTACACTTATCTCCTGCCTCTAGAGATGATGGCACTTGAATCCGGGCTCTCTTCTCTTAATGCTAAAGTGTTAAACATCTTGACCAAGTTGGCAAGGCTGAGCAATCTCAATTACCAGATATACAGAGTCAACCCTTACAAGAAGTTAGTATCAGATGGGGTCAACAAATTCAGGGACTGGGAGAACCAGTTCTTCTTTGTCCAATGTTTTTCTAATATTCGTGGGACTTTTGCCTCTCCCGTAAGTCTGATCATGTGTTGTCTTTCCCTTACTTTATGTTTTCTATTAAATAATCTCTTGCTTCATAAGGTGTCTCTTCCAAGAAGCTTAATGATGGCAACAAGAGAACAGTTGACTCTCTATTTGTGGCTTCAAGACAAATTGGGAGCAGATTGACACTTCTAACTCCCACAAACTTAAGAAAGCACTCTCTTCTACTAGTGGGACGGAGAATGTTGGGAACTCCTCCTTTTATCATGCACACTTCACGTGGCAAACGCTTTCTCTCCTTGGGAGATGCTGAATACTTCTCCCCAATGTCGCCTATCTGTGCTGACCCTTCTGGTATATTATTAGTTTAGAATTTTCTTTTTTGTCCATAGCATTCTTTGAATTATCTTGGCTGATTTTACTTCTGCTTAAATTTTTTCCATCTTTTTCTCAAATCATAGTGTCTTCCATCGGTGCTTCCCCACCTCCATCAACTTCTGGAGTGACATCAATCATGCCAGCCCTTGCAAAATCTAAGAAAACCTCTAAAAGAAAACTAATGGAGTCTCCTGAAGATGCACCCCCGGAGAAAGTAGTTCAGAGTAGGTTTCTGTAATTACTTGATCATAAGTGGTTTCGATTGTGTCGAGAGGGTCCTATCGATGCAGGTGAAACCTGAAATACAAAGATCAATCCAACAAAAGCTTTAATGAAACGGTAAAATAATCTAAAGTATTGGGGACTGCCCTTTATCAAGCTAAGAAAAACTTTATTTCTTTAAATCCCCAAATCAACTCTTTAATTAGGGTTTTTTTTTTTTTGATAAGAGTATACAAATTGAGAATCAGAAGAATCGGATCCCCAAAACGTGACCCCTTGGGTCTTATTTATAGATTCAGGTTAGCACCTTTTGACCTTGATGTTTTTAACTGGGTCGAAAGGTGGTTGCCGAAAGGCTTAAGCATGTTTCCGCCTTTGTCGAAAAGTATGGTTGCACTCCTCATCTTTGAGTTGTCTTGTAAGTGCTTTTGACTCTGTCGATAGTCTTGTTCAATGGTTTTGATGATGTTGGTTAGGCATGTGCTGTTGCTTCTGATCTAATGCGGAACCCTCCTGGACCACATTGGTGTCAACCGATTCGAAAGGCTTAATGTAGCTTTCGAAGGAGTTGTTCTGGTCAATGTTTGCTTTTGTGTAGCTTAAACAAAGGCGAAACCTTTGGTATCGAAAGGTTCGGCGCATATGCAATTGTCTTCGAAAGGTGCTACTTTGACTTAATCGAAAGGTCGTCATATATGTGAAATGACCCAGTCGAAAGGTGGCTATTGAAGGCGGAAGGGTGTTTCGACTCCTTTGTCTCCTTCGAAAGGTATGATCTCACTGGACTTTTGTTGTAGAGACCCTCCGACGCCTTCAAAGGTTTTAAGGCTTCCAGACTTTGTTGGTTGCATCTCTTTGACTATATCAAAAGATTTAGCCGGAGCTCTTCTCTCTTGTTCTTTGTTTAAAGAGTTCTCGATTTAGTCGAAAGGTGAATATTTGTAGTAACAGAACAAATTGACTAAGTTTTATAAAATCAAATACATTTATAAAAATTAACTAAGTATTATAAAAATTAAAAAGTTTATAACAATAATGATAAACTAAGTTTGATAAAAAATTAACTAGGTTTATAATAATAATAATAATAATAAACTATTGTTTGATAAATATTAACTAAGTTTATAATAATAATAATAAATCAACTTTGCCAACTAAGTTTTATAATTACTAATAATAATAACAGTAGTAATAATAAGCACTAAGTTTATAAAAATTAACTAAGTTAACTATGTTTTATAAAAATTAAATAAGTTACAATAATGATAATAAATTAACTAAGTTTAGAAAATGTATAAGTTTGTGATAATTTATAAAACTTAACTAAGATAATAAATTTTCAAGTTTAAGATAATTTATAAGTTTATGTTGATTAAAATACAAGTTATGCCATTTTAAGTTTTAGCAATTGGGATAACTTATAAGTTTGAGTTAATATAAATAAAGTTATAAATAAGTTAACCGAACTTTATAAAAGTTTAACTATTTTTTATAAAACTAACCAAATTATTAACATTCAACTAAGTTTTATATAAATTAATCAATTTTTGTTGGAATTTAACTAAGCTAACCAAGTTGTAAGAGTAAAATAAGTTTATTAAAGGAATTAACCTAGTTTTATAAAAATTTAACAAAGTTAACTAATTTTTACTAAAATTATTTAAATTTAATAAAAGTTTAATGAAGGATGTTTGACATACAATATGTAAAGCTCTCTCATAATCATTTGTTAATTGTAAAACTTGTCTACAGGTAATTAGTTCTTTCTGAGTAAAGACCAGTTGTAGCAAAGAATTGTAGGTAATCAAATAATGAACATGGCTCTAATTGTTATTTATATTACACCATTTTGTTAGTAATTTTTGTGTAAACATGTTTATGAATGGTTATGGATTTTGTATGAATTTTCTCATTTTTTTGAAAATCTATTATCGAAATCGTTATGCATATCATATTTGATTATGTGGTTAACATGGCTTTCAATTGTTTAAATACGATGATTTTGTGATTGATCGATTGACTGTTGGTTTGAATACGATGGTTATGTGATTGAATGTTAGTTTTAATGTGACTACTATGCGAGTCATTGCAGGAAATGATACAAACCGTTAACAGGAAATGGTAGCATTTAAGTATGCTGCAAAATAGTCAATAACATTTAGTAGCTTTTTAAAAATGGTAGAGTTTTAAAAATACTCGAAAATAAATGTAAATTGCTGCAAAAATATACCATAGTAAGGTACAATCGCTACAAAAATGTTCAGTAGCAGAAAAAACAGCTGCAAAAAACAAAAGAAGGATACAAGGAAAAACTC
This sequence comes from Allium fistulosum, assembly GCA_030737815.1. Lineage (NCBI taxonomy): Eukaryota > Viridiplantae > Streptophyta > Magnoliopsida > Asparagales > Amaryllidaceae > Allium > Allium fistulosum. The sequence continues at coordinate 185,783,160 of CM060902.1, read as the reverse complement.
TAAAAATGTTAACTTTGGTAGCAGTTGACAAACTCTAAAAAATAAACTTTTGTAGCTTTTCTAAAATGCTACAATATAAGTTTTGGTGGTGTTTTTTACAACCCTACAAAAGGTTTTAGGCTTTTAATGGCATGTCGCATCGCAACGTCTATCGAAACTCTACTCAAAGTTTTAGTAGCGTTTTTTCAATGCTAAGAAAGGACTTTTCTTGTGTAGTGTATGAAAATTAGTTCCTGTCTATTCCATCCAATCCATCTATTGGAGAAATGGTGGAGGTTAATACCCCTATTTGTGAAATGGTGGAGGTCACTTAACCTATTCCTGAATTTTAGAACATTCAAGAAAGTGATGATCGAACTGGTGAAACTTTTAAGAGAAGTAAAATAATGGGAATTGAAAAGTCATTCGAACAAGATTTTATCGCTTATTTGGTTGAGGGATCCAGAGATGGTCTTAGACAGCAAGTCATGCTTTCTACCATCACAGATTCTGATCCTTTAACATATACCGAGGCCATAAATTCTCAGGATTCAACATTTTGGTAGGAAGCCATTAATGATGAAATAGAATCTATTATAGGAAATCAAACATGAAAACTAGCAGACTCCTGGTTCTATACCGATAGGATGTGACTGGATATTCAAAAGGAAATTAAGAGTAGATGGTACGATAGATAAATTTAAGGCTAAATTAGTAGCCAAGAGATATACCCAAAAGGAAGGAATAGATTATTTTGATATATATGCATATGTAGCTAGAATTTCAACTATTAGGACATTAATTGCATTAGCATCTATATATAAATTTGAAATTCATCAAATGGGCATCAAGACTACATTCTTAAATGAAGAAATTGATTAGGAGATATATATGTCCCAATCAGAAGGTTTTGTGATGCCTGGACATGAACGTAAAGTATGTAAGCCTACTAAATCATTTTACAATCTTAAACAAGCATCAAAATACTGGCATGAGAAATTCGATAAAACCATAGTATCAAATGGTTATAGAATTTGTGAATCAGAAAAATGTGACTATAGCAAGTTTCATGCTGGTAAAGGTGTAATTATATGCCTTTATGTTGATGATATTTTGATATTTGGCACCGAAGTATTGAAGAAATGAAAAGATCTCTATCTTCATGTTTTGACATGAAAGATATGGGGGAAGCTAAAGTGATTCTAGGAATAGGAATTCTAAAAATAGCAGAAGGGTTGATCATTGTCCGATCTCAATACATAGAGAAGATTCTAAAGTTTTAATCAATTTGATTACAAACCTATAGTCATCCCATTTGATCCAAATATGTAACTATATTCTAATACTGCTAGATCAATAAATCAACTAGAATATGCTAAATTTACTAGAGGTCTAATGTATGCCATGACTTGCGCAAGACCATGTATTGTCTACATTGTTGGCAAAATGAGTAGATATACAGGTAACCCTAGTCATGTTCACAATCTAGCTGTACACAGAGTTTTAAAATATTAGGAACCAAGGACTATGGTATATTGTACAGTGGGTATCCAAGTGTAATAGAATAAGATAGTTAGAACACTGGAAGAGAGGGTAAAAAAATCAACCAATGGATGTATATTCACTTTTAGTGGAGGAGCGATAACCTGGGCCAAAAAGAAACAGACATGTATTGTAGATTCTATTATGGCTGCTGAATTTATAGCATTGGCTTCTTGTTGTAAAGAAGCAGAACGATTAAGAAATTTACTATTAGAAATTCCAGTACGGCCAAAACCAATGCCTCCGATATCTATGCATTGTGATAGTCAATAAACACTATCAAGAGCATATATCCATATAATGGCAAATCTAGGCATATTGGCCTATGTCACAATGCGATGAGGCAATGCTCACTGATGTTGTTATTACCATAGATTTCGTGAGATTCATCCAAAAATTGGCTGATCCATTTACAAAAGGACTTGCAAAAGATTTGATGTTGAAAACATCAAAAGGAATGGGTTTAAAGCCAACTTAAAAAATCACCTAGGAAAGAAACTCAACTCAACATAATGAAATCCATTACCCTGAGTTCATTGAGCAATAGTACATTAACGATGTGATTTGAAGCATTATAACATTAGTCTGAACAACTAATATTATATCCATTCTAAGAAGAGTGCTTGGTACATGTAATGATATGATGGAGGTTTTGCTACATAGTACTTAATAGGCTTATAATAGAAGTACTATTGAAGTGTATAGTTATAGGTCCCTTCAAATAAACCTACCTACATGAATGTATGTAGGTGGTGCCACCTTCTATGTGACTATGGCTCAAGTCTCTAAGGGCTTTCATGAAACTAAGATATAGACACAATGCCAATCCACATACTGGCTTATGAACTATCTAAAGAAAGATAAACGAGTGTGTGAAACACATCTGATACGTCGCATAGGATTGTTTCAATGCTTAATCAACAATTCCATCCTGGCTTGCGTTGATAGGTTATCACTATGCAAAGACTCAAGTCCATAAGCCATACATATGCATAAGTTTTCCTGCAACAAATGACATGGGAAATTTTACTAAAATTTGGTAGAGGGTTGTTTATGTAAATTTTATAAATTGTTTTGTGTGAGTTATTTTGTTTTTAAATAAGAAGAAGAGAAAGAGAAGGAAAAGATTGGGAATAGTCCCACATCTTAGAATATAGAGAAATATATTTATTTAAATATGGTTTCCTTAAGGGAAGGAAGGGCCCTTTGGGCATCCAAATATTTGCTCTATTGTGAGGAGAGAAGTCATGCATAACCTATATAAACACGCGCGCTGTCGACGCCGACCGACTGGATCGGGTTTGGGTCCAAATTATATTTCAAACAAGAATATTTTAGTTAAAATGGGCTAGATCTGAACCCAATAAAACAAGCTTGTAATTCAAATTGAATAGATAGAAATGGTGGGAGAAGTATCTATTACAAGAAGGTAGAAAACGTGACTGTTGCAAAAATAGAACATTTGAAATGAATAGGCACGTCTGGTTGAACGAACATAAAACATAAATGGTAGGAGATGCAACTTTTCAAACGAAAAGGCACCTCTTCATCCACTATAAATAGCAATGCCTTTGGAGCATTTCAAATCACATTTTACTCTTTTAAAACTTACTTCTTCTTCCTAGAATTTGCAAAGCCTAAAACTGTTTCAGATTCTTGAATCAGAAACGCCTAAAAGGTGTTGCGAATCTACAATTCAGAAACGCCTGAAAGGTGTTACAAATCTAAAATTTTGAAACGCTAGAAAGGTGTTCCAAACCAGATCTCCATCTCTTCCTTATTCTTTCTTTCAGATAATTTTGGGTTGGTGATACCATAGATCAAGAATTCAATACTTTTGTCAATGCAATCTATTCAGAAGATAGTTTAAATCGATTTCGATAGTGTTATCACAATCGATTATGAGAATAATCATCTCGATTCCATTATATCTTGGGAGATGATTTTCCTAAATTCACAGTTGCCATTTGTTTGTTGAAACGAGTGGTGAGTGCAAATAACGTCTTAATGAAAGCGTCAGCGACATGCCTTCTCACTCTACAGATTTCAACCATTATCGTTGCAAGATCGAAGAATTCATACAATAATATTATCTCAACCCATTTACATTGTACATGAATGCTATAAATATAGAATGCACATATCACTGTAACATATGAAAAGGTTATCAATAAAATGTCAAATTTACAATTTCTATCAGTTTTCTAGTTCTCCAACTTAGGTTATATTATATTTATGCATGCATTTATCTTTAAGTGGATTGCTTTTAAATGGAAAGAAAATTCTTAGTAATAATATAATAAAGTTGAATACTGACTAATAGATGGTGGTGAAATTTGTATTCATCATTAAGAAAACTTCAGTACACTATATTAGCAATAGTGATCTAAGGCAACAAATTAATAATATAAGAGAGTGGTCAAATTTTGTTTTCAAAATCAAGTGGATTTCTTTATTGTTAGCAATAAAACTTGTCAACACTCTAAAGTAGAGTTAAAGGACAAGGTTATTACCTTTTGGTTTCTTTTAGGCAAGTTAAGAAGAATAAAATGTATATATTTGCTTTGATTATCCTTTTGACCAGGTTGCTATAGTGAAAACTTGTTCAGAACAACCTTTTGATCCAGCCAAAACTGTTAGTCTCTTTACTTAATAGCCTTTCGAGCTTATGGAGATGATATGGTTATCCCTTCGAAAGCCTTCCTCTCGAAGGGGTTGCAAGACTCAAGTGGTTAAATTGAGGAATCTGAGGTTTAAGTTTGGTTTGGTAGCTTTCAAACCTATTGAAGGCTTAGGTGGTTGTGTAGTTAGAGCATTGATCAAGAACCCAGGACCGAGGTTTCGACCCTGTCAAAAGCTGTAGCCTTAAATGTCTTAAGTTTGGATTGAGAACAGGAGGTTAAATTGGATTGGAGAAGTGTTTCGACCTGTCAAAAGTAGAAGTCTAGTGAAAGGTAGCCTGGATTTTATAACTAAAGTTGCTTGGGTTTACTGAGGTTCTGATCGGGTCGGAGGAGCCTTTTGACTTGCTTAACACCTGGAAAAACACTATTAGTTCTTATTATAATACTATAAAACAACTAAATGATCAAGATACAAAGATCTTCGCCCTTTCAGCACAAAGAAGCTTTTATTTCTCAAATTCCCCAAATCAATTTACAAATTAGGGTTTTAATGGTTTTGGAATTAAGGAAATACAAGTTTAGAATGACTGAATTCGGATCCTCAAAACCTGACCCCTTGTATCTTATTTATAGATGCAGGTCAGCACCTTTCGACCCCAATGCTTTCGACCCGATCGAAAGTTGGCTGCCATATTGTCTCTTGTATGCTTCCTCCTTTGTTGAAAGGAAAGGTTGAGCTTTTCTTCTCTATGTTTCTTTGTAAGATCTTTCGACTCTATCAATAGGCTTTATTCAGTGGTTTCAAAGATGTTGAAATACTGATGGTTTCGATGATGTTAGTTGCTTCTGAACTCTTTCCTATGACTTGATGCAGAACCTCCTTGGATAACAATGGCTTCGACCAGTTCGAAAGGTTTAGTTTAGCTTTTGACTAGGTTGTCCATGCCAATTCATGCTTTCGAGTAGTTTGAGTGAAGGCGAAACCTTTGGTTTCGAAAGGTTTGGTGCTTATGTGAAGAGTTGTCCTCAATTACCTTCGAAAGGATTTGCTTTGACTCATTGGAAAGGTTTTCATACATATAGAATCATTTACTTCGAAAGGTTGGCATTGAATCGGAAGGGTGCTTTCAACCCCTTCAAAAAGTTCTGAATCTTTTGGACTTTGGCCGTAGCATCCCTTCGACTGCTTTAAAAGGTCTAGCTGGAGCCTTTTCCTCTTGTTCTTCTTTTCCTTTTCCTAAAACTAGTTTTGACTATGTCGAAAGGAATTTTTACGTAGTAAAATTTGCCCACCTTCGAAGGGATGCTCTTGACTTTCAAGTCATCTATGTCGAAACCTAGAATCTTCCCACCTTTTGGCATTCCTGCGTGAATCTGGACCGTTTATTTAAATCTGATCTAATGGCTTGTAGTCCTTGATGACTTTTCATATAAAGTATGTTCTTTCCTTCTTCTTCACATATCTGCAATTAAATTTTGAGTGAAAGTAATGGAATTCTAAAATCCTCAAATTATCTTTTTCTTCAATCAAAAAAGAAACGTAAGTTGGAATCATTTTTGCTCTTCTAATCTCTCTCTCTCTCTTTATTTCATGATGAATTTCATTCAACTTTTTTTATGAATCTTGCAATCGGGATTTTGAGTTATTAAAAATTGCTTGAGTTTTAACTTTACTGGAAGCATGCTTGATTCGATTTGCTTCTTTTCATCATTTTATTCCATAGTAGACTTTAATTCCAAATCTTACAATTAGGATTTCGATTTTTTGTTTTGATTTTCTTGGAATTGCTTAAGTTTTAAATTTCAATTCACCTGAGACCATTTTATGATTCAATTTCATGAATCAAATGGATTTATTTTTTGTTTTGAACCCAATTTCAATGTTCATGACTATTGCTACTTTTTTATAAAATTTGAATTCTTATTTGAAGATTTTGAAACTAAAATCGTTAATCCATGTTTAATTCTGTTAGTTTAATGGATTTTAAGAGTTTTCGGGTTGAAATCGGGTTTGGGTAAGAAAGAACTTCATGTATTCTTTGCCTGGAAGCTTTGAGTTGTACGAATTAAAAATTGCCACCACAAATTTACTTTTCTACCTCTTCGAAAGGGTTTAAGGCGGCAACTTTCATTTTGCTTTCTTAGCCTCTTTTGATGGGGTTGAATGGTGTTGTAGCGATAATTTGACTGACCTTGTTGAAAGGTTATAAAGTGAAGCAGCATGCAGTTAACCCTCTTGAAAGCAAAACATTTTGACCCAGTCGAAACCTTTTGTGTTGATTGAAATCTTTTCTTTTTAGTATGCTTTCCGAAACCGTGATGCCCTTTCGATCCTATCGAAACCTTCTGTAACTTAATGAGTCGAAACCTTCTATAATCACTTTTCTCCAGCATTGTCGAAACGTTCTAAGTTTATATGACTTTAACATAGGACCTTTCGACTCAATGGGTATATAAGGCTTTGATGGCATTCATATTTTCCTTAGAAAAACTTAAGCCATGGGTTTCGACAATGTCTAAGGGTCTTGTTACCTTGTATATTGAATATTAGTAGTATGTACTTTGTTCAAATTTTTAAGTTTGTTTTAATTATTCCCTCTTAGTAACATGGTTTCTATTGAGCTTCTAACATTGTTGAAAAGTACCAATTGGTCATATGCTTTAACCCTTCCTTTCGACATTGTCGAAAGCTCAGTGGGTGTTCATATTTAGGCCTTCGACATCATCGAGAGATGTTTTTTAAATGTTAATTTTTCCCTTTCGACTCTATCGAAAGCTCTATATCCCTAATTTTTAACCTTGAAATTTGTTTTTTAAGAATTTGAAGTTTTCACGTTTGGTTTTATGTTTAAGTTGCCATAGTAGGTTTTTACAAATTCTTGAAAAAATGTTAAGTTCATAACAAACTGAAAATTTTAACTAAAAAGTTTTCACCTGGCAGAACCATGAGCTCTCCATAGAAAGTCGAAGCTACTTCAAAGCATTCTATGATATCTACACAAGATGAAGTAGATGTCATTCTCAATGACTATTGAATTGCCAGTGTAGAGCCATTCCACCTAGAGAAATGAACACCATCAATAACCCTCCCAAAAGGTTCTTTGCTTATACTGCCATTCATATATGGCACGGAGGGTTTCTCCCTTTTCTGAAGTTCTTGTCCAATACCACTCTTATCTCGGAATCGCTCCAATCCAGCTGTCCTCGAATGTATACACTTACTTTATGTCTTTGGAGTTGATGACATTAGTTTTTGGCCTCCCATCTTTAAATGTTGAAGTATTGAGCCACTTGGTCCGACTGGTCAAACTCAGCAATCTCAATAGCTAAATAGGGCGAACCCTCTGAGGAAGTTGATATCAGAAGGAGTTAATAAGTTTATATGCTAGGAGAACTAGTTTTTCTTTGTTAGATGCATCCTAAATATCAGTGGGACTTTCTCTACTCCATGAAAGTTCAGACTTCCATTATTTTCCATTTATTCGGTAATTATCTTGTCTAATCTTCGCCTTATGTCAGGTGCTCCTGCCAAAGAAATTAATGAGGCTGATAAGAGAATGGTTGAGTCTCTAGTCACAGCTACCAGTGAGATCAGAAACCGATTGAAGCTGTTGAATCCCACCAACTTGAAGAAGCATTCTCTCCTTCCGTCTGGTCAAAGGGTTCTGGGGCTACCTCCTTTGATTTAGCATACTCAAAGGGTAAATGCTTCGTTTCCTTGGAAGATCCTACACACTTCTCACCAATGTCACTTATTTGCTCCGAACATTCTGGTAAGTTATTGAACACCATTTATTTCCTATCTCGGTGTTGCTTTCCAAATTACTCTACTAACTTATGATCTTTTTGAACTCTCCTCAGTTGCTTCTCAAGTTGTAAAGCCTATTAGTGTTTTGCCCCTCGCCAACTCCCCACCGATGAAAACTTGATGATGCAACTAAACCTAAAAGGATCCGATGAGGAGATGGCCAAAATGGCAGCAAAGCATGCCACTTTGAAGAAAAAGTTGGAAAAGAACAAAGCCTCCTTGAAACTGGCAGTCAATATAATCTCAAATGACAAACAGCGAGTATCTCAATTTCTTGATACTACCCTTGATGAATTATGATGAACACTTTCGAGGAGGCTCTAATGCTCGCTTACGCTAACAACATTGACAAATGCCCTAAGCTAAGCTTCCCTTCGCTTGACTCTACCCTTGTTGATAAAGTTATGGGAAAGATCAATCTGATGAAGCAAGTAATTCAGGCTATAGAAAAGGAGGAAACCGATGCCTCCAAGATTCTCTCTTTTAAAGTCCCTCCTTTTGAAGTCAAATCCGGCTCAAAAAATGAAGGCAACAAAGATGATGCTGTCGAAGAGGAGGGGATAATAGTGATTATGACAATGACGACGATAATGATGATGATGATGATAACAACAATAATGGCGGTCAAGGTTCAGGTGGCGATGGAGGGGCCATAATGAGACTTCTGAAAAAGATGGAGATTATAATACTGAAGCTTTTGAAAAAGATCCATCTCCTCACAAGGCAGCCCCGCCTAAATCTATCGCACCTTCTGCCCCTCAAGAAGATCTAGCTTTTGTTGATGTTGAAGCACCGAAGGAGAAGGGGCAAGGTTCCCAAGCATCAGTCTCAATATCTCCGGTATGGGATTCTTTGTTTAAACAACATTTACTTCGACGGCAACAATAGTGTAAATCCTTTATTTTGATATGAAGGAAACCTATCCACCCTTATAAAACTAAGCTTAAAAGAAAACAAACAGAGATAAGTAGTCTATATAGGGATTTAGACAGGCAGTTGAAGGAGCATGACGTCCTTTCTGATAAATACCATAGACTCAATAGAAGAACGGCAGTGTTAGCCTCTTTTGAGCACCTATAAGCTGCCCCATAATTAAGGAAAGCGCCTCCGTTATGATGGGTTTCTTAAAGATAATCGAGAATTAATCACCCTCTTTTTGATGTTGATTGAAGAGAGAGACATTTTAGTTAGCTTCTTATATAATGCCTATTGTAGATACCTAATTGTTGAGTTTTCGTATTTAGGTGATTTTAGCGGTGGTCAACTTAGGTACTTTCATAAAAGGTACTTGGACGAATTCAGATCTGACCCGCATCCTGGAGCTTGTTGGAATTTACAACGAATCGGATCCATTCCCTAAGATCTACATCCTTAAAACTGAAGTATTATATGGATAAATTTGTCTCTGAATTATTTACTAGGTTAATCTTGGATGAACCAGATGAATACGTATAAACACATAATAATATATTAATTTGTAAATATTTGCTTTAGTTTTTCTTTTTTATGCTTAGCTTCGTTTCATTATATTATCATAGAGTGACTATTCATCAGGCCAACTTGTTTCTAAAGACTATTTAAGTCAATATGTTAAACTGAGAAGTTTTTATCTTGAAAAAGCATAATTTTAAAATCTTTAATTTAGCAAGATACTGTTTTCTTAGAGACTTGCAAAAACTTTATATGGAACATCCTCATCTTCGCTTTGATTTTCTTGGTGATGAAAAAGAGAAGCTACTTAAAGAAATTAGGACAGTCTATACTAAGTTAATTTGTGGCCGCGATAGTCCCTAAGCTGGGGAGTGGGACTATAGCAAATGTCCCCCGGTGATTACTCCAGAGGGACTGAATATCCCTTTTGACTATACAATTATTCTTTTTGCCAATTCATTAAATAAAGTTAAAGATGTTGTATATCATCTTTAGATATAAAAAAATTGTCTTATTGTGTCTTTCAGTTTCGATGTCATTTGAATTGTAACCTTTTATCATAATAATAAAGAGATTTTTCATTCCGATTTTGACTCCATTTTGTTTCCTTTTCTATTTAAGTAGAATTTACAATTATCAGCAGCTCCTCTCTCGCTTGATTCAGCATCGTGCTTTACTAATCTTAGAGATAAGCTGTTGATGGAATTTGAAAGGAGCAAACTCCTTGAAGAAACCTTACTCGCACGCTTTCATGGTTATGCCAAAGCCTTAAGATGGCACAAAAATACTTACTTCAGAAAACTATTGTTAGCAATCTTAAAGATCAAATTGCCAGTTTAGAGGCTGATGGCAAAAGTAAAGATGAAAGTATTTCCGCACTGAAGCGACAAGTTAAGTCGAACCCTTCAATCGATTTTGACCACAAGATGTCAGAACTTCTCCAACAAGTAAGTGATTTAGAGTTGAAATTGAAGGACAGCCAAGCTCAATGTGAGTCGCACTCCTTCTGTCACCACAAGATGTCGTAACATTCCGAGTGTTGATTTACCGGCTCCCCGTGCTACTCCTTTGTCGCCAAATCCACAAGGTCGACTTCTCTCACTGCTCAAAAATTCCCGACGATGACCAATCCTCCTCCTGGCTTAGAGGAGAGGGTAGTGGGAATAATGCGGGAAGGTTAAATATGGAGTGGCTGAGTACTTCGATGAACAACAAAGAGTGAAATATTCGCAAAGTATAAAAGAGTACGCCTCTAGAGTTCAGGAGCTTGAACGGGCAACTAATTCCTTCAAAAGCGCATCGCAGAATTAGAAAGAGAAAATAAAACCCTTAGGGGCACAAAAAAAGCTTTCAATCGCGCTCTGAAGACTGATATTGATGCAATTGATGACGTAAATAGGATAAGGAAGAAAGAAAAGAAACTCAAAGAGGTCCTATGCATCGCAATCCGTCATATAGTAGATCACTCGATTGCTAAGAACCCGAACAAGGCTACTTTAGACTTATAATAGATTTGTATTCACGAAATGTATATACTTGTCTTCTATATTTGTAAATAGTTTCATAAGTTATATAAACCGTATAAACTTTGTAAATATCACCTGATTTATGATTTTTTCTTGTAGTGTTGTTTATGAAATGCCTGTTTGATAGCTCATTCTATAATTTCTCCATTTTGAATCTTTCATTCTTCTTTGTTAGTTTGATTTCCCTTAAAAGTATGAAGCAATTTCCAATTGTCATCTTGAAGCTAATATACAAGTCAAGGATTAACAATTTATCATCTTAGTCGTATGAAAAGTAGTTTATGTCAAATGTCTAAATCCCATCTTTGGTCATGATGAGAAATAATTAAGAATTTAACTTTAACATTTCGCTAGAATATCTGAAGTCTATTGGTGGAAAACCTTGTCTTGAAGCAGGGGTATAATTATTAGAGAATCGTCCTCTAGATTCGGTTAATAAAGGCTAAATAAGAGAAAATACAAAAATCATTATTTGAAAATTTTGTAGTAGAAATCCAATGACCTATTCTCGAGTATTTGAAAATTTAGGAACCTGAAACGCAGATTCGGGTATTAATAGTACCTCGAAACATCGATCCTCTTAAGAAAGACTTTGACCTAGATTAGGGGATTGGTGGTGGATAATTAGAAGTACACAATTGGAATCTCAAGCCCAAATTAGGGCATTAATAAGTAGTAGTCTCAGAACCCAGATTTCGGGTATGATGAAGATGGTAAGTGACTGATAATGACCAAAAACCCAGATTCGGGTATTAATAGACGGCGTTCTGCTTTACTTTTTAGATTTTGTCTTCTTTGACATGAATGAACCCTTTAGGTCTCATATTTAGTTGTAATTTGATCGGTTGCCTCTTGAACTTGGACGTCTTGGTTCTAATCTGATATGTCATTTCTCAGGCTTGGACATCCTAGTCCATTATTTGATGAGCCTCTTCTTGGGCTTGGACATCTTATTCCATTATTTGATGAGCCTCTTCTTGGGCTCAGACATCTTAGTCAATTATTGTCTGGTGCTCTTGGTTAGCTCATCTTAGAGGCTAGAACCAAGGACTTACCCAACCTCCCTTCAGAAGGCGCCTTGACCTAGCCAAAGATGCAGCCAAGGCCTTGTTCGGTGCTTTAACCTAGCCATAACATGTTGTGGATAAAGGCTTACTTTGACCTCCCTAGGAGCGGCATTGATTAATCTCAATGTGGCATTGAAGAATGTTGACATGGTTGAGAAGTGACATCGAGGTCTTTAATGTTGATGGGAAATTTAATGTCGACATCCATCTTCAATATACCTTAGCACTTGGAGTTTTAAGCCTCGACATGAACCCTTGCTTCAAACATCAACATGCACCCTTGCTTCAAACCACGACATGAACCCTTGCTATTGCATCCATACTAATTTCAACATTGACTTATCCAATGATGTCGAGGCTGAATCGTTGTAGGACTTCTCGATAACTGTACTATAGTAAAATTTTCCCCACTAGTGTGAGAAAAAGCATTGAATTTTCAATTCAACAATCTCAATACCCATGTTGTCGCCTATCGGTCTTCCAAAGCTTAACATGTTCGTCCATTTGAATTTGATCGAAAGGCTACAAGGCATTCGAGTTTCCATATAAATATGCAAGCCTTCATTCTTCTTCTTTCCACCTACAAGCAAATAACCTAAACAAGTAATAGGAAATTCCAAAAAAAAGTTTTAGCATTTCAAATTTTTACTCAATCTCTTCTTGCTCGGGTATGATTCCTCTCGATTTAACTCAATTGCTTAATTCCACTATATTTTTGGAATTTTACTAGGGTTATGTTTTGGGGGTTCTATAAATTTCGGTTTGATTATTGGCATGTTTCCAATTAAAATTATGTGTTTGTTTAGTCGATTTGAAATTATTATCAGGGTTTTGAAGATTGAAATTTGTTGAATCAATCGATTTTAGATTAATATTGATTTTCGATTTGGGAATCTCTCGAGATGGGTCTTTGAAAATGACTCAATTATTGTTTTACCCTAATTGATGTGATTAGAGAATTTGCGAAGTCATTAACTGACAAATATCAATTTTGGTGTTTGGTTTGTGAAAACTTAAGCTTTCTTAATTATTGATGAAACATCATATTAATATTAGAGTTCGACATTGATAACACTGCTTCACCCTCGACATCACCATAAAACTCAGTATAATGAACCTCGACGACATTATGATACTTGAGGTAAAAATGAGTCATATGATCTCGCCATTTGTTAGTTGATATGGTCAATGTGGGGCTTAAGTAATAAGGGTAAGGCATCATAGTAACAAAGGTAAGTCACCACTACTAATATAGTTTAATTTTACCGAAAGCTATATTGTTTTATATTGATTGTTGTTAAAGATAATGTTTTTATGTTTTGATCACCCTTGACAACGTTGAAATTTTCCTTTTATCGTCGAGAAATGTGTGTGTACTTCTTTGAAAGCATCATCAGTTATGTCAATGTTTTTTGAAGTGCGCTAGTTCATGTCACTGCCCTTCACCAACACTCATTGATGTTGTTATCGACGATCATTAATGTCGATGATTTTGAATTACTTTAATGCTCTTTATTGTAATGATGCTTATTGATGTTTCACAACACCCGTTATCATCATGATTCAAGAATTAATTTTACTAACATTGATTATATATTTTCACTTTTCATGCCTTTATTATTTATCAGCATTGACTACCCCTATATAGTTATAAATATTGTTGTTATCATTAAAGTCGATATCGATGGCCTAAGAATTTATTTCGGTCGAAACCATTGTTACTCATTAATGTTGGCAATACTTATTTCCTTAGGATCAACCATGATTTTTACATTTATTATTTTTGTCTATTCACCTTGGGGTAAACCATTGTTACTCATTAATCGCTTAGGTATTAGTGCGTGAAATTTTAACATGGTAGAATTATGATTGTTATCTCAAGTTTAGAACCATATTACCTAGCATATTTATGGAAAGCAAATAGATAGAAAATAAATCCCATGAAGCCTGGTATGGGACAGTAGCCATCTCCTCTTATTGAAAGGAAGAAGTGATGGTCCACAGTCATCATATATCACAACTGAAGAGGAAGTTGATTTTATCCTGGGTCAATTCGGTATCACTGGAGTAGAAGTTATTCCAAAAAACTCTTTACTTAGCATCTCCAACCCACATGAAGGATATTTCTCTTTCACTGCAATGCACATTTGGCACTCTCTTTATCTTTCATTCCACTGTTCCCTTCATAGATATCTAGAACGTGTTGGTATTGCTCCTATCCAATTATTGTCCAACCCATACACATACTTAACCTTCTTAGAGGTTTTGGATTAAGAAGCGGACTTTCTTCTCTTAGCATGGATGTTCTTCATCATATTGCGGTTCCTGCCAAGTTTGATGATCATTCAGATTGCCAATTATACCGAGTCCACCCTTACCACAATAGCATGATTTCTAACAGTGTTAAGAGTGCTAGAGAATGGGAGGCGCAATATTTCTTCATCAAGTGCATCCCTAATATCAAAGGAACCTTCTATATTCCAAGTAGGCCCTCTTTCTTCTTTCCTTTAATGTTTACCCATTATTATTATTATTACTAATGGATGTTTCTTTCTAAATGACGCTGCTAAGATGTTAAAACCCGATGATCAAGAAATTGTTTGATCTTTAACTAAACAATAGAAAGCATGGGGAACATAGTCAATTTGCTAACTTCTGCAAGACTTTACGAACATTCCATTATCTTAGATTTCCACAAGGTTCTTGTCAACATGAAAACTTGCCAACATCCCCAAAGCTATATGAGTTCAAACGAATCAAGATTTTTGAGAAGATTACTTCCTTCGAAACCTACCCTTTGACAAAGTAAACTTAGTCGAGAGGTTTTAAGAAGTTAGCTTAGAAATGCAAGCAAGTGAAGTAGCTTCTTGCTTGAAACCTTTCTTTTGAGTTGGTCGGAAACGGCTATACATTTTGGCTTTCCATTCATTTTGACCAGGTCGAATGGTTTGTTCTGGTCCTTTTGACCATGTCAAAAGGTATGCATGTTTTACTAATATGAGATAGCTGCTCTTAACCCCATTGATTTCAATACTTTTGTTGAGAAACCCCTTTGAAAGGGTTGTAGAGGAAGTTAGAGATAACCACTTTCGAATGAATTCCTCACTAGTCATTCGTCAGCTAATTGCAAACTAGATTCCTATCGAAACCGCCCTTTTGATCAGGTCGATAGGGGTTTCAACCTTTCGAAACAAACCCAGCTTGTAATTGCTCAAGCTCCATTCTCTTTTCTATATAAGATTGGCTTGGATATTCCTATGTTTCGTAAATTCGTCAATGTCGAAACCCCATCACCGCTCTTATTTCCATTGCCTAATATTGGTTTCGATGGTGATGTGTTTCAAATGAATATATTCAAGTCAATTCTATTCATTGCATAGACAAAAGGAAGTTTAGAGAATAAGGTAGAATCATGTGCAATGAATCATTAGTCCAGCTAATGATCAAAATGATCTTCCTCATCATCGAAATCCTTAGTGAATCCGCCATCTCTCCTTTATCAATAATCCTAAATGAGTTTCAATTATGAGAGCTTTTTCCCCCAAAATGATTTAGGGTTTCCAAAGATTTTTGTTGTAGCAAAGAAATTAGAGCAAAAGGAATGAGCTTAGGATTCCAAAATTTGGTCCCCAAAACTGGACCCCTTGGGTCTTATTTGTAGATGCAAGTCGGCCCCTTTATGAATCAATGCCTTCGACTCAGTCGAAAGGCCCCCTTTTTATATGCCGCCTCATGCCTTTTGACTTGGTCATAAGGCCTCATCTGCCTTTAATACCATCGAAAGGAAACTCTTTCGAGTCCTTTAGCTCACCCTTGCACCTTCCTTATCTTCATCCAGGCCTTTTGACTTAGTCGGAAGGGTCTTTTATCAACCTTTCGCCTTTGTTGATTCTTTAGTATTGCTTTTTTTGCTTTCTCTAGAACTGCTTTCGACATTGTTGAAAGGTCTTTATATGTTCCTTTCTCTTATGTTGCCTTATTGTCATTGGAAGTAAGATAGGAGCCTACGACTCTATCGATAGGTTGTCCATAGGGGCTTCGAAGATGTTGAAGTACCAATGGTTCTGATGACATTGAGTAGCTTCCGAATCCATGCTGTGAATTAATGTGGAACTTTCTCCTGATGTCAATGGCTTCGACCATTTCGAAAGGCTTGGGTATGCTTTCGAAAGAGTTGTTATAAAGGAAAAACCATTGGTGCCAAAAGGTTTGGCATGCATATTAGTGGTCGATGTCCTTTGCCTTCAACAGGTGGTTTCGAGGTTGTTCTTGCTTTCTTTAAATACGTTAATCCACCTACATCGAATGCTTGAAAGTGGCAGAAGGGTGATCCTGCTTCTATCTGACTCGAAAGCTTTCACACTGTTTATTACTGATAAGGGCCCCTGGTGCCTTCGACTCCTTAGAAAGCCACCTTAATGCCTTCGAAAAATTCTCTTCTGACCTTTGTCGAAACCCCTGCCTGCAACCTATGTAGTCAATTCCCCGATATATCCCCGATATATCCCATAGCGGACTTTTGGGGCAACGATATTTCTATAAAGCGGCCCAATATAGCGGGTCCGCTATTATCCCCGATATTGTGGCAATAATCCGCTATATCCCCGATTTTGTTGCCCCGCTATATCCCCTTTCTTATAAATAAGCATTTTGCTTGATGTCTTGCTTTTAAATTTTATGGTAACTTCAAAGTTGATGTAGCAATGATATACGATGATGGTTATTATAACTAGTTCTTACTTTTTAAGTGTCAACTTTGTTTATCTTTACTTTATTATAACTTGTTTTGCTTGGTGGGAAATAATAAGTAATACTTGTTCCTCTTTTTAATGTAGAATGTTCATCATTCCTCTTTTTAAAGTCGTCCGCTATATCCTGCTATATCCTCGATATATCTCCGCTACAACTTTTCACACCTCAAACGCTATGGAGCGGCAGGGCGCTTTAACTGCACAGCCTGCAACTCCATTAGAGCTTGATATTCTTATTAACCTTCTTTTGTACTTCTGTTTTTAAGTGGATTTTATGGCTAACATTTTGCCCCTCCTGTATGGAAGAAGCTTTTTTTCTTTAGAACAAAAATGTCAGAATTCTTTTTATCTTAATCACTCTGTTTTCATTCAAAAATCAAAGTAAGTGACATTTTCTATTGCCAACCTATTATTTAATTAGTTAGTTATTCATAAGCTTGATATAACAAAGGATATGGGGTCTACAATTAATAGTCATCCATGCACATAATAATTGAAGTCTAAGAACTTCCTACTAGAGATATCTAATGCCAAGGAATAGGAAGTTATTAACTATTATTTGGCGATAAATATATTTAAGTATATGCTCGGAGATTTTCCTTAGAGATAAAAATGATCCCAGAGTCTAGGTCTATATATTGGTGAGCATCATTAAACCCAAATTAGGGTACTAGCTAATAGAATTTAGAAGTTAATAGTAAGATACCCAAAACCCTAATTTGGGTCTTAGCAAGCAAGAATTAGAAATAGTTTTCAAAATGGAATTCTCAAACCCAGTTTCGAGTATTTGTAGTGGATAATTAAAAATTCGTAACAATTGTCTTCACATCAAAAATCCCGAGCCTCGATTAGGGCATATGTCGGATAATTAGAAATTATCAACAATTTTCTTTATACTAAGAATCTCCAGCACAGATTAGGGCATCTGTTGGATGAGTAGAAATCCACGGTAATAGTTGTCATAATAGAAATCTTCGGCCTAGATTAGGGCATATCTTGGATAGCCAGAAGTCCATGTTAACTATCTTTATAATAGAAATCGCAAGCCCAGATTAGGGCATTAAAGCGAAAATTAAGTAATAATCCTGAAACCCAGATTCGGGTACAAAGACCGTAATTGATTTATAAAGTCTCGAAACCCAAATTCGGGTATTTATAGATCAAATTCAAATATGAAAGACTCGAAACACATATTCGGTATTTATAGATGAAAGTCCCGAAACCCAGATTCGGGTATTAATAGAGGAGTCCTACTTTACTCCTTAAATTCTGTCTTCTTTGACATGCATAAAACCTTTAGGCCTTGTATATAGTAGTAATCTGATTGGTTGCTTCTCAAGCTTTGGCGTCTTAGTTCATAATTTGATGTGCCACTTCTTGGGCCTGGACATCTTAGTCCATTGGAGATATACCGCTTCTAGGGTTTGGACATCTTAGTCCATTATTCTATTAGCCTCTTCTTGGGCTTGGACATCATAGTCCAGTATTTGATGAGCCTCTTCTTAGGCTTGGAAATCTTAGTCCATTGTTGTCTTGTGCTCTTAGTTAGATCATCTTAGAGGCTGGAACCAAGGACTTACCCAACCTCCCTCCAAGAGGCGCCCTGCCCTATCCATAGCGTGGTGTCGATAGAGGCTTGTTTGGTGCTTTAACCTGGCCATAACGTGGCGCGGATAAAAGCTTACTCCATCCTCCCTCCAGGAGGTGCCCTGCCCTGGCCATAGCGTGGCACGGACTGGGGCTTGTTCGATGCTTTACCCTGGCCATATTATGGCGTGGATAAAGGCTTACAGCGTCCTACCTCCAGGAGGTGCCTTGACCTGACCGGTGGTACGACCAAGAGCTTGTTCGGTACTTTAACATGGCCATAGCATGATGCAGTTAAAGGCTTACTCCGCCCTCCCTCCAGGAGGTGCTCTGCCCTGGCCAACTCGACACAGATAGAGGCTTTCTACCATCTTAGGTAGTATCCAAATGCAAGGGGCATTTCACTCCCAATCGTGTAGATTTTCCTTTTGAAGAAAAAGATGCTTTATTCATTCATCTTTGGATAATATGGTCTCAAATGTTCGGTATTCCATGTTCTCAGAACCATATTGCCATCTAGTCGACATAATTTGTAAGCTCTTAGGTGGATTACTTTGTAAATGATTAAGGGTCCTTCCAAATTGGCCCTGGTGGTCCATCTGTGGGGCTTCTTGTATTCACCATTACCCTTCGGAGTACCAGATCTCCTTCTTGAAACGATCACATTCTGAAATTTAAGTTGTAATACTTTGAAATTCTTCTTTAATACTCTGTGGTTCTTACCACTGCTTCATCGCTCAGTTCATGTATCAAATCTAGGAATTCTCTTTTCAGTTCTTGATTCATATCAAATGCATAGGTGATTCTTTGATGTGAGGGTGTTTCAATCCCAATTGGTAACATCGCCTAACTCCCATATGTTAAAGAGTAGAGAGTATGTCCCATCGTCGTCTTGGTAGATGTTCGATAAGCTCATACCACAAGTGGTAGTTCTTCTATCCAATTTCCCTTTGCCTTGTTTAGCCGCTTTTTCATAATTGTCTTTATGGTTTTGTTTGCAGCCCCAACTCCCTACTCACTTTAGTATGTGCGATGGAGGAAAAGCTCTTAATGATACCATTCTTATAGCAAAAGTAAGAAAAATTTTCACTGTTAAATTGTGTCCCATTGTTGGAAATAATCTTCAGGGGAATTCCAAATCTGGTTATGTTATTTTTGATGACAAATCTTAGTACTTTCCCAGAAGTTATTTTTAGAATAAGCTACGCATCAACCCATTTAGTGAAGTGATTTATAGCGACTACAGCATGTTTTGCTCCTACTTTTGAGATTGGCAATGGGCCAATTAAGTCTATTCCCCATACATGAAAGGGCCATGGACTTGCAATGGAGTCAACTAACTCGGGGAAAATCTAGGAATCTTTAAGTATTTCTGACATTTTTCACATCTTCTCACATACTCGATGGCTTGGCTTACCATACGAGGCAAATAAAATCCTTGTCTCATTATTTTCTTTGCCAATTTTGTTCCGTTCGAGTGGTCCCTACAGAATCCTCATGTGCTTCTACCATCGATTTTACTCCATCATTTTGGCTTACGCATCTTAGATGGGGAAGGGCATATCCCTTCTTATAGAGGATTCCATCCATTATTGTGAAGGTTGGAGCTTGTCTCCTGATTTTCCTTACCTCACCTTTGTCGGATAGGAGTATTCACATAACAAGATATTCAATTATGGGTGACATTCATGTATCATCATACATGTCATTTGATTTTGATTGGTCAACCCCTTCATCTGATATTTCTCTATCAATTTCGCCTCTCTCTTCCCCTTGGAATTTAGCTTGAGACCTTGTCAAAACTAATAGTTCCTTTCCTAGTTTAGATGCTTCCTCTCCAATACTTGGAATTTCCGGATATGCTACTAGAACAATACGTGTCTTGGGAGCTCCCCTTGATCTGGCTAGTTTTGCTAGAGAATCTGCTTATGAGTTCTCCATTCTCGGGACTTTGTGTATTGAAAATTTTTTAAACAAAGCAAGCATTTTTAGTATCTTCTTCACGTACAAAGATAGCTTAGAGTCCTTTGTTTGATATATCTGCTTTACTTGATTTATCATTAGCTGGGAATTACTAAAGATCTAAATTCATGGAATCTTGAATTCTTATGCCAAGGTTAATCCCACTACCATAGATTCATATTCTGCCACATTTTTTATTGCCGGGAATCCGAATTTCATGCAATAATGTAAGCTGTGTCCATCCGGTGTTATGACCACTTAGCCTGCACCAGCCCTGTGTTCATTTGATGCTTCATCAACGAATAACCGCCACATAGGTTTCTAATCGTATTCCTTTTCCGATTGCTCTTTAATGAAGTTTGCACATTCGTTGATGAAATCAGCTAGTGCTTGCCCCTTGATCGCGACTCACGGTTGAAATTCTATATCATATTGGCTGAGCTCAATTCCCCATTTTACCAACCTTACTAAAGTTTCCGGTTTACTAAAGCCTTGTTTAATGGGGTAATTGGTCAATACCCTGATCGCATGTGCTTGAAAATATGCTTAAAGCTTTCGCGCTGTGAGAATCAAGCAATAGGCTAGCTTTTCTATCACTGGGTATCGAACTTCCACATCCTTCAATCGCCTGCTCACATAATACATAGGAAGTTAAGCTCCACTTTCTTCTCTAATCAATACTGAGCGACCGCGTGTTCTAAAACTGCCATATATAAGTATATAATTTCCCCATTCTCGGAACTAAAGAGTATCGGTGGCTTTTCCAAATGGCTTTTTAATTCCTAAAAAGCTTTTTTGCAATCTTCCCCCCATTTAAAGTTCTTTATTTTCTTGATTATATCAAAGAAAGGAATACACTTATCGGTAGCTTTGGAAATGAATCTACTTAGTGCGGCCACCCTTCCATTCAAACTTATTACCTCCTAGCTGGTTTTGGGTTCGGCCATGTCCTCAGTGGCTTGAATTTGATCAGGACTGGCTTCAATCCCTTAGGAACTTACAAGGCAGCCTAAAAACTTTCCCGAATGGACTCCAAAAGAACATTTTTGTAGGTTCAATTCATTTGATATTTTTGTAATATCCTGAACATCTCTTCTAAATCTTTAAGATGATTCTTAGCTTCGCCGGACTTATTAACATGTCGTCCATATAAACCTCCATATTTCGACCAATTTGTCCTCTAAACATTCCATTGACCAGCCTTTGATAAGTAGCCCACGCAATCTTTAGCACAAAAGGCATCGCTTTGTAGTAGTAAATTCCCTATTCAGCTTTGAAGCTAGTATGTTCCTCATTTGATTTGAACATAGTGAAAGTGAATGTGCTATAGGATCAAATAATATGGAATATAATAAATAACTAGTGTGGAAAATAATAGCAGTAAAGTAAAATGACACCAGAGATTTTTATACTTGTTCGAACTCCCGTTCTATGTCTAGTCCTAGGCTCCTTTCGGAATAATAGCTAGCAACCCTCACTTAACCCGGAGGAACATGTATTACACCGCATGAGCAATCGAACATGACTTGACCGTTTGAGCAACAGAGCAGGACTTGACCGCCTGAGCAACCGAACAGTACTTTCTTACAAACTAGATTTAACTTGACTTTGTGTGTTCTCAATAACACAGATTTGTCAATTGTAGTACACCCTTCCTATAATCTTTTCCTCAAGATTGATGTGTATAATTGTGTATGTATGAAGATTAGGAAGATTAATATTGCTTGAACAATATAGAAGTGAATTGGTAAGCAATGATCGTATGAGAATTTGTGAATAATGAACTCAAGATTGCAAAGCACTATAGATCAAGAGAGATTAGAAACTTAGGTAATTTTATCAATGATTCTTGAGTGTTTATATAGTGTATGAAGAGATATTGCTTCAGGTAAGAAGTATCCGTTAATAGCTAAGAGATGTATCTATCTAGGAAAAAGATAACTCTTGATCAAAAGAAGTGACTATTCAAAAAGTTGGCAGTTGAAGTTTTCAGTCGACTGGACATTCTTGGTCAGTCGATTGAATTCAAAAATGTTCACAAAAATCTACACAGACTCAATCGACTAACCTGATGTGTTCAGTTGACTAGTCAGTGGTTTTAAAAACTTTTTTATACAGCCTTAGTCGACTGTTTACAATAGGTCAGTTGACTGAGTGTTGTTATTTCTGTGCAATAAAACTATTTATGTGTGTATATGAAATATATAAATCAAATGCAAATTTAATATAAATTTGTGAGTGATGAACCTTTACGAAAGATTTTAACAAAGCTCTAAACTAGACTCTATATATACTTATTGTCTCTAGCTAATGATATATAACAAGATGAACCAATATTTTGATTCCATAAGTCCTAATGTTGTCGTAGTCATAGATTCAAGAATTATTGTATCTTGTCAGCACTCAAAACCTATGATCCAACATTCTCCCCCTTTTTGATGATGACAATTCCATTTGCTACAAGCGAATCTTCGACAAGCATTGTTGATTTATCTTTCCCGCTGAATATATGCCCGCAACTTTGATATAGTATTCTCCCCCTGAATCTATGCTATATTTCCTGTCAATAACTTATATTTTCTCTCCCTTTGTCATCGACAAAAAGGAGGGTACTCAAACTAGAGAATATTAAAATACGAGCAATATAATATGGAAACATATCTACATAATCAAAAACATAGCATATAAAACACATCAAACATATTACACAAGAACAAGAGTACACTACTACATAATCACAGGACAAAGAGTTTAAAAGTTACATAGTCAAACTTAGAAAGATACCACATATAACATAGCATAAAATAGATATTGTTTGAAAGTAGGATAACATAGAAGTTCAAGATACCAAGAGCATTAAAAAAAATCCTTACTCATCTCTGATGCTTCATTCATTTGAGCTCTCTTCATCACCTTCAGTTTTCTTGTCGTCAACAACTTCTTCGCCTTCTTTCTCTTCTTGTTCTTCATTCGAAGTAGACCAGGTGAAGTGCTATGCTGGTCATTTCCCATGAGATGTAGGCACGTGAACAGAGGTTGAAGAAGGTTGGGGGCATGTGATCGCTTCCCAAATATTATTGAGAAAACTTTTAATATGATTGATCTTTTTGTTTACCCTAGTGATGTTTTTATCAACTCTAGAAACACTTGATTCTACCAGAGATAGTCATTGATCAAGGAGTCTTTGGTTATGAGAGATGATAGATACGGCTTCTTGTGGCCTTACTTGAGGATTCACTTCTTAAATCTCATAGACTTCTCGTTTGGGTCGAGGAGGTTGGGTTGATGAGGAGGCTTGAATATGGGGAGTTTGTTGACGAGTGGAGGGTTGAGCTTGACTGGAGGCTTAGTTTTCAAGCCAATGTTCGTAAGTGATGATGGTGTTGTCAAGGTATTGTTTTGGCATATTCATTAGGCTAAGCGTCTTAGTGTTTAAGGAGCCTATGGTTGAGCATCCAAAGTCGACAAAAGAAACGTCGAAATGTTTGAGAATGCGCATAACGTATGCACCATAGTGTATCATTCGCATCCGACTTTGATTGAATGTTTGAAATTCATCCAAGATGATGTTATTCTAATTTACTCATCGACTTCCCCAAACAGCATACAAGGATTGAAAATCTCTCTGATATACTTTCTCATAACTTCCGATCCTAGGTTTGATGGTGTGTGTAAGCACATGGTGCATGATGCAAGTCTTGGATCATAAAGCTACTGCCTTTAGTTTCGTTAAATCGTCGGTGAGGAAAAAATGACTTACACGATCTCGAGTATCCATTTTAACGGCTATTTCACTCAACTCCTCTCCTTCATCCGGGCACATAAGAATTCTAGCAAGACATTGAAGAGGAAGGAAAATTTTTATACTACAGTCCAAATTGAAACATCCAGGTTTGAAATAACGTGGTGGTCGAGATTCAAGTCGGCATAGAAAAGCTTGACGAGTAGATGGTTGATCTTGTTGTTGTTTGCAACGTAGTCGATGAGAGACTCTATTTCGCTTCGAAGAGCTAATTCTTGAATTGTACAAGGAGTAAAATTAGGGAACTTAACAAATGATCCTTCGAAAATGCGGTAGTTTTTCATCTTGTCAAAACGTTGTGCTGTTTCTTCATTATGGAGCCATCCTCTAATTTGGGAGTCAGAAGGACCCGTTGATGATTGAGATTGACGTGTATGTTTGGGTGCCATTTGTTGAACTAGGTTTAGAAAGGAAGTAGAAAATTGAAAATTTGAAGACGATAGATTAAATTTGAATAAGTTGAAGGATTTTTGAACGTTTTTAAAGTAGGAGCAGGGATTAATGGCAGGCAGTTGAAAGTACTGGAGTAAAAAAATGAAAAAGTGAAAGATTGAAAAGTGAATTTGAAGTGGCTGTTGGGCAGGAAAACTGGGTTTACCAGTTTCCATCGACTGAACCTTCAATGTCAGTTGACGGGCTATTTAATTGAAATTTAATTTTAATGGTTTAGTCGACTGACTACAAAGGTTCAATCGGCTGAACTCTTCCCGAGAGTTTTTAGTGTAAAAAGGGCAGATTGGTCGACTGAATTGGGAAGTTGATCGACTGACTACAGGGTAAAAATGCAATATTCATTCTAGTTCAATCGACTGTTTTTCCCACTTCAGTCGACTGATGCTAGTGAAGCTGTAGGTTGATATTTCAAGCATTTGCAATAAATTTTTGAACAAGCTAACTTTATACTAGAATGAAAAGAAAGGTATATTATTTTTCAATGCAAATAAAAAAATATAAGAATACAATATATGCATAACTACATAAAAAAATTGACGATTTGGATGAAGAGGATGGAGTGTGGTATTCGTCCGGTTCAGCTTTTGTATTCTCCTAAAGAGGTCGCAGTTGTGACCAACCATGTCCATGTTCCCATGAATTTAGAGAAACAGGGGGACGTTGAGGTGACGGTTCCCATGGATTATGACGTGAAGGAGATGTTGGTTGGTGAATCATGTTGTGCGATGACGATCTACAGAATTTTAGAGCTACTTGTTTAAGGAAGCTTAAGCGCTTCGCATTTACCTTCTACTCATAATACAGCTCTAGTTGTAATTCCATCGTCTCCCGTTGAGAATGATGAATGTCGTCTATCTTTTCTTTGGTAAACGATGATCTGAAAAATAAAAAGCGTTTAGCTCTTTTACCAAGAGGAGTATGACAGGTGTGAGTGGAAGGTGGAACAATTGGAATGGGCTCATAAATAGGAGTAGGTATTGGAAGATTCACTGATTCTGAGCTAATTGATGTATAGGAGAGTGAGGAAGAAACCAAGTTGTTTTGAGAAGACATGATAATAAACAAATTGAAGAGCTTGTGAAAAAAGATAAAGGTTTTTCTTTTCTTTTGAATAAAAGATGGTGATAAGCTATGACAGAACTCATGTATTTATAATGAGAGGTGTTTAAAAATAGATGAACATACATGTGTCAACAATCTTCTTGAATGTTATAGCCATTTATCTAAAAGAAAGAAGTAACTAACAATTCTTGAAGAATAAATGGTTGAAAAAATGAATGGTTAAGAATAAAAGTCAAAAATTGAGCATACTAAAAAAATTGAACTATGATAAGAATTAGAAAGATAAAGTAGTAAGGTAGAATAGCATCAGTATGTCATGCTAGATATCAAAAATTCAAGTGTGTCAAATTACAAAAAAAGTTATTATAAATCTTTTAATGAAATAATTCCCAATTCTTTTCTAAGTTTAATAAAAATATTTCCATTTAAAGGTTTTGTAAATATATCAGCCAGTTGTTTTGCAGAGGATACAAATTCCAATTTGACTAAATCCTTTTCAATATTATCATGAAGAAAATGATGACGTATGTCAATATGTTTAGGTCGTGAGTGATTGACCGAATTTTTGGACAAGTTTATAGCACTTGTATTATAACAAAAAATAGTAGATTTAGATAAATTTATACCAAAATCTTGAAGTGTTTGTTGCATGTAAATGACTTGAGCACATGCTAAAGCAGTAGAAATGTATTCTGCCTCACAAGTTGAAAGTGAAACACAATTTTTTTTCTTGCTAAACCAAGAGTCTAAGGATTGTCCAATGAAGTGACAAGTTCCACTAGTACTTTTTCGATCCGTCCGACATCCTCCAAAGTCAACGTCACTATATGAAACTAACTCGAAAGGACATTCTTTCGGAAAGAAACGTCCAAAATCTTTGGATTTGCATAGATAACGCAATATTTGTTTCACAGCTCGCATATGTGATTCTTTAGGATTTGCTTGAAATTGAGCACATAAACAAACACTCATCATTATGTCAGGTTTACTAGCAGTAAGATAAAGTAATCATCCAATTATACTTCGATATAATTTTTGGTCAACACTTTTGCCATCTTCATCTCTATTGATATGTATCGTTGTACTCGTTGGAGTGGGTTTGGCAGAAGTATTATCCATACCAAACCGTTTAATTAGATTATTACAATATTTTTCTTGATTAATAAAAATTCCATTTTCTAATTGTTTAATCTTTAAACCTAGAAAATAAGACAATTCTCCCATATGTGACATTTCAAATTCTTTGGTAATTATAGAAACTTCCTGACATAACTTTTCATTTGTAGAACCAAAAATAATATCATCTACATAAATTTGAATAATTAAAATATCCCTTTTAGTCGTTTTAATAAAAAGATTTTGATCAACCTTCCCAATTTCAAAACCAGAATCTACCAGCTAGCTTTTAAGTCATTCATACCAAGCACCGGGTGCTTGTTTTAGACCATATAAGGCTTTCCTAGGTTTATAGACGTGGTCTGGAAATTTTTCATTTGTGAATAATGGAGGTTGTTTAACAAAAACATTTTCTTTTATATAAGCATTCAAAAAAGCACTTTTAACATCCATTTGATAAAGTTTGAAATTATGAAAACATGCAAAAGCCAGTAAGATATGTGTTTCTTCAAGTCATGCGACTGGAGCAAATGTTTCTTCATAGTCAATTCGTTCTTCTTGATTATATCCTTGTGCAACTAATCTAGCCTTATTCCTAGTTATATTACCTTGTTCATCTGCTTTATTTTTGAAGACCCATTTAGTACCAATGACTGTTTGATCACTCGGTCTAGGAACTAGTTCCCAGACTTTGTTTCGTTCGAATTGGTTTAGCTCTTCTTGCATAGCTATAATTCAATAGTCATTAGTAGAGGCTTCTTTTGCATTTTTAGCTTCAATTTTAGAAAGAAATGCTACATGACCCACTTGATTAAGTTAATTTCTAGTTCTAACATGTGAATCAATTTCTCCTATGACATTTTCTACTGCGTGATCTCGTAAAATCCTAGGAGGAGATCTTAATTCATTTTCATTATAAACATTGTTTGCATCTTCTTCAAAATTATGAATAAGGTTTTCATCTTCTACAAAATTATTTTAAGTAATCATATTTGTGACTATCTAAGGTGTAACTTCATAATCCTCAAAATGTTTATTAAATTTGAAATTTTCGTTGAATCAAACATGAAGTGTTTCTTCGATTGTTTTTGTTTTTTTATTAAAAATTCGATAAGCTTTGCTTCGTTCCGAATATCTTATGAAGATTCCTTCATCGGATTTTGGATCAATTTTTCCAAGCTAATCTTTTGTATTTAAAATAAAACATTTTGAACCAAAAGTTTTAAAATAAGAAATGTTCGGTTTTCTTTGATGAAAAAGTTCATATGGAGTGTGTTTTGTTAAAGGTATGATGGAAACATGATTCAAAACATAGCAAGCAGTTGCTACAGCTTCTGCCCAGAAATGTTTTGGTAATGTGCTTCCATTTAATAGAGTTCTTGCACATTCTTGTAACGTTCCTTTCAACCACTCCATTTTGTTGTGGTGTTCTAGGAAAATAAAAATTATGATAAATTCCCTTTTTATAACAAAAATATTCAAAAGCTTCATTTTTCAAATTCACCTCCATGATCACTTCTGATATTTTTAATTTTTGAATTTTTGAGATTTTGAATTCTTTTTGCAATGATCTTGAATTTTTCAAAAGTACCACTTTTATTTTTTAGAAAAATAGTCCAAGTATATCTTGAGAAATCAACTACTATAACAAACACATATTTGTTATGGTTTATAGATTGAACTTGAGTTGGACCAAAGAGATCCAAATGCAATAGTTCTAGTGGTTGTATAGTAGAAATATTTTTCTTTGATTTAAAGGATGATTTTGATAATTTTCCTAATTGACAAGCATCACAAATATCATTTACTTTAAAATTCATTTTTGGTAAACCTTTTACTAGCTCATTTTGAGATAATTTATTTATAGCTTTGAAATTAATATGATAAAATCTTTTATGCCATAACCAAGGATCATTGTCTTTGGTTATTAAACACATATTTGTATTGTTATTTACATTCATATTTAAAATATAAATATTTTTATCTCTAAAACCTTCAAATATAAGATTTTTATTTTGATCAAAAATGCTACATTTATTTTCAGAAAAGAAATATCGAATCTTTTGTCACACAATTGGCTAATACTAAGTAAATTATGTTTCAAATTTTTAACTAATAAAACATCTGTAATAAGAGGTAAATTAGATATACCGTTACTGCTCATATCGCCTTTGCCGATGACATATCCTTTGGAATTATCTCCAAATGTGACAGAACCTCCATATGAGTAGATAATATTAGTTAGCATCTCTTTGTTTCCTATCATGTATTTTGAGCAACAACTGTCTAGTATTCATTTTCCTCTCTTTTTAGGTGGTACCTGCAAAATACAGAAATAACATTGGTACCCACCATTTTCTTTTGGGTCCTAAGAGTTAGATCTTAGAAAGCCAAACCCAAGAGGGTTTAGAATTCCTTTTGAAAATAAAATCTTTGTTTTTATGATCATTTTTTATAAAAGATTTTACATATTTATTTCTAGTCAAATATTTATTTGTTTTAGGAACCCAAATTTTAATTGATTTGGTAAAATTTGAAATTTTTTAATTCGGTTTCATAACTTTATTATTCCTTTTATATGAAGAAGTCTTTTTCTTTGGAATAAATTTAGAAGATTTCATAAATCCTAGTCCTTTTTTATTTGAAGTAGTTTGAGAATTTTCTATAATTTTGAAAAGATTTTCTCTTCCTTTATTAAAATTAGAGACATTTTTAGTAATATCTTCTAACTTTGTTTTAAGGCTATAATTATCTAATTCTAAATCTTGACATTTGCTTTAAGATCGTGATTTTCAATTAATTTTGCATCATTCTTGTCTTTTTGTGTTTCTATCTCTTGACTTAACACAGAGAGTTCAGATGTCATATTAGAACAAGATTCTTAAGTAACCTCAAGTTCTTCTTCTAAGATTTGTTTCTCATCTCTTAGCATATCTATTTCGATTTCAGTTCTGTTCAGTTTTTCAAGAGATTCTTTATATCTTCTTTTGATGCATTTTAGCTTATCAAGTAATTCTGAGTTTATTTCTAATAAATCATCAAAATTTTGATCGCTCACCTCATCTTTTGTGGCCATAAACATACATTAGCTTGTTCTGTATCACTGTTATAGTCACTATTTGATGATGAGGATGATTCTGAATCGTCCCAAGTGACAGAGAAAGTTTTCTTCTTGAATCTGTCTTTCTTGTGCTTATGTTTGTCTTTTTTTTTCTCAGGACAATCTTTCTTGATGTGGCCTTTCTTGTGACATTCATAACATGCTAGAGCAGATGATGATGGTTTGTTGGTGTTGTTATTGCTGCTAAAACTATTCTTGTTATTTCTGAATTTATTGCTGTTTTTAAATTTCAAAAACTTTTTGAAATTTTCAGGAATGAATGTCATATCTTCTTCATCTGAATCTGATTCATCCTTTTTTGCTTGGAATGCTATATTCTTCTTATCTTGAGCATGTACCTGGTTTGCCTAGTGATTAACTTCATAAGACATTAGATTTTCAATCAGCTCCTCCGGTTTTATGGTCGAAATGTCGTTAGCTTCTTCAATTGCTAAGACTTTTCGTTCCCACTCATCCGTTAGTGAGTTGGGAATTTTTGAAACAATATCAAAATCTGTATAATTTTCTCCTAATGCTATCAAAGTATGTATATATCTTGAAATCTAGAGTACATTTCATTTATAATCTCATCTTGCTTCATTTTAAAATTCTGGAACTGATTTTTGAGCATAGAAATTTTACTCTGTTTTACTTTGTTAGTACCTTAATGTGTAATTTTATGCGTACGTCAAATTTCATGAGCAGTTTTACACATGCTTATTATATTAAATTCATTTTTGTCTAATGCACAATAAAACTATTCATAGCTTTAGCATTTGTAGTAGTGTCTAATTTTTGTGTGTTAGACCATGTTGAATATTCAGTAGTAGGAACTGTATATTCAGATTGCATAATGTTCCAGGTTTCATAACTACTTACTTGTATATAGATTCTCATTCTAGTAGCCCAATAGTTATAGTTCATTCCATTAAATGGAGATGGTCGTGCAGTAGATTGACCTTCTAGAAAGGTGGTGTTAGTTACAATGCTGGTTTTGTTTTCCATATTAAAAAAATTCAGATAACTATGTTACAGTTATATGATGGTCTTGCTCTGATACCAAATGAAAGTGACCGTGCTATAGGATCGAGTAATATTGAATATAATAAATAACTAGTGCGGAAAATAATAGCAATAAAGTAAAATAACACCAGAGATTTTTATACTGATTCGAACTCCCGTTCTACGTCCACTCCCGGACTGCTTCTGAATTTATAGCTAGCAACCCTCACTTAACCCGGAGGAACAGGTATTACACTGCCTAAGCAAAATAGAACTTGACCACCTGAGCAACAGAACAGAACTTGACCGTCTTAGCAATCGAATAGGACTTTCTTACAGACGGGATTTAACTTGACTTTGTGTAGTCTAAATAACATGAATTTGTCACTTGTAGTACACATTTCCTATAATCTTTTCCTCAAGATTGATGTGTACAATTGTGTGTGTATGAAGATTAGGAAGATTAATATTGCTTAAAGAATATAAAAGTGAATTGATAAGCAATGATCGCAAGAGAATTTGTGAATAATGAATTCGAGATTGCAAAGCACTATAGATCAAGAGAGATTAGAAACTTAGGTAATTTGATCAATGATTCTTGAGCGTTTATATAGCAAATGAAGAGTTGTGGCTTCAGGTAGTAGGTATCGGTTAATAGCTAAGAGATGCATCCATCTAGGAAGAAGGTAACTCTTGATCAAAAGAAGTGACCATTCAAAAAGTTGGAAGTTGTAGTTTTCAATCGATTGGACATGCTTGGTCAATCGACTGAATTCAAAAACGTGAACAAAAATATGTACAGACTCAGTTGACTAACTTGGTGTGTTCAGTCGACTAGTCAGTGTTTTTAAAAACTTTTTTATACAGCCTCAATCGACTTTTTACAGTAGGTCAGTCGACTGAGTGCTGTTATTTTTGTGCAATAAAACTATTTGTGTGTGTATATGAAATATATAAAACAAATGCAATTTTAATAGAATTTGTGAATAATGAACCTTGAGAAAAGATTTTAACAAAGCTCTAAACTAGACTCTATATATACTTATTGATTCTAGCTAATGATATATAACAAGACGAACCAATATTTTGAGTCGATAAGTCCTGATGTTTTCTTAGTCGTAGATTCATCATAGATTCATGAATTATTGTATCTTGTCAACACTCAAAACCTATGATCCAACACATAGGTATATGGTTATAGCTTGAATAGCATCCATAAGTGACAATAGTTTTTGCCCTTTTGTTGCATCTATTAATTGATCGATTCGCGGTAGTGGGAAACAATCTTTCGGACATGCTTTGTTCAAGTCTGTATAGTCAAAGCATGTTCCCCATTTTCCATTTGATTTCTTTACCAGAACTGGATTGGCTAACCACTTTGGGTAGTATATTTCTCAAATAAACCCATTCTCAAGGAGTCTCCTAACTTCTTCTTTCAAAGCATCTGATCGTACCCTGTCTAACTGTCTCTTCTTCTGCTTAATGGGGGTTGCTTCTGGACTGATGTTGAGTTAATGATACATAACCATTGGATCAATCCCCACTATATCAGAATGGGACCAAGCAAATACGTCCTTATTGACCTTAAGGAATTGGATCAAATCCTTCTTCAAGTCGTAATTCAAATCCTGTACGACTTTGACCATTTTAGTAGTATCATCTGAATCTATGTATGCTTCCTCAAGGTCCTCTATAGGTTTTATCCTTTCTGTTTCCCTTTGAAAATTGAATTTGGTAATGATTGGGCTTTCTTCGGTGGAATTGGCGTCAACTCTCTTTCTTTTTCCTCCTAAAGGAATGTACCTTTCATACATGCACTTGTTAGACTTATTAATTTTAACTTTTTCTTCGAATGATGGATGTGAAAATCCATCATCTGAAGGCTGTAAAATAGTAGAAGAATCAAAGTAAGCAGAATAATCCCTCTTACATTGATCTATGGTAGCAAAATACATCTCTCGAGAGCTGAACTGCTCCTCTTAGATTGTGCCTCATCCTCTCTTTGTCAAGAATTTTACCATTACATATTTTGGGGAGACGAATGCATTTATCTCGTAGAGTGCCGACCTTCCAAAGAAGGCATTGTGGTAAGAGGGCTGGTTGATAATCACAAAAATAGTCTTGAAGGTTCTGCAAGATGGTGGCACCACCATTTGCATAAGCCGCTTCACTTGCCCCACCGGAATCGGCCCTTTTATTATTGAATCCAAAGATTGGTTCCATGTAGGGCTTTAGTTGGTCCTCGGGGATGCTCATTTGATCGAAGGCATGCTTGAAGATTACGTTGACTGCACTGTCAGTGTCTACAAGAATTTTGAAGATGATGGACAATACAATTTGAGTAGTAATCATCAATGGATCGTTACGCGGATGGTGAACCCCCCTTTTAAGCCCTTGAGGAGTGATAACCAGGTTCGGCATTTGAATACTGGGACGTGGATTCTTCAATAGGGGCTCTTCTAGGACAGAGAAGACGCCTTCTTTAGCTTCCTTGATGTATCTGTTTCGGGCCCCATTGTTGTTTCTTGTGATGTGGCCCACCATGAATTACATCAATTCTATTTATTGGCGGGCTTAAGCTCAATAGGTCTTCATCTTCCAATATATTTACAGCATTGCCAGGGTGTTTCTATGGACCATCCCATATCCGTTAAGCTTTCTACCGATCCTAAATAAATTCCTTCAAATGACCCTCATGGATCAGTTTGTGGATGATTCTAGCTAGAACCCTACACTCATTGGTTTTGTGGCCGTTTGACTTGTAATAAGCACAATAATCCGCTTCCTTTCGTTATTTAGGGCTATTCTTGGCCTTAAAGGAGATTGGAAAGTTGACTTTTTCCTTGGCCATAACATAAACGTAAGACAGTGGCTTGTTTAAAGCAACATCGTTAGTAATGGGCTCATCCCATCTTATTCTTTTATTTCCTCTGTCTTGGCCAAATCTCCACCCTTCTTTCTTAGGGATAGCATTCCTTTTAGCATAGTAAAGCTTATCCATCCAAATGAACTTGTCAGCCTGGAAATGGAAACCTTGTAAATCTTTACACCCATTAACGAAGAGCTACTTCCAGAAGGGGGTGTTCTCTATCAAGCCGGAATGTACTGTAATAAGCTTGTCTTCGTCATTCATATCTTTTGCTTTTAGTACTTTAGCATTGAATCTCCTTAGATAATCCTATAAGGATTCCCCCTAACTTTGCTTTATGTTGGCCAAGACTGTATAATCTATAGTGGGATGTTGTCAAAGGAATACTATCCTCCGACACTCTCAACTGATGGAACCGTGTCGCCAAATCCAACTGGGAAAATACTCTGGCTCCACTCAACTGATCAAACAGATCATCAATTCTTAGCAAAGGATACTTATTCTTTATCGACATTTCATTTAGCTTATGATAGTCGATATCTATCCTCAATAACCCATTTGGTTTCTTCAAGAATACCATGGCCGCTCCCTAAGGCGAACTGCTTGGTCCAATAATTCCTTCCTTCCAGATTCACTAGCTGCACCTTTAGTTCCTTCATTTTAGTCAGTGTCATCTTGTTAGGTGGTCTACTCACAGGTTCAGCTCCTAGCACAAGATCTATCCAAAAATCAACAGCTCGTTTCGATGGTAGTCCTGTGACTGGCTCAAAAACATCTATAAACTCTCTTGCTATTCGAACCTAACTTAGATCTTCTCCCACTTCCATTGCACTTAACGAAGCACAACTACTCTGGTCAGAATTTTTTACCGAGAATAAAATTCGGTTATGACTATTAGGGTGTCTTAGTGATATCTCTCCATACTGGCAAAATATCCTTGCCTTATACCTCCTCAACCAATCCATACCCAATATGATTCCAAAATCTATGAAATCGATAACATACAGACTGCATGCAAACATATGACCTAACAAGTCGAGTTCTAACTGGTAACGTCTCATCTCCAAAGTTGCATACCCTCCTATTGGATTTGCAACCCTTAAGAATAATAAGGTATGTGGGTTCTAAGCATAACCTATCAACCAAATACTAAGATATGAATGAATGTGATGCCCTAGTATCAAATAGTGCCCTAACTGGTATACTCTAAATCAAAAACGTACCTTCGATCACATTCTTTCCTTTATCGCTATAGTAGGCTTAGCTGATGATCCAACAGCAAAGGCCTTCCACTTGCCCGCCCTGATTGGCTCTAGACACTGGTTCTTTTAAGGCCCCACTTGATCATAATTGAAGCACTTTACGTTCTTCTTATCTACAGCCTTCTTTCCCTTGCCTGACCGTCATTCATGAGCGTAATGACCCTTCTTGTCACATTTGTAGCACACCAAATCAGCCTTTGCATTCTTTGTAGCATCCCCTTTCTGGGCTCCCTTCTTCTTAAAGAATTTCCTCTTCTTTCCCTGAGGACCTTGGGATTCTACTAGCTTCTCTCTGGCAGAAACTGCAAGCATCTCTTTATGGCGAATGGTCATTCCCACCACCACATTACAAGATTCTCGGATATGAGTCATGGTCATTCTAGCAAGCTCCGGTCTCAGTCCTCAAATGAACCTCTCATTCCTTCTGATGTCAATGTCAACCATAACATATCCATATTGAGACAGCTTATCAAACTTAGTAGCGTATAGGATTACTGACATCCCTCTTCGAACTAGAACCATGAACTTCCTCATCAATGCTGCCTTAGCAACTTCAGATAAAAACTTTTTCTCAAACCTCATTCTGAAATCATCCCATGTCAGCTCTTCCTCCGAGACTCCGGTTGTTACACAATTCCACCAGTGAAGCACTGCCTCTTGCAACTTTCTAGAGGCCAGCCTCCTCTTTTTCCCCATCATCCAAGCCTAAATCAGCAAAGATCCTCTCAAAGCTCCGAAGCCAATTCTTAACTTCAACAGCATCCTCCGTTACGGCAAACGGATTTCCACCCAGACTGGTGTAGTCTCTGCTCAACTTAGCATAGTTATTCCTAACGGTTAATACACCATCCCTGCATCTACTGGCAGATTTCCAACACCCATATCAGCTTCAGCATTTGGGTTAGCATTAGCCTGTCCACCTTGGTTCCTCCTAGTATTAGGTCGAGCATTTCCATTGGTTGTGGTGCTTCCTCCACCTATATTTCCTCTTCCGTTTCATGCTTACATATCTTCTTTCTCGTAAATCTGCATACGAGCCTTAGTAAGATACAGAAGAATTGTCTAAGACAGAGGGGAACACGTACTTATATATATATATATATATATCTTTAATAATAGTTGTAATACCTTTGGTGTCACACTTTTTTAGTGTCAGCGTGAACTACCAAAAATGCCCCTATACGGACAAATCTTAATTTTACTTAAAAATAGAATCTGACGGTTAAGCTTCCACGATATTAACAAATCTTAATATCCCCTAAAAATAGGATCTAACAGTTAAACTTCATTTCAAATTCAAAATGTCAATCTATACTTAAATATAGGATCTAACAAATAAACATTTTTTCTTTAATTAACTACAAATTCGTTGTTTATTAATTAATAATATAAATAAAATTCGAGACTAACAAAAAATTAGATATTGCAACTTAAAAATAAAAATTTCAATTAACTGCACATGATTCAACGTAAAAACATGTCTAAATATTTGTGCAAACCATTTTTTTTGAACATGTTAATCATATATAATCTGTAGAAAAACAAATCATGTGCGAAGCACATATCATCGTCACGTGTGAAGCACATATCATCACGCACGAAGCGCGTGCTGTAACGCTCGTATATATATATCAAATACAAGTACGTTACTATAGTGTTAACCCAAACCCCGATTATATTTTCAAATTCATTGGACTATGTTTGAAAATCTTTTTAGGTTTAACTTTCTTTTAAATTTTCATAAACTTACGCTCTGATACCAACTTGTAACATTCCCCTACTTGGAGGCCCAAAACTAACAGTTACGAATGCTGCATTCACCCATAGTTATTAATCATCGGCGATCAAATACGGTGGTGTTAGATTCATTGATAAATAGAAACACATGAATATGGAAAAAATTTAAAACTTCAAACAAGATCTAATTCCATATCAAAATATTTCCAATTCATTACATAATCCCATAATTGCAAATCACGTTCAGAAAAAATATATTTACTACAACATACGTCAAGAGTGACATATGAAGATGCCCCCTTGGATGATCAGATTATATGTAGGCAATATAACAATTTTGCCATTACAAACAACACAGCGGAATCAAATAAAGAAAACTCTATATAGCTATCATACCTTTTGCACATCTCCGGAAGCTTTATTCGTCTCATGAGGTACCTGAAAACCTCAACTCTCAAACTACTCAAACTCAATTGAGTACCCAAAAGTTTAAGGGGAAACATAAACTTCGAGTCAGACATAAAGCCTGGTATAAATAATAATCTACCATCTCAAATCTTTTAGATATCTAGTGAGACCACGCCGCTTAGTGGAACGGGTTTCCCCTTACTAGTATCCTAAAAAACCTTTTTAAAACCATATACTATGCTCCTGCATCCATAATGGTTAAAACATTGTCATTTCAAAATATTATGATGATATGCAAACAAGTTAAAACATACTGGATTTCCCATCCTCTGTTTAATTGACTCCCTGTCATATTTATAATCTTTAGGATCACTATTATCCTATTAGTTCTCATGGGCTTACTATAACCTTTATATAATATATGGACTCCCTATCTTATTTCATAGTTTCATTGATGCACAATGAATCTATTGGCCCCTGCCAATTAACTTAATAGATTCATAGGTTCCCCTGAAACTATTGGTGATTCCAATAACTTCTCTCTTATCCTAGTTTCAATGGGTTGACTGGGAACCTAT
This sequence comes from Allium fistulosum, assembly GCA_030737815.1. Classification (NCBI taxonomy): domain Eukaryota; kingdom Viridiplantae; phylum Streptophyta; class Magnoliopsida; order Asparagales; family Amaryllidaceae; genus Allium; species Allium fistulosum. The sequence goes on along the minus strand of CM060902.1, from coordinate 185,745,494 downwards.
TAGCCCCTGCTAATATCTTTTCTTGTTATCTTAGTTTTCATGGGTTGTCCAAGAACCTATTGGCATCTGTCAATAACTTAATCCGGACATAGTTTTAATGGGATCTGTATAAACTGGCCCCTACCAACCACAGTTTATAACATAGTTTTCATGATCACTATGAACCTATTGGTAACCCCCATAACTTTCTAATCATAGTTTTCATGGGTGCATTATGAACCTATCTCTCTGACAACTTCTATATTTAAGCATCTTATATTTTGGTCTCCTTGACCATGTAACACCCCATATTTTTGGTAACATTATTTAGGATATTAAATTAGTTATATTAAATAAAATAATGTGTTAATTATGGGATTGAGATTTGATTTCATTTAAAGTTTAGTCGTGGAATTAACAATGAATCAAAAAAAGAGTTTAAATTGAAAAAAAGGAGGGGTAAAATAAGAAAGATGCCATTCCTATTCCCTATACCCTTTGGTCGTCCCCGCGTCTATTTCATTTCATCAAAAATATTAAAATAAGAGGCCAGCCACAATTAACAAGGAAAAAGGAAGAAAAGCTAGGAAGAAGCTAATTCAAATCAAATCAATTCACATCTCAATCTCTTTAATCTATAAAGCTAAGGTGAATAATGTTTACATCTCATTTTTGATTGTATTTTCGGTTTTTAGCTGAATGCCGAACATGTTGCAACAATTTGCCATGTTTTGAATTATGGAATGGTTATATATACATGTTGATGATTTATGTATGTTCATATTGATTTTGTGATATGTTTTAAGGTGAAAACCCTATAAAATGACGTCCAAATGCCTTGAGAATTTTTTATGAAGATCATAACTAATATTTTAGAGACAGGTTTCAATTTTCGGAATTTTTAGAAATTATGTGGAATTTATATGAATTTCCTAGTAAAGAAAACGTTAATATGGGTTAATAATTATTTACGGTTAAATAATAAAGAATGTTGGAAAACATATTAAAAGAGATTTTATGGAATTTTTGTAGAATTTTACTAAGTGTTTTAAGGGTTATATAAAATTATTTAAGGTATGAGACTTAAATATTTATATAATTAAAAGAGTAGAAGGGGCTTTTTGTAAAATAATTTAGGTTATTAAATCTGGAAAGTCGACAGCGCTTTTGAAAAGTGCAATGATTTTTATTGGTAAAGAAAAATGCAACCAATCAAAATTAGACACGTGAAGAAGGTTAGGTGGAAAGAACTATTTGCTACATGTTTTTCACCGTTTCGACACCATCGGGACCAGGTTCCGCTTCCTCGTCTTCGGTTTTGACACAGTCGAAACCAATGCACATGGTATCAGGGAACTGGTACGTAGTGAATTGGATATAGGCGGAAGGTATGGAGTCGAAACCAGAAGTTTCGAAGGGGTTGAGGCAATACTTTATTTTTAAATTAAAATGCACCTACTTACTTTCGACTAAAATGGCTTTCGACTAAGTAGCTTTCGACTCAGATAGCTTTCGCAAGGTCAAATGGTTTTAAAAGAAATGGTTTCGATTGGGTTACACTTTGTTTTAAATGATTACTTTGGACTGAGTCAAAGCCTTTAGCTACCACTCCCTACCTTTCGACCAAGATGGTTTCGAAAGGATTGTTTTGTTTTCTAAAAATCTGGCCATCTTTCCAATGCTTTCAAAGAGATGGTTTCGACACCATCACTTCAATACATAGGAAATAGTTTCGAAGCAAATGCTTTTGAATTAAATTTTTTAAGATCCTTTTTCTATAATTGAAGTAAAACCCAAATGGTTTCGAAAGAGGTAGTTTTAAAAGGTTTCGAAACAGATGCTTTTAACTTTATGGGTTTCTGATCCTTTTGCTCTACTTGAAGGCAGAATCCAAATGGTTTCAACCTAGACATTTTTCAAAGGTTTCGAAGGGGTAAATTTTTGAATGGTTTCGAATGGTTTCCACATATTTTAAATTGAACCCAAAGAGCTTTTGAAAGGATTGAGCTTTGACTATTTCGAAAGGTTTTATTGAATGGTTTTGAAAGGGGTGGTTTCCAATGGTTTCGAAAGGGTTTAAAGGATGGGTATTTCCTATGCTTTTGAAAGGCAATATTTAAAAGGTTTAAAGGAGGATGTCTGATATTTTGAAGCTTTCGGAGAAAAGAAAGTAAAGGTTTTTCAAATGTTTTCGAAAGTCGATATTTCATGGTTTCGAAAGGGTCTTTCATAGTTTCGAAGGAGTTACCTTCAATGGTTTCGAAAGTGTTGTTTAATGGTTTTAAACAAAGGTTTCGAATATATTTAATAGGCAATGTAGCCTAAGTATTTTGAAGTTAAAAAGGGTTTTAACTTGTTTTGGAAGGATAGCTAATCCTCATTAAAATCCATCAACATTATTTTGAGTAAAGAATATATATCATGGCAAAATAGCTTAGAGTGAAGCCATGAATATATTTTCCTTTTATAAGTATGATTTAAAAGGTTAAATCATTTTAAAAAGGTTTTCAAGGAAAAAGATATAGGGTAGTTAACCCTAAGAAAATAATTTGGATTGTTAGTCCATTTTGATTCGGACAGTTAGTCCAGTTTGCGGGCGGTCAGCCCAGTTGTATGGACAGATAGTCCATCTGTAGCATAACGGACCTTGCTATTATGTTGTGGAAATATAGTCAACTTACTACCCATTTTTCGATAGATAGTCCATTTATTAGCATAAAGTATATTGCTATTTTGATATAATCAGTTTGATTAACCAGTTTGGTTGCAGGAATGGATTTGCAAAATATATGTTTTAAAGAGGATATTAGTGAGGGGAAACTTGTTCCGCTAAGCTGTGTGATCTCACTTAATATCAGTAAACTGATATGTAACAGAATTATTCACACCAGGCTTTATGTCTGACTCTAAGTTTTTGTTTCCCCTTAAACTCTCGGGTGCTCAAAATTTATTTGAGTACGCTAAGGGTTGAGATTTTTAGGTTTTAGTCTTTTGGCAAATAAAGCTTCCAAAGACGAGTAGGTTGCTAACGGATAGCTAATTAGGAATTGTAGATTGTTTTGTTTATTTCCGATGTGTATTAAGTCAGATATGACTTTTTGCTTTAATCAACCAAGGGGGCATCATCATATGCCACTCTTGGCATATTTTTGTAATGATTATAATTAATTTTTACCTAGGAAACGATATGGGATTATGTAACTTGGATATGAATTTGTTTTGAAATGTAATTAGTGCCACTCTTGGCTTTTTTGTTGTGCCTCTGGAAAGGGCTTTTTTTTTTGGTGTGCCTCTGGAGAGGGCTTTTGTTTTTGTTTGCCTGAAAGTTACTTCCCACAGTTAAATGGATCCACGGAGCAGACGCAAGCTAACTAACTGGATGTTTGTTTGCACAAACGATCGTAATTAACTAGCAAGGGCCTGGAACCTTCAATCTTGGGAAGGTGCCCCTTCGATGGTCCCACCAACCTTTTTGTTTGAGAAAAACATTTCATTTTACGGCGTGCCTCGTTAGAGGGCTTTGTGCCTCCGGAGAGGGCTTTGTTCCTCCGGAGAGGGCTTTTTGTTTCGCTTGCCAGGAAGTTGCATCTCACAGTTAAGTGGATCCACGGAGCAGACGCAAGCTAACTAACTGGATGTTTGTTTGCATCCTTTGTTGACCGAATCCCATCTTTCTCAGTCGCAATTAACTAGCAAGGGCCTGGAACCTTCAATCTTGGGAAGGTGCCCCTTCGATGGTCCCACCAACCTTTTTGTTTGAGAAAAACATTTCATTTTACGGCGTGCCTCGTTAGAGGGCTTTGTGCCTCCGGAGAGGGCTTTGTTCCTCCGGAGAGGGCTTTTTGTTTCGCTTGCCAGGAAGTTGCATCTCACAGTTAAGTGGATCCACGGAGCAGACGCAAGCTAACTAACTGGATGTTTGTTTGCACAAACGATCGCAATTAACTAGCAAGGGCCTGGAACCTTCCATCTTGGGAAGGTGCCCCTTCGGTGGTTCCACTAACCTTTTTGGTTGAGAAACAAGATTCCATTTTGGCTGTTTTGGTCTACTTGCCCATGTTTAGTCATCATCTGCTTCTTGGTGATTCCTCGTTATCGTCTCCAAGTACTTATTCCTTTCTTTTGCAAGTTGTTTCATTTTTCCAGAGAAGTGTACTTCATTGTTAAGCGACTCCATGGGGCAGACGCAAGCTACTTAACCGGATGTCTGTTTGCTCAAACGATCGCAATCAGTTAGCAAGGCCTGGAACCTTCACTTTGGGAATGTGCCCCTTCGGTGGAATCACCAACTGTTTGTGTGAAGCACTTCTTATGTTTGGAATTGAGTTCGGAATTTTTGTGGCTTGACATTTGTTTGTTGAGTGATTTGTGGGAATCGCTTGGTCTTGTGATGTGTTGAATAGGTAAGCCTTGCTTTGATAGCCTGTAATATTTAGTTGACATTTTAGCAACATATTTAAGATATTTGCACATCGAAATGAAACAAGCATTTTACAGTAATAGAGAAAACAAGATTTATAGTGGTTCGGCCAAGAATTGGGCCTACATCCACTTTATAGTTTTTATTATTGATTCACAATAATACATCCACAATTATTTTACAAATTTAAGAATAGCTTCTAAGTAAAATATGGACGTAAGTGATTGCTGTTCCAGGCTCTTGGTATTGGATCTCCTTCAACAGTTGTGAGCTTGAAAGTGCCATCAAGAAGTTTTTTGCCTATGACATATGGCCCTTTCCAGTTTGGCCCAAACACTCTTGTTGCTGTCATGACCCTTTTCAAGACTAAATCCCCAATTTCAAAGCTGCGTAGGCGAACTTTAGAATTGAAGTGCCTGGCTATCCTTTGCTGATGAGCTACAACTCTGAGCTCAGCCTCTTTCCTTTTCTCATCAAGTAAGTCAAGTGCTTCAAGTTGCAGCTTTTCATTTTCAGCTTGGTTGAAATGAATTCTCCTGTGTGAGGGAACCTCTATTTCCACCAAAATCATTTCTTCTGATCCATATGCTAATGAGAATGGAGTGTGCCTAGTCGTCGTTTTGTGGGTAGTTCTGTATGCCCATAGTGCTAGTGGCAGCTTATCGACCCAACCACCTTTTGCTTTTTCCAGCTGTTTTTTGATGGTTGATTTGATAATTTTTTTCACTGCTTCCACTTGCCCGTTTGCCCGCGGATGAGCCACTGCGAGAAGCTTTTTCGGATCTTGAATCGCCTGCAAAAGTCCTAGAATTCTTCGCTTCCGAATTGGGTACCATTGTCTGTGATTATCTTCTGAGGCACACCATACCTGCAAATGATATTTTTAGTTACAAAATTTATCATCTTTTTAGAGGTAATAGTAGCCAATGGTTCAGCTTCAGCCCATTTAATGAAATAATCAATAGCAACAATAGCATATTTGATTCCGGACTTGGCAATCGGCAAAGGCCTAATGAGATCAATCCCCCAAATGGCGAATGGCTATGGACTGACCATTTGTGTTAGCTCGGTGGAAGGTGCTCTTGGGATTTTTGCAAATCTCTGGCATCTATCACACTTTCGGGAGTAGCTAGCAGCATCTCTATTAATATCTGGCCAGAAATACCCATAGAGAATTTTCTTTGCAAGAGTTTGTCCACCCGAATGATCCCCACACTCTCCTCCGTGCACCTCAGCTAGAATCGTTTTAGCTTCTTCCTTGGTTACACATCGGAGTAATGGCATTGAGAATCCTCGTCTGTACAATTGGCCATCTTGAATTACATATCTTGAGGCTTTTCTTAACAGCTTCTGACGCTCTTTTGAGTTTTCTGGCAGGGAGCCGTTGAGTAGATATTTCTTGATCAGGGTCATCCACGACTCCTGCTCTTGAGATACAGCCATAATCCAGTCAATATCCATCTCATCAGTACTTGGAGCTGACAAGACTTCCATAGGGACCAATCCCAATAATTGAGCTTCGCCAGAGCTTGAATATTTCACGAGAGAATCTGCCTTTATGTTCTCTTCCTGGGGTATATGGTTTATTGTATAATGATCAAAGTCATCGAGAAGTTCCCAGGCCTTTGACAAGTAAGCAAGCAGGTTTCCTCCTTTAGTTTGAAACTCTTTCTTGACTTAGCATACAATAAGCTGGGAATCACTGAAGATCTGCAATACTTTGATGTTCAGTTCTTTGGCAATCTTCAAGCCAGCAATAAGAGCTTCATATTCTGCTTCATTATTTGTCGAAGGAAATTCTAATCTCAATGCATAGCACAATGACCGCCCTTCGGGAGTTTCAAGCGCAACCCCAGCTCCGGAACAATAGTCATTTCTTGCACCATCAACATACAATTTCCATTGGATCGGGATGTCATCAGTTGTTTCTTCCTCACTGCCACCTTTATCTGTGTATTCTGCAATGAAATCTGCTAAAGCTTGTCCATTGATGCTCTTCGGGGATGATAGGTGATATCGTATTGACTGAGTTCAATATTCCACTTTAGAAGACGACCCGAAGTTTCAGGGCGAAATAAGACTTGCTTTAGAGGTTGATCAGTGAGGACTTTAATAGGATGAGCCTGGAAATATGGCCTCAATTTTCTGGATGCAATCAACAGACAATAGGCGAGCTTTTCCAGCTTTGAGTAATTCATCTCTGCCTCAGTGAATCTTTTGCTAATGTAATAAACCGGGCGCTGAACTTTTGCATCTTCCTGTATCAATGCTGCACTGAGAGCATGAGATGAAACAGCTAAGTATATGAAAAGATCTTCACCATTGCTGGGTTGAGAAAGTACTGGAGGCATTTCCATGTGATGAATCTGTTCATCAAAAGCTTTCTGACATTCAGGAGTCCATTCAAAGTTTTTCTTTCCTTTCTTCAGGGCGTCAAAAAAGGGAATGCATTTATCAGTAACCCTGGAAATAAACCGACTTAAAGCAGCTACTTTCCCGTTAAGGCTTTGCAATTCCTTCTTTGTTCTAGGGGCTTTGACTTCTCTTAAAGCAGTGATCTGAGCAGGATTAGCTTCGATACCCCTAGCACTCACAATGAAACCCAAGAATTTTTCGGACTCTACCCCGAATGAACATTTTAGAGGATTTAGCTTCATTCCATACTTTCGGAGGACCACGAACATTTATGCCAAATGATCCATGTAGTCTACTGCTTTCTTTTATTTCACCAACATATCATCAACATATACTTCCATAATTTTTCCAATCTGAGGTTTGAACATAGCATTAACAAGTCTTTAATATGTTGCCCCGCGTTCTTTAATCCAAAGGGCATGACTTTATAACAGTAAAGACCAACATCAGTGATGAAGCTCGTATCCTCCTGATCTGGCTCATGCATCATAATTTGATTATATCCTGAGTAGGCATCCATAAAAGACAATAATTCATGCCCGGCTATTCCATCCACCAACTGATCAATCCTGGGTAACGGGAAGCAATCTTTGGGGCATGCTTTGTTCAAGTCTGAAAAGTCAATGCATACTCTCCACTTTCCATTTGCTTTTTTAACCAACACAGGATTAGAAACCCAATTTGGATAAGTGGATTCTTTGATAAAGCCATTTTCCATGAGCCGATCTACTTCTTCTTTTAATGTTGTCGTCCTTTCAGGACCTTGGGTTCTTCTTTTCTGCTTTACAGGTGTGAATTTCGGATCGATATTCAAAGCATGCAATGCAATTTCTAGAGATATTCCACACATGTCAGCATGACTCCAAGCGAATACATCCAGGTTTGCTTTCAAGAATGATATCAGCATATTCTAATTAACCATCACACCGAGTTGTGAACCCACATTCAGCACCTTGTTTGGATCTTTCAGGTCAATGGGTATTGGTATCGTCACTTCCACCGGCACCACTCTACTCTCCCCTGCACTGGCTTTTCTAGGATCAGTCTCTTTTCGTACACCACTATGCTCACCAGTGCAGGGTCCACCCCGTAATTGCTACAAGGTGGGCTCTTTGATGCGGAGCGGAGCTGCCGCACCTTTACCCATTTCTCTCTTCTTTGCCTCCCGTAACTCTATGAGATAGCATTCTAGCCAGGCATTTTGGTCCCCCTTCACAACACCAACGCCATTATCAGTGGGGAATTTCATAGTCAGGCACCATGGGGCGAGAATAGCCTTGAATGCTGCAAGAGTTGGTCGACCCAAGAAGGCATTGTAAGCGGAGAATTCATCAACAATCACAAAAGTTTGCTTTCGGACCACCTTCTTTTCCCCTTCTCCAATCTCTGCAAATAAGTCAATAGCCCCAATAGGCTATTTTGGTTCTCCAATGAACCCAACAATTTTCTGTGAGGAAGCTTGAACATCAGCCATAGGGATTTTCATCTGATCAAATGTCTTTTTGAAGAGGACATTGCAAGAGGCGCCGCAGTCAACAAGCACCCTTCTTACAATTACTGGTCCGATGCCCGCAGTTATCACCAAGGGATCCATGGTGGGAGCTTCAATACCCACAGAGTCTCTAGCTCGGAATATGATATCATCATTAAAAGTTCTTTGCTGTTTTGACGGTACAGCGTCTTCCAAGACAGAAACATTTTCTTCCGTCGGGGCATGTCTTAGAGCGTGAGCATACCTCTCCATCTCTCCCCAACTTCTGCCCGTTGGGTGAGGACCCCTGTGATAACATTAATGACAGGTCTTTCTGATTCTTGCGCTGCAGTCCTCTCACCTAAGCCGGATTGACGGGCAGGAACTTGCTGCCCCTGAGTAGATGAGGCTGGGTCATTTTTGTTTTTCTTCACATATTGTTGTAGCTTATTCTCTCTCAACAGCTCTTCAATCAAGTTCTTTAAATGGCGACATTCATTAGTGTCATGGCCAAGTTGATTGTGGAATCGACAGAATCTCTCATTACGCATAGCATTTTTCCTTGGCTTTATCTCAGGTGGCTTGGGGTATTTGACAACATCCTTGGTTGCAAAAAAGATATTTTTTGGAGTTTCAGTTAAGGGAGTAAAATATGAAGGTTTAAAGTAGCGCAGTTTCTTCACATCTTTCTACTTCTTTCCACCGTCATTCTCCCTCTTCTGGCCACCAGATTCATTTTTGTCAGAAGCAACATTGTTATTCTTATCTTCAACCACCACTACTTTTGCCGGCACAGGAAGGCTTTCTAAACGCATGAATTCATCGGTCTTCTTGTAGAACTTCTCGAGTGAATTCGGCTCTTTCATCTTTAGCCATTTCCCGAATTCACTTGTTTTGTCAATAGCTTGCATCAAGTAAGTCAGAATCATCCGGGGCTCTGCATTATCTACTTCGGCCAAGGCTATATTAAAGCGGTTTAAGAAAGATTTGATAGACTCTCCGAGAGCTTGTTCGAGACTGGACAATGACATTATGTCCTTGGCCTTTGAAGCATACAACCTGAACTGATCCTTGAATTTTTGAGTTAAGTCGGATAATTGATCCACAGATCGAACTGGTAGCTTTGTGAACCAAAGTAGAGACACTCCCTCCAAGTAAACCGGAAAATATGTGCACTTGATTTCATCTATTGCCCACTATCATATGCCAGTCATACTTGTACAAGAACTGATTAGGGTCGCTTGTCCCCCGATAGGCTGGGATAGTAGGGGGAACAAACTTTTTTGGAAATTCAGCTTTTAGAATTCTTTCGGTAAAAGGAGTCTTGCTTGGAGCAAATCCCCAGTCATTTTCATCTTCCTCCCTTTGCATGCTTTCTTTCATGATTTGTCAAATCATTCTCGAGAGGTATTCCTCATCGTTTGGAGGCTCCGCGGGACAGACGTCGGCTACTTTTTCGGAAGCTTGCCTAGACAAACGTTCACAAAGAGTTGGCTGCGGCCTTGATCCTCCAGCTTGGGGAGGTGCCCCTTCGGCGGTTCCATTTGCCCTCTGAGGAATATTTCCCCTTTGGGAATCATGAATATCCCCAGCAAAGTTTTCTTCATTGTTTTTCGGTTGCTGGTTAGCTCCAAGCAAAGCATTCAACCTGTCCAACATCAAAGTGTTCTGGGCTTCCATTTGTTGATACAACCCAGACACTACAGCATCCAACTCCTCCCTTGTGACTCCAACGCTAGGAACCGCTTGATTTGAGGCGGGAGAAGTGGCGGTATTATCATAAGCACCTCCAGATCTAGTAGATCTACTTTTCCTTCCAGGAGCCATAATTTCGGACAGACTTCTGGTTCTTAGGGAGGGTCTTTCTACAAATCTTTGTGAAGCAATGATGAAAGCACTTCTAAGTTCAATTCTCAGTGAAAGCACCAAAAATGTTAACGCAAAAAATGTACGCTAACACCCCGGTGTGATTTGTGATATAATGAAAGCACCACCCGTTGGTACGGGAACTTAAAGTAAGTAGAAAATAGTAAAAGAGACAACAATTTTATAGTGGTTCGGCTTAGAGTCAAGCCTACGTCCACTTAATCTTTCTTATCACTGGTTTAATTATAGATTTTACAATAACTCTTCAATTACAACACGATCGAGACAAATAATCAGAACTTTGACGCCGAAAAACTCTTTCGATTCATGTTGAATGAACTTGATCTTTTTCCAAGATTCTTTGAAGTATCCTTTGCCTTTGAAGTGTTGAAGTCAGTAGAGAAATCAACAGAGTCTTGGCGTTTTCGAAAAATCCTCCCCCGTGAAGTGTGGAGTAGGCGGGGTATTTATAGGTGAAACTGGTCTTAGGTCGGCTGCATTTTCGGTCGTGAGCGACCTAAGAGTGATCACGAGATAGCTTAAGTCGTTGACGACTTAACGAAATCATTCTGGACGAGATATTGGTTGCGAGCGACTTAGTATGTATAGCACAAAAGTTATCTTGGTAGGATTAGGTCGTAAGCGACCTAACAGAAGAGGCAGGGCATGCGGCTTAACTCTGGAGCATGCTAGGTCGTTAGATCGATCTTTCTTTAGCTCGCTAGGTCGTTAGGTTGCTAACTCGTTAGGTCGCTCTGTCTTCATTTAGTTGCTAGGTTGCTAACTCGTTAGGTCGTTGCCTTTACCCAGCTGCTAGGTCGTTAACTTGTTAGGTCGCTATCTTGTTGAATCGCAGGAACCTTTTAAGTCGCTGGGTCACCGAGGTTCCTTAGGTCGTTGAGTCGTACCATACTGAGCCGCTTTGTGCTATAGGTCGCTGTATTGTTATAGATCGTTAAGTCGCATATGTCTTTGGTCGCTAAGTCGCTGGGTTGCGTAGGTCGCTGAATAAAAGAGGGTTAACAAACACTGGCTTCTAATTTTTGCCTCTCTTCTGCAGCTTTTAAGCCTGAATATTGAAACGAATTAATATAAAAATTCATGAGAATGGTATGGGTTCTAATAAGATAATTACTGTAAAAAAATGAGTACTGATGTAGAAAATAATTAATGTTACACAACAACAGAGTATACACATATCATTATCAACTTTAATAACAAATTTGATATATATTTACTTGAACTATAATTTTGCATGCTTATTTTATTTTTACTTTCTCCTAAACATAGAGATTGCTGCATCGAAGACAAAACATACTATGATAGTAAATATTATACTTTGTAATCTTGTTCTACCACAACCCCAACATTGCAGTGAAGCCATGAAGGTCTTTGTGAAGATTGGGCTTCGTAAACCATAATGATTCCTTTAACTCATTTTCTATAGCCCAGGTCAATATGAGTTCCTTCTTTAGTAAGAATTTATTGTAGATAATTGCAATATGAATCTCATTACTAATCTTGGAAAAATGATTAGTGATTGTCTGATTAGCTAGCACAAACCATATCACGGTAACCGATTATTAAAAAGAAGATGGGGATCATAATGAACAAAAATTTTAATAGAACAAAACAGTTTAAGCTGCCAAATATGGTATTGAATTCGGAGTTATGCACACACACAAAATGTAAATTGAAGCAAACGAATAGCAATGGAGTGGACATAACTGATGTGGAGAAAATTAGTCTTATCTTTTACCGAGAAATGAGAAGCAGGGAAGAAATGAAAAAGGGTAGATTCACTACTTCTTCTATAAGTGGCGGCAGTTCCAGTAATACTGTTAATGTTGATAATAATATTAGTAGAGGGTTTGGTCTAGATTTGAATTTGCCTGCCTTGCCCGAATCTGGACTTAGATTTAGTGGACTTGATGAGAAGGAAGTGCAAAGTCCTAGTCTTCCTTCTACGAAGCTTAGATGCTTTACTATTCCAGCTTGATTAGATGGCTTACTTCCTACCTACTTACTTTTGGTTCGTGCTTATTTATTTTTTCATACTTCATAGACCACTGATTATTTTCAGTTCATTCGTTTGACTGTAATTATTGATTCTGGTTCATTGGGCTATAATTATAGATCTTTCTTGTTTGAAATATTCATCTATTTGGTTGAATAATTGATGTCCAATTGTAATTATTGATTCTGGTTCATTTGGTTATAAACATAGATCTTTCTTGTTTGAATTATTCATTTATCTGGTTGAATAAATGATGTCTTGTTCCAACTAACTATTCTAGGGAACGTCAACTCTGACCCGGATATAAATTATCATCAAATATTTATCAAACGTCTAGGCATATTAGATTTTGAATGTCATGGGTTCAGATTTAGAACATATAGCTAAAAGATTTAAGTACACGGTTAATCAGAACTAACTAGTTGACAAATTCAGCCGCTTATAAATAATGAGTTTAGAACAAAATATCAGAGAAGGAGAAATATTTCCAAGTTCACCATTTGATAGTTTAAAGTTTAAACCCCAAATTAAGATCTGAAAAAGGCAAAATTTTAAAATTAATTACTCACATTAAAAGGTTAAAAAAGGAAATTGAAGGAAATTGAGTGAAAATATTTTAACTGGTTTCTTTGAAAAGAGGCAACCAAACCATCACTTGGCAGTTAATTATTTTTGCCTTCTTCACTCTTCAGTTTCAGACCTCAATGGCACTGTCTTCACAAATACCTTCGAATTTTTAACGCTCATTCTTGTTTGTAAATCACTTCATTGAGAAAATAGTAAACATAACTGCAGATACTACTGCTAATATTGCTCATTGGCTGGAGTCTACATGAAACCATTCATAAACCATAATGTTACTAAGTTGCCATAATTTACTGATCATGGAAAAATGATTATTCCTACACTTTTATTAGCAGTGTTCTACCACCATAGCAGTTAGTATTATCTAAAAAATATTCGCTTCATATCACTCTTAAACCTGTGCTAGGCAAAACATTGAATTATGAGTAAATTTTGTTTGACAATGATCTTAAACTGCTTTTTTACTTATTCTCTCATTTTATTAAAACCCATATATGTCAAAACAACTTTTTGTACAGACAAAGATACACGAGGTCATCATACAAAACAAAATCCAGCTGAACTCTGATGTTCTGTTCACATTCAATGCAAGAGTGTTGATTTCAGATTTATAAAGTAGCAGTTCCTATAAAGTAGGTTGATTTCAGATTTCAAATTTCAAATTTAATATTATTTCATTCAATGTACATGTTACTTTTGATAATGAATGCGCTTGATCGTATTACCATAGATATCTAGTTTAGTGAAAGTTTATCTTCATGACAACAGAGAGCAACAAAAAATGTGTACACTAAGTACCAATATCTGGTTATGAATTCAATGCATGAACGTTTTTTTACTTACATATTTTTCTACTGCCCACGGAAGCACCTCTCCGGTTTTCCGACTTGTGTGCACTACTTCCCACGTCTTTGCTCATGTAGGCTTGCATTCCGGATTCTCCGCTTCCTGCATGAATATATATATATCGGATTCTCCGCTTCCTACATGATATATATATATATATATATATATATATATATATATATATATATATATATATATATTCATTTGTAAATTATGCATTACCATTAAGATTACATGTACAATAATGACTACATACCAATTCTTCATAAAGTCGAGTATATGATTTTCTTTCCAAAGTACGAATTATGGTATTTTTTCCTTTATTTTCAGCATTTGTTTTGCATTGTTTTCTTTTCTTATCAGTGTACTCAATATAAACGAATTTCTCCTACTGGACTTTATCTATATCATTTGGACGATTATCAATCGCAATGCGTCTGGGTAAAAACTCTTTATTTTTCTTCAAATATTTATCTCGTAGCTTTGATTTTCCGATCTAAAATATTGTGAAAAAACTATCTCCAAAATAGGTCGAGCAATAGTTGGATCCAGATTAATGTCAAACTCTTTCTACAAAAACAAAAGAAAAAAAATCAAAACAATTATTGATCCAGATTCATGTGTCAAAGTTAAATAAAAGGTAACCACGTATGGTTAATGGTACATAATGTCCTGTTTTATACCATAGAAAAAATTGATTAATGAGGAGAAAAATACTAAGGAAACCAAAGGTGTTGGGCGTAAATATTTGAAGTAAAATTCATGACATATGCGACCAATTGTAACACACGTAGATAAATCCCACAGGATTTATCCCCTAGATCACTCGTTTTTTATTATGCATAAACAATAACCAAAGAAAATACAAGAAGAAGCGCCCAAAATTCATACTAAAAGACAAATGGTGCTCATATTTTGTATGCATGTTAATAATTCTTGAAGGTAAAGTGACAATACATTATAAAGAACATAAAATTCATGACAAAAGGAAAGATGGCTGCTAGAATCTTTGAATGCCTCAAAGTGGAACCCATTAAAAAAATTTCTTTGTTCATGAAATTGAATCTTCAGTCCAGCCATATTGAATTGAGTGCGAATGAAAATAATATAACCATTTCCAAACAAATAAGAATAAAATTCTTAAATCAAAATCAAAACACAAATAAATTTGGAACTAAGATAAAAAATTGATTTTTAGGTTTATTTTGTCAAATTGTTATGGTTGTTAGATGATTATAACATACGTGAACATTCATAATTGAAGAAATTAGCATGACAACTAATTAAAAAGAACTCGGACTTCATAATAAATGTGGCAGTGATAAACTTTGAATGCCTCAATTTTGATAATAATTTGTCTAATCAAATTGATCGGTAAACTTAGAATAAATGCATTGTTTATACATTGCTTGACCAACAAACTGTTAGCATATTGATCCATTTCCTGTTTGGGCTTTTTAGCCTTTTCTTGTTTATGCTTTCTATCTAAATAAACCTATCTCTGTAACCCTAATGTAATCAATCTTTTTGCTCAGCCGTCTTGCTGAATAATAAGAATTATCTTTTTCTTCTTATTTGATTTTACAAACGTTTTACAAACGTTTACATGGTATCAGAGCCTCGTTCCTGTTTCTGTCCGCTGCCTCGTCGCTGCCTCGTCGTTGTCTTGTCTTCCTGCCTCAGCCCGAAACCCTAGCCTGGTATCATCACCTGCTCCGAACACTAGCACCCACTGAAACCCTAGCTTGTCGTCGACCTTGTCCCAAAACCCCAAAGCCTCGTCCCCAGCCTGTCGAATCACCAGCTTACCGAATCACCCACTGAATCACCAGCCTGCTGATCTCCCCCAAATCCTCATCGCCAGCCTGCCGCCCTAGTCCCCAGCCTGCCCTAGCCTGCCGAAACCCTAGTCCCCAGCCTGCCGATCTCCCTGCCGAAACCCTAGAACCCCGAAACCCTAGCCTGCCGAAACCCTAGCTTGCCGATCTCCCTATCCCGAAACCCTAGCCCAATTGATACCAGGCTCGACCTGAAGCAGTTGCTTGTCTCGACCTGAAGCAGTTGCTGACTTCAAAATATGGCAGGAGGTGATGATTCATTACAGGCTATTAGTGTTCGTTTAGATGGAAAAAACTATTCTTATTGGAGTTATGTCATGAAAAAATTTCTAAAAGGAAAACAGATGTGGGGATATATTTCTGGTGTTATTGTGGCTCCTGAAGCTGCTAATGTTGAATCGATGGAGAAATGGGATACCAACAATTCAAAGATCATCACTTGGATTAATAATTCTGTTGAGAATAAAATTGGTATGCAATTGGCTAAGTATGATACTGCTAAGCAAGTTTGGGACTATTTGGAGCGACTTTTTGTGCGTTCTAACTTTGCCGTTCAATATCAATTAGAGGCTGATATTCGGTCATTGTCTCAGAATGATCGAAATATTCAAGATTTTTATTCTGAAATTACTGCTCTTTGGGATCAATTGGCTATGACTGAGGTTGCTGAGCTTAGGTCATTTGCTCCATATATCGCTCGTAGGGAGGTACAACGTCTTGTTCAATTGTTGATGGCTCTTCTACCAAAGTACGAGCATTGTCGTGCGTCCATCCTACAACGCACTCCTTTACCTTCTGTTGATTCTGTTCAACATGAATTATTAGCTGAAGAAATTCGCTTGAAGTCTCAAACTGAGAAAGTTGCACAGACCTCTTCTGCATCTGTTTTTGCTATAGGGATTTTACCAATCCCATCTCAACGCAACAAGATAAATATCAAGAATGGTCGTGATTGTAATTACTATAAACAACCAGGCCATTGGAAAAATCAATGTCCTGAATTATTGGCTCGTCAAAAAATCAAAGTTTTAAGCCAAGTGATAGATCACAACAGCAACAACGTGGTAGCCAACAACAATCCTTCTCTACTACACAAGGACATGGACAGTCACGTGGTAGTTCCCAGCCTAAGACTGCTGCATTGGTACATCCTTCTGGTGAATCAGGTGTGGATTCCTCTATGGACTCTCTTGCAGAACAATTTCAGAAGTTCCTTGCTAGCCAGTCTTTGTCTCAAAACATGACTGCTCCTCAGTCTCAGCACTTTGCCATGTCAGCTCCCTCCATATCAGGTTTGAATTCTCCTTTGTGGATTTTGGATTCTGGTGCTTCATATCATATGTCCCATGATTGTTCATCATTTATATCTATGTCTTTTGATTCTCACTCACCTTCTATTTTGACTGCTGATGGCACACCTTTGCCATTAACAGGAATCAGTACAATTCAAACCACACACGTTTCCCTCCCAAATGTTTATTGTATTCCTAAATTAACTATGAATCTTGTGTCGGTCGGACAACTTTGTGATCTTGGATATCTTGTTCATTTTTTTTCTACCACTTGCTCTGTGTAGGATCCCAACTCTAAGAAGTTGATTGGGACAGGCCGTAGGCAGAGCGGTCTCTATGTTTTGGATGACTTGCACATTCCAAGTCATGCCGTTGCTGCTAGTATTGACCTTTCTTCTTTTCATTTAACTCCATTGTCTTCTAAGTTTTATTTGTGGCATTCTAGACTTGGTCATATTTCAAGCTCTCGTCTTAAATTCTTGTGTAATTCTGGTGTTTTGGGAGATTTACGTTCTCATGATATTTCAGATTGTAGTGGTTGTAAACTTGGAAAATTTTTTGATTTACCCTTTAATCAAAGTGTTTCTACTTCCACTGCACCTTTTGATTTTGTTTGCTCTGATGTTTGGAGTCCAGCACCCATCCCCACAAAAGGTGGGTGCAGATATTATGTCTCTTTTATCGATGACTATACTCGTTATTGTTGGGTTTTTCTGATGAAACGTCGTTATGAGTTTATTGATATATATACTGCCTTTCAAGCATATGTTAAAACGAAACACTCTGCTATTGTTAAATGCTTTCGTTCTGATTTAGGGGGGAATATACTAAGGGAGACCTTTCTAACATATTCACGGCTGATGGTACTTTGCATCAGTCTTCCTGCACTGATACCCCGCAACAAAATGGTGTTGCTGAAAGAAAACATAGACACATTGTTGAAACTGCCCGTTCTATGATTCTTTCAGCTAGCGTTCCAAAAGAATTTTGGGGAGAAGCTGTTCTTACTTCCGTTTATCGTATTAATAAGATCCCGATTTCTCATAATTCTGCTATTTCTCCTCATGCCAAGTTGTTTGGTCAAACTCCTGATTACTCTCACCTAAAAGTGTTTGGTTCCACTTGTTTTGTTCTTCGTCCACACGTAGAGTGTACAAAATTATCTTCACGTGTTGCTATATGTGTTTTTCTTGGGTATGGTATTGGACAAAAAGGCTATCGTTGTTATGATCCTTCTTCAAATAAACTATATGTTTCTCGTCATGTTTCCTTCATTGAGCATATTCCCTTCTACTCTATTCCAGCTAGTCCTCATAGTATGACTAAGTCTGATCTTATTCACATTGATCCATTTCTTGCTGATAACTCCTCTGATTCACCACCTCTTACCATTGATACACCGTCATCCATACACTCTGTTCCTCCTCCTTCTGCAGGTGACACTTTATCCCCTGCTACTACGACTGTTCAAACACCCCCTGTGATAACAGATCCTGTTCAACCTCGCTATCCCACTCGCACACGTAAATCTACTCAATTATCAGATTTTGCTTACTCTTGTTACTCTCGGGCTTTTGCTTCATTTCTTATTTCCATTGACACTTTCTATGAGTCTTCTTCTTACTCGGAGGCTGTTCGTTCTCCTGTATGGCAACGTGCTATGTCTGAGGAAATGTCTGCTTTAGACAAAACTGGTACCTGGGATCTTGTATACCTTCCTACTGGGAAGAAAACTATTGGTTGTCGATGGGTATATAAGATTAAAACCAAGTCAAATGGTTCTATTGAGCAATACAAAGCTCGTTTAGTTGCTAAAGGATTTGCCCAAGAGTATGGCATGGATTATGAGGAGACATTTGCTCATGTGGCTAAGATGACATCTGTTCGGGTTCTTATTGCTGTTGCGTCCAGTCGTCAGTGGGACATCTCTCAAATGGATGTTAAAAATGCTTTTCTTAATGGAGATCTTAAGGAAGAAGTTTACATGGTTGCTCCACCTGGTGTTTCTCATGCTCCAGGTTAGGTTTGTAGGCTTAAGAAAGCTCTATATGGTCTTAAGCAAGCACCACGTGCTTAGTATGAGAGATTTTCGAATGTTGTTACATCACTTGGTTTTACCTCTAGTCCCCATGATTCAGCACTTTTTGTCAGATTGACTTCTGCAGGCCATATTCGTCTTCTACTATATGTAGATGATATGATCATTATATGTGATGAAAGTAATGGTATTGTGAGAATTAAAGCCACATTGTCTCGTTGTTTTGATATGAAGGATTTGGGTCATCTACGTTACTTTTTAGGCATTGAAGTAGCTTCCTTAGAAAAAGGCTATCTTCTTTCCCAGTCCAAATACGCTACTGACATTATTCATCATGCTGGTCTTACTGATACACGTCATGTTGATTCACCACTTGAGGTAAATGCCCGATATACTCCGACCAATGGGAGTCCTCTTTCTGATCCAACTTTATAACGTTCTATTGTTGGTTGCCTTGTATATCTGACCATCACTCGTCCAGATATTGCCTATGTTGTTCACATTGTTAGCCAGTTCGTATCTTCCCCTACCTCTGTTCATTGGGCTGCTGTTATGCGCATTCTTTGTTACTTCCAAGGAACACTTTATCAGAGTCTTTTGTTCCCATCGACCTCATCTTTGGAGCTTCGTGCCTTCTCTGATACAGATTGGGCTGGTGATTCAATGGATAGAAAATCCATAACTGGCTTTTGCATATTTTTAGGTGATTCCCTTATTTCATGGAAGAGCAAGAAACAGGATGTTGTTTCTCGGTCTTCCACTGAGGCAGAGTATCGTGCTATGGCCTCCACTACATTTGAGATTATTTGGTTACATTGGCTGTTGGAGGATATGGGTGTTTCGACTTCTTCTCCCACTCCTATGTATTGTGACAATAAGAGCGCTATTCAAATTGCTCACAATACTGTTTTTCATGAGCGCATCAAACATATTGAGATTGACTGTCATTTCACTCGGTATCACTTGCTGCATGGAACTATTTCTCATCCTTTTACTTCATCATCGACGCAACTTGCTGATTTCTTCACGAAGGGTCACACTATCGAACGTCATAGATTTTCATTGGCAACCTCTCGATGCTTCTTGCTGTACCATCGCGTGTTTGAGGGGGGATGTTAGCATATTGATCCATTTCCTGTTTGGGCTTTTTAGCCTTTTCTTGTTTATGCTTTCTATCTATATAAACCTATCTCTGTAACCCTAATGTAATCAATCTTTTTGCTCAGCCGTCTTGTTGAATAATATGAATTATCTTTTTCTTCTTATTTGGTTTTATAAACGTTTTACAAACGTTTACACAAACCAGCAAGAATTTGGGTTTAAGATAGTGTCATTTAAAATGAATTAAGTGTGAAATTAGGCAAAGATTGTTGTTTGGTTTAAACTATTTGCACTCCAAATTGAGGGATAAAATTTCAAGAAATAGTATTTTGTTTAGGTGCTCTCAGTGGCAAATAGAATGTTTGACTTGCTAAATATTAATCATGCAACTTAAAATCCAGTGTAATTGAAAGTGTCCGTGTATAAAAGGTCGTTTAATGGAGCTCAAAACAGATCCAATAATCCTTGTGGATGCTATTTGCAAAAAGACATGATTTAAATGAGTAAATACTTGAAGCAAAATACCGTAAGTGCTTTCCATAAATTATCATTGTAAAAGCTGTCTACTTTTCTCCAATCATCGAAACTAACCGGAATGAGCGCACAAATCAAAACTCCACAACGAGAACTCCATTTTTTCACATCTCTACCTTTAACACCATCCATTTCAACAATTGTTGAGTACCTTTTATTTGTTGGTGGAGGAGGAACATCTTCTTCGGTGCTTTCTTGACATTGTGATGCATTGTTGCAATTAGTTGACATTCTGCAATACGCACATTAACTTGTGAATCAGTTAATAAATCAATAGCATAAAAGGTTGGGTAGTGTTTAATATATAAATATAAACAAGTAGATTACCTTTAGTGCAAAGATGGTAATCAATATAAAAACAACTAAGCATTAAGCATTAAATGGATTCAATACATCAAAAAAAGCATGTTTTACTACTGTAGAGTTCGGATGTCAACATAGATTCAATACATCAAACAAAAAAAACAAAACATCACTAGTTACAATCATATTTTTCTATCTAGATTGCATGCATTTCAATAATGTTTAGTTGTATTGCTCATTCAAATTGGAGTGAAAGTTTGTTGGCATCTAATAATCATCTGTGTCATCAGTCAAGTGCTTAGGCGAACGTTGTACAATGGACCAATCGGGATTTTGTATGTCTTTTATGTAAAAGATTTATCTTGCTTCAGACGCAAGAATGACGGGCTCATCATATTCTCCATTACTACTTTTAACCTTTTCTAGATTTACCATCGGTAAATTAAAGTCCGGACAAATCTTACACCTATGTGTTTTGTCGGCGATATTTACCCAGTTGCAATAGAATACTACATGTTGAAAATCATAATAATCAACCTCAATGATCTCCTTGATAACATCATACAAAGTAGTACCATCATCCATAAGATTTAAGTTTTTTGCACCTGCGATAAACGTTGTAATTGCATCTATGCAAACACGACTATCTTGTGTTGAATGAGTGTTGTCATAGTGGTGGGAGAAAATACATAACCATTGATCCTATATTTGAGATGAGTATTGGCTTCCCACGTTGGATCACTAACATAATACCATAAAAATGAACTCATGCATTTTTCTTCCATTAACTATTAAAACCACTCAAATATATTACATAAAGTCGTAATTTTGTAACAAAACTATTGTTTTGTTAAAGCCTAACAAACCTTGATGTGAAACCAATCAATGAATTCAGATTGTACAATAACTTCTTCCTTTGTTTGAAGTCTTTTTTATTACGATGAGCGTCTTTTATTGACAATCGATACTCGCTACAATGTAAACAGTTTATATATTAAGTAAATAGAAAGTTAATTTATAATTTGTAAAAATACACAAACCTATAATAGTCATCTAGATCTGGTATATCCATTCTAGAAGTATCCATCTTTGAATTTGTATGCGTTATATGCCACTTAGCTTGATAGTTTTACCCTCAATAATGAAACGTTCGAATGTATCATTACCAGTCTCATCCAAGAATGGTGCTTGTTTAGAGCTATGATTTCCGGCACGTGGATCTGGCATATACTTCATTGCATACCTAACAGATTCTGAAACAAGATATGCTTTGGCAATTGACCCTTCCACATATTGTTTATTGCTTGGTATGTTTTTACACTCCTTTATAGCTCTAAGAAAACATAGAATAATGCATTTTTTTATATTATCATTGAATAATAATTCAGATTATAATTACTAAAAAGAATGTCTCGCCTTTCAAATAGATACATCCATGTATAATTAACTGGTTGGCAAAGTAGTGCTTGATCAGCTAAATGCACCATTAGATGTATACTTATATCAAAAAGCTGAGCAGGAATATAATGGACCAACACACATAATGCCTCTGCAATCATATCTTTGGCAGCTTGGACACGCTCTCGAATCAAAACCTTTAACAAATAATATTGAAGTACAAGCATACTTTCAAAATTGCATGCCTCAAGTCACGAAACTTTGGAAATGCATGCTGAACCATGACAGGCAAAAAATGTTGGATAATAATAAGATAGCATATGACTTTCTAACATTCAAACTAGGTGGTTGAATGCTTACTAAGTTTCCTAATTTAGTTCCAAAGCATGAGAGAAGTTTTACGTCTTTTAGTAACTTGACAACATTGGATCTTATTAGCTTTATAAAATGCAAATTTTGAGGATTGTTTAGTTCTATCAAACAACAAATTAATAAAATGTTCTGCCACATTCTTCTGAGTATGCATCACTTCTATTGTATGTCACACTTTATGGCCACTCCAATACTCTAAGGAAAAAAGAATCAACTTTTTATACCAACTGGTATTACACCATCGTCATTCTCATTTACAAGGTGTTCATCATGATCAAAATCATCTCCTATACGCTTCCTTTTTCTATTCAATTTACCAGGAGTGTATTTGATATGAGCAATCTTCTCTAAAAGAGCCAATCTCATCAGTTGTGTTGGAGGTTCCTTATACTCCATATCTTTATACTATCCATGTTTTGGTGCTCTATATGGATGACCATTCTTCAGAAATCTTTTGTACTTCGTATAAACAGTCTTATTACCAACGTGTTCCGCCTCGATCTCAGTAGCACAAATAGAGCATGCTTTATACCCATGAGTCACACAACCGGATAGATTCCCAAATGCAGGTAGATCATGAATTCCCCAAAATAGCATTGCTTTCAATGTGAAATACTCTTTCTTGTCCATGTCAAATGCAGGCACTCCTATTGTCCAAAGTTGCTTCAACTCATCCACAAGGGGTTTTAAATATACATCAATACCTTGATGTGGTGCTTTAGGTCCAGGAATTAATAAGCATAACATTTGAAATTCTTATTTCATGCATAATGAAGGAGGTAAATTATAAGGAACCATATACATGGACCAACAACTATAACTATTAGACTGGATTGTATTAGGATTGAACCCATTGGTAGCAATTCCAAGCCAAACATTTCAATCATTGTTAGCAAACTCTAGTCACTTATTCTTAAGCGATCTCCATTCAATTGAGTCGATAAGATGACGCATGGAATTCCAATAAGTTGTTGCTTCACTATGCCATAACATTTTTCGAGCTATCCATCGTATAGTGTACAATCTAGTTAATCTAGGAATTAATGGAAAATATTTTAAAACTTTTCTTAGTTGCTTTGTGACTTTTATAATTTCACCTTCATCTTTAACTTTAAATCTCAAAGTATGGCAACGGGGACATTTAACGGCATCTTTATTCTCCTTCCAAAATAATATGCAATCATTTTCACAAGCATGTATGCACTCTACATTCATTCCCAAATCCTTTAATATTTGTTTCATTGTGGGGTATTTATTTGGTAGTGTATTTTCATTTGGAAGCCACTTATTCAATCTCTTCAACAACTCGATCACATTGTTTCCTGACCAATTGAATTCTTTTTTCAAATTGTGTAGCTCTATAAGGAGACTTAACATTGTATGACCATCTTCATAAGAAGAATATAGTTTTTCATTTGCTATTCTTTTGTACTTGTGGTACTTTCTTCCCTGATAACCATCACCGATACCGTGAATGTTATCATACACACCATATGCATTATGAACAAGGTTTCCAAGAGCACCTTCTACAAGGTTTTCCACTCGAATTTGATGAGAGATGCAATCCTCATTGGTGGTAACATTTGGTGTAGGATTGATTACTACATTTGTGTCAGTTCTCTCACCATGAAAAAACCGCTCATCATACATTGGATCCATACCATAAACGATTAGGTGTTTTTCGACTGTTTTAAAGGATAATTTTTTTTTGAATTTCTACACTTTTTGCAAGGACAACTGCACATTTCAAGGTCAGGCAGTGCATGATGCTTTGCGAAGTTTATAAAATGTCGAACCTCCTGTATGTACTCATTGGTGGTCCTATGTCGACATCTAATCCACTCTCCTGAAGTAGATAACGACATTAGCAAGAACTTTTATCTCTTTCTATCATTTCATATAAACACAAAAAAATGAACATTGAATGCATATGGTATGGTCCATATATTTTTGTATAACAAATAGATAACGATATGAGCTAGCCAAAATGTAAAACAAGCTGGGAAGATATTATACCATGAAAAGGCAGCCAAAATGAAAAATACAAATGATTACTAACAGCCCAAAGTCTGAAGGTTTTAAAGGAAAAAAATTAATGTGAAGCACCAATCATATTCTGAAACATGATCTTTCCAACTTCTGTATTTTGTACCATTTTCTATTCATTATATGGTCTTCCATTAAAAATTATTTTCAATTCATTTGCAACTATTCCACAACTCAGTTACATAAAATTATTCAGTGCTAATTTGTTTACAAAAGTGCAAAACGACTTCCATAAACTTAAAATGAAATGCAACTTTCATCGTATAAAGTAAAGTCTTCGGAATCAGTTTGAACTACTTTTACCAATATAATGAGCACTTATTTCAGGAGTAGAACATGGAAATGGATCAAAAGATGGAGTCGGTAAGCAACAAAGCGAAGGTAGCTTTAAGATATAATATGTAAACGAATCTCTCTATCTGTCAATCCTCTATGGTCACTTGAGGTATACATGTACCATTACTTATTAAGTTTGAGTTTGCTTCTGTTTATTCATTGATATCTATAAATGCTCTTTTCGACTTTTTTACATTTAACTTAAACCAATGCTAAGCTATATATCAACTGATCAATCATACAGTACTCCTGACATAAACTAGTATATTTTATTTTTATATTTATTAATTATTGCTTTGTTAATTTATCTCAGTCTGATGCCCTGTTGGCTGTTTTAATATTATGTTCGGGTAATTCGCTTCTAGTTTTTAGAAGGAAAATAAAATTAAATCAACATGCTTTATTTTGAAATAAGTTTCTATCACACTTTGAAATATGTTTTACTATGTAACAAATGAATATGTAACTTCACTTTAAAGATTGAGGTATAAGGTAAGCTATCATGCAATACGGATAATTTTATCATTGCTAAATGGATAATTTTAGAGGTCACATGACATTTATGAAGAAATTACCTATAATATAAACTTCACTTGTAGGCTAATATTGAATTCATAGCAGCGACAACACCTGTGAGAAAAATGGAAAAAATATCGTTTATACAAGCCATTCTTATATTTTGACAAAGATAGTAGTGGGTAAGTACATTTGCAACTGTTGCAACTTTACTTTGGTGATACATTCGATATCATATAAAATTAACAAGAGTGGACATGCACCTATATACACCCTCTTTTGTTCTATGTGTATAATACAACAT
This sequence comes from Allium fistulosum, assembly GCA_030737815.1. Taxonomy (NCBI): domain Eukaryota; kingdom Viridiplantae; phylum Streptophyta; class Magnoliopsida; order Asparagales; family Amaryllidaceae; genus Allium; species Allium fistulosum. Next base: position 185,719,817 of record CM060902.1, on the reverse strand, counting down.
TTAATAATCATACATAAGTTAATACATATATACATAAATACACATGCATTATGATGGATTATGTGAAGAAATTACCTATAACATAAACTTCACTTGCAGGCTAATATTGAATTCTTATAGCGGCGACAGCACCTGTGAGCAAAACTCTATCAATTTAAGACAAATTTATTGAAACTACCATGACTAAAAATAGTAATAAAACAGTACTATATCAAATATAACTATGGAGTATCATTTTTTGCACTTCAGGCAATTGTTAAAATATGAGTTTTAAAATACCACCTCATCCTATTTGGGAAAGCGCTGCACATTGTCTTGTTGTTCCGGTTGAAAAAATGGATTTTCAACATGGAATGATGCAAAGACATTTAGTTAATATTTATTTGAAGTGGCCTGGTGTAAATTCATTCATGATTAACCATTAAATAACTCCCTTTTGTCACTAATTTTGGTAGAGGCTATTTGAAATGGAAAGAAAATTTGATGATAGTTTGGTTACATTCAAACCCTTTGCCTAATTAATAGTCAATAGAAAGTTAGTTGGTGTGTCTGTGTGTGTGTGTGTGTATATATATCTAAGGTATTATCCCCTTTTAAATTTTGATCGCTTTCTAAGATATTTTTTTGTCTTTTTAACTATTATCGTATGCCTATGTTAACAGTTACTTTGGTTGTAGAGCATAGAGTTTAATTGGATCTTCATACTTTGGTAGAAGTTCCATAAGTTAGAAGTATTGAAGTGCTTATTCATGTCCGGTGTATTTTCTTTAGCAAAACAAGCTTTATCATATCTATACATTTTCCTTAGAATTTTCAAGCAAAGCTTGATTCTAGATCTTTAAAAAAAATGTACATTGAGGTTGCAACTTCTTTACTTGTTGTATAGAGTAGATGCAAATGATAAACATAAAATAGCTAGCAGTTAATGTTACATGTAGTTTCATAAAGTTAAAAGGATATATTAGAGTTTTCAAAATTATTATTTTTCCCTTTGTCATCTATATCAATGTTGATTCATTTATGTACAAGATCCGGGGACACAGTTATGGACATTATTCATTGCTTTTATTAAATAAATAAATAAAAGATGCTTTAATGAATATTGATTCTCTTTTATTAGCCGACAGAATAAGTAATCAAATCAAAGATGCTTGATCAAGAGCATTAGTATACCCATTAAAACACAAAATAAACAAAATTGTCAAGGGTCAGTTGATACCCAAGAAATATAGGATGACCATGTGCTTAAATGTTTTGAGAATACTGGTAATTGATCGATGCAAAAATGTACTTTATTATTGTGTCTTTGTTTACGAATATTATTTGACCTTCATTAATGGATGTTTTTTTCTTCTGAAATGGTACTTTATATACAACAAGTCACTGTGGCAATATATCACATGTCAATAAACGTTCGAAGCACGCTACGCAAGTTTCGAACTTGTGACCTCTCGCATAAAAGCCAAATCACTTAACCATTGACAATGGTGCTTGTCAATGGATGTTATTTTTGTTTATGGATATTATGTAAACATGGTTTACGGATGTGGTCTTTATTCATGAATATTGTGCTAAACTTTGTTTATAAAAGTTAACAGCCCAAAAAGAATGTAATGTGGCAGCACACTATGGACCGCACCATTATTCGAAAATTTATTAATGAGTATGGAATAATAAAATTAATATGCTGGAAAATGGTTAGTTTGGTTATTATCCAATAAGAATTGAGTAAACAATGATGCAGTAGAAATATCTATCAAAGAAATCATTTGTCTACACATGTATGAGGTAAGTCACTGCTCTTTTGACATAAAATTATCATTTTTGTCTTTGAGAAAAAGACTTTTAAAATCTAATTGTCTATGTAAAATTTAGAAAATGCAGAATACATATATCCCAAGCAATAAGAAATAACAATAGAAAGAAATAGTTGCTCACGAAAGAGTGATTCAAAAGTGGAATGCCAGCTAATATTTTTATTTGATTTTCATTTCAAAACACCTATCAAACACTGCACCGTTTTCACATATTAGAAGCTTTTATTTGTTTTGTATGTTCAAATTGAATGCATACATATAGTTTGAGTAAAAAATGCACACATATAGTTTTCAAAACACCTATCAAACATGTAAACTTTATATAAACACCAACCATGCTATGAATGCAATGCACGAACTCCGCCTGTCACTTTTCAACCAAAGGATCTCGGATGCATCATAATTCTACATTTTATGATTGAGCTAAAATAAAGTCAATTAATGTAAAAGTAGATTGAGCTAAAATAAAGTCAAAGCATAGGAAGAATATAATAATTAAAGATAGGTAATTATTTAACAAATCTTTCCCTTTCAGTTTAAACCATAACGCTAGAAACAACAAAATTCAAATTGCTTGCTATTTTAAAAACATTATTAATAGTAGAAACATACATATTCCGCTTATTATATACTTTATACACTTTTAGTTTAAAATCATATTTGTACTCATTATACAATATATTAAACAGTAACAATAAATCTACATATTGTAGCAGTAAAACAAGTGCTTGGGTCCTAATTGAAATCGATGCAAGATGTTCTTTTCCAATACAAGTGCCTATCATAAATGCAAATGATAACTTAATATGGCAATAAGTACAATATGAATAGTGTAATATCCCGGAAATTTGGGGCAATATCAATTTAATAATCTGTTTAAATAATTAAATTGATTTGATAAATTTTGATAATTAAATTTGAATTGGTTTAATAATCTAATTAAATAAATATTTAATTAGTGAATTTTACTAATAAAATGATTTCTATTTATAATATATATATATAAGTGTATATATTGTAAATAGATAAGCTTGGGTTTGAAATTTAAATAAATAAAATCTTGTTAAATTTTCTAATGTATATTCTTATAGTTTGGAAATTATGATTTATTTAATATAGGCTTTACAAAGCTATTTAAACAAAATAACTATATGGTTTAAAATGAGATTAATAATAAGGATTATTCTATTTCTTTTTGAATATTGCTTAACAAATATGATTTAAGAAGTATATAAATATATATATATATATGTTTAAAATACAATTTACATATGATATGTTAATTCATTTAATAATAGTAGTAATTTATAATCTCTTTATAAATTATTTAAAATTGATAAATGAGTTATTTCCAAACAATATTAATAGTGTATTGTTTTTATAAAATAGATTTTTATGTAAAATAAGATTTTAAAGAATTTGAATGTGTTCTTTTAAATTGACTTTAAATTGGATTTTAAATATAATTTGAATTTGGATTTAGATTTAATTTTGAATTCAAAAAGAGGTAATATTCAAATAGTTTTGGATTTCAAAATATATGTAAACTTTTATTTATAATAATTAGTTTTGTTTCTTTATAATCAATATATATATATATAGATATGTATTTTAAGAAAAAGGTTTTTATATTTAAAATAAATAAAAGAAATTACTAAAAAGACATGTGTTAGCTCCTAAGGCTTTAATATAATATGTGTCATAAGATTAAGGTGATAGAAGGACAAGTGTCAAATAAAATGTAGTTTTTCTTTTATTTTTATTTTTAAAAAGTATTTCAGCTTATATAAACATTTCCTTCTTCTCTTCCATTCTTTTCTTATTCTTTTTCTAAAATCTAAGCTGAGTGCAAAACTGAGAACACTCCATAAACAATTCGGTATTCATCTTCAAAACCAACAACCTGTAATATATTTTCCAAAAATCAAACAAAGCCTGCATTTTTCAAAATCAAACAAGAACCTGTATTTGCTTCAAATCTGGAAGCATGTTCAAAAGCAAGTAACCTGGAATCAATGCCTGTAAACATCTTCTTCAAAAGCCTACATTTTCTTTAATCTGGAATCAAATTCCAGTCTGCATGCAAGATTCTATAAACAAGCAACTCAAGTTTTAAATCAAAAAAGCAAGGCATCTCTGCATGCAAATTTCTATAGCTAGCAATTCCAGTTTTCAAAGAAAATCAAGCATTCAGTTTTAAAGGCTTCAAAATCAAAAGCTATTTCAAAGAATAAACTCTGTCCTTCAATTTATCTGGTGAGTAACTCCTCTTTTTAAAATTTAAATAGGTAAAGGTTGATTTCAGGATTTAATCTGAAATGAATATATTTTATGAAATTTGCAGTGAATATTTATATGTATGAATATATGTGTGCATGCTTGTTTACCTGCACATTTCTGTTTCAAAGAATAAGCTCTGTTCTTCATTTTAATCTATGAGTAACATCTTTCTCAAACTTAAGTTTAGAGATATCTGTATGCATGTAAATTTCTGGAATAAATGTTTATTTAGTATATGTACATGATTGAATTTCTGTATATATATTTGGATGTATAAATGCATGTTGATGTTTACCAGTTCTTACCTGTTCTTACTTTTAGAAGTTAAATCATGATCAAATTTAATTCCTCTTGTTATAATCCCTGATAGGACTTAGAATTCAAACTATATTTGTTTGTTAAATCATGGATTAGAGTCTAAATTTTTATTAAGTTAAAATAAAAAGAAAACTACTCTGTAAATAAAAAGGAACAGGGAAGTTTAAGTTTTGAATAAAATTCAAAGATGATAATTTAACATTCCAGGATTATAAATTGAATCTTTAAACCAAATAATGATTTTTAGAGGAGAAATCAAAATTTTTAGATTTATAAATGGTGAGATATGCTAGTTTGAACGGAAATGGGAAAATGATGAAAATCTGGCGATCAATGAAATCTGGAAGATCGTGATCTTCTCTGGAGATAGAGTGATGATCGGAGAGTTGTAGAAAATTATCTGATGATGGTGAAAAGCATTGTGGCGAAGGGATTTGATCAGGGAAGTTTATAACCCTAGTTTTAGTGAGGTTGAGAAATACGTTCGTCACGACGTCCAGAGGTGATCGAGTTCATCTGAACTCTGGGAATTGGCAGCTCGATGGATGATGAAGACGTGATCAGAGGTTCTGGTGCTCAGGCGATCGGAGGAGTGAGTTCGAGGAAGTTTCCAGGTTTGGGTCTGTTTCCAGTTTTGTGATCGAGATTGCTCGAATTCGATGGTGATGCTTGTTCGTGGTTCTGGAGGTCACGATCGTAAGGGGTGGTCGTAGACGATATGCAGGTGATAGCATCGATGGTCGGAGGCGATCGTTTCGCCTGTGCACGTGCACACGTGGTATCTGTTTGGGTTGAGAGTTGAGTTAAGAGGAAGAAGAAGATGATCTCGAGTAAGTCGAAGAATTGACTCGAAGTCGTGCTCATGGAAATAGGGACTTGGCTAGGGATTTCGAAGGGGAGACTCGTGTAGGGGTTTAAACTGTTTTTAAAAATTAAACATAACAAAGTTAATAAGAAAAGGAAGGAAAAACTCGAAGACGGCTCGGGATTTCTGAAGTTTTTCTCGGGTATTTTTATGTCTGGCTCGGGTAATTTTGGGTTACAGTTTTTAAAGACTGGCAGTGTTTTAAAAATTTAAAATGAGTTTTAAAAATTTAAAATGAGTTTTAAATTTAAAGGCAGGATTTAAACTAAGTTTTAAATCAAGTTTCCATATGGGTTTAAGTTTAAATTTGTATTCTAAATTTGAGATAAATAAAGTTTATAAAATTTATAATGTTTTATCAAATTTAAAATATTTAAAGTATATTTTAAAAAAAAAGGTTTGAATAAATGAATTTGTTCAAAAATCTTAATTTTCTTTATAAATGTTAAGTGTTTCTTAACATTTGGATTTAAAAAGATTTTGTAAATTGGATTTAAAATTGGTTAAAGCTAAATTGTAATTTATTTAAAATCTTTAATTTGAAATGAATTAAGATAAGATTTTAAAGTAAAATGTTTTAAAGTCTTTGTTAATAATAATTAAAGTAGTTAAAGGTTAATACTTTAATTTAAAGATTAATTAAGCAATTAATTTAGTAATTAGAAATTAATTGGTAATTAAGAAATTATTAAGTTGTAATTAATAAATAGTTGATTAAAGCTAAATTTCTTAATGAAAGTAATTAAAGAAATTAATTACTTAAGGTAATTAATTAAATAGATTTGATTAAGTTAAATTAATTAATTAAATTAATTTAAGATAATCATTTAGAGATGTGATAAATATAATTACTTAAATGTAATTAGTGAAGTGTAATTACTTAGGAAAGTAATTAAAAGTAATTACTGAATGTAATTAACTAAAGATGATTTTAATAATGAAAGTAATTTGAGTTTAATTACTTTGAATAATTAATCAAGGGATTAATTAAAAGATAATTAATTAATGAGTAATTAATTTAGGGAAGAGTAATTAAGGGAAGTTAATTACTAAATGAGATTAATCAAAGGTGATTAATAAATGTGACTAATTAATTATTAAATGTAATTAATTTAAATAAGATAATTAATTAAGAGTAATTAAGGATCATTAATTAATAAAATTAATGATGTAATTAAGGATTGATTAATTAAGATTAATTAATAAATAATTAGTGATTAAAGTAATTAATTAATTGTAATTAATTAAGGATTAATGTAATTAAATATAGTTAATTAATTAATGAAGTAATTAAAGATTAATTACTGAATGGTTTAAGATAATTAATTTGTGAAATTAATTAAGTATTAATTACTTAAAGTAATTAAAGGGTAATTAATCAGGAATGATTAATGAAGATGGATACTTAGAGTAATGATTAATTAATTGGTTTAATTAATAATTAAGTAAGCAGGATTTATAGAATGAAGTAATTAGTTTAATTCACTTTAAATTAATTAGATGATATAAATCATTGCTTAAGGATGAATGAATGAGATTGAATGTATTTCATTGTTTGATATCTCTAATGAGATATGATTGATATATGATATGGATGTTTGGTTGAATTATAATGATAATGTGAATTATCTGTTTGGGATGATAATGTAGATTATCTATTGAATTATCTATCTTTGTGTATATAGATAAGAATTGAATTGTTTTAACCTTAAAACAACTTGGCCCTTAAAAGATACGTTTTGGATTTCGATGAGACCGGGATCGGGTTTCCGTATACCGGATTTCCAGGTCTGGAGACCCGAATACCACATCGATCCAAATTTACGATAGGTCGTGAATCTCAAGTGAAGATGAAGATTTAGAGTGCAAGGGTTATTGTCGTTAACTCTGAGGGTGATTCCAAAACGAGTGTAACGAGATAATGCCTTCGGTTTCGTTCGAACCCGGAACGAACTTGTATGGATTGAATGCTTTCAGCACATCGTCAGGCGGACGATGAGCATTCTAAGTGATATGTTCTGATTAAAGGTAATCGTAACCTCAAGCCTCATCAACCGGGAATGGCTAAAACAGGGGAGGTGCAGCAAGGCTTCGTGGGTAGCACCCACTGAGAGCAAGATAGATCCCTGTCTAGAGGTCCCTTTTCTTTTATTCGGCTTAGTGTGTGGTTGGTCGCGCCAACTACGGGATTATCTTGTTCGGGATTATCCAGTAAGGGATGGTTCCGGCTTTGTGTTGTAGAGGAGCGGGCATACTCCTCGGTACGGTGATCTAGGCCACGTACTGTGACGGGCGGTACCCCAGTAGCCCTGCCATTGTATGGAATCCAAACTCCAATAAGTGCCGTACGTATTAGTTGTGCCCAACTATGTTGGAATGTGAGATGTAAGCATTTCAGCTATTTCTATATTTTACTTGAAAACCTTAGACCCTATTATAATAAAATCAGATTTCCTATCAAATGTTTTGGTTAGCGTAAGGTAAAAACTTACCCATGTTTATTTGTGGGGAGTCTTACGTGATACCTTTTCTTTCTAAAGGTTTTGAAGTTAAGCAAGTTTAACCTGTTACTCACACCAGACCCATGTCTGACCCAAGTGTTTATTTCTGTTTTATAAACTCTTGGGTACTCAAATTTTTACGAGTAGCCAAGGGATTCAGGTTTAGCTTTGACGAATATTCTGGAGGAGCAATGGAGCAGGAGGCTTCGGCGTTCGTAGATATAGTATTCCGCTGTGTTGATATCTGTGTTAGAGTCTTGTATTGTATTTGAGTTGTAATATCTAGACAGATGTTTATAACTGTCTAGTATATGTTGTATAGTTGTGTAAACTCTGATAAGTGTTGTATACTATGTAATAGTTTATGTTATTAATATAATTTATTCGTTCCGCCGTGAGATCGTTGTTGTTGTTTCTTTCTTTCTTCTCTTCTTTTCTATTTTCTACCCCTTTCTTTCTTATTAACGATGCGACTTTCTGTGGAGAGAAAGTCGTGGTCGTTACAGTGGTATCAGAGCATAGGTTGAGCGAATACCTAAGCTTTTGGTTAAGTGAATATCAGAACACTAGGTTGAGTGAATACCTAGGTTCGGAAGGATTGTTCATTAGAGATAGGATCTGTAGCAACCTGTTTGAGTGTATATATATATACGAGAGCGCGTATTTGTTAGTTATATAAAATGATTTTATATTGTGTTAATTGATCGGTTGAGTGGTATATGGATTCTGGTCAATACGAGTAGCTAACGTTATTGATAGGGATCTCTAAACACTTGACCAGGCCAACGGACACAATATTGTTTTAAAAAGGTAGATGAAATAATTTTACCCAGATATAATTTCTATATAAAAAAAATATCATTTTAAATGTATATGGTATTTATAATGATTGGTTGGGATGATAATAATTTATCATCTAGGATTAGGAGTCTGAGTGTTGAGGTTGAAAGTGTATTTGCCGAGACTGTAAACCTAATACCGTCTCGAGTGAACTTTACAGTTGTGTAAGGATTTCACAATCTCTGAAGGAAACCTGTTAAGGTTGGGAGTTCATCTTAGGAGTTGGATGAGTAGAGTTGGATCTGTCAGAGAACAGAAGCGAGTGATGGTATCTCAGGTAATAGTAGCTGTGTGATGAGATGCAGTGACTATGGATGTTCCCGAAGATGTTTTCTTTGGAACAAGTTAATGAAGTATGTCTGCTTCGGTGTTGTGGCTGAGTTCAGCATGGTGATTCTATTTAGTTTGGGTCCGAGTTTCTCGAAGAGCTTTGGTTAGGAAGTCTTTGGCATCGGTGGCAGCAGTACAGCTCAGAGTATTCTGTGCATTGGCAGGAAGTTCTTCCGGCTTAGCAGTTTTTCTGAAGGTGAAGTTCAGAAGCAGCAGAGTGGATCCATTTCTTTGATAGATAGGATAGATAAGTGTAAGCTGTTCTGATTGGTAAAGAGAGAACAGTTTCTTTTGAATTTGGCTGAGTTGATCGCAAAAGTGACTTGCGATAATTTGAGTATTCTCTTGAGTTATCCGAGATTTTCTGGGATGAGTTGTCCAATCTGGGCTTGTGTTCTTCATCAGCATTTTCATTCTGTTCCAGATCAGAGTGGTGCAACGGAAGCAGTTTGGCAAGTGCATCTGTTTGTCTTTTCCAGATAGGAGAAGTTAGTTCGATCTTCTAATGTTTGTGAAGTAGAGTTTTGTTTTGGAATTGGGTTGATCTTGAGAAGATCATTTTGTTGAGTTATTCTTGGTCCTGTTTGTTTCAAGGAGCATCAGCAAAGGTTGAGTTGATCAGAAAGGATTTGTAGGTAGCCTGAGATCGTCTGAAGATTTTGTGGATAGGAAACGAAGGAATTTGAAATTCGAAGTTGGAGACTTCGTTGTTGTGAAGTTTTTCTCTGGTTAAAGGGAGCTATAAGATTGGGTAAGTCTGGGAAGTCAGCTCCGAGTTATTTTGGATCTTTTCTGTGATCTAATTTGGATAAGTACTTTGATCTACAAGGTTGAATTGTCAGTTTGGATAACTAGAATTCAATGTATTTTACGTATCTCTGAGGGAATACGTGTTTGATCTATCTCTGGTTTTGGAACCAGCAGTTCTGGAAGATTGGGTTGTTGAGTCAGACTCGTCTGTAGTCTGATATCTTGTTTAGTTCTATAGATCTAGATGAGTAAGAACTCTATAGCTTAGTATTGTTGATTGTTTGGATTTTGTAGAGCGAGTATCCCGGTATATTTATACTTTGGGAAACTCGACGAAATTCTATTCAGAATTTTGTCTGGATAGTTAGAATTGTTTGATTGGATGAATTGGTTACTATGGTTGTTAGCTTATGGATGAAAGTATATGCTTGTGTTTTAAAATTAAAATCTTTAATAAGATTATTAAATTACCTTTGTTTTAAATTTCGGGGACGAAATTATTTTAAGGGGGGAGGAATGTAATATCCCGGAAATTTGGGGCAATATCAATTTAATAATCTGTTTAAATAATTAAATTGATTTGATAAATTTTGATAATTAAATTTGAATTGGTTTAATAATCTAATTAAATAAATATTTAATTAGTGAATTTTACTAATAAAATGATTTCTATTTATAATATATATATATAAGTGTATATATTGTAAATAGATAAGCTTGGGTTTGAAATTTAAATAAATAAAATCTTGTTAAATTTTCTAATGTATATTCTTATAGTTTGGAAATTATGATTTATTTAATATAGGCTTTACAAAGCTATTTAAACAAAATAACTATATGGTTTAAAATGAGATTAATAATAAGGATTATTCTATTTCTTTTTGAATATTGCTTAACAAATATGATTTAAGAAGTATATAAATATATATATATATATATATGTTTAAAATACAATTTACATATGATATGTTAATTCATTTAATAATAGTAGTAATTTATAATCTCTTTATAAATTATTTAAAATTGATAAATGAGTTATTTCCAAACAATATTAATAGTGTATTGTTTTTATAAAATAGATTTTTATGTAAAATAAGATTTTAAAGAATTTGAATGTGTTCTTTTAAATTGACTTTAAATTGGATTTTAAATATAATTTGAATTTGGATTTAGATTTAATTTTGAATTCAAAAAGAGGTAATATTCAAATAGTTTTGGATTTCAAAATATATGTAAACTTTTATTTATAATAATTAGTTTTGTTTCTTTATAATTAATATATATATATAGATATGTATTTTAAGAAAAAGGTTTTTATATTTAAAATAAATAAAAGAAATTACTAAAAAGACATGTGTTAGCTCCTAAGGCTTTAATATAATATGTGTCATAAGATTAAGGTGATAGAAGGACAAGTGTCAAATAAAATGTAGTTTTTCTTTTATTTTTATTTTTAAAAAGTATTTCAGCTTATATAAACATTTCCTTCTTCTCTTCCATTCTTTTCTTATTCTTTTTCTAAAATCTAAGCTGAGTGCAAAACTGAGAACACTCCATAAACAATTCGGTATTCATCTTCAAAACCAACAACCTGTAATATATTTTCCAAAAATCAAACAAAGCCTGCATTTTTCAAAATCAAACAAGAACCTGTATTTGCTTCAAATCTGGAAGCATGTTCAAAAGCAAGTAACCTGGAATCAATGCCTGTAAACATCTTCTTCAAAAGCCTACATTTTCTTTAATCTGGAATCAAATTCCAGTCTGCATGCAAGATTCTATAAACAAGCAACTCAAGTTTTAAATCAAAAAAGCAAGGCATCTCTGCATGCAAATTTCTATAGCTAGCAATTCCAGTTTTCAAAGAAAATCAAGCATTCAGTTTTAAAGGCTTCAAAATCAAAAGCTGTTTCAAAGAATAAACTCTGTCCTTCAATTTATCTGGTGAGTAACTCCTCTTTTTAAAATTTAAATAGGTAAAGGTTGATTTCAGGATTTAATCTGAAATGAATATATTTTATGAAATTTGCAGTGAATATTTATATGTATGAATATATGTGTGCATGCTTGTTTACCTGCACATTTCTGTTTCAAAGAATAAGCTCTGTTCTTCATTTTAATCTATGAGTAACATCTTTCTCAAACTTAAGTTTAGAGATATCTGTATGCATGTAAATTTCTGGAATAAATGTTTATTTAGTATATGTACATGATTGAATTTCTGTATATATATTTGGATGTATAAATGCATGTTGCTGTTTACCAGTTCTTACCTGTTCTTACTTTTAGAAGTTAAATCATGATCAAATTTAATTCCTCTTGTTATAATCCCTGATAGGACTTAGAATTCAAACTATATTTGTTTGTTAAATCATGGATTAGAGTCTAAATTTTTATTAAGTTAAAATAAAAAGAAAACTACTCTGTAAATAAAAAGGAACAGGGAAGTTTAAGTTTTGAATAAAATTCAAAGATGATAATTTAACATTCCAGGATTATAAATTGAATCTTTAAACCAAATAATGATTTTTAGAGGAGAAATCAAAATTTTTAGATTTATAAATGGTGAGATATGCTAGTTTGAACGGAAATGGGAAAATGATGAAAATCTGGCGATCAATGAAATCTGGAAGATCGTGATCTTCTCTGGAGATAGAGTGATGATCGGAGAGTTGTAGAAAATTATCTGATGATGGTGAAAAGCATTGTGGCGAAGGGATTTGATCAGGGAAGTTTATAACCCTAGTTTTAGTGAGGTTGAGAAATACGTTCGTCACGACGTCCAGAGGTGATCGAGTTCATCTGAACTCTGGGAATTGGCAGCTCGATGGATGATGAAGACGTGATCAGAGGTTCTGGTGCTCAGGCGATCGGAGGAGTGAGTTCGAGGAAGTTTCCAGGTTTGGGTCTGTTTCCAGTTTTGTGATCGAGATTGCTCGAATTCGATGGTGATGCTTGTTCGTGGTTCTGGAGGTCACGATCGTAAGGGGTGGTCGTAGACGATATGCAGGTGATAGCATCGATGGTCGGAGGCGATCGTTTCGCCTGTGCACATGCACACGTGGTATCTGTTTGGGTTGAGAGTTGAGTTAAGAGGAAGAAGAAGATGATCTCGAGTAAGTCGAAGAATTGACTCGAAGTCGTGCTCGTGGAAATAGGGACTTGGCTAGGGATTTCGAAGGGGAGACTCGTGTGGGGGTTTAAACTGTTTTTAAAAATTAAACATAACAAAGTTAAAAAGAAAAGGAAGGAAAAACTCGAAGACGGCTCGGGATTTCTGAAGTTTTTCTCGGGTATTTTTATGTCTGGCTCGGGTAATTTTGGGTTACAGTTTTTAAAGACTGGCAGTGTTTTAAAAATTAAAAACGAGTTTTAAAAATTTAAAATGAGTTTTAAATTTAAAGGCAGGATTTAAACTAAGTTTTAAATCAAGTTTCCATATGGGTTTAAGTTTAAATTTGTATTCTAAATTTGAGATAAATAAAGTTTATAAAATTTATAATGTTTTATCAAATTTAAAATATTTAAAGTATATTTAAAAAAAAAAGGTTTGAATAAATGAATTTGTTCAAAAATCTTAATTTTCTTTATAAATGTTAAGTGTTTCTTAACATTTGGATTTAAAAAGATTTTGTAAATTGGATTTAAAATTGGTTAAAGCTAAATTGTAATTTATTTAAAATCTTTAATTTGAAATGAATTAAGATAAGATTTTAAAGTAAAATGTTTTAAAGTCTTTGTTAATAATAATTAAAGTAGTTAAAGGTTAATACTTTAATTTAAAGATTAATTAAGCAATTAATTTAGTAATTAGAAATTAATTGGTAATTAAGAAATTATTAAGTTGTAATTAATAAATAGTTGATTAAAGCTAAATTTCTTAATGAAAGTAATTAAAGAAATTAATTACTTAAGGTAATTAATTAAATAGATTTGATTAAGTTAAATTAATTAATTAAATTAATTATAGATAATCATTTAGAGATGTGATAAATATAATTACTTAAATGTAATTAGTGAAGTGTAATTACTTAGGAAAGTAATTAAAAGTAATTACTGAATGTAATTAACTAAAGATGATTTTAATAATGAAAGTAATTTGAGTTTAATTACTTTGAATAATTAATCAAGGGATTAATTAAAAGATAATTAATTAATGAGTAATTAATTTAGGGAAGAGTAATTAAGGGAAGTTAATTACTAAATGAGATTAATCAAAGGTGATTAATAAATGTGACTAATTAATTATTAAATGTAATTAATTTAAATAAGATAATTAATTAAGAGTAATTAAGGATCATTAATTAATAAAATTAATGATGTAATTAAGGATTGATTAATTAAGATTAATTAATAAATAATTAGTGATTAAAGTAATTAATTAATTGTAATTAATTAAGGATTAATGTAATTAAATATAGTTAATTAATTAATGAAGTAATTAAAGATTAATTACTGAATGGTTTAAGATAATTAATTTGTGAAATTAATTAAGTATTAATTACTTAAAGTAATTAAAGGGTAATTAATCAGGAATGATTAATGAAGATGGATACTTAGAGTAATGATTAATTAATTGGTTTAATTAATAATTAAGTAAGCAGGATTTATAGAATGAAGTAATTAGTTTAATTCACTTTAAATTAATTAGATGATATAAATCATTGCTTAAGGATGAATGAATGAGATTGAATGTATTTCATTGTTTGATATCTCTAATGAGATATGATTGATATATGATATGGATGTTTGGTTGAATTATAATGATAATGTGAATTATCTGTTTGGGATGATAATGTAGATTATCTATTGAATTATCTATCTTTGTGTATATAGATAAGAATTGAATTGTTTTAACCTTAAAACAACTTGGCCCTTAAAAGATACGTTTTGGATTTCGATGAGACCGGGATCGGGTTTCTGTATACCGGATTTCCAGGTCTGGAGACCCGAATACCACATCGATCCAAATTTACGATAGGTCGTGAATCTCAAGTGAAGATGAAGATTTAGAGTGCAAGGGTTATTGTCGTTAACTCTGAGGGTGATTCCAAAACGAGTGTAACGAGATAATGCCTTCGGTTTCGTTCGAACCCGGAACGAACTTGTATGGATTGAATGCTTTCAGCACATCGTCAGGCGGACGATGAGCATTCTAAGTGATATGTTCTGATTAAAGGTAATCGTAACCTCAAGCCTCATCAACCGGGAATGGCTAAAACAGGGGAGGTGCAGCAAGGCTTCGTGGGTAGCACCCACTGAGAGCAAGATAGATCCCTGTCTAGAGGTCCCTTTTCTTTTATTCGGCTTAGTGTGTGGTTGGTCGCGCCAACTACGGGATTATCTTGTTCGGGATTATCCAGTAAGGGATGGTTCCGGCTTTGTGTTGCAGAGGAGCGGGCGTACTCCTCGGTACGGTGATCTAGGCCACGTACTGTGACGGGCGGTACCCCAGTAGCCCTGCCATTGTATGGAATCCAAACTCCAATAAGTGCCGTACGTATTAGTTGTGCCCAACTATGTTGGAATGTGAGATGTAAGCATTTCAGCTATTTCTATATTTTACTTGAAAACCTTAGACCCTATTATAATAAAATCAGATTTCCTATCAAATGTTTTGGTTAGCGTAAGGTAAAAACTTACCCATGTTTATTTGTGGGGAGTCTTACGTGATACCTTTTCTTTCTAAAGGTTTTGAAGTTAAGCAAGTTTAACCTGTTACTCACACCAGACCCATGTCTGACCCAAGTGTTTATTTCTATTTTATAAACTCTTGGGTACTCAAATTTTTACGAGTAGCCAAGGGATTCAGGTTTAGCTTTGACGAATATTCTGGAGGAGCAATGGAGCAGGAGGCTTCGGCGTTCGTAGATATAGTATTCCGCTGTGTTGATATCTGTGTTAGAGTCTTGTATTGTATTTGA
This sequence comes from Allium fistulosum, assembly GCA_030737815.1. Taxonomy (NCBI): domain Eukaryota; kingdom Viridiplantae; phylum Streptophyta; class Magnoliopsida; order Asparagales; family Amaryllidaceae; genus Allium; species Allium fistulosum. The sequence continues at coordinate 185,704,192 of CM060902.1, read as the reverse complement.
GTTGTAATATCTAGACAGATGTTTATAACTGTCTAGTATATGTTGTATAGTTGTGTAAACTCTGATAAGTGTTGTATACTATGTAATAGTTTATGTTATTAATATAATTTATTCGTTCCGCTGTGAGATCGTTGTTGTTGTTTCTTTCTTTCTTCTCTTCTTTTCTATTTTCTACCCCTTTCTTTCTTATTAACGATGCGACTTTCTGTGGAGAGAAAGTCGTGGTCGTTACAAATAGCGACCAAACAAATGTAACAAATGCGATTGTTTTGGCCATTCAAAAAAATACTACTCTATGTTTAAAATTTAGGTGTAAAAACAAAAACATATAGAGATAAATGATAGAAACACGATGCATATTGACAACATAAATGCAGAAGTAGTACAATAATAGAAAGCAATGTTTAAAGTTTAACTTAATAACAGATTAATAATAAGGCAATGAAAGTCCAAAATAGTTTAGAGTCCAATTTAATACATATGTCCAACTATCCAAATAACAAGGCCAACTCCGAAACACATAATCTGCTCAAAATATTGATTATCTCAAAGAGGAAAAAGCCTTGCAACTGGAATTGGATGAATTACTATGTTGTCAAAAGGTAAAAGTAGATTGAGCTAAAATAAAGTCAACTACTGCAAAACTATTTGATTTAAAAAATAGCTACCTAAGATATTGATCGAGGCAGACAGCGAAACCTAGCTACTGATTGAGGCAGAGAACGGCACCCTGATATTGATTGAGGCGAATACCAAAACCCTAATATTGATCGAGGTGGAGAACGACATCCTGATATTGATTGACGTCAATGAAACCTTGATATTGATTGCGAGCGGCTAAACCCTAGCTCGATGGAGAAAGAGACGTGAAAAGTAAAACGAGGAATGAAAGAACCATGATATATGTTTTAAGTGCAAAAGTACGTAAATTAAAAATTTATCCTAATCACTTTAAATTTACTACGAAATTACCAAATGTAGTCTCGGTAATAACCTTTGGAAATGGTTATAACGGAAATAACTGTAATTAATTGGTAATGGTTATAATTGTTAGAAATTTAAAGCGAAGAAGTGTTACAAAATGGACTGTTTGGTGCAGTGATAGGAGCCTTCGACTTTGTCGATAGGTTGTCCATAGGGGCTTCAAAGGTGTTGAAGTACCAATGGTTCTAATGATATTGAGTAGCTTACGAATGCATGCTTATGAAATGATGCGAAACCTTCTTCCGATGTCAATGGCTTCGACCATTTCGAAAGGCTTAGGTATGCTTTTTAAAGGGTCGTTATAAAGGCAAAACCTTTGGTTCCAAAAGGTTTGGCATGCATATGAGTGGCTGATGTACTTTGCCTTCGACGGGTGGTTTCGAGGTTGTCCTTGCTTTCTTTAAATATGTGAATCCATCTACATCGAAATGTTGAAAGTGGCGGAAGGGTTGTCCTACTTCTATCTGGCTCGAAAGCTTTCACACTGTTTATTACTGATAAGGGCACCTGGTGCCTCCAACTCCTTCGAAAGCCTCCTCAATGCCTTCGAAACATTCTCTTCTGACCATTGTCAAAACCCCTGCCTACAACTCCAGCAGAGCCTGATGTTCTTATCAACCTTCTTTTATACTTCTGTTCTTAAGTGGATTTTATGGCTAACGGTTCTTGGGAACCTCCAAAATTTAAGCATAACCTTTGTAGTGGAAGTTTATTGGTAATAGGAAAACTAGCATCTTTCACTTCCAATTCTCCAATTCATTCTGGTACCGATGGTAAGCTTTTAATTCAAATTAAAAATGGGATATCTAATACTCCATACTTGCTAGTTCCTTTTCACTAAATATAGATATTTCAGCTGCTGCACCTTCTGGAAATTCAGAAACAAAAGTTGCTATGTCTAAAAGGAAGAAGAGTATAGCTTTGACCACCATAGTCCTTTGAACCAAACATTTATGTGAATTCAATTTCTCAAGCCATTGAAAACTTGGACAAAGAGTTAGCTGATAGCAATGTCATCACTGATATTCCTCCTCCTCCTCGGGTTAAAAGGCCTAAATATGTGAGTGATTTTACTCCTGTTGTTGTTGATTAGTTAGAAGAGGTACGCATTAATTTATCCCCTGGAGTGGCAGATGTAGACAAGGCTCCAGAGAAAATAAAAGAAATCCAAGTTGAGATGAATCAAGAAATTCAGACTCCCAATCCTCTCATCAACCCTACATCTCCAGCTGCCATTAATCGTATATGTCCTAAATTTAATGCACTCATCTCTCCAACCAAACCTTATCCTTTCGAGGCTCAGACTCAATCATCACCAATAAACTTTGAGGAACTTGTTAAGATGGCGATTCAGTTCCATCAGTTACCTTCATTGGTTCATTGCATCCTCCAGTCTATTCGAATTATTATCTACTCCTAATTCTAAAACAATTCTTATTTGTACATTATCTTACTCATTTGGCTAAAATTTAGAATTTGTGAATCTCATTTCCGACTTAAATAATTGTATATTCTTAGTAGGGAAACATATGCTCCTTCTTTCAAATGCCTCCCGAGGACCTTCCGAAGAAATTGTGGCTCTTAATGATAGAATTTTTTTGCTTCAAAATGAGATAAAGGATATCACCACTAAAAGAGTCGCTGCAAATCTTAAAAAAGATAACTTTATTTCTTCTCTTCAAAAGAGGATGATGAGTATTTTTGCTAATAGAGATGAAGCTATTTATAAAAAGAATAATCTAGCTTCTTCATTTGTTGAGGAACAAAAAGGCAAGCAGCTATTAGAGGAGAAGATAAAAAAATTGAAGGCCGAACTCGTGACATCTTCCAAACTTAAAGAAGACATGAAGAGGATGGCTAGAGAAAACATTGAGTTGACAAAAAGTACTGTCGAGCTAGTTAAAGAAATGAGTTGCTTATCAAACACCTTGAGAGAAAATCTATTATTTTGAACTATTCGAATGATATCATTATTGATGCCAAAAATAAGGTTGCCAATTGCATAAATGTTGCTCTTTCAAGAATCAAGGATGAATGTTACGAAGATGTTTTGTTTATTGCATATGCCAATAACATCCGAAAGTGTCCTAATGTGGATTTCCCATCTCTTCCAGCTATCAATGATACATGTAAAAGAAAGTTCAATTTGAAATTGAAGAAAGACAACCAGATCCTTGACAGGGAACTCCCTATCATGGAGAGAATCAAGGCTGAGGAGTGGTTAGCATTTGACGATGCTCCTAGTGATGAAGAATCGTAGTCTAAAGATAAAAGAGATGGTCATACTGATGATGATGATGATAAGAGCAACGATGATAATGATAACAATGATAACAATAAAGGTGGAGTTGGAAATAATGGGAATGGGAATGACAATGATGATGATAGCCATTACGATTATGGTGGTGGCGATAAGAGTGGTGAAGAGAACCTACTCGGCCAGCCAAACGATAAAGATGGAACTGGTGATACTAATCAAGCCCTATCCACTCAAGATGATGAAACTGCCGCCACTACTATCCCATCACAAAAAGGTCTTTCCAGCAAAGGCAGTGCATCTCAAAGCCAAAAGCCAGTGGAAAGAAATATTCCATCACCTCTGGTTTCTTCTTCTTAGGTATGAATTGGTTTACACAAATGCTTTTGATTTTCAAGTAGTTTAGTTAATTCATTGATTACTTTAATTAAAGAGAAATTCGAAATAGTATTATAATGCTCTGCTTGAGAAGAAACAAATGGACATAGACCGGTTAAAAAGAAATAGATAAGGAGGTGAAAGAGCACAACAACTTATCTAGGAAATATCATGACCTTGTCGGGAGCGCACTAAAACTGATATGTTTTAAAGAACAAGAAGTTGCGTCATGGATGAAGAAGGCTCGCGAACATTAGGAAAAACTCTTGGAGGAAAGTGCTGAATTGATGAACCTATTTTGGATGCTCATAGTTGATAGGGATACTCTAGTGGAGTTTATGTACAAACTTTATTGCAGGAATCTAATTATTGATTTCTCTTATTTAAGCTAAAAAACAAAGGACTAATCAGACGACTACATCATAGATATTTGTATGAATTCAGACCTTCTAATCCTCACCCCGAGGAGTGCTAGAACCTTCCCCAAGTTGATCCTATTCCCCTCTCATTACTCTCTCTTCCCCCGAAAATACTTAAATAGAATAAAGAGAGATTTATTCCTAAAGTGTATAAGAATTCTACTTTGTATAAACAAGCGTAACTCGTATAACTATTATGTATTATTGGGTTTAGTTTGTGAATGTTATTATTTTAGTTTCTTAATTCTTATTTACTTTTAACATATTGCATAGAATAAAAATATTTCAGGCTGCCCTACTCTTAAGGAAACTTGAGTAAATATGTCAGGTTAAGGAGGGAGTTTTCAAAAAAAAACTTCTATTAGAATGTCGAACTCATCTAGACATCATGTTCTCCAAGGTTTACAAGAAGTTTATATATAGCATCCTATTTTCCACTTTGACTTCCTAGGAAAAAGAGAAGATATAGGATACATACGAAAATTTGATTATACCAGGTAAAATTAATATGTGGTCATGATAGCCCTCCATTCAAAGAATGGGATTATCGCCTGTATCCACCTGTTTACACCCTTGAAGGCAGTAAGGCTCATTTCGATTCTACACTTACTTTTACCACTAGATCGCTTCAAAAAGCTATGGTTGCAGTTTCAAAACTCTAAATACTAGTGATATGTAGTTTGTAGCGTGATGTATGTTTGACAGAAATGTGGTGCAATCTTGACTTTTATTCTCTTCTATTTGTAACTCTACTGTTGTTGTAATGAAAGAGATTGTTTTTGCATGCATTAATTCTTATTTTTAAATAGGATATGCAATTATCAATTATGCCTGCTCTTACAAAATCTCACTCTCGGCTGATTGTTCTCAGGTAGATTGGTAGCTAATCTCGAACAGGGGAGTTCCTATAAGGATGCATCCACCGTCAAATTCCCAGATAATTCAAAAGCACAAAAATGGCATCGGAAGTTTCTACTTCAAAGAGTGATCATCAAAGTTTTTAAAGAACAAATCTCTAACCTGGAAGCTGAATCCAAGAAGAAGAGTGAAATAATTTCAAGATTAGAGGCTCAAATAAAATCCAAGTCTATGGTTGACTTTGATATTGATATGGATAAGCTTCACCAACGAATAAGTGATCTCAAGATAGAACAGTCAAATAGTTAGGCATATCATTAATCGCTATATATTGTTATGGGTGAAAGCATTTCGACTTATCTTCTCCTACCTTTCCCGCTACTCCAAATGTTGGCAGGACAACCAGATCTCGTTCCTTGGCGATTCGGGAATTTTCGACTTTGATAAACCCACCTTCAGGTATAAGTAATGAACTGATCACCCGGTGGAGTAGAAAAGTTAAGTTAGAAATCATGCAACATTTAGACAATCAATGGAAAGAAAAGACTTCTCAGCGCTATATTGAATATGAAGGTAGGGTCCAACGACTCGAGCATGAAGAATACTTTTTAAACAAAAAGACAAGGAATTGGAAAGTGAGATCAAGATTTTAAATGGTGCTAACAGAGCATTTAATCATGCTTTGAAGACTCATATTGAGGCCATCAATGATGCCGACATGATTTAGAAGAAAGAGAAAATACTTAAAGAAGTTCTCTGTAACGGCCCATATTTTTATAACATTATTTAGGATATTTAATTAGTTAAATTAAATAAGATAATATGAAGATTAATAGGTTGAGATATGATTTAATTAACTAAGGGTAGCCGTGCCATGTTAAATGGAAATCAAAATGAAACAACATGTACTAATGTGCTAGGAAATAAGGAAGGGAAAAATGGAAAATAGGAGAGACTTATACCCTAAACCCTTAGGAAATGAAAATCACGTTCATTTCGTTTAATCAAACTAAAATATATCAAGGCTGGCCACCATTTCCATTCTCATGACGATAAAGCTAGGATTCAAGAGAAAGAAGTTAATCAACTTATTCAACATCAAATCTCACATCTTTTAATCTCAATGCTAAGGTGAATGATTACTACATCCCATTTTCTTGTGGCTTTCGATTTTAAGTTATATTTGAAATGATTTTACAAGTTTATGCCATGTTTTGGATGATTAAATTTATATATATGCTTGTTGGTGAATTATGCATGTTCATATTAGTTTTATGATATGTTTGATATGAAAACCCCGATAAATGAAATCCAAATGCCTTGAAATTTAAAATGTAGGTCAAAATTGATATTTTAGAGATGGGTTCCAATTTTCATTATTTTCTAAATTAATATAGATTTTATATTAATTTTCTAGTGAAGTAAATGATTTATTGAGTTATAAATTAATTACTATTAAAATACTAATTATTTGGGTTTGAAATTTTTATAAGTTGGAAAGCATATTAAAATAGATTTTTTGGAATTTTTCCATATTTTTCCCTAGTGCTTTGGTGAATATATAAAATTATTTAAGGCATGGGACTAAAATGTTTTATATATTTAATTAAGGAGAAGTGACATTTTATAAAATAAAATCATTGTTTATTTATGAAATTATTGGCAGCACTTTTCTGAAAGATATTTGTTAACAAATAAGAATTTGACAAGCAAAGGCGGGTTAGTTGAAAAGTTATCTCTTTTAAGTAAAAAACAAAAAAATCTTACTTTTAACATGTTTCGGCCATTTGCGGCATTGAAGCTTTCGACCTAGACCTTTCGACAAGGTCGAAAGCATGCTTTCAACAAGGTGGAAACTAATGCATTTGGTATCAAGTTACTTGGTATGTAATGTAATGGACAAGGTCAAAGGGCACTTGGTTGAAACGTTAATTGTCGCGGAGGTTGGAGTATGTTTGTTTTATAACCCAAAGGTTGCCTGCTTTGCTTTTGTAAAGGACCTTTCGACTTGGTTGCTTTCGACCAGGCCAAATATTTAAAATAAAGGTTTAAAGCTTTCAACAAGGTCGAAAGGTAAACAAGCTCTCGAAGGGTCGAAATCCCTAGCTGTCTGAGACGACCGAACTTTCTATCACCAGAAAGTTGTATCATCTTGAAGAAAGAAAGGGATAGAAAAGAGAATAGATAAAGAAGAAAGAAGAAACAACATCAAAATCCCAACAGCAGAACGAATAAATTATATTAATCACATAAATATTACATAATATACAACATCAATCAGATTACACAGATAATACATCACATACTAGACAGTTATAAACACCTGTCTAGTTAATACAACTCGATACAACTCAAATACAACACAGAGATACCAACACAGCGGAAAACTATATATCTATAACGCTGAAGTCTCCTGCTCCATTGCTCCTCCATAATTCGTCAAAGCTAACCTGAATCCCTTGGCTACTCGTAAAAATTTGAGTACCCAAGAGTTTAATAAAAACAAAAGATAAACTCCGGGTCAGACATGCGTCTGGTATGAGTAACAGTTTAAAGTTGCTTAACTTTGAAAATCGTTTGAAAACAAAGGTATCACGTAAGACTTCCCACACATAAACATGGAAAAGTTTTTACCTTACGCTAACCAAAACATTTGATAGGAAATCCAGTGATATTATAATAGTGTCTAGGGTTTTCAAGTAAAATACAGAAATAGCTGAAATGCTTACATCTCACATTCCAACATAGTTGGGCACAACCAATACGTACGGCACTTATTGGAGATTGGCTTCCATACAATGGCAGGGTTACTGGGGTACCGCCCGTCACAGTACCTGGCCTAGATCAGCGTACCGAGGATCACGCCCGACCCCCTGCAACACAAGGCCGGAACCATTCCTTACTGAACAGTTCCGAACAAGACAACCCTAGCAGTTGTGGCCACAACTGCCCACACAGCCGAATATAAAGGGACATCTAGACAGGGGAAAATCTCGCTCTCAAGTGGGTGCTACCCACGAAGCCTTGCAGCACCTCCCCTGTTTTAGCCATTCCCGTTTGATAAGGCTTGAGGTCACGATTACCTTAACAGAACTCGTCACTAAGAATGCTCATCGTCCACCTGACGATGTGCTGAAAGCATTCAATCCATACAAGTTCGTTCCGGGTTCGAACGAAACCGAAGGCATTATCTCGTTACGCTCATTTTGGAATCACCCTCAGAGTTAACGACAATAACCCTTGCACTCTGAATCTTTATCTTCACTTGAGATTCACGACCTATCGTTAATTTGGATCGATGTGGTTTTCGGATATCCAAATCTGGAAACCCGATCCCGGTCTCATCGAAATCCAAATCGCCATCTTTTAAGTCCAAGTTGTTTTAGATTTAAAACAATTCATTTCATTTTCTATATACACACAGATAGATAATTCACAATAACACAGATAGATAATTCATAATATCATCACAAATTGATAATCTACATTATCCATATACTTCAACCAAAGCAACCATATCATACAGCATTACTTATCTCATATCTGAGATTTCAAATCATTCAAGGAAATCAATATCATCCATCATATATAAACAAGGATTAATAATCACACCTTTTATAATTAATTTAAAATGAATTAAATTAATTACTTATCTCTAATTAATTTAAAATAAATTAAATTAATTACTTCATCATTATAAATCTTGCTTACATAACCATAAATTAATTACAAATCAATTTATTAATCATTCTTAAATTTCCATCTTAATTAATCATCCTGGATTAATTATCCTTTAATTACATTCAAGTAATTATTCTTTAATTAATTTCACAAATTAATTATCCTTAACCAAATATAGTAATTAATCTTTAATTACTTCATTTATGAATTAACTATAATTAATTACATTAATCCTTATTTAATTACATTAATTATTTACCCAAAATCACTTATTATTGATTAATTACTCTTAATGAATCAACCCTTAATTTCATCATTAATTATATAAATTTAATGATCCATAATTACATTTTAACTAATTACTCTATTTAAATTAATTACATTAAGAAATTAATCTTTACTTAAACCATAATTATTAATCACTCTTGATTAATCCCATTCAGTAATTAACTACCCCTAATTACTTCATTAAATAAATTAATTACTCCTTAATTAATTATTTCAATTAATCCCTTGATTAATTTCACAAAGTAATTTAATCCAAATTACTTCCATATTAAAATTCTCTTCTATTAATTACATATAGTAATTACCATTAATTACTTCATTAAGTAATTACACTTCATTAATTACATTTAAGTAATTATACTTATCAAATCATCCATTGATTAATTTAAATTAATTAAACTAAATTAATTAACTTAAATAAATAAAATTTATTTAATTAATTACCTTGAGTAATTAATTCCTTTAATTTCACTTAAACAATTTCAAAATTTATTATCTATAATTAATTAATCTAATTAATTATTAATATTATCACATTGATTAATTATTTAACCAATCTTAAGTTAATGGCCTTCATTAACTATTAAATATTCTTAATTTCTTTTCTTAAGAATTTGAACTTAGATTAATCAATATTAATTACAAATTAATTTATCCTTAATAACCAATTAATCAACCTCTAATTATTTAATTAATTTAAGTTTTTATCTGTAACTTAATTAATCTTAAATTACTTGATTAATTCATTCCGAATCATTAATTAAATCTAATCTTATTTAATTAATGATTCTTAACTCCAAATTAATTATTCCTAATTAATTAACTTAAAACTTAATTAATGAGTTTAAAACTCATAATTACTAATTTAATCATCCATATCATAAATTAATTAATTTAATTATCCATTTTTAATTATCTTAATAATTTAATTACTCTAAATTATTAAATCTTAATTTACTTTAAGATAAAACATTATTCTTATTTATGATTGGATTATCTTTTAAAAAGCATTTAAAAACAATTTACTTTAAATTCCATTTCAAATTAAGATTCAAATCAAATATAAATTTAATTCTAGCAAAATTTAAAACAACTTAAAAACCCCTTAATCACATGTTAAAGACACACTTATTTATAAAAGGAATTTACAAGAGTTTTAAAACCCAATTCAATTTAAATTCAAATCACTTTAAAATACACTTTAACATTTTAAAGTTGATAACCAAATTAATTTATAAAACTTTATTTATTTCAAAACTAGGATTCAAATTTAATTTGAACCCATTTTCTAAAATTGATTTAAACATTTTTTAAATCCTACCTTCAATTTTTAACACTCTTTAAATTTGAAAACCTGACAAGTTTCTAAAGCCTGTTACATAACACTAACCCGAGACCATCCCCAAATGCTTCGAGTCGAACTCCCTAAAACTTCGGCAACTCACACAAACTACTCGAGAAACTTGAGTACCCATCTCCCTCAAATCTAACTTCACCAGGAACAAAACAACACCGTGCACATGCACAGTCCAACCACCCTTCTCCGATCATCAACGACGCCTCACTCAAGTCAACGATCACCATCGCATCCAATCCCGATCATCAGATCATCGATTTCAACTCGAAATTGATTTTGAGCATCCCAAGCAAAGCCTGAAACCACAAACTGGAACGACACCTCAAACCAAAAAACATCTCGACCTCGCATCTTCGATCACCGTCATGCCTAAGATTCTGACCAAACCCTCTTCAACCCACTTACTTCCATTCACTCGAATCCGGTTAAACTCAATCAACCCTATGTGTCGTGGTAATCAAACTTCTGATCGAGCTCCAAACTAGGTTTATAAACTCCAATCAGTCGCCGCCGCCGCCACCGTTCCTTGATCGCCATCCTGACAATTTTCCCTTACTCTCTAATCATTCGTGCATCATCATTGGAAACTACAATCTCCCAGATCACAGAGATCACCAGAAAACCCCAAATTACCATTTTCTGGTTAAACCAGAAATGTACTCAAATCCCCTTTCTAAAAATCGTAATTTTAGTTTCAAAAATCAAGTTTTAGTTTTAGTATATGATTCAGATTCCTGAATCAAAGAATCAGGGTACTTGATTTTTAACTTATTTTAAATTTTCTGTGTTGTTTAGTATTTCCAGAGGCAATACAAAATTGTTTTCACTTAAACAAATTTTTAAACTTAAATCTATGATATAACAAACATAATTTGTTTGGAACTTAAGCCCTAACATATATTAGATCATGAGAAAATGATTTTTGATCTAAAACTTGAGCCTGGAAACTACAACAGTAAAGTACAGATATCCAGTAGCATGCACACACCTATATACATTCATATTCACAAAAAAATGCCCAGAAAATTCATATACACAAACATATTTGTTTCATAAAAATAGCATGCAACCAGATTTATTCAAATACTTATGTTTTTTTTTAAAAAATGATACTCACTTGAGAATTTGAAAACAGAGACAAAGCCCATTTATTTGATTTTGAAAAAGCTTGAAACTTTAAAACTTGAATTGCTGAAGCTTGTTACTGGAAACTTGCAAATTGAAATCACTTTGAATGCTGAGATGCTCTAGCTTTCAAAACAGAATTTGAAGTTGCTTCTTTGTTTTGAAACTGCAGTGGCATGCTATTGAAACCTTTTTATTTTGATCTCCATTTTTTTTTGAGTTGAAAATAAGCTTCATTTGAAATATACTTTCTAGTATGCTAAGTTTTTCTTGTAAACAAAAATAAAATGAGGCAGATTGATATATAGAAATGAGTTACAGGTTGTATTATTAGACTGATACAAGATTTCTTCTTTTTTATATAAACATGGGTCAGAGATTTTCTTTGATCAATGGAGGCTGATAAGATTTTACTAGTACTAGAGAGATGTTAGTATTAATGAGGTTGTCCTCCATGTCTACACTTATCCTATATTTTATTTCGTATGGTACTTATACATCATTTTCTATATGTTTCTTTTCAAGTGTACATACTATTTTATACTTCCTGTACAACGTGAAGATATGTATTTTTACTTTTATGTGTACATCCTGTACAAACATGACTACACTTTTTCCTTGCCTAGCATACCTACAAGATTTCTTGCCTGCAACATGAATTATTTATTTCCTACTTGTCTTACAGCCTTGCAATCATGTACATATATTTTTTTACCTTTTTACTTTGTTTATTCTTGCCTTTCTTTACTACTTACAGGCTTGCATCTACAAACAAGTATATCTAAGTGTTCATTTTTCCTTGCTTGCTTTAGTCTTGTTTTGTAATATAAACAAGTGTATCTATAGTTTATTAACATATGGTTAGAATTTAGGTGATGAGTTTACTTTTATTTCTCTTTTATTTTTAAAAATTAAACTATTAAATACTTAGTCTATTATTATTTATATTTTATACTTATGTTAGAAAGACTAAATTTTAATATTAATAAGGTTTATTTTATTTTAAAACATTTTGAAAGACTTCATTTCAAATTTACGAATCATAGTTTCTTCCAAAATATATATATATATAACAATTCTATTCATATTAAAATCTATTTGTAAAAATATTACATTATTAATACTATAAAAAAATAACTCATTATTATATTAAAATAATTTATAAAATAAATTATCACTTCATTAATAAATTACTTATTTTCATCAAGCTATACTTAAAAGAACAAAACAACCCTATTGTTAATCTTATTTAAATTCAAACTTAAACTAAAATAAATTTAAAAAAATTAATATTTTTCTTAAGTATTTTAAAACATACAGTTATTTATTTAATATTAAATTAAATCAAATTTCTAAATTACCAAAAATATTAAAATTAGAAAACAGGCCTCTATTTATTAAATTTAAAACAAAGCTTATCTATTTACAATATATACAAATATATATATATTATAAATAGGAACAATTTATTAGCTTTTAAAAGATAAATTATCAGTTAAATATTTATTTAAAAGAAGATTATTAAATCAATTCAAATCTATTACCAAATATTATCAAATCAATTTAATTTTTAAATGCAGATTATTAAATTGATATTGCCAAAAATTCCGTGATGTCACATTCCTCCCCCCTTAAAAGACTTTCGTTCCCGAAATTTAAAACAAAGGTAATTTAATAATCTCATTAAAGATTTAATTTTAAAAACACAAGCATATATTAATTATATGCTAACATCCATAGCAACTAACTCATCCAATCAAACAAATCTAACTATCCAGACAAAATCGGGATAGGACTATCCAGAGTTTCCCAAGTATAAACACCGGGATACTCGCTCTACAGAACCAAACAAAACTGCACTACTAAGCTACATAGCTCCTACTCCTCTAGATCTACAAAACTAGACAGGATATCAGACTATAGACAAGTCTGACTCTACAACCAAACCTCTAGAACTGCTAGTTCCAAAACCAAAGATGGAACATACACGTACTCCCTCAGAGATACGTGAAACAATCGAATTCCAGTTATCCAAACTGACAATTCACTCCTGAAGACCAAACACTTATCCTCACTAGAACACAGAAAAGATCTAAGATACCTCGGACTTAGCTTCCCAATCTTACCTAACTTAAAGCTCCTTCGATCAGAGAAACTTACTCAAAACCAAATCCCCGACTACGAAATCCAAATTCCTCCGTCTCTTAACCACAAAACTCATCTGACGATCCTGGGCTGCCTTCATCCCTATCGATCAGCTTAACCTTCGCCGATGCCTGAAAAAAAACTCATCAAAATGATCCACTCACAATCAATCCAAGAACACAAACTCTACTCCTCAAACATCAGAAGACTGAACTTACTTTTCCTATCTGAAAAGATAAAATAGATGCACTCCCAAACTGCTTCCGCTGCACAACTCTGATCTAGAGTAGATGAAAATGCTGATGATACACACGAGCACAAACTGGACAACACATCCCAGAAATATGGTTCAACAGATCCATAAAGAAGAAAACTCAGAAATTCCGTGATATCCTGACCTTCTTCACCAAAAACCCCTCTCCCAGAACCCTCCTTTAACTAGCTGGACCATCGGTACCACTCTTGGAATCCTAGTCGAATCCAAACTCAATCTCCAGATGCTAAGGCAAACCACTAACCTATTCAAAGATATCCTGAAAGATCTCTGACAAACCAAGAGAACACTCAACTATTGCAAGTCACTTTTGCGATCAACCCAATATAATATCCAAAGAAAAACTGTTCTCTCTTTACCAATCAGAACAGCTTAAGCCTATCTAGCCAATCCATCGAAGAAATGGGTCCACTCTGCTGCTTTTGAACTTCACCTCTAGAAATCTACTGACAGATGACCTCCTTGCCTGCACACAGAACAAATCTGAGCTGCGACGCTGCCACTGAATAACAAAGACTTCCTAATCCAAACTCCTCGAGAAACTCAGGCCTCAAAGCCAAACACAAACACCCAACTGAACTCAGCCTCAACACCGATGCAGACACACTTCCTTAAACTTGTTCCAAAGAAACATCTTCAGAGACATCCATAGTCACTGCATCTCATCACAGCTACTAATTTCTGAGGTATCAAGATACCATCACTAGCTTCTGCTCAACTGTCAAAATCCAAATTATACTCATCCAAACTTGCACTTCAAAAATGGACTCCGAATCCTAACAGATTTCCTTCAGAGATTGGTGAAATCCTTACACCACAACAAAAATTCACTCGAGACAGTATTGGGTCTACAGTCTCGTCAGATACACTTCCAACTTCAACAACTCCATCCATTGGTAGTCGTGTTACACACACCACCACCCCATCTACCTTTATAACTTATATTGGAAAACCCGAACAGGTAACCCAACAGATAGGTAGAAATATATAAATATATATATATATATATCTAAAATTACAAATACGCTCTCTCAAGAAAGATACCACTCCAGAGCTTAGGTATTCACTCAACCTAGCGTTCTGATACCAAATGAGACGACCCAACTTTCTATCACCAGAAAGTTGTATCATCTTGAAGAAAGAAAGGGATAGAAAAGAGAAAAGATAAAGAAGAAAGAAGAAACAACATCAGAATCTCAACAGCGGAACGAATAAATTATATTAATCACATAAATATTACATAATATGCAACATCAATCAGAGTTACACAGATAATACATCACATACTAGACAGTTATAAACACCTGTCTAGTAATACAACTCGATACAACTCAAATACAACACAGAGATACCAACACAACGGAAAACTATATATCTATAATGCTGAAGCCTCCTACTCCATTGCTCCTCCACAATTCGTCAAAGTTAACCTGAATCCCTTGGCTACTCGTAAAATTTTGAGTACCCGAGAGTTTAAGAAAAACAAAAGATAAACTCCGGGTCAGACATGGGTCTGGTATGAGTAACAGGTTAAAGTTGCTTAACTTTGAAAATCGTTTGAAAACAAAGGTATCACGTAAGACTTCCCACACATAAACATGGAAAAGTTTTTACCTTACGCTAACCAAAACATTTGATAGGATATCCAGTGATATTATAATAGTGTCTAGGGTTTTCATGTAAAATACAGAAATAGCTGAAATTCTTACATCTCACATTCCAACATAGTTGGGCACAACCAATACGTACGGCACTTATTGGAGATTGGATTCCATACAATGGCAGGGCTACTGGGGTACCGCCCGTTACAGTACCTGGCCTAGATCAGCATACCGAGGATCACGCCCGACCCCCTGCAACACAAGGCCGGAACCATTCTGTAACGAAGAGTCCAAAAACTCGGCCTTCGAAAATCGGCATCTGTACTTCACTTGTACTCAAAATGCCGTAGATTCAAATGCCGAATCTGGCTTCCCGGAGCTTATAACAACATTAAGTATAACAACACAGCGGAATAAAGAGAAATCAATGATATCAAATACAACTCCAATGAATACAATATCCAGAATGATATACAACAAGGATATCAACATGATACAATGAATATCAATATACATCAGAGATATGATACAAGAAACGGTAGCGGAAAAGAAATAGATAACACCAGCAGTGGATAGAATATCTCCAATAGAATGCTCCAATCCATAGCTAGCGGAAAGCAAGGTCAGTCGTCCAAGGACTGACTAGCTCCAGATAATCTACTCAACCTGACTATCTGAAAAGAAACCCAACTCTAGACTGCTCGTGTGGAAAATTATGAGCACCCAGAGTTTAGGAAAGGAACAATAAACTCCGAGTCAGTCGTGGGACTGGTGTGAGCAACAAAAACAGTTTATCTTTAAACAACAACAAAAGGATTTTAAACATTGAAATCCGTAATGCTTTTGGAAAATGAAACTACCATAAGGCCTCCCGCACACACACACAATGCAAACGCAGAATCGGAGGAGATTTCTCCTTATGATAGTCAAAGATGCTTACTACACAAAACAAATCATTAGATATTATTATTAGTGCATAGTGTCGAAAACATTTCGAAAGTATAATATCAATCTTAGCCAGCATAGACATTCCGAACTATGCCTACTATAGCTACCATCTAAACAGTGGGGCGCCACCATAAGTAAATGGCAGGTTCTACAACTAATACCGTACAAAGTTCGTATTGGAAATTGGATTTCCAACAAATGGTCAGGCTAAGGAACTTCCTTTCCTCCTGCCGAATGGGATCGCCTCTGGCTGGACGTCCCGAGAGACAACTGCTCTCTGCCAAACAAGGCCGGGTTACCCCTGTAACAGGTAACTCACGAATATGCCACCTCCCGGTCCTTTGGGACCTTTATCCGAGCGCTCGGTATCCAACATCACACATAATAAATAAAGTGTGTCCACATGAGTAAGTATCAGGGCTCCATACCATAATACCACCCCTTTCCAGAAGGAAATGACATACCCTAAAGGGCGCGACCCTCATAACCTTGCCGCGACATTCCTGTTTCGACCATTTCCGGGTAGTGAGGTCCTGACGAAGTCTCGTCCACAAAGCTACGCTTTGTCACAAAGCGATGCTTTGGGTCAACAGATGATCAAAGTAATGATCACAAAGATAAATGATCAAACAAATGATCATATCACAAATGATCAAACACTGCTCATCACACAGCAACACTCAGCATGTCACATTACCAAATTGGGAATATATCGCTGATAACCTTCAACTACATAACCTCTGAGCTCGTACGTCTCAGAGAAGGGTGTTAAGCTAAGAGAATAAATTTTCCGCCACCAGCAGAAATGTATTTGAAAGAAATCAGCTTTATATTTCAAAGTGTAATGTCAGACATACAATCCATACAAGTCTGTTCCGAGTTCGAACAGAACCGAAGGCACTTCTTACGAAGCCCTTGCAATTCCGGATAATTTCCAATCACGTCCGGACTTCCCGTCACTAAGGATGATAAAATCTCTATACCGGGGATCAGCCGATGTAGAGTAACTCGACGGTAATCCTTCCGCTTTCAAAAATATCCGGTCTTTAACACCGGTCATCAAATGCTATCCATATACGACGTATCACATATTCGGAATGGGTTATACGACCCAAAGGTCCTCTCCCGGCTAAACCGAATAGTGAGCGTAATATTTAAAAACATATGGATATTGGGATTTCAGTTAAGTCACAACTTATTACCAAAACTTTTCTCTTCAAATGGTTTAACAAATTACCATTTTAATCTTTAAACAAAAAGATTCAACCTTAACAACCTTCAATGGTTTAAACAATTTCCACACTTTAATCTTTTAAATAAAAGATTCATTCACAGATTTTCCAAATTAATTTCCATTTCAATTTGATTAACTCGTTAAACCTTTAAATCAAGATTTAACTTATAGCTTTCAAAACAATTTCATTTCGAATGGTTTAAACAAACACCATTTTAAATCTGTTAAAAATAAACAGATCTAATTCATAGCTTTCAAAAAAGAATTCATTCATAACTTGGAAAACCATTTTTCAATTCAATCTTGAAATTCCTTTAATTAAACTGGAATTTCATTTCTTATCTGAAAGCTTTTATTCCTTTAAAACAAACAGTTTTCATTTTGGAAATCTGATTCATTCATACGAGTTGAAGTTCTTGGGGTTTAAATTCAAATTCTCAAACCAAAATTTTCAAAATGGTTTAAGTTCATATAAAACACATTTATAATATCTTTAATTAAAATTCCAATCATTAAATTCAATTCCAAATATTGAATTCAAATTCAAATTGAATTATTTAAATTGGAAGCTTTATTAAGTTATTTAAAATAACTTTTATCTTACAAACTCCTTTTCGAAAGTTTTAACATTTAACCCAAATCCATTTCCAAAATCAATTGAAATTAAAATTTCAATTTCAAAAATGTTAAATTTAAAATATTTGTGACTTAACCGATTTCCATGTGAAATCCATATTTGTGTGTGTAAAAGTGTGGTCCAGGGGTTTCACACAGTAGTGCAACACAATGAATCATCACATATCAAAATACAGAAATATAGTTGATAAGCGATATAACTATAACGCTTATCGTATAGATCATAGATATATATCACAGATAATAAATTACATCACAGATTAAAACACAAATCATCACACATCAGGAAATATCAAACAATTTAACATTCAATAGAATCTAAACATTCACAAGTGAATTTATTAATCAACTGATTAATTTAAATCAGATGTATCAATTTATTAATCCGGGTTAATTATCGTAATTTAACTACAAATTATTTGAAAATCTTTCTTTCAAATTTATTAGTTAACCCTTAATTATTAACTAAGCATTCTTAAATCAATGAATCAATTAATCTTTAATTATTAAATTAATCTCGATTAATTGCCATTATTAATTAATCCTTTAATTTCTTAATTAATAAATTTCCCATTTCATTTATCTCTAATTTATTAGTTAATCAATTATAACCATTAATTAATTAAATTACTTAATTATCCTTACATTAATCACTTAATTAACCTTTATCTTTAATTAATTAAATTAATTAATTATATTTAATCTCCTAATTAACTTAATTAATTTCCAAGGTAATAAAACACCTTTTAACTTAAGATACATTATCTTGTAAATACATTAATTACCATTTACATTTTAAGACCCTTTTAAATCTTTAAAATTAACTTAAACAAATTTTAGATTAAATAAATTCTAAACCCTTTAACAAATGGTTGTGAAACCGTTGATATTTGTAATGTAGTGTTTTAGAGTAAGTTTAATAAAATTTGTTTAAATTTCAAAAATTCTATTTTTAAAACCTTTTATAAAAACTGGCTTTCTTCCCACTTCGGTCCTACCCGCATACTACTCGGAACCATCCCCGAGTCTTCTTCCATTTCCCCTGTTATAAAACTTATATAAATTTCTACAGTTATAAAAAAAATAGTGGCCTATCACCCACAACCTTCACGAGTACAAACCCGAGTTTTCTACTCAAACTCTCGATCATTACTTCGAGTCGTCCTCCCAGACACTCGACTCGAGCAACACACGCGAATACTCGTCTTCCCCAAATCAACAACCAGATACCCAAATGCACGTACACGTGCACAGTCACACTGGCCACCTCCGACCAACACCACGATCATCCCCACATCGTCGACGCCCTAACCAAGCTTCGCAACCACCCAGCTCCCTTTAATTCGCCTGGAATCAAATTCGAGCATAGCTCGAGCCATCGCGACCAAACTGCCCCAACGATCGTCACGTTGCCGTCTCGTCTCTGCTGCACAGGCCACCGGAGTCGACCCAATTCCGACCACACCTCGACAACACTCCAAGCAACCATTTCCTGAAGTATCGCGAAGCTCGATCACGAGAAGAAATCGAACTCGTCACATTTCCAGAACATAACATATACGAACCCTAAACCCTATCTCGATCTCGTTCACTTATTTTATGAAGTAGAAAAATTCTTTAACATTTTCCCTGTTATCGACAAGTATCAAGCAAGCTTCAACCAGAATTTCAACACTTTAAATTGGTTCGATCATTGGAAAATGATAAAAATGCAAATTTTATACAATTCCAAATTTCTCTTGACATACAGAACTAAAAATCTCCATTTTAATTTTAAAAATCCTAATTTGCAAAGTGGATTCAAGTTATAATCTTGAAACAACAAAACTTTAAGGTCGAGATTTTGAAAAGTTAAGATTCTTACTGTAATACTTACAGTCCAGTTAAACTATCATCAATTCCTACTTAAATACTTTTACCACTTAATTCCTGTTGTTTCTAACAATCATTTGTTCAAACATTATTACACATAACAGATCAGAGGAAAGCAGTTGGTTTTCTTTTAAAATTTAGAACCTGAGAATCAAGGAACAGAGTAGACTTTTGTTCCAGGCAATGCCCAACAACTCCACATACAAATACACATAAATCCTATTTAAACAACCAAGCAACCACATATCATATTTCATCTTATGTAAATGCTGCATCCATCTAGATTTTAACAGATTTAAATTCTTAAATGAAACTGTTTACTAAAATGAAGATCAGAGGTAATATCCACAACAGACATGCACAGTTTATATCATCGCAAACATATAGCACACTTAAATCTACATATGCAAGCATTACTTGTTTCAGAATTTTATAAGCAAGAAATCCTGTATTTACTTAACTTTTGAAAATAAGAGTTTACTCACAGTTTTTGGAAAGAGCAGAGAGATTGATTTCTTAAAATCTGAATAGCTTTGAAGCTTTGCATCCCTTGTTGTTTTGTTTTCCAGAGAAAGTGTCTTATATTGACTTAAAACTGAAAACTTTAAAAAGCTTAAAACTTGAAACTGGAAGCTTTAAAAACTTGAGACTTCAAACTGAAAACATTTGCATTGCTAGATTTTCTTATCTGAAGAAACTTTGAACTGGGACTTGAAAAGCTTTTGAAAAGGATTTGAAGATGAAACTTTGAAATGCTTTGAGAAAAGATTACAGAGTTTGCTATTTTCTTCTTTGCATTGTTTGAATCGAAAATGAGAAGAAAACTTTGATATAAAGAAACAAATGCGACTGAAAGTTGTATTAGTACAAAAATTTTACATTTTGATCAGAGATTTTTTATCTCTTTAGCTTATCAGGCAGGTTTAGTTTTGGGGCTGAGATGGTTTTCAACATTTTCGAACTAACATAAGTGTGCCAGCATTTAATGTTTTAAGTACTTATGTTTCCTTACTTCTTTTCTTTTCATGCAAGTCTCAATTGCCATAGTACATATATTTATCTTGCTTTGTAATCTTATATGTATTTTATTTTGTTTGAGACTTACCTCTTGCCTACGAATCTAGATAGTGCTATAATACATATATTTATTTTACTATGTACAACTTGGATTTATTTGCACATTCATATATTTATCTTGTTTCTTAGCTTTGCACATTTTCTTGTCTACATATATTTCTTTACTTTGCTATTTGCTTTGCATTTATACTTACCTGCATATCCTGTTTATTTATTACTCTTTTATTTTAAAATTTATACTATTAAATACTACATTTATTTACTTATTAATTATTATATTTCATACATTTGATTTACACTTAAGTTTAATATTTATAAAGTTTATTTTATTGTAACTTCAAACCATAGTTTCTTCCAATTATATGCATATATATATATATATTTACAATTATTTTAAATTAAAATGATTCATACAGAATATACTTAAATCCGGGGAAACTCGCATCACTTTAATCCATTTATTCTACTATTTTTATTCAAAAATTAATTAATTATTAATTTAAATATATATAAAATTCGGGGTCGTTACACATTCCTAACTGAATAGTTCCGAACAAGACAACCCTAGTAGTTGTGACCACAACTGCCCACACAGCCGAATATAAAGGGACATCTTGACAAGGGAAAATCTCGCTCTCAAGTAGGTGCTACCCATGAACCCTTGTTGCACCTCCCCTATTCTAGCCATTCCCGGTTGATGAGGCTTGAGGTCACGATTACCTTAATAGAACTCGTCACTTAGAATGCTCATCGTCCACCTAACGATGTGCTGAAAGCATTCAATCCATACAAGTTCGTTCCGGGTTCGAACGAAACCGAAGGAATTATCTCGTTACACTCATTTTGGAATCACCCTCAAAGTTAACGATAATAACCCTTGCACTCTGAATCTTCATCTTCACTTGAGATTCACGACCTATCGTTAATTTAGATCGATGTGGTTTTCGGATATCCAAATTTGGAAACCGATCCCGGTCTCATCGAAATCCAAATCGCCATCTTTTAAGTCCAAGTTGTTTTAGAGTTAAAACAGTTCATTTCATTTTCTATATACACACAGATAGATAATTCACAATAACACAGATAGATAATTCACAATATCATCACAAATAGATAATCTACATTATCCATATACTTCAACCAAAGCAACCATATCATATAGCATTACTTATCTCATATCTGAGATTTCAAATCATTCAAGGAAATCAATATCATCCATCATATATAAACAAGGATTAATAATCACACCTTTTATAATTAATTTAAAATGAATTAAATTAATTACTTATCTCTAATTAATTTAAAATAAATTAAATTAATTACTTCATCATTATAAATCTTGCTTACATAACCATAAATTATTACAAATCAATTTATTAATCATTCTTAAATTTCCATCTTAATTAATCATCCTGGATTAATTATCCTTTAATTACATTCAAGTAATTATTCTTTAATTAATTTCACAAATTAATTATCCTTAACCAAATATAGTAATTAATCTTTAATTACTTCATTTATTAATTAACTATAATTAATTACATTTATCCTTAATTAATTACATTAATTATTTACTCAAAATCACTTATTATTGATTAATTACTCTTAATGAATCAACCCTTAATTTCATCATTAATTATATAAATTTAATGATCCATAATTACATTTTAACTAATTACTCTATTTAAATTAATTACATTAAGAAATTAATCTTTACTTAAACCATAATTATTAATCACTCTTGATTAATCCCATTCAGTAATTAACTACCCTTAATTACTTCATTAAATAAATTAATTAATCCTTATTTAATTATTTCAATTAATCCCTTGATTAATTTCACAAAGTAATTTAATCCAAATTACTTCCATATTAAAATTCTCTTCTATTAATTACATATAGTAATTACCATTAATTACTTCATTAAGTAATTACACTTCATTAATTACATTTAAGTAATTATACTTATCAAATCATCCATTGATTAATTTAAATTAATTAAACTAAATTAATTAACTTAAATAAATCAAATTTATTTAATTAATTACCTTGAGTAATTAATTCCTTTAATTTCACTTAAACAATTTCATAATTTATTATCTATAATTAATTAATCTAATTAATTATTAATATTATCACATTGATTAATTATTTAACCAATCTTAAGTTAATGGCCTTCGTTAACTATTAAATATTCTTAATTTCTTTTCTTAAGAATTTTAACTTAGATTAATCAATATTAATTACAAATTAATTTATCCTTAATAACCAATTAATCAACCTCTAATTATTTAATTAATTTAAGTTTTTATCTGTAACTTAATTAATCTTAAATTACTTGATTAATTCATTCCTAATCATTAATTAAATCTAATCTTATTTAATTAATGATTCTTAACTCCAAATTAATTATTCCTAATTAATTAACTTAAAACTTAATTAATGATTTTAAAACTCATAATTACTAATTTAATCATCCATATCATAAATTAATTAATTTAATTATCCATTTTTAATTATCTTAATAATTTAATTACTCTAAATTATTAAATCTTAACTGACTTTAAGATAAAACATTATTCTTATTTATGATTGGATTATCTTTAACAAAGCATTTAAAAACAATTTACTTTAAATTCCATTTCAAATTAAGATTCAAATCAAATACAAATTTAATTCTTGCAAAATTTAAAACAATTTAAAAACCCCTTAATCACATGTTAAAGACACACTTATTTATAAAAGGAATTTACAAGAGTTTTAAAACCCAATTCAATTTAAATTCAAATCACTTTAAAATACACTTTAACATTTTAAAGTTGATAACCACTTTAATATATAAAACTTTATTTATTTCAAAACTAGGATTCAAATTTAATTTGAACCCATTTTCTAAAATTGATTTAAACATTGTTTAAATCCTACCTTCAATTTTTAACACTCTTTAAATTTGAAAACCTGACAGGTTTCTAAAGCCTGTTATATAACACTAACCCGAGACCATCCCCAAATGCTTCGAGTCGAACTCCCTAAAACTTTGACAACTCACACAAACTACTCGAGAAACTCGAGTACCCATCTCCCTCAAATCTAACTTCACCAAGAACAAAACAACACCGTGTACATGCACAGTCCAACCACCCTTCTCCGATTATCAACGACGCCTCACTCAAGTCAACGATCACCATCGCATCCAATCCCGATCATCAGATCATCGATTTCAACTTGAAATCGATTTTGAGCAACCCAAGCAAAGCCTGAAACAACAATCTGGAACAACACCTCAAACCAAAAAACGTCTCGACCTCGCATCTTCGACCACCGTCATGTCTGAGATTCTGACCAAACCCTCTTCAACCCACCTACTTCCATTCACTCGAATCCGGTTGAACTCGATCAACCCTATGTGACGTGGTAATCAAACTTCTGATCGAGCTCCAAACTAGGTTTATAAACTCCAATCGGTCGCCGCCGCGACCACCATTCCTTGATCGCCATCCTGACAATTTTCCCTTACTCTCCAATCATTCGTGCATCATCACTGGAAACTACAATCTCCCAGATCACAGAGATCACCAGAAAACCCCAAATTACCATTTTCTGGTCAAACCAGAAATGTACTCAAATCCCCTTTCTAAAAATCGTAATTTTAGTTTCAAAAATCAAGTTTTAGTTTTAGTATTTGATTCAGATTCCTGAATCAAAGAATCAGGGTACTTGATTTTTAACTTATTTTAAATTTTCTGTGTTGTTTAGTATTTCTAGAGGCAATACAAAATTGTTTTCACTTAAACAAAGTTTTAAACTTAAATCTATGATATAACAAACATAATTTGTTTGGAACTTAATCCCTAACATAGATTAGATCATGAGAAAATGATTTTTGATCTAAAACTTGAGCCTGGAAACTACAACAGTAAAGTACAGATATCCAGCAGCATGCACACACCTATATACATTCATATTCACAGAAAAATGCCCAGAAAATTCATATACACAAACATATTTGTTTCATAAAAATAGCATGCAACCAGATTTATTCAAATACTTAAGTTTTTTTTTTAAAATGTTACTCACCTGAGAATTTGAAAACAGCGTCAGAGCCCATTTATTTGATTTTGAAAAATCTTGAAACTTTAAAACTTGAATTGCTGAAGCTTGTTACTGGAAACTTGCAAATTGAAATCACTTTGAATGCTGAGATGCTCTAGCTTTCAAAACAGAATTTGAAGTTGCTTCTTTGTTTTGAAACTGCAGTGAAATGCTATTGAAACCTTTTTATTTTGATCTCCATTTTTTTTTGAGTTGAAAATAAGCTTCATTTGAAATATACTTTCTAGTATGCTAAGTTTTTCTTGTAAACGAAAATAAAATGAAGCAGATTGATATATAGAAATGAGTTACAGGTTGTATTATTAGACTGATACAAGATTTCTTCTTTTTTATATAAACATTGGTCAGAGATTTTCTTTGATCAATGGAGGCTGATAAGATTTTACTAGTACTACAAAGTTGTTAGTATTAATGAGGTTATCCTCTATGTCTACACTTATCCTATATTTTATTTCGTATGGTACTTATACATCATTTTCTATATGTTTCTTTTCAAGTGTACATACTATTTTATACTTACTGTACAACATGAAGATATGTATTTTTACTTTTATGTGTACATCCTGTACAAACATGACTACACTTTTTCCTTGATTAGCATACCTACAAGATTTCTTGCCTGCAACATGAATTATTTATTTCCTACTTGTCTTACAGCCTTGCAATCTTGTACATATTTTTTTTTCTTTTTTACTTTGTTTATTCTTGCCTTTCTTTACTACTTACAGGCTTGCATCTACAAACAAGTATATCTAAGTGTTCATTTTTCCTTGCTTGCTTTAGTCTTGTTCTGTAATATAAACAAGTATATCTATAGTTTATTAACATATGGTTAGAATTTAGGTGATGAGTTTACTTTTATTTCTCTTTTATTTTTAAAACTTAAACTATTAAATACTTAGTCTATTATTATTTATATTTTATACTTATGTTAGGAAGACTAAATTTTAATATTAATAAGGTTTATTTTATTTTAAAACATTTTGAAAGACTTCGTTTCAAATTTACAAATCATAGTTTCTTCCAATATATATATAACATTTCTATTCATATTAAAATCTATTTGTAAAAATATTACATTATTAATACTATAAAAAAATAACTCATTATTAAATTAAAATAATTTATAAAAGAAATTATCAGTTCATTAATAAATTACTTATTTTCATCAAGCTATACTTAAAAGAACAAAACAACCCTATTGTTAATCTTATTTAAATTCAAACTTAAACTAAAATAAATTTAAAACAATTAATATTTTTCTTTAGTATTTTAAACCATACAGTTATTTATTTAATATTAAATTAAATCAAATTTCTAAATTACAAAAAAATATTAAAATTAGAAAACAGGCCTCTATTTATTAAATTTAAAACAAAGCTTATCTATTTACAATATCAACAAATATATATATATATATATATATTATAAATAGGAACAATTTATTAGCTTTTAAAAGATAAATTATCAGTTAAATATTTATTTAAAAGAAGATTATTAAATCAATTCAAATCTTATTACCAAATATTATCAAATCAATTTAATTTTTAAATGCAGATTATTAAATTGATATTGCCAAAAATTCCAGGATGTCACACTGCCGCCTTTCAACCTTTCGAAGTCATGCTTTCGACAAGGTCAAAAGGTATACTTGTCTTTTAAAAGCCCAACCACTTCTCTCATGCTTTCGAAAGGAAGCTTTTGACTTAGATGTTTTACCCTTTTAATTCTAATTGAAGTATAAAGCAAGGTTTCAAAAGAGGTGTTTTAAAGTATTAAAAAGGCTGGAGCCCATTATTTTAAAAGAAAGATTTTTAAGCTTTCGAAGGGTTCGAAAGCAAAGCTTTCCAAGGGAAGCTTTCGAAGGGGTCAAAGGCTAAGCTTCCGAAGAGGTTGAAAGGTTTTAAAAGAAGATTTTCCACTTGTTTATAAATTAAGCCCAAAGGGCTTTCAAAAGGTTTGATGCTTTCAAAAGGTACTATTTTCTAAATGGTTTCGAAGGGGTTGAGAGCAAAGCTTTCGATGGAGTCAAAAGGTAGCTTTCGGAGGTGTCGAAAGCTAACTTTGACAAGGTCAAAAGGTCTTATTTTCTGAATGGTTTTGAAAGGGTTGAAATGGAAGGTTTTTCCATGGTTTTCTAAGGAAATGTTTTAAAGCATTTGAAGATAGGATGTCTAAGGTTTTTAATGCTTTCGAAAGGAAAATTTACAATGGTTTCAAAAGGGTTGAAGTATGGGTTCGAAAAGAAAGGTTTTGGCCTTTTAGCCTAGATAAATAAAAGGTTTTACTTGGTTTCGAAAGAAATGATTTCAAAAGGATTAGAAGGGGTGATTTCAATGGAATCGAAAGGGGTTTTTTCCAATGTTTAAATATTTTCATCAACAAAGTTTGGAGTAAAGTATATATATATATTTAATATGGCAATGCGATTTTGAGTAAAGCATAAGGATTATATATTTTCCTTGTATTAGTTTGATTAAAGGTTTTAAATCATTTTGAAAAGGTTTTCAAGGAAAATTATGGATGGGGATCCCTAAGTGAAAATGACTCGGATATTAGAACACCAGATGGGACTGGTATAGGGTCACGCCCTATAGATTAGCTATTGGCCCCAGGTAATTGTTGTCCAAAATTGTAGTGTTTAGGGCTTGGTCATAGGTAGAATAAAATTATGATTACACACCGAAAGGAATATATGTTTATATATAGATAGGTTATTAGTGAGCCCGAAAAACCATGAGGATTAGGAAGACCTGGGAGATGATTAAGTTAGGGATAGACCGTCCAGAAAAGAAGTATTTAACAGATAGTCAAGGACAGACTGTCCAGAAGAGCAGTATTTAACAGATAATCAGACCATCCAGATGAGGAGTATCTAATAGATGTTATATTAATTTTTTTTTCTGGTAGGCCTGAGTCCGCCAATAGTTAAAATTTAGCCAAACAGAACTTATGTGTTGAACAAATAGTTCATTTATTACCTGATATTTATGTATGTTTACAAAAAGATGTTTTACATTATTTAACCAGTTTTGGTTGCAGGAAAAAGTTTTGCAAGATATGTTTTAAAAGGATGTTAGTGAGAGGAAACCCGCCCGCTAAGCGACGTGGTCTCACTAAACATATTTAACCAAGATGTATATTATTATTCACACCAGCTTTATGTCTGACTCGAAGCTTATGTTTTCCCCATAAACTCTCGGGTGTTCAAAATTGATTTGAGTAGGTTGCGGGGTTAAGGTCTTTTTCAAGTTTTAGAAGGATGACGAATAGGCTACTGGAGGCATGCAGGAGGCAAACGGATAGCTATTTAGGAGTTGTAGTTTTATGTTTTGTTGTATTTCGCTGTGTTTGTATTAAGTCAGCCGTGAATATATTACTCTGATCATCCAAGGGGGTATCTTCATATACCACTCTTGGCATATTTTGTAATAAGTATATTTTATCTATACCCGGGAATGTATTTGGGATTATGTATTCAGAATATGGAACATGTGTTTTGAAATTTAATGAAGAAAGAAGCTGTTTTGAAATCTAGGATTTTTTTCATATTCAAGTGATTCTGATATTAAAGATACCATTAACATAGCCAAACTTAGTCTCCGGAAGCTAGTACTATTAATAACTACAGCATCTGTAGCGCTTAGTTTTGTGTCGCTGGATAGGGCATGTTACAGCTTGGTATCAAAGAATGGTTTATAAAATACTTTAACTAAAAATGATTTTTGAAAGTGTAGTCCTTAGTCATTAGAGTTAAGATCGGGGTATGGGATAACGCTATAGTAATGCAGTTGTGTTTGTTATATATAATTATACGCTATATCTCTAGACTCCTATGTTTGTTAGGCTATTCATCTGTATCTTACGAAGCTTGAATACAGATATGGAAGGAAGAAGAGGCAAATTTAATCTAGGAGGAGAGAGCACCACCATAAATGGAAATGCCCGACCAAATGCTAGGAGAGGTCCAGGTTAGTCTCAAGCTAAAAATGCGGGTGCTAAGGTTCCCCAAGTGGATATGGGAGCTATGTATCAGTTTTTCATAAACATGATGCAAGCTGGAATTGCAGCTGGAGTTGCCGGAGGGAATGCTGCTGGAAGAGGAGTTCAGGAAGCTTCGATAGTCAACCACTATGCTAATCTGAGCAGAGAGTATATTAGGCTTGGAGGGAGGCCGTTCATTGGAACTGAAAATGCGATTGAGGTAGAAAACTGGCTGTTGCACTATGAGAGGATTTTCATTGACTTAGGATTGAATGGCGAGTAGAAAAGGAGATTAGCTTCAAGACAACTTCAAGGAGCCACTCTACTCTTGTGGAATACTGTTGTAGCTGGTGTTGATGAGGAACCATGACTTGGGCGGAATTTAAGAGAAGGTTTCAAGAAAGATTTATGTCAGTGATGGCATGGTTGGTATTGTTTAGGAAGTTTGCTGAACTGGAGCAAGGAGAAATGTCTGTTCTAGAGTATGCAAGAATATTTGAAGAGTTAGCCCGGTATGGATATTCCATGGTTGATACGATGACAAAGAGGAACGAGAAGTTTATAAGAGGTTTGATGCCGGAGTTGGCAAGAGCTACCTTACCGCACATAAGGGATCCATGTGATGTAGTGGTAGAAATGGCGCTAGTGGCCGACTTAAGGTAAGTCGTGACTCGTGGATGACTTAAGGTTGCTCGGGGACGACTTACTGAATTCAGCTTGTGGCTTAGTCGAAGACAAGTGCTAAGTCGTGGTCGACTTATGATAAGCCGTAAGTCGTGGCTGACTTATCAGATAACAGCGGCATAGGTGCAGGCATTGGATTTTAACCCGATTGCTTTTAGGTTGTGGACGACTTAAGATAAGTCGTGAGTTCCTTTAAGTCGTAAGTCCTTTAAGTCGTAGGTCCTTTACCCCTTACGGTAGTTAGGTCGGAGCTTTCCTTAAGTCGTAGGTCCTTTACCCCTTACGGTAGTTAGGTCGGAGCTTTCCTTAAGTCGTAGGTCGTGTGGTATTCTGAGTTATTAGGTCGCACAATCTCTAATCCGTTAAGTCATTAATTTTCTTAACTCGTTAAGTCGTGGGCTTTCTTAACTCGTTAAGTCGTGGGCTTTCTTAACTCGTTAAGTCATGGGCTTTCTTGACTCGTTGAGTCGTGAGCTTTCTTAACTCGTTAAGTCGTGAGCCTTCTTAGGTCATCCAGCCCTTAAGTTGGTAAGTCGCATATTCCACTTAAGTCGTGCAATCCTTGAGTCGTATAAGTCATACAGTCCTTGAGTCGACCAGTATGTAAGTCGTGAAATATTAAGGGTTAACATTTGCCCCTCGAAGTACACGCCTAAGTCGTAGGTCGTGTGCTTCGACTTATCTTGACTCGTGTGTGCCTCTTCGTGTTCCACTGCCCCAAGGTATAAAAAGCTTGAGTCATTCCTTCCACTCATTACCTATCTCCTGAGTCATTTCTGCCATTAACATCCCTCCGAGCTTTCTCAAGGCGGTTTTTTCCCTTTTTTCAACAATCAACTGATCACCGATTCTCGATCCTCTACTGCGTAAGTGCTCCTGCCTCCTCCTCGATTCTCGATCATCATTAACTTGTGAATTCCCCTCTTTGTCCCTTATCCATCCCCTTGTGCAATGCCTTGTTGCGAGTTCCACTACATTGGCAGTTCGTGAGCCTGATTTTGCTCGATTTTATCCTTAGATGAATGGGGTGATGGAGATGAGGGATTACTGTATTTCAGGTTTAATTGATTAGGTTGGAGAGGCTTTGGCGATCTGAAATTGGCTTTTGGGTGATCCAATGGTGTCGTGGAATGAGGATAAGGATCATAGTTGATTGAGAGGTTATCGGGTTTGGAGGATAACGGGTTAGGAGAAAAGTCAATGGGTCCAATGGAGTGAGATGTTAGCATGGTCACGGTTTAGTAGCGTCTTGTGACCTACGACATAAGCCTTGTACGACTTAAGCCTGTCACGACATAAGCCTTGAACGACCTAAGCCTATCACGACATAAGCCTTGAGTCGTGGACGACTTAGGACTTAGGGAAATTGCCTCGCTTTAACCTGAAGTCTCTTTCTTCTTTTACACGACTTAACGACTTGAAGTACTGTCGACTCAAGGCATCAACGACCTAAAATCGAAATGACCTGTCCTGTCTTGCCTTAAAGTCCTTAAGCCGTGAACGAGTTAACATATAAGTCGTTGGCGACTCAAGACTTGTGTTTTGCATGAACTTTGAACTGCTGAACTTTGAATTGCTACATCTTTTCACAGATCATTCTAACTTGCAAATTAATCAACCTGTTTAATACCACATTTACAGAAAATTGGGACGAATATACTGTCACTGACCGCCCACATCAAATGACAGATTAGCTAATAACAGATAATTGACATAAATAGATTGTGTGAACGAAGTGCTCTAAATCAACAGATTCAAGCAAAGTATTAAAGCAACATTAAAACAGTCAACTGAAAATGACCGGTTTACACTTAATACTGTACCTGAACTTTAAATTAACAAGTCCTGAAATTTGATAATCGATCAATTACCGACTATCTTAATTCCAGTTGTATTTACTTGTTATCTTTACTAGTTTTGCACAACACTTCACACTATTTAGGAAACGTGCACCTTCATATTTGAATATCCAGTTGCTTGTGTAGAATGACTTCTCAATGAGGAGATGTAACAGTTCAGACCGGAGAGTCCACTCCTATTCCAGCTCCTTTAGTCAATCCCCCAGAAAGAGCTTTTACCACTCTATCGTACAGGGTTTTTCGGCCATTGTGCACTCAGTTTGGCATTGCTGAAGCTGATGCCATCCTCCCTGAGAAGAATAGCACTGCTGATGTAGCGCCTCCTGGCTTTGTAGCAGTGAATCGACAGATGTGCCTCAGTGGAGCCGTTCCACCTTTCAATAACTTTCTCCAGCATCTTCTCCGACAACTGGCCATTTCCCCATTTCAGCTACATCCCAATGGCTATGCCATTTTAATGGGGCTATGTGTGCTATTTGGGAGAACTCTCGAGCGACTTCCGAATTTCGACGAGATATGCTACTTGTGCTCTTTCACCAAAACCAAAGATCATCCTTCTATTACTGTCGTGAGAAGTGCCAGAAACCGTAAATTAATTGTTGGCCTTCCCGATAGTGCTCACGGGTTCTTGACTCAATTCTTTTATGTTCGCTGTCCCCCGGGATTCTACGCTGTGTGGAGGGAAGGAAGTAAGATTATCTATCTTTACATCTTCTATTTTCTGAGTTTTTGTGAAGTATGAATCATCAAGTGTTAACTTTGCTTTCTCATTTCAGCGCTTTCCCCTCCTTCTAGGAATCTCAGCAACAAGCAAACTCTGGAGAGGCTTATGGCTGTACCGATTGAAGAGCGGGACGTGAAATTTTTGTTGAAAGACGAATTTCTTCATCAGTTCGGACTTCTTCATTCTTCTCGCTCTACTCAGCCTCACGAAGTTCCCAACTCTCCTTCGAAGGCAGCAAATGCCCCACTTTCTGTTGAAGACCCCACACCGAAGGAAACTGCCACTGAAACTTCACTGGTAAAATGTCCCACACTTACCGATGTTGCGGGCCCATCCAGCAAACTGGCACTTGCCCTAATTATCGAAGAGGAAGAAAATCCTCGAATCTCTGAAAAGTCAGCCGATGTGGAAGCTGAAAAGGAAGGCTCTGCTGGGCTCCATGGTGATGACACCTTCGATGGCTTAAGTGATATAATGATAACTTCTCGAGAGCTCTTTAAAGATGACATAACTAAAGTCACTTCTCCTGTAACAGAAGCAACATCTACTTTGCAGCAAACTTTGTCGGCTCAAGAATCAACTCCCGTTTCTCAATCTGCTATCACTCCCCAACCGAAGAGTGGTTTGTAGTTTGACGCGCGTAGTTCGCACATCACACACACTTAGGATGCTTAGCACTTATATGCTCTTAGCCTCCTTAATTTGAAGATTTCTAAGACTTGTCTTTTCTTCAATTTCAGGTTCTACAATGGGGCGAACTGGCTCGTATTATGACAACTTCCGGCGCTACGGAGGGCACGATTCTTACGATTATGGACGCTATCTTCCCACCCGCAAAGAATCTGACGAAGAGCGTGCAGCTAGAAAAACTCAAGAAAGGCGTGCTTACGAAGAGCAGCAAAGAAGGAGGGACGATGACTCCCATAAAAGAAAATATCATGATGATAAAAGGAAGAGGCATGCTACCGATGACCTGAGTAAACGGGTTAAACTTGATGAAAAGGACGCGTCTGAAATTTCTGAGAAAACCGACGCTCCTATCTCTTCTAATGTCCCGGCCGGCTCTCCTCCTTTAAAGAAAACCGATATTCAAGCAATCATCTCAAGGCCACAATATCAAGTTAAAGACGGCCCTCCAACACTTCAGAGCCGATTTCCAAATTGGTGCTTAAAAGGAGTGCGCTTTGACCTAGATTTGGTCCCGATTGATAAGCAAGACATGCTTAAAAGTCTTGATGCAGTCAGGCTTAACATTGAGAGGATGTCGCAATGGCAGAAACTTGTTGATGAACTCCAAAGAGTCAATCACATGAATCTTGAAAATATGCTGACTCTGAAGAATGATAAAGCTGAATGGGATAAATGGTGTAAGCAGCATGATGCGGAGATGACGAGCATCGCAGACGACAACGCAAAGCTTGAATCTGAAGTCAAGCGACTTAAGGAAGATCTCGCCTCATCTTCTGCATCGCACACTCAAAAGGCAGAAGTCTTTTAGAAGCAAGTGCGGGACGCACATGCTGCACAAAGGGACGCCGAAATGAGGCTTGCAGCTGAGCAGCACATTTCTGAGAAATATCGCACAGAAAATGCTGAGCTGCGGGGAACAATTATGTCCCAAAATGCGGAGATTGAGATGCTGAAAGCTAAGCTTCTTAAAGTTGAGAAGGAGCGTGATGACGCGGTTGTTGGACAAGTTGCGGCCGAAGAGTCTCACGAAGCCACTAAAGCTAGCATCGATTATACTCTATTTGACTTTTATATGCACAGCGTTCTGGGCCGCGGCAGTCTTTCGTTCTTGGGCCCCAAATACGAGATTACACTGGCCGAAGTTTGGGAGGCCGTAGTTGATACATTTGCTAGTTATGCGGAGGCAGACCTTGCAGCGCTTTATCTGAATGATGAAGCACGTGAGGTGCTTGCTAGAGGCAAAGAGCAACTTGCCGAAGCTAGAGCCGGGACAGTGGCGGAGGAGCATCTAGAAAAGAAAGTATCTCTAACTGCCCCTGTCCACACTTCGACTTTGACCGATGTTGATATCGTTGGTCCTAGCTCTCACTCTCTTCTTCCCGCGAAAGATGTTGAAGCTAAGCTCGCAACCGCTGAGTCTCCCCTTACCCAGATTGAGGAAAAGAGCCAAGAGGACACCGAGGCTGAGAAGTTTGAAACTGACTTGTCAAAACCGGCTTCTCCAGGTAATGTTGATTCAGATCTAGCTCAAGTGGATTATTCATTCGATTTAATTGATCTTGATGAATTTCTCACTTATTACTTAAGTCCTGGTGATCCAATATCTTCTCTTTTTTCGGAGAACACTAATTTTGACTTCTTTTCTTCTATAGCAGAAGCACCGAATACTGCACAAACTTCCACTCCTCTAGTTGCCGTTCCTCCATTTTCCCAAGTTACTCCTCCTTCTGCTTCCCAACCGGGATCACAGGCAGAGAAAATTGAAGCTCTTCAGGGCCTGGATGATCCGGCAGCTTCGCAAGAGCAGAAGGCGGAGGATCTTGATGACACTGAGAAGACCCCAGAGCAGTCTCTTGACGATGACACAAAGCTCTCTACACTGCTTGCTACTCCGGGGAGCGAATCTTCTTCGAAGAGGAAGGGGAAGCGTGCCGTGAGGAAGAAGAAGAAAAGTATTTCCACTGGAAAAGAAGCGGAAGTTGATCCGGCCGTGCCTCTCTCTCCTTCCCCCCGACCCGTCCACAACGGCTTCAGAAACTAAGCATTAGGCCGGGTAAAGGCTCCAAAGGTGGCGGGAAGAAGGAATAACAAGCTGGATTTTCTACTTCTTATTTTTTGCTTTTTGCATGTATCGACCGGAGATTGTGCGGGTACCGGTCCCCGCTTTTTTTGTAATCTGCACAATGTAAAAATTTCTCATAGTATTGAATAAAATGGATATTTTACTTGTACAAATTCTTGTGTATGTAGGAATATATCTGTTTTTTATTTGAATTGTAGAGTAAACGATTCTTTTTACTTGTACAAACTTTTTGTCTGTGTTTCAAGAATGCATTTATTCCACATCTTCTTTACACGATATTGCAATGAACTTGTGGTATGTTGCTTTTATTAATTTAACTGAATTGTATAATGTTGCCCCCATACCACAAGTATACTGCAATATTCCTTGCTTTTACAAGACTGATACTCTTATTTCAGAGAATAACTATTCTACTTTTAAGGGAAGAATTATTCTGCTTTTAATAGAGTATATCTCGTTTTTTCTGGAGAAATTTTTACTTTCTCTTCCTTTCTTGAAGAGCACTTCACTTTCAGAAATAATCATTTTCATCTGTTGAAAAGTGGATTTTCCTACACCGTGAAATGAGCTTCTGAAGAAGGTTTTGATTTTGTGCCCCAGTAAAGGGCTTATTTTTGGTGCTTCAAGCACGGTGAAGTATGTCTCCGAAGAGGTCTTTTTGTAGCATTTCGACTTTTTAGGAAGAACTTTTTGAGATGAATAAGTTAACATTCCTTTGAGAGTTGAAATGTGCTTCCGGAGAAGGCTTTTTTTGTTTGAGTATTCTATTTTGGGACATGCCTCCGGAGAGGGCTCCTTTTAAAGAGTTGTGCCTCCGAAGAGGGCTTGTGCCTCCGAAGAGGGCTTGTGCCTCGGGAGAGGGCTTGTGGTGCCTGGGGAGAGGGCTTTCGCCTTCGAAGAGGGCGTGTGCCTCCAAAGAGGGCTTGTGCCTCCGAAGAAGGCTTTTTATCATTTCAGATCTGGTGAAGTGGGCCTCCGAAGAGAGATTTTTGCACTTCAGCTCCGGTGAAATGTGCCTCCGAAGAGGGCTTGTGCCTCCGAAGAGGGCTTTTTTATCATTTTAGCTCTGGTGAAGTGGGCCTCCGAAGAGAGATTTTTGCACTTCAGCTCCGGTGAAATGTGCCTCCGAAGAGGGTTTGTGCCTCCGAAGAGGGCTTTTTTTATCATTTCAGCTCTGGTGAAGTGGGCCTCCGAAGAGAGATTTTTGCACTTCAGCTCCGGTGAAATGTGCCTCCGAAGAGGGCTTTGTTGACCTTTGAGAAGGAGCATCGGTTGGTTGGTGTGCCAGGAAAGTTGCGTCTCAGAGGCGAGTAGATCCACGGGACGGACGCAAGCTGCCTGATCGGATGCATCACGATCAGTTAGCAAGGGCCCTGTTCCTTCTGCTTGGGAAGGTGTCCCTTCGGTGGTTCTACCGTCCCTTTTATTGAGAGGCATACCTCCTTTTGGCTGATTCTGTGTTTGCTTGGCCATGTTCATCATCATCTGCTCATTAGCGATCTCTTATTATTGTTTTCCAAACGCATCTTCTTTCCTTTCGCAGGTAAATTGCCTTATCCACAGAAGTGGACTTCACTGTTGAATAACTTCATGGGACAAACGCGAGTTACCTAATTGGATGTCTGTTCATACCGACAATCACAACCAGTTAACGAAGGTTTGCCCCAGTGGAGTTGCCAACTTTTTATGCGAAGTTCTTCTTGTATAGGATTTGAATTTGGAATTTTTGCCGCTTGGTATTTGCTTAATAAAGTGATTTATAGAAGTCGCTTGGCTTTGTGACGAGCAAGCCTTGTTTTAATGTCCTGCAATTTTGAATCGACGTTTTAGCAATACATTTAAAGTATTTACATATCGAAATGAAACAGGCATTATAAAACAGTAAAGAACACAAGATTTATAGTGGTTCGGCCAAGAATCGGGCCTACATCCACTTTATAGCTTTCATTTATCTACACTGATTTACAATTTCTTACAATACAACTGATACATTCGTCACTATTTTACAATTTTGAGCAAAGCTTTTTTCAAGTAAAATAAGGATGTAAGTGGTTGCTGTTCCAGGCTCTTG
Organism: Allium fistulosum; assembly: GCA_030737815.1. Taxonomy (NCBI): domain Eukaryota; kingdom Viridiplantae; phylum Streptophyta; class Magnoliopsida; order Asparagales; family Amaryllidaceae; genus Allium; species Allium fistulosum. The sequence continues at coordinate 185,666,850 of CM060902.1, read as the reverse complement.
GAATTGGATCTCCTTCAACAGTTATGAGTTTGAAAGTGCCATCAAGAAGTTTACTGCCTATGACATATGGCCCTTCCAAGTTTGGCCCAAACACACCAGTTGCTGTCATGATCCTCTTCAAAACTAAGTATCCGACCTCAAAGCTGCGTTGGCGAACTTTAGAGTTGAAGTGCCTGGCTATCCTTTGCTGATAAGCTGAAACTCTGAGCCTAGCTTCTTCTCTTTTTTCATCAAGAAAATCAAGTGCTTCAAGTTGCAGCTTTTCGTTTTCGGCTTCATTGAAATGAATTCTCCTATGTGAAGGAACTTCTACTTCCACTGGAATCATTGCTTCTGATCCGTATGCCAGTGAAAATGGAGTGTGCCCAGTCGTAGTTTTGTGAGTAGTTCTGTATGCCCATAGTGCTAATGGAAGCTTATCGACCCAACCACTTTTTGCTTTTTCAAGCTGTTTTTTGATGGTTGACTTGATAATTTTGTTTACTGCTTCCACTTGCCCGTTTGCCTGCGGATGAGCCACTGCTGAGAAGCTTTTCCGAATTCTGAACCGTTTGCAAAAATCCTGGAATTCTTCACTTTCAAACTGAGTGCCGTTGTCTGTGATTATCTTCTGCGGCACACCATACCTACAAATGATGTTTTTAGTTACGAAATTTATCATCTTTTTAGAGGTAATGGTGGCTAAAGGTTCTGCTTCAGCCCATTTAGTGAAATAATCAACAGCAACAATAGCATATTTGATTCCCGACTTGGCGATTGGCAAAGGTCCGATTAGATCTATTCCCCAAACGGCAAACGACCATGGACTGACCATCTGTGTTAGTTCAGTTGAAGGCACTTTTGGGATTTTTGCAAATCTTTGGCATTTGTCGCACTTCCGGGAGTAAATGGCAGCATCTCGATTAATGTCAGGCCAGAAATACCCATATCGGAGAACTTTCTTGGCTAGAGTCTGGCCACCTGAATGATCTCCACATTCTCCTCCGTGTACCTCAGCTAGAATTGTCTTGGCTTCTTCCTTAGTTACACATCGGAGCAATGGCATTGAAAATCCCCGTCTGTATAATCGGCCATCTTGAATTATATATCTCGATGCTTTCCTCAATAGTTTTCGGTGTTCTTTAGAACTTTCTGGCAGGGAACCATTGAGTAGGTATTCTTTGATTGGAGTCATCCATGATTCATGCTCTTGAGATGCAGCCATAATCCAATCAATATCTATTTCATCAATGCTTGGAGCTGACAGAACTTCTATAGGAACTAATCCCATTAATTGAGCCTCTCCAGAACTTGAGTACTTTGCAAGAGAATCCGCTTTCATATTTTCTACCCGAGGAATATGACTTATCGTATAATGATCGAAATCTTCGAGAAGTTCACATGCCTTTGACAAGTATGCGGGTAGATTTCCACCTTTAGCCTGAAACTCTTTCTTTACCTGACAAACAATAAGTTGAGAATCGCTGAAGATCTGTAACACTTTGATGTTTAGTTCCTTGGCAATTTTCAAACCAGCAATAAGAGCCTCATATTCCGCTTCATTGTTCGTTGAAGGAAATTCCAGTCTCAATGCATAACACAAAGATCGTCCTTCGGGGGTCTCGAGCACAACCCCTGCCCCAGAACAGTAATCATTTCTCGATCCGTCAACATACAACTTCCATTGGATTGGAATGCCATTAGTTATTTCATTCTCACTATCTCCTTTGTCAGTAGATTCTGCGATGAAATCTGCTAAAGCTTGTCCATTGATTGCTCTCCGAGGATGGTAAGTGATGTCATACTGGCTGAGCTCAATGTTCCATTTCAAAAGACGACCCGAAGTTTCAGGACGAAACAGGACTTGCTTTAGAGGTTGATCAGTAAGAACATTGATAGGATGATCTTGGATGTATGGTCTCAATTTCCTGGAAGCAATTAGTAAGCAATAGGCGAGCTTTTCTATCTTCGAATAATTCACCTCTGCCCCAGTGAACCGTTTACTGATGTAATAGACTGGACGCTGTACTTTCATATCTTCCCGTACAAGTGCTGCGCTGAAAGCATGAGATGATATTGCTAAATAGATGAAAAGATCTTCACCATCACTAGGCTTGGAAAGGACTGGAGGAGTTTCCATATGATGAATTAGTTGATTGAAAGCATTCTGGCATTCAGGAGTCCATTCGAAATTTTTCTTTCCTTTCTTTAGAGCGTCAAAGAAGGGAATGCATTTGTCTGTGGCCTTGGAAATGAAGCGACTCAGAGCAGCAACTTTTCCATTGAGACTTTGCATTTCTTTCTTTGTTTTAGGGGCTTTGACCTCCCTTAGAACTGTGATTTGAGAAGGATTGGCTTCGATGCCTCTAGCGCTCACAATGAAACCCAAGAATTTCCCGGATTCGACTCCAAATGAACATTTCAATGGATTGAGTTTCATTCCATACTTTCGAAGAATTGCAAACATTTCCTCCAAGTGACCCATGTGGTCTATTGCTTTCTTTGACTTTACCAACATATCATCAACATAAACTTCCATAGTTCTGCCAATCTGAGGTTTGAACATCGCATTGACGAGTCTTGGTAGGTTGCCCCCGCATTCTTCAATCCGAAAGGCATAACTTTGTAGCAGTAGAGACCCACATCTGTGATAAAGCTTGTGTCTTCCTGATCTGGTTCATGCATCATAATTTTATTGTATCCAGAGTAAGCATCCATAAAAGATAACAATTCATGTCCAGCGGTTCCATCTACCAATTGATCAATTCTGGGAAGCGGGAAGCAGTCTTTGGGACAGGCTTTATTCAGATCTGAGAAATCAATGCATACTCTCCACTTTCCATTTGCCTTCTTAACCAATACTGGATTTGAAACCCAATTTGGTTAAGTGGAGTTTCTGATGAAGCCATTTTCCATGAGTCGATCGACTTCTTCCTTTAGTGCTGTCGACCTTTCTGGGCCTTGAGTTCTTCTTTTCTGTTTCACTGGCGTGAATTTCGGATCAATGTTCAGAGTATGTACAGCAATTTCCGGGGAGATCCCACACATATCAGCATGACACCAAGCGAACACATCCAGATTGGCTTTTAAGAATGATATCAGCGTGCTTTGAACTGCTATGCTTAGTTGTGAACCCACATTGAGTACTTTGTTTGGGTCTTTTGAGTCAACAGATATTGGTACCGTTACCTCCACGGGTACCACTCTATTCTCCCCTGTACTGGTTTTTCTGGGATCCATTTCTTTCCTTGCATTACTGTGTTCGCCAGTATAGGGGCCACTCCGTAGCTGCTACAAGGTTGGTTCTTTGATGCGGAGCGGAGCTGCCGCATCTTTTCCCATTTCTCTTTTCCTGGCCTCTCGAAGCTCTACAAGATAACACTCTCGCCCCGCGTTCTGATCTCCCTTAATGACAGCAATCCCATTATCAGTAAGAAATTTCATTGTTAAGCACCATGGAGCGAGGACGGCCCTGAAAGCAGCAAGGGTAGGCCGACCCAAGAAAGCATTATAGGCGGAGAATCCATCAACAATTACAAAAGTTTGCTTCCGAACCAACTTCTTATGACCTTCGCCCATTTCAACAAACAAATCTACAGTTCCAATTGGCTGTTTCAGCTCTCCTGTAAATCCGGCAATTTTGTGTGAAGAAGCTTGTACGTCTGTCATTGGAATTTTCATTTGGTCAAATGTCCTTTTAAAGAGTATGTTGCACGAAGCGCCACTATCAACCAGCACTCTTCTGACAATAGCCGGCCCAATACCGACAGAGACAACTAAAGGGTCCTCAGTGGGAGCTTCCACATCAATAGAATCCCTGGTTCTGAACATAATATCATCATGAAAAGTCTTCTGCTGCTTCAGAGGTGCAGCATCTTCCAAGACTAAGACACTTTCCTCAGCTGGAGCATACTTCAAAGCTCTAGCATACCTTTCCATCTCACCCCAACTCCTGCCAGCCGGATGAGGTCCTCCCGTGATCACATTGATAACAGGTCTTTCCTTTTCAGCAGACCTCTCTCCTGAATTAGATGAACGAGTTGGGGGTAGTTGTCCTTGGTTAGATGAAGAAGGGTCTTTTCTATTCCTTTTGATGTACTGCTGCAGCTTATTCTCTCTTAATAATTCTTCAATCAGGCTTTTCAAGTGGCGGCACTCGTTGGTATCATGGCTTGGTTGGTTATGAAACTTGCAAAATCTTCCGCTTTGAGCAGCATTTTTCCCAACTTTTACTGCCTGTGGTTTTGGAAATTCAACAGCATCCTTAGTGGCAATGAAAATATTCTCCGGTGTATCAGTCAGAGGGGTAAAATCTGAAGGTATGAGGAAGCGGGGCTTTTTGAGATCTTTTTGCTTCTTTCCACCATTACTTTCCCTTTTCTGATTAGCGGGTTCTTTCTTGTTCTGAACTGTAGCATTATTTTCTACCACTGTTGTCACAACTTTAGCTGACGCAGAGAGATTCTCTAGGCGCATGAACTCATCAGCCTTTTTGTAGAATTTTTCGAGCGAATTTGGTTCCTTCATTTTTAACCATTTTCCAAACTCGCTTGACTTGTCAATAGCCCGCATTAAGTAGGTCAAGATCATTCGCGGTTCCGCGTTATCAACTTCTGCTAGGGCTAAATTAAAGCGATTCAGGAAGGATTTGATGGGTTCTCCAGGATTCTGTTCAAGACTTGAGAGAGACATTATATCCTTTGCTCTTGAAATATACAATCTGAATTGTTCCTTGAACTTTCGGGTCAGATCAGAAAACTGGTCAACAGATCGCACAGGAAGCTTGGTAAACCAAAGTAACGCCACTCCTTCCAAGTATACTGGGAAATATCGGCATTTGATTTCATCGGTTGCTTTGGCGCCAGTCATGTGCCAATCATATTTGTAGTGGAATTGATTCGGATCACTTGTTCCTCGATAAGGATGGATGGTAGGAGGAACGAATTTTCTAGGAAACTCAGCCTTTAAGATCCTTTCTGTAAATGGGGTCTTACTCGGAGCGAATCCCCAATCATTTTCATCTTCGTTTCTCTGCATGCTTTCTTTCATTATCTGCCGGATCATGCCAGAGATATACGCCTCATTGTTTAATGACCTTGCAGAATGGGCTTCGGCCATTTTCTCAGAAGTTTGTCCGGGCAAACGTTCGGGGAGAGCTGGCGATGGCCTGGATCCTTCCGCTTGGGGAGGTACCCTTTCAGCGGCACCAGATCTATCCTAAGGAATATTTCTCCCTTCGGAGTTGGGAGCAGCATCAGCAAAGTTTTCTTCATGATTTACTGGTCTTTGATTAGCTCCGAGCGGAGCATTCAACTTTTCCATCATCAGATTATTCTGAGTTTCAATCTGCTGGTACAGTCCGGACACAGCAGCATCCAACTCTTCTCGCGTCACCCCGACGCTTGGAGCTGCCTGACTTGCAGAAAGAGAAGTGGCAGTATTGTCGCGGTCATTATCAGATTGGACAGACTTGCGTTTCCTTCCAGGAGCCATTATGTCTGATAGACTTCTGGTTTTGAGGGAAATTCTTTCAACAAACTTCCGTGAAGCAATGGTGAATGATTGCCTGAGTTGGGCTCTCAGTGAAAGCACCAAAATGTTAACGCTAAAAACTGAACGCTAACACCCGGTGTGTGTGGTAGAGTTATGAAAGCACCACCCGTGTGACGGGAATAGAATTTAAGCAATAAAAAAGTGAAAAAGCAGTAAACGACAGCAGTTTATAGTGGTTCGGCTTGAGATCGAGCCTACGTCCACTTTGAATCTCTTTATTACTGAATCTGATTACAAGACGATACAATGCACTTATCAAAACAATACAATTTGATCACAAAGACAATCTCGACTACTAGCTCAAACTTCGATGATGAAACTTGATGAATCCGTGTTGGATGTAGGAAATTCCTCTCGAAGCTTGTTGTAGTGTCTCGAATGTTTGAAGATCTTCAATTGTTGAATGAGTTGAGAGCTCGGCAGAGTAACGACACTTGAAGAAATGAATGGCCAAAAAGTCCCTTTCATGTTGAGGGTAGGGGGGTATTTATAGGGGCTCAAATCTGGACAGAAGTTTCTGCTAAGTCATGAGTCGTGGCCGACTTAAGGTAAGTCATGACTCGTGGATGACTTAAGGTTGCTCGGGGACGACTTACTGAATTCAGCTTGTGGCTTGGTCGAAGTCAAGTGCTAAGTCGTGGTCGACTTATGATAAGCCGTAAGTCGTGGTTGACTTATCAGATAACAGCGGCATAGGTGCAGGCATTGGATTTTAACCCGATTGCTTTTAGGTTGTGGACGACTTAAGATAAGTCGTGAGTTCCTTTAAGTCGTAAGTCCTTTAAGTCGTAGGTCCTTTACCCCTTACGGTAGTTAGGTCGGAGCTTTCCTTAAGTCGTAGGTCCTTTACCCCTTACGGTAGTTAGGTCGGAGCTTTCCTTAAGTCGTAGGTCGTGTGGTATTCTGAGTTATTAGCTCGCACAATCTCTAATCCGTTAAGTCGTGGCCTTTCTTAACTCGTTAAGTCGTGGCCTTTCTTAACTCGTTAAGTCGTGGGCTTTCTTAACTCGTTAAGTCGTGGGCTTTCTTGACTCGTTGAGTCGTGAGCTTTCTTAACTCGTTAAGTCGTGAGCCTTCTTAGGTCATCCAGCCCTTAAGTTGTTAAGTCGCATATTCCACTTAAGTCGTGCAATCCTTGAGTCGTACAAGTCGTACAGTCCTTGAGTCGACCAGTTTGTAAGTCGTGAAATATTAAGGGTTAACATGGTAAAACATCTAAGTCGAAAGCTTCCTTTTGAAAGCATGGGAGAAGTGGCTGGGTTTTTAAAAGACAAGTATACCTTTCGACCTTGTCGAAAGTATGACTTCGAAAGGTTGAAAGGCGGCAACTAGGGGATTTTGACCCATTCGAAAGCTTGTTTACCTTTCGACCTTATCGAAAGCTTTAAACCTTTGTTTTAAATATTTGACCTTGTCGAAAGCAACCAAGTCAAAAGCTCCTTTTCGAAAGCAAAGCAGGCGTTACTTCTGGCTTATAAAACAAACATACTCCAACCTCCTTGACAACTAAAGTTTCAGCCAAGTACCCTTCGACCTTGTCCAATACATTATGTACCAAGTAACTTGATACCATATGCATTGGTTTCGACCTTGTCGAAAGGTCAGGGTCGACAGCTTCAATGCCACAAATGGATGAAACATGCTAAAAGTATGATTTTCTTGTTTTTAACTTAAAAGAGATAACTTTTCAACTAACCTGCCTTTCTTTGTCAAATTCTTATTGGTTAATAAATATCTTTCAGAAAAGTGCTACCAATAATTTCAGAAATAAACAACGATATTATTTTATAAAACGCCTCTTCTCCTTAATTAAATATATAAAACATTTAAGTTCCATACTTTAAATAATTCTATATATTCACCAAAACATTTAGGAAATATCTAAAAAAATTCTAGAAAATCTATTTTAATATGCTTTTCAACATGTAAAAATTTCTAGTCCAAATAATTATTATTTCAACCGTAAGTAATTTTAACCCAATAAATCATTTTCTTCACTAGAAAATTAATATAAAATCCACATTAATTAAGTAAATTATGAAAATTGAAATTCATCTCTATAATATCATTTTTGACCTACATTTAAATTTTCAAGGCATTTGGATTTCATTTATTAGGGTTTTCATATCAAACATATCATAAAAACTAATATGAACATGTATAATTCACCAACAAGCATATATATAAATTTAAACATCCAAAACATGGTATAAACTTGTAAATCATTTTAGATATAACTTAAAACCGAAAACCATAAGAAAATGGGATGTAGTAATCCTTCACCTTAGCTTTGAGATTAAAAGATTTGAGATTTGATGTTGAATAAGTTGATTAACTTCTTTCTCTTGAATCCTAGCTTTATCTTCCCCTAAGAATGGAAATGGTGGCCGACCTTGATATATTTTAGTTTGATAAAATGAAATGAATGTGAGTTTTACTTCGTAAGGCTTAGGGTATAAGTTTATCCTATTTCCCATTTTGCCTTCCTTATTTCCTAGCGCATTAGTTCATGTTGTTTCATTGTGATTTCGATTTACCATGGCACGACCACCCTTAATCTCAACCTATTAATCTTCGCATTATTTTATTTAATTTAACTATTTAAATATCGTAAATAATGTTATAAAAATATGGGGCAATACAGACTTCCCTTCTTAAAGACTTTCATCGTCGAAATTACGGTAAGGTACACAACAAAGCAATCAAAGGTAAAACAAAGCATCAAAATAAATTAGGATAAGAGTCTCTAATCCTGTTCTCAGTCTCCCAAGTACCATCTCTAGCACTGTCACTCCACTGGACCTTTACTAATATGACTGTCTTGTTACTCAGCTTCTTCTCATTTCTCCCGACATTCTGAATCGGCTTTCTAACAATGGTCAAATCCGGCTCTACTACTAAATCTTCTAACATTGTAGGTGCTATAGTAGTCTCCGGGTCTCTAACACATTTTCTAAGATGAGAAATATGGAAAACATCATGGACTCCTACCAATATATTCGGTAACTCCATTCTATAAGGGAGCTTCCCGATCCTCTTAACAATACGGAAAGGTTCAACAAATCTAGGTCCTAACTTTCCCGATTTCCCGAATCTAATCAGACTTTCATTGGTGAAACCTTAATAAATGCATAGTCTCCAACAGAGAATTCTAAGTCTTTCCTTCTTCTGTCTGCATCTGCCTGGACCAATCTTCCTTCATTCTAGCTCGGATCAACTCAATCTTCCCTATGGCTTCTTTCACCAGATCCGAACTAAGAACAAATATATCCCCGGTCTCTAACCAACATACTGGAGATTATCATGCTCTTCCATACAAAGCTTCAAACGGTGTCATTCCAATACGTCTGGTAACTATTGTTATATGAAAACTCGACTAAATGGAGATTGTCTTCCCATGATCCCCTGAAGTCCAATACACAAGCTCTTAACAAATCCTCCAAGACTTTGTTAACTCTTTTCGTTTGCCCATCAGTCTATGGGTGGTAAGCAGTACCCATGTTGAGCTTTGTTCCTAAAGCTTCCTGTTGACTCCTCCAGAACTCACTAGTAAACAAAGAATCTCTATCACTGTTAATACTACTAGGAATCCCATGTAGTCTAACCACATTCTTCAAAAATAACTTTTCCAAAACAGGTGTCGTCCTAGTTGACTTTACGGGAATGAAATGGACACTCTTGGTTAATCTATCCACCATAACCCATATAATTTCAATTCCTTTACTAGATCTTGACAACCCATCAATAAAATCCATAGAGATAGAATTCCACTTCTACATCGGAGCATCCAATGGTTGAAGCAATCCACTTGGCTTGTATTGTTCAGCCTTTGCTTATTGGCAATTCAAGCACTGCTTAACACATAAACCAATGTCCCATTTGATACCTTCCCAGAAGAAACTTCTCTACATATCTTGATACATCTTCATTCCTCCTGGATGGATAGTGAACTTAGAACGATGACACTCATCCAAACCCTCTTTCCACATGTCTCCTACATTCGGAATGCACAACCTTTCCTTCTTTCTCAACCACCCATTCTTATCAAGACTAAAATCTTTTAAGTCATCGCTCTCTGTTCCTTCCCTTAGCCTTCTGATCCATTCAGCCAAGACTGGATCCTCTTTCTGTCTAGAAGTTATCTTCTCAATCATTATTGGTCGAACTTCTAAACAAGACACTACAGCACTTCCTGCACTAGAACCTATCTCGGAACTATACTGCACTCTACAAGTTGACAATGCTTCCAAATCTTCCCACTCAACAATCATAGCCAATACTGCATTCTGATGTTTCCTACTAAGTGCATATGCTACCTTTTTTCCTTTTCCTGGTGTGTACTTAATTCCAAAATCAAAAGCAACAATAAACTCCAGCCATCTCTGCTGTCTCATGTTCAGCTCCTTCTGATAGAACAAATACTTTAGTGACTTATGATCCGTATAAAGCTCGAATCGCTCTCCTAAAAGATAATGCCACAACATCTTCAAAGAAAATATAATGGCATCTAACTCTAAGTCATGCATTGGATAATTAACTTCATGCGGTCTGAGCTATCTGGAAGCACAAGCAATCACCTTACCTCTTTGCATCAATACCACTCTCAATCCTGTTCAACACACATTAATATAGACAATAAATCATGATTCCCCTCCGGAACCACCAACACCGGTGCATGGGTCAATAAGTGTTTCAAGCTCTGGAATGCTTCCTCACAATTATCAGTCCATACAAACTTCACATCTTTTCGCGTAACCTTAGTCATCGGTGTAGCTATCCGTGAAAAATCCTTTATAAATCTTCGGTAATACCCAGCCAATCCAAGAAAGCTCTTTATCTTAGTCACCGCCTCGGGTCTCTTCCAATTATTCACCGCCTCGATCTTAGTTAGATCTACTGACAACCCTTTTTCTGAGACTACATGACTAAGAAACTTCACTTCCTTCTTCCGAAAATGGACTTCAAAAACTTAGCCTTCAACTGATGCTCCTTCAATGTCTTAAGCACAACTCTAAGATGAACTTCATGCTCCCTCTTATCCTTAGAGTATATCAGAATATCATCTATGAAGACTAATACAAATCTATCCAAGTGCTCTCGGAAGATTCGGTTCATCAAATCCACAAACAATGCCAGCACACTAGTTGGTCGGAACGACATAACTAACCATTCGTACGATCCATACCTCGTCCTAAACGCCGTTAAAGGGATACTATCCTCTGCCACTCTAAGTTGATGAAACCCCCTCAATAATCCGTCTGACTTCTTAGCAAACACTGCGGCAGCACCCCAAGGTGAACTACCCGGTCGAGCAAAATTCTTGCCTTCCAAATCCACCAATTGCACCTTCAACTCTTTTATCTCTATAAGTGTCATCCTGCTTGGCAGCCTACTTACCGGTTCTGCTCTAGGTACCATATCAATCCAAAATTCAATGGCTCGTTTCGGTGGCAGTCCAACTACCGGCTCAAATACATCAGCAAATTCTCTAACCATAAAGACTCGATGCAACTCATCCTCCATCTCCATGATACCCAATAAAGCATTCACTTCACAACTAGGGTTTTCTATGGTACAAACTATCCGATCACTCCAATTCGGGTGTCTAAGTGATATAATCCTATCATGGAAAAATATCCAAGCATCAAATTTACTTAACCAATCCATCCCAAGGATAATCCAAAACCCTAAAAAATCAAATACATGCAAATAGCAATCAAAAGTATGACCTAGCAAATCAAACTCTAAATGGTCACACCTCATCCCAAGTGTCATATACCCTCCAATCAGACTTGCAACCTTTAAGGAAGTAACTAAATATTAGGGTTCTAGGTTAAGCTTATCTACCAAACATCTAGAAATAAAAGAATGTGATGCACTAGTATCAAAAAAAATGCTAACAAACATACCGTGAATCTGTAGCAAGCCTCCCAGAACAGCTTTCCCTTTCTCCTGCACAACTAGTCTTGAAGTTGCGGGCTCCACTGCATACATCTGTCCCTTTCCTACTCTAGTAGGTTCTTTGCATTGATTCTTATAATGGCCGATCTGGCCACAATTAAAGCATCAGATATTCTTCTTTCCAACTGCTTCTTTCCTTTTATTTTTCCGGTCCGACACTTATGAGCATAATGTCCTTTCTTATCACATTTATAACAAACCACCTAAGATTTTCCCCTCTTCCGTGCTCCTCCTTTCTGAGCATTCTTCTTATGGAAAAACTTTCTTTTCTGGCCTTGTCCTACCGAGACTTCCTTCTCTTTCTTCTTCTCCAAACAAGCTAACGCCTCTTCTTCCACCACGACTCATGACTTAGCAGAAACTTCTGTCCAGATTTGAGCCCATATAAATACCCCCCTACCCTCAACATGAAAGGGACTCTTTGGCCATTCATTTCTTCAAGCGTCGTTACTCTGCCGAGCTCTCAACTCATTCAACAATTGAAGATCTTCAAACATTCGAGACACTACAACAAGCTTCGAGAGGAATTTCCTACATCCAACACGGATTCATCAAGTTTCATCATCGAAGTTTGAGCTAGTAGTCGAGATTGTCTTTGTGATCAAATTGTATTGTTTTGATAAGTGCATTGTATCGTCTTGTAATCAGATTCAGTAATAAAGAGATTCAAAGTGGACGTAGGCTCGATCTCAAGCCGAACCACTATAAACTGCCGTCGTTTACTGCTTTTTCACTTTTTTACTACTTAAATTCTGTTCCCGTCACACGGGTGGTGCTTTCACAACTCTACCACACACACCGGGTGTTAGCGTTCACTTTTTAGCGTTAACATACCCTTTTAATTCTTATTGAAGTATAACCCAAAGTTTCGAAAGAGGTGTTTTAAAGTATTAAGAAGCCTGGAGCCCGTTATTTTAAAAGAAAGGTTTTTAAGCTTTCAAAGGGGAGCCAAGCTTCCGAAGAGGTCGAAAGGTTTTAAAAGAGGATTTTCTGCATGCTTTTAAATTGAGCCAAAAGAGCTTTCGAAAGGTTTTATGCATTCAAAAGGCACTATTTTCTGAATGGTTTCGAAGGGGTCGAAAGCAAAGATTTCGATGGAGTCGAAAGGTAGCTTTCAAAGGGGTCAAAATTATCTTTCGATAAGGTCAAAAGATCTTATTTTCTGAATGGTGTTGAAAGGGTTAAAATAGAAGGGTTTTCTAAGATTTCCTAAGGCAATGATTTAAAGTGTTTCAAGATAGGATGTCTAAGGTTTTTAATGCTTTCGAAAGGAAGATTTTCAATGGTTTCAAAAGGGTTAAAGTATGGGTTCAAAAAGAAAGGTTTTGGCCTTTTGGCCTAGTTAAATAAAGGGTTTTACTTGGTTTTGAAAGAAATGGTTTCAAAAGCATTTAGAAGGGGTACTTTCAATAGAATCGAAAGAGGTTCTTTCAAATGTTTAAATATTTTCATCAACAAAGGTTTGAGTAAAGTGTGTGTGTGTGTGTGTGTATGTGTGTGTATATATATATATATATATATATTTAATATGGCAATGTGATTTTGAGTAAAGCATAAGGATTATATATTTTCCTTATATTAGTTTGATTTAAAGGTTTTAATTATTTTGAAAAGGTTTTCAAGAAAAATTATGGGTGGGGATCCCTAAGTGAAAATGACTCAGATATTAGAACACCAGATGGGAATGGTATAGGGTCACGCTCTATAGATTAGCTATTGGCCCTAGGTAATTATTGTCCAAAATTCCAGTGTTTAGGGCTTGGTCATAGGTATAATAAAATTATGATTACACACCGAAAGGAATATACCTTTATATATAGATAAGTTATTAGTGAGCCTGAAAAACCATTAGGATCAAGAAGACCTGGGAGATGATTAAGTTAAGGACAGACCGTCCAGAAGAGAAGTATTTAACAAATAATTAAGGACAAACCGTCCAGAAGAGAAGTATTCAACAGATAGTTAAGGACAGACCATCCAGATGAGGAGTATCTAATAGATGTTAGATTAATTTTTTTATATTTTCTGGTAGGCCCGAGTCCGCCAAAAGTTAAAAGTTAGCCAAACAAAACTTATGTGTTGAATAGATAGTTCCTTTATTACTTGATATTTATGTATGTTTACATAATGATGTTTTACATTATTTAACCAGTTTTGGATGCAGGAAAAGGTTTTGCAAGGTATGTTTTCAAAGGATGTTAGTGAGAGGAAACACGTCCGCTAAGCGGCGAGGTCCCACTTAACATATTTAATTGGAATGTATATTATTATTCACATCGGCTTTATGTCTGACTCGAAGCTTATATGTAACGACCCGTAAATTTTTAATAAATTTTATTTGTTTTATTAATATATTTAATTGAAAATTTGTGAAATTTAAATAATAAAATTTTGAAATAAAACTTTAATAATTGAAATATGTTTATTTAAGCATAACAAATGGTAAATTTTCATCAGATAATATGGAAGTTTATTTTCTTGTGTAATTTTATTGCAATTTAAATCGGTTAATATTTGATGATAATGAAATGTCTTCCAAACCTGAATATTTTTCTATAGAAAATTTGTAAATCATATTCTGAGTAAGACGTCATCTTTCGTTTTCCCAAATTTGAACCACTGTTGCTTCGTTTATCTTATTTTCGACAGATTTGCAACATTTTTCGGTACCGAATATCGACTTTTGATAGGATGGTCGTGCCACTGATATCTGTATACCGTTTTGATCGCCTTGTCATGCTGATCGCTGTGGTATATTCACTTCTGTATTTTGAGGTCTAGTACGCGACGGAATCTGTGAAACGTCGAATCGTATCGGTACCGGTTTTGTGCCTTTTGGTTTTGTGGCTTTTTGAATTCTTTGTCCATTCAACTTTACATCGCATAACTCAACGGCCATTTGCAATTAATAATTACTGAGATTGATTCGATGTGGTTGCCACTATTCCCATCACTTTTGGAAAATGGATGAGTGAACAAAATTGAACGTTGTTGTTCATTCTGCTTTCCCTTTTTTTTCTTTTGCTTGGCCTCACCTTCATCCTGTTCTTTCCCACTCCACGCGCGTCCCTCTCTCCCTCAATCTCCTCTTCCTCTACAATCGTGCCGCATGCCGATCCTCGGCCACTACCAAAAAGACCGAAACCCTTGCCAAACCAATTGCCGAACTATACCCTTGCCATTGCCCAACCTTGGCTCATTTTTGCAGCAGTCTCCTCTCTTTATATATATAGAGGTAATATATACTGAACGTGTGTATATATATATTTATATAATATCAGTCTTATTTCAATGTTATATTCATTTAGTTGTCCAAGTAAAGCCGCATGCAAACATTCGTTGTGTATATATTTGTTTGTCGTGTATATATAAGTTATATAATTATATATATATATATATAATCTTTTAAGTATAGATATGTTACAGTAATAAGTTTATACTTTTTATATATAAATGTGTACATCAAGGTAAGTTTATATATAGATCTGGTTATAATATTATATATAATTTTAGTGTGTTATAGGTTATCTATATTATATAAGATATCTGTTATATAAGTCTGTTATATGGGTTGATCTGATACTAGTCTCTGTTTAGTTTTAAAGTTATATTATACAAGGGTTATATATATATTGTTTTATATAAACTTATACTTATATGCGGTATAGTATATAAATTTTTTAATGTTGTAAGTTTTGGTAACTATATATGACTATATAGGTGAAGAAAAATATATATATGCTATATAAATATAATTGCTCTGTGTTGTATTCATATGTACATATGAGTTTATATGGGTTATATATATAAAGTAAGCTGTATTGTTTTATATTAAATATTGAAAAAAAAATTTGACGGTTATGTATTTGTATATGTTGTAGGTTATATAGTGGTAATAGATATTTTTGATATATATATATATATATTTTAAGTTGTTGAGTATATTAGTTTATATATTGCATACATCAGTTGTATATGAATGTTTATATATAGGTAATAAAAGTCGGTGTTATCTATATGAATGTATTCCGTAATTTTGTTGTTTATTTATAATGTACATAAGCTATTTTGTTTACATATAGTATGACAGTCTATATGTCAGTATATACAATTAAGACTGTAGCTTGTATATATTATAGAAATATAAGACTTGGTTATATAAAGTATATTTGTTTTATTAATCATTGATGTAAATTGTATATGTAAGGTTATATACATATTAGTTCTATGCATTAGTTATACATAAGTATTGCCGTAGATTATGATATATCAGATTTGAATATAATAGTATATTGCAAGTTGCAGGCTTTATATGTAGTATATGCAAGATTTTGAAAGTTATTTTATTATTATTTAAGTATAAGTTGTATACGATTTTGAGTAGTTATACACACACACACACACACACATATATATATATATATTCTTTTATGTGCTTTGCATATATTTGTATTTATATGTTTATATGTGTAGTAATATACGTGAGTTTATATATATAAGTATATATATACAGAGTTATATATATATATACAAGTCACATATGTTTTGATCTGAGTGTAATATTTTTAATAGTATATAGATGTATTGTCGTATAGTATAAAAGAAGTGCTTATGCTTGCTGTCTATTTTACTGGAAAGAAATATATATATAGTTTTAAAGAAAAAAAACTATAGTTGCAGTTGTAGAAATTAACTTGTAATATATGGAGATACTGACTTATATATATATGTTCGAAATGAACATTGGCATTTGAAATGAATACGTGTAAATAATTTATGTTATAGAGTTGTATAAATTTTATATATGTCAGTTCTATATATGTTGTAACGACTCACTATTTTGGACCATTCAAATCGATAATAAAACCATACATATCTGACTTGAATAATTCAAAATACCGAATTGTTAATTTAAAATTTGGCAAAACATAGCATATACAGTAAATAAATCAATCACAGATCACGGACATAGAGTAGAATAATGCAGCGGAATAGAAAAAGGATAGTAGTTCATGAAGCTACTATATACATTGGAGTTAGAAAATAAAATACATAAGAATATCTCAAATACAGTGAAGTCTTCAGTACAAGCAGATGACTTCTCTAAACCAATCGGCTGGAAAAGCTGAAAGCTGAATCGATAGTTGGATCTCCAAACGAAGCTCCAAACTCCAAAGGTGAGTCTCAAAAGGTTGTATTACTCAGTCTGACCCGAGCGTAAAGCAAAACACAAAACACTCGAGTCAGGATTAACATTCTTATATAAATAAATCCAACCCAAGTGAAATATCAACGGAAATACAGATAACTTAAAGGATGTTGGGATAACCATCCTCTAAGGATCCATAGAACTATCTACAAGGTAGAAATATACACTATAACACCGTGGTCATTTATACTTCAAAACCAATATCATTTTCATTTCAAATATCTCTATATTTCCCAAAATAGTATTTATATACATTAAATAATTTATAAAGTAAAGTATTTTCAATTTCCTCAACTTAACAAATCGTTTCAACCCGACCTTCCCATTCAATCTCAATTTATCAATTTAAATTCAACTCAATCCCTAAATTAACCACTTAAATTTTATCGATCTCAAATTCGGATTTGAAATCACAAAATACCCATTTATATTTCAATATATTTCAAAACTTTAAGTATTCAACGCTTCAAACTAAATTTTATTCAATTTAGTTTTCTAAATAATAAATTCAAGTTTAACTCAACCTAAATTTTCACTTTAATTCAATTTAGTTTCTAAATAACAAATTCAACTATATTAATTTCAAATACAGATCCGAATCTCAAAATAAACCATTTAAATTCCAATATAGTTCAAGGCTTTAATATTTAAATGTTCAATATATTTCATATAGATCTCGATTTAACCTCGTTATTATTTAGTCTTGAAATACTCCCTTATTAGATTCAATATCATTTAAGTAACCTTAAATTACATTTTACTCAATATTACTTTAATTTATTTAAACGTGAAATATTCATTAAATCACTTAAATCAAAAATCCAGTTATACAATCATACCTTTAAATTTCCCATTCAATAATTTCAAATTGATTTAATTAAATAGATCCTTATTTAAATACCATTTTTAATAAACCCAAATTTATCTCCCAATCTTAATTTTTCAATTTATTACAAGGAAATCTATTTGAAACATAGATTTACTTGTATACTCAACCACATTATATGTATTAAATCAATCTAATTTATCAAATATTACTACTAAATCTATATATAAAATTTCCATTTTTATACATCTTAAGAACCAAAATTTATTAACCCATATATTTCTTTCCAAAATCATAGAAATTATTTCCAAAATATTTATATATGGACCATCGGTGTCTGTATGTATTTTTCCTATCATATAGTCAAGTGCTACGGATATTTATCATTTCAATCCGTACACTAAATATATACGGGTGGATATCATTTCAACCCGTAATCCCAAACTTAATTAAATGAAAATCGCTTGGGTCTATCATTTCAACCCATAACGAAATTCTCCTATTCTAAAGTCCGTTCGGGTATGTATCATTTCAACCCATAGTGATTTCTATACTAACAGGGAACTTGCAGAGTGATAACAGATATGAAAATAATAACAACAGGCATATATAATTAAAAATAAATATAAAGAATAGGATATGGTGTCATATCCCATAAGTGAACAGTTATAGATAATAGCATATATAACAATTTAAATAACTACAGCCTCATATTTCAATTGTTGTTTCAATTGAAATCAAATTTAATAAATAAAAGAACGTTAATCGTGAGTGATTGCTCACCTTTCGAGGCTAAACAGATTTGACAAGGAAACGAGCTACGAATTCCAAGCGACGCTAGATGGATACGATTCGATGGAGAAAACAGGCACGACGGACAAAGCTGATAACAGGAATCGACGGAATCAAATTAAAACCGGGTTTGATGAAGAAAATTGGTATAAGAGAATTTGAAAACAATATCCATTTAAAGCACATATACATATATAAATCAAAATAAATATATTATTTTCTTATTAAATTAATATTTCTTTTTAAGACCAATATCAAAACAAAATACGTATGTAAGAAAAATTGTAACGACCCGCCATTTTGGACCATTCGCGTCCATTATAAGTGTATAGGTAGACACTCATGCCGGAGTTGAATTGCTCAAAATACCGCGTTGTTAATTTAAATTTGGCAAAACTGAACATATACAGTAAATAGATATAATCACAGATCACAGACACAGAGTAATAAATGCAGCGGAAATAAAAGAGATAGTAGTTCATGAAGCTACTATATGAATATATAAAATACATCAGAGTTTACAACAGAAGAGAAATACGATACATCAGAGTTAAACCAGATACAACGGAAGAGTAACAGATACAAATCAGAATACATCACTGGAATCATCGAATATCTGAAAGCTGGATAGATAGCTGGATCTCCAAGCGAAGCTCCAACTCCAAAGGTGAGTCTCGAATACTGGTACACTCAGTCTGACCCGAGCGTAAAGCAAAAACACAAGACACTCGAGTCAGGATTAACATTCTCATATTAATAAATCCAACTCAAGTGAAATAGCAATTGAAATACAAGTAACTCATAGGATGTTTGGAATAACCATCCTTTAAGGATCCGTTAAACTATCTACTAGGTAGTAATGTACGCTAAGTAGATAATGTCTATCAGTAATATAAAGATATCAAAGTAGGGTTAAGCAGGGCCCATACACCTCTTAACCTGTTTATTCCCAAAAGCATATACAAGACCGTAGTTTCCCCAAAACCGGAAGTCACCAGAGGGCAATCCATATACTAAAGGTACAAATCAAAATCGTAGTGGTCGCGAATAGGATAATCAGTATGACAAGGTACATGAGGCGATACCAACTAGGATACTAGTAGTTGCGTGATCCGGACTGATGTTGGGCATAGCAGCTACTACCCCAACACCGCGAAACAACACTCCCATAAATCGAGGGGGTGCACCCAAATCGAATCACAAAAGTAATAGATATGGTATCGAAGAAGTGTGTCCGCTAGAGATGGCGATCCTCAATGGCCCGGCGCGGCTCCTGTTTTAGTCATGTCAAGGGTCATCCAAAATCGTTCTCTTTCTTCAGTCAACGCGTTCACCAAAACCATCCACTTCGTTCTGGATCAACACTCCGCGTATAGTTATTAAAGTGGTTTCGGTTCAGATAGAGAGTATATCCATTACCGATCCCGGTCTCTTTAATAACTTTCGTAATTATTACACCGATTGGTCGTTTATATATTTCAAAAACCAAATCAATTTCAATTTCAAATAGAATTCGTAAATCAACATTTCATTTGTCTTTCAAAACCAATTTCCAATAATTTACGTTTCAAAACTTCCAAATTACCATTTCAAAATCTTATAATACAATTTCAAATTTTATTTAAACGATTCCAATATTGATTCAAGTTCGTATATCAGTTTCATTTCGAAATCATTTAAATTAATTTAATTTAACATTCAAATCAATTTAAACTCATTTATCGATTTCATTCAATATTCGTTAAGTTACTTTATCATTCAAAACAATTTCTATTAAATTTCCAATTCATTAAATCAATTTCTTAAGTTCAACTTCATTAAATCAAAACTTACAATTTTGAATTAAATTAAATTCGTCAAATCAATTCTTTCAATTTCAGGTCTTACATTAATTCCAAAAATATCACATTTTCATTTCTTGTTAAAGAAATCCAATTTCACTTATTTACTTACTTACTTTATATAATTTTCCAAAACTTAATCAATAAAGAAACTCAATTTCAATTATTACGAAGTAAAATTCACTTATTCAAAATTCAATTAAATTTAATTATTAAATAATTCAATCTCATTTAATTATTAAATAATTCAAAACTTAATTATTAAATAATTTCAAAGTTTAAATAATTTCAAACTTAATTATAATTTCCAACTTAATTATTAAATCATCTCAAAGTTTAATAATTTCAAACTTAACTCAATAGTTTCTCAAATTAAACAACATTCTTTCATCAATTACATTGTAAATATTTGTTTCAGATTATTTAATATTACAATTTCCTTTCATTAAAATTCAGATTTTAATTTCATTTCAAAACCATAATATTTATTCAAATAAAATCCTTATTTTATTTTTAAATCAAATTATTGACCAATCGGGTTTTATTTAATTCTCTATCCTAGGTCAAAGTTAAATTTGGGTATTTATCATTTCAACCCGATTCCAATTCAATTCAAAATCAACACATAGTAAAGGGAACTTGCAGTGTGATAACTGGGATGGTGTCAAAGTAAATAAACAAGTAATAACAACAACCAATATCAATCCAATAATCAATTCAAATAATCCCGAAATAACCGTACTAATTCGCATTGTTATTTGTGCGAATTAATATAATCATTTCTAGAATCTACACTATCATTTCATGTAGATTAAAGATTATTACATTACGGTTTCACTTGTCATCTATTTACAATTTCATACATCATCAATTTAACAACATACATTCAGTGGTTCAAAGTATAATTAAACAAATCCTACGTGTCAATAAATTCAACAGTTAAAGGGGTCGTATTATACAAATATCAGTTAATCAAATTTAACATTTAATTATCCTATATCAAGTTCAATTTCATACTATTTATCATTTTAACATTAACAATTTAACGTCCAATATAAACATCAACAATCAATCAATTATCAGCCAAACTGTATTATCATCACATAAATAATTAACAGATAATGGTGTCAGGTGTCACAGGTGAACTGATACAGGTAATAGCATATATAACAGTGTAATTAACTAACAGCAGTATATTTCAATTGTCGTTTCAATTGAAATCAAATTTAATAAATAAAAGAACGTTAATCGTGAGTGAGTGCTCACCTTTCGAGGCTAGAGACGAACGAGAAAGCGATGAGTTACGAATCCAGGTACGAATTCCAAAACAAGCTAGATTGGCCCGAACTGACGAATAAGGCTGATAAGTCAAATTGACGAGATCAAATTAGAACTGGACCGATGGAACAATTTGAATGAATTATTTATTTTATTTTATTTTAAATAACCAGGTAAGATTCGAAATGAATGTAACCAGTCTATATTAAAATTCTCCTCCCAAAACAATGAACAAATTTACTTCCTTCCGAGTTTGTACATTTAAAAATGCAGAAAACAACTGTAAAGAATGAGAAAAAATGCAATCTTCAAGTATAATTGTTTCTGGTTCAGGGTCCTTACAATTATAGGCCAGTCATCACTTCAATTTAACTTCAAGCAGTATATATTTTTATATTAACCCATGCTTTTCTAAAAAATGCAATTGTATTAAACCAAACGCATAACTCACATATCTATATACCTATATCTCTTTAAATCAAAATATATACTACTTTCAATACCATATTACATAACTATATGTACCTACAGATTTTTTTGAATCTTAAAAACTTACAAATAGATTATACTATGCGCTATAAAGCAATGTAAAATATGTTTACAATTTATGAATTCATACACTAACTAATATTATACAACCCTGAACGTGTGCATATATATATATTAACAAATGTACAACCCACTTTATTTATGAACTAACATAATTATATATATATGAAAACTAGATATATACCTATACTGCATAATATGGAGGGGACGGCAAGAAAACAGGGTGACTGTAGTTCGACTGGGAAGACGCGACACTTGTTGGAGTGGAGGTGGATTGGGTGGAGCTCGCATGACCGGAGTTCAAGGCCGAAGGGAAGGAGAGCAGTGGTAGCACGGTTGGTTGGCGGCACGGCCGAGGGGAGGAAGACGTGGAGGTAATGGTGATGAGGAGGCGCGGATCTGCTTGGCCATGGAAGCATAGGCGAGTTTGGGTGGAAAAATGGCGCGGGGTGACGCGCTGTTCGGCTTAAGGTGGAGGCAGTGGCGTGGGTTGGGTTACACGCGCGTGTCAAAGGAGGAAGGGGCAGTAGGCGGTGGTCGTACGTGGGTCGAAGGTTGTGTTTGGTGGTCGAAAAGGAGGAGGAGCTCGGATGGGTGTAGGCAGTGATGACGTAGGGATCTGGGCAGTGGAGTGTTGAGGAGGGAAGAGGAACATTATCACTTTTTATTTTATTTTATATAAATGAAGAAGAACAAGAATAATAAGAAGATGAAGAGAAAGTGAACCGGTTGAAAGATGTATTGGGACAAGGAAGGTTAGTCATCAAGACATTGAAAAATGGAAATGTAACAGTTGAAAATAAATGCCTTCAGCCGCTTGAAATCTGAACGGACACCAAAACCAAAAGTGGTATCGCTACGACGAGTTTATTTTGTCATTTCCGTCGCACACCATACCTCAAAATACAAAATAAATATACCATAGAGATCAGCATGACGAGACGATCAAAACGGTATACAGATATCAGTGGTACGATCATCCGATAAAAATCGATATCGGTACCAGAATGCTGCTATTTTGCAGAAAATAAGAACGACGGAGCAATAGATGTCCGAATTTGGAAAAATGACGAACTGACATCTTGCTCAGAAGATGGTTTAGAATTTTACTATGTAAAAATATTTAGGTTTCGGAAATATTTTATTTTCAACGCTTTTTAACTGATTAAATTGAAGTGAATTTACGCGCGAAATAAACTTTCATATTTTCGGACGAAAATTTACCAGTTGCTATGTTTAACTAGACGTATTCCAAATATTAAATTTTTATTTCAAAATTTTATCGTTTTAAAATTTCACAAAATTTCAACTAATTACGTTATTAAAACGGTTGAAATTTTACGGGTCGTTACACTCTCCCCTACTCAAAACTTTTCGTCCCCGAAAAGGAACGAGGTAGGAGAATAGAAACATCCAGAAAGAAAAACAGATTTGAAATACAAAATAACAATTAATTTAAATCATATAAATTCAAATTTAAATTAATTGATATTCAATAATTTGATTTAATCCATTTGATTTCACTAAAATCAATCTCAACTATTACTAAATTCATTATTTTATTACCTCATTTCTTCAATTTACAATTTTTAAAACAATAAATTTGAATAGTCTTTTATTATAAAAATATTTCTTCAACAATTTTAAATTCTTCTTTATTCCAAATTACTGTTAAAGTTGTTCCACTTAATATATCTTATTACCTATATTTAAACCATATAAATTAAATTAAACCATAAAAGTTTCGATTTAAATTAATTTATATTCAATAATTGCTTTTAAATTCAAAGTATTTTCATAAGTTGATCAAATTTCAATTTATTAATTCTTTCAAAACAAATTTATTAATTATTAACTGAATTTACTTATTACCTTATCTAATTCTATTAATATCTATATAATCAAAATTCAGTGTATAACATTTATTATAAACACTCAAATTTTATTTATAAATTCAATTTATCTTATATATTATCCAATTACATATTCAACTCATGAATGATTTAGGTAAGTTGTATTAGAATGCAATTGAACAATATACAAATAAAATTTTCCCAATTCAATTATTCAAGTTTAAATATTTATTCCAAATTTTGGTTTTATTTATAATTAAAATCATCCTTTAACAAAATTTAAGAATTAGATTTCCGATTAACTTTAAACAACTTAGAGATATATATAATATATTTATATCAAATCAAATTAAATTTTAAAATAAGATACATATATATATATAAATATAAATCAAATTATATTGAAGAAATTCAAATCAAAATATTTTTTTTCTCAAAACAAAACCGTAGCAAAGCTACAGAATGGTTTCTCCACTTCAAAACTCGAAAATGAATGTCGATGATGCGGCCGCCATCACCGAAATTATTTTCCAGCGACAAAGAGAAGAGCACTGATTTCAACATTTTAAAATTCTTTGAAAACAATTTTTATTCGAAAATACTTCCAATAATATATACTTTAAACTTTTAAAACCGAAGTTCGAAATCACCGGAAACCAATAAATTCTCAAATTTCTGAATTAGATTCATTTCAAATTCCAAATCAATTTATAAACCATATTTATAAATTTATTTAGAACGATAAATGATAATCAAATATTATCATTTCAAACAAACAATTTAATTAACCTATTAAATTCCAGAAAATTTTACTTATAAATTTATAGTATAATCATACAATTTTATTTCATTTACCCAATTTGAAAAACAACATTGTGTCAGTTTGTTCTATTAAAGTGTTTTAGAAATCCTATCGATAGCGTTGATCAGACGAATCGATCGGAAACCCAAATCAACATAACAACTCAAACAACACAATATATTTTAAACATTTTAAATATAATTTTATAAATACAATTCCTCGCTCGACGATACAAGAACAGATTTCAAAACAAGGATAGAGATTCAAATTTGATGGACTTAAATCAAAGAGAATTTCAATTCGAAGATAGGTTTGGACAGGAGATAAGATAATTATATTAACAGAATCGGGAGACGGATAAGCTTATTTAATTTACGGGCAACCTTAACCGGATCGACCGTGACTTTAATAATAAGATCGATGCTGAATTCCGAGGTAAATCAACATTCGATCTCAAAAAATAGAATTTAGGTATAGCATGAGAAAGATAACATCGTAAACCGAGGATACAGAAATCTCCGGTAAATCAATGCCTATTGTAAAGGAGTTTCACCCCTTTTATAAATCGATTTGAGATTGGCGAGACCGCCGACTCATTATAAAGATCATTCGATGTGGAGAAATGTGATGCTCCAGAATTTAAAGAAGACGAATAGTGAGGGACACGAATGAAATTTGGAACCGTAGGGGACGTTCCAAAATTCAAAGGAATCGAATCAAAAGGAAGAGATTGAAACTCGAATGGGAGTGATTCTGTAAATACATTTACCCTATATGTTAAGTTTTGCCTAGAGCTACCAAAGCTCTGATACCAACTGTAACGACCCGCCATTTTGGACCATTCGCGTCCATTATAAGTGTATAGGTAGACACTCATGCCGGAGTTGAATTGCTCAAAATACCGCGTTGTTAATTTAAATTTGGCAAAACTGAACATATACAGTAAATAGATATAATCACAGATCACAGACACAGAGTAATAAATGCAGCGGAAATAAAAGAGATAGTAGTTCATGAAGCTACTATATGAATATATAAAATACATCAGAGTTTACAACAGAAGAGAAATACGATACATCAGAGTTAAACCAGATACAACGGAAGAGTAACAGATACAAATCAGAATACATCACTGGAATCATCGAATATCTGAAAGCTGGATAGATAGCTGGATCTCCAAGCGAAGCTCCAACTCCAAAGGTGAGTCTCGAATACTGGTACACTCAGTCTGACCCGAGCGTAAAGCAAAAACACAAGACACTCGAGTCAGGATTAACATTCTCATATTAATAAATCCAACTCAAGTGAAATAGCAATTGAAATACAAGTAACTCAAAGGATGTTTGGAATAACCATCCTTTAAGGATCCGTTAAACTATCTACTAGGTAGTAATGTACGCTAAGTAGATAATGTCTATCAGTAATATAAAGATATCAAAGTAGGGTTAAGCAGGGCCCATACACCTCTTAACCTGTTTATTCCCAAAAGCATATACAAGACCGTAGTTTCCCCAAAACCGGAAGTCACCAGAGGGCAATCCATATACTAAAGGTACAAATCAAAATCGTAGTGGTCGCGAATAGGATAATCAGTATGACAAGGTACATGAGGCGATACCAACTAGGATACTAGTAGTTGCGTGATCCGGACTGATGTTGGGCATAGCAGCTACTACCCCAACACCGCGAAACAACACTCCCATAAATCGAGGGGGTGCACCCAAATCGAATCACAAAAGTAATAGATATGGTATCGAAGAAGTGTGTCCGCTAGAGATAGCGATCCTCAATGGCCCGGCGCGGCTCCTGTTTTAGTCATGTCAAGGGTCATCCAAAATCGTTCTCTTTCTTCAGTCAACGCATTCACCAAAACCATCCACTTCGTTCTGGATCAACACTCCGCGTATAGTTATTAAAGTGGTTTCGGTTCAGATAGAGAGTATATCCATTACCGATCTCGGTCTCTTTAATAACTTTCGTAATTATTACACCGATTGGTCGTTTATATATTTCAAAAACCAAATCAATTTCAATTTCAAATAGAATTCGTAAATCAACATTTCATTTGTCTTTCAAAACCAATTTCCAATAATTTACGTTTCAAAACTTCCAAATTACCATTTCAAAATCTTATAATACAATTTCAAATTTTATTTAAACGATTCCAATATTGATTCAAGTTCGTATATCAGTTTCATTTCGAAATCATTTAAATTAATTTAATTTAACATTCAAATCAATTTAAACTCATTTATCGATTTCATTCAATATTCGTTAAGTTACTTTATCATTCAAAACAATTTCTATTAAATTTCCAATTCATTAAATCAAATTCTTAAGTTCAACTTCATTAAATCAAAACTTACAATTTTGAATTAAATTAAATTCGTCAAATCAATTCTTTCAATTTCAGGTCTTACATTAATTCCAAAAATATCACATTTTCATTTCTTGTTAAAGAAATCCAATTTCACTTATTTACTTACTTACTTTATATAATTTTCCAAAACTTAATCAATAAAGAAACTCAATTTCAATTATTACGAAGTAAAATTCACTTATTCAAAATTCAATTAAATTTAATTATTAAATAATTCAATCTCATTTAATTATTAAATAATTCAAAACTTAATTATTAAATAATTTCAAAGTTTAAATAATTTCAAACTTAATTATAATTTCCAACTTAATTATTAAATCATCTCAAAGTTTAATAATTTCAAACTTAACTCAATAGTTTCTCAAATTAAACAACATTCTTTCATCAATTACATTGTAAATATTTGTTTCAGATTATTTAATATTACAATTTCCTTTCATTAAAATTCAGATTTTAATTTCATTTCAAAACCATAATATTTATTCAAATAAAATCCTTATTTTATTTTTAAATCAAATTATTGACCAATCGGGTTTTATTTAATTCTCTATCCTAGGTCAAAGTTAAATTTGGGTATTTATCATTTCAACCCGATTCCAATTCAATTCAAAATCAACACATAGTAAAGGGAACTTGCAGTGTGATAACTGGGATGGTGTCAAAGTAAATAAACAAGTAATAACAACAACCAATATCAATCCAATAATCAATTCAAATAATCCCGAAATAACCGTACTAATTCGCATTGTTATTTGTGCGAATTAATATAATCATTTCTAGAATCTACACTATCATTTCATGTAGATTAAAGATTATTACATTACGGTTTCACTTGTCATCTATTTACAATTTCATACATCATCAATTTAACAACATACATTCAGTGGTTCAAAGTATAATTAAACAAATCCTACGTGTCAATAAATTCAACAGTTAAAGGGGTCGTATTATACAAATATCAGTTAATCAAATTTAACATTTAATTATCCTATATCAAGTTCAATTTCATACTATTTATCATTTTAACATTAACAATTTAACGTCCAATATAAACATCAACAATCAATCAATTATCAGCCAAACTGTATTATCATCACATAAATAATTAACAGATAATGGTGTCAGGTGTCACAGGTGAACTGATACAGGTAATAGCATATATAACAGTGTAATTAACTAACAGCAGTATATTTCAATTGTCGTTTCAATTGAAATCAAATTTAATAAATAAAAGAACGTTAATCGTGAGTGAGTGCTCACCTTTCGAGGCTAGAGACGAACGAGAAAGCGATGAGTTACGAATCCAGGTACGAATTCCAAAACAAGCTAGATTGGCCCGAACTGACGAATAAGGCTGATAAGTCAAATTGACGAGATCAAATTAGAACTGGACCGATGGAACAATTTGAATGAATTATTTATTTTATTTTATTTTAAATAACCAGGTAAGATTCGAAATGAATGTAACCAGTCTATATTAAAATTCTCCTCCCAAAACAATGAACAAATTTACTTCCTTCCGAGTTTGTACATTTAAAAATGCAGAAAACAACTGTAAAGAATGAGAAAAAATGCAATCTTCAAGTATAATTGTTTCTGGTTCAGGGTCCTTACAATTATAGGCCAGTCATCACTTTAATTTAACTTCAAGCAGTATATATTTTTATATTAACCCATGCTTTTCTAAAAAATGCAATTGTATTAAACCAAACGCATAACTCACATATCTATATACCTATATCTCTTTAAATCAAAATATATACTACTTTCAATACCATATTACATAACTATATGTACCTACAGATTTTTTTGAATCTTAAAAACTTACAAATAGATTATACTATGCGCTATAAAGCAATGTAAAATATGTTTACAATTTATGAATTCATACACTAACTAATATTATACAACCCTGAACGTGTGCATATATATATATTAACAAATGTACAACCCACTTTATTTATGAACTAACATAATTATATATATATGAAAACTAGATATATACCTATACTGCATAATATGGAGGGGACGGCAAGAAAACAGGGTGACTGTAGTTCGACTGGGAAGACGCGACACTTGTTGGAGTGGAGGTGGATTGAGTGGAGCTCGCATGACCGGAGTTCAAGGCCGAAGGGAAGGAGAGCAGTGGTAGCGCGGTTGGTTGGCGGCACGGCCGAGGGGAGGAAGACGTGGAGGTAATGGTGATGAGGAGGCGCGGATCTGCTTGGCCATGGAAGCATAGGCGAGTTTGGGTGGAAAAATGGCGCGGGGTGACGCGCTGTTCGGCTTAAGGTGGAGGCAGTGGCGTGGGTTGGGTTACACGCGCGTGTCAGAGGAGGAAGGGCAGTAGGCGGTGGTCGTACGTGGGTCGAAGGTTGTGTGTGGTGGTCGAAAAGGAGGAGGAGCTCGGATGGGTGTAGGCAGTGATGACGTAGGGATCTGGGCAGTGGAGTGTTGAGGAGGGAAGAGGAACATTATCACTTTTTATTTTATTTTATATAAATGAAGAAGAACAAGAATAATAAGAAGATGAAGAGAAAGTGAACCGGTTGAAAGATGTATTGGGACAAGGAAGGTTAGTCATCAAGACATTGAAAAATGGAAATGTAACAGTTGAAAATAAATGCCTTCAGCCGCTTGAAATCTGAACGGACACCAAAACCAAAAGTGGTATCGCTATGACGAGTTTATTTTGTCATTTCCGTCGCACACCATACCTCAAAATACAAAATAAATATACCATAGAGATCAGCATGACGAGACGATCAAAACGGTATACAGATATCAGTGGTACGATCATCCGATAAAAATCGATATCGGTACCAGAATGCTGCTATTTTGCAGAAAATAAGAACGACGGAGCAATAGATGTCCGAATTTGGAAAAATGACGAACTGACATCTTGCTCAGAAGATGGTTTAGAATTTTATTATGTAAAAATATTTAGGTTTCGGAAATATTTTATTTTCAACGCTTTTTAACTGATTAAATTGAAGTGAATTTACGCGCGAAATAAACTTTCATATTTTCGGACGAAAATTTACCAGTTGCTATGTTTAACTAGACGTATTCCAAATATTAAATTTTTATTTCAAAATTTTATCGTTTTAAAATTTCACAAAATTTCAACTAATTACGTTATTAAAACGGTTGAAATTTTACGGGTCGTTACAAAAATCATTGTTTTGTATTAAAAATCAAATGTAATAAAATTTGAAATAAATATTGTAACTTTCATATTGAAATGTACATAAACACATGCAAGTTTAAAGAAAAACAATGTTGAGACCCATTTCAACATAACTTATATTAACTACGACAAAGAAAGCTATAAACACTTGTTATTCAATATATATATATATATATATAGCTTAGTTAGCATTACTAAATGCATAAACCAAAACTGATGAAAATAGAAAGTATGAATTAATGATGGCCTTGCCTATTTATGTTAAACTATCCCAGTTTATACATCAAAATTTTTCCTTCCTTTACATAAATTTAAACATTATCTTTTAAATGTAAATACTTAGACCCAAAATGTATAGCCAACAACCAAATACTCCTAGGACCGAGACTGTAAAATATAAAGAAAAGTGACAAAATAGTTTAAACATACTTCTCCAAATACCATGTGACCTTAATATAAAGAGATCCTTTTTAAATATATATATATATATATACGTGTAAATTATAAACTTTTATGTTACATTGAAAATCAAAACATATAAAAAAAACAATATAGAGAAAAACATGTTGTGCTTAAAATAAAGGAAAAGCAATATAAACAATAAGAAAACAAAAGAAAAGGATGAAAAAGAAGAAGAAAAAGAAAAGAAGTAAGAAGAAACAAAATTAGTGCAGCCATTTACCTATAGAAGAAGCTTCACTCGCAAGAGAAGAGATGAAGGTCTATTGATATGGAGTAGGGTATGTACGAGTGATTTGTATTTATAAGAGAAGCCCCACATTGATAAAGTGGAAAGAAATTTTGTTTAAAGTGGCAAGAAATAAAGATAGTAATGGCTAAAATTTAGCTGAGAATAATTTATGCTTTGAACGTATGCCATAATTTAAGCAAAAGACACTGATTTCAATTATATTAATAGCCAGGAATAGGAACGTTTCAAACGTGAATTGGGAAAATTATTTGCTTAAAATTGAGGAATGCTAAAAGGAATAGACAGATAGACCAGAGGTAACGTATCAATTTGAAAATAAACTGAGATGATGGAAAAGTAACAGCTCTACGTTTAAAGAAATAAATTTTTGTTTGTTTGGAGAGCACGTAATGAGTTTGGAAATGAAGAATATTAAAATGGAAAAAGGAATGGACAGAGAAATTCAAGCAAAGATAAACGTACAGAAATAAATATAGAGTAGTGGAAATTTAAAAGTTAGAAAGCTTAAATCAAGGAAATATCAAATGCAACCGGCTAAAATAGGGGAAAGGTGATATAAACAAAATGTAAAAGTATAACGGTGATCCTTAAATTTAGCTGAATTATTAAGGCAAATAAATATGGAGCATTGGTTAGTAACGCACGAAATTCGGAAATAATAAAGGAAAGGACCGGTCAAATAAATGAATGTAACGTGCAACGAATATAAAGTTTATATAAATAAAAGAAATCAATGAATGCGAAATAACGTATAGTATTTTATACGTTTCAACTTTTGAAATGGCATGGATGGATAGAGGAAATAAATTAAAATATGTATAAAGTTTGAATGCTGGTGAATAGAGGAAATAAATTAAAATAAATATGTATAAAGATTAGATTTTAAAATAAGATTTTTAAACAATATTGAATGCGTTGTTCATATATTTTTCATATAGTTAGTACAATATACGCTAAATTTATACAAAAAGTAACGTATCTAAATTTATACGTTACTTATTTATTCTATGCCTATTAATTTATATGTTACTTATTTATTCTCTACCTATTAATTTATACTATTTACTCCCTACCTATTAATTTATACGTTACCTATTTATTCTCTACCTATTAATTTATACTACTTATTCTCTACCTATTAATTTATACTTTACTTATTTCAAAATATCTTTCTTATAATAATTATTATATTTGGAAAACATTTTGGAAAAAAAATTTCTCTTTTAAAACTTATAAATAAAATATCATTATGTTAACTACCAAATTAAATGTTCATTTTAATACATTCTCTTTCCTTAATGGAAAGATTTCAACAAATACAAATATTAATTTCGTATTAAAATCAAATAAAAATCTAATTCAACTACTTATTTTTAATTATACGTAATCCAAACATTAAATTTTTATTTCAAAATATTATTATTTAAAATTTCTTACAAATTCAATTATATACGTTATTCAAACCGTTTAAAATTTATGGGTTGTTACATATGTGGTTATATGAAGTTGTAATATATATGAGTTAAGTTATATATATGTTATGCATAGATTTTGAAATCTTTCATTACTGTTAAGTTATATATATTATAATAAATTGTTTATATTGATTTTTATAATAAATATTGATATTTGGATTTCTTTAGAAAAATATATATGTATATGGACTCTATTTTATTTGTGGGTTTTAATATATAAGGTGATAGTTTATATATATTGAAATAAAGCAAATTTATTTTGATTTTGAAATGTGTATATATATATATATATATATATGATATAACAATAATGTATGTATTTTCAGTTTATATCAAAACTGATTTGATTTGTTCTCATCAATTCAATTATCAGCTTGTCCGTCGAAATAGTGTCCATCATGCTTTACTTTGTAATTCACGCTTGAATTCGTAACCCAGTTCATTTTCAAATCTCTCTAGCCTCGAAAGGTGAGAAATCACTCACGATTAATGTTCTTATATTTATTAAATTTGATTTCAATTGAAACGACAATTGAAATATGCTGTTGTTAGTTATTTACATTGATATATATATATGCCATTATCTATCTCTTTTCACCTGTGACATCTGATACCATTATCTATTATTTATCACTAATGATATATGCATGTTACTGATTGTTATATTATTATTATCATATTTGTTATCACTCTGCAAGTTCCCTGTTAGTATAGAATTCACTATGGGTTGAACTGATACATACCTGAACGAACTATAGAATAGGAGAAAATCGTTATAGGTTGAAATGATAAACCCAAGCGATTTTCATTGAATTGAATTTGGGATTGAGGGTTGAAAAGATATATATCCGTATATATTTAAATTACAGATTGAAATGATAAATATCCGTATCACTTAACCATAGGGTAGAAAATTATATACAGATACCGTTGGTCTATATATAAATATTTTGAAAAAGATTTCTATGGTTTTGAAAAGAAATGTATGGTTTAAATAAATATTGATTTTAAGGATTTAATTAAGTTGATTAAATCAATATAAAATATGTTTAAGTATTTATGTAAAATTTATATTTTCAAATATTGAGTTTATAATGTTTCGGGTTGAAAGACAAATTTGAAATTAATTTGGAATTTTAATTATTTAAGAATTACACGTAAATAAGTTTGATTTAAAATTTATTAAATTTTAAATTTTAAGGGGTGTTTCATAACTTGAATTTGATTAAAAGTGACTTAAGTGAATATTCAACTTTATATAAATTTAAATGGGATATTTTGTTTATTTGAATTGTAAATTGAAGCTGTATTTAGATATTATTGAAATGATCCAGTAAATATTTCAAAACTAATAATAGTAAAGTGAATTTGATATATATATATATATATATATATATATAAAATTTTCGAATTTAGTTTTGAAAGGTTGAATAATTGAAATGGTTTATTTGTGTGGGTCAAATCTGTATTTGAAATCGATATAATTTAAAATGATTTATTGAGAAACTAAATTAAGTTAAAATTTATGAATTGAGATTGAATTAAGTTGAATTTGGAAGTCGAGTAGGTTCGAATCGGTTTGTGAATTTGAGGAAACTATTTTATTATATAAAGTATTTTATATATTTAAAACCATTTATAATATAACTATTTTTAAAATAAACTATTTTTAATATAACTATTTTTAACATAAACTATTTCAAATATACTAATCATTTTAATATAAATTGTTTTAACTTATAACTATTTTATATAAATTATTTTATAAACTATTTTGTTTTATATACTATTATTAATATCTAAACTATTGAAGGGAAGTGTTATGATTTTTCAAAGTACTATGATTTCAAAATGTTATGATTTCCGAAGTGTTTTGATTCTAAAAGACTTATGATTTCGAAAGCGTTACAACTTTGGAAAGTGATATGATCTTTGGAAATGGATATATTTGAACTAAAAATGATATCGTTTTGATATGGTTCGAAATGGAAATGATATTTTGGTTTTGAAGTATAAACTATTTTTAAATGACCATGGTGTTATAATAATGATTGGTTGTTAAAGAGACCGGGATCAGATATGGGCATACTCTCTGTCGATACTGAAAACCACTTTAACAACTGTGTACACAGTGGAGATTCCAGAATGAAGTAGGATGGTGGCGACGATCCTATATGAGGTATATACGTGGACCCAACTCCCGTGAGTTGGCATAAGGTGGCTAAAACAGGAGCAATCGACGGGCTAATGAGGTAGCTCCTCTTATCGAACACACTCCATCGTATGCCATTCTATTACTTTGTGATTGATTTGGTGCGCACCCTTGATTCGGGAGTGTGGCTCGAGGTGGGCGATTGCTTCGGCTCTGCGTTACCACCGGCCCGGAAGTGTAATTTGTATATCTAGCCTGGCATTGCCTAGTTGTGCCATGTCACCTACCCTAGCGTGCTTTACTACGATTTTGATTTGTGTCGTACCTATGAAGTTTCCTCTAGTAGCCCCAGTTTACGGGGTATTACGGTACTGTATAGACTATTGTGTGTTAAGGGGGATATGGGTAACGCCTTAACGCTGTTTTAATAGTTTACTTTACTTTAGACATATTATAATAGCCTATATTACTACATAGTAGATAGTTTAATGGATCCTTAAAGGATGGTTATCCCTAACATCCTTTGAGTTACTTGTATTTCAGTTGATATTTCACTTGAGTTGGATTTATTGATATAAGAATGTTAATCATGACTCCAGTGTTTTGTGTTTTCCTTTACGCTCGGGTCAGACTGAGTGATACAGCATTTGAGACCCGCCTTTGGAGTTGGAGCTTCGCTTGGAGATCCAGCTATCTATCCAACTTTCAGTTATTCAGTTGATTCTAATGATGTATTCAGATCTTGTATTTGACTACTGTATTGAGAAATCTATGTATTCGAGAACTCTGTTGTATCTTATTTAACTATGTTATATATATAGTAGCTTCATGAACTACTATTCTTTTGTTTCTGCTGCTTATTGTTATATTACTCTGTGCCTGTGATTCTATGATTATTTATTTACTGTATATGTTGATTTTTCCAAATTTAAATTAACAATCTGATATTTTGAGCAATTCAAATCCGACATGTATGGATGCGAATGGTTGAAATTTCAGGATGTTACATTTGGTATCAGTGCTCTGGTTTTAGGCTAAACTCAGCATATAGAGTAAATTTAATTATGGAATCACTTTCGTTCGAGCTCGAACTCCTTCCTCTTTGATTCGGTTTCCTTTGAATTTTGGAACTCCCTTATTCGTTCTGAAATTCACTCTTGTCTTCCCGTATCCAAAATCTTCTTGATTCTTGAGTGTCCCGTAGCTCCAATGAATTATTTGTAAAAGGGGTGAAACTCCTTTACAACAGCATTGATTCACCGACGATTTTTGCATCCTCGGTTTAGATGATGCTATCTCTTGCTATGCTCGAATTATCTCCTCTTGTAATCGGATGTCGATTTGCTCTAGAATTTTGCATCGACCCCATTCTTGAAGTCACGGTTGACCCGGTTAAGGTCGCCCGCGATTAATATCAGTCTATCCATCTTTCTATTTTGTTATTTAATCATCTTATCTTCGTTTTGAGCCTATCTTCTAGTTAGAGTTATTTTGATTAGGGTTCCACTAAATTTGAATCTCTATCCTTGTTTCGAAATCCATTCTGGAATCATCGAGTGAGGGGGTGTATTTGTAAAATGTTTTATATATTGTGTTGTTTGAGTTGTTGATGTTGATTCGGGTGTTCGATCGATTCGTCTGATCAACGCTATCGATAAGAATTCCAAAACACTTGAACAGAGCAAACTGACACAATATTATTTTAAAATTTGGTAAATAAAATAAATTTTGTATGATTAAATTATATATATATATTTTCTGAAATCAAATAGTTAAATAAATTGGTTGTTTGAAATGATAATATTTGATTATCATTTATTGTCCTAAATGAATTTATAAACATGGTTTATAAATTGAATTGGAATTGAAATGGATTTAATTCAGGAATTTGAGAATTTAATTTCCGGTGATTTCAAACTTTGGTTTTAAAGTTTAAAAATGTATATTATTTAAAGTATTTTCAAATAGAAATAGTTTTCAAGGAATTTTAAATGTTAAAATCAGTGCTCTACTATCGCTGGAAAATAATTTCGGTGACGGCGGCCGCATCATCGACATTCATTTTCGAGTTTCAAAGTGAAGAGACCATTCTGTAGCTTTGCTACAGTTTTGTTTTGGAAATTAAATTGATTTAGATTTCTAGAGTATGACTTGACTTATAATATATATATTAGCATATAATTATTTAGATATATAATATATATATGTATATAATTATCTCTAAATAGTTTGAAGTTAATTGGAAATTTATTTCTTAAAATTTGGTTAAAAGATGATTTCAATTATAAATGAAACCAAAATTTTGAATTAATATTTTAAACTTGAAAGAAATGAATTAGAAATTTACTTGTATAATACCCAATTTCATTCTAATATAACTTACCTAAATTATTCAGAAGTTGAATATGTAATTGGATAATATTCAATATAAAATGATTTTTATAAATAAAATTAGAGTGTTTATAATAAACGTTATACACTTAATTTTTAATTATAAAGATGTTAATAGAGATAAACAAAATAATAAGTTAATTGAATGAGATAAATAAAATAAATTTTGTTCTGAAAGAATTAACAAATTGAAATTGAATCAACTTAATGAAATACCTTGAATTAAAATCAATTATTGAATATTAATTGATTTAAATTGAAATTTATATGATTAGAATTAACAGTTTGAACTAACAAATTTTAATTGAATGACTATTTATTGATTTAATATAAATGGATTTAACCAAATTGTTAAATATTAATTTATTTGAATTGAAACTTATGTGGTTTTAAATTAATTGTTTTGTTTTGTTTTTCAATCTATTTTCTTCTGGTAATTTCTATTCTCCTACCTCGTTCCTTTTCGGGGATGAAAAGTTTTGAGTGGGGGAGAGCGTAACGACCCATAAATTTTTAATAAATTTTATTTGTTATATTAATATATTTAATTGAATTTTTGTGAAATTTAAATAATAAAATTTTGAAATAAAACTTTAATAATTGAAATATGTTTATTTAAGCATAACAAATGGTAAATTTTCATCAGATAATATGGAAGTTTATTTTCTTGTGTAATTTTATTGCAATTTAAATCGGTTAATATTTGATGATAATGAAATATCTTCCAAACCTGAATATTTTTCTATAGAAAATTTGTAAATCATCTTCTGATTAAGACGTCATCTTTTGTTCTCCCAAATTTGAACCACTATTGCTTCGTTTATCTTATTTTCGACAGATTTGCAGCATTTTTCGGTACCTAATATCGACTTTTGATAGGATGGTCGTGCCACTGATATTTGTATACCGTTTTGATCGCCTCGTCGTGCTGATCCCTGTGGTATATTCACTTCTATGTTTTGAGGTCCGGTACGCGACGGAATCTGTGAAACGTCGAATCCTATCGGTACCGGTTTTGTGCCTTTTGGTTTTGTGGCTTTTTGAATTCTTTGTCCATTCAACTTTACATCGCACAACTCAATGGCCATTTGCAATTAATAATTACTGAGATTGATTTGATGTGGCTGCTACTATTCCCATCACTTTTGGAAAATGGATGGGTGAACAAAATTGACCGTTGCTGTTCATTTTGCTTTCCCCTTTTATTCTTCTGTTGGTTGGCCTCACCTTCATCCTATTCTTTCCCACTCCACGCGCGTCCCTCTCTCCCACAATCTCCTCTTCCTCTACAACCGTGCCGCATGCCGATCCTCCGCCACTACCAAACAGACTGGAACCCTTGCCAAACCAATTGCCGAACTATCCCCTTGCCATTGCCCAGCATTGGCTCGTTTTTGCAGCAGTCTCCTTTGTTTATATATATAGAGGTAATATATATACTGAACGTATATATATATATAGTTATATAATATCAGTTTTATTTCAATGTTATATTCATTTGGTTATCCAAGTAAAGCCGCATGCATACATTCGTTGTGTATATATTTGTTTGTCGTGTATATATAAGTTATATAATTATATATATAAGTTATATAATTATATATATATGATCTTTTAAGTATAGATATGTTACAGTAATAAGTTTATACTTTTTATATATAAATGTGTACAACAAGGTAAGTTGATGTATAGATCTGGTTATAATATTATATATAATTTCAGTGTGTTATAGTTATCTATATTATATAAGTCATCTGTTATATAAGTCTGTTATGTTGGTTGATCCGATACTAGTCTCTATTTAGTTTTAAAGTTATATTATACAAGGGTTATATATATTGTTTTATATAAACTTATACTTATATGTTGTATAGTATATAAAAAATTTAATGTTGTAAGTTTTTGTAACTATAAATGACTATATAGGTGAAGAAAAATATATATATATATATATATATATGTTATATAAGTATAATTGGTCTGTGTTGTATTCATATGTACATATGAGTTTATGTGGGTTATATATATATATAAAGTAAGTTGTATTGTTTTATATTAAATATTGAGAAAAAAAATATTTGACGGTTATGTATTTGTATATGTTGTAGGTTATATAATGGTAATAGATATTGTTGATATATATATATATATTTTAAGTTGTTGAGTATATTAGTTTATATATTGCATACGTCATTTGTATATGAATGTTTATATATAGGTAATAAAAGTCGGTGTTATCTATACGAATGTATATAGTATTTATTTATTTATTTATAATGTACATAAGCTATTTTGTTTACATATAGTATGACAGTCTATATGTCAGTATATATACAGTTAAGACTTTAGCTTGTATATATTATAGAAATATAAGACTTGGTTATATAAAGTATATTTGTTTTATTAATTATTGATGTAAATTGTATATGTAAGGTTATATACAAATTAGTTCTATGCATTAGTTATACATAAGTATTGCCGTAGGTTATGATATATCAGATTTGAATATAATAGTATATTGCAAGCTGCAGGCTTTATATGTAGTATATGCAAGATTTTGAAAGTTATTTTATTATTATTAAGTATAAGTTGTATACGATTTTGAGTAGTTATATATATAGATATTCTTTTATGTGCTTTGCATATATTTGTATTTATATGTTTATATGTGTAGTAATATACATGAGTTTATATCTATATGTGTATATATATAGTTATATATATACAAGTCGCATATGTTTTGATCTGAGTGTAATATTTTTAATAGTATATAGATGTATTGTCGTATAGTATAAAAGAAGTGCTTATGCTTGCTGTCTATTTTACTGGAAAGAAAAATATATATAGTTTTAAAGAAAAAAAACTATCGTTGCAGTTGTAGAAATTAACTTGGAATATATGGAGATACTGACTAATATATATATATATGTGTGTGTGTTCAAAATGAACATTGGCATTTGAAATGAATACGTGTAAATAATTTATGTTATAGAGTTGTATAAATTTTATATATGCCAGTTCTATATATGTGGTTATATGAAGTTGTAATATATATGAGTTAAGTTATATATATGTTATGCATAGATTTTGAAATCTTTCATTACTGTTAAGTTATATATATTATAATAAATTGTTTATATTGATTTTTGTAATAAATATTGATACTTGGATTTCTTTAGAAAAATATATATGTATATGGATTCTATTTTATGTGTGGGTTTTATTATATAAGGTGATAGTTTATATATATTGAAATAAAGCAAATTTATTTTGATATTTAAATGTGTGTGTGTATATATATATGATATAAAAATAATGTATATATTTTCAGTTTATATCAAAACTGATTTGATTTGTTCTCATCAATTCAATTATCAGCTTGTCCGTCGAAATAGTGTCCTTCATGCTTTGCTTCATAATTCGTGCTTGGATCCGTACCCCAGTTCATTGTCAAATCTCTCTAGCCTTGAAAGGTGAGCAATCACTCACGATTAATGTTCTTATATTTATTAAATTTGATTTCAATTGAAACGACAATTGAAATATGCTGCTGTTAGTTATTTACACTGATATATATATATGCCATTATCTATCTCTATTCACCTGTGACTTCTGACACCATTATCTGTTATTTATCACTGATGATATATGTCTGTTACTGATTGTTATATTATTATCATATCTGTTATCACTCTGCAAGTTCCCTGTTAGTATAGAATTCACTATGGATTGAAATGATACATACCCGAACGAACTGTAGAATAGGAGAAAATCGTTATGGGTTGAAATGATAAACCCAAGCGATTTTCATTGAATTGAATTTGAGATTGCGGGTTGAAAAGATATATATCCGTATATATTTAAATTATGGATTGAAATGATAAACATCTGTATCACTTGACCATTAGGTAGAAAATTATATATACAGACACTGTTGGTATATATATAAATATTTTGAAAAAGATTTCTATGGTTTTGAAAAGAAATATATGGTTTTAACAAATATTGATTTTAAAGATTTAATAAAGTTGATTTAATAAAGTTGATTAAATCAATATAAAATATGTTTAAGTATTTATGTAAAATTTATATTTTCAAATATTGAGTTTATAATGTTTCAGGTTGAAAGATAAATTCAAATTGATTTGGAATTTTAATTATTTAAGAATTACACTTAAATAAGTTTGATTTGAAATTTATTAAATTTGAAATTTTAAGGGGTGTTTCATAACATGAATTTGATTAAAAGTGACTTAAATGAATATTCAACTTTATATAAATTTAAATGGGTTATTTTTTTTATTTGAATTGTAAATTGAAGCTGTATTTAGATATTATTGAAATGATTAAGTAAATATTTCAAAACTAATAATAGTAAAGTGAATTTGATATATATATAAAATTTTCAAATTTAGTTTTGAAAGGTTGAATATATTGAAATTGAAATGGTTTACTTGTGTGGGTCAAATCTGTATTTGAAATCGATATAATTTAAAATGATTTATTGAGAAATTAAATTGAGTTGAAATTTATGAATTGATATTGAATTAAGCTGAATTTGGAAGTCGAGTTGATTCGAATCGGTTTGTGAATTTAAGGAAACTATTTTATTATATAAAGTAATTTAAATTATATTTAAAACCATTTATAATATAACTATTTTTAATATAAACTATTTTTAATATAAAATATTTTTAATATAACTATTTTTAATATAAACTATATAAAATATACTAATCATTTTAATATAAATTGTTTTAACTTATAACTATTTTATATAAATTATTTAACAAACTATTTTATTTTATATACTATTATTAATATCTAAACTATTGAAGGGAAGTGTTATGATTTTTCAAAGTACCATGATTTCAAAATGTTGTGATTTCCGAAGTGTTTTGATTTTAAAAGACTTATGATTTCGAAAGCGTTACAACTTTGGAAAGTGATATGATCTTTGGAAAAGGATATATTTGAATTGGAAATGATATCGTTTTGATATGGTTTGAAATGGAAATGATATTTTGGTTTTGAAGTATAAACTATTTTTAAATGACCATAGTGTTGTAATAACGATTGGTTGTTAAAGAAACCGGGATGAGATATGGGCATACTCTTTATCGATACCGAAAACCACTTTAACAACTGTGTACGCGGTGGTGATTTCAGAATGAAGTAGGATGGTGGTGACGATCCTATATGAGGTATATACGTGGACCCAACTCCCATGAGTTGGCATAAGGTGGCTAAAATAGGAGCAATCGATCGGCTAATCAGGTAGCTCCTCTTATCGGACACACTCCATCGTATGCCATTCTATTACTTTGTGATTGATTTGGTGCGCACCCTTGATTCGGGAGTGTGGCTCGAGGTGAGCGATTGCTGCAGCTCTGCGTTACCACCGGCCCGGAAGTGTAATTGGTATATCTAGCCTGGCATTGCCTAGTTGTGTTGTGTCACCTACCCTAGCGTGCTTTACTACAATTTTGATTTGTGTTGTACCTATGGAGTATCCTCTGGTAGCCCCAGTTTACAGGGTATTACGGTACTGCATAGACTATTGTGTGTTAAGGGGGATATGGGTAACGCCTTAACGCTATTTTAATAGTTTACTTTACTTTAGACATGTGACGACCCTGAATTTTTGACATTGGAAATCAAAATATTTAATTGATTTTAAATATTTAAAGGATAGTTTAACTTGAATTTCAAATATCATTGTTTATTTGGTAATTAAATTTTTGAATTTAATAATTGAAACTGGTTAAAATATTTTATCTTCAATTTTTAAGCCTGTTAAAAATATTTTCAAGGATTAGAAAATTTATATTAATAATACTGAAGGTAATGGAACTTTCAGAATTGAATTTGAAACTGTTTTGTTCAGTTTTGAAATTTTAACGTTTAAATCAATGCTTGAAAATAGCCTTCCGAGGCACAGTCTCGGATTTCTACGAAACCAGTTCCATTGGATTTGTAATAGTTAGTTATTATCGGATTTCAATTTTCGTAGCAATCGGAGTTGACGTTTGACCGTGGCAGCTCAAAACGCATAGAAATTATTTTAATCGATTTAATTAAAAATTGATCGTTTATTTCCATAACTCGCACATATGATCGAATTACCTTCCGAAACACGTTCCATTGTGTTTGGAACGTGGGTAAAACCTTATAAACGCCTGTCGACACGTTTCAATTGGAATTTGTTTAAAAAGTTAAGTAATTTGTGAAAATATTATTAAATTAATATATAAGTATATATATATATATATTCACGTTTTAGGGCTGAAACCCTAGTTTATTCTCTAGCCGTCGGCATTGTTTTTCAATGGCCGATCAAAAAATAACCCCCTTCATCTTCAATTCAAAACCCAAGACCTATCCATTAAAATCAAAGTAATGGCCGAATTGAATAATTTATCTTGTTCAAAAGAAAGAATGAAAAAACGATGGCCAAGCAAAATTCAAACTGAACGACTTTCGTTCGTCCCTATCCTCCTTCCCAAATTGGTTCGAAAGAAATAAAATTCAAATCAAAATAATGGTCGAAGCCTGTTCAAATCGATTCGTAATGAAAGATTGAATCAATGTCTCGTTCGATTTTAAATGGAAGAACGAAGTGGATCTCATCGATCGCGCGATCGATTCCAGACAAGGCGCGATGGCATTCGTGTGCTCGAGTGGCGAGCAGTTAGGCGTCGAGTGGGATTAGCATCAGCTGCGAGTGGGTTCATTCGATCTAGAGGTTGAGACTTCGACTATGGCTTTGGTGGAGAGGCATCGGCAAGCAGGCGAATCAACTTTAGTGAGAGATGATCGTCCTATGGTAGTTCGTTTTCGACGATTGCAGTAAGGTATAAATTCTGTTTCGATTCAATATATATAAATTTATGTGTAAACTGAAAGAAATACATATGCAGTTTTCAAATTTTATATGCATGTAGAAAATATATTTTTTATAGTAAAAAGAAGAAAAATTTATTACAGTTTGTTTATTTTCAAAAAATAAAATATAAATGTATTATTGACTTATCTAAAATTATTTATGTTACTAAAAAGATTTATTAAAGGAAATTTAGTTTAAATTTAATATTTTAGTTAAATGAATTTATTAAAGGGAGAAATTGGGTTAAATTAAATTATTAAATGGTAATTGATTTATTCGATTGTTTCAGATATTAATTAAATCATCTAATATTTATACAAGGTCA
The DNA here is from genome assembly GCA_030737815.1 of Allium fistulosum. Taxonomy (NCBI): domain Eukaryota; kingdom Viridiplantae; phylum Streptophyta; class Magnoliopsida; order Asparagales; family Amaryllidaceae; genus Allium; species Allium fistulosum. Next base: position 185,622,696 of record CM060902.1, on the reverse strand, counting down.
ATATCTGAAAGAAATCAAGCCGAAATGGAAATGGATTTTAAATTTAAAAAGCAAAGGTGAGATCTTCTCACTCAATCGAATTTTTCGATTAAATTTAAATAGTTGAATTTAAATTCTGGATGTGTTTGGATGAATTGGATGATTTATCTATTGATGATATTAGATATAGTAGGATATATATATATATATATATATATATTGGTGATTGATTTCCCGTATTATATAGCGGATGAGACCCTATGCGCCGCATAATAGCGCATGATATTTTATAAATCCCATATACCACGATATTCCACCTCGAAGTGGAATGGGTATTTAATTATTGTGCTAACATCCATGGATGCAGGGAAATAGGTTGGAGGGATCCAACTGGATTCCTCAAATTGTATGAATTTGTTTCATATGTTGTGTGATGATTTATTGATAATCTGTGAATGATTATATTGATGATTGAATTTGTTGAAGGCTATAATTTAGCCGAATGTATTTTTGGTATCGTTGGATACCAAAAATAAATAAAATTGGATTTTTGAAATTAAAGTAGGAAATTTTAAGTGAATTCTTTTGAAAGGATTGGGTTAATTTAAAAGAAGGAATTTAAAAGCATAAAGTTGATTTTTGAAAATCTTATCGAATTTTTTCCAAAATAGGTGAAAAGATATTAATAAATGAGTTTTGAATAATATTGTGTTAAAGTTGAAGAATTCATTGAAATGGAATTTTAAATAAATTGGAAAGAATAAAGGGATTTATTTAAAAGGTGATAAATTTCTAGAAATCAATTTGATAATTGATTTGGTATTTGAAAATAAATCTTTGGGAAATCGATATGAAAATTTATTTGGTGTTGAATGAAAATGGATTTTTGTGTTGAAATAAATTTGGAAATTGATTTGTAAAATGATTTGGTATTTGGAAATAAATTCAGAAATAAATTTGCAAATGGTTTGTTATTTGGAAATAAACTTAAAAATCAATTTGCAAATGTTCTATTCTATTGAAAATAGACTAGGGAATCAATTTGTAAAATTGATTTGGTATTCAAAATAAATGGAAGAATCAATTTGTAATTTGATTTGGTGTTGAAATAAATTTAGAAATCAATTTGAAATTTGATTTGGGGGTTGAAAGTGAAAATTTAGGAATTTAAATTCACAATGGAATTTATAAAGAAAAAGGGAAATAAATAATATCGGGTATTTTATTCCGTGAGTCAAAATTGATTTGAAAGTGGTTTTCAAAATGTTGAAGTGTGGAAAAATATATATCTTGTGAAGATATTTTGAAAATAAATAATTTGGGAAAATTATTTAAATCTGATGATTGTTGTGAATGTTGTTTGATAGTTAAATAACCGACTATCAATGTTTGCCTTTGAAATGGCACTTGAAATTGTTTTTAAAAACAAGCGCTCGTTATTCGGTTTAGCCGGGAGAGGACCTTTGTGTTATATAACCCATTCCGAATAATGATACGATGTTATGGATTGCTATTGAAGACCGGATTTGCAAGGGCTTCTTTGGAAGTGCCTTCGGTTCTGTTCGAACCCGGAACAGACTTATATGGTCATATGTCTGACACTACACTTTGAGATATAAAGCATATTTCTTTCAAATACATTTCTGTTTGGCGGCGGAGAATTTATTCTCTTAGCTTAACACCCTTCTCTGAGACATACGAGCTCAGAGGTTATGTAGTTAAAGGTTATCAGTGATATACTCCCAATTTGGTAGTGTGTCATGCTAAGTGCTGCTGTGTGTTGCTGATCATTTGTTGATCAAAGCATGGCTTTCATGTAAAGTGTAGCTTTGTGGACGAGACCTCATCGGACCTCACATCCCGGAAATGGTCGAAACAGGAAAATGCGGCAAGGTTATGAGGGTCGCTCCCTTTAGGGATGTCATTTCCTTCTGGAAAAAGGTGGTATCATGGTATGGAGCCCAGATATTTTACCTGTGTGGTTGCTCCAATCTCATTTACTGTATGGTTGTTGCTTTGTGATTGAGGGCCCTCGGATAAAGGTCGCAAACGACCGGGTGGTGGCATACTCGTGTAGTAGTTACCTAGTAGGTAACCCGGCCTTGTGGTTGTAGAGAGCTAGTTAGTTCTCGGGACGTCCCTCCAGAGGCGTACCCATGTGGCAGTAGGAAGTTCCTTAGCCTGACCATTCGTTGGAAATCCAAAGAAACAATACGAGCCCTTTACGATTGCAATTTGTATAACCTGTCACCTCAGGTTGCTGCTATAGTAGGCATAGTATAATGGTACCTATGCTGGCTAAGATTAATATTATATTTTCGAAAGGATTTTCACACTATGCACTAGTAATAATATCAAAAAAGTTTTCTCGTATTAAGCATATTTGACTATCATAAGAAGAAATCTCCTCCAAGTCTGCGATTGCATTATGTGTGTGGTGGGAGGTCTTATGGTAGTTTCATTTTCCAAAAGCATTGCGAATTTCTTTTATTTTCTTTGTGAAAATAACTGTTTTTAAAGATCTCACACCAGTCCCACGACTGACCTGGAGTTAATTGTTCCCTTTCTAAACTCTGGGTGCCCATAATTTTCCACACGGGCAGCCTAGAGTCAGGATATCAGGTCATTCTGGAATTCAGAAGTTGCTGTGGAGATCTGGAGGCGAGCTGGATGGCAAGACGTATCACTTATACTAGTATTATTCCACTGTGTATCATGTTATGTGGACAAGTTTATATAACTGTCCAGTATTGTGTGTTGTTGTTGTAACTCTGATGATGTATGTATAAACTGATATAGTTCTTTGTGATAAAGATTATTTATTCATCTATTATATATTGTTCCGCTACGAATGTGAGATTCTGATATTGTTTCTGTTTCTTTTTCTTCTGTCTTCTTCTACCTCTTCTTCTTAACCTGAAGACTCGTACTTTTGTTCCACTTTGAGCTGAATTGTTGTGGAATTTTGTCGGCTCAAAGGGGTACGGATTTGCAGGCCTTTACATGTGGTATCAGAACAATTGGTTAAGTGACAACCCTGGCTCTATTGGGTGTTACTCATTAGAGATAGAGTCAGTAGTACTCTAGAATGAGTGTGAGTGTAATAATAGATATGAGCGCGTATTTGTTAGCAAATACAAAAATTTGTTTTATATTGTGTTGACTTATCGGTTGATTGTTTATAGATTCTGGTCGGTTCAGTTTGGCCAACTGTAATCGATAGGGATTTCTAAACTCTTAAACAAGATAAACCGACGTAGTATTGTTTTAGAATAGGGTAAATGAAATAATTTTACCCAAAACTATTTTTGTATAGAAAAGAAATCATTTTCCGTGAATTATTATAGTATATGGATGCTTGGTTGTTAGGAAGAGATAATATTGAATTATTATCATTATTATATGGAATTGAATAAGAAATAATGGTATAAACAAAGATTTGGAGAAAAATTCATTTAACAAATGAAATTCATAAATATGAATTGAAAGTATAAGGAAATGAGTTCATATACAAATCGGATTTGTTAATGTAGCTTGTAAATGTGATTTATAATTTGAAATAGAATTCCAAGAAGATATTTGAAATAAATTTATTAATGGAATTAAATTGGTAATGTGAATGTATAAATGAGTTTTATAAATTGAAATGAGATGCCAGAGTAATTTTTGTAATATGAATTAAAGGATTAGAATTGAAATTTCAAAGGATTAAATTTCCTAATTTGAAAATGGTTTCCAAAAGTCTAGAAAATAATTATTTGAGAAGTATTTTTGAGTTGGATATGAAATCTAGTGGGATTTAAAAATATTTGGGAAAATATTTTGAAGGGACATAATTAATTTCAAAGTTAGTTTTGAAATGTGTGTAATTGTTAAAAAGACTCTGGAATTTCTTTAAAATGTTATCGAATGTAAATAAGTTTGATAACTTATAAAAATATTTGAAGTTTGATTGGAATAAGGTTCAAATTGAAAAGGAATGAATTTTTGAATGAACAAATGAGGTTACATTTGTAAATAGATGAATTGGAAATTGAAAATTGGAAGTAGAATTGATTTGAATCAAGTTGAATAAATATCCAAACTTGGAAAAAATAAAATAAAATAGATTGAATTCAAGTAAACAAATTTGATAATGTATTAATTCATGAAATAATGAATTGGAAGTTGAATTAGTTAAATTAAAGTTGAGTTGTGAGCTAAATTTAAAAATGGTTTGAATTTGCATATAAATTCAAGTAAGTAGAAAAATAAATTGAAATTTCTTTGTTATTGATAAAGTAAATTCAGGATGAATTGAATATGGAAATTTGAAATTTTAAAAGGATAAGTGAATATACTAATTGAATTAAACTAGTAGATGGAATGGATTTGATAAATGAAAAAAAATCAAATCAAATAATTAAATTGGAAATTGTTTACAAGGAAAATAAACTTGAGTTTTGAGTTGAAATGACTTAAGCAACATTTAGATAAAAGCTTGACTTAAGAAAAGAAATTGTGAAATGGTTGTTGTCGAGTTTTGTGAAATGGTTTCAAATGAATTGAATGTGAATTAGATGAAAGCGATTAAATTTGTATTGAAACCATATAAATTGATAATGGAAATTGTTTTGGATGTATTACTTATGAAAACTATGTGTTTACTATTGAAAATAAGTGAAATGTTAATAGATTTCCTATATATGTCACTTACGTGTTTAAATTGAGTAAGTACAGGTACAGGGGGCCGTTTGGCTGCAATTTGGTTGCGCAAAAAAATGCTAATAATAAGCCGCTTTGCTTAAAATGCAAATAAAGGTACGCCTATGCAATACAAAGTTAGGAAATATGAACTGTTTTTGTTTTTCTGACCGTGTGGGTCGATGTATATATATTTATATCTCTTGTCAAATTGCAAAAGCTCATCCGTACAAGGGAGACTCCATCAAAATTTTCTAAAAATTTTGGGAGTTAGAAAAAATTTTGAAATTTTTGAAAATTTTTACTTAACAACAAATGATTTAAAATTAGAATTTGAAATGAGGTGAATAAAACTCAATATTCAGAGATAGAAGATGAATCGAATTCAAGTAAAATTTGAAATGAAAATCTGAATGAAAATTTGGAAATAAAAGTATTGAGATTTGAAATGAATAAGTAAATTGAAGCAAATTAATTTTATATGAAATTGGAATCCAAGTTGAATAGAAGTAATAATATAACGATATACAAAGTGCCTATATTGAACTTAAGAAATGAATGGAGAAAATTCTTAAGTAAAATTGGTATTGGGAATACACTAAGTAAATTTGGACATTGTTGTTAAGTAAAGTATACAGGGATTATAAAGGCTATAGGAAAATGGAATTGGATTTTGATTTCGAAGGTAAATTTGAATTTTTTCGACAATAAGGTATGTATTTAAAAATTTCAGTATGAAATTTTATGGGATTCTGATTTTGCCACTTGGCATTTTCTTTTCTATTGGAATTTGGCAGTCCGTAGGGACATTTTGTAGTCATACCGAGCTAGCCGCGCAAAGGAAACGCTGGCGAAATTTTTTGGAAATTTAGAGAGTTAGAAATTTTTGAGAAATTTTAGATAATTTAAAATTTGAGTTTAAATTTAAATTTGAATTGTGAAGTAAAATAAAGTTGCTTGAAACTATGAAAATGTTTGGAAAATTAATAAGGATGATAGTGTGGTTATGATAAAAAGATTGGGTTGAGAATTTGATAAAACTATTTGTTTTTGGGAAAATGATAAACGGGTATTGAAGCATTCTTCTTAACTTGTAATTTCAGGACGAAATTATTTTAAGGGAGGAAGAATGTGATGACCCTGAATTTTTGACATTGGAAATCAAAATATTTAATTGATTTTAAATACTTAGAGGATAGTTTAACTTGAATTTCAAATATCATTGTTTATTTGGTAATTAAATTTTTGAATTTAATAATAGAAACTGGGTTAATATTGTATCTTCAATTTTTAAGCCTGTTAAAAATATTTTCAAGGCTTAGAAAATTTATATTAATAATACCGAAGGTAATGGAACTTTCAGAATTGAATTTGAAACTGTTTGGTTCAGTTTTGAAATTTTATCGTTTAAATCGATGCTTGAAAATAGCCTTCCGAGGCACAGTCTCGGATTTCTACGAAACCAGTTTCATTGGATTCATAATAGTTAGTTATTATCGGATTTCAATTGTCGCAGCAATCGGAGTTGACGTTTGACCGTGGCAGCTCAAAACGCATAGAAATTATTTTAATCGATTTAATTAAAAATTGATCGTTTATTTCCATAACTCGCACATATGATCGAATTAGCTTCCGAACCACGTTCCATTATGTTCGGAACGCGGGTAAAACATTATAAACGCCTGTCGGCACGTTTCAATTGGAATTTGTTTAAAAAGTTAAGTAATTTGTGAAAATATTATTAAATTAATATATAAGTATATATATATATATTCACGTTTTAGGGCTGAAACCCTAGTTTATTCTCTAGCCGCCGGCATTGTTTTTCAATGGCCGATCAGAAAATAACCCCCTTCATCTTCAATTCAAAACCCAAGGCCTATCCATTAAAATCAAATTAATGGCCGAATTGAATAATTTATCTCGATCAAAAGAAAGAAAAAAATGATGGCCAAGCAAAATTCAAACTAAACGACTTTCGTTCGTCCCCTTCCTCCTTCCCAAATTGGTTCGAAAGAAATAAAATTCAAATCAAAATAATGGCCGAAGCCTGTTCAAATCGATTTGTAAAGAAAGATCGAATCAACGTCTCGTTCGATTTTAAATGGAAGAACAAAGTGGATCTCATCGATCGCACGATCGATTCCAAACAAGGCGCGGCGGCATTCGTGTGCTCGAGTGGCGAGCAGTTGGGCGTCGAGTGAGATTAGCATCAGCCGCGAGTGGGTTCATTCAATCTGGAGGTCGAGACTTTGACTTCGGCTTTGGGGAGAGGCATCGGCAAGCAGGCGAATCAACTTCGTGGAGAGATGATCGTCGTATGGTAGTTCGTTTTCGACGATTGCAAGTATAAATTCTGTTTTGATTCAATATATATAAATTTATGTGTAAACTGAAAGAAATATATATGCAGTTTTCAAATTTTATATGCATGTAGAAAATATAATTTTTACAGTAAAAAGAAGAAAAATTTATCACTGTTTGTTTATTTTCAGAAAATAAAATATAAATGTATTATTGACTTATCTAAAACTATTTAAGTTACTAAAAAGATTTATTAAAGGAAATTTAGTTTAAATTTAATATTTTAGTTAAATGAATTTATTAAAGGGAGAAATTGGGTTAAATTAAACTATTAAATGGTAATTGATTTATTCGATTGTTTCAGATATTAATTAAATCATCTAATATTTATACAAGGTCAATATCTGAAAGAAATCAAGCCGAAATGGAAATGGATTGCAAATTTAAAAAGCAAAGGTGAGATCTTCTCACTCAATCGAATTTTTCGATTAAATTTAAATAGTTAAATTTAAATTCTAGATGTGTTTGGATGAATTGGATGATTTATCTATTAATGATATTAGATATAGTAGGATATATATATATATATATATATATTGGTGATTGAGTTCCCGCATTATATAGCGGATGAGACCCTATGCGCCGCATAATAGCAGATGATATTTTATAAATCCCATATACCACGATATTCCACCTCGAAGTGGAAAGGGTATTTAATTATTGTGCGAACATCTGTGGATGCAGGGAAACATGTTAGAGGGATCCAACTGGATTCCTCAAATTGTATGAATTTGTTTCATATGTTGTGTGATGATTTATTGATAATCTGTGAATGATTATATTGATGATTGAATTTGTTGAAGGCTATAATTTAGCCGAATGTATTTTTGGTATCGTTGGATACCATAAATAAATAAAATTGGATTTTTGAAATTAAAGTAGGAAATTTTAAGTGAATTTTTTTGAAAGGATTGGGTGAATTTAGAAGAAGGAATTTAAAAGCATAAAGTTGATTTTTGAAAATCATATCGATTTTTTTCCAAAATAGGGGTAAAGATATTAATAAATGAGTTTTAAATAATATTGTGTAAAAGTTGAAGAATTCATTGAAATGGAATTTTAAATAAATTGGAAAGAATAAAGGGATTTATTTAAAAGGTGATAAATTTCTAGAAATCAATTTGATAATTGATTTGGTATTTGAAAATAAATCTTTGGGAAATCGATATGAAAATTTATTTGGTGTTGAATGAAAATGGATTTTTGTATTGAAATAAATTTGGAAATAAATTTGTAAAATGATTTGGTATTTGGAAATAAATTCAGAAATAAATTTGCAAATGGTTTGTTATTTGGAAATAAACTTAGAAATCAATTTGCAAATGTTCTATTCTATTGAAAATAGACTAGGGAATCAATTTGTAAAATTGATTTGGTATTCGAAATGAATGGAAGAATCAATTTGTAATTTGATTTGGGGTTGAAATAAATTTAGAAATCAATTTGAAATTTGATTTGGGTGTTGAAAGTGAAAATTTGGGAATTTAAATTCACAATGGAATTTATAAAGAAAAAGGGAAATAAATAATATCCGGAATTTTATTCCGCGAGTGAAAATTGATTTGAAAGTGGTTTTCAAAATATAGAAGTGTGGAAAAATATATATCTTGTGAAGATATTTTGAAAATAAATAATTTGGGAAAATTATTTAAATCTGATGATTGTTGTGAATGTTGTTTGATAGTTAAATAACCGACTATCAATGTTTGCCTTTGAAATGGCACTTGAATTTGTTTTTAAAGACAAGCGCTCGTTATTCGGTTTAGCCGGGAGAGGACCTTTGTGTTATATAACCCATTTTGAATAATGATATGACGTTATGGATTGCAATTGAAGACCGAATTTACAAGGGCTTCTTTGGAAGTGCCTTCGGTTCTGTTCGAATTCGGAATAGACTTATATGGTCGTATGTCTGACACTACACTTTGAGATATAAAGCAGATTTCTTTCAAATACATTTCTGTTTGGTGGCGGAGAATTTATTCTCTTAGCTTAACACCCTTCTTTGAGACGTACGAGCTCAGAGGTTATGTAGTTGAAGGTTATCAGTGATATACTCTCAATTTGGTAGTGTGGCATGCTAAGTGCTGCTATGTGTTGATGATCATTTGTTGATCAAAGCATGGCTTTCGTGTAAAGCGTAGCTTTATGGACGAGACCTCATCAGACCTCACACCCCGGAAATGGTCGAAACAGGAAAATGTGGCAAGGTTATGAGGGTCGCTCCCTTTAGGTTATGTCATTTCCTTCTGGAAAAACGTGGTATCATGATATGGAACCTAGATATTTTACCTGTGTGGTTGCTCCAATCTCATTTATTGTGTGATTGTTGCTTTGTGATCGAGGGCCCTCGGATAAAGGTCGCAAACGACCGGGGGGTGGCATACTCGTGTAGTAGTTACCTAGTAAGAGGTAACCCGGCCTTGTGTTGGCAGAGAGCTAGTTAGTTCTCGGGACGTCCCTCCAGAGGCGTACCCATGTGGCAGTAGGAAGTTCCTTAGCCTGACCATTCGTTGGAAATCCAAAGAAACAATACGAGCCCTTTACGATTGCAATTTGTATAACCTGTCACCTCAGGTGGCATCTATAGTAGGCATAGTATAATGGTACCTATGCTGGCTAAGATTAACATTATATTTTCGAAAGGATTTTCACACTATGCACTAGTAATAATATCAAAAGAATTTTCTCGTATTAATCATATTTGACTATCATAAGAAGAAATCTCCTCCAAGTCTGCGATTGCATTATGTGTGTGGTGGGAGGTCTTATGGTAGTTTCATTTTCCAAAAGCACTGCGAATTTCTTTTATTTTCTTTGTGAAAATAACTATTTTTAAAGATCTCACACCAGTCCCATGACTGACCTGGAGTTTATTGTTCCCTTTCTAAACTCTAGGTGCCCATAATTTTCCATACGGGCAGCCTAGAGTCAGGATATCAGGTCATTCTGGAATTCAGAAGTTGCTGTGGAGATCTGGAGGCAAGCTGGATGGCAAGACGTATCACTTATACTAGTATTATTCCGCTGTGTTCATGTTATGTGGACAAGTTTATATAACTGTCCAGTATTGTGTGTTGTTGTTGTAACTCTGATGATGTATGTATAAACTGATATAGTTCTTTGTGATAATGATTATTTATTCATCTATTATATATTGTTCCGCTGCGAATGTGAGATTCTGATATTATTTCTGTTTCATTTTCTTTTGTCTTCTTCTACCTCTTCTTCTTAACCTGAAGACTCGTACTTTTGTTCCACTTTGAGCTGAATTGTTGTGGAATTTTGTCGGCTCAAAGGGGTACGGATTTGCGGGCCTTTACAAGACATATTATAATAGCGTATATTACTACATAGTAGATAGTTTAACGGATCCTTAAAGGATGGTTATCCCAAACATCCTTTGAGTTACTTGTATTTCAGTTGATATTTCACTTGAGTTGGATTTATTGATATAAGAATGTTAATCCTACCTCGAGTGTTTTGTGTTTTCCTTTATGCTCGGGTCAGACTGAGTGATACAGCATTTGAGACCCACCTTTGGAGTTGGAGCTTCACTTGGAGATCCAGCTATCTATCCAGCTTTCAGTTATTCAGTTGATTCCAGTGATGTATTCAGATCTTGTATTTGACTATTGTATTGAGACATCTATGTATTCGAGACCTCTGTTGTATCTTATTTAACTCTGTTATATATATATAGTAGCTTAATGAACTACTATTATTTTGTTTCCGCCGCTTATTGTTATATTACTCTGTGTCTATGATTCTGTGATTATTTATTTACTATATATGTTGAGTTTTCCAAATTTAAATTAACAATATGATATTTTGAGCAATTCAAATCCTACATGTATGGATGCGAATGGTTGAAATTTCAGGATATTACATTATGTTTTCCCCATAAACTCTCGGATGCTCAAAATTGATTTGAGTAGGTTGCGGGGTTAAGTCTTTTTCAGGTTTTAGTAGGATGGCGAATAGGCTACTGGAGGCATGCAGGAGGCAAACGGTTAGCTATTTAGGAGTTGTAGTTTTATGTTTTGTTGTATTTCCACTGTGATTGTATTAAGTCAGTTATGACTAAATGACTCTGATCATCCAAGGGGGTATCTTCATATACTGCTCTTTGCATATTTTGAAATATGTATATTTTATCTATGCCCGGGAATGTATTTGGGATTATGTATTAAGAATATGGAACATGTGTTTTGAAATTTAATGAAGAAAGAAGCTGTTTTGAAATCTATGATTTGTTTCATATTCAAGTGATTATGATATTAAAGATATCGTTAACATAGCCATACTTAGTCGCTGGAAGCTAGTACTATTGATAACTATAGCATCTGTAGCGCTTAGTTTTGGGTCTCTAGATAGGGGATGTTACAGCTTGGTATCAGAGCATGGTTTATAAAATACTTTAACTAAAAATGATTTTTGAAAGCGTAGTCCTTAGTAATTTGAGTTAAGATCGGGGTATGGGATAACGCTATAGTAATGTAGTTGTGTTTGTTATATATAAGTATACGTTATACCTCCAGACTCCTATGTTTGTTAGGATATTCATCTATATCTTACGAAGCATGAATATAGATATGGAAGGAAGAAGAAGCAAATTTAATCTGGGAGGAGACAGCACCACCACAAATGGAAATGCCTAACCAAATGCTAGGAGAGGTCCAGGTTAGGCTCAAGCTGAAAATGCTGGTGCTGGGGTTCCCCAAGTGGATAAGGGAGCTATGTATTAGTTTTTTGTAAACATGATGCAAGCTGGAATTGCAGCTGGAGTTGCTGGAGGGAATGCTACTGGAGGAAGAGTTCAGGAAGCTTCGATAGTCAACCACTATGCTAATCTGAGCAGAGAGTATATTAGGCTTGGAGGGAGGCCGTTTATTGGAACTGAAAATGCGATTGAGGTAGAAAACTGGCTGTTGCACTGTGAGAGGATTTTCATTGACTTAGGATTGAATGACGAGTTGAAAAGGAGATTAGCTTCAAGACAACTTAAAGGAGCCACTCTACTATAGTGGAATACTGTTGTAGCTGGTGTTGATGAGGAACCATGACTTGGGTGGAATTTAAGAGAAGGTTTCAAGAAAGATTTATGTCAGTGATGGTGCATTTGGTATTGTTTAGGAATTTTACTAAACTGGAGCAAGGAGAGATGTCTGTTCTGGAGTATGCAAGAATATTTGAAGAGTTAGCCCGGTATGGATATTCCATGGTTGATACGATGACAAAGAGGAACGAGAAGTTTATAAGAGGTTTGAAGCTAGAGTTGGCAATAGCTACCTTACCGTACATAAGGGATCCATGTGATGTAGTGGTAGAAATGGCGCTAAGGCAAGAAGAGGCGTTAGCTTGTTTGGAGAAGAAGAAAGAGAAAGAAGTCTCGGTAGGACAAGGCCAGAAAAGAAAGTTTTTCCATAAGAAGAATGCTCAGAAAGGAGGAGCATGGAAGAGGGGAAAATCTGAGGTGGTTTGTTATAAACATGATAAGAAAGGACACTATGCTCATGAGTGTCGGACTGGAAAAAGAAAAGGGAAAGAAGCAGTTGGAAAGAAGAATATCCGATGCTTTAATTGTGGCCAGATCGGCCATTATAAGAACCAATGCAAAGAACCTGCTAGAGAAGGAAAGGGACAGATGTATGCATTGGAGCCCGCAACTTCAAGGCCAGTTGTGCAGGAGAAAGGGAAAGTTGTTTTGGGAGGCTTGCTACAAATTCACGGTATGTTTGTTAGCGTTTTGTTTGATACTAGTGCATCACATTCTTTTATTTCTCGATGTTTGGTACATAAGCTTAACCTAGAACCCTCATATTTAGTTACTTCCTTAAAGGTTGCAAGTCTGATTGGAGGGTATGTGACACTTGGGATGAGGTGTGACAATTTAGATTTTGATTTGCTAGGTCATACTTTTGATTGCTGTTTGCATGTATTTGATTTTGTAGGGTATGGGATTATCCTTGGGATGGATTGGTTAAGTAAATTTGATGCTTGGATATTTTGCTATGATAGGATTATATCACTTAGACACCCGAATTGGAGTGATCGGATAGTTTGTACCATAGAAAACCCTAGTTGTGAAGTGAATGCTTTATTGGGTATCATGGAGATGGAGGATGAGTTGCACCGTGTCTTTATGGTTAGAGAATTTGCTGATGTATTTGAGCCGGTAGTTGGACTGCCACTGAAATGAGCCATTGAGTTTTGGATTGATTTGGTACCCGGAGCAGAACCGGTAAGTAGGCTACCAAGCAGGGTGACACTTATAGAGATGAAAGAGTTGAAGGTGCAATTGGTGGATTTGGAAGGCAAGAATTTTGCTCGATCGGGTAGTTCACCTTGGGGTGCTACCGTAGTGTTTGCTAAGAAGTCAGACGGATCGTTGAGGGTCATCAGATTAGAGTGGCAGAGAATAGTTTTCCTTTAACGGCGTTTAGGATGAGGTATGGATCGTACAGATGGTTAGTTATGCCGTTTGGACTAACTAGTGTGCTGGCAGTCTTTGTGGATTTGATGAACCGAATCTTCCGAGAGAACTTGGATAGATTTGTATTAGCCTTCATAGATGATATTCTAATATACTCTAAGGATGAGAGGAAGCATAAAGTTCATCTTAGAGTTGTGCTTAAGACGTTGAAGGAGCATCAGTTGAAGGCTAAGTTTTTGAAGTCCATTTTTGGAAGAAGGAAGTGAAGTTTCTTAGTCATGTAGTCTCAGAAAAAGGGTTGTCTGTAGATCCAACTAAGATCGAGGCGGTGAATAATTGGAATAGACCCGAGGCGGTGACCGAGATAAAGAGCTTTCTTTGGTTGGCTGGGTATTACCGAAGATTTATAAAGGATTTTTCACGGATAGCTGCACCGATGACTAAGGTTACGTGAAAAGATGTGAAGTTTGTATGGACTGATAAGTGTGAGGAAGAATTCCAGAGCTTGAAACACTTATTGACCCATGCACCAGTGTTGGTGGTTCCGGAGGGGAATCATGATTTAGTTGTTTATGTTAATGTGTGTGGAACAGGATTGAGAGCGGTATTGATGCAAAGAGGTAAGGTGATTGCTTGTGCTTCCAGACAGCTCAGACCGCATGAAGTTAAGTATCCAATGCATGACTTAGAGTTAGCTGCCATTATATTTTCTTTGAAAGTGTGGTGGCATTATCTTTTGGGAGAGCGATTCGAGATTTATACGGATCATAAGTCACTAAAATATTTGTTCTCTCAGAAGGAGCTGAACATGAGATAGTAGAGATGGCTGGAGTTTATTGCTGCTTATGATTTTGGATTGAGTACACACTAGGAAAAGGAAACAAGGTAGCAGATGCACTTACCAGGAAACATCAGAATGCAATATTGGCTATGATTGTTGAGTGGGAAGATTTGGAAGTATTGTCAACTTGTAGAGTGCAGTATAGATCCGAGATAGGTTCTAGTGCAGGAAGTGCTGTAGTGTCTTGTTTAGAAGTTCGGCTAATAATGATTGAGAAGATAACTTCTAGACAGAAAGAGGATCCAGTCTTGGCTGAATGGATAAGAAGGCTATGGGAAGGAATAGAGAGCGATGACTGAAAAGATTTTAGTCTTGACAAGAATGGGTGGTTGAGGAAGAAGGAAAGGTTGTGCATTCCGAATGTAGGAGACATGTGGAAAGAGGATTTGGATGAGTGTCGTCATTCGAAGTTCACTATCCAACCAGGTGGAACGAAGATGTATCAAGATATGAAGAGAAGTTTCTTCTGGGAAGGTATGAAACGGGACATTGGTTTATGTGTTAAGCGGTGCTTGAATTTCCATTAAGCAAAGGCTGAACAACAGAAGCCAAGTGTATTGCTTCAACCGTTGGATATTCCGATATAAAAGTGGAATTCTATCTCTATGAATTTTATTGATGGGTTGTCAAGATCTTGTAACGACCCGGAATTTTGGACCATTCGCATCCATTATAAGTGTATAGGCAGACACTCATGCCGGAGTTGAATTGCTCAAAATACCGCGTTGTTAATTTAAATTTGGCAAAACTGAACATATACAGTAAATAAATATAATCACAGACACAGAGTAATAAGTGCAGCGGAAATAAAAGAGATAGTAGTTCATGAAGCTACTATATGAATATATAAAATACATCAGAGTTTACAACAGAAGAGTGATACGATACATCAGAGTTAAACCAGATACAAAGGAAGAGTAATATGATACATCAGATACAAATCCGAATACATCGCTGGAATCATCGAATACTGAAGCAGAATAGATGGCTGGATCTTCAAGCAAAGCTCCAACTTCAAAAGGTGAGTCTCGAATACTGGTACACTCAGTCTGACTCGAGCGTAAAGCAAAAACACAAGACACTCGAGTCAGGATTAACATTCTTATATTAATAAATCCAACTCAAGTGAAATAGCAATTGAAATACAAGTAACTCAAAGGATGTTGGAATAGCCATCCTTTAAGGATCCGTCAAACTATCTACTATGTAGTAATGTACGATAAGTAGATAATGTCTATCAGTAATATAAAAAGATATCAAAATAACGTTAAGTCATGGCCCATTCCACCCTTAACACATTTTTATTCCCAAAAGCATATACAAGACCGTAGTTTCCCCAAAACCGGAAGTCACCAGAGGGCAATCCATATACTAAAGGTACAAATCAAAATCGTAGTGGTCGCGCATAAATGGAATACAAGTATGACAAGGCACATGAGGCTATACCCAAGGTAGTGATACTACCGTTCGCCTGATCCGGACTGGTGAGAACGCAACGCCGCAGCGCCCGCAACACCGTGAAACACACTCCCAAAATCAAGGGTGCACCAATCGACAACAAGTATAAGTAGTTCGAAGAAGTGTGTCCACTTGAGGTATCAATCCTCCATTGGCCCGGCACAGCTCCTGTTTTAGTCATTTCCAATTTGACACAAGTGTCAAGGCTATCCATTATCGTTCTCTTTCTTCAGTCATCACGTACATCATTCCAACCACTTCATTCTGGATCATCACTCCGCGTATAGTTATTAAAGTGGTTTTCGGTTTAGATAGAGAGTATATCCATAACCGAATTCCGGTCTCTTTAATAACTTCCGTAATTATTACACCGATTGGTCGCTTATATATTTCCAAACCAAATCAAATTCAATTTCAATCAGAGTTCGTAAATCAACATTTCATTTGTCTTTCGAAATCAATTTCCAAAATTTACGTTTCAAAACTTCAATTTACCATTTCAAAATCTTATAATTCAATTTCAATATCTATTTAAAACCATTCAAATATTGATCCAAGTTCGTATATAAGTTTCAATTCGAAATCATTTAAATCAATTTGAATTCATTTATCGATTTCATTCAATATTCGTTAAGTTACTTTATCATTCAAAGTAATTCCTATTAAATTTCCAATTCATTAAATCAATTTCTTAAGTTCAACCTCATTAAAACAAAACTTACAATTTTGAATTAAATTAAATTCGTCAAATCAATTCTTTAAATTTCAAGTCTTACATTAATTCTAAAAATATCACATTTTCATTTCTTGTTAAAGAACTTCAATTTCACTTATTTACTTTCTTAAATAATTTTCCCAAAACTTACTTAATAAAGAAAACTCAATTTCAATTATTTACGAAGTAAAATTCACTTATTCAAAAGTTCAATTTCTCTTATTAAAGAATTCAATTCAATTTAATCATTAAATAATTCAATCTTATTTAATTATTAAATAATTCAAAACTTAATTATTAAATAATTTTAATAATTTCAACTTAATTATAATTTCAAAATTGATTATTGAATCATTTCAAAGTTTAATAATTTCAAACTTAATTATAATTTCAAAATTAATTATGAAATCATTTCAAACTTAATTCAATCATTTCTCAAATTAAACAACATTCTTACATCAATGACATTGTTAATATTTTATTTCATATTTACATATTAACATTTTTCCTTTCGTTACATTCAAATTCCAACTTCATTTCGAAACCATATTATTTATTCAAATAAAATCTTCGTTTTATTTTTAAATCAAATTATTGACCAATCGGGTTTTATTTAATTCTCTATCCTAGGTCGAAGTTTAATTTGGGTATTTATCATTTCAACCCGATTCCAATTCTATTCAAAATCAAAATATAACAAAGGGAACTTGTAGTGTGATAACTGGGATGGTGTCAAAGTAAATAAACAAGCAATAACAACGAACAATAACAATCCAATAATCAATTCAAATAATCCCGAAATAACCGTATTAATTCGCATTGTTATTTGTACGAATTAATATAATTATTTCTAGAATCTACACTATCATTTCATGTAGATTAAAGATTATTACATTACGGTTTTCACTTGTCATTCAATTTCAATTTTCATACATCATCAATTTAACACCATACATTCAGTGGTTCAAGGTGTAATTAAGCAAATCCTACGTGTCAATAAATTTAACAGTTAAAGGGGTCATATTATACAAATGTCAGTTAATCAAATTTAACATTTAACTATCCTATACCAATTTCAATTGCATACTAATTATCATTTTAACATTTACAATTTAACGTCCAATATAAACATCAACAATCAATCAATTACCAACCAAACTGTATTATCATCACATAAATAATTAACAGATAATGGTGTCAGATGTCACAGGTGAACTGATACAGGTAATAGCATATATAACAGTGTAATTAACTAACAGCAGTATATTTCAATTGTCGTTTCAATTGAAATCAAATTTAATAAATAAAAGAACGTTAATCGTGAGTGAGTGCTCACCTTTCGAGGCTCGAGATGATAGACAATGAAGTGAGATGAGATTTGAATCGATTGGCACGAATCGACGCTCAAAGCTGATAAAAAGGATTTGATGAGAATAATATCAAAATAGCTTAGTAGGCACCGAGCAAAATATACGTTATATATACATATAAAATTTCTTTTAATCAATTTATTACCTATACTTAAAGTAAATTCTTTAAATATATATTTCCAAATCAAAATTTTAATTTAAACACATAAAAATATCTATCCCTATTATACAAATATCTATCCAAACCAAACTTGTGTATACTGATATAAACTATTATGTCAAAACTAACATTTAAACTTACATACGTATTAACACTTGTTAAAAATGAACTCTTTCTATTTTTTTAAAACTCACATAAAAACAGTGCTATATATAACGACCCCTATATATAAGTCCAACAGATTATATGACTATATATAAACATATATTAGCTTTTGTATACATAAACTAACATATACAGTTATCGATTAAAATATCAATCACCTAAACTTGTATATATAAAGTGCTATATATTGCAACCCGGACCCTATGTAAATTTTTACTGTAACTTATATATAAGACTGTTCCAAAGTTAAAGTTATACGCAACTTATATATAACATACAAATCAACCCAAATATATAGAAACATTCTTACCTATCAACAGACTAACATAAAATCCTGTATACAAACTTACATACATTAATATATATAATAGCTTGATACACGCAATAGTGTATATATATAGTATTTAAAACATGTTTCAGGCAACTATGCTTCTGCCAATATTGAAATTAAAAGGTTTCGGCCAAAATAGGCCCTTAATATTAAAACAGGCTTAACTATATAAACATTATACTATATTCATTATTCTATATATTCATTAGTAAATAAGTAACCTGTGATATTTGTATACTAAATAAACAACAGGTCAACTCGGATTCAAAACAAAGCATATGTGGTAATGATGTACACAAGCTGTTGCTCATGGAAAAATATATATAATATGTACTATATATACAAACTGTAAACATAAGTCTCCACTTCTATATATAATATAATATATTATAACACACGGCACCCATTTGTATAACTAACATTGATCTGTATATACATATATAAATGTAAAATATATATTACTTCCTAAAACTGACGAATGATATTAGGATATATACAAATGAAAGTTGAGTAGCCGAAACTTGCCTGCACGAGCGGACAAGCGAGCGGAACAGGGAGGCTTTGTGTTAGGCGGAGTGGTTGGAGCGGCTGTCGCTTGGGCGGAGGAGGAGAAGGCGGGATGTTGAGGCCATGAGTTGGCTCGAGGTCGGAGGATTGTCGGCAAGTGGATGAGCGTGCTGCGGTGACGTGATTTGCGGTGGGAGGAAGTGGACGTAAAAAAACGGAGGAGAGACATTGACGAGGCAGCCGGAAAGGTGGTGATGCCTTGTTGTGAAGAGGGATATTCATTTTTGATATGGACACATTTTCTTCTCTGCTAATTCAAATATACACAGCAACATTTCAACATCTCTTAATAAATCAAATAACTCCCTCCACACTCACTATTAGTCGAAGTGTTGAACACGGAAGTTGTAGAGGATCGAATGGACTACGCTTTCTGTTCACATCATACCCAAGGTTGTGGCTTGTGGAGGTCCCGACGGTCAGTGATTTGTGGTGGTGGTCGGAATTGGAAGTGTCGGGTGATGCATTTCTCTTCGCTGAGTTCAACGGTGCAGACGGCGTGCGATTTAGTGGAGCGGATAGGGAGTTATGAGGGGGGGAAGTTTCGGTAGTGGGTTTGCATGACCCAGCATGGAATGATGCTGACGTAGCTTGCATGGGAAAAGTTTGATGGATGTGTGCAAGCATGGAATTGGAACGTGAATGAATGGTGAGAAGAGAAAAATGTGGGCGGGTTTGAGTGCTGCTTGCATGGTTCGGGGTCATGCGTGAAGAGGAGAAGGGAATGAGAGGAACTTGGATTGGAAAGAAATATTGTTCTCTGCATTTATAGTTTTTTTTTTGAATAGAAATGAAAGGGAAAAGGAGAGCACGAATTTGAAAAGTAGTATAAGAATTTGAAAGAGAAGAACAGTAAATGAACTAGAAACGAACAGACTAAAATATTGAATATTGGAAATGGGATGATCAAAAGGTTGAATTCAGTAAATATTAATTGTTAGTGGCTGGCCGACAGCTATCTCATGGGGGCAGTGAAAGAAACGAAAGGACAGGAATACAAAAAGGTTCAAAACGGAAAACGATACGGTTACCATTTACGCAGATTCCGCCGAGTACCGGAACTCCGAAACACACGAACGAATATACCGCAGAGATCAGCCTGACGAGACAATCAAAGCGGTATACAAATATCAGTGGTACGATTGAATTATAAAAATTCGAATTTTTCTACTACGGAAAATGCAAGAAAAACACTGAAAAATAAGATCGACGGAGCCAAAGATGTCCGAATTTGGAAAAACAACAAACTGACATCTTGCTCAGAAGATGGTTTAGAATTTTTCTATGTAAAAATATTTAGGTTTTGGAAACATTTTATTTTCATCGCTTTTTAACTGATTAAAATGAAGTGAATTTACGCGCGAAATAAACTTTCATATTTTTGGACGAAAATTTACCAGTTGCTATGTTTAATTAGACGCATTCCAAATATTAAATTTTTATTTCAAAATTTTATCGTTTAAAATTTCACAAAAATTTCAACTAATTACGTTATTAAAACAGTTGAAATTTACGGGTCGTTACACTCTCCCCCACTCTAAACTTTTCGTCCCCGAAAAGGAATGAGGTAGGAGAATAGAAACAACCAGAAAGAAACAGATTTGAAATAAAAAAAAATTAACAATTAATTTAAACCATATAAATTCAAATTTAAATTAATTGATATTCAATAATTGATTTAATCCATTTGATTTCACTAAAATCAATCTCAACTATTTCTAAATTCATTATCTTGTTATCCCATTTTCTTCAATTTACAATTTTTAAAACCATAAATTTGAATAGTCTTTTATTATAATCATATTTTCTTTAACAATTTTAAATTCTTCTTTATTCCAAATTATTGTTAAATTTATTCTACTTAATATATCTAATCACATATATTTAACCTATATAAATTAATTTAAAACATGAAAGTTTCGATTTAAATTAGTTTACATCAATGAATTTCTTTTAAATTCAAGGTATTTTCATATGTTGATCAAATTTTAATTCATTAATTCTTTCAAAACAAATTTATTTCATTATTAACTGAGTTTACTAATTATCCTATCTAACTCTATTAACATCTTTATAATCAAAATTTAGTGTATAAAATTTATTATAAACACTCAAATTTTATTTATAAATTCAATTTATATTATATATTATCCAATTACATATTCAATTTTTGAATGATTTAGGTAAGTTGTATTAGAATGCAGTTGAACAATATACCAATAAAATTTACCAAATTCAATTATTCAAGTTTACATATTTATTCCAAATTTTGGTTTTACTTATAATTAAAATCATCCTTTAACAGAATTTAAGCATTAGATTTCCGATTAACTTTAAACAATTTAGAGATATATATAATATATTTATATCAAATCAAATTAAATTTTAAAATAAGATACCTATATATATGTGAATCAAAATATACTGATGAAATTCAAATCAAAATATATTTTTTTTCTCAAAACAAAACCGTAGCAAAGCTACAGAATAGTATCTCCACTTCGAAACTCGAAAATGAATGTCGATGATGCGGCCGCCATCACCGAAATTATTTTCCAGCGACAAAGAGAAGAGCACTGATTTCAACATTTTAAAATTCTTTGAAACGATTCTTATTTGAAAATACTTTCAATAATATATACTTTAAAATTATAAAACCAAAGTTCGAAATCACCGAAAACTAAATTCTCAAATTTCTGAATTAAATTCATTTCAAATTCCAAATCAATTTATAAACCGTATTTATAAATTTATTTAGAACAATAAATGATAATAAAATATTATCATTTCAAACAAACAATTTAATTAACCTATTAAATTCCAGAAAAATTTACTTATATTTTCACAATATAATCAAACAAATTTATTTTATTTTCCAAATTTGAAAATAATATTGTGTCAGTTTGCTCTGTTCAAGTGTTTTGGAAATCCTATCGATAGCGTTGATCAGACGAATCGATCGGAAACCCAAATCAACATCAACAACTCAAACAACACAGCATATATTAAAACATTTATATATTAGTTTACAAATACACTTCTTTGCTCGACGATACAAGAATGTATTTCAAATAAGGATAGGGTTTCAAATTTGACGGACTCAAATCAAAGAGAAAATTGATTCAAATTCAAGTTCGAAAGAAAAGATAAGATGATTCAATTAACAGAATCGAGAGATGGATAAGCTTATTTAATTTACGGGCAACCTTAACCATGTCGACCGTGACTTCAAGAATAAGATCAATGTAGAATTCCGAGGCAAATCGACATTCGATCTCAAGAATTAAAATTCAGGTATAGCAGGAGATAGATAGCATCGTAAACCGAGGATACAGAAATCTCCGGTGAATCGATGCCTATTATAAAGGAGTTTTGCTCCTTTACGAATCATTTGAAATTTGGCGAGACCGCCGATTCATTATAAGGGTCATTCGAAGTGGAGTTATGGGATGCTCCAGAATTGAAAGAAGACGAATAGTGAGGGACACGAATGAAATTTGGAACCGTAGGGAACGTTCCAAAATTCAAAGAAATCGAGTCGAAAGGAAGAGATTGAAACTCGAAATGAAAGTGATTCTGTAAATACATTTACTCTATATGTTAAGTTTTGCCTAGAGCTACCAAAGCTCTGATACCAACTGTAACGACCCGGAATTTTGGACCATTCGCATCCATTATAAGTGTATAGGCAGACACTCATGCCAGAGTTGAATTGCTCAAAATACCGCGTTGTTAATTTAAATTTGGCAAAACTGAACATATACAGTAAATAAATATAATCACAGATCACAGACACAGAGTAATAAGTGCAGCGGAAATAAAAGAGATAGTAGTTCATGAAGCTACTATATGAATATATAAAATACATCAGAGTTTACAACAGAAGAGTAATACGATACATCAGAGTTAAACCAGATACAACGGAAGAGTAATATGATACATCAGATACAAATCCGAATACATCGCTGGAATCATCGAATACTGAAGCAGAATAGATGGCTGGATCTTCAAGCAAAGCTCCAACTTCAAAAGGTGAGTCTCGAATACTGGTACACTCAGTCTGACCCGAGCGTAAAGCAAAAACACAAGACACTCGAGTCAGGATTAACATTCTTATATTAATAAATCCAACTCAAGTGAAATAGCAATTGAAATACAAGTAACTCAAAGGATGTTGGAATAGCCATCCTTTAAGGATCCGTCAAACTATCTACTATGTAGTAATGTACGATAAGTAGATAATGTCTATCAGTAATATAAAAAGATATCAAAATAACGTTAAGTCATGGCCCATTCCACCCTTAACACATTTTTATTCCCAAAAGCATATACAAGACCGTAGTTTCCCCAAAACCGGAAGTCACCAGAGGGCAATCCATATACTAAAGGTACAAATCAAAATCGTAGTGGTCACGCATAAATGGAATACAAGTATGACAAGGCACATGAGGCTATACCCAAGGTAGTGATACTACCGTTCGCCTGATCCGGACTGGTGAGAACGCAACGCCGCAGCGCCCGCAACACCGTGAAACACACTCCCAAAATCAAGGGTGCACCAATCGACAACAAGTATAAGTAGTTCGAAGAAGTGTGTCCACTTGAGGTATCAATCCTCCATTGGCCCGGCACAGCTCCTGTTTTAGTCATTTCCAATTTGACACAAGTGTCAAGGCTATCCATTATCGTTCTCTTTCTTCAGTCATCACGTACATCATTCCAACCACTTCATTCTGGATCATCACTCCGCGTATAGGTATTAAAGTGGTTTTCGGTTTAGATAGAGAGTATATCCATAACCGAATTCCGGTCTCTTTAATAACTTCCGTAATTATTACACCGATTGGTCGCTTATATATTTCCAAACCAAATCAAATTCAATTTCAATCAGAGTTCGTAAATCAACATTTCATTTGTCTTTCGAAATCAATTTCCAAAATTTACGTTTCAAAACTTCAATTTACCATTTCAAAATCTTATAATTCAATTTCAATATCTATTTAAAACCATTCAAATATTGATCCAAGTTCGTATATAAGTTTCAATTCGAAATCATTTAAATCAATTTGAATTCATTTATCGATTTCATTAAATATTCGTTAAGTTACTTTATCATTCAAAGTAATTCCTATTAAATTTCCAATTCATTAAATCAATTTCTTAAGTTCAACCTCATTAAAACAAAACTTACAATTTTGAATTAAATTAAATTCGTCAAATCAATTCTTTAAATTTCAAGTCTTACATTAATTCCAAAAATATCACATTTTCATTTCTTGTTAAAGAACTTCAATTTCAGTTATTTACTTTCTTAAATAATTTTCCCAAAACTTACTTAATAAAGAAAACTCAATTTCAATTATTTACGAAGTAAAATTCACTTATTCAAAAGTTCAATTTCTCTTATTAAAGAATTCAATTCAATTTAATCATTAAATAATTCAATCTTATTTAATTATTAAATAATTCAAAACTTAATTATTAAATAATTTTAATAATTTCAACTTAATTATAATTTCAAAATTGATTATTGAATCATTTCAAAGTTTAATAATTTCAAACTTAATTATAATTTCAAAATTAATTATGAAATCATTTCAAACTTAATTCAATCATTTCTCAAATTAAACAACATTCTTACATCAATTACATTGTTAATATTTTATTTCATATTTACATATTAACATTTTTCCTTTCGTTACATTCAAATTCCAACTTCATTTCGAAACCATATTATTTATTCAAATAAAATCTTCGTTTTATTTTTAAATCAAATTATTGACCAATCGGGTTTTATTTAATTCTCTATCCTAGGTCGAAGTTTAATTTGGGTATTTATCATTTCAACCCGATTCCAATTCTATTCAAAATCAAAATATAACAAAGGGAACTTGCAGTGTGATAACTGGGATGGTGTCAAAGTAAATAAACAAGCAATAACAACGAACAATAACAATCCAATAATCAATTCAAATAATCCCGAAATAACCGTATTAATTCGCATTGTTATTTGTACGAATTAATATAATTATTTCTAGAATCTACACTATCATTTCATGTAGATTAAAGATTATTACATTACGGTTTTCACTTGTCATTCAATTTCAATTTTCATACATCATCAATTTAACACCATACATTCAGTGGTTCAAGGTGTAATTAAGCAAATCCTACGTGTCAATAAATTTAACAGTTAAAGGGGTCATATTATACAAATGTCAGTTAATCAAATTTAACATTTAACTATCCTATACCAATTTCAATTGCATACTAATTATCATTTTAACATTTACAATTTAACGTCCAATATAAACATCAACAATCAATCAATTACCAACCAAACTGTATTATCATCACATAAATAATTAACAGATAATGGTGTCAGATGTCACAGGTGAACTGATACAGGTAATAGCATATAATAGTGTAATTAACTAACAGCAGTATATTTCAATTGTCGTTTCAATTGAAATCAAATTTAATAAATAAAAGAACGTTAATCGTGAGTGAGTGCTCACCTTTCGAGGCTCGAGATGATAGACAATGAAGTGAGATGAGATTTGAATCGATTGGCACGAATCGACGCTCAAAGCTGATAAAAAGGATTTGATGAGAATAATATCAAAATAGCTTAGTAGGCACCGAGCAAAATATACGTTATATATACATATAAAATTTCTTTTAATCAATTTATTACCTATACTTAAAGTAAATTCTTTAAATATATATTTCCAAATCAAAATTTTAATTTAAACACATAAAAATATCTATCCCTATTATACAAATATCTATCCAAACCAAACTTGTGTATACTGATATAAACTATTATGTCAAAACTAACATTTAAACTTACATACGTATTAACACTTGTTAAAAATGAACTCTTTCTATTTTTTTAAAACTCACATAAAAACAGTGCTATATATAACGACCCCTATATATAAGTCCAACAGATTATATGACTATATATAAACATATATTAGCTTTTGTATACATAAACTAACATATACAGTTATCGATTAAAATATCAATCACCTAAACTTGTATATATAAAGTGCTATATATTGCAACCCGGACCCTATGTAAATTTTTACTGTAACTTATATATAAGACTGTTCCAAAGTTAAAGTTATACGCAACTTATATATAACATACAAATCAACCCAAATATATAGAAACATTCTTACCTATCAACAGACTAACATAAAATCCTGTATACAAACTTACATACATTAATATATATAATAGCTTGATACACGCAATAGTGTATATATATAGTATTTAAAACATGTTTCAGGCAACTATGCTTCTGCCAATATTGAAATTAAAAGGTTTCGGCCAAAATAGGCCCTTAATATTAAAACAGGCTTAACTATATAAACATTATACTATATTCATTATTCTATATATTCATTAGTAAATAAGTAACCTGTGATATTTGTATACTAAATAAACAACAGGTCAACTCGGATTCAAAACAAAGCATATGTGGTAATGATGTACACAAGCTGTTGCTCATGGAAAAATATATATAATATGTACTATATATACAAACTGTAAACATAAGTCTCCACTTCTATATATAATATAATATATTATAACACACGGCACCCATTTGTATAACTAACATTGATCTGTATATACATATATAAATGTAAAATATATATTACTTCCTAAAACTGACGAATGATATTAGGATATATACAAATGAAAGTTGAGTAGCCGAAACTTGCCTGCACGAGCGGACAAGCGAGCGGAACAGGGAGGCTTTGTGTTAGGCGGAGTGGTTGGAGCGGCTGTCGCTTGGGCGGAGGAGGAGAAGGCGGGATGTTGAGGCCATGAGTTGGCTCGAGGTCGGAGGATTGTCGGCAAGTGGATGAGCGTGCTGCGGTGACGTGATTTGCGGTGGGAGGAAGTGGACGTAAAAAAAACGGAGGAGAGACATTGACGAGGCAGCCGGAAAGGTGGTGATGCCTTGTTGTGAAGAGGGATATTCATTTTTGATATGGACACATTTTCTTCTCTGCTAATTCAAATATACACAGCAACATTTCAACATCTCTTAATAAATCAAATAACTCCCTCCACACTCACTATTAGTCGAAGTGTTGAACACGGAAGTTGTAGAGGATCGAATGGACTACGCTTTCTGTTCACATCATACCCAAGGTTGTGGCTTGTGGAGGTCCCGACGGTCAGTGATTTGTGGTGGTGGTCGGAATTGGAAGTGTCGGGTGATGCATTTCTCTTCGCTGAGTTCAACGGTGCAGACGGCGTGCGATTTAGTGGAGCGGATAGGGAGTTATGAGGGGGGGAAGTTTCGGTAGTGGGTTTGCATGACCCAGCATGGAATGATGCTGACGTAGCTTGCATGGGAAAAGTTTGATGGATGTGTGCAAGCATGGAATTGGAACGTGAATGAATGGTGAGAAGAGAAAAATGTGGGCGGGTTTGAGTGCTGCTTGCATGGTTCGGGGTCATGCGTGAAGAGGAGAAGGGAATGAGAGGAACTTGGATTGGAAAGAAATATTGTTCTCTGCATTTATAGTTTTTTTTTTGAATAGAAATGAAAGGGAAAAGGAGAGCACGAATTTGAAAAGTAGTATAAGAATTTGAAAGAGAAGAACAGTAAATGAACTAGAAACGAACAGACTAAAATATTGAATATTGGAAATGGGATGATCAAAAGGTTGAATTCAGTAAATATTAATTGTTAGTGGCTGGCCGACAGCTATCTCATGGGGGCAGTGAAAGAAACGAAAGGACAGGAATACAAAAAGGTTCAAAACGGAAAACGATACGGTTACCATTTACGCAGATTCCGCCGAGTACCGGAACTCCGAAACACACGAACGAATATACCGCAGAGATCAGCCTGACGAGACAATCAAAGCGGTATACAAATATCAGTGGTACGATTGAATTATAAAAATTCGAATTTTTCTACTACGGAAAATGCAAGAAAAACACCGAAAAATAAGATCGACGGAGCCAAAGATGTCCGAATTTGGAAAAACAACAAACTGACATCTTGCTCAGAAGATGGTTTAGAATTTTTCTATGTAAAAATATTTAGGTTTTGGAAACATTTTATTTTCATCGCTTTTTAACTGATTAAAATGAAGTGAATTTACGCGCGAAATAAACTTTCATATTTTTGGACGAAAATTTACCAGTTGCTATGTTTAATTAGACGCATTCCAAATATTAAATTTTTATTTCAAAATTTTATCGTTTAAAATTTCACAAAAATTTCAACTAATTACGTTATTAAAACAGTTGAAATTTATGGGTCGTTACAGATCTAGTAAAGGAAAAGAAAGTATATGGGTTATGGTGGATAGATTAACCAAGAGTGCCCATTTCATTCCGGTAAAGTCAACTAGGACGACACCTGTTTTGGCAAAGTTATTTATGAAGAATGTGGTTAGACTGCATTGTATTCCTAGTAGTATTAACAGTGATAGAGATTCTTTGTTTACTAGTGAGTTCTGTAGGAGTCTACAGGAAGCTTTAGGAACCAAGCTCAACATGAGTACTGCTTACCATCCACAGACTAATGGGCAAACGAAAAGAGTTAACAAAGTCTTGGAGGATTTGTTAAGAGCTTGTGTATTGGACTTCGTGGGATCATGGGAAGACCATCTCCATTTAGTCGAGTTCTCGTATAACAATAGTTATCAGACTAGTATTGAGATGGCACCTTTTGAAGCTTTGTATGAAAGAGCATGCAAATATCTCGTATGTTGGTTAGAGACCAGGGATAGATTGGTTCTTAGTTTGGATCTGGTGAAAGAAGCCGTAGAGAAGATTGAGTTGATCCGAGCTAGAATGAAGGAAGCTTGGTCTAGGCAGATGCAGACAGAAGAAGGAAAGACTTGGAATTCTCTGTTAGAGACTATGCGTTTATTAAGATTTCACCAATCAAAGGTGAGATTAGATTCGGGAAATCGGGAAAGTTAGGACGTAGATTCGTTGGACCTTTCTGTGTTCCTGAGAGGATCGGGAAGCTCGCTTATAGAATGGAGTTATCGAATATATTGGTAGGAGTCCATGATGTTTTCCATATTTCTCATCTTAGAAAATGTGTTAGAGACCCGAAGACTACTATAGCACCTACAGTGTTAGAAGATTTAGTAGTAGAGTCGGATTTGACCATTGTTAGAAAGCCGATTCAGATTGTCGGGAGAAATGAGAAGAAGATGAGGAACAAGATAGTCAAATTAGTAAAGGTCCAGTGGAGTGACGATGCTAGAGACTGTACATAGGAGACTGAGAGCCGGATTAGAGACACTTATCCTGATTTGTTTTGATGCTATGTTTTACCTTTGATTGCTTTGTTGTGTACCTTATCGTAATTTCGAGGATGAAATTCTTTAAGGAGGGAAGTCTGTATTGCCCCATATTTTTATAACATTATTTAGGATATTTAAATAGTTAAATGAAATAAAATAATGTGAAGATTAATAGGTTGAGATTAAGGGTAGCCGTGCCATGTTAAATGGAAATCACAATGAAACAACATGAACTAATGTGCTAGGAAATAAGGAAGGGAAAAATGGGAAATAGGACAGACTTATACCCTAAACCTTAGAAAATAAAACTCACATTCATTTCATTTCGTCAAACTAAAATATATTAAGGCCGGCCACCATTTCCATTCTCAAGAGAAGATAAAGCTAGGATTCAAGAGAAAGAAGTTAATCAACTTATTCAACATCAAATCTCACATCTTTTAATCTCAAAGCTAAGGTGAAGGATTACTACATTCCATTTTCTTATGGTTTTCGGTTTTAAGTTATATCCAAAATGATTTACAAGTTTATGCCATGTTTTGGATGTTTAAATTTATATATATGCTTGTTGGTGAATTAATCATGTTCATATTAGTTTTTATGATATGTTTGATATGAACGCCCTAATAAATGAAATCCAAATTCATTGAAAATTTAAATGTAGGTCAGAGATGATATTATAGAGATGGTTTTCAATTTTCATAATTTTCTGAATTAATATGGATTTTATATTAATTTTCTAGTGAAGAAAATGACTTATTGGGTTATAAATTACTTACGGTTGAAATAATAATTATTTGGGCTAGAAATTTTTATATGTTGAAAAGCATATTAAAATAGATTTTCTGGAATTTTTTCAGATATTTCCTAAATGTTTTGGTGAATATATAAAATTATTAAAGTATGGAACTTAAATGTTTTATATATTTAAATAAGGAGAAGAGGTGTTTTATAAAATAATATCATTGTTTATTTCTGAAATTATTGGCAGCACTTTTCTGAAAGATATTTATTAACCAATAAGAATTTGACAAAGAAAGGCAGGTTAGTTGAATAGTTATTTCTTTTAAGTTAAAAATAA
Organism: Allium fistulosum; assembly: GCA_030737815.1. Classification (NCBI taxonomy): domain Eukaryota; kingdom Viridiplantae; phylum Streptophyta; class Magnoliopsida; order Asparagales; family Amaryllidaceae; genus Allium; species Allium fistulosum. The sequence continues at coordinate 185,592,251 of CM060902.1, read as the reverse complement.
GAAAATCGTACTTTTAGCATGTTTCAGCCATTTGTGGCATTGAAGCTGTCGACCCTGACCTTTTGACAAGGTCGAAACAAATGCATATGGTATCAAGTTACTTGGTACGTAATGTATTGGACAAGGTTGAAGGGTACTTGGTTGAAACCTTGGTTGTCAAGGAGGTTGGAGTATGTTTGTTTTATAAGCCAGAAGTAACGCTTGCTTTGATTTCGAAAAGGAGCTTTCGACTTAGTTGCTTTCGACAAGGTCAAATATTTAAAACAAAGGTTTCAAGCTTTCGAAAAGGTCGAAAGGTAAACAAGCTTTCGATTGGGTCAAAATCCCCTAGCTACCGCCTTTCAACCTTTCGAAGTCATTCTTTTGACAAGGTCGAAAGGTATACTTGTCTTTTAAAAACCCAGCGGCTTCTCCCATGCTTTCGAAAGAAAGCTTTGGACTTAGATGTTTTACCCTTTTAGTTCTAATTGAAGTATAACCGAAGGTTTTGAAAGAGGTGTTTTAAAGTATTAAAAAGCCTAGAGGCCGTTATTTTAAAAGAATGGTTTTTAAGCTTTCGAAGGGGAGCTAAGCTTCCGAAGAGGTCGAAAGGTTTTAAAAGAGTATTTTCCACATGATTTTAAATTGAGCCAAAAGAGCTTTCGAAAGGTTTTATGCTTTCGAAAGGTGCTATTTTCTGAATGGTTTCGAAGGGGTTAAAGCAAAGCTTTCGATGGAGTCGAAAGGCAGCTTTCAAAAGGATCAAAAGGTTGCTTTCTATATGGTCAAAAGATCTTATTTTCAGAATGGTTTTGAAAGGATTGAAATAGAAGGTTTTTCCAAGGTTTTCTAACGCAATGATTTAAATGTTTCAAGATAGGCTGTCTAAGGTTTTTAATGCTTTCGAAAGGAAGATTTTCAATGGTTTCAAAAGGGTTGAAGTATGGGTTCAAAAAGAAAGGTTTTGGCCTTTTGGCTTAGATAAATAAAGAGTTTTACTTGGTTTCGAAAGAGATGCTTTCAAAAGGATTTAGAAGGGGTACTTTCAGTGGAATCGAAAGGGGTACTTTCAAATGTTTAAATATTTTCACCAACAAAGGTTTGAGTAAAGTACATACATATTTAACATAGCAATGTGATTTTGAGTAGAGCATATGGATTGTATATTTTCCTTGTATTAGTTTGATTTAAAGGTTTTAAATCATTTTGAAAAAAAATTCAAGGAAAATTATGGGAGGGGATCCCTAAGTGAAAATGACTCGGATATTAGAATACCAAATGGGACTAGTATAGTGTCGGGCCCTATACATTAGCTTTTAGCCCTAGCTAATTGTTGTCCAAAATTCTAATGTGTAGGGCTTGGTCATAGGCAGACAAAAATTATGATTACACATGGAAAGGAATACATGTTTGTATATAGTTAGGTTTTTGGTGAGCCCGAAAATCCATTGGGATCAGGAAGACCTGGGAGTTGATTAAATTAGTGACAGACTGTCCAGAAGAGAAGTATTTAACAGATAGTTAAGGACAGAATGTCCCGAAGAGAAGTATTTGAAAAATAGTTAAGGACAGACCATCCAGATGAGGAGTATCTAACAGATGTTAGATTAATTTTGTTATATTGTCTTGTACGCTCAAGTCAACCAAAGGTTAAAAGTTAGCCAAACAAAACTTATGTGTTGACTAGATAGTTCATTTATTACCTAATATTTATGTATGTTTACATGATGATTTTTTACAGTATTTAACCAGTTTTGGTTGTAGGAAATGGTTTTACAAGGTATGTTTTAAAATGATGTTAGTGAGAGGAAACCCGTTCCCTAAGTGGCGTGGTCTCACTTATCATATTTAACTGGGACATATAGTATTATTCACACCAGGCTTTATGTTTTACTCGAAGTTTATGTTTTTCCCTTAAACTCTCAGTCTCAAAAATGATTTGAGTAGGTTGAGGGGTTAAAGTCTTTTTTAGGTTTTAGCAGGATAACGAATAAGGCTACCGGAGGCATGCAGGAGGCAAAAGGATTGCTATTTAGGAGTTACAGTTTTATGTTTTGTTGTATTTCCACTGTGTTTTCAATAAGTCAGTTATGACTATATGACTCTGATCATCCAAGGGGGTATGTTCATATATCACTCTTGGCGTATTTTGTTATAAGTATATTTATCTATGCCTGGGAACGTATTTGGGATTATGTATTAAGAATATGGAACATTTGTTTTGAAATTGAATGAAGAAAGAAGTTGTTTTGAAATCTGTGATTTGTTTCATATTCAAGTGCTTCTGATATTAAAGATACCATTAACATAGCCGTATTCAGTCACCAGAAGCTAATACTATAGATGACTGCAGCATCTGTAGTGCTTAGTTTTGGGACTCTAGATAGGGGATGTTACATTCTCGGTGCAGCTATTCGTCATGTCATCAATCCTTTAGTTTCTAAGAATCGGGATAAAGTAGCACAAAGTATCTGAATTGAAAGCTTGTTTTATTTTACCTTTTTGTACCCATAACTTTACATATGGTGTAATATATTGCAAGATTGTTTATAAATTTAAAAGGTATTGCCTCAATTGTAATTTCTAAACTAAATTCTATCATTTGTATTTGAATCGGAATTAAACAGTAGATCAGAGATCCTATCTGGTAAAAATAATAGATGACCAGAAATTCTCAATTGGTGATGGTTAAATAGTAGATGTTAATTAGCTTTGAGTGTTTTTCGAATTCTTGGCCTTAGATGATCTTCCTCTAGAAGACTCATTGTTTAATTCTCTTTACTTTATGCCACCCTCGGGGCTTCGAATATTGTTAATCCTTTGTTGTGCCACTCTTTGAGCTTCAGATATTGTTAATCCTTTGTTGTGACACCTTACCACCATATTGGGTTATAAATCAGGTCATCTGGTGCGTTTGGTTAGCTTTCATCAAGTAGGACCAAAGACCTACTTAACCTCCCTCAAGTAGGCACTTCAAACAGGCCTTATGGGCAGAAATGAAGGCTGGTTCGGTGCTTTGGCCAAGCCATTGTTAGGCGGGACCAAAGGCTTACTCCATCCTCCTTCTAGAAGGTGGTTCAGACAGGCCTTACAGGCAGAAATGAAGGCTGGTTGGTGCTTTGACCCGATTGGTTAAGGTGATGTCCAAAGCTTACCCCGTCCTCCCTCTAGGAAATGCCTTGATATGGCCATGTAGGCGGTATCAAGGGCTTGCACATGCTTTAACCTGACCATTTCTAGTGGGACTAAAGGCTTACTCTGACCTCCTTCTAGGAGGTGCTTTGACCTGGCCATCTTAGCGCGGTCAAAGGCTTTCTACCATCTTAGGTAGCTTCCAAGTTTAAGGAGAATCTTAATCCTGACAATGTAGAATTTCTTATTATTTATTACTGAATTGACTTGATATCTTTTTACAAAATAATTGAGCTTGCCTTAACTTAGAAAATTGATGATCTTTCCCTCTAAGCCTCTACGCGGTTTGGTGTCATGTTCGCATGAAAGGTGGTAATGGAAGTACGAATTTCGAAGGTTCCTTTCGAATTTAGGCCTTTTCTTCTGTATAGGCTAATAATTGAGATCATCCTTTGTCCGGAAGTTAATGTTTTTAAGAGAATTAGTAAGGACACAATTCTTCGGAGTCTAGATTTGAATGCTGGCTTTATGGATTGCTTCCTAGCCTTTTTGTTGCTTACCATTGGTATTTCATCATCTATTATCAGCTTCCAATTCAAAGTTCTTTGAATTTCATTGGGCGATTCATTACTCCATGCCACTTATGAGTGAAGACATCGAAGTCACTTGCTACCTTATCATCAAATATATTTCTCTTGGCCTGAAGTTGAATAGCTCTTTTCATCCTTACAAACAAATTATCTTACTTTAGAGTACTTTGTTCCAAGGCAAAAATTGGAGTTGGACCCACATGGAATGTATCTGTGCTCCAATTATCTGGATCGTAGAGAGCTGTTTGTTTCTTTCTATTTACAATTTGCAAGGCCATAAATCTTAGCGCTTGTTCTACGAGGTATCGAGGATCAATATCAATTTGATAAGTGAGGCTAATTGCTCAAGGTTCTGAGGAGCCTTGCGTAGATCGCTTAACACGATTAGACATTATTGTATCAGAAATTTAGGTTATTTGAAATGTGGTAGGAATAGAGTTAGTAGGGGTGAGCTGTGTGCAAGCTTTCAACGAAGTTGGAGATTCAGGCCCTCCTTCTAGAGCCAAAATGTTAATGGATAAATTAATCAACACCTAAATGTGTATAAGAAAGGAATTGTTTTAGAGAAGAGCCTTGTCGAGGAAAATGGGAGTCATCGAGGATAGGCATGAAGTCATTGAGGACATCAAGGTTATATGCAAAGCTGTCATAGTCATCGATTTTGTATGTTTACTCGTGTCGAGCTTTAGCTTTGATATCGATGTCTTTGATATTGTCGAGGAATAAGTTATTCAAAGTGAGACTAATATAGATGTCAACGACGTTCTAAACAATTATGTGGCTTAGTGAAGTTTATATTAACGTGATCGATGGTAGTGAGGTTATAAGCTCGGATAAAACTTAACATAACATATAAATGTGTAAATCATAGCTCAAATCAAGTTAATCGGACCATCTCCTTGTTAATTGAACAAATCACTGTAGATCAACACTTTTAATATTAAAATGAGCAAAATCCCCAATTTGATTTACGGTTTTAAAGGAGTAAGAAGAGAGAATCCAAGAACTCGGCCCCCAAATGAAGATCCCTGGGTCCTGTTTATAGAGTTTGGTGGGTGGTGAACCTTGGCATCCACAAATCTTGGCGTCTTCATCGTCATCGAGTTTTGATACTACTAGAAAATGCAATTATTCCGACAGCATCAAGCGACGGCTTCTGACTGCCAATTTCCGACGGCTTCTGATGGGCCATCGACGGCCGTCGGAAGCCGTCGGAAATTTGCGAATTACAGGGTTCAGTCGAGCCTTCTTCATCCTCATTTGCAACACGAAATTTTTTAACCCAAAATCCCCAAATCTTTCTGCCAAGCTTCCAATCACCAATTTCGAGCTTTCGGATCCTCCCTGGTTGCGTAATCAACGTCTATTGCTCTCTAACTCAGGTATAATCTCTTATTTTCGCCAAAAATCTAATTTTTACCCTAAATCTAGATATGCATAAGTTGTTAAATTAGAGCAAATTAGTGATTGCAATTGTTTCCAATAGCCTAATAATGGTTTATATCATCCCATGGTATACCTATTTCATATGTTACCATGAAATTGTAAAAAGTATTTATAATTTGTGATTGTGTATGTATATGTAAACCATTGTATATGCGTTGTTTCTACAATTGTATTGTGTTAATTGGAATAAGACATGAGTCATATAACATCTTGACTTATGCCACAATAATGAATGCACGAGTCTAAAAGAAATTTGACTGTATTGGAAAATGACAACGATACTAAAGCAACCTTATTCGATGAAATACGCGGAACAAATGTGCTAAATTAATATTTTTTTAAATATATAAAATTAGTAAGTATATATTATTTTTTGTAAAATAATTTTTTACATCCCTTAGAGACTTTTTGGCCCCGTCCGATGGGTGTTGTGCATGATCGTTATATAAACAGTCGTTTTTGCCATAAAACGGCCATTTATACGCCTCTGGTATAATGCTTGTTGGATTTGTCCCTGTATTGGAAAATTTATAAACATAGTAAGCAATTACATTTCGCACATTATTTAATTTCAAACGGCTCACAAAATTTTGCCGTCACTTTTCTTTTTTATTTCCTGCGTACACGCGTTTGTGTACAATGCAGGAGACAAAAGGGAAGTGCTGTCGAAATTTTGTTGAATCATTTAAAACGAAATAATGTACGAAATGTAAGTGTTTACTATGTTTGTAATGGGAAGTAGGATGACTGACCAAAAAAAATGATATCTATAAACCAATAGTTCTATATTGTATTCTTAAATGGGGTAAAATTGACACGTATAAGTTTTGTATCGATACATTGAAAAATAAAATGTAATGGAACATATGACCAATATTTATTTTTGAATTTGTGAAATATTTTTTCAAATATGAAAAATGTTTGATTATTTTATTGATCGGAGGAAATAGATGTTTTGGGAGTTGCCTTATCGGAAACACTTTTGCTTCGTCATAATATTGATGTGATGCACAATGAGAAAAATGTCTTTGATAATGTTTTTAACACAATTTTGAATGTCAAGGGGAAGACTAAGGACGATTTGAAATCAAGACGCGATATACAAGAATTATGCAAACGTCCTGAGCTTCATATGAAAACAAATGACAGTAAAAACCCAAAGCATGTTACGAGTTAGATAATAATCAAGTTAAAGTTGTGTTAAAATGGGTGGAAGGGTTAAGATTTCCTGATGGGATTTCATCAAATCTTCGTAGATGTGTTGACTTTAAAAACGGTAGATTGAGCGAAATGAAAAGCCATGACTGTCGCATTATGATGGAAAATTTATTACTCGTTCTATTAAAAGAACTATTGCCGTTAAAAGTTTGAAAGGTAGTAATTTAGCTTGGTCTCTTTTACAAAGAGCTTTGTTCGACTACTTTAAAAGTGCAACGTTTACGTAAACTTGAAGTAGATATTCCTATATTGCTCTGCAAATTGGAGAAAATATTTCCACTAGGTTTTTTTTAATGTAATGGAAGATTTACTGTTCATCTCCCATTTGAAGCACGACTTCGAGGTCTTGTGCAATATGGATGGATGTATCCAATTGAGAGGTATGTAATATGTTACCTATTAATTTAATTACATTCGGAAGTTAAAGTTAATGAAATTAATTTTGCATAGATACTTGAATCATTTAAAGAAAAAAGTGAGGCAAAAAGCATGAGTTGTAGGTTCGATATGCAAATCTTACATCGAAGAAGAAGCTTCGTTCTTCTTCTCTCACTATTTCAGTGACCATGTGAACATATCATTTGAAAGTGTTCCTCGTAATGGCGAAGGCGACGAACAAGAGTCCTCTCAAACAATGTTATCTATTTTTAGACAACATGGTCGATCTTCTGGGAAATGTGTAGAAGTATGGATAGACGATAGGGATCTTCATGTAGCACACACTTATATTCTTCTAAATTGTGCCGAGGTTGCACCATTTGTTAGGTAACCTAAAATAATAATTTATGATTTATTCATTTCCATAATGCATGTGCGTGTAGAATTTAATGCAATATTTTATTCATTTATGCAATATTTATGAAAGTGAACATCTGCATAGAGATCCCAGTAAAGAATTTTCTGATTGGTTTTCGAAGTACGTTTATGAACCGACAAATTGTGTGGTTGACGAAGGTTTGGATCATCTTGTGTTGGGACCAAAAATAAATGTCAAGACATATCCAATATTTTTGTCAATGGATATAAATTTAACACCAAAGAATACGGTGTAGAAAAATTAACTAATAACACAGGTGTATTTGTTAAAGGTAGTGATGATCTAGAAAACCACATAAATGATTTTTATGGCATTTCAACACAAATTTTGCAACTAAAATATTTCTCACGACCCACGGAGGAGGTGTTTCTGTTTAGATGCAATTGGTTTAGCAATGTTTCAGGTTTGGGAATTAATGTGCACAAGGATTATAATCTTATTGAAATAAAGCACACATTGCATTATCATAAGTACGATCCTTTTGTACTAGCCAAATAAGCATTGCCTCCTTAACCATCTCTAAAAGGAGATAAAGCAGATTGGTCGGCAGTTTTTAAAACAAAGGCCAGATTTATGTTTGATGGGAAGAATATTCCAAACGAACAAGCTTGCCAGGAAGATCTTAAGCAAAGCAACGAAATAATAATTACAGATGATCATACGGATTTTGGACTTTTGAACGATAAATCAAACATTTTGGTAGAAGCGTTTGAGAGTATGGAGGAAAATAACGTAGAATATGAGAATGAATCTGAATCGGAAGATGATGATGATTGATGTAAATGATGATCTTTATTTTGGTAGGTATGTAATTATGCAATTGATGTAATTGATGAGATTATGCAGTTGATGTAATTATGCAATTGTTGTAACTATGTTGAATTCTTGGTGTATTACGAAATTGATGTAATTGATGAGATTTATTTTGCTAGTTATGTAATTTATGTCATTTATGAAACCGAATCTGTTTATCGTTATTTACATCTTTTATGGCATTACCATTTCTGTCATTTATTTAGAAATTTATGTTAAAAATGCAATGTATTCTGCTTATCGTCGGAATATGAGACCCAATCTGAATCAAGTATACTTTGCACTTTATGTACTTTATATCATTTATGTCATTTAACTATAAATTATATTTCATTATCACGTTGATGTGTCAGTGACAGTTATCATGTCATCCAAAAGGAGGAGTTCCTCCCACTCTTCAAAAGGTGATGGCGGCTGTCCACCGCAACCGCCACACCTAACTGTCGTGACTCTAGTACCTATAGCCAAGGGGTAAGTATTAAACTTTTTTCAGAATCTTAAATATTTTGTGTACGATATACTAATCTGTATCATATTTAACATAGGGGGTTTGAGCTACGGCCATCAATTATAGTTCTATCGGCTTCAATGGAGGCGTATAAGAGCAAGATGTCGGTTTGTTGGCCAAAGTGGAATAACATCCCTCCCCACATCCTCGAGTGTATTTGGTAGGATTTCATTGTAACTATAATCTTTTGCTTTCCATTCTTAATTTTTTTTCCGCTTATTTATTGTTCACCTTTTATTGTTTAATTTTTGGTTTCTTGTTTATCATGAAACACAGGCCGCCGTGGACAAATAGTCAGATGACCTGCAGGTGGTACGACATTACTGGATGCAGAATATGAGGAAGAACTACAGGGATTCCATGTCGACGGTGAAGCATAAATGGCAGAAGCCAAACTGGATAGGGATGAGTGTTTGGGAATGATGGCTGAAACATTGGGATAGTGATGAGGCAAAGGTAAGTGTACTAAACTTTTATTAATTATTTGATTGATACATAAATATCAAAAAATATTTGGTAAGTAAATAATGTATATAATTTAAATGTACAGGCAGAGTCGGAAAGAAACTCTACAAATAGGAACGAAAATCCCATCACTCATCAAGGAGGGTCGAAGTCGTTCCACCAGTATCGCCAGGAGTTGGTAAATTTATTAAATGTGAATTTTAAATAGTTATTATGCTATATAATTTTGAATATACAATAACAGTACATAATAATCAATTTCAGGAAGTTAAGGCGCAGGATCTTGTGTTGTATATAGATGTATTTACCCGTATGCATGTCGTCGAGCATGTAAATCCGGACAGGACAGTTTCATATACATGGCAAGACGATAAATCGAGCAAGAGCCATGTAAGCATATTTTTGTTTATGTACTATTAGTAAATTTTTTAGTCGTTAAATTATAATGAATTAAGATATCATGATATTAATTTTAACTTCATTTTTATTTGTTACTACAGGCAAGGTTTATGGAACAACGCCAGAAACTCCTGGAGGATACCGGTCGAAAGAAGCTCACGACGGATGAGGAGGACATTACTTTTGAGTAAGTCATGAATCCATCGTCATGGAACAGGCGCTACGGCTTTGGCAATCAAGTGGTAATGAATAATATGTTAATATATAACAATTAATAATCTTTTAGTTCTAAAGAACTTCACATCGCCTTAGTTTCAGTAATAAGTTTATAGATATAACAATTAACACATTATATTGTAAGTTTGATAGTAAGAATATAGACTAAATTAACTAAGTGTTGCAGGCTAGCAGATAGAGGCGAGCCAGCCAACCAACCAGAGCTGATATCGATCAAGCAGAGATCGAATAGTTGAGAGCTAGGGTGGTGCAACTGGAAGATCAGAACAGTTGTCAGACCATCAAGATGACATAGCTGGTGGATCAGCGTATTACTGAGTACATGCAGCAATATGGTGGCCGCTTTCCATCTTCTACTGGTTCGGGAGGTTCTGGAGCTGATTGACCGGAGTGATAGGTATGTAGTATGTTTTTTTGGGTTTTGTGTCATTGTTTTGTAAGTTTGGATGATACATTGAGTTAGTGGATTTGGATTTGAACTATCGTGTATATTGTTTAATGATACACTTGGTGGTAGTGATTATGACATTTGGGAGTTTATTGTAAGGAGTTGGTGAAGCATTGATGCATATATTGTACAATTAGATGTATGTGAATTATGGTAGTGAAGTTTGGTCTGATTTTACATGAATTGGGTTGGATTTTAAATGAAATGGGTTTGATTTATGTCTTTATGATATTTGATTATATTTCTATGGGTTGATTTCTAGTTGAATATCTGAGTTGGATATATTAAGTTGGGTGAAAGATATTGTATTTATGAATTGTCAATGGAAGGCCAAATCGCAGCTGAAATGCAGAAAAAATTTGCAGTTTTTCCGACGACTTCCGACGGTCTGTAGGTCAAAATTCACTAACATGTTCCGACGGCTACAAGTGGCGAAATTCTGATGTCTCCCGTCGGCTTTCGCCACAAAGTGTAACCGTCTATGTGGCTTCAGACGGCCATCGGACTGTCGTCGAAAGCCTTCAAAAGCACAGTCGACGAACGCTATCAGGAGCCATTGGAAAATCAGTTCACCGACGAGTTAATTTGTGGCGGCATTTTTCGACGGCTCCCGACGGCTTCCGACGGCCCCCGACGACTTCCGACGGCCGCCGATGGTCAGGAGCCATCGGAAAATACTATGTTTCTTATAGTGTGATGATGGCAGTTTTATCGGCCTCGGTATTGATGGCGTTGTCATACTTCAATGTTTGTACTTTTGATCCTTGACATCAATCTTGTGTTATTATTGCTCGGTCTCATCCTTCTCTGTTAATCCTCAAAGCCAATGAAGTGCGGCTTCGATAATATTTATGAACCTTGACATTGCTTAAATAAGGTTGATGTTACGTCACCTCTTAATCCTCGACGACGCTCATGACCCCTAGTCATTGATGTGATCTTAATAAGTGGTGATATGGAGACGGAAATTTTTAGTTTTTCGACAAGGCTAGGTGTGTCGTCATCGAGAAAAGATTGCATGTTTCAAGGAGGCTTGACGACATCGAATAGAGACGATATTAAATAGGAGTGACATTGATTAAGCTCGACCTGGCATTGAAGAATGTTGACGTGGTTGAGTAGCGACATTGAGGTCTTTGATGTTGATGAGAACTTAAATGTTGACAATCATCTTCAATGTTACCTTAGCATCTGGAGTTTCAAGCCTTGACATGAAACCATGCTTCAAACATCGACGTGCACCCTTGCTTCAAACTTCAACATGAACCCTTGCTTGCTGCATCCATGCTAATATCGACACTGTCGTATCCAACGACGTCGAGCCTAAATCGTTGTAGGACTTTCTCAATAACGATATGGTAGTAACACGTAAGTAATTAGTTTTAGAAAACTTTAAACTAATGTAATTTTTAATTTTAGTTTTATGTAAGTGGTTTAGTCATGTGTACTTTTGACTGTTTATAGGATCAAAAGTTTTTGGTTTTTGTTTGTTGAAATGAAAACGAATGGCACTTGTTTTTGATTGTATACTTGTGTATGTGGGTGGTATATGATGCAAATATGCACTGGTATGAATCATATCTTTTGTGCTGTTACAATAAATATATAGATCGATCGGTATGAATTCCATCTCCTTTGCATATCTGTTACAATAATTATATAGATGTTCTTTTGTGCTGTTCATTCAATCGAAAAATGCATTGTGATGTTAGTTCAGTAGAAAAATGTATAACCGTTGAATTATATTTAGTATAAATTAGGGGCATTTATAGCTGGCAGTATTTGTTTGTTCTTCACATATTGAACTCAAATATTAGGGGCATTTACGAGAGCCTTTATTATTTTAAAACTTTCAAGTGCTAATACAATTGCTTCTAAACCACATAGCATAAAGGCGAATGAAGTTGCAAACACGTCTCTATTTCTTTTTAAGGGCTATATTTATAGAGGTGGATGTAGATTTGCCTCTCATTGTTATAGAGGGGTTATTAAATATAATTTGGTCTGTAATCTAAATGCCTTTATATCTCTGAATTTTGGCAGTTCTTCTTTCTTATTTCGTCACTCCCTATATTTTTCACTACTGTTTGAGCTTTTCAGACGTGGGAAGTAGACAAAATGTCATATGCATGAGAGATGTATGAGTAGTTATAAAATGTGGTAGTACATGCATGAGAGATACACAACTGTTTAGATTTCATCACGTGGTTATACATAAATTCATAAGATGCAAACTTATGATAAGGTAAGCATCAGAAGCTTACATGTAGTTGACATTCAATAAGATCTATAATATGACAAGAATTCTTATCCCAGTGCACTATAAATTATTGAGTGAGAATTTGTGAATACTCTGAATTAACAAAATGAATGGTGCAGCCTAAAAATTTTACATTTTCTGAGTACATAGTTTTCAACAAAAAAAATTTGGTCAATAGTACATAAATAGATGCAACTAATTAGTCCTCTCATCTCGACCTTATAAATACCATGGTGCAAGCTTGCATCCTACACAACCTAATCAAACATCAAACCGAACAAAACCAACCTATAAAGAATGGCATCAGAGAACCTGAAATTCGCAGTCCACAGACAATCTCTAGTACTCATAACCCCTGCAGAGCCAACCCCTTACAAACTCAAACCACTCTCTGACATTGATGATCAAGAAGGCCACCGCTTCCAAATCCCTGTCATATAATTCTACCGTAGCAGAGAAGTGTCGGTTCTTGATCCAGCAAAAGTCATAAAGGAAGCCATTGCCAAAGCGCTGGTACCGTACTACCCTTTCGCAGGTAGACTAAAAGGGGGCACATGAAGAAAACTATATGTGGAATGCACAGTGGAGGTTGTCCTGTTCATTGAAGCAGACGCTGACATCACACTTGATCAGTTCGGATCCGAGCTGCATCCCCATTTCCTATGTCTAGATGAGTTGCTGTTCAACGTTGAAGGCTCTGATGCTTTTATTGGTTGTCCCTTGCTACTGGTTCCGGTAACTCGCCTGGTTTATGGTGGTTTCATCTTTGCGCTCCGTCTCAACCACACCATGTCGGATGCATTAGGCCTGGTACAGTTCATGGAAGCTGTAGCACAAATGGCATGTGGATCCAAACACCCAACCATCAAAACGGTCTAGAATCTTGAGCTGCTGAACGCACGTAATCCACCGAACCCTTGTTTAATTATAGATAATTATGGTTCAAATAACAATAATGATAATGAAGATCATCTACAATCTGCAATTCTGGATTTGGATAAGCCCATTGAAACAGCCCATTCACCTGAGCAAGCTGCACTGGCTGAGGAGTTTGACTCGGCCATGTCTCACACTGCTGACCCATTTGATTTTCTCTTATTAAAATTCAGAAGGTGTTAACAATGCTGGGGCAGAAATGGAAATGGTGGATGCTATTGATCAGTTTGATATTTCTAAACTGCATATACCAAGAATAAAGGCTACTGGTAAGAACAAGTGTAATAAAGAGAAGAAAGCTTTTAAGCAAAAATACATTTATATAAATCCAGACTGGGATGAAATGTCAATCAGGTTAAAAGCTAAAAGTGTTGAGAATAAAAGAAGAGGTAAGAGTACTTTAGTATCAGGTACTATTTAAACTATTACTTTTGTTTCCTGATTATGTCTATACTGGCATGGAATGTAAGAGGTATGAATTCCTCTTTTAAACAATCTGATATCTTACATATGTTTAGTGTATACAAACCCTATGTTATAGCATTGATTGAGAATAAATTGAATGAAGGCAATTTTGAAAATTTTTATCTTAAATTACCCAAAAAATTAGAAAGCTATAAATAATAATGATTGTGGTTGTAAAGGCAGAATTATTGTTATTTGGGATTCTAATATTTGGAATATGTTACATAGTAATAAAGATAAACAGTTTATAGATTGTCAATTTAAAAAATTGGTGGTTTTTCTCTACAAATATATGGTAGCAATTTTGAAAATGAAAGAAATGGCATGTGGAACATGCTAAAAGCTTTAAATTTAAACTACAATTTTCCTTGGCTTATTTTAGGGGATTATAATACCGTTTTACATGCATCTGAAAAATTTAGAGGTAATAAAATACCTTAAAGAAAATTAGACAAACTTAGTAAATTTTTAATTGAGACTGGGTTAATAGAACCAAATATTAGTGGTAATAAATTTACTTGGAATGTTATAGAAAGGAATATTCGTTGTAAATTAGATAGAGCTTTGACTAATAAAGAATTTTCAAATGTTTTCCCCAAATTTATTTGTTCTACTCTTGAACAAAATATTGGATACTCCTATACTGATCACTCTTTTTGAGGATTTAACCACTGGTAAAAAAATACCACCTTTTAGATTTAAGAATGGGTGGGTTTTGGCTGATAATTATAAAGTCCTAACGGAAGAATGTACGAACTTTTCTTGTAATGGTACTAAACAGTTCTAATTTAATATGTTTCTGAAGAATGCCAAAAGTAAACTTAAAGTCTGGAATAAAAATAACTTTATGAAGAATAATAAGCTGGAACTGTTAAGATAGGAATGTAGACTTTTACAACAAATAGTTGATAAAAATCCTGGGGATATTACTGCTGTTAAAAATTCTTTTCCAATCAGCAAAATTTATCGACAAAGCTGTATACTAATACTATGAATGCTAAGCAAAAAGCCAAGATTGATTGCTTAACAATAGGCGATGATTGTACTAAATTTTTTCATGCAAAAATGAGTAGTAGGAAGCATATAAATAACATATGTAATGTTATTTATAAAACTGGCAATCTAGTTAATGCTTATGGTAAAGTGGTTAAAGATGAAGTTGACTATTATGAAAAACTTTATTTTTCTGAATCTAGCATTAATAACTTTCCTCATATTATTTGTAAAATTGTTTAAATGCCAAAGCTTCTGATATATTGCTTTCTCCAATTTCTATTAAAGAAATTAAATATATAGTGTTCAATGCTGGTGACAACCAAAGTCCTGGCCCTGATGGCTTTAATGCAAAATTTTATAAAAATCATTGGGATAGCACTAAAGGTCAGGTTCTGGATGTTGTAAATGAATTTTTTGATAAAGGAAAAATTCTTAAAAGAATTAACCATACTTGTATTACTTTAATCCCCAAAAAAAATCCCACTTGCATCGGTGATTATAGACCCATCTCTTGTTGCAATTTCATTTATAAAATTATTGCTACTGTATTAAGTAATAGGATTAAGAATTTCCTACCATTTATTATCTTTGAAAATCAGAGTGCATTTGTTCCTGGCAGACTCATTTATGAAAACTCTCTTCTAGCCCATGAACTATTCAGAAACTTTTATTCTAAAAATGTTAATAATGTTTGTATTAAAGTGGATTTGCAAAAAGCCTATGACAAAGTAAACGGAGCTTTTACATATCATATAATGAAATTTATGGGTTTCCCTAGTAAATTTTGCAGTTTGGTTTTTGAATGTATAAACTCTCCTACCTTTTCTATTCTCATTCAGGGTAAGTCAGAGGATTTTATAAAAAGTAATAGGGTATTAGGCAAGGTGATCCATTATCACCTTACCTATTTACTATGGTCATGGAGTACTTTTCTATATTAATGGAAATAAAAGCTATTAAAGGTAATATTACTCCTATGAATAAAATCTAGCCTTGTATTAATCATCTTATATATGCAGATGACCTTATGGTTCTTACTAAGGCTAATAATACTAATGTAGATACTATCAAAAACATTTTTGACAAAATTTATAAATATGCTAGCCTCCAACTTAATGAATGCAAAAGTAAAGGTTATTTCAGTAAAAACAATAGATATAAAAATGAAATTTTAGAATCTCTAAATATAGCAGAAGGTAAACTTCCTATTAAATATTTGGGTCTGCCTTTATCTATTAACCAGATTAGGGATTCTGATTACTTTATGCTTATTGAAAAAAATTAAGAAACAAATGGAAACTTGGTCTTGTAAACTTCTTTATATTACTAGCAAATTGGAGCTTATAAAAACTGTGATTTATGCCATTATTTTATATTGTCTACAAACATATTATATCCCAGCCGTTTCTATTAAAAAGATTGTAAGTAGATGTGCTGATTTTTTTATAGAGTGGTAAATATCATAAAATCAGCTGGGAAAAAGTGTGCAGACCTAAAAAAGAAGGGGGATTTGGTATTAGGGACATGAATGATCTCATTCTAACATGTCATTTAAAACTATTTTTGAGATTTTTGACTGCAGACTCTCTTTGGGCAAGATGGATAAAGTCCAAAAAACCTCAAAAATGATAATTTTTGGACTGTTTTACCAAAAAATAATCAGTCTTATGCATGAAAACAAATTTTAAAATGCTGGAATATTGGTAAGTCTTTTTGGAGAGAAAATTTAAACTAGGAGAACAAACTAGTTTATGGTTTGACCCCTGGTATAATAATGAGTCTTTTGTTAATAAAGTGGGTCGGGATAGTTTGGTAATTTGTGGTGGGGTTAATGATACAGTGTCTATGATAATAAAAGATAATCAATGGCAACCACAATTGCACCCTATTACACCCCCCCATAAGAATAGTATATGTCAAATTCCCATTGATATTCATGCAGACAGTGATTATTGGGAGTGGAAAGCAAGCTGCAGAGAGAAGTTTTCTTTTAAAACTACTTGGGAAAATATTAGAAATAAAAGACCAACTGTTGAATGGTATAACTGTATATGGAACAAAGTGAATTGTCCCAAGATGGATTTTTGTACATAGTTTGCTATTAATAACAGATTGCCAACTTGGGATAAAATAAATAAATGGGGAAATTCAAACAATTCACTTTGTTCCTTATGCAATTTAGTAAATGAAAGTGCTAATCATCTGTTTTTTGAATGCAATTATTCTTACTACATCTGGAATCGTATTCAAACCATACTGCATATTATCAATAATGACCAGATGGATCTACTGCAAGCTATTCAACATATCAACAACAAATTTAAAGCTAAAACTAGTAAAAGAGATTTTGCTCACATATTAATAACTACTGCCGTGTTTCATATATGGAAAGAAAGAAACTTTCGAACACATAATAAAAGCAGTATGAATTGAGAGCATAAATGGATACTTATCGAGACAGACATCAGGATTATTCTTCATAAATCAAAGAGAAAAGTCGAGGATCAAACCAAGTTCTATTTTTTAGCAGATGAATGGAACCATGTGTTAGTCCATGAGATGATGGTTTTGATGACAACAACCTTAGAATAAGATTATAAAATATAAATACTAACATTATAGTTTAGAAATATACGTATATGCAGGATTTAACCATGCAGGTATAAAGAATGAAGACTATACAGTATAGAGATTCAAGATATCAAGATTTAAGGCACATGAGTATTAAAATTATCAAGAGTTCAAGATAAGTATTGAGTCTAGAATTATGTTAAAACTTCATAATAGCACTGAAATCTTTACTCCATTTTTCTTTTGGGATGGAACCTATTTCTACCTTTTTAGTGGCTTACAAACCCATGAGAAGTAGCTTAAAAACCTACGACAAGTGGCTTACAAACCCACGAACATCCTGGTTTTGTACAAGTTCTCGAGTCCTGACATGATGAGATACTCTACAGGAAGAAGCTTGCAAAACTACTTCAAAATGTTTTTCAAAACAACTTCGGAATGATTTTCAAAATTGCTTTTCAAAATGTTTTAGCCTTAAAAATTATCTTTTCAAATGATTTTCAAAAAAGATGTTTTAGCCTTAAATATTCTTGTTTTTAAACTTCGTTTTTTTAAACTACCTTTTAATAATAATATATTTGTACTTGGATTTAAATATAAAATTATAGTAAAATTATATATATATTGTTCTCTATATTTATCTATGTATTTTATCTATAGTCAAGTATATTTATAAAGTTTATAATAGTTTTAATATAAGATAAAGGTTATTTTCAAAGAAAATCAAAACATCAAAATTTCCTTTGGGATGTCGACATGCCCTAGTACCCCATGTCGACATAGTGTCAGTTAGTTTCAAATTTTGAATTTCAAAAGAAGTGTCTATTCGCCATAACCTTTCACGAATGGACATGACTGTTGTTCTTCTATAAATAGGGGTTAGTTTCAACGAATTTTATATCAGATTCTTTGGTTTTTCACTTCTCTTCTTCTTCCACATTTTCTTATTCAAAATCCTATCATCACTCTACCGAAATCAACATTAAATCTAACTAGATTATCTCTGGTTTGATTCTCTATCACTATCTCAACAAGATCCAAGTGCTATTCAGAGTTATAGGCTTCTTTGTAATCTATCTAGCGAGAAAAGGTGTGATTGTAGCCTTGGAAATCAACCAAGCGAGAAAAGGTGTGATTGTAGCCTTGGAAATCAATTGGGTTGACTTGTTGCCCTGGAAATCAAGTATCTCTACACAGAGGATTGTGATTCTGGAGGGTGTACCTCGTAGCCTTGAAACCGAGGGTTGTAATTGTTGAATTGCTTTTGAAAGAAAATCCGTACTTAGTTGTGCGGGACTGGATGTAGGATAATACCGAACCAGTATAAAATCCGGTGTGTTCTTTCCTTTACTGCATTTACTTTATTTCTGCATCTGTGTTTGATTCTGTGATTATATCTGTGTCTGAATTTTACATACATCTGTGTACAAATTAACATAAACTTAAAAAGATTTAGTAATTTCTTGTAAACACTATTCACCCCCCCTAGTGTTATTCCTAGCCTTAAGATTCGTAATCCGCATTCCTCACATTTGGTATCAGAGTAAGGTTTTCAAAAGATTCATAATCTGATTTTTGAAGAAGTTTTTTTTTAAAATGGCTATGTTTAAGAAATTTGTTAATGCATGTTTAGAAATATTCAGATCATTATTGTCTCTTGGGTCTGCATATAATAAATATTCAAATACAAGTTGTCTACTAAGATTGTTTGATGTACAGGAATCATGCTTTATGGGAGTTGAGGAATCAATCTAGAACAAACAAACCGTGGAGATCAAAAAGGACAAATGGATACTCAATAGTGGATATTCTAGACACATGACTGGGAATCCGGATATGCTGAATGATATAATATACAAAGACGGAGGACTGGTTAACTTTGGAGAGAATTCAAAAGGTTATGTGATTGGCATCGGCAAAGTCGGTAACTCTGAAACTCCTATTATTACTAATGTTTTGCTAGTTAAGAATCTGAAACACAATCTGCTAAGTATATGTCAACTATGCGATAAAGGATATAAAATTAAATTTGAAAAAGATAAGTGTCACATTGAAGATAATAATTCAACCATAATATTTGAGGGAATTAGGAAAAAGAATATTTATATTCTTAGTATGAAAATTTCAAATGATAACTTGTGTCTTTTGGCAAATGCAAGTGACCCTTGGATTTGGCATAAGAGATTTGGGCATTTGAATTTCAAACTCTTATCTAGACTATCAAAACATGATCTAGTAAGAGGCCTCCCTAAAATTAATTTTAAAGTAGATAGTATATGTGATGCGTGTCAACTAGGAAAACTTAGAGAAAGTTCTTTTAAATTAAAAGATTTGATTTCAACTTCAAAACCTCTTGAATTACTTCATCTTGATTTATTTAGTCCATCTCAAATTTAGTCATTAAATCACAGTAAATATGTTTTTGTAATTGTAGATGATTATTCTAGATTTACATGGACAATATTTTTAAAACATAAAAGTGATACTTTTGAATATTTTAAGAATTTTTCAAAAAGGGTTCAAAATCAATTTTCTCAAAAAATTATAACCATTCGTAGTGATCACGGTGGTGAATTTGAAAATGAAAAGTTTGAAGAATTCTGCAATAAAAAGGGAATAATTCACAATTTTTCATTTCCAAGAACTCCACAATAAAATAGTGTGGTAGAACGTAAAAATAGGACGATTCAAGAGTGTGCGAGAGCTATGCTTTCTGATAATAATTTACCAAAGTATTTTTGGGCAGAAGCAGTTACTACCGCCTGTTATATTTTAAATAGAATTTTAATTAGACCTTTAACTAGTAAGACATCTTATGAACTTATTTACTCAAAGAAACCTAAGGTATCTTATTTTAGAATTTTTGGAAGTAAATGTTTTATTTTAAATACAAAAGATAACTTAGATAAATTTGATCCTAAATCCGACAAAGGTATCTTTATTGGATATTCTAATAGAAGTAAAGCATACAGAGTATTTAATTTAAGAACTAATACCATCGAAGAAACAATGCATGTTTCATTTGATGAAAATTTCAAAAATTTTGAAGAAATAAATGATGAAGAGGATTTAATCACTCAAAACCAAGAGTCAACTGAAACTAATAATGAATTAAATCATCCTAATAAAAGGATTAAACTTTTAAAAGATCACCCTATAGAAAATATACTTGGAGATATGCAATCTGTTGTTAAAACTAGAAACCAACTAAGTCAAATGAGTAATGTAGCTTTTATATCAACTATTGAACCTAAAAATCCAGAAGAAGCATCAACTGATGATTCATGGATTTTTGCTATGCAAGAAGAATTAAATCAATTCACCAGAAATGATGTTTGGGAACTTGTTCCTAGACCTGAAAATAAAACAATAATTGGAAAAAAATGGGTTTATAAAAATAAAATGAATGAACAAGGAGAGGTTGTTAGAAATAAAGCCCGGTTAGTCGCTCAAGGTTATTGTCAAGAAGATGGAATAGATTTTGATGAAACCTTTGCCCCCGTAGCAAGATTAGAAGCCATTAGGATTCTACTTGCCTTCGCAAATCATAATAATTTCAAATTATTTCAAATGGATGTTAAAAGTGCATTTTTAAATGGTTTTGTAAAAGAAGAAGTATTTGTTAAACAACCACCACTTTTTGAAAATGATAAATTTCCAAATCATGTTTACAAAATTAAGAAAGCTCTATATGGTCTAAAGCAAGCTCCTAGAGCCTGGTATGATAGACTAAGATCTTACTTGTTACAATCAAATTTTGAAATAGGTAAAGTAGATAATACTCTTTTTATTAAAAGAAATAAAAATGATATTCAACTAGTACAAGTCTACGTAGATAATATCATTTTTGGTTCAACTAATTTTGAAATGAATAAAGAATTTTCTTAAATAATGACAAAAGAGTTTGAGATGAGTCATATGGGTGAATAAACTTCTTTTTAGGATTACAAATATAACAATTAGATAATGGTATCTTTATTAGTCAAGAAAAATATGCTAAAGACCTAGTTAGTAAATTTGGTTTGACCACTACGAGTGGAAAACCCACTCCCATGGCGACCAATGAGTACCTTAGTAAAGAAGATCTCTCGAAAGATGTAGATCAAAAATTATATAGAGGAATGATTGGATCACTACTCTATATCACTACGAGTAGACCTGTTATCATGCATAGTGTCTGTCTCTGTGCAAGGTATCAATCCCAACCTAAAGAAACTCACTTAAAAGCTGTAAAACGTATTATAAGATATGTTAAACACACCTTTGATTATGGTTTATTTTATCCTAAAAATGATTCGTTTGACTTAATATCTTACTGTGATGCTGATTATGCTGGTTGTAAATTAGACCGAAAAAGTACAAGTGGAACTTGTCACTTTTTAGGGCATTCTCTGATTTCCTGGTTTAGTAAAAAGCAAAACACAGTTTCTCTTTATCAACAACTGAAGCAGAGTATATTTCTGCTGCTTTGGCTTGTTCTCAAGTAATATATATGCAACAAACTTTAAAAGATTTTGGCTTAAATATTTCAAAATCACCAATCTATTGTGATAATACTAGTGCAATAAATTTATCCAAAAATACTACTCAACATGCTCGAACTAAACATATTGATATCAAACACCATTTTCTCAGAGATAATATAAGTAGAGAAGTAATTACTCTCTACTATATCAATTCTGAAAATCAAGTTGCTGATATATTAACAAAACCCTTAAATGAATCTACATTTACTAAATTAAGAAGAGAATTAGGTATTTGTTCATTAACTGAAATATAAAATATAAATAACAAGTATAATTAAAAATTAATTCAAAATAAATTAAATAGGCAAAAATTCAAGACCTATGTCGACATCCCCCCTAGACCCATGTCGAGATATAACGTTTTTTTAAATTTTAAAAAAATTTCCCACCAAAATTTGAATAAGTGGCTATAAATTTCTCCTATTTCTAAATTTTCTTCATTCTCTCTGTTTTCTTTCTGTTCTATCTTCTGAAATCATTCTATCAATGGCCTCCTCTTCCAAATCAAACATAAAATCAATTTTTTCGTTTCCATCGCCTACTTCTGGTCCGTTTCAACAATCAACGCTCGCTCGTGTAACGAAAATGGAGAAGTCTCTGAAGGATACCCTTCAGTTAATGACTGAAATTCAAGTGATGCAACTTCGAATGGCCAAAGAACAAGAGAGGCAAGGCAAAATCCTTAAGAATTTGCAAAAATTTCTCATGGATAATCATGCTAACCCAATCCTGATTGACGAGGACTCTTCAGGAGATCATGAACAAGAGGAAAGCGAAGAAGAAGAAGAAGAACCAATGGAAGAAGAGCATGCAGAAGACGATGACAAAGTCGTTTGCGTTGGCGAAGTGTGCTTTGACAAAGATGGAAATCTTGTCGAACAATGTGGAAATTTCTGTTTTCACAATCCAAATTGTTCAGTTCATAGATCTCCTATGTTCAAAGACACACATTAGTTTCTTCTCTTTCTTTTCTATTTGTTGCTTGTTTTACGATCTCTACGAAAATGTAAATATAAACAAATTAATAAATAATGTATGTTCTTATATATGTTCTATTAAAATTATTATATAGATTCTTAGTTAGGAGAGTATGTAATTTAGGACTAAGTTTTAGGTTTACAAGTAAGTATTGATGATAACACTATCATCATATAGGATATTAGACTAAGAGTTATATATTTTGGAGTTAGTTTGTTTTTGTTGATGACAAAGGGGGAGAAATATAAAATAAGGTAGTTAGGCATAGATTAAGGGGGAGTTATTAGATTTAGGAGGAGTCAATAGGATAGAAGTAATATTTTATAAACAAAGGTTGTCATCATCAAAAATGGGGAGATTGTTAGTCCATGAGATGATGGTTTTGATGACAACAACCTTAGAATAAGATTATAAAATATAAATACTAACATTATAGTTTAGAAATATATGTATATGCAGGATTAAACCATGCAGGTACAAAGAATGAAGACTGTACAGTATAGAGATTCAAGATATCAAGATTAAAGACTCATGAGTATCAAGATTATCAAGAGTTCAAGAGTTCAAGATAAGTATTGAGTCTAGAATTATGTTAAAACTTCATAATAGCACTGAAATCTTCACTCCATTTTTCTTTTGGGATGGAACCCATTTCTACCTTTTTAGTGGCTTACAAACCCACGACAAGTAGCTTACAAACCCACGACAAGTGGCTTACAAACCCACAAACATCCTGGTTTTGTACAAGTTCTCAAGTCCTGACATGATGAGATTCTCTGCAGGAAGAAGCTTGCAAAACTACTTCAAAATGTTTTTCAAAATAACTTCGGAATGATTTTCAAAATTTCTTTTCAAAATATTTTAGCCTTAAAAATTATCTTTTCAAATGATATTCAAAAAAGATGTTTTAGCCTTAAATATTCTTGTTTTTAAACTTCGTTTGTTTTAAACTATCTTTTAATAATAATATATTTATACCTGGATTTAAATATAAAATTATAGTAAAATTATATATATATTGTTCTCTATATTTATCTATGTATTTTATCTATAGTCAAGTATATTTATAAAGTTTAAAATAGTTTTAATATAAGATAAAGGTTATTTTCAAAGAAAATCAAAACATAAAAATTTCCTTTGGGATGTCGACATGCCCTAGTACCCCATGTCGACATAGTGTTAGTTAGTTTCAAAATTTGAATTTCAAAAGAAGTGTCTATTCGCCATAACCTTTCACGAATGGACATGACTGTTGTTCTTCTATAAATAGGGGTTAGTTTCAACGAATTTTATATCAGATTTTTTGGTTTTTCATTTCTCTTCTTATTCCACATTTTCTTATTCAAAATCCTATCATCACTCTGCCGAAATTAAAATTGAATCTAACTAGATTATCTCTAGTTTGATTCTCTATCACTATCTCAACAAGATCCAAGTGCTATTCAGAGTTATAGGCTTCTTTGTAATCTATCTAGCGAGAAAAGGTGTGATTGTAGCCTTGGAAATCAATCAAGCAAGAAAAGGTGTGATTGTAGCCTTGGAAATCAATTGGGTGAACTTGTTGCCACGGAAATCAAGTATCTCTACCCAGAGGACTGTGATTCTGGAGGGTGTACCTCGTAGCCTTGAAACCG
Organism: Allium fistulosum; assembly: GCA_030737815.1. Lineage (NCBI taxonomy): Eukaryota > Viridiplantae > Streptophyta > Magnoliopsida > Asparagales > Amaryllidaceae > Allium > Allium fistulosum. The sequence goes on along the minus strand of CM060902.1, from coordinate 185,567,833 downwards.
AGGGTTGTAATTGTTGAATTGCTTTTGAAAGTAAATCCGTACTTAGTTGTGCAGGACTGGATGTAGGGTAATCCCGAACCCGTATAAAATCTGGTGTGTTCTTTCCTTTACTGCATTTACTTTATTTCTGCATCTGTGTTTGATTCTGTGATTATATCTGTGTTTGAATTTTACATACATCTGTGTACAAATTAACATAAACTTAAAAAGATTTAGTAATTTCTTATAAACACTATTCACCCCCCCATCTAGTGTTATTCCTAGCCTTAAGATCCGTAATCTCACACCATGAAGCTTGCAGCAAACATTTAGAGCTCTTTCTCGCTCGTACAAAAGAATCTCAAGACAATCAAAAACATTTGAAGTCAGTGGCCTAAATCAAAGCTCAGTCACAAGCAGCAAAGACTTTCATACTAACTAGTGAACAAATGAGGTTACTAGGATGAATCGTAGCTCATCTTTAGGCAAAATTGCAAATATGGAGATGGAATTAACAGATCTGAGTCGCAATGACCTCAGAACTGCTAATTCCTCTTTGTTTTCACTTCATTGGAGAAGCAATCACTTTAAATTGAATATTGAAGGGATGCAAGGTGGATTTTACAGTAGTTTATCATACTAGGAGAGAGGAGAATTGAGTAGTGTAAAGAATAATGGCAGGGAGACATAGATGGAGAATCGCCGATTCATCCTCTTCGCCATTTTGAGGGTTATGGTAGTTTGAGTTTTGAATGTATGTCGTCGTATTCGATTTGCTGGGTAATAAGAATAGTTGGCTCGGGTTTGTAATGTTTATAACTCGCTTTTGTAAACCGGGCTTGGCCAATTTATCTTGTTTCAAAAAAAACTATGAAACAATGCCTATGTATTGCTTTGAATAAATAAATAGTTCGATATTGTATATTGTTCCTTCCACTGTAAGATCTGCATCATATAGTTAGGATATCATTCAATTTGTCTATATTATTAATCCAATGATCAATTGTATTCGGCTGTCATGGTTTGAACATCTTTTCGAGAATTAAATCAGAGGGTTAAAAATGGTGGCTTGTTTCATTCTCTATCTTCGTTGTTCAGATCTGGCATTCATGTTGTATTTTGTTGAATCTTTATTAAATCGGAGGATTGAAAATGGCGGCTTGTTACATTCCCTGTTGTTCAGATCTGGCACTCATATTATATTTTAATGAATCCATTCTTGACAGACATCCTTGAGTTTCTCAACATTGCACCTATCTTGCTTTTGCCTAACTCCTACAGCTACTTCCATTTTTCCTATAACCTTTTTAAAGAGCTTGAGCCAATGACTTAGATCACTATAAGAAAATTTACATTCAAGAAACCTTAATTCTAGCATTTTTAAAAAAAATGTTATGTTTAAGTTTATAAAACATAAAATAAATATTCAAACTAGGAATCAAACACGTCATTCATTTGCAAGAGTAAACTTCATTTTGGAATGACCCATGGATTTCACCTTTAGCTTTGAACTACGATCTACACAATCTCTTCCAACCCTCTAATAACAAAAACGATCTTATCATTGATCTATATATACCTCTAGATGTTTTCAAATTGATCCTCTCTTTTTAACAACGACCTAACAGGAATATCATTAAGACAATTCCAACTTCTAATTGAGGAAAAAGAGCAGATAAATCATGAAGATCAACTTGATAAATTAGTTTAGGGTGTTTCTAAAATGAACACATAATGGTCTAAATCTATATACATCTCTTTAAACTACTGTGCAATAAATTTGGCCTATTTAAATATCTGTGGAAAACACATGCACCTCCTAATTCATATATATATATATATATATATATGAGAATTATAATACATGATGAATTAAGTACAATGGTAATGTTAAAATCTGAAATATCGAATAACAACAACAACACAAACTTGTGTTATTTCTACAATTCTAATCCAGAAACAAAAAACATGTTTTATATGAATATCATTATGTTCAATACATTATCTTTGATCTGATTACAGTTTTGATCTATAATGACTCGTTCAACGCCTAATGCATATGAATATTGGACATATTTTCAACTTATCTTTAACGAAGCACAACGAAAACTATTATATAACATTTATTCAATAACGAGCTGGTGTCTGTGGTAGGAAAGTAATAATTGTGTTTTGAAAAATGTTTATAAAGATACCTCTTCCCTATTATTCTTTACTTTTTGGTATATTTCCGTTGGATCTGGGCTGGCATGCAGCAGGTTAAATGAGTGAATTTTTTTTTCTAACTATTTTAGATCTTATTAGGTTTATAAAGTCAAGACTGATTTAGATCTGGTCAAAATTAATTTTAAGTAAAAGAACTATGTGATTTAATTCATAAAAAGGGTTTATTTTGGTATTATAATTGTATTATATAATGTGTGCGTGTGTATCATATACTTATGTACGTATATGTGCACGTACAACATATACATTGTGCATGGTTTAAAATGCTCGTATATAAGTGCTAGGATTTACATTGCAACGAACATGTTACCCTCTCCATACACAAACATATACTATTATAAAAGTATTATTATTTATATTTGTTATCCATAAAATGTTCTTATGAATAAAAGTATGAAAGAATGAACGCAAGAGCATTGATAAGAATCAAAAAGCACCAAGTTGATCTAGTGAAACATAGCTTCCGACAAGGACGTAGCAGCGCTAGCAGTGCCTTTCGATTAAGACAGAGGGATGTTTCGACTATGTCAAAGGAGAGCATTCGACAAGGTTGGAGGCTACCTTTCGAAGGTGATAACAAGCATGTTAACAACGTTCAAATCAGTCAAAAGAAGACCTCTTGAGGGCAATGGATAGCGTACGCTCTATTTTTTGCCCCAAACCATCTGAAACATCTTAGTTTCACCTTCATTCCCTTCCTCCAGAGAAGTATTCAACCAATTAAACCCTATCTAAAGCATATATAGCCTTTCGAAACGGTTAGTGCCACCCTCACCTAGGAAAAAATAACTACACATCTGTTATCATGAAGGAATAAGTTTCCAAATTAGATAGGAGAGTGGCTTCCAAAAGAAACCATTTGCAGCAAAGCCTTTTAGGGTGTTTTGACTCATTCGAGGCCAAAGGAGGACATGTTTCGATAGCGTTGAAGGCTGACACCCAAGCCAACTTATGCAACATATCAACATTCAAGACAAAAGCGCATCAGTAGACCCTTCAACGATTGAAATTTATCAAGCAACACCTATTGACGAAGTCGAAAGGAAACAAAGCAAGATAGAGGCATAGCTTCAAGCGGTAATAGAAGAATAACTAAAACCCTTTCGACCAAGTCAAAAGGTTTGGTTTAGGAGACATTCATGAAAGTAGGAAGATAGACCTTTCGACCGCATCGAAAGATTGGAGTCGAAAGGGACCCAACTCGCACCTATAAATATGACCGCAGAGTTTAGTTGTTGAGGGGATTCCTTTCACTTCTCACTTCTATTTTTCTTATGCTTGTAAGCCCTAATTCTAAAATTAAATTGGGAGTTTGGTCAACTTGTACAGTTAAGTTAAATAAAAGAAAGATTATAATAATTTTGATTATGCTACACCTATGGGGTTCTTATGTTATACGACTGTTTCCATTCAGCATTTGGACTTAGTCAAAAGGTTACCTATCAACTAAGTCGAAACCACATCTTTTGTTTCCTGGGAACCTTAGCTCAAGTCAATTAACTTGCAAATCATACCCCTTTCGACTGAGTCGAAACCTTTCTAATCCAACAGCTTCATAGACTCGCTAGATCCTTAACTCATGCTTCTTGTAAGTATCGGAAGGTGGTTTTGATGGAATTCTAGTCAACCTATTCGAAAGGAAGTACCAAGAGGAAATATACCATTTCGATTGTGTCAAAAGGTACCAAAAGCAGAATCTTGATCACTTTTTCCTACCATAAAAACCTCAGCAACTTCCACCCATTCGAAGGGTCTTCTGAAAGAATTACTAATACTCCAACATGAAATTTGAAGTGCTGACAAGTTTTCTTATCAACATTTTTGATGAAAGAATTACTCATCCTCCAATGTGAAATTTGAAGTGTTGATAAGTTTTCTTGTCAACATTTTTGGTGCTAGAAGGAGGGCTCGAACCTTCGATCCCTGATAACTTTCATATCAGATTAATTGCATAAAGTCGGTCGTTTGAATGAAGAAAAATGGTAAGAGAAAGGAGTAATAACAGTAATCCAAGTGAAGAAGCTGCTTCACAATCAACTTTGAAAGGTCACATTATCTGAAACTTTAACTTAGGGAACACTGGAGTTGGGCAGCACTCCACCCTAACAAAATTGGAAAGCAATATAATCAAGGTCCAGAATTAACGGCCACAAATGGTAGCAATACAAGAGCATCCTGAAAGACCTCTATCTAGGGAATCAATAAAAATTATGGAAATAAAGGATGAAGCATGACTTCCAAATGAGGTAGAGGATCAAAAGTTAAACCGAGAAAGTGTAATAAAAGGGTCCCTCGGGTGATCAAATAGTCTAGTCCAAGGAAATAGCATGAGTAGTCATAGAAATGAAACTGATCAAGAAAACGTCCAACACCGAATAATGATGAATACGTTTAAAGAAAAGGAAATTTTTGATCCAGAACAATGTGTTATCCTGCAAAAGGCTCCCTTTTCTTAAGAGATAATGGTGATAAATTCCCCCTGACACATCCAAATTCTTTTATTAAAGTATGATGGAACAACTGATCCAGATGACCATCTTGTCGTCTTTGAAAATTGGATGAACTTATATAACACACCAGAGGCAGTTCACTGTAAACTTTTTCCCATTACTTTTCAGGGAGTAGCTATCAATGGTATAGGAGTTACCGAATGGAAACCATCTATTCTTGGGAACAATTTACATGCAACTTCGTGGCTCAATATTCTATGTTCAGAGATTCGACTATGGATTTTAGTTTGTTAGCAACCATCAGAAAAAAACTAGGGGAACTACTTGGTGAATATTCGAACAGATTCAGTGCAGAAGCATTAAGGGCAGAAAGTATAACTGATAGAGAAGCTTATGGCAGTCCGTTCAGGGCTAATTGAACAAACTCCATTCTGGAAAGACCTTTATATCAATGGATGCAAAGACCAACAATATTTCTTTCTCATGGCTAAGAAGTTTATTCAATTAGACAAGATGCACCACGCTAAGAAAGAATTCCACTGAGAATACAAGGAAGGGAAATCTGATTTTAAGCGTCTTGACAAGAGACCAAGGGAAAGTGAAAACCCGAAGGGAAGTCGAAAAAAGAATTTCAAAACAAATTATGTGGTTTTAAACAAATACCTCTCCTACATATTCACCAAGATTAAAGGGAATGAAAATTTTACTACTCCTCATAAGGTATGGAGTGCCCAGAGCCAAATAAAGGAGGGAGTTACTGCGAGTACCATAAATCAAATGGAGATGAAAGTGATGAATGCCATGTCCTATTAGAGAAAATTCAAGGCATGATCAGGATAGGGTTCTTATAAGAGTTCGTCAAAGAAACCTGAACGATATCTTAATCAAGTTAAGAGATAAGCAGCTCAGCAAATTCTGAATGCATATTTCTATCTAGTTATGAGGACTCGTGGCATTAGTTCAACCATGAACTTTCTCCTTTTCTTTTCATATCATTTTGAACTCAATTTGTATTTTCGTTCATTCTTAGATTTGTGTAGTAAACTGATTAAAAATTAAGTGCTATTGTAGGTAAAACAAAACCAAACCAAAGCATTCAAAATACTCTTAGAGAACAAAAAACTCCAGGCTACTTGAAAAAGACAGCTCAAATGGCAGTCAACACAATACAAAAATTACCCTCCAAGAAATAGCAGATCACCGTCAAATCCAACATCAATTCAGGGTGAAGACCATGTATACTAACTCTATTTTTAGTAAATGATTTTGAAAGAAATTTCTCAAACATATCTTCTTAAGAAAACTATATTCAGTCACTACACGGCTTGGGAGAACACAAATACCTATTTGTCTTAAAAAATTGGTTTATGTGACCTATTTGACATATTATATAGCATTACTAACTGCATATCAAATGTTAACCATAAAATATTCACAAGAATGAAGGTATGAAAGAAGGATCATGAGAACATGAGGAAAGATGAAAAAGCGTCAAGATGTCCTGGTCAATCGTACCTTCCGACAAGGAGCTTTCAGTGAACTCCAAGGCTACCTTTCAAAGTCCATATGAAGGATGATACTTAAAAAATCCATCATTCGACTAGGTCAAGAGGACTTTCAATAGAGACAAAGGAGATGAAGTTCAAACCAAACTTTCAAAGGAGTCGAAAGGATGCAATCATCAGAATTCATTAGCATCAAACCTCTCAAAGGAATCGAAAGGTTCCATCTCTTAATGTACAAGAATTTCTTACCTTTTTGAAAAGAATGAAGAGGTCAAAGCAAGTGTGAGCCACACCATAATGACCTTTTCGAAAGCATAGCAAGCCTTTCGAACCGGTTGGAGCACATCCAGAATACCTTTCGACAAGGTCGAAAGGTATTTATGAAGAAAGCAATACTCAAAAATCAGCAAAGAATGGAAGACAACCTTTCAAAAACATTGAAGGGAAGCACCGCTCTCGAAAACAATCAAGTGAGAAGCAAACTTTCGACAAGCTCGAAGGGTCCATAAAAAAAATAAAGAACAACCTTCCGAAGAGGTCGAAAGGTTCACAGCAATTAGGAGGATTGCTACCTTCCAACAAGGTCGAAAGGATCATAATAGTATATAGAAGGCAAACCCTTCGATAAAGTCGAAAGGTTCATGAAGGCATAAAGACAAGCAAACCTTTCAAAAATATCGAAAGGTCCATAATAGCAAAAGAAAGGCAAACCTTTCGACAAAGTCAAAAGGGGGGACCTTCCGACACAGTCGAGAGCATGGAGACAAAAAGGAGGTCGTTTGCATCTATAAATAGGACCCGAGGGTTTATGTTTTTGGGGGGATCTCATTTCTCTCATTCTAATCTTGTAACTTCTTAGTAAACAGATTGTAACCCTAATTGAGTGAGACTTGGGAAAATTTAAGAAAATGAAACTTTTTATTGGATAGAAAGGGAAATACTTGGCTTTGTTAATTACTTTATTGTTTGCATAAATCTTTGTTAGGTTAACCCGTATTTGCAGGTTCAACCTCATCGGAAGGTTTTGTCGACTAGGTCGACAACACTCCTATGGAAGTAACCACTGCAACTTTCGAAGTCTTAAACCCTAAAATCCAAACCTTTCGATAAGGTTGTCAACTTATTTGGATCAACATTCACTGAAACCTTCCGAAACTATTGGCTTAATTGTTTATGTCTTTCGACAAAGTTGGAATCTACTCAATATAAGTGATTAAACCTTTCATCAAGGTCGGAAGCCACTACCTATTCACCAAAGAAAACTTAAATCTAATCAAAAGAAGGCCTTTGTGAAGACTTCAAGCAAGCTCAACAAAGCTAGAAGGTCACCTGGCCCAAGTTCTAAACCTTTCGAAGATGACGACGAAAGGTCTGATACAGGACATATCAACTAAATAGGTTAAGTTGACAGGCAATCTTAAAAGAAATCATGCCCTTAGTTCTCCAAAGAAGAAATCCATCCTTCATAACATATTTTTGGAAATCTTCTTAACATTTTAGCGCTAGAAGGAGGGCTTGAACCTCCGATCTCTTATAAATTTCATCTCCGATCAATCGCATAAAGAGCCTTGACTTAAAAAAAGTATGGTAAAAGCTAAGAGTAGTAACAGCAATCCTAACGAAGAGGCTACATTGCAATCAACCTTTAAAGGTCACATGGACTTAAATCCTAACTTAGGCAATATAGAAGTAAGGTAACCTTCAACCCTAACAGAACTGGAAAGCAATGTGATCAAGGTTCAGAATCAATAGCCACATAGGATAGAAGTAAAGGAGTGTTCAGAGAGAGCTCCAACCTCGGAATCAATAAAGATAGTGGAGAGAGAGGATGAAGTGCAACCTCCAAATGAGATAGAAAATCAAGGGTTAAACCGAGATAGTCTGGTAAGTAAATCACTTGAACAGTCGGATAGCTTTATCCAAAAAGACAATAGGAGTAGTCAAAGAAATGAGACCAACCAAAATGACAATCTATACCATATGATGGTAAATGCACTTGGAGGAAAATAATTTTATGATCCTGAAGAATATGTTATCCTACAAAAATCCCCGTTTTTTGAAGAAATAATGGCGACAAATATTCCTCCACACATTCAAAGTCCTTCGCTAAAATACGATGGAACAACTGGTCCAAATGACCATCTTGTTGTCTTTGACAATTGGATGAACTTATACAACACTCCAAAGGCAGTTCGTTGTAAACTTTTTCCCATTGCTTTCCAAGGAGTAGCTATTAAATGGTATAGAAGTTACCGAATGGAAGCCGTCTATTCCTCGGAACAATTAACTGTGACTTCGTGGCTTAATTCGCTATATTCAGAGATACAACTACGGATTTTAGCTTGCTAGCAACCATCAGACAGAAACCAGGAGAGTTAACTGGCAAATATTTGAACAAATTTAGCACAAAAGCACGAAGTAGAAAGTACCATTGATACGGAAAAACTCATGGCAGTTCGGTCGGGTTTGATTGAACAAACTCCTTTTTGGAAGGACCTTTATATAAATGGATGTAGAGACCTACAATATTTCTTCCTCTGGGCAGAGAAATTTATAAAATTAGATGAGATGCATCATGCTAAGAGAGAATCCCATCGAGAATTCAAAGAAGAGAAATCTAATCTCAAGCGCTTTGACAAGAGGCCAAAGGACAGTGAAAACCCAAAAGGAAGTCGAAGAAAGAGTTCTAAAATGAATTGTGTTGTCCTGAGCAAATCCCTCTCCTATATATACACTAAGACGAAAAGGAATGAGTATTTTATTGCACCTAAAAAAGTTCGAAGTGCCCCAGAGCCAAACTAAGGACGAAGTTATTGCGAATACCATAAGGCAAATGGACATGAAACTGATGAATGTCGTGTTCTATCAGAGAAAATACAAGGCATGATTAGGGCAGGGTTCTTGTAAGAATTCATCAAAAGAACCTGAAGGACATCTTGTTCGAGTTGAGAGAAAAGAAACTCAGCAAATCATAAATGCAAATCTCTATCGAGTCATGAGGACTCATGGCATTAACTCAACTATGAACTTTCTCTTTCTCTTTCATATCTTTTTACTCAATTTCTATTTCCATTAATACTTTAATTTGTATGATCCTGTACTAATTAAAATTTGAGTGCTATTACAGGTAAAAAAAATCAAACCAAAGCACTCAACGAACCCCGAGAGCATGACAAACTCCAGAATACTTAAAGAGGACAACTCAGACGCCTGATGCAAGGTAACTATCAACAATTCAGTCAACACAACACCAAGGCTTTCCTTTAAAAAATATTGAATCGCTACTAAACTCAATTCCAATTTAGGAGAAAACCCATATATACCAAATCTATTTTAGCAAATGATTTCAAAACGGAAATTTCACAAATTATACCTCTTAAGAAGACTATTTTCAGTTACCTCATGGCCTGGGGGGAAATAAATACTTATTTATCCCAAAAGCAGATTTATGCAATTAATTTGAAATATTGACAAATGCACACCAAAGACTTTAAACTAAGCAATAATAATGTTTCAAAGTTTACTAAAATCATTGACGGAGATAAGCCTATTCATACTTTTTCAAGAAAGATTTTGAAAGCAAAAAAAGTTTATTGGGACTCAAACTAGAGAACCATATTCTCAACTAATAGTCTCCTATTTGAGATATGTGTCTCTATTGTGAGAACAGCAAGAAAGTTATTGCAAAAGACCATATTAAGGGAAAATTCTTTTATAAAAAGGATTCATGAGTCCAAACTATTTTTCGAAAGATAAGCCCTCAATATAATACAGGAGGGTAATTATAAAGTTCTTTCTCTTAATGGAGACTCAATTTTAATTGGCAAAAAAATATTTTCATATACAAATACTCAAGACTACGATGTTATTCCGCAGTACCTCCTAGAGGAGGGACATAAGCCCACGACGCTATTCCGTGGCACCTCTTAAAGGGAGGGACATAAGTCTACGATGTTATTCTGTAGCATCTCCTAGAGTGAGATATAGAATCCCTAACATCAAAACCACCTCTTAGGGGATGGGTCATGGTAGCACCTATCAGTGGCCTTCTGGAGGAAGGTCAGCTGAGTGTATATCTTTTTAAGACAAAGGAAGCCCAAAGAGCGGCTCACCAAAGAAGGGACTAAGATGTCCATGTCCAAATAATGGTTCATCAAAGAATGGACTAAGATGTCCAAGCCCAAAGAGTGGCTAATCAAAGAATGGACAAGGATGTTCATGCCCAGTGGGGTCTCCAAACAGAAGAATGAAGACAGAGGTGTCCACAACTCCAGACCAAAGGTTAAACCCTAAGAGAATAAAGGGTTCCAGAAAGAAATCTATCAATCAACTAGGACAAAGTTGAAATCCTAAAGAAGGATACATAAGAGACAATAGGACTAAGATGTCCAATAATACAATTGAAAATAGACAAAGAATCTAGTATTATATCCAAAGGAAATAAGATATGAATTAGTGAATCCTAGAACATCTATTGCTCGAGAAATAGTTACCATGTCAAAGGACGAAGAAATCTACATCCTCGTAGATGAAAGGAGATAAGAAAAGGATAAAGGAAATCCCCAGCATGGAATCAAAGACCAAAATATATACGAAAGCCAAAAGAACAGAATAGATAGTAAAGTATTTCAAATGGTAAAAGAAATTATACACAAGGAATAAGATGAGTAGTCCACCGAAATAGAGTAATCCCTTAGAATAAAGGAGACTCTATAAGTATATAAGGAGCCAGTATTCCAATTAATCACAGGGTCTTGCAGATGCAACTCAAGTCTAATATATCAAAATTTACTAACCCACAGGTCTAAGAGACTATTGTTTGGCCAGATAGATTTCTAATTTGATATTGGATGAATTTCTAATAATCTATTCGTCAGTTTAGATCCTGATAAGGTTTTGGTTAGGTTCCTGATTTATGGACTTTCAATTCCTTCTCGTGAAGATTTTATTTATGATGATTTATTGACTTCATGAAAACTTATTAATCTCATTAGAGAATTTCTAAAGGCTTCATACTAAATTCCTAGTTTCAACGTTTCCCAGTTCCTTCATTAACTTTCGAAATGGTTTATGAATTATACATACATGAATTTTCATGATGATTTTTCATCATCCGTTTGTTTATCGAGTTTCTGAATTCTTAACTCATTAGTGGAGTTTTTATGATAATTTATGGATCACCCATTGATTTTTGTGATGATTTGCTGATTTGGCATTCATGATTTTTTTTATTAAATCACTGTGGTGATTCTTGCTAAATTATTGGTTTAATGAATTTCCCTACTAATTTCTTTGATGATTCAGGAATTTAATGTGCTACAATTTCCTAATGAATTTTCATGACGGTTTCCTATTAATCGCTTGTTTCATGAGTTCATGATTTCTTGGTTCCCTTTATTGATTTCCATGATAATATATGAATTTTCCATTGGCATTCTAATTTTGAATAAGAATGGACGGATTTCAGATCACACTTTTAATTCTTGGATTTTTAGTTCCCTGATTTAATGGAATTTAAGCTTCCTTACTGATTTTTGTGATGATTGATGAATTTTGTATTTCTAGTTTACCTATTAGAAATTTTGGGTGATTTTTATTGGGGTCTTATATTGATGAATTTTGAAATTACTTGATGATTTTTAAGATAATTTCTGATTTTCTTATAGGGTGTTTGATAATCCATTATAAGATTTCTGGTTTCTTTTAAGAAAGTTTCCTTCTCTTCACCAAGAAAGTCGAAGCGGAGACGAGGGTATTCCAAATATAATTTTTGTAAATTACGAAGAAAGCAATATCTCGTTATCTTCGAAGTCTTTATGAGTGGTTCATTTTTAGAGTAAAATCTTTTCAGGTTAACATACTGACTTAGATAGTCTATTGGGATGACATGACCTAAAGAACTGATATTATGAAATAGCACAACAAAAAGAAGCTAAGAATAAGGAGATGTCCTCTGATATAAAAATACTAGCGCGGAGCATGTTAACAATTTAGGGGTTTTGAGATGATCCATGAATTCGAAGTAGTTCATATATAAAGCTTGTCTTATGCAGGAATTCACCAAATAATTCCTATTCGCTATTTATTTTTAGGTCAAATGAAGATCGTAATCATACAAAATGACAAAATAACTCTATTATATTTTTGTGATGTATGAAAGAGAACACCTAAATTTTCCCACCAAAATATCAATCTGAGCCCGTTCGACTTCTTCCCTCTTTTATAAAAATAATAATAATAATAACATTAAATCATTCATCTCTACAACAACAAGAGCACCAATGGCAGCCTATAACGTTCATCAAATGCATCCCGACTTTGTTAATGCAAAGGTGCTACACTTCTACTGCTGTTACGCTATGGGACTACTAAATCAACCTCAAGAGGCAGAGGAAGTGCAAAGTGCTTGGTCCAGCAACGTAATTCATTAGCAACCCAATTTTTTCAATCACCACTTAATGGTTGCGTGGTCCATGCTTTACGACTTAACACGTTCTGGATGGATTTTGCTATGTGGGGCACCTCCAATGAGAACCCCACGCTGGCGATGTATTCACCCTATCAGCCAATATGGTTTGAACCCACCATCATCAAATTAGTTGATTTAACTCTATACCTTCCTCCTCTCCCAAATGAACTATGATTAGGGGGTTATTTTATCCCTTTGCTAATCATCCCTGATGTTTAAGTCTGAAATAGTGACATCTTTTTAAATATGTATAAGCTAACTGATTATTGACAGTATATAAGTTAATGTTTTGAGATTCTAGTTTAATTAAATTTATGGAATGATGTTGCGTAACTAAAGTGAGCTTAATGGATAGATTTTTTGTTGAATAATGTTTTGTCATACAGAAAGAAATTAGAAGGTTTGGGTCGTTGACTTTAAACAAAACTTGGTTTCACCAATCCTTTAACTTGTTGGTCTTACCTAACAAAATAGCAAACAAGCTTCCTTAATTAAAAAGGCCTGAGTAAAAAAACTCACACTAATTTTAAGTCAAAAACTTGAACAATTTAAGCTTTCGGCAAATTCAAAAGGTTTATAGAGAAGGATTTCGACGAAGTCGAAAGGTTTACAGAAAAGACTTTTGACAAAGTCGCAAGGTTAATAGGAAGAGCCCCTTTAACCTTATCGAAAGCTCGTTGTCGAAAGGTTGGGCCATTTATCTAATCTTTCAACAACAAGGAAAAGTTAGTGCCACAATATCTTCCGACCCCATCGAAAGGTACAGAGAGGGTAAATCCATCATTACCGCCTCAGTCTCCTTCAAAGGAGTAGAAAAGTCATTTTGAGTAACCAAAATTGTACACTGGTGGGTTCCATGCTACCCTATCAGGTTTAACCAAACCCGAATCCAATAATAAATGCATTTTTCAAACTCTCCTTAATGAAGTAAAAGAGGAGGTTAATCTAAAGTTTTAAATTGAATGTGAGAAGTTACCTTATAGTTTTAGAGCGAAGTTCAAGAAGTTTAGGAGAATCCTTTTACTTGTACTCGATAATTTTGTTTGCAGGAAGAAGAGGAGGAAAGAGAAGTAGAATACCATATAAGAAAGATCATCCAAATTTTCAACTATTGGATCAGGCTCAAAATAGACGTCCTAGATTGACATATGAAAAGGCGGGAAATTTTATAGCTTTCGACAAAGGAAATAGCATGAAATTGATTTCCACAAGTTGAAAAGGTGTAACTCGAGAAAGGAATATCAAGAGTATGTAATGAGCTTTCTAAAGGTTCATTTATTTGAACCGATATCTGCAAATCAGGTGATATTATTCCACAATATCTTAAAGAAGTTTGATTATGGTCATTACAGTGCAACTTATCTAAAAAATATTACCTTAATGGCATCTTAAATATTAGCTTCATAAATTTAAGATTGCTCATTAAGGAATCATAACAAAGTTACAATCTTAATATGAGTTATTATCTATTTTACGGGAAGTAAAGAAGGGAATCCACTGGAGTTTTGTTCTAAAGAACAAAAGCTTCTTTCATATAAAGGGGAGCTAAATGTTAACCATAAAATATTCACAAGAATGAAGGTATGAAAGAAGGATCACGAGAACATGAGGAAAGATCAGAAAGCATCAAGATGTTCTGGTTAATCGTACCTTCCAACAAGGAGCTTTCGACGAAGTCTAAGGTTATCTTCCAAAGTCCATAGGTAGGATGATACATCAAAAACCCATCTTTCGACTAGGTCGAGAGGACTTTCAACAAAGACAAAGGAGAAGAAGTTCAAACAAATCCTTTTGAAGGAGTCGAAAGGATGCAATCATCAGAATTCATTAGCATCAAACCTTTCGAAGGAGTCAAAAGGTTCCATCTCTTAATATACATGATTTCTTACCTTTTGAAAAGAATGAAGAGGTCAAAGCAAGTGTGAGCCACTCCATAATGACCTTTTCAAAAGCATAGCAAGCCTTTTGAAATGGTTGGAGCGCATCCAGAATACCTTTTGACAAGGTCAAAAGGTTTTTATGAAGAAAGCAATACTCAAAAGTCAGCAAAGAATGGAATACAACCTTTCAAAAACATTGAAGGGAAGCACAACTCTCGAGAACAATCAAGTGAGAAGCAACCTTCTGACCAGATCGAAGGGTTCATAATAAACAAGTAAAGAGCAACCTTCCAACAAGGTCGAAAGATTCATAGCAATTAGGAGGAGAGCAAATTTTCGACAATGTCGAAAGGTTCACAACAGCATATAGAAGGCAATGCCTTCGATAAAGTCGAAAGGTTCATGAAGGCATAAAGACAAACAAACCTTTCGACAATATCGAAAGGACCGTAATAGCAAAAGAAAGGTAAACCTTTCAACAAAGTCGAAAGGTTCGTGGCTGCATATAAAAGGAGGGACCTTCTGACACAGTCGAGAGCATGGAGACAAAAGGGAGGTCATCTACATCTATAAATAAGACCCGAGGGGTAATGTTTTTGGGGGAATCCAATTTCTCTCATCCTAATCTTGTAACTTCTTAGTAAAAGGATTGTAACCCTAATTGAGTGAGATTCGGGAAAATTTAAGAAAATGAAGCTTTTTCTTGGATATAAAGGGAAATACTTGACTTTATTAATTACTTTACTATTTGCATAAATCTTTCTTAGGTTAACTCGTATTTGCAGGTTCAACCTCATCGGAAGGTTTTTGTCGACAAGGTCGACAACACTCCTGTGAAAGTAACAGCTGCAACCTTTTGAAGTATTAAACCCTACAATCTAAACCTTTCGATAAGGTCAACAACTTATTTGGATTAACTTTCACTGAAACCATCTGAAACTATTGGCTCAACTGTTTAGGTCTGTCGATAAGGTTGGAATCTACTCAATATAACTGATTAAGCCTTTCATCAAGGTCTGAAGCGACTACATATTCACCAAAGAAAACTTAATCTAATAAAAAGAAGGCCTTTGTGAAGACTTCAAGCAAGCTCAATAAAGCCGTAAGGTCACTTGGCCCAAGTTCTAAACCTTTCGACGACGACGAAAGGTCTGATACATGACATATTAACTAAATAGGTTAAATTGAATGGCAATCTTAAAAGAAAGCATGCCCTTTGTTCTGCAAAGAAGGAATCCATCCTTCTAAATATATTTTTGGGTGTTGACAAGAAATCTGTTAACACCAATAATTTCAAACTGATCGATTTCAATATTTCAAAGTTTTCTGAGAATTATGAACGGAGGAAAAACCTATTCATGCTTTTTCAAGAAAGATTTTGAAATCGTCAAAATTTTATTGAAACTCAGATTAGAGAATAATATTCTCAACTAAAAGACTATTAGTTATTTAATCATGACCTCCGAGTCTCCTATTTGAGATCCGTGTCTCTATAATGAGAACAGCAAGAAAGTTCTTGCAAAAAACCATATTGAGAAAAATTCTTTTATTAAATGGATTCATGAGTCCAAACTATTTTTCAAAAGATAACCCCTCAATATACTAAGAGGGGTTAATTATAAAATTCTTTCTGTCAAAGGAGACTCCATTTTAATTGGCCAAAAATTATTTTTACATACATACAAATACTCAAGCCTAAGATGCTATTTCGTAGCACCTCCTGGAGGGTAGGACATAAGCCCACAATGTTCCATGGAACCTCTTAGAGGGAGGGATATAAGCCTAGGATGCTATACCGTAGCATCTCCTAGAGGGAGAGGTAGAACCCCTAACGTCAAAACCACCTCGTAGGTAATGGGTTAGGATAGTACCCATCTGCAACTTTCTGAAAGAAGGTCAGCTCAACAAGCACAATATCCCTTTAAGACAAGGGAAGCCTAGAGGAGGCTCATCAAACAGTGGACTAAGATGTTTAAGCCTAGAGGAGGCTCATCAAATAATGGTCTAAGATTCCAAGCCTAGAGGAGGCACTAAACAAGAAAAGAAAGATAGAGATGTCTACAACTCAAGACAAAAGGTCAAAACCTAAGAGAATAAAGGGTTAAGGAAAGGAAAATATCTGTCATCTAAAACAAGATGAAACCCAAGAGAGAGAAATGATCAATGGCAAAAGGGACAAAGGTATCCAACACCCAAAACCTGGACGGAGAGTCCAAAATCATGTCCAAAAGGGACAAAATATTGAATAACAAATCTAAGAACATCCAATGTTTGAGAAGTAATTTCTACCTCAATGGACTAATGAACATGCATCCTAAGAGATAACATAAGACAAAAGAATGGGTAAAAGGAATCTGTTACATGATGTCAAAAGCTATGATCTATACAAGATCTAAAGGAATGGAAAAGATAGCAAGTTTTGCTACAAAGATAAAATTAACCTCATTTGAGGAATGGACTACATACACCACTCCTGAATCCTCTGAAAATAAGGGAATTCCATAGGATAGAAAGAATAATATATTAAACAAGGAGCTATATTCCAAATGGTTACAAGGCTTTACAGATACAACTCAACTCCAGTATAGCAAAAATTCTACTAACCAATAAGTCTAGGAATTTTTTGTTTGGATTCATCGAATTTACTACGAGCAAGCAAATTTTTAATTTCAGAATTGGACGAATTTTTAATAATTTTTTTGTCAGATGAGATCCTGACGATTTTGGTTAAATTCTTGATTACGTGACCTTTAATTCCTTTTCTTGAAAATTCCATTTCAGATTTAATCTATCCTAATCTCCTACTTTGACTTGTAATGATTTATTGATTTCGCCTTCCTAATTCCATTTGTGAATTTCCAAAATAATTTCTTATTAAATTCTTGACTTCGGGAGTTTCGAGTTTCCCTATTTCTATTAATATAGATTTCATTTGAGATTTTGTGAATTATGAATTTCCATATCACTTTTATGATGATTAGTAGATTTCATACTCGTGTTTTCCTTGCTGGATTCTCGTGATAACTTTTAATTGAATTCCTGGTTTCATAAATTCTGAATTTTCCTATTGGTCTCTTATGATGATTTATGAATTCCCGATATTGAGTTTCTCCCTATTGTATTTTCATGATGATTTCTTATAAGTAGCTTGGTTTGATAAGTTTTCGATTTCCTTGTTTAGTTTTTTGATGATTCAAAAATTTCTCATTTCTAGTTTCCTTATTGGATATTTGATTTCCAATTTTTTGAATTTTGGATTCCCATGACGGTTCTCATGATGACTTATGAACTTTGTATTTCTGGTTTTCTTATTGAATTTTTGATGATCTTATTGGTTTTCGGGTTTATTGAATTCTACTATTCTATATGGATTTTAATGATGATTTACGGATTTAGAATGCCTGATTGCCTTATAAAATTTTCTATGATCTCATGTTGAATCTCTGACTTTGTGAATCCTGGATTTCCTTATTCATTTTAATGATGATTCTTGAATTTCGTATTCCTGATTTCCATACTAAAATTTTGATGATCACTTATTAAATTTCTGATTTAGTAAATATTACAGTTTTCTTGCTTGTTTCCTTGATGATTTATGGAATTTGTATGCTCGATTTCCTCTCCAGATTTGGGATAATCTCTTGTTAGTTTTTCGATTTTATGGATTTTAAAATTCCTTGTTGGTTTTGATGGTAATTTATGATTTCATGTTCCCTTATGGATCTCTAATTGAATTCTTAACTTCTAATTTTATGACAACTTGTGGATTTTTCCACTGAATTTGAAATTAGGTTTTGGTGCAAAGTTCGTATATCACCACGTGGCATTGTTAAGCTACTTATTACTTTTTCACTAAATGAAAATTAATAAACGATAGTCTAAGAATGAAAGTAAAATTATCTTAAAGGGACAAGGAAAGTCACCAAAAGCATAAAATTGATATCTACAGGTTGAAGGAGGCTCAACTCAAGGAGAGGAACTGCCTAAAGTACATGGTTGACTTTCTCCAAAGGTTCATTTATTTGGGTCAACGTCTGAAAATCAAGTGATATAATTCCACAGTTTCAACAAAAGAAGTTTAATCATGTATATTTAAGAATACATTATTCGAAAATGCTACTAAACAACATCTTGAATGTTAACTTCATAAGTTAAGAGTACTCGTTATGGCCTTATAACAAGGTATCAATCTTAATAGAGGTTATTATCTATTTCATAGGAAATAGTAGGAGTTTCCTTGGAGTTTTCGTCGTAAAGAAGAAAAGCTTCTTTCATACAATAGGGGAGCTAAATGTTATCCATAAAATGTTCTTAGGAATAAAAGTATGAAAGTAGGAACGCGCATTGATAAGAATCAAAAAGCACCAAGTTGATCTAGTTAAACATAGCATTGGACTAGGATGTAGCAGCGCTAGCAGTGCCTTTCGATTAAGATAGAGGCATGTTTCGACTATGTCAAAGGAGAGCTTTTGATAAGGTCGGAGGCTACCTTTCGAAGGCGATAGGAAGCTTGTTAACATCATTCAAATCACTCAAAAGAAGACCTCTTGAAGGCAATGGATAGTGGACACTCTACATTTTGAGCCAAACCATTTGAGATGTCTTGGTTTTTCATTCATTCACTTCCTCCAGAGAAGTATTCAACTAATTCAACCCTATCAAAAGCATATATATCCTTTCAAAATGTTTAGGGCCACCCTCACCTAAGAAAAAAGAACTATGCGTCCATTACCATGAAGGCATAAGGTTCCAAATTAGATAGGAGAGAGGCTTCTGAACAAAACCATGTGCAGCAAAGCCTTTTAGGGTGTTTCAACTCATTCAAGGCCAAAGGAGGACATGTTCCGACAACGTCAAAGGCTGACACCTAAGTCAACTTATGTAGCACATTAACACTCATGACAAAAGCATATCAGTAGACCTTTTGAAGAGGTTGAAAGTTACCAAGTAGCACTTATCGATGAAGTCAAAAGGAATAAAAGCAAGAGAGAAGCCCAACTTCAAGCGTCAACAGAAGAATAACTAAAACCCTTTCAACTAAGTCGAAAGGTATGGTTCAGGAGACATCACAAAAGCAGGAAGACTGACCATTCGACCGCATCGAAAGCTTGGAGTCGAAAGCGACCCAACCCATACATATAAATATGACCCAGGGGTAAGTTGTTAGGGGGATTTCTTTCACTTCTCGCTTGTGTTTTACTTATGCTTGTAAGACCTAATTCTAAAATTAAATTAGAATTTGGTCAACTTGTATAATTAAGTTGAATAAAAGAAAGATTATAATAATTTTGATTATGTAACACCTATGGGGATCTTATGTTATACGACTATTTCCATTCAGTGTTTCCACTTAGTTGGAAGGTTAACCATCAACTAAGTCAAAACCATAAGGTCTTTTGTTTCCTGGAAACCTTAGCTTAAGTCAATTGGCTTGTAGGTCACACCCCTTTCGACTGGGTCGAAATCTTTCTAACCCAGCAGCTTCCTAAACTCACTAGATCCTTAACTCATGCTTCCTCGTAAGTATTGAAAGGTGGTTTCGAAGGAATTCTAGTCAACTTGTTCGAAAGGAAGTACCAAGAGGAAATTTACCCTTTAGACTGTGTTGAAAGGTACTAAAAGCGGAATCTTAGTCACTTTTTCCTACTATAAATACCTCGGCAACTTCCACCCATTTGAAGGGTCATTCTGAAAGAATTACTCATACTCCAACGTGAAATTTGAAGTGTTGACAAGTTTCTTTGTCAACATTTTTGATGAAAGAATTACTCATACTCCAATGTGAAATGTAAAGTGTTGACAAGTTTTCTTGTTATCATTTTTGGTTCTAAAAGGAGGGCTCGAACCTCCGATCCCTGATAACTTTCCTATCAGATTAATTGCATAAAATCAGTCGTTTGAAAGAAGAAAAATGGTAAGAACAAGGAGTAATAACAGCAATCCAAGTGAAGAAGCTTCTTCACGGTCAACTTTGAAAATTCACATGGTCTGAAACTCTAACTTAGGGTATACTGGAGTAAGGCAGCACTCAACCCTAACAAATTGGAAAGCAATGTAATCAAGGTCCAGAATCAACAGCCACAAATGGTAGCAATACAAGAGCATCCTAAAAGAGCTATATCTGGGGAATCAATAAAAGTTATGGAAATAGAGAATGAAGTATGACTTTCAAATAAGGTAGAGGATCAAGAGTTAAACCGAGAAAGTCAAATAAAAGGGTCCCTCGAGCGATCAAATAGTCCAGTCCAGGGAAATAGCATGAGTAGTCATAGAAATGAAACTGATCAAGAAAACGTCCAACACCAAATAATGTGAATATGTTTAAAGAAAAGGAAATTTTTGATTCATAAGAATATGCTATCCTGTAAAGGCTCTCTTTTCTTAGAGATAATGGCAATATATCTCCTCTCACACAACCAAATTCCTTCACTAAAGTATGATGGAACAACAGATCCAGATGACCATCTTGTCATCTTTGAAAATTGGATGAACTTATATAATGCACTAGAGGTAGTTCGCTATAAACTTTTTCCCATTACTTTCAGCGAGCATCTATCAAATGGTATAGGAGTTACCGAATGAATACCATCTATTCTTAGGAACAATTTACTTGCGACTTCGTGGCACAATTTTCTATATTCACAACTATGGACTTTAGCTTGTTAGCAACCATCGGAAAAAAACTTGGGGAATTGCTTGGTGAATATTTGAATAGATTCAGCGTAAAAGCATAAAGGGTAGAAAGTACAACTGATAGAGAAAAGCTTATGGCAGTCTGTTCAGAGCTAATTGAACAAACTCAATTCTAGAAAGTCCTTTATGTCAATGGATGCAAAGATCTACAATATTTATTTCTAAGGGCAGAGAAGTTTATTTAATTGGACAAGATGCACCATGCTAAGAAAGAATTCCACCGAGAATCCAAGGAAGAGAAATCTGATTTTATGCACAAGAGAGCAAGGGAAAGTGAAAACCTAAAGGGAATTCGAAGAAAGAATTCCAAAAGAAATTGTATGGTCTTAAACAATCACCTCTCTTACGTATTCACCAAGATTAAAGGGAATGAAAATTTTACTACACCTCATAAGGTACGGAGCACCCTAGAGCTAAATAAAGGAGGAGTTGCTATGAATATCATAAAGAAAATGGACATGAAACCGATGAATGCCGTGTCCTATTAGAAAAAATTCAAGGCATGATCAGGATAGGGTTCTTGTAAGAGTTCATCAAAAAAAACCTGAAGGATATCTTGAACAAGTTAAGAGAGAAGCGGCTCAGTAAATTATGAATGCATATTTCTATCAAGTCATGAGGACTCGTGGCATTAGTTAAACCATGAATTTTCTCTTTCTCTTTTCATATCCTTTTGAACTCAATTTGTATCTTCATTTATTCTTAGATTTGTGTAGTTAACTGATTAAAAATCAAGTTCTATTGCAGGTAAAACAAAATCAGACCAAAGCATTCAACATACTCTTAGAGAACAATGTACTCTTGGCTACATGAAAAAGACAGCTCAGATGCCAGATACGAGGTAATTATGAATATTTCAGTCAACACAATACAAAAATTACCCTCCAAGAAATAACAGATCACCATCAAATCCAACATCAATCTAGGGTGAAGACCACATATACTAACTCTATTTTTAGCAAGTGGTTTAAAAGAAATTTCTCAAACATATCTTCTTAAGAAAACTATTTCCAGTCACTCCACGGCCTAGGAAGCAGCAGTTCATCAAGTCAGCAGTTCATGTATCACAGTCAATCCTAATTCCTTTAAACTTTTAAATGATTCATCTCTTGCTACACAAAAGGATAATGTCAATGAAGCTAGCACATCTTTACCAGCTTTAAATCTTTCCTTGCATTCATCTGAATCTGGTCCAAAAGTTGTTTCTGATGTTAATGATTCTGATCATTCTGCCACTTTCTTAGTTACTGAAGCACTGCTTTCATCCAATTCTATTTCAGCCACTTGTTCTGTAGATTCTGTATCTGCTAATAAAGTTGTCTCAACTTGTACACCTTGTAATTCCAATTCTACCTCAGCTTCATGTTCTTCTCAATTTAGTTCAAAATCTCCAATTCCTAATTCTTCCTCACCTTATTTGCATTTGTCTCCACCAAATCATATCTTGTTACCTCCACCTTCTGTATCTTCTGTATCTTCTGTATCTAATCAGTGTTCTGTTGCCTTATCAAATTCTAGCAATAATATTGATGTCAACACTGATGATCTCAACAATGGTAAAAACTTTAAACCTCATGAAGTTGTACCTTTATCCTCATCAAAAAATAGCTCCCATCATAGACATACTAGGAAAAATCCTTCACCATTGATTCCTCCAATACCTCTTAAATGAATAATATTGCTTTTTGGAATATAAGAGGGGCTAATTTATCATCTAAGCAAGTTGAGATCAAAAATCTTATTCAGGATAAGAATATTCATTTAATGTGTGTATTTGAAACTAAACTTGATAAACATTCTACCATCAATGCTATGCGGTTGATTGCTCCATCCTGGCTTTATGATCACAATTTTCTTGAAGCTAATTATGGCAGATTGCTCACTTTATGGAATCCAAAATTTTTCAAACTTTCCAGGATAAATGCTTCTGATCAATATATTCATTATCTTTGTATTCACTTGCCATCCAATGTTTCTTTTCATCCTACCTCTGTTTATGCCCATAACTCTGTATCTTTGAGACATATATTTCTGGATTTTCTTCCATCTTTAAATTCAGCTTCCACTCCTTGGCTAATTGGAGGTGATTTCAATTGTATGTTTGCTAGTAATCAGAAATGTGGTGGCTGTCCACTATCTCTTAAGGATATCTCTCCATTAAACAGTGCCCTAATTCATTCAAATCTTATCCCTGCTAAATATATTGGTTCAGACTTTACTTGGTCTAACAGTAATAGGAGTGGAAATTCTACGTTATGTAAGCTTGATCATATTTTCTTAAACATTCCTTTTCTTCATCTTTGGCCATAATCTTTTTATCATATCTTACAACCTTCTTTATCTGATCATTGCCCATTATTATTTCATTGTGGAGATGATAATCATCGTGGTGGGAGGAATTCTTTTAAATTTTTTAATTTTTTTAATTTTTGGACTAAACAATTTGATTATCATGTTATTTTAAAGCAGGTGTGGAATATGCAATATGGCAAGGATCCTCTTACAAATATCATTCTCAAAATGAAGGCTCTAAAATTTCATCTTAAGAAGTGGTCTGCTATTAACTTTGGTAAGGATTCTAAACAATCTACGCAGATTAGAAATGAGCTCTATAAAATCCAAGTTTTGCTGAGTAATAGACCTTTTGTTGCTTCTTTACTTCATATTGAACTGCAATTAAAGAATGCTCTGGATCATGTTATACAAAGAGAAGTTTCTTCAATCAGACAGAAAATACACTTGAGAATGGAAAGAGAGGCTGATAGGAACACAAAGTACTATCATAATTTTCTAAAAGTTAAAGGAAATAATGAATGCATTTTTCAGATTAAGGATATGTTTGGAAACATAGTGAATACTTTTGATGGAATAAATGAGGCTTTTGTTCAGTATTTTAAATCTATTTTAGCTCCATCCAATTTATTCATTCCTGATATTAATTCTCTTAATCACATTAGCCTTCCTACCATATCTGCCTCTCAGTCTAATACACTGATAAGTGTAATATCTGGGAATGAAATTGAATCTGCTGTTTTTAGTTTAGATGGTGATAGTTGTGGTGGACCAGATGGGTTTAATGCTTATTTTATTCAGCAGAGTTGGAAGATAATTGGATCAGATATTGTTAAGGCCATTTAGTATTTTTTTTCTTCATAATAAAGTCCCTGTTCGTCTTGCTGCTACTGCTATTACATTAATTCCCAAAATAAGTAATCCATCTTCAGTTGCTGATTTTAGGCCTATTTCTTGTTGTAATATCATTTACAAAATTATTTCAAAGGTTGTGGCTAATAGATTACAAACAGTCTTACCATCTATCAGCACAAACAATCAAGCTGCATATATTTCTGGAAGATCAATAAGTGATAATATCCTCTTAACACAAGAATTATTGTATGGATATGAGAGGGCAAATATTTCTCCAAGGTGCATGCTTAAGCTAGACATTAAAAAAGCATTTGATTCCATTGCTTGGCCATCTATTATAGCTATAATGTCTAGAATGAACTTCCCTAAACCTTTTTTAGCTTGGATCTTCACATGTATATCTTCACCTATGTTTTCTATTTTGAGAGAGGGTGGATTGCATGGTTATTTTAGGGGTAATCAAGGTGTTAGACAAGGTGATCCAATCTCAGCTTATTTGTTCATAATAGTCATGGAGCTTCTGAATTCTATCATGAATGATCTTGTAGTCAAAAATAATTTTCAGCTTCATCCCAAATGCAGAAATCCAATTATCACACATCTTCTTTTTGCATATGATCTTATAATCTTTACGAAGCCCACTCATCATAATATTCAATGTGTTACTTCTTCTCTTAATTTTTTTCACTCTATCACTGGCTTACAAATAAATCTCCATAAATCGAATATCAAGGTTGCTGGGTTAAATTCTTTGCAAAAGAATGATATCATAAATTTTTCAGGTCTCCATGAATTATCTAAGAACTCTTACTATTTGGGTTTACCTATTTTAAGTTCCAGAATTACTAAGCAGAACTGCTTGCCTCTTTTTGAGAAGATTATTGAACGACTTAGAGTTTGGCCTATTGATAAGCTATCACAAGCTGGTAGGCTTACCATCATCCAATCCATTGCTGTGGCCATAACCAATTATTGGACTAGACATTACATTCTGCCTGTGAAGTTGATTAACATGATTTCTAGTGCTCTTAATAAATTTCTCTGGCATGGTGATCCTTTTTCTAGAAAACTCATTCCAATTTCTTATTATAAGCTGTTTGATTCTAAGAAGAATGGTGGTCTAGGTATAACTAATATTTTTCTCTGGAACAAGGCTGCCATGTCTGTTTACTTCAACAAGATATTTGAGTCTGATAGAAATTTATGGTCACAATGGGTTAATAAAAATTTGATTGGGAAGAAGAATTTTTGGACTATGCAAATCCCTCAGAACTGCAGTTGGAGCTGGAGAAGTATCCTTAAACTTAGGGAAATTTTTATCCCTCTCTTACAATGCAACTATGCCTTAACTAAAGGTTTATCTTTCTGGCATTCTCCATGGGCAAGACAGGGTTTGATTTTAAGCTTTGTTGTTGATTATAATCTAAGAAGGAATTCTGGAATTTCAGATTTGGCAATTGTGGATGACTTTTTACAGGGAGATAGTATTGTCTTACCTTATTCCAGTTCCACTCAGCTCAGAAATTTATGGAATATTATTAGTTGTTATCCCATAAAGAATAATGGAAATGTTTTGATTTGGTCAGATAAGGGTAAGCTTCATTCTATTAAGCATGTATATAAATCTCTCTGCTGAACTGGTTCATATTTCCCATGGCATTCTAGAATTTGGAATATAGGTGGAAGTGCTAAGGAAAATTTAATGTTGTGGAAAGTGATGGCTAATGCTTTAAACACTAAGGATAAGCTTTGTAGAATGGGAATTATTTCAGAGGATATTTGTGTTTTCTGCAGGTCAGAATCAGAAACAAATACACATTTGTTTTTTGAATGCACTTTTGTGTATCAGATTTGGTATAGGCTTTTGTCAAATGGTGGTTTTTATAAGCCTTCAACAATAAGTGCTATTGAGTGGTTTAATGTGTTTAAAGCAACTAGATGGAAAACCAGAATGACTAAACTGCTTCTTAAGCTATTGAAGAAGTTGATATATGCAGTTTGGACAGAAAGGAATAATAGAGTGTTTGGTATTGCAAGTAAAAATTCTTCGCAACTCTATAATCTTATCCATGGTAGTTTTCTTAGAGATTTGAAAGCAGACTGTAGCTGAAGCTTGATCATAAGTCTTGGAAGGGTTAATATCATGAGCTTGGATACTCAGTTTTTTTTTTTGATATACTGTCATCACTTGATGTAAAGCTGCTTTCAATGCTGGCATGAGAGCAACTGGTTAGCCTGCTCGAGACATGATGCTGAATTAAAGATTGATGTTTAATTTGTATGTTTCAGTTCATTTTGGGCTAGCTGTCTTTTTGTAATTTTTTGCTCTGTATTATTGGTTTTGGCTGTTGTCAAGTGAAGGGTTGTAACTGAATTGGTGACTTGTGGTTTTGTAATTCTTTGATGTAATACTAATTAAGTCAATAAAATGAGCTTAAAGCTCTTTGCTCTTCCAAATTAGGAGAAAACAAATACCTATTTGTCTTAAAAAGCTGGTTTATGCAACCTATTTGAGACATTATATAGCATTAGTAAATGCATACCAAAAAACTTCAAACGGATCGATTTCAATATTTCAAAGTTTTCTAAGAATTATGAACAGAGGAAAAACCTGTTCATGCTTTTTCAAGTAAGATTTTGAAATTGTCAAAAGCTTATTGAAACTCAGATTTGAGAATCCTATTATAAACTAAAAGACTATTGGTTCATGAATCATGACCTCCTAGTCTCTTATTTGAGGTCTGTGTCTCTATTATGGGAACAACAAGAAAGTTCTTACAAATGACCATATTGAGAAAAATTCTTTTATTAAAAGGATTCATTAGTCCAAACTATTTTTCAAAAGATAACCCCTTAATATACTAAAAGGGGTAAATTATAAAATTCTTTCTCTCAAAGGAGACTCCATTCTAATTGGCCAAAAATTATTTTTATATACATACAAATACTCATGCCTACGATGCTATTCCATAGAACCTCCCAGAGGGAGGGACATAAGCCCATGGTGCTATTCCATGGCATCTCTTAGAGGGAGGGACATAAGCCTATGACGCTATTCCATAGCATCTCCTTGAGGGAGAGATAGAACACCTAACATCAAAACCACCTCTTAGGGAATGGGTCGGGATAGTAACCATCAGCAACCTTCTTGAAGAAGGTCAGCTTAGCAAGCACAATATCCCTTTGAGATAAGGGAAACTTAGAGAAGGCTCATCAAACAGTGGACTAAGATGCCCAAGCCTAGAGGAGGATTATCAAACGTTGGACTAAGATGTCTAAGCCCAAAGGAGGTACCAAACAAGAAAAGAAAGACCGAGATGTCTACAACTCAAGACAAAAAGTCAAAACCTAAGACAATAAAGGGTTAAGGAAAGGAATCTATCCGTCATCTAAAACAAAAATGAAACCCAAGAGTAGGAAGTGAACAAAGTAAAAAGGGACAAAGATATCCAACATCCAAAATCTAGAACGGATGGAGAGTCCAAAATCATGTGCAGAAGGGACAAAATATGGAATAACAAATCTAAGAACATCCAATGTTTGAGAAGTAATTTCTACCTCAAAGGACTAAAAACATTCATCTTAAGAGATAACATAAGAAAAAAGATGGGTAAAAGGAATCCATTACATGGTGTTAAAAGCTATGATCTATACAAGATCTAGAGGAATTGAATAGATAGCAAGTTTTGCTACAAAGTTAAAAGTGACCTCATTTGAGGAATGGACTAGATACACCACTCCTAAATCCTCTGAAATAAGGGAATTAAATAGGATGAAAAAATTATTAAACGAGGAGCCACTATTCTAGATGACTGCAAGGCTTTATAGATACAACCCAACTCCAATATAGCAAAAATTCTACTGACCAATAAGTTTAGGAATTTGTTGTTTGGATTCATTGAATTTACTATGGCCAGGCAAATTTTTAATTTCAGAATTGGACGAATTTTTAGTAATCTATTTGTCAGATGAGTTCCTGATAAGATTTTGGTTAAATTCTTGATTATATGACCTTTAATTCCTTTTCTTGAAAGTTCCATTTCAGATTTATTCAGTCCTAAGCTCCTACTTTGACTTTATAATGATTTATTGATTTCGCCTTCCTAACTCCATTTGTAAATTTCCATAGTAATTTCCTATCAAATTCTTGACTTCGGGAGTTTTGAATTTCCCTGTTTCTATTGATGTAGATTTCATTTGAGATTTTGTGAATTATGAATTTCCATATCGCTTTTTACGATGAGTTGTAGATTTCATACTCGTGTTTTCCTTTTTGGATTCTCATGATAACTTTTAATTGAATTCCTATTTTCATAAATTTTGAATTTTCCTATTGGTCTCTTATGATTATTTATGAATTCCCGATATTGAGTTTCTCCCCATTGTATTTTCGTGATGATTTCTTATACGTAGCTTGGTTTAATGAGCTTTCGATTTCCTTGTTGAGTTTCTATGATGATTCAAAAATTTCTCATTTCTAGTTTTCTTATTAAATTTCTGATTTCCAATTTTGTGAATTCTGGATTCCCATAATGATTCTCATGATGACTTATGAACTTTGTATTTCTGGTTTCCTTATTGAATTTTTGATGATCTTATTGGTTTTCGGGTTTAGTGAATTCTACTATTCCTTATGGATTTTGATGATGATTTATGGATTTTGAATGCCTAATTGCCATATTGAATTTCCTATGACCTCATGTTGAATCTTTGACTTTGTGAATCCTGGATTTCCTTATTCGTTTTAATGATGATTCTTGAATTTTCCTGATTTCCATACTAAAGTTTCGATGAACACTTATTGAATTTTTGATTTAGTTAATTCTATAGTTTTCTTGTTGATTTCCTTAATGATTTATGGATTTTGTATGCTCGATTTCCTCTTCGGATCTTGGATGATCTCTTGTTAGTTTTTCAATTTTACGGATTTTAAAATCCCATGTTGGTTTTGATGCTAATTTATGATTTCATATTCCCTTATGGATCTCTTATTGAATTCTTAACCTTGAATTTGATGATGAATTATGGATTTTTCATTGAATTTGAAATTATGTTTTATTGCAAAGTCCGCATATCACCTAGTGGCATTATTAAGCTACTTACTACTTTTTCACTAAATGAAAATTACTAACCGATAGTATAAGGACGAAAGTAAAATTATCTTAAAGGGACAAGGAAAGGTCACCAAAAGTATAAAATTGATATGTAAGAGTTGTAGGAGGCTCAGCTCAAGGAGAGGAACTGCCTAGAGTACATGGTTGACTTTCTCCAATGGTTCATTTATTTCAGTCAACGTCTGCAAATCAAGTGATGTAATTCCACATTTTCAATAAAGAAGTTTAATCATGTATATTTCAGAATACATTATTCGAAAATACTACTAAACAACATCTTGAATGTTAACTTCATAAGTTTAAGAGTACTTGTTAAGGTCTTATAACAAGGTTACAATCTTAATAGAGGTTATTATCTATTTCACAGGAAATAAAAAAGGAGTTTCCTTGGAGTTTTTGTCCTAAAGAACAAAAGCTTCTTTCATACAATAGAGGGGCCAAAAGTTCTTAGGAATAAAAGTATAAAAGAAGGAACACGAAAGCATTGATAAGAATCAAAAAGCACCAAGTTGATCTAGTGAAACATATCTTCCGAAAGGACGTTGAAATGCTCGTAGTGCCTTTCGATTAAGACAGAGGGATATTTTGACTATGTCAAAGGAGAGCTTTTGACAAGGTCGGAGGATACTTTCGAAGACGATAGCAAGCATGTTAATAGCATTCAAATCACTCAAAAGAAGACCTCTTGAAGGCAATGGATAGCAAGCACTATACATTTTGCTCCAAACCATTTGAAACGTCTTGATATTGCCTTTATTCACTTCCTCCAAAGAAGTATTCAATTAATTCAACTCTATCGAAAGCATATATAGCCTTTCGAAATGATTAAGGCTACTCTCACCTAAGAAAAAAGAAATGCACATTTGTTACCATGAAGGCATAAGGTTCCCAATTAGGTAGGAGAGAGGCATCCGAAAGAAACCATGTGCAGTAAAGCCTTTTTGGGTGTTTTGACTCATTTGAGGCCAAAGGAGGACATGTTTCGACAACATCGAAGGGTAACACCCAAGCCAACTTATGTGGCACATCAACACTCAAGACAAAAGCGCATTAGTAGACTCTTCGATGAGGTTGAAAGATATCAAGTAACATCTATCGATGAAGTCGAAAGGAAAGAAAGCAAGAGAGAAGCCCAGCTTCAAGCGGCAACAAAAGAATAATTAAAACCCTTTCGACCAAGTCGAAAGGTATGGTTCAAGAGACATTCACAAAAGTAGAAAGACTGACCTTTCGACCGCGTCGAAAGCTTGGAGTCGAAAAGGACCCAACCCGCACCTATAAATATGACCCCAAAGGTCAGCTGTCCAGGGGATTTCTTTCACTTCTCACTTGTGTTTTCTTAAGCTTGTAAACCCTGATTCTAAAATTAAATTGGGAATTTGGTCAACTTGTACAATTAAGTTGAATAAAAAAAAGATTATCAAAATTTTAATTATGTTACGGCTATGGGTTCTTTTGTTATATGACTGTTTCCATTCAGCGTTTCAACTTAGTCGGAAGGTTACCCATCAACTAAGTCGAAACCATAAGTCTTTTGTTTCCTGGAAACCTTAGTTCAAGTTAATTAGCTTGCAAGTCATAACCCTCTCGACAGAGTTGAAACCTTTTCAACCCAGTAGCTTCATAAACTCGCTATATCCTTAACTCATACTTCCTTGTAAGTGTCGAAAGGTGGTTTCGACGGAATTCTATTCAACCTGTTCGAAAGGAAGTACCAAGATGAAATATACCCTTTCGATTGTGTTGAAAGGTACCGAAAGCGGAATCTTAATAACTTTTTCCTACCAGAAAAACCTCAGCAACTTCCACCCATTTAAAGGGTCATTCTGAAAGAATTACTCATACTCCAACGTGAAATTCGAAGTGTTGACAAGTTTCATGGTCAACATTTTTAATAAAATAATTACTCATATTCCAACATGAAATTTGAAGTGTTGTTAAGTTTTCTTATCAACAATATACATATATATGTAATATACAAAATAATGTTTATAAATATAAATATATTAATTTTTTTCAAATTTCAAATTTCAAAATTAGAACTAGATATTAAAATATCTATTAATTTCAAATTAAAATTTTTATTTTCTAAAGAATTATACTTAAAATACATGTTTAAATATATAGATATGAATGTTTTTATAAATGAAATTATATATACATATGTGTGTATACATTAATATTTTAAGATTATATGCAAAAAATTTGTTTTATAATTAAATATGTTATATATAATCATGTATATACATTTATGATTTTCGGCCATGTTATTACTTTGGAAAAATCAAGTTTTTTCATAATTTAAATCCATTCGGATTTGTTTATGATGTTTATTTATTTGAAACAATTAATAACTATGATAATGTGCATACAAAAAGTACATTCATTTTTCTTTTAATATTTGGGTTCAAATATAACATATGCATATACATAATTTACAGTTGCGTGTTTTTCATACATACCCAACGGCTGTGCCAACATAATGTTAATGTTTGTATGTAAACTGATTTCAACTGCAAAGATCATATTATATAATATTACCCATGCAATTGATAAAGTAGTTAATATGAATTTTAACCAATTAATTATGATTAATTGCATCGCACATATAGTAGAACTACCTAGTGCAACCGCATAACGGTGATAATCCGACCATTCGGTTACATAATTTTGAACAAAAAATGTTTAATTTAGTTTCTTATTAATTTTAGTTAAATTTTAAATGATAATATGTTGAAAAAAAATTAGAATTTCATAGATCTAAGGAAACATTTGCGGAGAGAACAAAGTAAGCAACATTAGAGATATTTTAGGAGATAAATTAAAGAATTATTCCTAATTTTTTTGACTTCATATAATTAGGTTTTGTGAGCCTACGGTAAACAAACCTCTCTAGCGGTTACTGAGATTTAATGAAGAGGAGGGTATTATAAAGACTATTAAAAATGCCTTTCTAGAAAGATTGTCTGAGTATTAGAAAGAGTAAATTTTGGGGTGGATGGCAACACTCAATAGAAATTAAGTTTTACATTTAATTCCTTTCCTTCAAATAGTAATCAAACCGACCATGGGAGGTTTTTCTATTGTAGGCTTGCAAAACCAAATTGTGTTAAGGCAGAAAAATATATACATGTCTTTAATATGTATACTTAAATAATATTGATTTTTCTGCTGAAATAGTATTGATTTTCTTCTATATATTATCGTTTGTAGTATATGCTATTATATATAAAATTCAACAAATAATCTTGCATTCCGATACCTCATTCAGTGTGAACTCGTGTAGTGATCGACTGCTATCTAGTTGAAGAAAATTTTACAATTATCTCCTACACATATTCCCATTTCACTTCTCACCTGCTCTAAAGTTTAAACTTCAACATTCATTTTAGCCCTTCATCATCGTGCATGTAATTTATTCGTTTGATTGAGTAAATAAATCTTATCTTAACTTTTTTATTTCTATTACAACTTCATTATCATTCTCATCAATTCAGAGGTAAGTTAATTTTCTATAAACATCAAATGACCTCTTATCATTCCCCTGTAAATAATCAAAGAACTAATAAAAATAGCATAAGCTTCTATTATATAACTTAGGTTCAAGGTATTTGCCATTTTACTTTTTCAGTTTTCCCTTTTGATTTATAATTAGATAACTACTCTTTTTATGTTCATCATTTTATATCTTTTACTTATATATTTATTACTTTCATCTTTATCAACATAAATCTATCAGCAGTTGAATTTGCAAAAATATTCTAAGATTTTAGGTTCATTGGATCAATTGAGAAATATTATGATCTTTCGAGATTTTTTGAGCTTTTAGTTATTTTTTGTTACATATTACATGTTATATTATATAAAAGGTTCAATAGCTCCTTCGGGTTTTTAATTTCTCTTTCAGTCTGAAATCACATATTCAATTCTTATTCATTAGAAGAATCTCTTTACAATTATCTCTTATACCTATTCTCTGTTCACTTGTCATCTCCGTTAAATTTTAAACTCCAATCATTTAGTTCAACCTTTCATTTTCATGCATATAATTTTTTATTTTGATTGAGGTAGATAAACATCATCTTAACTTTTTGTTGCGCCTTCGTTATCATTTTCATTAATTCAAAGGTGAATTTTTTTTTTGTAAGATGTTGTTCTATAATTCTCCCATTTGTAATAGAATATATTTTAATTAAATAATCTTTTATCATACTTCCATTTTCTTTTTTCACTTCTCATCTCCATTAAAATTTAAATTCCAACCATTTAATTCATCCCTTCATTTTCATGCATATAATATAATTTTTTCTTCTAATTGAGGTAAATAGATATCATTTTAACCTTTTATTTTGCATTGTGACTTGATTATTATTCTCATTGATTCAAAGGTAATTTTTTGTAAATGATCTTATATTATTCTCCCATTAGTGATCAAATAATTTTAAAAAAAACTTCTTTTCTCATACTCCCAATAGGAATTTAAAAAGCAATAAAAAAAATAAGAGAACATTCTATTGCATCACTTTTGTTCAAGGCATTATCATTTATTCTTCTTATAGTTTAGTTATTTGATTTATAATTATATGTTTGTTGTTTTCCATCATTTCTTATCTTTTATTGGTATATGTATTACTTTCATCTTCATTATTATGAATCCACTAACACCAGGATTTGTAGAATCTTTCATGATTTTAGGTTTTTTCGCTTTTTGAATCATTTAAAAAAAATTTATGCTTTAATAGGAGTTTTAACTTTTGTTTTATTTATTTTTCACATTTTATTGTAGAGAATGATAAATGTATCTGATTATACAGGGATAAATGTTGATTAATTTCGCTATGATGAATTAATTTCAGATAAAATGTTTATAGTTTGGTATAATTGTCTATAGGTTGATAGTTCTAATAAGAATGAATGTTTATTATTGATTTTAAGTATAAACATATTGTTATTACTTTGTTATTAATTTGTACTTTAATTCATTTGTCGGCTTTATATTAAAAATTATTGATTAAGGGACAATATTACTTTTAATGATTTATTTCGAGTCCTACATAAGATCCTGGTATTGTATATGAGGCGTCAGCTTTCTCTAATCGATTAAATAAAGGTAATTTATTAGTTAAATAGAAAAGTATAAACTAGCACTCTAATATTCCAACATGTGTCACTTGTACAACTTTGGAACATCATCCCCATTTTTTCTATTTTCAAATTATAAAGACAGTTCCAGTAACCGCATGTTACCTATTTTATATTGGGTCTTATTTTATAGTTTTTTAATCAAATTCTTAACTGTTCCTCTCTCTACTTCAATTGGTCTCCATGACATATTCTAAGGAACCCTAATGGGTAACAATCCGTTTATATGATGTCCTACAAAATGACCTAGCCATCATCGAATTCAAGTAAAACCTAAAACTTTTATGGAGGCAACCTTGGCAATCATAACAATGGAGGCGCCTCCTTCTTCCATGTTGTCGGCTTCATGCCTTCTCAACTCATAATGGAAAATCCCATCTCCTCCTTTTCTAAGTAGCCAGTTTCTCTGTTTTTCTTCCATTTGTTTTATTTACTTATTTGTTTTGAATTTTGAACTATATTATTACCGATCTACATATATTGGCTTTGTGGATAATTATTTGGTGTTACTATTGATTTATTATTGGATTGATTCATTTGAGATACTGAAGATAAAATGATGGATTGTTTTTTGGGCATAATTTATCACTGTATATTACTATAATCACAAATTGTTTCACTTTTCTATTTTTCAACGGTTTCAATTGTGATTATTTGATGTTCAAGATGTAACTATTGAAACGCATTTCCACTACCATGGGTGCAACTTATTGCGAAATAGATGAGTAAGGTTCATCTATTTTCTGCCCTTTCTCATACTACAAAGTAGAAGGAGTTGTTAAAGTTGGTTTATGCTGTCTAAAATTATGATAAGGGCTGACATTTCAACTTATTTACTAACAAATTTAATCTATTTTATATTTTATCAATTTTATCACATTGTCAAAAGTGGCTTATATGACCACAAAACAACTGATGTACATTTAACATATTATATTCGTCATTTTTTATTTTCTTCTCTTTTACTAATGCATGGTAGTATAATATCCAATGTACACTCATTAATACATATTACATTACATAATAGGATGTACAATTGATGATAATAATAACCAAATTATATACTAAATTCTAAACATAATAGGACACACCGCATTGTTTTTGCTTTCTCTGACCTAATAGTTTAGTTATTGTTTGTGTCTCTTTGATTAACACTACGAATAGCTAGACATCCCATTTGAAGAAGTCTCCATAGTATTTCTATTAGATTTGTTGATACAATATTCCATATTAAATTAGATTGTGAAGACATTTGAGTTAAGCCGGAATTGTGGCTCAAATATATTGCATCTTTTATGAATTTTAGTGATTTTGGAGATAATTAATTGTTTCTTTATTGTTTTAAAGAAGGGAATGAATTATCTACATGGGAAAGATCTATACAAGTGTTCAATAGCTTCTTAAAAAAAATATTTTGTCAAGACTATTATAAATAGACATGTACTGGGTTCATTAGATGGGTGTGGTTAAAAATTATTTTCTCGGGTTTTGGGATTGAGATATCTCTTCAATTTGGCTTTATTTTGTAATAATTTAGTGAATTAATAAAGTTTTTGTTTAGAGGAATTTATTTTTCATTGTTTTTCTTTACCTCTTATCTCTTCTAAAATCTGATTGTGTAGAAATCGTAGAAAAAATCTTAACAGTTGGTATCGGAGTCTGCTACATAAATTATTAAAAGAGAATTTTGGTTATAGGGAATATAAGTGTTGAAAAACTTAATGGGAGAAATGAGAGTTATGGAAGGAAAAGATGGAGAAATTTTATATCTCAATGATCATCACCAACCATTGGAGAATAAAGGGAAGAAATCTACTAACGTATCTGAAGTGGTCCGCGGGTGCAGCGCAGTGGAAAGGAGGCTTGGGTTCTGGTAAAAAGACTCAGGTTCGATTCCTACCATGCGCTTCCCCAT
The DNA here is from genome assembly GCA_030737815.1 of Allium fistulosum. Taxonomy (NCBI): domain Eukaryota; kingdom Viridiplantae; phylum Streptophyta; class Magnoliopsida; order Asparagales; family Amaryllidaceae; genus Allium; species Allium fistulosum. The sequence goes on along the minus strand of CM060902.1, from coordinate 185,531,313 downwards.
CCTATATAAATTTACCTGGGGGTATGGGGGCTTGGATCAGCGGACGGCTTTACTATACCCTCCTCAGGAGTTTACCGGTCTCCGGGTTCTCCTGGGTTTCCAAAAAAAAAACAAAAAAGCAAAAAAAAACAAAAAAAAGAGAGACTTTGGATAGGAAGGTTGCAATGGTTATTCGGTATTTTTTGGAGAATGCGGTTTTCATATTGTTGCTAATGAAACATCTGTCTTTGAAATTCGGAAGAAATTGGAAGGAATCTATGCAACAAACTCCGCAACAAACAAGACACTTATTATGAGAAGATTGGTAAATCTGTAGCTTAAGGAAGGTAGGTCAATTGGAAAGCATCTCAATGATTTTAAGGCAACTCTGAACCAATTGGCGGCTGTAAATTACAAGGTAGGTGATGAGGCACAAACTTGATGTTAATAGGTTCATTACCAGAGAGTTGGAAAACGCTTGTGATTGTATTGGACAACTTTGATTCATATGGAGTTATTTCAATGGGATCGGTGGTTAGTAGTCTTCTTAATGAGGAGATGCAGATGGATCTAGTGAAAGAAAAAGTTAAGGAAAAGGAGTAAATTGAAAATCCAACAAGAGAGGTGCATCTTGCAAGGAACGACAACCAGCCAAACATGGAAATATATCGAGCATGGAGAAATTTTATGTGCTATTACTATGAAAAACCTAGTCACTAACTAAAATTTTACAACAAGTTTAAAAAGAACAAAGAAAGGATAAAAGCACTAGAGGAAGAGAATGACAATTTTGATGAAGGTAGCGATGACGAGGTAAAATTTGGAAATAATAATGACATTCTCTATGTTGACGGAAGAGAAGGAGATGAGTGGATCCTAGATTCAGGTGCATGTTTTTATATATATCACCAAAAGGAAGCATTCATTGATTATAAGGAGCAAGATGGAATCTACTAGTGGTGGAGATGTTAAGGTATGTTTGGTTAAGCTGAAGATGTATGATGGTGGAGAGGTGAAATTCACGGAAGTTAGACATGTCCAAGAAATTAAAAAGAATCTTATTTGTATAGGACAGTTAGAAGGAAATGGATCCAACTTTTTAACTCAAGGCGAAGTTACAAGAGTTTAGAAGGGAAAAAGGGAGGTGCTACGTGCAAAAAGGGAAAGCAAGAATGTGTACAAGTGTTACAAACGATGGAGAATAAAGAGACTTCTCAAAGTGTTTTTGGAGAGGCAATTTGGTTGGTCATGGTGGAGCATGCAACGGAAAACCACAAAGTCTACTTGGAGACCTTTGTGGTATTATAAGCAATTTTGATTTATTGATGATATGCATGTTCTATTAGTGGGCATGCATATTTAGGTGATTTGGAGGTTGGTTAAGTTTTTTGTTGAATGGAGATATTTGTTTCCATTCTAATATTGAAGATTATTTGAAGTTTGATGTTTTTGGTGGAGCTTGGGATGACATTTTATAGAACATCGTATTAAGGTGAAGATTGTTAGATCTTGGTTAATACAATATTCCATATTTAAGTAAATTTTGAAGATATTTGAGTTAAGGTTGAATTGTGGCTCAAATACATTGCATCTTTTATGGATTTTGGAGATTTAGAGAAAATTAATTGCCTCTTTTATTACTTCAAAGAAGGCAATGAATTATCCACATGGAAATGATCTATGAAAATATTCAATAGCTTCTTAAAAATATATTTTATCAAGACTATTATAAATTGACATGTACATGGTTCATTAGATGTATGGGGAAAAGTTATTTTTCTAGGGTTTTTGGATTGAAATATCTTCTCAATTTTGGCTTGCTTTGTAATAATTTGGTGAATTAATAAAGATTTTGTTCGGAGGAATTAATTTGTTATCGTTTTTCTTCACTTCTTATCTCTTTTAAAATCTAATTGTGTAGGAATCCCCGAAAAATCCTAACAATTTCCCTACATCTAACATTAACCTTTAAGAGCAAAATTTTGTCAGTCCGTATTTCACCAATATTGACCAAGGCGATGAATCCTCTTGGTGAGTCGTTCTCTTCTATGCTTTCATACAAGAGGAGACAATAGCTATACTATGAAGAAAACATTTAAATACACCCATGTTTTTAATGGTAATAAACATGCACGCATGATAAATAATGCAGATTGTATATACATATACCGTTTTTGATACATACATATATATATATATACAAACTAGATAACATAGTTTTAGTCACATACATCTACTTCTTTAACCAGTTAAATTAGCTACAACTTTGTTTCAAATTTTCATATGGAGGAGAGTCATATCACTAATACAGAATAAGTTTTTTTTGGAAAAAGGTACTTTATATACGAAGAAAAAATCATATATATTTCCTTGATATGCCTCGTTAAAACCTTACAACTCCCCTAACCTATATGGGTGCCTTGTAAGAAAAAAGAGTACATATCAATTCCATATATTAACAGTACAACACAACGCAAACTGGGCTAAGCTGTCAAACAGATGGAGGAGCAATTACAAAGACACAACAATCTCAAAACCATCCGTACGATCAGCTTGCACCAGAGACAAAACACAAGGCAAAAACAAAAAAAACAAAGGAAAAGAAGAAGACAAAAACAGCCAGAAACAAGACCTTGACCGACTCAACAACAAAAGCTATCCATTAAACGGGAGGGGAAACGAAAAATCCCCAAAATTCTCAATTCGAGAATCCAAATCTTCAGAGAGACGAAGGATCTTGAAAACAACCAATTCCAGAAAAAGAAAGCGCTGAAAAAGGCGAAAACCATCGATCTACCGAAGGTCAAGGGGGTTGAAAGCAAGCATAGAGATCTGTCGCCGTAAAGAAATTCGATAAGATAAGTCTTTCTTCAGAGTTTAAGCTACAAATATGAACTCTCTGTTGAATAAGATGTTTGCTTTCAATGAGTATGTTCTTAACTCTCAATTCGAATGGTTCTTCAGTTCCCTTAAAAACACGATTATTACGTTCGCACCATATGTTCCATATGATAGTAGTACAAATGATGCTAGGGATGCATGAATTGTTTGCGTGGAATTTTTCCTGAGCTTTAGTAATAGCAGTCAGTATAAAATTGAGGTCAAAATTGGATCCTAACTGAATATTAAGCTTAGGTAAGAGGGCTTTCAAAATGTTTTTCGCGTAAGTGCATTAAAAAAAAAGATGATCTCTGTCCTCGTTGTGATTAGCACATAGAACACACTTTTGATCAATTGCAGGAGACCATTTCCTAATTTTGACTTTGGTGTGCAGTTTTTCTCTAATGGCCAATAGAGAACATGTAGACATTTTCGGCGCACAACCTTTATCCCATATGATTTTGGTCCAGTTGAATTCTTCATATTTGCTTCGAAAAATATTACAGGCAGATTTCAAGGAGAATTGGCCTAATTTATTAGGGATCCACCACCAATAATCCTGTTTCATCTGATAATGAATGTGAATTTTCCTAACATAATTATGAGATTGAATGGGAATGAAACTGAGAGTTTGATTCCAGTTATTATTAGAAATAAGATTAGAAACTTTTTTGTGACATCCTCTCAAAGTAGTCATGCAATTCCATCCATAATTGTCAATTAAAGAAGATCCTTGTAACCATGGATCAAACCAAATGTCAGTGTTATTCCCATCCACAATTTTCCTTCCTATATATCCTTTGCACCAATTTCTAGCACGTAGAATGGTTTTCCATGTATGTGAAGCATTATTGTCCATATTGACAATCCAAAAATTAGTTTTTTTACAGTATCTGTTATGTATCCATTTTGCCCACAAAGAGTTACCATTAATATAATTCCATAAAAGTTTGGTTGCAGAAGCTGTAGCTAAGTCTTCAATTCTCCTAATTCCCAGACCCCCTTCTCTCTTGGTTTTACAAACTTCATTCCAACTCATTTTATGGGACCTTGATTTCCACAAGAAATTAGCACATAAAGAATTAATCCTCTGAATAATTATAGAAGGAAATTGAGAAACCTGCAGCCAAAATTGCAGCATGGGGTGGATAACCATCTTGATAAGCTCTGCCCTCCCACTAATATTGAGGAATCTATTTTGCCAGTTATTGAATTTTTTGTTAATTTTGTCAATAAGCCACCCAAAGTCTCTAGTTTTCAAAGCATTGTTTGAAAGGGGGATTCCCAAATATATGATTGGTAAGTTATCAATCTTGAAATTAATAATATCAGCAATTTCCTGTTTGAATTTGGCACCTTTACTGAAAAATAGACTGGATTTTCTAGTATTTAATTCGAGACCAGCAATTTTTTCCAATTTTTGTAAAATATGGTGAATTGTTACTGCATTTTCAGTGGTAGCTTTTGTCATAATTAAGATATCATCTGCATATAGGAGGTGAGTAATCAACGGCTCAACTTGGTAAATAGGACTAATATTTCCTTTGATGAATTCTATGTCCATATTTAAAGTAAGGAACTCCATGGTAATAGAAAATAAATAGGGGGAGAGGGGATCCCCTTGTCTTAGACCTCTTGAGCTATTAATGAAACCATATGGGGCACCATCTATTAAAATAGAAAATGAGGGAGTAGATATACACTCATATATGAGATTAGCAAAGGAGATAGGAAACCCCATAGAAATCAGCATATGATGAATAAATTCTCTATTGATCTTGTCATACGCCTTGTGTAAATCAATTTTCAAACAAATATTGCTCGAATTTTTCCTATTAAAACTTCTGATCATTTCATAGGCAAGAAGAGAGTTTTCAGAAATTATTCTATTAGGGATGAAAGCATTTTGGTTAGGAGAGATTAAGTCATTCATATAATCTTTCATTCTGTTGCATATAAGATTGGCAAGAATTTTGTATGTAACATTACAAAGAGAGATTGGCCGAAAGTCAGACATTTAAGAAGCATCTGGAATTTTAGGAATCAGGCAAATGAAAGTGTGATTAATTTCTCTAATGATTTTACCGGTTTGAAGAATACCATTCATAGCTTTCCAAATATCCACTTTAATGCAGTCCCAATGGATTTTATAAAATTTAGCATTGAATCCATCTGGACCTGGGGAACTATTATCATTAATCTGAAAAATAGCCTCTTTGATTTCCTCCATCTGAAAAGGTTTACATAAATTGTACTTTGCATTTTCAGAAAGAATTTTCTTGCAAATAACGTTTGGAAATTGGTTTGAGGCTTGGGGCAATAGAAAAAGATTTGAGAAATAAAGAGAAGCTTCTACTGCAATTTTTTCTGATGCTGAAATCCAAACACCTTGCTGATTTATAGTAAAATTGTTCTTTCGACCCGGTTTCAAATCAGCAATTTTACTGTAGAAAAATTCCATAGGCCTATCCCCTTTAAGAAACCAATTGATTTTCATTTTTTGTTCATTATCAATGGCAATTTTCCTCATCAAATTGTGTAAACTATCACAATTATTGGAGTATATTTGCATAAGATTGTTATCAAGAGGATTACTAATTAATTGATTATAGATACTGTTATTTCGAACTTTCAAGCTGTTAATCATCAGATGCACATTATTTATTTTACTTGACCAATTCTTCAGATTACTTTTCACCTTCTTCATTTTGCAGAGAAATTGATAGAGAGCGCTACAAGAGCAGCAAGAATCCAAAGCCTCTTCGATGGCTGGGTAATAATCAGGATACGAATGCCAAGAGTTTTTATATTTAAAAGGTAAATTTCTCTTTCTATTATTCTGGACATGAAGAATTATAGAAATTGGGGTATGATCACTTAAAGAATGGTTACCAAAATTAATGCCAAAGTTATTAAATTTGTCTAACCAAATTGAGTTAACAAAAACTCTATCAATCTTACTATGAATTGAGAATGAATTACCTCCTCGCCAAGTATAAAAATTGCCTGAGAAGTCAGGTTCCACTAGCTTGGAGAGAGAGATACATTCAGAGAATTTGAGATCTCCAGTAGAAGAAAATATCCCATTATTCATTCTTTCATTGTTGTGGAGAATAGTATTAAAGTCACCTGCCACTACCCACGGCAGATTAATTTTGTCAGATAACGTAATGATATCTTCCCATAGAAGTTTGCGACCTTCTTCTTCATTATGTGCATAAACAACAGTACACACCACATTAATATTGTTAGCATTATACAAAGCGCAGGAAATAAATTGCTCCGTAGTGTGTAAGATAATTGTATTCCAAAAAGTAGAATCCCAGATAATAAAAATTCGACTTTTCCGATCATCAGAGATATTATGGGACATTTTCCATTTTTTATCAATCTTATTCATAAAACTGTCAATGGAATTAAGAGAAAGTTTATTTTCCAAAATTCCAATAAAGGAATATTTATTCGAATTAATGATATTAAGAACTTCCAACTGTTTGGATAGGGCATTCATCCCCCTAATATTCCAAATAAAAAGTTCCATTAATAGTTATTATTAGGATAGCTACTTTCTTCCATAGGAGTAGCTTTTCCCATTGTCTTTGCTTTTTTAAATTTTTTTCCTTTATTTTTCAACTGGTTAACAAGATTTGACCATGCAGGATTTTCCACTACATCGGAATCCAAAGAAGCCTTGAATTCAAAAGGCACTTCCTCAGATCTAGTTTTACGAGTTGATTTAGTTCTGGAGTTGGTCAAAGACTCTAGGGTAACAGATCCAGCTAGATGACTCGAAGAAGGGGTATCAGAAATGGTAGCAGCATCTCCTATGAGGGGAGAATCAGAAGGAATAGAATCCAAAGTCAACTTGTGGGAGTTTGCTTCATTGGAGTTAGGCAACTTGATCAAATTATCAGACATGTTATGATCCTCTGTAATATTAATAGTCGAACAAGCAGTAATCGACTGGACTGTTGTAGTGTTAGGCGTTTCAATTTGGATAATCTCTGAATTTTTAACATTTGTCACAAATTTGTTATGTTTGTTATGCACTGATCCGACATGTATTTGCTGTTGAATCTGATTAGAAAAGTCCAAATTTGTAAACTGTTCGATAGGCTGTTCAACAATTTCACAATTATTCGGAGGATTTTCAGATGAATCTATATTCATTTCTGAATTATCGATGACAGAGTTACGATTCACTTTGGGCACCCATACTTTGTTGAATTGGCATTGATTTTCTGAGTGTCCAAAACTCGAACAGTTAGAGCATGCAGTAGGTTTCCATTCATAAATAACTTCTTGCCATGTAACCTCATCTTTCTCATTAAGGATAGGAAGTTTACTAGGATATTTAAAGTTATTATCAATTTCAATAAGGACTCTAGCAAAAGCAATCTTGATTATTCCTTCAGTAAACTTGTCAAGTTTGATAGGAGTTCCGAGTACCAAGGCAATACGACTAATCCCCTCTTCAGTCCAGAAATCAAGAGGCAAATTGGGAAGACGAATCCAGATCGGAATAGAATTAAGAAGTTCTTTATTGAGTTGCATTCCAGGGTGCCATCTTTTCATCATCATCAGCTTCTTGTTATAATAGTATGGTCCACCCTCCAACACATTCAAACAATTTTGTTCTTTACTGAATTTAATAACATAAAATCCGTTTTCCATAGAAAAAATCGAGAAATCCTCCATAGGTTTCCAAACTCTAATGATATACTCTTTGAAATAAGGATAATACGGTTTAGGTCCAACTACATACACAACAATAGCGTTACTCCATTGTTTTCTAGCATCCAGGATAACTTCAGCAGACATTTTAGCGCACTTCAAAGAATTGACTTCTTGGGGATGATAGAATTTCAGAGGAACGGGAATAGGGATATTGTTGCCTTTCACAACCTCGTTCCATGCTTTACTGTTTGGAGACGCAAAATTACATTTAGAAGGGTTCTGATTGGTGTTCACTGAACTGTTTTGGGAATTCGGTCCATTAGGGATTGGATATTTTTTATGTATCGGAGGAGATCGAGACTTATTTGGCAGGGGAGATCGATCTGAGTGATACGCCTCCTTAGCATGACTTTTGTTAGCGCTAGCCTTCTGTTGCCTCTTCCATTTACGCAAAAGTACAGGGGTGAAGCCATCATCAATGGCGTGGGGAGTCAACACAGAATCGCAAAGTTCGAAACCAGGAGGATGGTCTAAAGGGTAGGGCGGCGGATCTGTGGATGGAGCTGCCTGATTGCTAAGCGAGGCGGAAGACGACATAGAAAAAACAGGAAAAGAGGACGGAGACAATCGGGGAAGACGAGGAAGGAAGGGAGAGACGACAAAAATTGCCAATCTCTAGAGCAGAGAAGGCGGCTGCTAGGGTTTCAACTCAATAAGTTGTTACATACAAAGTAATACAGCAGAATATTACAGCTTAACAGTTCAAGAGTAAAGAGTACCGTTGCTACTAGAATAAGGCATACAGAACTGAAAATACATGCATATATAGGATATATTCAAAAAGAATTGAATCGATGTTAAATTAAGAAGAAGGCAATAGGCAGGCATGTCTTAACTTCAATGCTTTCACTTGCTATAGAATATTTTTTGTACCATTTTATACTTCCATTGTTTGTTTATTTTCTCCCTAACTATTTACTTGATATTCTAACAATATTGATGGATATGACTTGACTAAGAAGGAGAATCGTTAGTCGGTGGTGGTGGAATTGGGGTTTGAGGGAGCGTGAGAGCTAATAAGCTTTGTCTGGTCACTATTGCCATTATTTGGGGTTTACAAGGTTTTTGAGATATGGTTTCCCCTCGGGTGATTTACTAATGATATAGGAATAAATTATTCTTCCATGAGAAAATAAGAAAATAAAATAAAATAAAAGTTAAAAAGATTATCAAAACCACAAATAGTGTAGAACTAACCAACCGTTAACAATTATCATAATGCTCTTAAAACCTCTCCAATTTAATCTATGACCTGACATGTATAAGAAAATTATTTTCAAGAACATGTTGTAAAAATGATTAGCAGAACCAAACATGCCTATGTAGATGTTATTAGCAAGCTCTCCCATCTTAAACGCTCTCTTCATTAATAGTTCCTTCCCCATTAACCTGGATGCTTAGAGGGAAAACATAAAGAAAAAATAATGAGCACAGAGAATCAAACAAAATAATTAAGACATCTGTTTTTATACCATCCTTTGTCCATACAATATTCACTTTACAAAAAATTACCATATTACCTTTTCAAACTCCATCCATTTGATTCAATCTCCACTCAGTTACAGTTCAATCTGTACGTTACTACAGTGATGCATTTTTTGCCTCACTGTCTACTTTAACTTTACATGCTTTGGCTTCAAATTTAGTTGTAAACCCTAACTATATCTAACCGTTAACATATCTTGGAAACATGAATCTTACTACTCTATTTTAATTTATAAACTAAATGAATAAACAATGTGCGACCATCCAACTTTTCTTCTCTACAATGGTTGAAGCTGAGATCTATTTTATGCAATGGTAACAATTTTAAAATAATTAGACGGTATTATCAATTTATATTGTGCTAAATTTTTAATTTTCCTTCTTATTTCAATTGCCCCTGTTCTTTTTAGAACTAAGATGTGACTATTTAAAGCTACCACAACAGGAGTAGTTATACAGTCGAAAACCCACAGTTTTTTTACTGTACTTTTGCAAATAACAAGTCCTTATATACTGACATAGTACTAAGATTGACGCAGCGAATATTACAAAAACAATGTCGATCGATGAATGTAGCAATCGGTGGATTGGAAGATACTGAAATGCCCAAATTCATTGATCCGAAGATACCGAATTCTAGCTATCCCGAACTCGTTGATCGCGCACGATACCGGGTTCAAAGATCTTCAATTCTTCAAGCTTTGATCAAGCGCACTTGATTCCGCGAATCGGCTTCTACAATCGTTGAATCGAGCGCACTCGATTAACCGAAAGAGGAGAAAGGAGATTACACTCAACTACCAATTTGGAATGAAAGCACAAAGCAATCAAAAGAGAATTTTATTCAAAAATCAACAACCTTTACAAAGTGACGCCACTTGCCTATTTATAGGCTACAACCCCCACACAACAGAAATTACAGAAATTTGTACAACACTTAGGTCATTTCCGACCTATAACCTTCGACCTAAAAACAGGCGACCTAAACAGACGACCTAAAGAAACACAGCCTTGCGACTTAACAAATGGTAATTACAACAACACTTAGGTCGTTTCCGACCTATAAAGACCAGCGACTTAACAAAGCACGACCTAAAAACATCACGACTTAAGAAAATACAACACATTACAACACACATTTCGGTCACGACCTAAAATACAACTCACGCGACCTAACATCAGCTTCCTTCAGCGACTTAGTATAGGTCGTTAACGACCTAACACTTCATGCGACTTATCCCATAAGCGGCTCAACGAACTGTAGCAGTGGGCGACTTAAAATTCTTGCAACCCTACTTAGGTCGTAGGTCATTTACGCGACCTAACTTAGGTCGAATCAAAACTCCGCGACCTATCATAGATCGAACTTCCATCTCGCGACCTAACTTAGGTCGTATTCTTTTAGCTCGTTCGCACTCCACATTGAATCCAGTAACTCGTGTACCATCCTCCTTAGGTCGTGAGCGACCTTCACTAGGTCGTGAACGACCTAAGACTTCAACAACTTTCCACAACTTATTTCCAGGGTCTAGTTCATTAACTCGCGCATCTCCACTAGGTCGTTGCCGACCTTCCCCAAGTTGCTGAAACGACTTAAGGGTTTCGTTAGGTCGTATGCGACCTAAAACTTGAATTTTCCACAAATCTTCACAAGGTCTTAACTCGTTAGCCCCCTCCTTAAGTCGTACCCGACTTACCAGCATCATAGGTCGCACACGATCTATGTCTTCAACTTTCTGGGCTGCATCATCCTCCCCAGGTTGAGAAAGATTCGACCTCGAATTTGTACTTGCTTCCTCCACAACAAATTTATTCCCGTGATATGGTACGAGGTGTTTGACATTGAATACGTCAGACGTATACACACCATCTGGCAGTTTCAATTTGTAAGCATTTTCATTAATTCGCTTCACAACTTCCACCGGACCAATTTTCCTGGCCTTCAACTTGTTATACTCGCCTACTGGAAAACGATCTTTCGTTAATACTGCATAAACCAGATCACCTTCATGAAATTCAACATTCCTTCATCTCAAATCTGCAGATCGTTTATACTTCTCATTTGCTTTCTCTAATCGTTCTTGAACGATTTTATGGCATTCCGTCAGCCCTTCAACAAAATCAGCAGCTTTCTTAATTGTCCCCTTTGAATGTGGTATCACTGTTAAATCCAACGGTCCTTTCGGTAAGCTCGAATAGATAATCTGGAATGGACTTAACCCAGTACTTCGATTCACAGCATGATTATGAGCAAATTCTGCCTGGCATAACTTCACATCCCAACTCTTCAGATTATCTTGAACAAGACACCTCAGCAGATTCCCCAATGATCTGTTCACCACCTCGGTCTGTCCATCCGTCTGCGGATGATAAGCACTACTAAATTTCAGCTTCGTTCCCACCATTTTCCACAAACTTAACCAAAAGTGACTCAGAAATCGAGTATCTCTATCCGACACAATAGATTCTGGCAATCCATGAAGTCGATAGATCTCCTTGAAAAACAATTGAGCAACATGAACAGCATCCGCCGTCTTCTTACAAGCAATAAAATGTGCCATTTTCGAAAATCGATCAACCACCACATAAATGGAATCATTACCATGCTGTGTTCTCGGCAACCCCAACACAAAGTCCATACTGATATCCACCCATGGTTTTACAGGCACGGGTAACGGCATATATAAACCAGCATTAGTCGCAGTTCCTTTCGAAACCTGACAAATATGACAACGCTCCACAAACCTCCCTACTTCTTTCCTCATCGATGGCCAAAAGTAGGACTGTGAAATCAACTGTAAGGTACGGTCTCTCCCAACATGTCCCTCTTCGTGTAACTCCTTGATAATCTTCATTCTCAGACTACCCTCCGGTATGCACAATCGACTTCCTTTAAAAAGAAAACCATCTACCATCACGAACTCATCCGTCTCTCCCTCCTTGACTTTATCAACAAACTTTGCAAAGTAAGGATCATCGGTAAATAATTCTGGCAATATTTCAAACCCCGTCACTTCAACCTTCAATGTAGTTAACAAGTGATTTCTTCTACTCAACGCATCCGCAACACGATTCGTCACTCCCGACTTGTGTTTCACAACAAATGTAAATTGTTGCAGATATGCAATCCACGATGCATGTCTCGCTGAAATCTTGTCTTGCCCTTGCAAATGCTTCAATGCTTCATGATCAGTATACAGAACAAACTCCTTCTGAAATAGATAGTGTCTCCAGTGTTAAATAGATTGTACAACAGCATAGAATTCCACATCATATGTACTGTATCTCATCTTTGCTCCTGACAACTTCTCACTGAAATATGCAATTGGACGACCCTTCTAACTCAATACTCCTCCAATTCCAACCTTGGATGCATCAGTATGTAGTTCAAACACTAACTGAAAATCTGGTAATATTAGAATTGGTGCAGACGTCAAAAGTTCTTTGATTCGCTCAAAAGCAACCCCGGCTTCCTCCGTCCATGCAAACTGTTTACCCTTCATGCAATCAGTAACAGGTGCCATCACACTACTAAAGTGTGGTATAAATCTTCGATAAAATGAAGCCAAACCGTAAAAACTACGAACTTCCGTTATCGTCTTGGGCTGCGGCCAATCTCTGATCGCCTCAACTTTACTCTGGTCCACCTGTATACCTTCCTTCGAGACAACATACCCCAGAAATAAAACACTATGCGTCATGAACACGCATTTCTTCGTTGCTGCATAGAATTGTTCTTGTCGCAATACCATCAGCACTTCTCTAAGATGATTCAAATGTTCCTCTGGACTCCCACTTTAAATCAGAATATCATCAAAATACACCACCACAAATTTCCCAATGAACGGTCGAAAAATCTGATTCATCACCCTCATAAAAGTACTCGGTGCATTGGATAAACCAAATGGCATGACCAACCATTCGTATAGACCTTCCCTGGTTTTAAAAGCAGTCTTCCACTCATCTCCTGGTCTGATACGAATTTGATGATATCCGCTCTTCAAATCAATCTTCGAAAATATAGTAGCTCCGCTTATTTGATCTAACAAGTCATCCAACCTCGGCATTGGAAATCTATATCTCACAGTAATCTTATTCAATGCTCGACTGTCAGTGCACATCCTCCACGTCCCATCCTTCTTGGGTACCAATAAAGCTGGTACAGCACAAGGACTCAGACTCTCCTGCACACGCCCTTACTCAAGCAATTCCTCTACCTGCCTCCGCAACTCTTCATGTTCCTTCGGACTCATTCTATAATGTGGTCTATGTGGCAACACAGCTCCTGGAACAAGATCTATCTGATGTTGTATATCCCTTAACGGTGGCAATTCCGTTGGTAACTCCTCTGGAAATACATCGTCAAATTCTTTCAAAACTGGTTTAACTTCTTCTGGTATTTCAACCTCTTCACTGCTTTCTCGCCCAATCAACAAAAACACTTCAGGCTCTTCCTCAACCTCCTTAATAAACTCTTTCAAAGATAATAAAGTTTTCAGCTCTTCAATCTCTTCTGACTTACTTTCTCCTTGTGATCTCTTCTTCGGAACTAGGATAATTTTCGTGCCTTCAAACATAAAACTGTAGCTATTGGTCCGACCGTCATGTTGTACTGCTCGATCATACTGCCATGGTCTTCCCAATAATAAGTGGCAAACATCCATCTCTACTACATCACACCAGATTTCGTCTTTGTATTTCTTCCCAATAGAGAATGGAACACGAACTCGTCTATCCACTTTCACTTCTCCTCCTTTTCTCAACCATGCTAACTTGTATGGACTCAGATGTTTCTCTGTCTTCAATTTCAACTTTGTCACAGCTTCGGTTGAAATAATATTATCACAGCTTCCTGCGTCAATCACAAACTTACACACCTTCCCCAGAATAGTACATGTTGACTGAAAAATATTACTTCTCAACCAACTAGCTTCCTCCTGCTTCGGTGTTAAACACGATCTCCTCAGCATTAGATTACAACCTTCATCTCCTGACGCAATATCCTGTTCATCTTCCTCAACTGGACTAGAACAATCCCCATCACCATCCTCATCCTCAATTTCTGCAATCATGGTTCTCTTCTTTGGCTTTGGACACTCACTGCTTTTATGACCCAATTCCTGACAATTGTAACATTTGAAACCATTGTTAACCCTTGCCTTCTCAGCCTCCTTCACCACTGGTCTACTGATAGGTTTAGAAACATTAGAACTCCACCAACACCCTTCGCTTGATTGTTAGAATTAGTAAACACACCACTTCCTCGTCGTCCCTGCTTCTCCCAAGCCAACGCTTTCTGATGTGCCTCTGCTACAGATCTTGGATCGAACATATTAACCATATCCTGGATCTGCATTCGTAGTCCCCCAACAAATCTAGCTGTCAGTTGTTCTTCCATCTCCATAATATCATTTCGAGCAATCAGTTGGTAAAATTCATCAGCATAGTCATTAACTGTCTTCGTGCCCTGCCTCAAGTTCTGCAAACGTTGATACATCAAAGATTGATAATTGTATGGTAAGAACGTTGCTTTCATCAATTTCTTCATCTTCTCCCAAGATTCAACTTTTGACTTTCCCATCCGATCACGTGTAAGTTTGGTCTGCTTTCACCATGCCAAAGCTCTACCCCTCAACCTTGTAGCAACCAACTTCACTCTACGATGTTCTGGAACTTCTTTGAAGTCAAAAATCTCTTCAACATTAGATACCCAATCTAGAAACTCCTCCGCTTGCATACCACCTTTGAATTCAGGAATTTCAGTCTTCATCCCCGACTCCCACTTGTGATCATACTCAGAGTAATTTCTCCCTTGTCCTCGTCCTTGTCCTCGAACACTACCATCATCATATTCCTCTTCAAAATCAGATGTATATCGTTGTTTATCTCGTCCACCCACATCTCTACGACCATCATGCCTACCACCATCATCCCTTCTATCTACATTCCTCCGTTCACGATCATTCACGTTCCTCCCACGCCTTTGATCATTTTCAACACTTCTGTCTCGATTGGAATGTGGCGAGACTCTACTACCCCCATGGTTAGATTTAGGTGAAACCCTTCTCCGATTTTGATTCATCTCCGTCATAAGCTTCTCTAACCGGCCAATTCCTTCGTTAAGCTTGTCACTAAAGTTCTCATTGATTCTTTGCTCCATCTCATCAGCTTCTTCTCTTCGATACAAAGCTTCTACGTTTTGGTGACGATTAGCTCTTCTTGGCGGCATACTTGAAATTTTCACAAACACTTCAACACTTCAAAATTCAAACACAATTCGGACTTTGATCCAAAATGAAACGGATCGAAAACTTCCACTTTGTAGCAAATCGCGATGAACACGATGGACAAAGTTTCGGCTTCCAATACAAATTCGATCAAACAACTTCGAACAATGATGAACGCTTCTTACTCTCGGCCGTGATAAACAACCTCCAATCTTCACTTCAACTTCAAAATGAATAGGCTCCAAGTCTCGATCTAGCTATGATTGGCTAGAACAAGCTCTGATACCAAAATGACGCAGCGGATATTACAAAAACAATGTCGATCGATGAATGTAGCAATCGGTGGATTGGAAGATACTGAAATGCCCAAATTCGTTGATCCGAAGATACCGAATTCTAGCTATCCCGAACTCGTTGATCGCGCACGATACCGGGTTCAAAGATCTTCAATTCTTCAAGCGTTGATCAAGCGCACTTGATTCCGCGAATCGGCTTCTACAATCGTTGAATCGAGCGCACTCGATTAACCGAAAGAGGAGATAGGAGATTACACTCAACTACCAATTTGGAATGAAAGCACAAAGCAATCAAAAGAGAATTTTATTCAAAAATCAACAACCTTTACAAAGTGACGCCACTTGCCTATTTATAGGCTACAACCCCCACACAACAGAAAATACAGAAATTTGTACAACACTTAGGTCGTTTCCGACCTATAACCTTCGACCTAAAAACAGGCGACCTAAACAGACGACCTAAAGAAACACAGCCTTGCGACTTAACAAATGGTAATTACAACAACACTTAGGTCGTTTCCGACCTATAAAGACCAGCGACTTAACAAAGCACGACCTAAAAATATCACGACTTAAGAAAATACAACACATTACAACACACATTTCGGTCACGACCTAAAATACAACTCACGCGACCTAACATCAGCTTCCTTCAACGACTTAGTATAGGTCGTTAATGACCTAACACTTCATGCGACTTATCCCATAAGCGGCTCAACGAACTGTAGCAGTGGGCGACTTAAAATTCTTGCAACCCTACTTAGGTCGTAGGTCATTTACGCGACCTAACTTAGGTCGAATCAAAACTCCGCGACCTATCATAGATCGAACTTCCATCTCGCGACCTAACTTAGGTCATATTCTTTTAGCTCGTTCGCACTCCACATTGAATCCAGTAACTCGTGTACCATCCTCCTTAGGTCGTGAGCGACCTTCACTAGGTCGTGAACGACCTAAGACTTCAACAACTTTCCACAACTTATTTCCAGGGTCTAGTTCATTAACTCGCGCATCTCCACTAGGTCGTTGCCGACCTTCCCCAAGTTGCTGAAACGACTTAAGGGTTTCGTTAGGTCGTATGCGACCTAAAACTTGAATTTTCCACAAATCTTCACAAGGTCTTAACTCGTTAGCCCCCTCCTTAAGTCGTACCCGACTTACCAGCATCATAGGTCGCACACGATCTATGTCTTCAACTTTCTGGGCTGCATCAAAGATACATTATAATGCAACAACCATACTATAATAGTATGATATTTCACTTTTTGTACGACTTTAAATTGTGGCATAAGTACTACACTAGATTATTACGTTATTTACCTCTCACTGTTCATGAGCAATAGGTAGTAAAGGCTATCACATTTACTTTTCATTACCACAAGAACTAACCTATATTGCTTCAATGCATTTTCACATATCTATCACAATTAACCTAAAACATTGTATATAGCATAACAACCAATATTGAAGATGCAGTAGGGTATAGTGATAAATATAAATGATGTATACAGTAGCATACTTGGACGATGAATGACAGAAAATGATGCTTACGTCTAGAAGACCAAAATATTTCGAAGACACATATAGAAAGTCCAAAAGTTTGTTCAGTCAATGCATTCAATACCAATAACTCTTCGAATACAATCCATTTATTTATTTCGTACATAAGAGCATGAAATATTCAAAATAATATGCTAACGTATGACCTTAGGGGCAACCTCCACATCAATGTTGTCTAATAATGTTCATGTGCATAACATGGGTCACCCCCTAATTATTATATTTCGCAAACCATGGTCTATTTTTGTTTCTTCTTATAGGAAAATACACAAAAATTTAATCATACTATAGTTATTTGATGCACATAAAAAAATGAGAATTGCATGTAAAATATTATAAAAAGAAATGAAAATGAAAATTATGAAAAAAATGAAAAATTATTTTCTGTAATTAGAGAAATAAATTATAAGATGAACAAATACATATTTATTTGATAATATGAATGGAATGCAAACATCCATAAGGAGATAGTAAAAAAATTTTAAAAAAACAATCACCCAGTAAAATAAAAATCAAGGTCAAATGACAACCCTTTGGAATTTATAACTTTCAAAATTTTATATACGAATATTTAAAATAAACGAAACGGTAAACCGTTCGTAACTCTATTCCTCATTCAATCTAAAGTCATATACTAACCTCCATTCATTTGAAAAAAACTTTTTATACTTATCCCTTTCACCTATTCCTTTTTTGCTTTTAGTCCTTGTTAAAATTTAAAGTATGACAAGTTATTTCAACTCTTTAACTTTCTTTATATTTTTTTATTTCTTTGATTAAGGTAAATAATTGTTTTCCCACATTTTATTTTCTATCAGTTCTTCAGTATCGCCCTCTACGATTCAAAGGTAAATAAAAAATTCACAAAATATAATCTCTTATCATTCTCTAACTAACAATAAAAAATTCTAAATGATGAGAAAAACTTTTATTTGTATTACATTTGTTCAAAGTATTTAATGTGTTTTTATATCGCTTTAGTATTTTCTATTAATTGATTAAAATAACAACTCTTATTGTCCAATTTTTACCCTTCCTTTGGGAAAACATGAAAACTCATAATCGTATTATACTTTATTTGATGCACACAAAAAATAGAAATTACACAAGAATTATTATTGTGAGAATTGAATGGAAAAGTGTGAAAAAATAGAAAATTCACTACTAGAAACAGTATTTATTACGACGCCCATTTTCGACGGTCGCCAACGGCTCGTCAATTTTTTTTTTGCGATGGCCGCCGATGGCAAGCAATTGCCGTGACATAAATGAAAATAAAATACCCAATCGATGGCAGCCGATGGAAGCCGCCGCAAATATAGCCATCAGCGGTCATCGAAAGCCATCGCAAAGTCGCGAACATCTTAGCCCCAGACCGATAGTTTTCTTCATTTTCTTCTTCCTCCCCAAATCAGCACGTTCACCTCTTCCAACACCTCCTCCACGCCATCAACAAGCTTCCACGCGGTCAGTAAGTCTCCATTTCAATTTTCAACTCTCTCCATTAGCTATTTCTCTACAAGAAGGTTTAATTTATAAACCCTATTTAATTTTGATATTGGAAATTATGATTAATTTGTTGTTATAGTTGTTTCTAATACCATATTGATTGTTTGGAATACCTTAATGAATGTTAATTAGGTTGTTATTATGATTGTTTATCATTTAAATGTTGAGAAAAATAATTTGTTTAGTGTATATGTGCGTTAATTGGTGTATATGTGTTAATTAATTAGTGCATATGCACATTAGGGCTAGTTTGGATTAATAAGAGTCTATGCTCAGTATGCATTTAAAAGATGATGAAAATGATGATTTAATGTGTTCGCACCAAAAATGGTCACAAACACCAATTGCAGATGAAAGCACCAAATCACATTCACGGATCACAGATAGATTGTATGTGGTAGAACCAAATATGAAGAACACTTAAAAAATTAAAAGGAAAGCAGTAGAAAGACAATATTTATAGTGGTTCAACATTGTAGACTACGTCCACTTTGAAAGGTTGATGTTTTATTGATGATTCTCTACTGATTTACAAGAGTACAATTGATAGTATCTGAATTGCAATGGAGTTCAGTGGAGTAACAGCGTAGAAGAGCCAAAAGATCCCTTTTCTAAAGCTCTTGGACTTCTATTTATAGGTGTAGGCTACAAATATCTCGCCCAGATCTCGGAAGACTCCTTCTCTCACATTGGTGGGCCCACGTGATTGATCCCTTGTAATTTCGACTCGATCCATAATCGATACGTACCAAATTCATATCGATCCAAAATTGCTCTTTTTGGGTTGGGATCAATCATGAACATTCTTGAGGTTGTACGCAAGCTCCTGTGAAAATTTGGTGGCATTTGGACTTATAGATTTTGAGTTATGTTCAATGCAAGTTTGGATCTTCAATGTGCAGCCGAGCTTCATATCGATACGTTCATATCGCTCTCATTCGTATCCATGGGATCCACGTGATGTCCAAATGACGTGATGCTATCTCCTACGATTGATCCTCTTTTCATGCCAAGTGACCGAGTCCACCTCGCTTCTAGGCTTCGTTCGTATCCATTGGTGTTACCTCGTTCGTATCCATCTAGTGTGCATCATTTCGTATCGACTTTCTGGAGGCATTTTCGTATCCATACCCGTAGACCGTTACGTATCAATCAATGTTGGCACGTGTATTTCGTATCAATCATTTTAGTGGTAAATTTCATATCGGTCATTTGTTGATCGATACGAAACATGTTGATGGGGGGATCGATACGTAGTGGATGTTTTATGAATCCAGATCGATATTTGAGTGATACGAAAGAAGAAGGTGTTGGATACGAAACTACATCGATACGAATAAGGAGATTATATGATGGATATAAAATGATATGAACCCGTGGTCGTTGATCGATCCTCTTGAAGTAGCTGCTTTCTGACCCAAAGTAGACCTGCTAGTGACTCGAAGCAAATGTTGAGGCGACTAGGAGCGGCTTGTAAACATGTCACTCTATCCAAGACTCAAAGGGGACCCTCCTCTGACTTGAAGCAAGCTATCTAGAAACCCAAAGCAAATAGGAAAGTGACTCAGAGTAGATGCTAAGCAGTTTGAAATGACTCGACCTTTGTTGAAACCATATTTTAAACATATTGTGGTGTTTGTTTGTCTACTATGCTGTGTCTTGAGTAGTTGATTGGGTTAAATCCGCCAGTATGTTGTCTTGCTAAAAGGAGGGTTAATACTTTGCCCCCAAAAACATGCCTTGCGATAGGAAGGTGTGTTTTGTAGTACCGTATGCTGGATGTTTGTGTCATGTTGATGACCTGTAAAGAGATTGATGATCTTATATGATAGTGAATGGCGATTGGTCGAGATTAGATGCTGTTCGGGGCGGTATGTAACCGTTCGAGGTCAGATTCCGTTCGAGGCAAGTTGTGACCATTCGGGGTTGGGTGCCGTTCGAGGCGAATTGTGACCATTCGAGGTCGGGTGACGTTCGAGGCAAACGGTAACCGTTCGAGGTCGGATGCGTTCGAGGCGAATGGTGACCGTTCGAGGTCGGGTGCCGTTCGAGGTCGGGTGTCGTTTAAGGCGAATGGTGACCATTTGAGGTCGGGTGCCGTTCGAGGCGAATGGTGACCTTTCGAGGTCGGGTGCCATTCGAGGCGAATTGTGTATTTCTAGGAGGGACTTAGTAATATTAATGTTAGATTTCATGTTCGAGTGAGTTTTTGAATCATTTGTTTTGGCGGTTCATCGCCATCTCAGAGCTTGCCTAAGGACCGTTCGCGGTCCTATGCATGTGTAAGTGACTTAGCCATTATGGAATTATAAATACCAGATTTACATTATAAATGAGTCTTATAACATAAATGTCCAACTAAATCAAGTCCAAATGTGATAAATAGAAAACAAAAGCAAAATAGAGATGTCAAATTGCAAACACCTATACTGATGCAGTTGATAGTAGTCTCAGAGCATGTCAGAGGACCGTTCGTGATCCTGAACATGTGTAAGTGAGTTAGTCGTGTTAGTGTGGAGTTTGCTACTTATTCATCATTAATCTAATCAGTTGATGACAAGTAGACGCCTCGATCTGGAGCCATCCTCATTTGATGCAGATGGTGGTCGCTCTTACTCCATCGTTACTGCTCGCCTCCTCACATATTGTAATAGCATGCCGTTTCGGATATGCTCTTTTATCTCATCCCTCAAGTGTCTGCAATCATTTGTACTATGGCCGCTTAGCTTGTGGAATAAGCAGTACTTGTCTGATTTCCTCCCATTGTTGATCGGATCCCTCCTCATTGGCCTCCGGTAGGAAACCTGACCCCTAGTGTCTTGGTAGATTCGTTCCAAAGTCTCGTTTAGCTCTGAGTAAGTGGTGAATCTTGGCTCCTTTCATGGCCATTTTGTCTCATCACAACTATCTTCACCTTTACGTTTCCCTTTATCCTTGCCTGAATCCTTTCCGAGCATATCTCCGCTTTTAACTACATAAAGTTCAACTCGCTCTCCTTCCTCTCTTTCAACATTTGCATCCTCCTATCAAAGAAACCTTTCTGCCTCATGGTAAAACTCTTCTAGATCCATTGGTGGATCCCTTGTCAATGAGTTCTTGAATTTTGTGTTATCAGCTATGCCAGATACTGCTGCCATCAAAACCATGGATGAATCTGGTCGATCCACCGATGTTGCCGCTGCATTGAATCGTGTCAGAAAAATCCTCAAAGATTCCCCGGTTCTTTGCTTCAGTGTTGCCAAAATCATCACATTCTTGGGTCTCAAAATGTGAACTCTGAACTGCCTCATAAACTTCTCAGTCAACTCGGTCCATGTTCTAATGGAGACGCTCTCTAATTGCCTGATCCATAGTGCTACTATGTTTGTCAAATACAATGGGAAACACCGGTCCATGACCTCCTCTAATGCCCCAAGTACCTCCATGTGCCTCATATACCTCGTCATATGAACAGCAGGATCGGTCCTCCCATCGTACATCTCCAGTGCTGGTAGCTTGAATTCTGGTGGATTCCTAGCCTATCTTATTGTGGGAGCAAAGGGGCTCCTGTTCACATCTTCCAGATCTTTATTTACTAATCCGCCTCTCATTGCTCATCTGACCATCTCTGTCAATCTGTCACTATCTCTAAGTTGTAGTCCTTGTCCGTTGCCTTCGATCTGTCCCCCGAGTTCATGAGGGAATCCTGGGATCTGCTCTCCTGGACGAGCATCCATTCCTCTATCAACGCTGTATTGAACAGCTCCGCCTGGTATCCTGCCTAAGGTTGGATCAACATGCTCCTGGGGAGTGCCCCCGGCTCAAGAGCTGCTCCTGATGGTCTTGCTCTATCTGATAGCCTGTTAAGTCTTTCCTGTCCAGCTCCGGAGATTTGGACTCCAGCTGCTCCGGCTGTTCCGACCTGTCTAAACTGTCTGAGAATATTCTCCATCATCTCCTCCTGCCTTTTCAACAATTCTTCATGCATAGCCCCCATCATCATCTCCATCTCATCTTTGGTGATGAAGGCCGAAGTCTGACTAGCTCCTAAGGATGCTTCCTGGCTTCCTTCATGCTGACTTCTCTCTGCTCTTTGTATCCTTGTTGATTGCTTCGTCATATATTTCCAGGTCCAAGTCTCTAAGCTTTTAGATTAAAAGTCCAAGTTATAGAATCCCTGAATGCTAGCCTTCTCAGTTAAGGCACCAAAATGTTTGCACTAAAAATGGTCACAAACACCCAATTGCAAATGAATGCACCAAATCACAGTCATGAATCATAGATAGATTGTATGTAGTAGAACCAAATATGAAGAACACTTAAAAAATTAAAAGGAAAGCAGTAGAAAGACAAGATTTATAGTGGTTCGGCGTTGTAGCCTACGTCCACTTTGAAGGGCTGATGTTTTATTGATGATTCTCAATGGATTTACAAGAGTACAATTAATAGTATCCGAATTACAATGGAGTTCAGTGGGGTAACGGCGTAGAAGAGCCAAAAGATCCCTTTCTCGACGCTCTTAGACTTCTATTTATAGGTGTAGGCTGCAAATATCTCGCCCGGGTTTTAGAAGACTCCTTCTCTCACATGGGTGGGACCACGTGATCGGTCCCTTGACATTTCGACTCGATCCATGATCAATACGTACCAAATTCGTATTGATCCAAAATTGCTCTTTTTGGGTTGGGATCGATCATGGACATTCTTGAGGTTGTACGCAAGCTCCTGCGAAAATTTAGTGGCATTTGGACTTATAGATTTTAAGTTATGATCGATGCAAGTTTAGATCTTCAATGTACAACCGAGCTTCATATTGATACATTCGTATCGCTTTGATTCGTGTCCATGGGATGCATGTGATGACCAGATAACGTGGCGCTATCTCCTACGATTCATCCTCTTTTCATGCCAAGTGACTGAGTCCACCTCTCTTTTAGGCTTCGTTCATATCCATTGGTGTTACCTCATTCGTATCCATCTAGTGTGCATCATTTCATATCAACTTTTTGGAGGCATTTTCGTATCCATACGCATAGACCATTTCGTATCGATCAATGTCGGCATGGGTATTTCGTATCGATCCTTTTAGTAGTGGATTTCATATCGGTCATTTGTTGATCGATACAAAACATGTTGATGGGGGGATCAATACGTAGTGGATGTTTTATGAACCCAGACCGATATTTGAGTGATACGAAGGAAGAAGGTGTTGGATACGAAACTGCATCGATACGAAAAAGAGGAATATATGATGGATACGAAATGATATGAACCCATGGTCATTGATCGATCCTCTTGAAGTAGCTGCTTGTCTGACCCGAAGTAGACCTGCTAGTGACTCGAAGTAAGTATTGGGGCGACTAAGAGCGGCTTGTGTAACGACCCGATATTTTGGACCATTCGCATCCGCACATGTCGGACTTGAATAATTCAAAATACCGCGTTGTTAATTTAAATTTGGCAAAACTGAACATATACAGTAAATAAGTAATCACAGATCATAGACACAGAGTAATAAATGCAGCGGAAATTAAAGAGATAGTAGTTCATGAAGCTACTATATAAATGTATAAGTTACATCAGAGTTAAACCAGATACAACGGAAGAGTAATATGATACTTCAGATACAAATCAGAATACATCACTGGAACCATCGAATACTGAAAGCAGAATAGATGGCTGGATCTTCAAGAAAAGCTCCAACTTCAAAGGTGAGTCTTGAATACTGGTACACTCAGTCTGACCCGAGCGTAAAGCAAAACACAAGACACTCGAGTCAGGATTAATATTCTTATATCAATAAATCCAACTCAAGTGAAATAACAACTGAAATACAAGTAACTCAAAGGATGTTTGGAATAACCATCCTTTAAGGATCCGTTAAACTATCTACTAGGTAGTAATGTACGCTAAGTAGATAATGTCTATCAGTAATATAAAGTATTAAAATAGTGTTAAGGCATTACCATTATCCCCTTTAACACATTTTACATAAGCGTTATAGTCTATACAGCACTGTAAACTCCACCGTAAACTAGTGGGCTATCAGGGAGTACTCCATAGGTATAACACAAAACAAATGGTAGTGGTCGCGTATAGGGATACAAGTATGACAAGGCACATGAGGCAATACCCAAGGTAGTGAAACTACCGTTCGCCTGATCCGGACTGGTGAAAACGCATCGCCGCAGCGATCGCAACACCGCGAAACAACACTCCCAAAATCAAGGGTGCACCAATCGACAACAAGTAATGAGTAGTTTCGAAGAAGTGTGTTCGCTTGAGTTAGCTAACCTCCATTTGGCCCGGCACGGCTCCTGTTTTAGTCATTTCCAATTTGACACAAGTGTCAAGGCTATCCATTACCGTTCTCTTTCTTTACTCATCACGTACATCATTCCAACCACTTCATTCTGGATCACACTCCGCGTATAGTTATTAAAGTGGTTTTTCGGTTTAGACAGAGAGTATGTCCCTAACCGATTCCGGTCTCTTTAATAACTTCGTAATTATTACACCGATTGGTCGCTTAATATATTTCAAAACCAAATCAAATTCAATTTCAAATACAATTTGTAAACCAACATTTCATTTCTCTTTATAAATCTGTGACGCCCCACCTCTATGCTCATAATAACAAAGAGTATTAAAAGAAATACTGTCTATTATTACGAAGAATAAGGCTGGATAGGAGCGACCATCCGTAATTGGCCTTACACTAATATTGGTTATCTCGATAGGAGTGGTATATACTTTTTATTTTTCATCTATTATTTATTTACTCCCATCGACATATCCAATTATCAGTATAAAACAAACTACGATAGTTCATACTAGTTTAGGACATTAGATATAACAATAACACAGATAATATAAATGCGGAACACAGATGAACAAAAATCTCATATATATATAACCGATGTCAGTTAATACATAGTTGACACAATACATATGATACAACTACAACTGTCGACTCTAGAAGTTATATATACAAGTACATTATCGACTAATATACATGAATACATATCATTCTATTCAATGACACGACTACTACAAAATGACTGACAACTTCAGAAGATGTGAAAAGTCTTCAATCCCGAACAGCAACTCAAAGAAAGAAATCTACAACCTGAAATACTCGGGTCTGACCCGAGTATTACATTCAAAAGAAAATAATACCCAGGTCAGTCTAATTCAAACCAGTTTATTAGTGCATATAGACAGTAATAATTTAAATAGACGACAATCACAATAATTCCCGTCTATCCGATTCTTTAAACAAAGAAACCGGATAACGGTCAATATAACACTTAACAGTGTTTAACAAAAATCAGCAGATTTAAATCATCAACAGAGATAAATAAACAATTTATCAAATCGACTAAATCAATTTAAAGCTGTCAAATCTGATAGGGCTGCAGTACACGCACGCGTGTACTGCCTCGCCACTATCGCAAGAGATACACAAAAGCTCAGTGAAAGTCAAAAGTGATCACAAGGTCAAACCCCGAAATCGGGTTCAACTCAAGTGAACTCAAGAACAAATCCCGACAAGGGGAAAAACTGCAAAGCACATGCAACTGCAGACATAAGCGAATACGAAGCAACCAGCACGATGAAGCTATAGCAGCAAACAGTTGCAAGGACAAGGGCAGATTGCAACTACAATTGTACATGGTCTAACAACAGTTCAAATAGGAAGCAATGCCAAAGTCGAGCATGCTACAGGTATGAAAGATCATAAGACAAAGTCCCAAGCTAGAAGCCAGAACTAATATCGAAGTGGAACAATATGCAACTGTCTCAAAGAATTGATATCAGATTCAATGTAAACTACTAGTGATCACCAGACCAACAACTCAATACATTTGGAACCGAAATGAATGCAACCCAAAACTGGTATCTCATGGAAACAGTAAATGGTGAAGTACTAGATTTCAAGTGCAGCAATGGACAGGAACAATAATTGCCAAGCAATAACAATACGACAGAAACCAAATCATGACAGTGACGATAAGGCACTGAAATTACAAGGCAGTGACTATATGCAAGTGGTCAGGTTGAACAAATATATGAAGGCAGTTCACAAGTCAAATGAATCAGACTTTCAATACACAAGTCAGACCAAATGCCAGAACAAAGTGCAACATCTACGATAGCAATACATGCAAAAGAGATCAGGACTCAAGACCACATTAGTGGACAATGCGAACAGTGGACAATGCAAATACGTCAACAGTAAACATCACATTGAAGCAACTCGAGAAGAATCAAGTGCATACTTGAGTAAACAGGTGAAAGTGCAAACAATATTCAGACCATCCAACCCATTGTAAATGAATACGACAAAGCAACCTATGGATAACCATACTACATGAAGCAGTCCATTATCCAAACACTAACAAGTACGACATGCAGGGGAGACTCAATATCATGTACCAGAACGAAAACAACATGTACACATGCACAAGTAATGAATAAGCCAATATGGCAACAGGATTATCGAACTAAACTACAATACTCAAAACTGCAAACTGGTCAATGCAACTAAAACATGAATGACTGGTCTCGACCAAGAATATACAGATGCCAACAAACTCGAGCACAAATGTAGCATGCTCAAAGTAAGCACATATAGGCAACTCGACTAACAGACTGAACCAGATAAGCAAATGAATCAATGTACAAGCAAAGACAGAGACCGAGACAGTAGCAACCAAGTGACATGAAGCAACTACACCAACAGATGACCAAAACAACACTACGGCAACTACTAAGTGCAACATACAGTGACGAAGTAAGTATGAAGCCAGAGCCAAGGTGGTCAAGAAAGTTCGAACAATAACAGAGAATACGAAGTCAACTAAAAATCAACATCTTTAGTTAAAGCCGAGTATTTTAAATCCAGTTAACTAAATGGAACTGGAAATGCAACCAATTGATACTTTACCTGTACGACAGGTAAATGAAGTTGCAGTGAATCATATACAAGGTTATAGACAGAGGCAACCACAATATAAACCAACAAACCAAGTGGACAATTTAACAAGTCGAACACAGAGATCATCAACAGATATTGGATTAGATGTGAGTGGCAAACCACTCACTGGTTCAACAAACACATAACAAGTGCCAACCACAATATCAGTTTTGAACCAAGATAATTGCCGTGCAAATTTGACTACATATGTATACACACATATAACTGTATATATATGTACCCATATGGAGTCTCACAAAATACTCAGACAAAGAATTGCTAAACTTAAACAAAGGTGATATCAATAAAATCAATATAGTCCAGGCAGCAAGTCACCAATGCACAAAACGTCTCAGAGGAAATAACCAAACAGCATCATAGTATACAATTCAAAAACAAGAACAATGCCGCAAGTATCAAAAAGTAAAACCAAATCAGAAGTTATCAACCACAAGACCACAATTCGAACTGCCGAGATAAACAAGGGACGAGAAGTCGAACCACAGCGAAATCAAGATCAAAAATCATCATCGATGAAGCCAAATCAAACTCAAGGCACAGAACTAAGTCAAATTAGATGTGAGTAGGTATTACTCACCTCTTATTCAAGAATCGATCAGAGAAAAACCCTAAGCACTCGTTCGAAGTGAAGGCGAAGTCGTCCCAAGCAGGAGGAGTCGCGAGCGATCCAGTTGATCGTGAAAGGATTCGAAGCATTTTAGCAGCGCCTTCACTTTCCCACAAGCTCCAGATTTGAAAAGAGGACGAACGAGAATTTTGAGCCGCCATTCTTTTTCCCCTCATACGATTTCTCTAGGGTTGTAGAACGAATAATGAATTAAGGATCAAGGGGACGGTTTTCTTTAGTTAGATATCACGGCAGAAACAAGTATGGGCCACAATATTCTTTTTCTTTCAAGCCCACTACAATCTTTACAAAATTTATAAAAGGAATTTCAAATCGATTTAAACTGCAATAGCAATTAACCAACGATTTTAATCGTCATTTGACGATGATCAGATAATTGCGAAATCTCGGGTTGTTACAGACTCCCCTCCTTAAAGAAATTGCGTCCACGCAATCATAGGGAATAAATGGATAAAAGGTAACAACCAAAAGAGCATGGCAATGACGAGTGCATAAGCAAAGCAGTTGTCAGCAGGGGAAGTATTAGAAATGAAATCATAAGGTCCGACTGATTCAAATCAAAAGAATCAACCTCATGGAAATCAGGGATCAAACTCAGACGACTAACAAAAGCAAGAACAATCGAGTTCCAGCAACTAAAAGAGAAGGAAAAACAGAGCGGAAATCCCATACAGAGCACGAATTGAATGTGAGTAATCAAAATTACTCACTTGAATCGCCAGAAAAAAAAACGAAGCTCAAATCTCAAAAGTCGCAAATATTTACTTATCTCAAACGATAGTCAGAAGACAAATATTCAATTATCCAAAACGATAATCAAATTTCTCAAATCAACAAATATTCGATTATCACAAGCGATAATCAAATTTCTCAAATCAACAAATATTTAATTATCTAAAGCGATAATTAAATCTCAAAACAGAAAATATTTAATTACCTCAGCCGATAATTAAATTTTAAATCAACAGCTATTTAATTATCTCAGACGATAATTAAATCTCAATCAATAAATATTTAATTATCTCAAGCGATAATTAAATCTCAAATCAGCAAATATTTAATTATCTAACAGCGATAATTAAATTTAAAATCAACAAATATTTAATTATCAAAGACGATAATTAAATCTCAAATCAGCAAATATTTAATTATCAAAAGCGATAATTAAATTTAAAATCAACAAATATTTAATTATCAAAGACGATAATTAAATCTCAAATCAGCAAATATTTAATTATCAAAAGCGATAATTAAATCTCATATCAACAAATATTTAATTATCTAAAGCGATAATTAAATCTCAAAGCACAAATATTTAATTATCTAAAGCGATAATTAAATCAACAAATCAACAATTATTTAATTATCTCAGGCGATAATTAAATCTAAATTCGACAAATATTTAATTATCTAAAGTGATAATTAAATTCGAAATCAGCAAATATTGAATTATCTAAAGTGATAATTCGAAACAACAATTATCTGATTATCAAAAACGATAATCAGAACTCATATCAACAAATATCTAATTATCACAAGCGATAATTAGAAACAACAAATATCTGATTATCAAAAACGATAATCAGAACTCATATCAACAAATATCCAATTATCAAAAGCGATAATTAGAAACAACAAATATCTGATTATCAAAAACGATAATCAGAACTCATATCAATAAATATCCAATTATCAAAAGCGATAATTAGAAACAACAAATATCTGATTATCAAAAACGATAATCAAAACTCATATCAACAAATATCCAATTACCTGCAGATAATTGGAAGCAACAAATATCTAGAAATCAATTAAGAAGACTAGAAAATCAACATAAAAGCTTGGATCGATCCCATCAGATGGCGAGTTTTTAATTCGCCGCACGTGCAACAACATATGGCCGAAGCCTACCAAGTACTCAACATAATTTTTGGCGCCCATCAGATTGACCCGAAGGTCCGCAGAGTGACCCGAAGGTCTAGTACTGGTATTTGACCCGAAGGTCCATCATATGACCCGAAGGTCCATCATATGACCCGAAGGTCCATCATAGTGGCTCGAAATCACACGAAAGCATCAAATATTTCAATTAACGAGTCCGGAATTAACCGAAATAGCAAACGCACATGTCCCATACCACGTGTTTTACTAAATCGTTTGATTCTCTTCATCGTTTCCTTGAAAGTGTAAAATTCATCAAAATCATCAAAACAACAGATATTCAATTAACGAGTCCGGAATTAACCGAAATAGTAAAAGTGTGGTTCCATACTCCGCACTTTTGCTAAATCGTTTAAATCTCTTCATCGTTTCCTTGAAAGTGCAAAATTGTGTATTTTGTAAAAATACATTTCACATTCTCAAACGGACAAGTCTGGAATTAAGCGAATCAGTAAAAGAAAGGGGTCATAGTCCTCGATTTTTCTGAAACGTTTAAATCGCTTCCTCATTCTTTTGAAATCGCAAACTGTAAAATTTTTGAAAACAATTTTATTTATTTTGTAAAAATAACAATTCGCATTCTCAACTGGACAAGTCCGGAGTTAAGAGAATCAGTAAAAGAAAGGGGTCATAATCCTCGATTTTGCTGAATCGTTTAAGTCGCTTTCTCATTCTTTTGAAAACGCAAATCGTTAAAATTTATAAAACAATTTTCATTTTAAAACGATTTTCCAATCACGTGATTAAAACTGCAAATCAATAACAATTTCGATAAGGAAATTGTACTTCTCAAAATACCGTAGAAACGGTTACACATCAGTATTGCGGAATAACCGCTTGAAAATCCACTTTTAAAAATTTGGCTGTTACTGAAGTCAAAGCGACAGAAATTTTAAAACGTCAAATATCTCATCAAAAGAATTCACATCAAAATGTGACATCAGTGAATTTTCATTCATTAAAATTGTCAACAAAACACCGTGCCTCAAAAAGTCAGCATTGGTGTAAAAAGTCCGTTATAAAAATAACGGCAACAAAATACGTATCATAACCAAGCATCGGTTCAACGTAAAATAAATGCAATAACATGCAATTCAAATTTTTGCACGTACTACAAAATGAACAAAGAAATCATTCAAATGTATCTTCAATGAAGATAATTCAAAACAGCAAAAATCTAATCACTAGATGATTAGTACAAAAGAAAGCCAGCGGAAATTTCAACAAATTCACATATCTGCAATTTCTTCGAATCCTCAATTCGGATTCGAAATTCTCAAAGAAACAAAATAATTACAGGTATGTAAACAACAAATGAAATTCATATCAATTTCGTATTTTGATTCTTAAATCAAAAAAAGATTACCAGTTGTACTCAGCGAAGACAGTTTCCGCTGCGCACTCTGATAAACAGAACACAATTCAATCAAATCAACAAAACACAGTTTCACTTTTATTTTTAAATAAAGTTATTTAAAAATTTCATCCAAATTTCAAAACTTTAGTTTTGACTCAAAGTACAAATAAAACATCGACCAATAGTTGTAACATATGTTCCATCCAAGTTATGTTTTATATTATGTCCATAAACCCCAAGCTCTGATACCAACTGTGACGCCCCACCTCTATGCTCATAATAACAAAGAGTATTAAAAGAAATACTGTCTATTATTACGAAGAATAAGGCTGGATAGGAGCGACCATCCGTAATTGGCCTTACACTAATATTGGTTATCTCGATAGGAGTGGTATATACTTTTTATTTTTCATCTATTATTTATTTACTCCCATCGACATATCCAATTATCAGTATAAAACAAACTACGATAGTTCATACTAGTTTAGGACATTAGATATAACAATAACACAGATAATATAAATGCGGAACACAGATGAACAAAAATCTCATATATATATAACCGATGTCAGTTAATACATAGTTGACACAATACATATGATACAACTACAACTGTCGACTCTAGAAGTTATATATACAAGTACATTATCGACTAATATACATGAATACATATCATTCTATTCAATGACACGACTACTACAAAATGACTGACAACTTCAGAAGATGTGAAAAGTCTTCAATCCCGAACAGCAACTCAAAGAAAGAAATCTACAACCTGAAATACTCGGGTCTGACCCGAGTATTACATTCAAAAGAAAAT
Organism: Allium fistulosum; assembly: GCA_030737815.1. Classification (NCBI taxonomy): domain Eukaryota; kingdom Viridiplantae; phylum Streptophyta; class Magnoliopsida; order Asparagales; family Amaryllidaceae; genus Allium; species Allium fistulosum. The sequence continues at coordinate 185,498,914 of CM060902.1, read as the reverse complement.
AATACCCAGGTCAGTCTAATTCAAACCAGTTTATTAGTGCATATAGACAGTAATAATTTAAATAGACGACAATCACAATAATTCCCGTCTATCCGATTCTTTAAACAAAGAAACCGGATAACGGTCAATATAACACTTAACAGTGTTTAACAAAAATCAGCAGATTTAAATCATCAACAGAGATAAATAAACAATTTATCAAATCGACTAAATCAATTTAAAGCTGTCAAATCTGATAGGGCTGCAGTACACGCACGCGTGTACTGCCTCGCCACTATCGCAAGAGATACACAAAAGCTCAGTGAAAGTCAAAAGTGATCACAAGGTCAAACCCCGAAATCGGGTTCAACTCAAGTGAACTCAAGAACAAATCCCGACAAGGGGAAAAACTGCAAAGCACATGCAACTGCAGACATAAGCGAATACGAAGCAACCAACACGATGAAGCTATAGCAGCAAACAGTTGCAAGGACAAGGGCAGAATGCAACTACAATTGTACATGGTCTAACAACAGTTCAAATAGGAAGCAATGCCAAAGTCGAGCATGCTACAGGTATGAAAGATCACAAGACAAAGTCCCAAGCTAGAAGCCAGAACTAATATCGAAGTGGAACAATATGCAACTGTCTCAAAGAATTGATATCAGATTCAATGTAAACTACTAGTGATCACCAGACCAACAACTCAATACATTTGGAACCGAAATGAATGCAACCCAAAACTGGTATCTCATGGAAACAGTAAATGGTGAAGTACTAGATTTCAAGTGCAGCAATGGACAGGAACAATAATTGCCAAGCAATAACAATACGACAGAAACCAAATCATGACAGTGACGATAAGGCACTGAAATTACAAGGCAGTGACTATATGCAAGTGGTCAGGTTGAACAAATATATGAAGGCAGTTCACAAGTCAAATGAATCAGACTTTCAATACACAAGTCAGACCAAATGCCAGAACAAAGTGCAACATCTACGATAGTAATACATGCAACAGAGATCAGGACTCAAGACCACATTAGTGGACAATGCGAACAGTGGACAATGCAAATACGTCAACAGTAAACATCACATTGAAGCAACTCGAGAAGAATCAAGTGCAGACTTGAGTAAACAGGTGAAAGTGCAAACAATATTCAGACCATCCAACCCATTGTAAATGAATACGACAAAGCAACCTATGGATAACCAGACTACATGAAGCAGTCCATTATCCAAACACTAACAAGTACGACATGCAGGGGAGACTCAATATCATGTACCAGAACGAAAACAACATGTACACATGCACAAGTAATGAACAAGCCAATATGGCAACAGGATTATCGAACTAAACTACAATACTCAAAACTGCAAACTGGTCAATGCAACTAAAACATGAATGACTGGTCTCGACCAAGAATATACAGATGCCAACAAACTCGAGCACAAATGTAGCATGCTCAAAGTAAGCACATATAGGCAACTCGACTAACAGACTGAACCAGATAAGCAAATGAATCAATGTACAAGCAAAGACAGAGACCGAGACAGTAGCAACCAAGTGACATGAAGCAACTACACCAACAGATGACCAAAACAACACTACGGCAACTACTAAGTGCAACATACAGTGACGAAGTAAGTATGAAGCCAGAGCCAAGGTGGTCAAGAAAGTTCGAACAATAACAGAGAATACGAAGTCAACTAAAAATCAACATCTTTAGTTAAAGCCGAGTATTTTAAATCCAGTTAACTAAATGGAACTGGAAATGCAACCAATCGATACTTTACCTGTACGACAGGTAAATGAAGTTGCAGTGAATCATATACAAGGTTATAGACAGAGGCAACCACAATATAAACCAACAAACCAAGTGGACAATTTAACAAGTCGAACACAGAGATCATCAACAGATATTGGATTAGATGTGAGTGGCAAACCACTCACTGGTTCAACAAACACATAACAAGTGCCAACCACAATATCAGTTTTGAACCAAGATAATTGCCGTGCAAATTTGACTACATATGTATACACACATATAACTGTATATATATGTACCCATATGGAGTCTCACAAAATACTCAGACAAAGAATTGCTAAACTTAAACAAAGGTGATATCAATAAAATCAATATAGTCCAGGCAGCAAGTCACCAATGCACAAAACGTCTCAGAGGAAATAACCAAACAGCATCATAGTATACAATTCAAAAACAAGAACAATGCCGCAAGTATCAAAAAGTAAAACCAAATCAGAAGTTATCAACCACAAGACCACAATTCGAACTGCCGAGATAAACAAGGGACGAGAAGTCGAACCACAGCGAAATCAAGATCAAAAATCATCATCGATGAAGCCAAATCAAACTCAAGGCACAGAACTAAGTCAAATTAGATGTGAGTAGGTATTACTCACCTCTTATTCAAGAATCGATCAGAGAAAAACCCTAAGCACTCGTTCGAAGTGAAGGCGAAGTCGTCCCAAGCAGGAGGAGTCGCGAGCGATCCAGTTGATCGTTAAAGGATTCGAAGCATTTTAGCAGCTCCTTCACTTTCCCACAAGCTCCAGATTTGAAAAGAGGACGAACGAGAATTTTGAGCCGCCATTCTTTTTCCCCTCGTACGATTTCTCTAGGGTTGTAGAACGAATAATGAATTAAGGATCAAGGGGACGGTTTTCTTTAGTTAGATATCACGACAGAAACAAGTATGGGCCACAATATTCTTTTTCTTTCAAGCCCACTACAATCTTTACAAAATTTATAAAAGGAATTTCAAATCGATTTAAACTGCAATAGCAATTAACCAACGATTTTAATCGTCATTTGACGATGATCAGATAATTGCGAAATCTCGGGTTGTTACAAAATCAATTTCCAAAATTTACGTTTCAAAGCTTCCAAATTTCAATTTCAAAATCTTATAATACAATTTCAAATTTTATTTAAACAATTCAAATATTGATTCAAGTTCGTATATATGTTTCATTCCCAAATCATTTAAATTAATTTAATTTAACATTCAAATCAGTTTAACTTCATTTATCTATTTCATTCAATATTTGTTAAGTTAATTTTTCATTCAAAAAAATTTCTATTAAATTTCCAATTCGTTAAATCAATTACTTAAGTTCAACTTCATTATATCAAAACTTCAAATTGAATTAAATTAGATTTGTCAAATCAATTCTTTAAATTACAAGTCTTACATTAATTTCAATATATCACATTTTATTTCCTGTTAAAGAAATTCAATTATACTTATTTATTTACTCAGTTACAAATTTCAACTTAAATAATAAAGAAACTAAATTTCACATATTAAAGAAGTTCAATTTCACGTATCCAAAAGTTCAATTTCTCTTATCAAAGAATTCAATTTTATTCAATTATCAAATAATTCAATCTTATTTATTAATAATTTCAAAACTTAATAATTTCAAACTTAATTATAAATTCAAACTTAATTATTAAATCATTTCAAACTTAATTCAATGAATAATTCCAAATTTAATTGTTAAATAATTCATTTCAAACAACGTTCTTTCAATAACTAAAATTTTAATATTCGTTTTAGATTTTTAATTTTTAACATTTCCTTTCATTAAATTCAAATTCCAACTTCTTTTCAAAACTTATTATTTATTCAAATAAAATCTTCAATTTATTTTTAAATCAAATTATTGACCAATCGGGTTTTTATTAAATTTTCTATCCTAAGTCAAGTTTTATTTGGGTATTTATCATTTCAACCTGATTCTAATTCAATTCAAAATCATAGCATAACAAAGGGAACTTGCAGTGTGATAACTGGGATGGTGTCAAAATAAATAAACAAGCAATAACAACAATCAACAACAATCCAATAATCAATTCAAATAATCCCGAAATAACTGTATTAATTCACATTGTTGTTTGTGCAAATTAATATAATTATTTCTAGAATCTACACTATCATTTCATGTAGATTAAAGATTATTGCATTACGGTTTTCCACTTGTCATCTATTTACAATTTCATACATCATCAGTTTAAATAACATACAATTGATGGTTCAAGGTGTAGTTAACATTATTTTCTACGTGTCAAATGATTAAACATTTAAGGGGTCATATTAAACAAATTTAACTAACCAAATTCAACACATATGTCGATTCAAATATTTTTTTATTTTACTATTCTACGTCAAATTCAATTGCATAATATTTATCACTTTATACATTACAATTTAACATCCAATATAACAACAATCAATCAATCAATTATCGACCAAACTATATTATCATCGCATAAATAATTAACAGATAATGGTGTCAGATGTCATGGGTGAACAGATACAGATAATAGCATATATAACAGTGTAAATAACTAACAGCAGCATGTTTCAAGTGTCGTTTCAATTGAAATCATATTTAATAAATAAAAGAATATTAATCGTGAGTGGTTGCTCACCTTCCAAGGCTAGAGAAATTTGACGACTGGATAAGATACGAATTGAATTTGAAATCGAACAATCCACACAACTCAAACAAAATAAGCTGGGAGCGAATTTTGGTGGACAAAGCTGGAAGATAGGAATCGATGAGATAATTAGAATCAACTTAATATGAAGAGAGAGAATTTTTTTTTATATATATTTTATATTTTATATTTATTAATATCAATATTTACCTCAAATCCATATACAGAAATAAAGCCTATATGTTTATACTTAGAATCAAGAACATATATACATATATAATTTAAAATTAATGTTAATAGATACAAATAAGATCAATATATAAGATCAATAAACTTATATAAACTAACAGATAAACAAACAATTGTCTTCATCACAGAAAACCCAATATAATACTAATATATATAAACTATATCTCCTATAACCAAATTATATACAACTTGTAAAGAGATTTGCAATTTTTTTTTCTTTTCTTTCCAAACAACAATAAATATTAAAGTAAACGTATATATATATAATCTTCTGTCATAATAATACATACTGCAACATAAAACTCGTACATATTCATAAACAGATTACCCTCAAAACTCTGAAATACAATTATACGTCTTTTATTAAATGTATAACACGCATGAAGTACATAATTCATATATACTAATATGCTAACAACTCACCATACCTAAATTATATATAATATTTTATATATGGCCCGCACTCTCTAATATTTTATAAAAAAACGCAGGCTGAAGCTAACAATATACAACATACAAAACTGATACTCTATATAAACAACTCATATATATATATGCTACTCAATACATAATTACAGACCATATATATTAAAAGTATACGACTGCAAACTATGAGATATGCAGACTGAACAAAACTCACGCAACTTATATATACAATATATTACTTTTAAAACTGAAAACTGTAAAAGAAAATATAATCAAATCCTAACTTACTTATACAATTAACAGTATAACACTCTACTAATGCACAATGCAAACCAAAGTTTTAATATGGCACCCACATATATATAAAGCCTACGTTATGTATATAACAACACCTTTACCCATATTTTAATAAAAATAAAACTGTACCCTATATAAAAAAAACAATCTATAGATAATATATACATATATATATATACACCGCACCTTTATACATATGCAGTAGGGGAAATAAAAGAGAAGAGGTCGATGCGGGCGGAAGGCTTTTGGAAGGCGGAGATGAGCGGCTGCGTCGGTTGCTGGAGGTAGCTCGCGTCTGTTTTTTTTAGAGCGGTTCAAGAGGAGATATGGAGGCCAGAGGTTAGTCGATGGCGGTCGGCTACGGTGGCGAGCGGCGAATGGTGATGGCGGAGTGGAGGGGCTAGTGCTGGAGAGTGATGGCATTTGGATTGCTGAGTTGTAGATGCCGGAAATGTGTCCGCTTGGGTTTGGTGATACTCACGGTGGTCATGGTTGAGGTGGAGGAAAGTTGGACTGTGAAATGGAAAGATGGAAGAACATAAGCTAAAAACGTACAGGCAAAAATGCAGAGCTTTGAAATGGTAAAGGTATAAAGGCAAAGGGGATCCGTTCAAATTAATAAATGCATGCAAAAGGAAATAATGACGCGCAACAATCAAGAATACTTGCGGTCCCAAAGCAATTTGAATAGAAGAATAAAATCTGATGTCTATTCGAATTATACAGTGGAAATGAACGATAACAAGAAGTTTAAAATCAAAATTTCGAAACCAATACGGTAGACGGTTCGCGGATTGCACCGCACAACGAGCTCCGAAGTAGAGAAATAAATATACCATAGAGATCGGCACAATGAAATGATCAAAACGGCATATAAATATCAGTGGTACGATCTAATTATAAAAATTCGATTTTTCCAACTGGCGGAAAATGCAAGAAAAACGCAAGAAAATAAAACCGACGGAGGCAAAGATGTCCGAATTTGGAAAAACGACAAACTGACATCTTGCTCAGAAGATGTTTTAAAAATTTTCTATGTAAAAATATTTTTGTTTTGAAAATTTTTATTTTCATCGCTTTTTTAACTGATTAAATTGAAGTGAATTTACGTGCGAAATAAACTTTCATATTTTCGGACGAAAATTTACCAGTTGCTATGTTTAACTAGACGCATTCCAAATATCAAATTTATATTTCAAAATTTTATCGTTTAAAGTTTCACAAAATTCCAATTAATAACGTTATTAAAAACCGGTTAAATTTACGGGTCGTTACACTCTCCCCCACTCAAAACTTTTCGTCCTCGAAAAGGAAGGAGGTAGGAGAATAAAAACAACCAGAAAAATAATAGATTGAAAATAGAGCAAAACAATTAATTCGATCATATAAATTTCAATTTACCTTAATTAATACTCAAGACTTGATTTAAAATTCAAGGTATTTCAATAAGTTAATTTAATTTCAATTTCTTAATATTTGATTCAAAAAGATTCCTTAAAAAATTGTTTTTTTATTTACTTATCTCATTTATTCATTGGTTTGTTAACCCGTTATTCTCTGTTAAAAATTTCTAAAATCATACATTTGAATAATCATTTTTTTTATTTAACAAATTTAATTCTTCTTTATTCAAAATTACTATTTACTTCTCTTACTATAAGTATATCTACAATTATTCTAACTACTCGAATTTATGTAAAATTCTTTTAACATCATTTTATAATATATAATATTCAATTACACAGTTAACCTTTTTAGCAATTTAGGTAAGTTATATTGAATGCAATTGAGTATTATACCAGTAAATTTTCTAATTCAATTATTTCAACTTTAACTATTCATTCAAAATTTTGGCTTCAATTATAATTGAAATCATCCTTTACCCAAATTTTAAGAATTAAATTCCTGATTAACTTCAAACAATTCAAAGATAAATATATACTATATATCAAATCATATTAATAATATACCTATATATATAAATCAAATCATACTTAAGAAATTTAAACAATTTAATTTCCAAAACAAAGCTGTAGGAAAGCTACGAATTGGTCTCTTCATTTCGAAACTCGAAAATGAATGTCGATGATGCGGCCGTCATCACCGAAATTATTTCCTAGCGACAAAGAGAAGAGCACTTATTTAAACATTTAAAATTCTTTGAAAATGATTTCTATTCGAAATTACTATATGAAATATGCATTTTAAAATTTAAACCCAAAGTTTGAAAACACCGAAAATTAAATTCTCACATTCTTGATTTAAATACATTTCAAATTTCAAATTGCATTATAGCCAAGTTTATAACTTCATTTATTTATATTATGCGATAGTCAATGGTTTACAAAACAATAAATGAAAATCAAATATTATCATTTTTGACAACAAATTCATTAACTATTTAATTTCAGAAAACATATATTTATATATAATATAATCATCCAAAACTATTTTGTTTACCAAATTTGAAAACAACATTGTGTCAGTTTGTTCTGTTCAAGTGTTTTGGAAATCCTATCGATAGCGCTGATCAGACGAATCGATCGGAAACCCAAATCAACATCAACAACTCAAACAACACAATGTATATTAAAACATTTTAAAATATTAATTTACAAATACACTTCCTCGCTCAACGATACAGTAACGGATTTCAAAGCAAGGATAGGGATTCAAATTTGATTAATTCAATCAAAGAAAATTTTGATTTGAGAATAAGTTTGAACGAAAGATAAGATGATTATTTAACCGAATAAGGAAATAGATAATCTTATATAAATCGCGGGCAACCATAACCGGGTCAACCGTGACTTCAAGAATAAGATCGATGTGGAATTCCGAGGTAATTCGACATTCGATCTCAAGAAATAGAATTCAGGTATAGCAGGAGATAGATAGCATTGTAAACCGAGGATATAGAAATCTCCTGTAAATCAATGCCAATTGTAAAGGAGTTTCACCCCTTTACAAATCATTCGAAGTTTGGCGAGACCACCGATTCATTATAAGGGTCATTCGAAGTGGAGCTATGTGATGCTCCAGAATTGAAAGAAGACGAATAGTGACGAACACAAATGAATTTTTGGAACCGTAGGGAACGTTCCAAAATTCAAAGGAATTGAGTCAAAGGAAGAGATTGAAACTCGAATGAGAGTGATTCTGTAATTACATTTACCCTATATGCTGAGTTTTGCCTTGAGCTACCAAAGCTCTGATACCAACTGTAACGACCCGATATTTTGGACCATTCGCATCCGCACATGTCGGACTTGAATAAATCAAAATACCGCGTTGTTAATTTAAATTTTTCAAAACTGAACATATACAGTAAATAAGTAATCATAGATCACAGACACAGAGTAATAAATGCAGCGGAAATTAAAGACATAGTAGTTCATGAAGCTACTATATAAATGTATAAGTTACATCAGAGTTAAACCAGATACAACGGAAGAGTAATATGATACATCAGATACAAATCAGAATACATCACTGGAACCATCGAATACTGAAAGCAGAATAGATGGTTGGATCTTCAAGTAAAGCTCCAACTTCAAAGGTGAGTCTTGAATACTGGTACACTCAGTCTGACCCGAGCGTAAAGCAAAACACAAGACACTTGAGTCAGGATTAATATTCTTATATCAATAAATCCAACTCAAGTGAAATAACAACTGAAATACAAGTAACTCAAAGGATGTTTGGAATAACCATCCTTTAAGGATCCGTTAAACTATCTACTATGTAGTAATGTACGCTAAGTAGATAATGTCTATCAGTAATATAAAGTATCAAAATAGTGTTAAGGCGTTACCATTATCCCCCTTAACACATTTTACATAAGCGTTATAGTCTACAGCACTGTAACTCCACCGTAAACTAGTGGGCTATCAGGGAGTACTCCACAGGTATAACACAAAACAAATCGTAGTGGTCGCGTATAGGGATACAAGTATGACAAGGCACATGAGGCAATACCCAAGGTAGTGAAACTACCGTTCGCCTGATCCGGACTGGTGAAAACGCATCGCCGCAGCGATCGCAACACCGCGAAACAACACTCCCAAAATCAAGGGTGCACCAATCCACAACAAGTAATGAGTAGTTTCGAAGAAGTGTGTTTGCTTGAGGTAGCTAACCTCCATTTGGTCCGACACGGCTCCTATTTAGTCATTTCCAATTTGACACAAGTGTCAAGGCTATCCATTATCGTTCTCTTTCTTCAATCATCACGTACATCATTCCAACCACTTCATTCTGGATCACACTCCGCGTATAGTTATTAAAGTGGTTTTTCGGTTTAGACAGAGAGTATGTCCCTAACCGATTCCGGTCTCTTTAATAACTTTCGTAATTATTACACCGATTGGTCGCTTAATATATTTCAAAACCAAATCAAATTCAATTTCAAATAGAATTTGTAAACCAACATTTCATTTCTCTTTATAAATCAATTTCCAAAATTTACGTTTCAAAGCTTCCAAATTTCCATTTCAAAATCTTATAATACAATTTCAAATTTTATTTAAACAATTCAAATATTGATTCAAGTTCGTATATATGTTTCATTCCGAAATCATTTAAATTAATTTAATTTAACATTCAAATCAGTTTAACTTCATTTATCTATTTCATTCAATATTTGTTAAGTTAATTTGTCATTCAAAACAATTTCTATTAAATTTCCAATTCGTTAAATCAATTACTTAAGTTCAACTTCATTATATCAAAACTTCAAATTGAATTAAATTAGATTTGTCAAATCAATTCTTTAAATTACAAGTCTTACATTAATTTCAATATATCACATTTTATTTCCTGGTAAAGAAATTCAATTATACTTATTTATTTACTCAGTTATAAATTTCAACTTAAATAATAACAAAACTAAATTTCACATATTAAAGAAGTTCAATTTCACGTATCCAAAAGTTCAATTTCTCTTATCAAAGAATTCAATTTTATTCAATTATCAAATAATTCAATCTTATTTATTAATAATTTCAAAACTTAATAATTTCAAACTTAATTATAAATTCAAACTTAATTATTAAATCATTTCAAACTTAATTCAATGAATAATTCCAAATTTAATTATTAAATAATTCATTTCAAACAACGTTCTTTCAATAACTAAAATGTTAATATTCGTTTTAGATTTTTAATTTTTAACATTTCCTTTCATTAAATTCAAATTCCGACTTCTTTTCAAAACTTATTATTTATTCAAATAAAATCTTCAATTTATTTTTAAATCAAATTATTGACCAATCGGGTTTTTATTAAATTTTCTATCCTAAGTCAAGTTTTATTTGGGTATTTATCATTTCAACCCGATTCCAATTCAATTCAAAATCAAAGCATAACAAAGGGAACTTGTAGTGTGATAACTGGGATGGTGTCAAAGTAAATACACAAGCAATAACAACAATCAACAACAATCCAATAATCAATTCAAATAATCCCGAAATAACCATATTAATTCACATTGTTGTTTGTGCAAATTAATATAATTATTTCTAGAATCTACACTATCATTTCATGTAGATTAAAGATTATTGCATTACGGTTTTCTACTTGTCATCTATTTACAATTTCATACATCATTAGTTTAAATAACATACAATTGATGGTTCAAGGTGTAGTTAACATTATTTTCTACGTGTCAAATGATTAAACATTTAAGGGGTCATATTAAACAAATTTAACTAACCAAATTCAACACATATGTCGATTCAAATTTTTTTTAACTATTCTACGTCAAATTCAATTGCATAATATTTATCACTTTATACATTACAATTTAACATCCAATATAACAACAATCAATCAATCAATTATCGACCAAACTGTATTATCATCTCATATATAATTAACAGATAATGGTGTCAGATGTCATGGGTGAACAGATACAGATAATAGCATATATAATAGTGTAAATAACTAACAACAGCATGTTTCAAGTGTCGTTTCGATTGAAATCATATTTAATAAATAAAAGAACATTAATCGTGAGTGGTTGCTCTCCTTCCAAGGCTAGAGAAATTTGACGACTGGACAAGATACGAATTGAATTTGAAATCGAACAATCCAAACAACTCAAACAAAATAAGCTGGGAGCGAATTTTGGCGGACAAAGCTGGAAGATAGGAATCGATGAGATAATTAGAATCAACTTAATATGAAGAGAGAGAGAAAATTTTCTTTTTATATATATTTCATATTTTATATTTATTAATATCAATATTTACCTCAAATCCATATACAGAAATAAAGCCTATATGTTTATACTTAGAATCAAGAACATATATACATATATAATTTAAAATTAATGTTAATAGATATAAATAAGATCAATATATAAGATCAATAAACTTATATAAACTGACAGGTAAACAAACAATTGTCTTCATCACAGAAAACCCAATATAATACTAATATATATAAACTATATCTCCTATAACCAAATTATATACAACTTGTAAAGAGATTTGCAATTTTTTTTTCTTTTCTTTCCAAACAACAATAAATATTAAAGTAAACGTATATATATAATCTTCTGTCATAATAATACATACTACAACATAAAACTCGTACATATTCATAAACAGATTACCCTCAAAACTCTGAAATACAATTATACCTCTTTTATTAAATGTATAACACGCATGAAGTACATAATTCATATATACTAATATTCTAACAACTCACCATACCTACATTATATATAATATTTTATGTATGGCCCGCACTCTCTAATATTTTATAAAAAAAACGCAGGCTGAAACTAACAATATACAACATACAAAACTGATACTCTATATAAACAACTCATATATATATGCTACTCAATACATAATTACAGACCATATATATTAAAAGTATATGACTGCAAACTATGAGATATGCAGACTGAACAAAACTCACGCAACTTATATATACAATATATTACTTTTAAAACTGAAAACTGTAAAAGAAAATATAATCAAATCCTAACTTACTTATACAATTAACAGTATAACACTCTTCTAATGCACAATGCAAACCAAAGTTTTAATATGGCACCCACATATATATAAAGCCTATGTTATGTATATAACAGTACCTTTACCCATATTTTAATAAAAATAAAACTGTACTCTATATAAAAAAATCAATCTATAGATAATATATATACATATATATACACCGCACCTTTATACATATGTGGTAGGGGAAATAAAAGAGAAGAGGTCGATGCGGGCGGAAGGCTTTTGGAAGGCGGAGATGAGCGGCTACGTCAGTTGTTGGAGGTAGCTCGCGTCTGGTTTTTTTTTAGAGCGGTTCAAGAGGAAATATGGAGGCCAGAGGTTAGTCGATGGCGGTCGGCTATGGTGGCGAGCGGCGAATGGTGATGCCGGAGTGGAGGGGCTGGTGCTGGAGAGTGATGGCATGTGGCTTGTTGAGTTGTAGATGCCAGAAATGTGTCCGCTCGGGTTTGGTGATGCTCACGGTGGTCATGGTTGAGGTGGAGGAAAGTTGGACTGTGAAATGGAAAGGTGGAAGAACATAAGCTAAAAACGTACAGGCAAAAATGCAGAGCTTTGAAATGGTAAAGGTATAAAGGCAAAGGGGATCCGTTCAAATTAATAAATGCATGCAAAAGGAAATAATGACGCGCAGCAATCAATAATACTTGCGGTCCCAAAGCAATTTGAATAGAAGAATAAAATCTGATGTCTATTCGAATTATACAATGCAAATGAACGATAACAAGGAGTTTAAAATAAAAATTTCGAAACCAATACGGTAGACGGTTCGCGGATTGCACCGCACAACGAGCTTCGAAGTAGAGAAATAAATATACCATAGAGATCAGCACGATGAAATGATCAAAACGGCATATAAATATCAGTGGTACGATCTAATTATAAAAATTCGATTTTTCCAACTGGCGGAAAATGCAAGAAAAACGCAAGAAAATAAGACCGACGGAGCCAAAGATGTCCGAATTTGGAAAAACGACAAACTGACATCTTGCTCAGAAGATGTTTTAAAATTTTTCTATGTAAAAATATTTTGGTTTTGAAAACGTTTTATTTTCATCGCTTTTTTAACTGATTAAATTGAAGTGAATTTACGTGCGAAATAAACTTTCATATTTTCGGACGAAAATTTACCAGTTGCTATTTATAACTAGACGCATTCCAAATATCAAATTTATATTTCAAAATTTTATCGTTTAAAGTTTCACAAAATTCCAATTAATAACGTTCTTAAAAACCGGTTAAATTTACGGGTCGTTACAGCTTGTAAACATGTCACTCTATACAAGACTCAAAGCGGACCCTCCTTCGACTCGAAGCAAGCTGTCTAGAAACCTGAAGCAAACGGGAAAGTGATTCGAAGCATATGCCAAGCAGATTGAAATGACTCGATCTTTGTTGAAACCTTATTTTAAACATATTGTGGTGTTTGTTTGTCGACCATGCTGTGTCTTGTGTAGTTGATTGGGTTAAATCTGCCGGTATGTTGTCTTGCCAAAAGGCGGGTAAACATAAAGTATGGGTTTCTTAGAATGTAAATAAATTATTGTAAAAATTATTGTATAATATGCTTTACTTTTTATAAATCCCTTAGGTAGTTTTTGGCCCCGTCTGACAAGTATTATATATGATTATTATACGGATAATCCTTTTTATCACAAAACGGATATTTATATTCATCCGATACAATATTTGTCGGATTTGTCTCTGTATTGGACAAGTTACAAACACGATAAAGTAATTATATTTTGCAAATCATTTCATTTTAAAAGGTTCATAAATTTCGACAACACTTTCTTTTTATTCCATGAATACACGCATATGTGTATGATACAGGTGAAAGAGTGTATGGATCGTGTATTTATTCTAATATGCAAGTGTAGTCAAATACTAGTTATAAATAACAGTGTAAAATAAATAGCAGTAAAGAAACAATCACACTAGAGTTTTATACTGGTTCAGACCTCCCGTCCTACGTCCAGTTCTGAAGCTCCCTTCGGCTTTCACTAATAAACAACCTTCACTTAGCCCGGAGGAATATGCTAGATACAATAGTTTCTTTCTATGACAAGAATGTATTCTAAAAAGTACAAATTTTGACTGATCAGTACAAATCTTCCTATAATCTCATTTTAGTAATATGTGTATGCGAGGCTTTGATTTTAGGATGTAGAAACAATGAATATTGTTTTCTTTTGGAAATATAGTATGCAATGAAAATATACAGAAGATTCAGAAAGGTTAGGTAAGTTTAATCTATAAAATCTTTGCATATTATAGAGAATAAAGAGTTATGATGAAGAATTACATCTTTTAACTTTGTTTATTCATTCTAAAGGTTGCATCTATTAATAGAGAAGAGATATATTGAAGAGTGGTGAAGATGCCCCTTTGTTTGAAGAGCATGTCTGTTCAAGAATGTAGCCTGTTACTCAGCACAGACGTCTGGGCCTATGTTTAGACATCTGAGCTGCTGTATAAATTTTAAATAGAACATACGCTCAGACGTCTAAAAAATGGGTCAAACTTCTGTGTGTATTTCATATTTAAAACCAAAGACTTAAATCAGATATCAGATGTATATGTCAGATGTCAACATTTGCAGTTTTAGGATTTTATAAATTTGTTGTGTGCTAATGCTTTAAGTTAAAACGATACTACTAAAAAGAGATTTTTACAATTATATCTAGATAAATAATAGTACTATTAGTACCTTTGATGATTCTTCTCCTTTGTCAAACTATCTTCAATCTAATCTCTAAAGGCTTTTCCTGCAAGTAAATAAGCTATATATATGTGTGTATAGTTATTGTCATTGAAACTATAGAATAGTGGTTCTAACATTCTCCCCTTTTTTGATGATGACAACTATACGTATGTCTCCCTCTAAATCGATTGCTCCCCATATAAATATGTAAGATGATATATCTCCCCTTTTGACATTATCAAAAAGAATTAAAAAAAGAGAGCACAATTTCCATAACAGAGAGAGTTTTAATAAAACAATACTCTAGAAAGTTGAAAGAGCAATAGATACATAAGTAGAAATGATAAACAATACAAAAACAAACTTACTAATAACCATAATATCCTGATGCAGCCCGACCTTCCTATACTTTAGGTCAACATCGACCTAACAAGTTGTTAAGTCGCGCAGGTGGCCTAACGAGTTATGTATGCGAGTTATATCCACAAATGATGCCTGCGAGCGAGCTACGACCTAATGAATTACGAGCTAACGAGACAGGTGATATAGTGAAGGACCATGCAGAACACCAACTGGATATTCTTAAGTCGCTTGGACGACCTAACGAGCTAAGTCAACAAGTTAGGTCGCGAAGTTCATATGACGCGAAGGTCTTAGGTCGCCAACGACCTAACTCTCCTGAGCTACGACCTAGCATGTTAATCCTTAATTCGCGCCATTTTAGGTCGCAAGCGAGCTATGAGGACCGGCCAAGCAAGTTGATAAGCCGTCCAAACGAGCTACGACCTACTGAAACTCGACCTACCAAACCACGACCTAATGTGTTAAGTCTTATTCGTGAGAAGCTAAATATCTTAGGTCGCTTGCAACCTAACGAGTCATGTTATCTGATGCCGCAAGCCTTAGGTCGTTCTAGGGTTAGGTCGCTCAAGGGCTTAAACCGTTCATCGCTTAGGTCGCTGAAGATGTTATTCCTTAGGTCGTAAGAAGTTATGTCACTCTTTCTTATGTTGCTATCTTCTTTATGTCGCTGCCGTGTTTCTTATGTCGCTCCTGCCTTGAGTCGCTCGACCATAGGCCGCATCAATCTTAGGTCGCTCAAGCCTAGGTCGCTCAACTCCTTATGTTGCTCGTCCTATAGGTCGCATAAGTCATTCCGGAAGCTGATTCTCCTTATGTCGCTGAAGCTTATGCCGCGTGGTGTTTTATTTGTTATGTCGTTATGTGTTGTTGAGTCGTTTTCTTTTAAGTCGTCTTGTATTTGTTAGGTCGTTAACGACCAATGTTAGGTTGGTTATGTGTAAATATGTTAGGTCGTGATAACCTTGTAATGTGTTGAGAGTAAGTGTTGTGTTGTGTTGTAAGCCTATAAATAGGCGAGTCGTGTCATTTGTAAAGTGGGGTTGATTTTGAATAAAACTTTGTTTGTGTGCTTTGTGCCACTTTGAAATTGGTAGTTGAGTGTTATCTCCTATCTCCACTTTCGGCATTCGAGTGCATTCGAATCAACGATTGTTGAAGCCAATTCACGGAATCAAGTGCGCTTGATCAACGTTCGAAGAATTGTAGATCTTCTCTCACGGTATCGTGCACGATCAACGTGTCGAAGATTGCTAGAATCCGGTATCTTCGTGGTCAACGGATTTGGGCGTTTGGTATCATTAATTCATCGATTCATATTGCTTCATCTAATCGTTTCATCGATTAGTTTGACACGAAATCCACATTTCGTCATCATCCGTTATTTCCGCTGCATCATTTGGTATCAGAGCAAGACTTAGCCAATCATAGCTAAGACGAGCCTGTTGGAGCAAAGAGAAGTGTTTGTTCAATTTCAATCGATCCTATCAGTGTTAGATCTGAGAGCTAGTTGAAGTCGTGCATCATTTTGTAGATCAAGACCGAGTTTGAGTTATTTGGAGCCGAACCAAATCCTTTTCAAAGCTAAGTATTGAAGTGTGTGTTTGGAGATTCAACAATGCCTCCGAGAAGAGTTAATCAATTTCAGAATGTTAAAGATTCCACTACTACAAAATAGGCCATTTGCATCGCCTTATTTGAATCGGTTGAAGTAAAAACTGATGCAAAAAGAACTATTTGCATCAGTTCTGTATTAAAAACCGATGCAATTGGTACGTGGAAAGCAATAGGTAATAAAAAAAAATCAAATTTGCGTCAGTTGTCACCAACAACCGATGCAAATACGTCGATGCAAATCGTTTAGTCGCATCGGTTTTAAAGTCAACCGATGCAACTACGTCCAAAATAATAATTTTTCGCATTGGTTCCCTATTGGAGGCGATGCAATTTCAAATTATTCAGGTTTTTCGTTGCACACCTAGTCACCTGTTACATCCCGCCTTTCCAATTTTTTTTTTCCGCTCCCGCCTCCCATTCTTTTCCCAAAATATTTCGACTGCTTCAAAACAAAAAAAACCCTAAAATTTCAAGTGATGAAAGTTGTGGCTCGTTCTTTTCTCTTCCCTTTTTTTCCTTTCTTTCGGATTTTGGGTGAAGTCGCAAGTTGCTGATGGTAATTGAAGGATGGGGATTTGAGTAAAGCGCGGTGATTAATGGTGATTATTGAGGGTTGCTGATGAATTAGAGAAGGTGATTGTCGATTATTGAAGAAAGTGGTGTCGTGCTTGTACTTGTCTGCTGTAGTGAGGTAGGAGTACAGAGGTGAGGAAGTCTTTCCTGGCCGCGAAATATGAAATTATCTCAGGAGCAAAATCGCGTTCTTCTTTAGCTTTTATCCCAAAATCAGGTAAAATCCAGTATTTGCTTCTTTGTATTATGTTCCTCTTACTTTTGTCACTGTTACAAGTAATCCTAGTACTACAGCTGATGTATTATCGCTTTTACTCAAATTTGTTTGTTCTTTAACCTTTCGTTATCTGATTAGGACCCGACAGTTTCCTATCCTCACTTTGTACAATTGCTTCAATTTAGCTGTTATAGCAGATCCGTACTTTTTGGTTTAGTTATCTCTGTTGGTGGATTGCAAGAATCATTGTGAAAGGCATCAGTCGGGCCTATATTCAACCACCCCTTACCAAGATTTTCATCTTTTGAAAGATTACAAACTAACAACAGAGTTTCTTTCTGTGTTTCATCTTGAGAAAAATTAACATAACCTTTTTGTAGGCACTTTAAACTTACAATGTGACCAATAACGTCCAGAAAATACTTAATATGATCATACCTTTGATTTTCAGAAATTTTCACATCAAAAATTTGTTTGTGGTAAAGAACTTGCCATATGTTTTCTTATCTTTGCCTTAACCAAATCCTTTTTCCTACCGTGGATACTATTATTCTTTTTGCCGCTCACTTATACTTTGCTTCAAAATGCTAATAACATAAAAATGTATTTTTGACTTGCCGTTCGTTGTTGAACAAATGTTGATATCATTTTTTCACTCTCTCGTGCAAATTGGCAAGTTCTCATTTTTTTTGGGTCTGTACAAGGAAAGGAGAAATGACGTGTATAAGCACGACTCCTATAATCCTGGATGAGCAAAAACTTCATTGCAAAATTGACATGAACACAATCATAGTATATAAGTGTATGTATGACATCAAAATCATCCATTCATCCAAAATTTATCAAGTAGTGCTAAAACCTTAAATTATATTGAATTTTTTAAAAATAATTTCATTCAAAATCACTATTTAGTTCTTAAGTAATTTACGATTTTCGTATGATTGTGAAAACTCCAAATCATGCATCAAACAAGTAAATTACAACCTTAGAAATTAAAAGGAAGATGGTGAGACAAAAATGGTTGAAATGTTTCAAAATTATAGATTAATCAATCAATTTATATTTCAAGGATTATACACACATAAATACATATACGCGCGCGCGGGTGTGTGTGAAGCTATTACTATAATTAGGGTTTAGAAATAAAAAAAATGAAAAACTAGAAATGCTGAAAATCCTAATAGATTTTCAATAAGGATAAACCATGATTTGATAGCATCTTGTAAAGTATGATCAGAGAAAAATAAAATAGTTTTACAGCGCCACTTATATCCAAAGTAGTCCCTGATTAAAACCAGTGAAACTAATTAAGTGGCAATTGAAAAATGATATTAGAAACTTGGATTTAGTACCAAAATGGGAATGAAATAATAAACTATCCAAGATCAACCAAGTGTTTGTTTAGTAAGATATTGTCAGCCTTCCTTTGATTTGTTAGCAACTTGATGCCACCTAAGAAGATATGAAGAAGTTGATCCAATAATTAAATATTAAACGATGAACTATATATTTGACAATATATTGCCAATGGAAATCGGATGGTACCAAGCATATCAGTAACCCTTTTGATTTAGTTCACACAGGAGGGTGCTCTTAGCACCACACTTTACCATTTCAATTTTCTATAAAATATTCAACATACAAGGAAATTATTCACACTTCTATTCTTCAAAATTTCACACATGACACCAATTTCGGTTGAGGCTATTGGAACATTCATTTATAGCTTCATTCATATCATGCCTAAAAATATGTATCACTTAACAAACACACTTTTCCTACCAAGTTCAATCGTTAAAATACATACTAATTTATATTGCATAATTACACAACTTTGAAATATATTTGAAAACTTTTGCTTTGACAATTGGTTATGTTTTAGGTGAAGTATCACAAAGGATGGTGGTCACAAGAACCTCAGATTTATTTGACATCTTTATTTGCAAAAAATAAGCGTGGTGAGCCTTTACGCTTAAACTTTACCTCAGGATCTGGTTTTGTGGAGATCTCAAGCAGTGATGATAAAAAGCAAGCGCTTTGGCAAATATTACCTTACAGGTCTAACAGTTCTGAGGATGACGATGATCCAAATTCTTATTTCCTAAACAAAACGTTCCACCTAGTCAATCAGAAAAATAATTGTAGTATTGCTTTTATTGACGGATTGCCAGAATTTGTGAAGAAGCCAGGGAATCCCGTGAAAGTTAAGGTGTTCAATGAATTTCCATTGACAAGAAATATGAGAATGAACGATTGCAATGGAAGTTCTGATGCTACTTGTGTCACAGAAAATGTACTTCCTCATGTAAACATCTCTGTTAGTAAGGTTAGCTTGACAATCTTTCATGATAATTCAGATGCTAACGGTAAACTATCATTCTTTCGTGGAAGCATCGACGACATTAGTATCATCAGTCAGATTATTTCATCCAAATTCAGAATCATAAGCTCATTCTGTGTTGCAATACAATACATGGATGCACCAAGAAATCTTTGGTTCGAACTAAGTGACGTTTTTGTTTCTGTGAAATTATATACTTAGCAAATTGATCTTCACTTTTTCCCCGTATACAAATGCAGGATGGATATTCTTTCTCCAGTTGGTTCAAGCTTATTTTTTCACTCAAAATTTGTGAATTTAGATGCAGGCAGTGTATATGAAGGAATTCCTGCACATTTATTTTTTTGTATGAGGCAGGTGAGGGTGAATGTAATTAGTTCCTTCATTTGCATCAAACTATTTAACTGATGAAACTATTCATCTGTTGATTTGGCAGGTAGATTTATCTCTAACTGAAGTATCGGTCGACATATTGCTTTATTTGATTGGAAAGTTGAATATTGCTGGCCCATCTGCATATATGTGGTTTTTTTCTTTTTGTAATTCACTTTTCTGGGATTGTTTTTATAAGAATGAAGTTGACATTTCTTGCTGCTTATGCCAAACATAAAAATGGGCATGTAATTCAATTCTCTTAATATCGGATTGTTCTATGCTACAGCTCGAAAACAATTCAGGGCTGAACCTGATTTGCCGATTTCCTAGTAATGAAGATGTGAAGCTGGCTCCAAGACAGTCAGCATCAGTTTTCTTAAGGTGCATATTATCCCTAAGTAACGTGTCCCATAATATTTCAATTCTTATGTATCACATAGACATTCATTCCATGAATGTCAAACACGACTTTTCTAAACAATAATCCTGATGAAGATGACATATTAGTTGTAGGATTTATTCTCTTTTTGGATCACTTTGTAAATGCAAATTAAAAAAACACTTATTTGAAAACTATTTACGAAGTACGGACACATTATTTGAAATCACACCAGTGTGAGCACAAAAATAAAGAAATTACATTGATGCAATTTAAAATCATAATTCAGTTTGGCAGAAAGTTGTCTGTCTTTTAAATGGTTTCCAAATAAATTGTTTTTTCGAACTTATATATATATATATATATATATATATATATATGCTGCCTTTTCACATCTTATTCTGTTGGGCTGAAACAAAATACTTCTAATACTAGAGAGACCAGAACATATTGCCGCTTCTGCAATATGTTGGACTTTAAGGTACATGCTGCATTGAATTCTCAACACTTGCTTCTTTTTTAATCCTTCATCTCAGTGACAAATTTTGAATGCATGTAAGCTATTATTTATAAGGCTAATGCTAATGTATGCCCACAGAGCAGAGAGCACACGTTAATACCAATCGATTTTGTAATGAAACAATGATTGATCACCTTTTAAACTGACAATGTTAAAACATATAATATTTGCATAGCTATTGTAAAAAGTAAGTTATAATTACATTGATATATCAAAAAGTGGTCAGTAATTGTTTCATTGTAAAATAATTACTGGTGTTACTGTGTGCCCAGCGCACATGTGTTAACACTACCGTTCTTACAAATAATTTCGGTAAGTGTTTAAATTGGAAATGTTGGGTATGGTCAATCAGAACAATGGAACAAATCCACTAATATCTGGTGTATACCGTTGAATAGTGTTTTTTAGGTTGTTAGGATGGGATTCACACTTCCTAACTGCAATGATACCCTAAAAGCAGTTAAAACTTAAAACTGTTCTTTTTGGTTGGTAATATCTGAATTAGAGCTTTTCCTTTTGAAAATTTGTGTTGGAACTTGAAAGTGCAATAAGTGACATGAGCATCGTGTTATTGCAGATTTGCAACAGCTGTGCATATGTTGTTTTGCCAAATATTAATTTCAATTCTACTTCCTAGCATATGTGAATATGACTATAATGTTTTATTTGAGCATAAGAACCACATCGGTACTTAAATTTTTTATTGACCTATGCACACAGAACATGGTAAACATGTCATAATAGTTTGAATGCTCTTTTTCTTCATCTAGATGTGCATACCCTTTATCGTTTGGTTGACCTAAGTTGTAATATTATTCCTATTTTATTTTATATATTGTAGCACAAACCATGTTTCTGCAGGCAAGTAGCGACAAATGATCGGCTTCAAGATAGAGGAAGCTTAGCATCCATCAGCCTCTCTAAAGAAGGAAGCAAATTTTCGACCTCTCCTATCAACATTTTACTTTCAAAAAGTTCTTATTTTGCATGGAGGACAAGGGCTGTATCACTCAAAGGCAACCTTTTTTCAATCTCTTATGTTATTTTCTTCTCTGATTTGCAGCCATTAGATAATTTTTATTGCATAACTCAACATACAAAAATGGGGAACAAGCTTATTTCACCAATTGATCACAACAATTACATTATTATGATGATATTATTATCATTTCAGATCATCCAAAATTGATTTTATATTTATACCATATCATAGAGTGATTAAATAAAACAAATACTTGTACTTTTCCGTGCAAACTACAAACACACAATTCTAATATGCATCTCACTGACCTTACAGACAACATTGCTCTTCTTCTTCTCAGTCTTTTGGGGCTTCTACCCTTTATACAATGCAGTTTTCACGTTCCCTCAAGAAAGATCAATGCTAATCAAGGAGAGATCATCTGGAATGTACCATCTCTCCGCATACTTCTTAGCTCGAACTGCTGCAGACTTACCTATGGAATTAGCCATACCTATAGCCTTTGTATTTATATTATATTGGATGGGAGGTCTGGATCCATATCCATTGCAGACTACCTACAGACTTACCTACAGCCTTTATATTTCAGACTCAAGGGCGTGAATCAATTGCAGCCAAACTTGTTGCAAATTTGATAACAGAAACAGGTGCACATCGTGTACTTGCTTGCAACCTTCACTCTGGTCAATCTGTTGGATATTTTGACATTCCAGTTGATCGGGTCTATGGTCAGGTACTCATTCTCATTTTTGAGCTTTTATTTTGTGGCTAGGTAGTTTTGGGAATTGATTATGTAGCAATGGAAATATATCAGCGTTGAATTGTTTGTTACTTAAAAAGGGCCATAAATTCTCTACATTCAGCCTTTTCTTTTTGTAATTTGAATTTACTGCCACTTAAACTTAGAAATGAAGTGGAAGAACCCATAATGCAAAGTCTTATATTTAAACGTACTTGTTTTCCATCCCGAAATAGTTGAGGGCTGGCCATTTTTTTAAAACTATGAAGGTCTGAGTGATGGAATACAGTCAAGAATGAAAGCAGTGAAAGAAAAACCAACAGCAAGTAAGTTCATTGACATATCCTAAGAGCTTATGAAACTGGAGTAACATTAGCACTCTAAATCAAAATTTAGGTGTTTTTGTTCCAATCAATAACCATAATGTAATATAGGTGTTGTTGCATATAGTTGACCTAAACCAAGATGGAGTGACATCTAAGCTAGTTTATGAACTAACTGTGTTTTATGAACTTCATCAGGTAGTTTATGAACTAATTACATGTTGTGAATTTGATACTAGTATCTCATATAGGTTGTTATGGTTTATCATAACTATGGCTACATAAACTATATCTGAATATTACTAGTTATTTTTTAAGGATGTAATGTAAGTAACAAGAAACATATTAAAGAATCTAAATTTTCTTCCTAAAGGCCAGGCTATATAATAGACTGTATCGGCAACACTGAAGCAGAAAAGCTGGTCAATTAGGCACTAAGAAGGTACATTATACGTTATTAGTATCATTTGAAATTAACAAACTTGTAGTTTATTCTGGTGGGTAGTTTTCCTAAAGGGATTGTATGTGCCTTTTTTTAACAAAAACATGTAACTAGAATACTGAATGGTAGTACATTTACTAGAAACTCAAATTATCATGCTTGCTGCCATTACTAATATACCATGTGTATTCTTATTTCTTTTTATTCAGCCCACCTTTGGATACAAAGACGACCCCATGAGAGAGAATCAATGGTTGGAAAAGTTTATTCCAAGATTATCACGTGTGCCTGCAAAACCTGGCAATTCTCTAGTTTCCTCTAGCAAGGCAGGAGTTGTACACATGTAAGGCAGCAAGGTCTAGACAGTGGGGATGGACTGTTATATGTGCAGTGCACTGATGTGCACAGTATGAAATGATGTGCAGGCTGTTGTTTAACAGAGGTGTTGATGATGTAGATGAGCAAGAAGAGGTGTTGGTAGTGTGATTGTATAGTAGTGATGATGAAGATTAAGCAGTTGTATGAATGGCTGTAGGAGTGTAATATTTGTGGTGTGGCAGTGCTGTCAGGTGGAAGAATGCAGCAGGCACTGAAGGTGACAGTGTAGAAGAGGAGCAGGCAGTGGTTGTTTGGATGGAACAGCTCAACTTCAGGTAGCTCAAGTACAATATAGGATGAAGGTTTGTGCATTTGAAGACCATCTTCTGCTTAATTTATCCACTGTCAACGATACATTCTCTTCTCTGTATATATGTATTTTTGTGTGTCTACATATAACACGCTACATTTATTTTTTACTACTGACTGGCTGAGTATGTACTGTGGAATTTATTTATGTTTTTCATTCTTTTGTAGAATTATTAAATCTGATTATGTATTTGCCATCAAATTTAATTTTGAATGATTTTAATATTGCATGCAATAATTGTTTGTTATAATCAATAATATATATATATAGTCTATTTGAGTACTGTAATAATGGTTTCTAAGAATGACTTTTTTGCATCAGGTATAAATAGCTGATGCAATAGAGGGATTAGTTTGCATCGGTTGTTATAAAAAACCGATGCAATAGGGGGATGATATTTTGCATCAGCTGTTAGTAACAACCGATGCAAATGAACTGTTTTGTAGTAGTGTTCGTATAGAAGAGAATATGCTGAGGCAATAGAGCAACGAATTAGTGATAACCTCGAAGAGAAGTTCAATAAAGGTTTTGGAAAGTTGGAGAAGTTGATGATGGATTTGAATCAAAGTCAAAGAGGAAGGTCACCAATCTTGAACCATGGAGGAAACAGAGTTTCGACATCGGTTACGGTAGCAAGGAGGGTGTCGCCACAAACTTATCAAGATAAAAGGGAAACATCAATTCCAATGAGACGAGATCACCATGGGGAAGAGAGAAGAAGTCAACATGGGTTTGACAATGAACCATGGCGTGATGTCAAAAGATCGAGTAGAAGAGATTTGCATGATCATAGAGACATACGTGGTCATAGAGACGAAGGGTGTAATTCGCCAAAGCATGAGCATGATTCTATTTGGCTAAGAAACAATATTTTTCAATCTACTTGTACTATCTTGGGAAAGGTTTGTAAATTTATTATTGATGCGAAAAGTTGTGATAACCTTATTTCTGAAGAAGCTGTTAAGAAGTTAGGGTTGAAGACTGAAAAACACCCTAGACCGTATAAACTGGCATGGATAAAGGAAGGTGAAGAAGTGACAGTGGGAAGACGAGCATTGATCACATTTTCTATTGGGAAGAAGTACAAAGATGATATATGGTGTGATATGGTTGATATGGATGTGTGTCACCTACTATTGGGAAGACCATGGCAGTATGATAGAGCCGTACAACATGTCGCTCGTCCTATAGGTCACATAAGTCATTCCGGAAGCTGATTCTCCTCATGTCGCTGAAGCTTATGCCGCGTGGTGTTGTATTTGTTATGTCGTTATGTGTTGTTGAGTCGTTTGCTTTTAAGTCGTCTTGTATTTGTTAGGTCGTTAATGACCTATGTTAGGTCGGTCATGTGTAAATATGTTAGGTCGTGATGGCCTTGTAATGTGTTGAGATGTAAGTGTTGTGTTGTGTTGTAAGCCTATAAATTGGCGAGTCATGTCATTTGTAAAGTGAGGTTGATTTTGAATAAAACTTTGTTTGTGTGCTTTGTGCCACTTTGAAACTGGTAGTTGAGTGTTATCTCCTATCTCCACTTTCGGCATTCGAGTGCGCTCGAATCAACGATTGTTGAAGCCAATTCACAGAATCAAGTGTGCTTGATCAACGTTCGAAGAATTGTAGATCTTCTCTCACGGTATCGTGCGTGATCAACGTGTCGAAGATTGCTAGAATCCGGTATCTTCGTGATCAATGGATTTGGGCGTTTGGTATCATTAATTCATCGATTCATATTGCTTCATCTAATCGTTTCATCGATTAGTTTGACACGAAATCCACATTTCGTCGTCATTAGTTATTTCC
Organism: Allium fistulosum; assembly: GCA_030737815.1. Lineage (NCBI taxonomy): Eukaryota > Viridiplantae > Streptophyta > Magnoliopsida > Asparagales > Amaryllidaceae > Allium > Allium fistulosum. Next base: position 185,472,406 of record CM060902.1, on the reverse strand, counting down.
GCTGCATCATATCCCTAGAATCCGGAGGAGTCTTCACTGGACGAGTCATATTGCCATTGAAATTGGTCAATATACTCGTCATTTTCTCATATAGATAGACCCTAAAAAGATGTGTAGTAATCATAGTCATGTGGATCTTGTGACATATGATGTTCTTTAGAGTGGAATGACAAGCCCTCGCTTTCTTCAGTGTCCAGACATATATGTTCTTTGCTAGGATGTGAAGGATGTTGTGGTTCGTCTGAAGGCCCTGCTCCATTAGAAGGTCCAGTATGAATGATTGGTGTAGATGGTGCAACAGGAGAAGGTGAAGATAATGACCGAGGCGAAGATCGACCCCTAACCTTTCGAAGAACTTTACCCAATGTTGTAACAACTTTTTCTAATGTCTTCTCGACCTTTGTCATGCGAGAAGAAAAAGAGCATTCTAGTCAAGACATTTTCTGGTCAAGCACATGTTGATTTAAGGAGAGGAGTCGTTGATTTTGAAGTGCAATGTCTCGGAAATTCTCTCCTTGACCTGCGGATATCCTAGCTTCTTATATTTTTGAATCGGAGTGATATTCTATAGTGGTTGAAGCTTTAGTCGGTTGTGAAGGACGAGTTGGAGGTGCTTGTTGTTGTTGTAGTGGAGGCTGATATTGGGAAATATGTATAATGACTGGTGGTACTTCCGGGAGATCTATTAAAGAAAGGAATCGAATTCCACTGTTTTTGATAGGTATTTCTTTATGTTGTGAAAGGTATGAAGGAATCCCTAATGTTTATAGAATTCGCATGATATATGGGACATAAACAATGCTACGACGAGCTGGAGTCCAAAAGCTTTTAATTTGATCAGGAATATATTAAGCCCAATTGACTTTTATATGACCAAAATAGCATATGATGCCTTATGATCATAGTCTCATACTTGTTCATGACTTCCTAGTCTGGAGATGATAATGTTTATTATCATTCGGTTCAAGAGACGGGCTTGTGGACGGAAATTTTATGGTTTTAATTTGCATGAGTCATCTTACCAAATTAGATGAGTAATTACATCTAGTGGTGATAATGTTTATCAGGAATTTCCTGTAAATGTGTTCCAACATTGATGACATCTCCAATTCCCATGACAAATTCTTTTGAATTATCTCCAAAAGTTACGATGCCGTCAATCTTGTATGTTATATTTGATAATATCTGTGCATTTTCAGTCATATGTTTGGAGTATCCACTGTCGAGTATCCATTTCTCCTTGTTATTAGATTTTCTTTCGGGTACCTATAGGATAAAAACAGTTTAATTGGTACCCACTTCTCTTGTTAGGGTCCTAAATGTTAGAAAGAGATGGTTGCCATACCCAAATGGGTTTAGAACTCTTAAAATGATAATTTTTGTTATAAACGACATTTTTCATATAACTATCTATGTGTTTTTGTCTAATTAGTTTGTTGTTAGATTTTGGAATCCATATTTTAATTATTTTAGTGTTAGGTTTCTTTTCTTCAATATCTGACTTCTTAAACTTGTTATAAAATGAACCAAAGTTTTTTCATATTGAAGATTTCTTAAATCCTAAATTTCCAAACGGTTTTGAAATTTTGATCAAGTTATCCAAGTCTTGATTTCCTTTATTAAATTTTGAAGCATTGTTAGTAATCTTGTCTAATTTTTCAAAAAGATGAGAAATATTGGATTTTAATGCTTCTACATCATTCTTTAATATAACGTGTTCTTTTCTAATCTCATCATTTTCTAGTTTAACTTTTACTATATCACATAATAAAGACTCATTTTGTATAGATAAATTCTTATTCTTCTCTAGTGAAGTTTCTAATTCTTCTTCTAAAATCATTTTCTCATCTTTTAATAATCCTATCTCATTTTCTAAACGTTTAATTTTGGCAATATATTCTTTGTTTTTCTTTTTATTTTCTCTATATTTGTCATCTAATTCCATGCTAATTTCTAAAATTTCATCGTAGGTAACATCAGGACATACCTCTTCAGTGTTTTCCATAAAACAAATAGTAGTCTGCTAAGAATTACTATTGCTGTCACTATCTGATGATGAGGATGAATCTGAGTCATCCCAAGTTACTTGAAAAGGCCGTTATCTTTTCCTGAATTTCTTAAACTTGCCTTTCTTGTTGTCATTGTTAGCTTTGGGCCTTGTTTCTTCATGTGTCCAAACTTGCCACACCCATAGCATTTGATTGAAGTTTGGTTGGATGAATTTGAATTTCATCCATTTTAGGATCGTGTCATCTTCTTGAATTTTGTAATTTCTGGCAATAAAAAAATTTCTTCTTCATCTAAGTCCGAGTTACTATCACTGACTTGAAAGGCTCTATTTTTCCTTTCATTGATTTGTTCTTTCTTTGCTTGCAAATTTGCTTCGTATGACATTAAATTCCCTATCAATTCTTTAACCTTTAGTTGAGATAAATCATTTGCTTCTTCGATGGCTAATACTTTTCACTCCTATCATTTGTTAAGGAATTTAAAATACGCGTAACTAAATCAAAAAATGTAAATTTAACTCCAAGTGTCATGAGATCATGTTGAATAGTTTGAAATCTAGCATACATGTCACCAATAGTTTCATTTGCTTTCATTTTAAAAGAAGAAAACTGATTTTTTTTAAAAAAAATCTTTGTTTTCTTAACCTTGTTTGTAGCTTCATGAGTGATTTGTAGTGTATGCCATATATCATATGCAGTAGTGCACAACATGACACGTGAGAATTCATTTTTTTCAAGTGAATAGAATAAAACATTCATAGCCGTTGCATCGTTTATTGTCGTGTTCTTTTGGGCATCTTTCAAAGTGCTTATGTTACTTTCTGGTTTTATATATTGAACTTATGTTGCTTGCCAACTTTCTAGAATGTTTGCTTCCATAAAGATACGCATACGTGTAGACGAGCAAGCATAATTTGATCAGTTGAATAGTGGTGGACGTGCAGCTGATTGTCCTTCTTAAAATGTACTTGCCATATTAAATATATTTTCAATTACGTGTTACTGTGAATTGAAATAACCATGCTCTAATACCAAATGAAAGAGTGTATGGGTCGTGTATTTATTCTAATATGCAACTGTAGTCAAAAACTAGTTAAAAATAACAGTGTAAAATAAATAGCAGTAAAGAAACAATCACACCATAGTTTTTATACTAGTTTAGACCTCCCGTTCTACGTCCAGTGCCGAAGCTCCTGTTCGGCTTTCACTAATAAACAACCCTTGCTTCGTCTGGAGGAATAGGCTAGATACAATAGTTTCTTTCTATGACAAGAATGTATTCTAGAAAATAAGAATTTTGACTGCTTAGTATAAATCTTCCTATAATCTCCTTTTAGTAATATGTGTATGTGAGGCTTTGATTTAGGAAGTAGAAACGATGAATATTGTTTGCTTTTGGAAATGTAGTATGCAAAGAAAATAGACAAAAGATTCAGAAAGGTTAGTAAGTTTAATTTAAAAAATCTTTGCATATTTATAGAGAATGATGAGTTATGATGAAGAGTAGTATCTTTTAACTTTGTTTATTCATTCTAAAGGTTGCATCTATTAATAGAGAAGAGATACATTAAAAAGTGGTGAAGATGCCCCTTTGTTTGAAGAAGATGTTTGTTCAAGAATGTAGCCCGTTACTCAGCACAGACGTCTGGCATATGTTCAGACGTATGAGCAGCTGTATCAATTTTAAACAGAAAATATGCTCTGTAACGACCCGCCTTTTTGGACAGTTTAAATCGACAAATCAGACACACATGCCGATTCTAAACCTTTCAAAAGGGCGGATGGTTAATGGGGTTAAATATGAAAAGAAAAGAAAGAACAGAAACAAACTCAGAATCTCGCAGCGGAAGGAACAAGATATAATAATAAAATAACAGTTCATGAAGCTGTTAAATAAATAAATTTGATTATTATTATACATCATAAATCAGAGTTACATACATATCAGAGATAAAACAATAATGCAGCGGAAAAATAATATGGTAGTAGAATACAAATGATGTAATACCAAACTCTGTCTTCGTCCTCCAAAATAGATCTTCAACCTTATCTGAAATGCTCAGGCTGACCCGAGCGTAATGAAAAGACAAAACACTCGAGTCAGGACTAAAATATCTCATGTAAGTCAAATCGAATAAGAAAATATGAGTGTGACGGCGCCAGAGATGTTTACGGGGTTTGACATCTCCTGTCCAGTGTCAACGTGAGTGCAATAACTTAAGAGATGTTACGGGATTTTCCATCTCTCAAGGATCCGTTAAAATATCTACTATGTAGTACAATACGCTATTATAATATGTCTACATTAAAGTAAAAGTATTAAAATAGCGTTAAGCCATGGCCCATTCCACCCTTAACACAGTTTATATTCCCAAGAGCATATACAAGACCGTAGTTTCCCCAAAACCGGAAGTCACCAGAGGGCAATCCATATACTAAAGGTACAAACCAAAATCGTAGTGGTCGCGAATAGGATAATCAGTATGACAAGGTACATGAGGCAATACCAACTAGGATACTAGTAGTTGCGTGATCCGGACTGATGTTGGGCATAGCAGCTACTACCCCAACACCGCGAAACAACACTCCCAAATCGCGGGGTGCACCCAAATCGAATCACAAAAGTAATAGACATGGTATCGAAGAAGTGTGTCCGCTAGAGGTGGCGAACCTCAATGGCCCGGCGCGGCTCCTGTTTTAGTCATGTCAGGGGTCATCCAAAATCGTTCTCTTTCTTCAAATCAACACGTTCACCAAAACCATCCACTTCATTCTGGATCAACACTCCACGTGTATTAGTTATTAAAGTGGTTTTCGGTATCGACAGAGAGTATGTCCATATCCGATCCCGGTCTCTTTAATAACTACGTTATATTTTTCACACCGGTTCGATCTTTTACATTTTCAAATCGATTCATAATTGATATCAAAATATCATATTCGCTTCAAGATCAAATCCATTTCAAATATCATCATATCTATATAAGATGTAAGATTCCGTTTCAAAATCATTTTTCGCCTCAATATTTCAAAATCATTTTTCGCCTCAAAATCTCATTTCGATTTCAAAATCATTTTTCGCCTCAAATTCTCATTTCGATTTCAAAATCATTTTTCGCCTCAATATCTCATTTCGATTTCAAAATCATTTTTCGCCTCAAATTCCACAAAACGATTCACATAAACTCGAATTCCAAAATTAAAATTTAATCAAATTTCAAATCATCAATTTCAACTCGATTCAGCTTCTCAATAAACCATTTCAAATTATCAATTTCAAATACATATTTGAACCTCAAAATAAACAATTTCACTTTCAATATATTTCGAAACTTTAAATATTTCACATTTCAAAACAGCTCATATATTTATATAAGAATATAAGATTCGCTTTAAAACCATTTCGTATTCAAATTAGAATATACTTCAAATTAAACATCCGTATTAAGTAGTTTACTTAATTTCTGGAACAATTCCAATTCAATAATCTTAGATTAACATTCGAATTTCAAGAATTCATTTAAGTATTACATTCCAAATCAATTTCAGTTCAAATCACATTCAAATCAATTTTATCTTCAAATTTAATTCAATAGTTTCAATTTAGTCCAATTCACAAATTTCTTTGAATTTCAATTAAATTCCAAATTAATTAAATCTCAATTTCAAATCAATTTTCAATTCCAAACTCAACTTGAAATATCATTTCATATAAATTTTCTTAGAAATATTCAGAGTTCGATAAAAGTCCAATCTTTTACAACAAATCAACTTTTGAAAATTTACGCCGTATTTCAGTTTTTAATTAAAAAAACTAAACTTCGATTAATTAAACAATTTCGATTATCAAGTTTAAATTCCAACATTTCAAGCTCCAATTCAAAATAATTCAATTTCCATAATTTGGATTTTATTCTTAAAATCAATTCATTTAAATAATTTCAAAACAACTTTTAAAATCAATTAATTTAGCCAATCCGGTGTTCGTATATAATTTTCTATCCTACGGCCAAGTGATTATTTATTTCAGTTAAATGTCAGAGATGAATATATATCACTTAAACCGATCACAATGTCATATGTATCACAGGATATATATAAGCAAATAAACATCCAAACAATTAAATATCAACCAATAGCATCCATCGAATAAATCATCCAATAGACAATACAATTCACAGCAATTTCATAGTTATCAATATCAGGTAATTTAATCGCAATCAAATTCCTATTTAATTTAACTGTCAATTTTTAATTTCTAACATTAAATTCAACGACGATCTAGATGACAATTAAATTTTTATCAACAACGACTAATAAAAATAATATCACTTCACAATATCAAATTTAACTAGCATCAGAATATTCTAGTACGTTGTGAGCGTTATAAAACACTCACCTTGATTTTTACGATTTTAAATCAAATCGAACGACGTTCGATTTAACTCAAAATTTTCTCTAGCTCCAAATGATTCCGATCCAGCTGCATAGCGTAGTGCTAGTCCATACGATTCCAATGCATCTTGTTTCGCGCAAAACGGACCTCGTATGAAAAAGTTATGATTTTTCAAAGTTTGTATGAATTTAAATATACAATTTCAGCTTTATTTTTATTTTTCTAACCCTAGATCAGATCACGGCCGTTCATTTCTGCATCTTCAGATCTGGGCCGTCCCCTTCATCTTCCTCTTCAACGTGATAAACACGTACAACACAAACCCATAGCCGCCTTTACTCCATGAATTTTCACGACCAAACCGAGCAACTTGAAGACGATCAGGTTACACCACTTCGAAGCCACCGCCTTACTCCACCTTCACCTGGAATAGCTTGAAGCTCGGCCTCCTCCTCTGCCTCGAATTGCGTGAAAAACGCAGCCCCTTCATGCTTGATTTCCCGTTGACTCGAAGCTCTGTTTTCGATCATCTCCGTATGGATTTGAAGCTCTCGTCGTGCTCTACAACTTTCGTGTTGGAAGTTTTCTCTAATTATCGACGGATTTTGAGTAATTGAGGGGAGAAGATTCGTGCATTTCTGGCCATTGAAGTATAAGTGGCGGCTGGCTTGAAACCCTAGCCTTTGTTTGCAAATTGTGAAATGGAGGGCCTTTTATAGAAAATTGCAAAACACTATTCACCCAAAATTTTCCGAACTCCAAACGAAGCGTGCCGGCTGGCGTTTCTAAGGTTTACCCCACGTTCCGAACGCAATGGAACATGTTTCGGAGGCTAATTCGATCGTATGTGTGAGTTATGGCAATAAACGATCGATTTAAAATTAAATCAGTTAATCAAATTTCTGCGCATTTGGGCTCGCCCCGGACAAACGGTAAATCCGATTGACACGAAATTTGAAACCTTACAATAATATGACATTACGGATCCAATGAAACTGGTTTCGTCGAAATCCGAGACTTTTTGAAAAATGACTATTTTCTCTCGCCGAATTAATATTAAAAACAATTCGATGCGTTTCGAGCTGCCACGGTCAAACGATAACTCCGATTGCTACGAAAATTGAAATCCGACAATAACAAACTATTACGGATCCAATGGAATTAGTTTCGTTCAATTCTGAGACTGTTCGAAAAATGGCTATTTTTCAGTCGATAATTAAATATTAAAATATTCAATTTTCACAAATTAACTTTAAATTCAATTTTAAAAGTTCTATAACATTACTATAACTCCAATATGATCAGATAAAATTTTACAAATCATTTTCAATCATATTCAACTCGATTTTCAATTATTTCTGAAATTTACCTTATTAAATTATCGATTTAATTGTGTAATTAAATCCAATATTCGAAAAATAATTTATTCGACTGTTTAATTTCAATTTTAAATTTCCAATTTTAAATTATTAACTTTTAAATCAAATTTCAATTGTTCACAAATTCCATTTTTAATTTCACAGTAATTAACAATCTTTTACAATGCAATTTTCCATTATAAATCCAATATAAAATATTATATTAGATTCCACGTTCAATTATATTGTAATTCAAATTCAAGTTATTTAATTTCAATGAATTCTTTTATTTCGATTTACACTTTCATTATTGAATCAACCATTTTATTTATTCTTTGTTTACAATCATAACCAATTTGGTTTACAATCAAATTCAATCCATTATTTACATTCACTACAAGTTAACATCCATATTTATTTTACAAATAAGTTATTTCAGAATTCAGTTTTGTATTTTAACTTGTAATTTGCATTTAACAACACAAAATTTTATTTCCTTCGGATTTTTATCCAAAATTTTCATTTTAATTCGTATTTTTAAAGTGTTAAAAATACGGGTCGTTACATTCTCCCCCACTTAAAACTTTTCGTCCTCGAAAAGGAACGGAGAAGGGGAAACCATCATTTAGATATAATTCATTCAAAATATTCGACTTATTTGCAAAATTTAGTTATAGGATTTTTTTTTTCTCAAAATTTTCTAACTCCCGGATTTTTGAAAAATTTCGGCAGCACCTCCTTTGCGCGGCTAGGACCGAAAAATTTCACATGGTAATAATTGCATGATATACATCTCATTTCAAAAATGAGGCATCCCAAAAACATGGGGAACACAATAATATACCACAACATAAACTGTAATCCGAGAACGTACCTTCTATTAAGCGTTTATTAGCATTTTAACTTACATTTTGCATTTAGCGCAGAAGCGAGCTCCACAAGCGAAGCGCAACCCCTTTGCTACCTACTAAAATGCCCAATAACCAAGTTAGAACCATGCATATAAAGATAGATCAATATACTTAGCATAAACGACATACATATACATATTTAACTTCAAAACTGAAATTTTTAAATTCAGGACAGCGAACAAATCCCAGTTTTTGGTCACCTAAACGATAAAATTTTAAAATGGAATCTAAATAAAAGTTGTCGCATTTGTTTCAGGCTTTCCGGAATGTCCAAAATCATCGAATTCGGACCATCCGTTCAAAAGTTACGGCCATTTTACTAAAATGATACGCTTCAGCCCCGAGCAATTAGCGCAGGCCTGAAATGTAATTCCAGATTTTCGACCTCCTAAATGACAGAAATAAGAAAAGCTTATAAAACAAAAGTTGGAGCTTAGGCTCTAAGCTTTCCAGGAAGTGCAAGATCGTCAAAATCCGATACACCAGTAAAAAGTTATGGTGAAAATACTAAGGGTATGTGCTTCAGATTTTTACTTCGCCCAGGCCAGCGACTAATATTGGTGTTTTAAGCCTAGTGGATGAAGGTATTTATCAAAACATTCTAAACAAAAGATGTAGCACAGTTTCTAGGCTTTCCGAAAAGTCCAAGATCGTCAAATTCCGTTTATTCATTTAAAAGTTATGGTACTTTTAGTTTCAGCACATACCGGACAATTTTAGATTTCCACATTTGTTTGTTATTACAAATACAAACTATCCAATTTAAAGTTTCCGGAAAATCAAGCATTAACACAAAGTTGTTAATTTCTTTTATATTTTTATGAAATAAGTTTACATTAAATTTGTTTTCCGGTTTATTCACTTTATTACATCCACATTTAACTCAAGACAATTTTCTTCAAATTAAATTGATTACAATTATATTCAACATCACCTTACTTCAAATTGAATTTAATTATTTAAATTTAAATTCCATTTATTCAATTTATTAACAAAATGAATCATACTTAATCAATTAACATCCATCTAACAACCAATGCATATCAAACATTAACCTCCATCCAAATCTATAATAAATCAATTATACATTTCCAAGTCAAAATTTTAATTTCATACACTTCCAAGTTTATTGACATTTAGTTTTATTCAAATTTAATTAGTTTCCATTTAATAATTCTATATTTAATTAATTTTAAATTTAATTCACTTTACAACTTAAATTTCCTTTATATTTACAACTATCAATAGATCTTCACATTTTATTATTCGCAATCACACTTGTATATTATTCATTTACTTATCCATATTAGCATTTTAAACTTTTTAAGTATTTGGTAAGTTATAGCTGTGCAAATAGAATGTAGTTAAACAATATACAACTTCTTTTCATTCAATTTGAGTGTTATACCTATTAAATAAATTTCCAATTTATTATTTTCCAAACTAAGGGTTACTCCTACAATTTTAATAATTTTTTTTTTAAACACTTAAATTCAATTTCACCTTTTTCAATTCATAAGTTTCTAACAATTCAAGATTTACTTTAGTTTAATAATTAAAATCATCCTTATTAGAGAACTTAAGAGTTTCAACACCGGATTCGATTAAACCCCTTTTTTTTTTTTAAATAAATATATATATACTAATATCTTTATATCTCAAATCATACTTTTAGAAAAATTTAATCAGCATTGAAGTATATATATATATACTTATTTTCATTACATACTTTAGAAAATTTCAATTCAAGTTCTATTTAATCCAAAAGAGTACAGTTCCTAGTTTATTTCAATAGTTTAAAGTCATTAAATATTAAAGAACTTAAGAATTTCAACTCCGGTTTCATTTCAATTCAAGTTTGAAATAATATATACTTATATTAATATATATCAAGTCATACTATAGAGAATACAAAATAAAATTCAAATTTAATCAAAACAGGGTTTAGAAAAACTATTAAGTGATCTCCCCCACTTAGACTCTCGAAAATAAAGTCGATGATGCGTGCACTCATCACCGGAATCATTTTCTAGTGTCAAGAGGGGAGTATAACACTTACTTCATTTGAAAATCCTTTGAAAACAATTTCTAATCGAATATACTATCATATAATACTTATATTATACATTTCAAATTTTTGATAATAAATTTTCAAAACACCGGAATTTAAATTCTCCATCTTAATTTAAATTCATTTTTATTTTATTTTATTTACCATTTATATTCATTGTCAATCATATTTACAAGTTTCATTTCTTAAAATCATTCAATAGTCAATAGTTAGAAATATTGACTAATCAACAATAAACGATGATAATCTAATATTATCATCTCTAACCAATACAATCAACATTTATAAATTTTCAAGATAAGTCTTTTATATATAGAATATAATCCAAACAATATTATGTCAATCGGTCCTATTCGAGTGTTTAGAAATTCCTATCGATGCCTTGGCGTCCCAAGTACCAACCAAAATTCATAAATACTCAACGGAACAAATTAACACAATATAAAATCATTTTTATATCAAAATTACAAATACGCTCTCTCATATACACTCAACTCATTCATATAGTTTACCTCTATTTCAATGAGTTATTCCCCACTAGAGCCAAGGTTTATCGCTAAACCAAAGCTCTGATACCAACTGTAACGACCCGCCTTTTTGGACAGTTTAAATCGACAAATCAGACACACATGCCGATTCTAAACCTTTCAAAAGGGCGGATGGTTAATGGGGTTAAATATGAAAAGAAAAGAAAGAACAGAAACAAACTCAGAATCTCGCAGCGGAAGGAACAAGATATAATAATAAAATAACAGTTCATGAAGCTGTTAAATAAATAAATTTGATTATTATTATACATCATAAATCAGAGTTACATACATATCAGAGATAAAACAATAATGCAGCGGAAAAATAATATGGTAGTAGAATACAAATGATGTAATACCAAACTCTGTCTTCGTCCTCCAAAATAGATCTTCAACCTTATCTGAAATGCTCAGGCTGACCCGAGCGTAATGAAAAGACAAAACACTCGAGTCAGGACTAAAATATCTCATGTAAGTCAAATCGAATAAGAAAATATGAGTGTGACGGCGCCAGAGATGTTTACGGGGTTTGACATCTCCTGTCCAGTGTCAACGTGAGTGCAATAACTTAAGAGATGTTACGGGATTTTCCATCTCTCAAGGATCCGTTAAACTATCTACTATGTAGTACAATACGCTATTATAATATGTCTACATTAAAGTAAAAGTATTAAAATAGCGTTAAGCCATGGCCCATTCCACCCTTAACACAGTTTATATTCCCAAGAGCATATACAAGACCGTAGTTTCCCCAAAACCGAAAGTCACCAGAGGGCAATCCATATACTAAAGGTACAAACCAAAATCGTAGTGGTCGCGAATAGGATAATCAGTATGACAAGGTACATGAGGCAATACCAACTAGGATACTAGTAGTTGCGTGATCCGGACTGATGTTGGGCATAGCAGCTACTACCCCAACACCGCGAAACAACACTCCCAAATCGCGGGGTGCACCCAAATCGAATCACAAAAGTAATAGACATGGTATCGAAGAAGTGTGTCCGCTAGAGGTGGCGAACCTCAATGGCCTGGCGCGGCTCCTGTTTTAGTCATGTCAGGGGTCATCCAAAATCGTTCTCTTTCTTCAAATCAACACGTTCACCAAAACCATCCACTTCATTCTGGATCAACACTCCACGTGTATTAGTTATTAAAGTGGTTTTCGGTATCGACAGAGAGTATGTCTATATCCGATCCCGGTCTCTTTAATAACTACGTTATATTTTTCACACCGGTTCGATCTTTTACATTTTCAAATCGATTCATAATTGATATCAAAATATCATATTCGCTTCAAGATCAAATCCATTTCAAATATCATCATATCTATATAAGATGTAAGATTCCGTTTCAAAATCATTTTTCGCCTCAATATTTCAAAATCATTTTTCGCCTCAAAATCTCATTTCGATTTCAAAATCATTTTTCGCCTCAAATTCTCATTTCGATTTCAAAATCATTTTTCGCCTCAATATCTCATTTCGATTTCAAAATCATTTTTCGCCTCAAATTCCACAAAACGATTCACATAAACTCGAATTCCAAAATTAAAATTTAATCAAATTTCAAATCATCAATTTCAACTCGATTCAGCTTCTCAATAAACCATTTCAAATTATCAATTTCAAATACATATTTGAACCTCAAAATAAACAATTTCACTTTCAATATATTTCGAAACTTTAAATATTTCACATTTCAAAACAGCTCATATATTTATATAAGAATATAAGATTCGCTTTAAAACCATTTCGTATTCAAATTAGAATATACTTCAAATTAAACATCCGTATTAAGTAGTTTACTTAATTTCTGGAACAATTCCAATTCAATAATCTTAGATTAACATTCGAATTTCAAGAATTCATTTAAGTATTACATTCCAAATCAATTTCAGTTCAAATCACATTCAAATCAATTTTATCTTCAAATTTAATTCAATAGTTTCAATTTAGTCCAATTCACAAATTTCTTTGAATTTCAATTAAATTCCAAATTAATTAAATCTCAATTTCAAATCAATTTTCAATTCCAAACTCAACTTGAAATATCATTTCATATAAATTTTCTTAGAAATATTCAGAGTTCGATAAAAGTCCAATCTTTTACAACAAATCAACTTTTGAAAATTTACGCCGTATTTCAGTTTTTAATTAAAAAAACTAAACTTCGATTAATTAAACAATTTCGATTATCAAGTTTAAATTCCAACATTTCAAGCTCCAATTCAAAATAATTCAATTTCCATAATTTGGATTTTATTCTTAAAATCAATTCATTTAAATAATTTCAAAACAACTTTTAAAATCAATTAATTTAGCCAATCCGGTGTCCGTATATAATTTTCTATCCTACGGCCAAGTGATTATTTATTTCAGTTAAATGTCAGAGATGAATATATATCACTTAAACCGATCACAATGTCATATGTATCATAGGATATATATAAGCAAATAAACATCCAAACAATTAAATATCAACCAATAGCATCCATCGAATAAATCATCCAATAGACAATACAATTCACAGCAATTTCATAGTTATCAATATCAGGTAATTTAATCGCAATCAAATTCCTATTTAATTTAACTGTCAATTTTTAATTTCTAACATTAAATTCAACGACGATCTAGATGACAATTAAATTTTTATCAACAACGACTAATAAAAATAATATCACTTCACAATATCAAATTTAACTAGCATCAGAATATTCTAGTACGTTGTGAGCGTTATAAAACACTCACCTTGATTTTTACGATTTTAAATCAAATCGAACGACGTTCGATTTAACTCAAAATTTTCTCTAGCTCCAAATGATTCCGATCCAGCTGCATAGCGTAGTGCTAGTCCATACGATTCCAATGCATCTTGTTTCGCGCAAAACGGACCTCGTATGAAAAAGTTATGATTTTTCAAAGTTTGTATGAATTTAAATATACAATTTCAGCTTTATTTTTATTTTTCTAACCCTAGATCAGATCACGGCCGTTCATTTCTGCATCTTCAGATCTGGGCCGTCCCCTTCATCTTCCTCTTCAACGTGATAAACACGTACAACACAAACCCATAGCCGCCTTTACTCCATGAATTTTCACGACCAAACCGAGCAACTTGAAGACGATCAGGTTACACCACTTCGAAGCCACCGCCTTACTCCACCTTCACCTGGAATAACTTGAAGCTCGGCCTCCTCCTCTGCCTCGAATTGCGTGAAAAACGCAGCCCCTTCATGCTCGATTTCCCGTTGACTCGAAGCTCTGTTTTCGATCATCTCCGTATGGATTTGAAGCTCTCGTCGTGCTCTACAACTTTCGTGTTGGAAGTTTTCTCTAATTATCGACGGATTTTGAGTAATTGAGGGGAGAAGATTCGTGCATTTCTGGCCATTGAAGTATAAGTGGCGGCTGGCTTGAAACCCTAGCCTTTGTTTGCAAATTGTGAAATGGAGGGCCTTTTATAGAAAATTGCAAAACACTATTCACCCAAAATTTTCCGAACTCCAAACGAAGCGTGCCGGCTGGCGTTTCTAAGGTTTACCCCACGTTCCGAACGCAATGGAACATGTTTCGGAGGCTAATTCGATCGTATGTGTGAGTTATGGCAATAAACGATCGATTTAAAATTAAATCAGTTAATCAAATTTCTGCGCATTTGGGCTCGCCCCGGACAAACGGTAAATCCGATTGACACGAAATTTGAAACCTTATAATAATATGACATTACGGATCCAATGAAACTAGTTTCGTCGAAATCCGAGACTTTTTGAAAAATGACTATTTTCTCTCGCCGAATTAATATTAAAAACAATTCGATGCGTTTCGAGCTGCCACGGTCAAACGATAACTCCGATTGCTACGAAAATTGAAATCCGACAATAACAAACTATTACGGATCCAATGGAATTAGTTTCGTTCAATTCTGAGACTGTTCGAAAAATGGTTATTTTTCAGTCGATAATTAAATATTAAAATATTCAATTTTCACAAATTAACTTTAAATTCAATTTTAAAAGTTCTATAACATTACTATAACTCCAATATGATCAGATAAAATTTTACAAATCATTTTCAATCATATTCAACTCGATTTTCAATTATTTCTGAAATTTACCTTATTAAATTATCGATTTAATTGTGTAATTAAATCCAATATTCGAAAAATAATTTATTCGACTGTTTAATTTCAATTTAAAATTTCCAATTTTAAATTATTAACTTTTAAATCAAATTTCAATTGTTCACAAATTCCATTTTTAATTTCACAGTAATTAACAATCTTTTACAATGCAATTTTCCATTATAAATCCAATATAAAATATTATATTAGATTCCACGTTCAATTATATTGTAATTCAAATTCAAGTTATTTAATTTCAATGAATTCTTTTATTTCGATTTACACTTTCATTATTGAATCAACCATTTTATTTATTCTTTGTTTACAATCATAACCAATTTGGTTTACAATCAAATTCAATCCATTATTTACATTCACTACAAGTTAACATCCATATTTATTTTACAAATAAGTTATTTCAGAATTCAGTTTTGTATTTTAACTTGTAATTTGCATTTAACAACACAAAATTTTATTTCCTTCGGATTTTTATCCAAAATTTTCATTTTAATTCGTATTTTTAAAGTGTTAAAAATACGGGTCGTTACATGCTCAGACGTTTAAAAAATGGGTCAGACGTCTGTATGTATGTCAAATTTAAAACCAAAGACTTAAATCAGATGTTTAAAGTATATGTCAGATGTCTGACATTTGCAGTTTTAGGATTTTATTAATTCGCTGTGTGCAAATGCTTTAAGTTAAAACGATACTATTAAAAGGAGATTTTACAATTATATCTAGACAAAAAATTGTACTATTAGTAGCTTTGATGATTCTTCTCCTTTATCGAACTATCTTCAATCTAATCTCCGAAGGCTTCTCCTGCACGTAAATAAGCTATATATATATATATATGTTTGTATAGTTGTGGTCATGGAAATCATAGAATAATGGTTCTAACAAGAAGGGAACGAAGGGGAAGTGTTGCCGAAATTTTGTTGAATCATTTAAAATGAAATGATATACAAAATATAATTACTTTTGTATTTGTAATGAGAAGTATGATGACCAACCATCAAAGTGTAAAGCAATAACCTAAAATTTGTAGATCATATTCATATAATTATTTGTGTAAATCCGCTTGTAAATAAAATTAAATAGAATAATATTATATATTTGCAAAAATTTAAATGTATGATTTAATTGAAAAATAAAATATCAATACGTAAATGATTAATATGTTTTTATGTTTTAAAGTAGGAAAAATAGTCAATTATTTTATCGATCAGAACTGGATGTACCAACAAAGAAGAGAAATTAGAAGCTCAATAAGTGAACATTTTCAAAATGTTGTATATGTCTTTAATGAATTTGCTTTAAGTAATAATGGGAACGATGAAGGAATTCGCTGTCCATGTAGTAGGTGAAAATTATTAAAGCATTTGATACCGGATATGGTGATAGTTCATTTGCACCAATATGGTTTTGTGCCAAATTATTTGATGTGCGATCGTCATGGAGAACTTATAGCACCCAATCCCATACATTTGGAGGAGGAGGTGGATACGGAAATTGTTTCGATGAGTCTTGTAGAAGATATAGTTAAAGATGCAGCATGTTCAATGTTCCCTACTGTTGAAGTTGATGGTAACGATGTTTATATCGAAGAAGAATCAAGTATTGTGGCAAACAAAATTTATGATTTATTGGATGTTGCTAAGAAACCCTTTGGGATGGTTGTGCAAGCGGTACTCAACTATCAGTAACTGTAGAATACATTACGATTAAATCAAAATATAACTTCACACAAGCCAGGTTTATAGCTATAGTACAAGCTGCAAAACGACATATGCCATACAATAATTTAATGTGTGAAATTCATTATGAAGTGAAAAAACTTATGTCTGATTTTGGTTTGCCACATCAAAAAATAGATACATGTTTGAATGGTTGCATGGTTTTTTGGAAAGAAGACATAAATCTTAGGAATTGTAAACTATGTATTCAGGAAAGATACGAACCAAGAAAAAAGAAAGGAAATGAAGTTCCGTACAAATGTATGCATTACTTACCCATCACTCCTAGGCTTTAAAGGTTATATGCATCTTCTGCAACCGCGCATCATATGAGATGGCACTGTGTGAGAACACAGGAAGAAGGTATGTTAGCACACCCAACTGATAGAGAAGCATGGAAGCATTTTTAGTCTTTGATAAGACATACCCCACTTTCATTGGGAGAGGCGTAATGTTAGACTTGGCCTATGTACCGATGGATTTTCACCACTCTCAGTTTGGTTTAAAATCTTCATCTTGGCCTACAATCATTACACCTTATAATTTATCTCCGTGGATGTGTATGAAAACTCCTTATATGTTTCTTACTATGTCATCCCTGGCCCTGATGATCCGACACAAGGAATCGACTTATATTTACAACCGTTGATTGAAGAATTGAAAATATTATTGTATGAAGATGTTGAAACATAGGACATTTCAAAAAAAGAGAATTTTCATATGTTCACTTCCCTACTATCGGCTCTAAGTGATTTTCCTGCGTATGGAATGTTTTTGGGTTGGAGTACGGCTAGTCGTCTAGCTTGTCCTTATTGCATGGAAGAAACACGAGCGTTTTCTTTACCGCATGGGAAGAAAATTTCATGGTTTAACTGTCATCGGTGTTTTCTCCATATTAATCATACTTTTATAAAAGATAAAAAAACCTTACAAGTAATAGACATGAGACCTTGCGACAAGCAATGATTTGGTCAAGCGAAGATATTTATGACCTTGTAAAGGATTATCCAAAGATATATGAAACTAACGAATAAATTGAAATTCAAGGTAAGTCGACGATTCATAATTGTGCAAACAAAGTATATTTTGGGAGTTTCCTTATTGGAAAAATATCCTAATTCGTCATAATAGCGACGTGATGCACAACGAGAAAAACGTGTTCGATAATGTATTTAACACAGTTCTGAATGTTAAAGGATTTTGAAATCAAGACATGATATAGAAGTAATATGCAATCGTCCTAAACTTTATATGAAGCCAGATGACACAAAAAACCCAAAGCATGCTTGAGTTAGATAGTAACCAAGTTAAAATATTGTTAAAGTGGGTGGAAGGATTATGATTTCTTGATGGGATTTCCTCTAATCTTCGTAGATGTATCGACCATAAGAATGGTAAATGGAATGAGATGAAAAGTCATGATTGTCATGTAATGATGGAACCTTTTTTACCAGTCGCTCTCAAAGAACTGTTACTCATAAAAGTTTGGACGGTTGTAACAGAACTTAGTTTGTTTTATAAAGAGATTTGTTCAACTACGTTAAAAACTGATCGTCTATGTAAACTTATGGAAAAAATTCCTATACTGCTCTGCAAACTGAAGAAAATATTTCCTCCGAGTTTCTTTAATGTAATGGAGCATACCTGTTCATCTTCCATTTGAAGCACGTCTTCGAGGTCCTGTTCAATATGGATGGATGTATCCGTTTGAAAGATATTAATATTGAGTATGTTAAATTTTAGTTTAATTACATGTAATAAAATTTAATTATAGTTGTTCTTAAAAGGTATATAAACCATCTAAAGAAAAATGTGGGACAAAAGCATGAGTTGAAGGTTCGATATGCAAATCATATGTCAAAGAAGAAGCTTCATTCTTTTTCTCTCATTATTTCGGTGACCATGTGAGCTTATCTTTTGAAAGTGCTACACGAAATGATGAGGGCATTGAACGAGATTCTTCTGAATTATTGCTATCTATTTTTAGACAGTAGGGACGCCCTATTGGAAAACATATATAAGTATGGTTAGATGATAGATATTACCATGTAGCCCATACATATGTTCTTCTTAACTGTGCAGAAGTTGCGCCATTTGTTAGGTATTATTAAATAACACATCTAAAATTATTTATTTAAAGAATACATGTGTGTATTAAGTATAATGCAATATATTATCTACATATGTAGTATTTATGAACCACAGCATCCAAGAGGCGATATCAGCAAAAATTTTGCTACTTGGTTTTCGAACCACATATATATCCAGTAAATTGTATTGTCGACGAAGGATTGAAACATCCTGTGATGGGACCAAAAAAAAAGTCAAGACATATCCAATATTCTTTGTTAATGGATACAAATTCAACACCAAAAAATATAGGGATGAAAAATTAACTAACAATACGAGTGTATATGTTAAAGGTAGCTATCATCAAATGACCACATAAATGATTTTTAAGGCATGTTAACTCAAGTTTTGCAATCAACATATTTCACCAGACTCGCGGAAGAAGTTTATTTGTTTAGATGCAACTGGTTCAGTAATGTTCTAGGTTTTGGAATCAACGTGCATCAAAAAAAAATTATTGAAATATAGCATACATCACACTATCATAAGTACGCATACATCACACTATCATAAGTATGATCCGTTTATACTAGCAAAATAATCCTTACAAGTTTATTATGCACCTTATCCATCCCTAAAAAGAGATAATGCAAATTGGTCGGTAGTTTTTAAAACGAAAGCAAGATTTATGTTTGATGCAAAGAATATTCCAAACGAACAAGCATACCATGTAGATATAAAAAATGGCAAAATTATAATAATAGACGATCAAACCGATTTTGGACCTCTAAATGATGAATCAAATGTATCAATAGAAGCATTTGGGACCATAGAGGAAAACGATATAAAGTACGAGATCGGGTCTAAATCAAAAAGCGACTAGGACTGATTTAATAGTATACATGTTGAAAAAAGGTACTCTATGGGGGTATTGATGTTACATTTTTTATATGTTATATGCGATTATTGATGTTAAATCTTGATATTTTTACTCATAATTGAATGATATGTTCTTCCATAATAAAATAATATATATGACAGCTATTATAGATGTCTTTCTTTAGGCATTGAAGTTCTTTGCAGTCCGATTCCCCCACTTTGTCTTAGAGAGGGACCATTCCTAGCAGAGGTGATGGCAGCGGCCCGTCGCAAGAGGAGCCACGTACGGTGGTTAGCTTGCTAACAAATGTAGATGGCTCTTAAGTATTAAATTTACTTCAGTATTATAAATATTTTTTATGATTTATTAGCCATGATTTGTCTGTATCATATTTAATGTAGGGGTTTTGAGCTTGAGCTTTCAAGTATAGTTCTCAGCATATCTAAGCAGGCATATATGAGCCATATGACTGCGTGCTGGCCGAAATGGAGTAGGATCCCAGAGCATGTATGGGAGACCATCTGGCAAGACTTCCTAATAAGTGTAAAATTATATATCATTATATATAATCACTTTACAATTTGCTTACCAAGTATAAATGTATGACTTATATTTTTTTCAACATATGTACAAGGGGCGGTAGACCTATAAGAGGAGGACATTTCTCTTTTCCAGCACCACTAGAACTCTAAAGTTGCAAAGAATTACCAGGATACGATGTCTACCATCAGAAAATCTGAGAAGAAGCCTAGTTAGATGGGTGCCAGCGTATGTGATGCTTAGGTCGCATGGTGAAGCAGCGATGAATTCGGGGTAAGTCTATCAGATATCATCTTAATTTGTTCAATAGATAATACATCATATATACTTGTAAAATATAATCTTAATTTTTAATTTGTAGGCGGAATCAAATAGGAACTCGGGAATAGACTGAAAAATCCAGTCATACACCATGGTGGTTCGAAATCACTTAGCATCATCGCGAGGACCTAGTAAATTAATTAATTGCAATTACGAATAGTTATTACATTTTTTGCATAAATTTGTATAAACAACAGTAATATACACCAATTATTACACGAAAGAGCGCATGGGGCTCCTGTCTCGTATATGAACGTATTTGCACATACTCCTGCCATCAGGCAGACCCGACGACGAGGGATCGGTGACATATGTCTGACATTAGGATAATAGTACATACGCCGCACATGTAAGTATATTTTAAGTTATAAGTTATTATAATGATGATTTTAATTAATTAGTTATAAAATATTATAATAATGTCATGTAATATTTAATTGTATTCAATTTTGCATTGCAGGGAAGATTTTTGCACCCATGTGCGCATATGATCGAGCATTCAGGACGGGAGTAATTGACCACTAATGAAGAGGACGCTACCATCGACTCCGTTATGGCCGACAAAGAGAAATAGGCACTATGGCTATGGCAATCAATCGATAATTTATAAAAATTAACTAAGTTGTAAAAATTGCTTAATTTTTATAAAAGTTATGCAATACCTTAAACCTATTTTGACTTCTTTTGTAGGCTCAGGCCTCACAAAAGGCTTATCAAAAGGCTCAGGAAAATGCTAAGATTAATGAGCTTCAACGGCAGATTGCATAGCTGCATGAGCAGGACCGCCTATGAGCAGTGCAAATGGAGCAACTGAACCAGCGTTTGACCAAGTATGTGGAGCATCACGGAGCATTCCCTTCGTATGTTGGTTTTGTATAACATCCCAGATTTTTGATAACATTATTTAGGAGATTTAGTTAGATAAACTAAATAAAATAATATGTTGATAAGGGGATTGAGATTTGATTTAATTAAGGTAGTAGTGCCTTTTAACTAATTAATTAAATGAAGGGTTTAAAAATGAATTAGAGGAAGGGTATTATAGGAAAGAGACCATTCCTATATCATCTTCCTTAGGCCGTGTATTTCAAAACACACGTTCATTCTCATTTTCAAAAATTAAAAAGCTTCGTCGGCCACCATTAACAAAGGAAGAAGAAGAGGAAACAAAAGAAAAGCTTAAGGAAAGCGAATTCAAATCAAACTCATTCAAATCTCAAGCTCCTTAATAATTAAAGCAAAAGGTGAATAATGCTTACATCTCTAAATAATCATGGTTTCAGTCTGAAGGTTAATTCTGAATGATTTGGCAAATATTTGCCATGTGTTTGAATGATAAGAAGATTATATATACATGTTGATGATTTATGTATGTTCATGTAGATTTTAAGATATGTTTTGAGATAAAACCCTATTAAATAACATCTGTTAGCCTTGCAAATTTTTATGATGATCTAAAAAGTTATTTTAAAGATAGTTTTTGAATTTCAGAATTTTTTGAATTTTTATGGAATTGTTATGACTTTTCTACAGAAGGAAAGGATAATTTGGATTATAAAATTATTTACGAGAAAAATAATTATAGTTTGGATTTGAAAGGTTCATTTATTAAAGAGAACATATTATTTGATTTTATGGAATTTTTTCCATAATTTTTCAAGGTGTTTTAATAGTTATATAAAATTATTTAAGGTATGGGACTTAAATATTTTATATAATTATAAAGGAGAAAGGGCTTTTTCAAAATTATTCAAATTTCAAAATAAGGAAAGTCAGCAACACTTTTGAATATAAAATTCTGGCAACCAATCAATTTAGACAAACAACGCAGATAGGGTATAAAAGAACTGTTTTAAAGTACAAATAAATAGTTTTTCTTCCATTTCAACCCTTTAGATAGAGCTTCCGCCTTCATTCCAGACCTTCCGACATGGTCGAAAAGTTCCAAACCTTTCGGTTCGGTCAAATACCAAGGCACAAGGTATCAGACAACTAGTACGTAGTGAATTGATAGAGATCGAAAGGTTTAGGGACGAAAGGTTAAAGCAATCAAAAGAGATGAAGTTCGGTTTTGGTCTAAAGAAAATACGCTTGCTAGCTTTCAACAAAGAGCTTTCGAAATTGTCAAAAGGTTTAAAATAAAAAGGATTCGGTTGGTTTGCTTTCTCGTTTTAAATGAAACCTTCTGACAAGGTCGAAAGGTATAACATTCGACAATGCCAAAAGCATAGTTGTCGCTTCCTAACCTTTCGACACAGATAGAGTCAAAGGTTATCTTTTGTTTTCTAAAACTTACCGACTCTCTCCATTGATTTCGAAGGGTTGGCTCCAACACCAACACTTCATTGTTCTCGAAAAGTTTTATTAAGGTTTCAAAGCAGTTACTTTCAACTCCAATGTTTTTCTGATCCTTTTGCATAATCCAAATGTTTTAATTCGAAATGTTTTAATAGTTTCAAAGTAGTTAACTATGAATGGTTTCAAAAGGTTTCCACTATTTTTAAATTGAACCCAATGTCTTCGAAAGGTTTTGAGTTTCATTGCTTTCGAAAAGTTTATAAATGATTTTATAGGGGAGGTACCCCAGGCTTTCGACAAAGTAAAAAGGTGAAACCTTTCGACTAGGTCGAAAAGAAACCTTCCGATAAGGTCGAAAGGTATGACCTTTCGACTAAGTTGAAAGGTATAGTTTTTCAATGTTTTCGAAAGGCTAAGGTTTAAAGGATTTAAAAGGTGGATGTCATATTTTTTAAAGCTTATGAAAGGAAGGCTTTTATAAATGGTTTTGAGGGAGTTACCTTCTACATTTTCAA
Source organism: Allium fistulosum (assembly GCA_030737815.1). Lineage (NCBI taxonomy): Eukaryota > Viridiplantae > Streptophyta > Magnoliopsida > Asparagales > Amaryllidaceae > Allium > Allium fistulosum. The sequence continues at coordinate 185,448,652 of CM060902.1, read as the reverse complement.
AAGGTTGTTTAAGGGTTTTAAACGAAGATTTCGAATATAAGAAAACAGGCAGATAGCCTAAGTGTTTTAAGTTATAAAGGACATTAACTTATTATAAAGCATAGATAATCCATTTTGAACATCATCAACATTATTTTGAGTAAAGTATATATAACATGGAAAGAATAGCTTAGAGTAAAGCTAAAGATATTTTTTCTTGTATATATATGATTTGATGGATTAAATCATTTTGAAAGGGTTTCAAGGAAAATTTAAAGAGTAGTTAGCTCAGATATTGTAGAGCAGTTAGCTCATATATTGTAAAGAAGTTAGCTTAGATATTGTAGAGCAGTTAGCTCAGATATTTTAAAGGGTAGTTAACCCAAAAGAAAATTCGAGCTGTCAGCTCATTTTAAATTTAGACAGTTATTTCATTTTGAAGGCAGTTAGCTCAGAGGACAATTAGTCCAGAAAGAGCAGTCAGCTCTGATATGAACAGATAGTTCATTTATTAGCATAAGGGATTTTGTGAAATTTTTAAGGATAGTTAGTCCACCATTTTTACCTATTTTGGCTAGATATCATATTATCTGGCATAAATGATATTGCTATAATCAATTTTAGGACAGATAGTCCAGAAAAGAAAAGACAGCTCAGAATTTTGAACAGATAGTTCAAATTTTAGACAGATAGTCTACTTCATTTCCTGTTTTAGCATAATAGATATTGCTATATTATTATTATCATCATCTTATTGACCAGTTTGGTTGTAAGAAAGGATTTGCAAAATATATGTTTCGACAAGAGATAATATTGAGGGAAATCCCATTCCGCTATGCGGCTTGGTCTCACTATTTATTAGTAAATTGAGATGTAGCAGATATTATTCATACCAGGCTTTAAGTCTGACTCGTAGTTTTTTTGGTTTCCCCTTAAACTCGCGGATGCTCAAAATTTGATTTGAGTAAATTGAGGATTTAGGTTTTCAAGTTTTAGCAGATTTTGGCGAATAAAGCATCCAAAGATGGACAGGTGGCTGACGGATAGCTAATTTTGGAATTCTGTTTTAAAATTGTTTCCACTGTGTATTTTTACAGTTATGTCTATATTGCTTTGATCATCTAAGGGGGCATCTTCATATGTCGTTCTTGGCGTATTATTGTATATTATATTTGATTAATGCCTGGGATTACGTTTGCGATTTTTGTAACTTGGATATGATTTATTTGAAATATAATCACTAAAATTATCGTTTTTGGAAATCTGTGATTTTGTTCCTATTCAAGTGCTTCTGATATTATGGATACCATTAACACTACCGTATTTCATCCCTAGAAGTTAATACTATGAATGACTGCAGCATCCATAGCACTTAGCTTTTGGCCTCCAGGTATGGGACGTCAGCTTGGTATCAGAGCATAGATTTATGAAAATTTTAACTAAAAATTGGTTTTGAAAACAAAAATCTATGGAAATGAGAGAAAGATTTTGGGTTGGGTTAACGCTATAGTAATGCACTTGTATTTGTTATATATCAGTATGCGCTTTATCTCCATTCATCTAACTTTGATTAGGTTATCTTTTTACATCTCATGTGGTTTGAATATAGACATGGATAGTAGAAGAAGAGAGTTAACCAAGGAGGGGGAGGCACCGAAAGGAACACTGGACCTAATGTAGGGAGAGGCCAAGGTCAGGCAGAGAATGTTAGTGCTGAAGTCCAACAGGTCAGAATAGAAGCTATGTATCAGTTTTTCAGGAATATAATGCAAGCAAGAGTTGTAGCCGGAGTAGTAGGAGGAAGTGCCGTAGGAGAAAGGGTTCCAGAAGTTCTGGTAGTTAATCATTTTGCTAAGATGAGCGGTGATTATGTGAAGCTAGGGGAAGTCGTTTATGGGAACAGAGGATGCCATTGAAGTAGAGAATTAGTTATTGCAGTGCGAAATGATTTTTGCAGATTTAGGGCTCAATGATGAGCAAAAGAGGTGGTTGGGGTACAGGCAGCTACAGGGCACCGCATTGTTTCGGTGGAACAGTGTAATAGCAACAGTTGATGAGGAGGTAGTAACCTGGGAGGATTTCAAGAGGAAATTTCAAGGGAGGTTTCTTTCAATACTGGCACAATCATCTTTAATTAGGCAATTTATAGAGCTAGTGCAGAGAGAGAAGTTTGTTGCTGAGTATGCCAGGAAGTTTGAAGAGTTGGCCCGGTATGGGTATGCTTCTGTAGATACCGTGTGGAAGTGGAATGAGAAGTTTATTAGAGGATTGAAGCCAAAATTGGCTAGTGCTACTTTGTATGATATTAGAGATCCGTCTGACATTGTTATAGAGATAGCTTTGAGGCAGGAAGAAGTCCTTGAGTCTCTAGAGAAGAGTAAGGCAAAAGTGCTCCAGGTTGGGCTGAGCTAGAAGAGGAAGTTCTTTCCCAAGAAAAGTGCTCAGAAGAGTGGAGCAGCCAAGAAAGCGAAGTATGAAGTTGTTTGCTGTAAATACGACAAGAAAGGGCACTTTTCTAATGAGTGTGACTAAGGAAAGCGAAGGATATGGTTAAGGGGAAGAATATCAGGTGTTTTAACTATGACTAAATATGCCATTATAAGAACCAGTGCAAGGAGCCCATTAGAGATGGTAAGGGCAAGGTATATGCATTGGAGCCTGCCGCTTCCAAGCCAGCAGCCCAGGAGAAGGGAAAGTCAGTTCTTGGGTGAACGCTTCAGATTCATGGTATGTCTGTAAGCGTTTTATTTGATACTTTTGCATCGCATTCTTTTATATCTAGATGTTTGATAGATAAGCTTAACCTTGAACCCACATATTTAGTTACTTCCTTACGGGTTGCGAATCTAATAGGAGGATATTTAACTCTAGGGTTGAGGTGTGCCCAGTTTAAGTTTGACCTGTTAGGTCATACTTTTGAGTGTAGTTTGCATGTGTTTGATTATGTATGATTTGGGATTATCCTAGGTATGGATTGGTTAAGTGAGTACGATGCTAAGATATTTTGCTAGGGTAGGAAGATATCTCTTAGTCACCCAGATTATAGCGATCGGATTGTTTTCACCGTAGGAGGTTCTAGCGGTGTAGTGTTTGCGTTGTTGGGTGCATTGGATTTAGATGATGGGTAGAGTTGAGTTTTCATGGTTAGAGAATTCGCAGATGTATTTGAGCCTGTAGTTGGATTGTCGTTGAAACGAGCCATTGAGTTTCGGATAGATTTGGTTCCAGGAGAGAACTGAAGAGTAGATCGCCTAGCAGGATGACCACTTTAGAGATGAGGGAGTTGAATGTGTAGTTGGTGGATTTAGAGGGCAAGAGTTTTGTCAGGACGAGTAGTTCGCCGTAGGGTGCAGCGACAGTGTTTGCTAAGAAGCCGAAAGGATCATTGAGGCTATGTATCGATTATCGTAAGTTGAATAAGAGGGCGATAAAGAATCGATATACATTGCCCAAGGTTGACGATTTGTTTGACTAGCTAAATGGAGCAAAGATATTTTCTCTATAGGATTTGGCAATTTCCACCAACTCAAAGTAGCATAGGATAGTATACATATGATTGCATTCAGGACTAGATATGGATCATATGAATGGCTAGTCATGCCGTTCAAACAGATAAAAATGCTCCAGCTTTCTTTGTGGATTTAATGAACTAGATTTTCCAAGAGCACTTGGATAGTTTCGTGCTAGTTTTCATTGATAATATCTTGATTTACTCTAAGGATGAAAGAGAGCATGAAGTTCATCTTAGAGTGCTTGAGAAGCTGATGTAGCATCAACTGAAAGCGAAAATTTTGAAGTGTCACTTCTAGAAGAAGGAGGTGAAGTTTCTTAGTCATATCGTATCAAAGGGGTTATTTGTAGATCCGACTAGGATCGAGGCAGTGAATAGTTGGAAGAGACCCGAGACAGTAACCGAGATTAAGAGTTTCCTTGGTTTGTCTGGATTATCGAAGATTCACTAAGGATTTCTTGCGGATAGCAGCACCGATGACCAGGCTGATGAGGAAGAATGTGAAGTTTGTGTGGACCGGTAAGTGTGAGGAAGCATTCCAGAGTTTGAAACGCTTATTGACCCATGCACCTGTGTTGTTAGTTCCAGAGGGGAATCAAGATTTGGTAGTCTATACCGATGCGTGTTGAAAAGGATTAGGAGCTATGCTGATGTAGAGAGGTAAAGTGATTGCCTATGCTTCTAGACAGCTTAGACCGCATGAGGTCAGATCTCCAACGCATGATTTAGAGTTTGCTGCTGTGATTTTTGCTTTGAAGGTGTGGAGACATTACCTTTTGGGAGAAAGGTTTGAACTATTTACAAATCATAAGTCACTGAAGTATTTGTTTTCTCAAAAGGAGTTGAACATGAGACAGCTGAGATGGTTGGAATTCATAGCCGCTTATGATTTTGGGATTGAGTACACACAAGGGATAGGCAACCAGGTTGCAGATGCACTTAGTAGGAAATATCAGAATACAGTGTTAGCGATGATGGTTGAGTGGAAAGATTTAGAAGCATTAGCAGACTGCAGAGTGTAGTGGAGATCCATGGCAGGGTCTAGTGATGATATGCTTGTATTTTCTTGTTTGAAAGTTCGACTAGTTTTGATCGAATAGATTGCTTCTAAGAAGGTAGAGGATCCAATGTTAGTTGAACGGATCGGTAAGCTAAAAGAAGGTACCAAGAGCAATGACGTGAAAGATTTCAGCCTTGTCCAGAATGAGTGATTGAGAAAGAAAGAAAAATTATGTGTTCCGAGTGTAGGAAACATAAGAAAGGAAGTCTTAGATGAATGCCATCGTTTGAAGTTCATTATACATCTCGAAGGTACGAAGAAGTATCAGGATATGAAGAGGAGTTTCTTCTGGGAAGGAATAAATCGGGATATTGGTTTGTGTATAAGGCAATGCTTGAATTGCCAATAGGCAAATGACGAACACCAGAAACCCTGTGGTTTGCTTCAGCCGTTAGATAATCCAGTGTGGAAGTGGGATTTTATTTCTATGGACTTTGTAGACGGTTGTCATGGTCGAATAAGGGAAATGAAAGTATATGGGTTATAATGGATAGACTGACCATGAGTGCCCATTTCATTCCGGTTAGTCAACCAAGACAGCACCTATTTTAGCAAGGTTGTTCATGAATAATGTGATTAGACTCATGGAGTTCCTAGCAGCATAGTTAGTGATTGAGATTACTTGTTCACTAGTGAGTTTTGGAAGAGACTGTGGGATATTTAAGGAACCAAGCTTATCATGAGTACCGCTTACCATCCGCAGATAGATGGGCAAACAGAAAGAGTTAAAAAGATCTTGGAAGTTCTATTGAGAGCTCATGTTTTGGACTTTTGGGGATCATGAGAGGACCATCTGCATCTAGTCGAGTTTTCATATAACAACATTTATCAGACTAGTATTAGGACGACACCATTTGAAGCTTTGTATGGAACGCCATGCAAATCTCCTATTTGTTGTTTGGAGATCGGGGATAGGTTGATTCTTGGTCCAGATTTGGTTAGAGAAGCTGTAAAAAAGATTGAGCTCATTCGAGCTAGAATGAAGGAGGCTCAGCCTAGGCAAAAAAGATATGCAGATAAGAGAAGGAAAGATTTGGAGTTCATAGTTGGGAACCAGGTTTTCGTCTAAGTATCACTGATGAAGGGTGTGCTTAGATTTAGGAAGTCAGGATGTTATCTCCTAGGTTCACAGGACCATTTCCTATTTTTGAGAGGATAGGGAAGCTTGCGTATAGACTGGAGTTACAGAGCAGTTTGGCAGTTGTCCATGATGTTTTTTGTATTTCTCATCCTAGAAAGTGTGTCAGAGACCTGGAGAATGCTATTACACCGACAGTGCTAGATGATTAGTGGTAGAACCGGACTTGACCTTAGTGAGGAAGCCAGTTCGCATTGTTGCGAGAGATGAGAAGAGGCTAAGAACTAAGACGGTCAGACTAGTCAAAGTCCAGTGGAGTGACGATGACAGAGACTGTACTTGGAAAGTTGAGAGCAGGATTAGAGATACTTATCCTCACTTGTTTTGATGGTTATGTTTTACCTTCTTGTTTGTTTTGAACCTTGCTATAATTTCGAGGATGAAATTCTTTAAGGAGGGGAGTCAGTAACACCCCGGATTTTTGATAGCATTATTTAGGAGATTTAGTTAGATAAACTAAATAAAATAATGTGTTAATAAGGGGATTGGATTAGATTTAATTAAGGTAGTCGTGCCTTTTAACTAATGAATTAAACGATGGGCTTAAAAATGAATTAGAAGAGAGGTATTATGGAAAAAAGACCATTCCTATATCATCTTCCTTAGGCCATGTATTTCAAAACACACGTTCATTCTAATTTTCAAAAATTATAAAGCTTGGCCGACCACCATTAACAAAGGAAGAAGAAGAGGAAACAAAAGAAAAGCCTAAGGAAAGCAAATTCAAATCAAACTCATTCAAATCTCAAGCTCCTTAATCATTAAAGCAAAAGGTGAATAATGCTTACATCTCTAAATAATTTTGGTTTCGGTTTTAAGGTTAATTCTGAATGATTTTGCAAATATCTGCCATGTGTTTGAATGATAAGAAGATTATATATACATGTTGATGATTTATATATGTTCATATAGATTTTATGACATGTTTTGAGATAAAACCCAATTAAATGACATCCATTAGCCTTGCAAATTTTTATGGTGATCTAAAAAGTTATTTCAGAAATGGTTTTTGATTTTTAGAATTTTTTTGGAATTGTAAGGAATTTTCTAAGGAAGGAAAGGTTAGTTTGGTTTATAAAATTATTTACGGGAAAAATAATTATAGTTTGGATTCAAAAAATTTATATGCTAAAGAGAACATATTACTTGATTTTCTAGAATTTTTCAAGGTGTTTTAATAGTTATATAAAATTATTTAAGGTATGAGACTTAAATGTTTTATATAATTATAAAAGAGAAACGGGCTTTTTCAGAATTATTCAAATTTCCAAATAAGGAAAGTCGGCAGCACTTTTGAATATTTTGGCAGAGCCAAATGAGAAAGTTATTTCCCAAGAAAGGCGCTCAGAAGGTTGGAGCAACCAAGAAAGCAAAGTCTAAAGTTGTCTGCTATAAATGCGACAAGAAAGAGCACTTAGCTAATGAGTGTTGCTCAGGGAAATCAAAGGATGTGGCTAAGGGGAAGAATATCAGGTGTTTTAACTGTGACCAGATAGGCCATTATAAGAACCGGTGCAAAGAGCCTATTAGAGATGGTAAGGGCAAGGTGTATGCATTGGATCCGGCCGCTTCCAAGCCAACAGCCCAGGATAAGGGAAAGTCAGTTCTTGGGTGAATGATTCAGATTCATTGTATGTCTGTAAGCGTTTTATTTGATACTGGTGCATCGCATTCTTTTATATCTAGATGTTTGATAGATAAGCTTAACCTTTAACCCACATATTTAGTTACTTTCTTACGGGTTTCGAATCCAATAGGAGGGTATGCAACTTTAGGGTTGGGGTTTGACCAGTTTGAGTTTGACCTGTTAAGTCATACTTTTGAGTGCAGTTTGCATGTGTTTGATTATGTGGGGTTTGGGATTATCCTAGGTATGGATTGGTTAAGTGAGTACGATGCTAAGATATTTTTCCAGGGTAGGAAGATATCTCTTAGTCACCCGGATTATAGCGATCGGGTTGTTTTCACCATAGGAGGTTCTAGCGGTGTAGTGTTTGCTTTGTTCGGTGAATTGGATTTAGATGACGAGTTGAGCTGAGTTTCCGGGGTTAGAGAATTCGCTAATGTGTTTGAGCCTGTAATTGGATAGCCGACGAAACGAGCCATTGAGTTTCGGATAGATATGGTTCCAGGAGCAGAACCAGTGAGTAGACCGCCAAGCAGGATGACCCCTTCAGAGATGAGGGAGTTGAAGGTGTAGTTGGTGGATTTAGAGGGCAAGAGTTTTGTCAGGCTGAGCAGTTCACCGTAGGGTGGAGCGGCAGTGTTTTGATAGGAAGCCGGACGGATCGTTGAGGCTATGCATCGATTGCCGTAAGTTGAATGAGAGGACGATAAAGAATCAATATCCATTGCCCAGGATTGATGATTTGTTCGACCAGCTAAGTGGAGTAAAGATATTTTCTCAGTTGAATTTGGAAATGGGTTTCCATTAGCTCAGAGTAGTAGAGGATAGTAAACCTTTGACAGCATTCAGGACCAGATATGGATCGTACGAATGGCTAATCATGTCATTCGGACTGACGAATGCTCCAGCTTTCTTTGTAAATTTGATGAACCGGATTTTCCGAGAGCACTTGGATAGGTTCGTGCTGGTTTTCATAGATGATATCTTGATTTGCTCTAAGGATGAAAGAGAGTATAAAGTTCATCTTAGAGTGCTAAAGACTCTAAGCCAACATCAGTTGAAAGCGAAATTTTTGAAATATCACTTTTGGAAGAAGGAGGTGAAGTTTTCTGGTCATGTCATCTCAGAGGAAGGGTTATCAGTAGATTCGACTAAGATCGAGGCAGTGAATAGTTGGAAGAGACCCGAGACAGTAACCGTGATTAGGAGTTTCCTTGGGTTGGCTGGTTATTATCGGAGATTCATTAAGGATTTCTTGCAGCTAGCAGCACCGATGACCAAGCTGACGAGGAAGGATGTGAAGTTTGTATGGACCATAAGTGCGAGGAAGCATTCTAGAGTTTTAAACACTTATTGACCCATGCACCTGTGTTGGTAGTTCCAGAGGGGAACCAGGATTTGGTAGTCTATACCGATGCATGTGGAACAGAATTAGGAGCTGTGCTGATGCGGAGAGGTAAAGTGATTGCCTATGCTTCTAGACAGCTTAGACCACATGAGGTCAGATATCCAATGCAAGATTTAGAGTTGGCTACTATGATTTTTGCTTTGAAGGTGTGGAGGCATTACCTTTTGGGAGAAAGGTTTGAACTGTTTACAGATTATAAGTCACTGAAGTATTTGTTTTCTTAGAAGGAGCTAAACATGAGACAACAGAGATGGTTGGAATTCATAGCCGCTTATGATTTTGGGATTGAGTACACACCAGGGAAAGGCAACCGGGTTGTAGATGTACTTAGCAGGAAACATCAGAATATAGTATTAGCGATGATGGCTGAGTGGAAAGATTTAGAAGCATTAGCAGATTGCAGAGTGCGGTGGAGATCCGAGGCAGGGTTTAGTGGTGATACAGTTGTATTTTCTTGTTTGGAAGTTGGACCAGTTTTGATCGAACAGATTACATCTAAGTAGATAGAGGATCCAATGTTAGCTGAACGGATTGGTATGCTAAAAGAAGGAACCAAGAGTGATGACTTGAAAGATTTTAGTCTTGACCAGAATGGGTGGTTGAGAAAGAAAGGAAGATTATGTGTTCTGAGTGTAAGAAACATAAGAAAGGAAGTCTTAGATGAATGCCATCATTCGAAGTTTATTATACATCCCGAAGGTACCAAGATGTATCAGGATATGAAGAGGATTTTCTTCTAGGAAGGATTGAAGCGGGATATTGGTTTGTGTGTAAGGCAGTGCTTGAACTACTAGTAAGCAAAGGCCGAACACCAGAAACCGAGTGGTTTGCTTCAGCCGTTAGATATTCCAGTGTGGATGTGGGATTCTATTTCTATAGACTTTGTAGACGGGTTGCCAAGGTCAAATAGGGGAAATGAAAGTATATGGGTTATAGTGGACAGATTGACCAAGAGTGCCCATTTCATTCCAATTAAGTCAACCAGGATGGCACCTGTTTTAGCAAGGTTGTTCATGAAGAATGTGATTAGACTGCATGGTGTTCCTAGTAGCATAGTTAGTACTAGAGATTCCTTGTTCACTAGCAAATTTTGGATGAGTCTATAGGATGTTTTGGAACCAAGCTTATGATGAGTACCACTTACCATCCGCAGGCAGATGGGCAAACGAAAAAAGTTAACAAGATCTTAGAAGGTCCGTTGAGAGCTTATGTTTTGGACTTTGGGGGATCATGGGAGGACCATCTTCATCTAATCGAGTTTTCATATACCAACATTTATCAGACTAGTATTGGGATGGCACCATTTGAAGCTTTGTATGGAAGGCCATAAATCTCCTATTTTTTGGTTGGAGACCGGCGATAGGTTGATCTTGGTCCAGATTTGGAGAGAAGTTGTAGAAAAGATTGAGGTCATTCGAGCTAGAATAAAGGAGGCTCAGTCTAGGAAGAAAAGTTATGCAGATATGAGACGGAAAGATTTAGAATTCGTAGTTGGGGACCAAGTTTTCGTCAAAGTATCACCGATGAAGGGTATGCTTAGATTTTGGAAGTCAAGGAAGTTATCTCCTTGGTTCATAGGACCTTTTCCTGTTCTTGAGAGGATCGGGAAGCTCGCGTATAGACTGGAGTTACCGAGCAGTTTGGCATGTGTCCCTAATGTTTTCCATATTTCTCATCTTAGAAAGTGTGTCAGAGACCCAGAGACTGCTATTGCACCGACAGTGCTAGATGATTTAGTGGTAGAACTGGACTTGACCATAGTGAGGAAGCCAGATTGCATTGTTGCGAGAGATGAGAATAGGCTTAGAACCAAGACGATCAGATTAGTCAAACTCCAGTGGAGTGACGATGACAAAGACTATACTTGGGAAGTTGAGAGAAGGATTAGAGATACTTATCCTGACTTGTTTTGATGGTATGTTTTTCCTTCTAGTTTGTTTTGAGCCTTATTATAATTTCGAGGATGAAATTCTTCAAGGAGGGGGTCCTTAACACCCTAGATTTTTTATAACATTATTTAAGAGATTTAGTTAAATAAACTAAATAAAATAATGTGTTGATAAGGGGATTGAGATTTGATTTAATTAAGGTAGCCGTGCTAATCAAATAAAGGGTTTAAAAATGAATTAGAGGAGAGGTGTTATGGGAAAGAGGCCATTCTTTTATCATCTTCCTTAGGTCGTATATTTCAAAACACACGTTCATTCTCGTTTTCAAAAATTAAAAAGCTTGGTCGTCCACCATTAACAAAGGATGAAGAAGAAGAGAAAACAAAAAAAGCTTAAGGAAAGCAAATTCAAATCAAACTCATTCAAATCTCAAGCTCCTTAATCATCAAAGCAAAAGGTGAATAATGCTTACATCTCTAAATGATTTTGGTTTCGGTTCTAAGGTTAATTCAAAATGATTTTGCAAAGATTTTCCATGTGTTTAAATGATAAGAAGATTATATACGTGTTGATGATTTATATATGTTCATATAGATTTTATGACATGTTTTTAGATAAAACCCTATTAAATGATATCCGTTATCCTCGCGAATTTTTACGTTGATCTAAAACGTTATTTTAAAGATGAGTTTTGATTTTCAGAATTTTCTGAATTGTTGTGGAATTGTTATGAATTTTCTATGGAAGGAAATGTTCATTTGGATTATAAAAATTTTTACGGGAAAAATAATTATAGTTTGGATTCGAAAATTTTATATGTTAAAAAGAACATATTATCTAATTTTTTGGAATTTTTTCAGAATTTTTCAAGGTGTTTTAATTGTTATATAAAATTGTTTAAGGTATAGGACTTAAATGTTTTATATAATTATAAAGGAGAAAGAGGCTTTCTCACAATTATTCAAATTTCCAAATAGGGAAAGTCGGTAGCACTTTTGAATATAAAATTCTAGCAACCAATCAAATTTAGACAAACAAGGCAGGTGGGGTACAAAAGAACTGTATTAAAGTACAAATAAATAATTTTTCTTCTATTTCAACCCTTTCGGCAGAGCTCTGCCTTCATTCCATACCTTCCGACAAGTTTGAAAGGTATCAAACCTTTCGGTTAGGTCATATACCAAGGCACAAGGTACTAGGCAACTGGTATATAGTGAATTGAAAGTGGTCGAAAGGTTTAGGGATGAAAGGTTATAGCTATCGAAAGAGATGATTTTTTGTTTTGGTTTAAAGAAAATACACCTGCTAGCTTTCGACAAAGAGCTTTCGAAATTGTCAAAAGGTCTAAAAGAAAAAAGGTTTCGGTTGGTTTGCTTTCTTATTTTAAATGAAACCTTCCGATAACGTTGAATGGTATAGCTTTCGACAAGGCCGAAAGCATAGTTGCTGCTACCTAACCTTTCGACACAGATGGAGTCAAAGGTTATCTTTTGTTTTCTAAAACTTGCCACCTCTCTCCATTGATTTCGAAGGTTAGTTCCAACACCAACACTTTATTGTTTTCGAAAGGTTTTATAAAGGTTTCGAAGTAGTTGCTTTCAACTCTAATGTTTTTCTGATCCTTTTGCATAATTCAAATGTTTTAAGTCAAAACGTTTTAAAGGTTTCAAATTAGTTAACTTCGAATGGTTTTGAAAGGTGTCCACTGTTTTTAAATTAAACCCAATGTCTTCGAAAGGTTTTGAGTTTCATTGCTTTTGAAAGGTTTATAAATGATTTTATCGGAAAGGTACCCCAAGCTTTCGACAAAGTCGAAAGGTGAAACCTTTTGACTAGGTCGAAAGTCGAAAAGAAACCTTCCGATATGGTCGAAAGGTAGGACCTTTCGACCAGGTCAAAAGGTATAGTTTTAAAATGTTTTTGAAAGGCTAAGGTTTAAAGGATTTAAAAGGTGGATGTTATATGTTTTAAAGCTTATGAAAGGAAGGTTTTTATAAATGGTTTTGTGGGAGTTAGCTTCTATGTTTTCAAAAGGTTGTTTAAGATTTTTAAACAAAGGTTTCGAATATAAGAACTTGGCAGATAGCCTAAGTGTGTTAAGTTATAAAGGACATTAACTTATTATAAAGGATAGACAATCCTTATTGAACATCATCAATATTATTTTGAGTAAAGTATATATAACATGGCAAAATAGCTTAGAGTGAAGTTAAAGATATATTTTCATTGTATATGTATGATTTGACGGATTAAATCATTTTGAAACGGTTTCAAGGAAAATTTAAAGAGCAGTTTGCTGAGATATTATAGAGCAGTTGGCTCAGATGTTGTAGAGCAGTTAGCTCAGATATTTTGAAGGGTAGTTAACCCAAAAGAAAATTCGAGCAGTCAGCTCATTTTAAATTCGGACAGTTAGTCCATTTTAAGGCCAGTCAGCCCAGAGGACAGTTAGTCCAGAAAGAGCAGTTAGCTCTGATATGAAGAAATAGTTCATTTATTAGCATAACAGATTTTGCTAAAGTTTTAAGGACAATTAGTCCACCATTTTTACCTATTTTGGACAGATAGCCCATTATCTAACATAAAAGATTTTCCTAATCAATTTTAGGATAGATAGTCCAAAAAAGAGCAAATAGCTCAGAATTTAAAACAGATAATTCAGATTTTAGGCGGATAGTCTACTTTATTTCCTATTTTAGCATAATGGATATTTCTATATTATTATTATTATCAGCTGATTAACCAGTTTGGTTGCAGGAAAGGGTTTGCAAAATATATGTTTTGAAAAGAGATGTTAGTGAGGGAAACTCGTTACGTTATGCGGCGTGGTCTCACTATTTATCAGTAAACTGAGATGTGACATTTATTATTCATGCCAGGTTTTAAGTTTGAAGTTTTTTTCCCCTTAAACTCTTGGGTGCTTAAAATTTGATTTGAGTAGATTGAGGGTTTAGGTTTTCAAGTTTTAGCAGATTTTAGTGAATAAACATCAGAAGACGGGTAGGTGGTTGACAGATAGCTAATTTTGGAATTTTTTTATAAAAATGTTTCCGCTGTGTATTAAGACAGTTATGTCTATATTGCTTTGATCATCAAACGGGGTATCTTTATATGTCGCTCTTGGCGTATTGTTGTAAATTATATTTGATCAACGCTTGGAATTACCTTTGATATTTTTTTTAACTTGGATATGATTTATTTGAAATATAATCAGTGAAATTATTGTTTTTGGAAATTTGTAATTTTGTTCATATTCAAGTACTTCTGATATTATTGATACCATTAACACTGCCGTATTTCATCACTAGAAGTTAATATTGTGGATGACTGCAACATTCATAGCGCTTAGCTTTTGGCCTCGAAATATGAGACAGTACATTCCGGAGCCGATGACGAGTCATGAGGTACGTTTTCAGTTTTTGAAACTTACGTATATATACTATGAGATATGGTGAGGTTGATTTGTGGACACGTGGTGTTCGATGTTGATTTGTGGGATTGATTTGTTGGGTTTGATGTTGGATGTTTGATGTATATATTGTACATTGATGTTGGATGTAGATATTGCAGTTGGGTGTATGAGACTGATGATGGACAGCTTGTTTTGTATTGATTGGAAATGTTTGAGTTTGAGATGGTAATATTTGAGTTTTATATTATTGTTGATATTAATATTGATATTGATTTTAGCTTATATATCTGATATATATATTGATTTTGATGTGTTATGATATATATTGATATTGATGTGTTGTGATATATATGGATATTGATATGTTGTTTGGCTGTTGAATTTTTTTACCTAGATTTCAGACGGCTCCTGACGGACTATAGGTCGAAGGTTCCCAACGAATTTCGACGGTTCCCGACAGTTTACCGGTCGAATATTCCGACGGCTCCCGACGGTTCTTTGGCGTGTTTTTAAACCACGCGGACGTCTGTACCGTCGGAAAAAACGTCAGAACTGTCGTCGAAAAAGCTATCGGATGCCATCGCAAAGTCATCTTCGATTTCGTCGGGAATGGACGAAATCCATGTTTTGTATTCCGACGACGGGGAGTTGTCGAAAATCACCGTGTATCTTGTAGTGATTGTTTTGTATAATCACGAAAATAATTTGTGGAGAGAAACAATAGACATTTGATATCAATTAAATATGAATTTCCATGTGAAATAACTTGACATATTTTAGCTAAGAATAATTACCAACAATTATAAAGAATAATAAGTATTTCAGAGTTTCAAACTCAAAGTTAAGAAACTCCGACTGTAGCATATATTACCTTCAAAAATTAAGATATGAATTCTTTATGACTTATATAATGGGTGTATTGTCCTATAAGTTGGTATGTTTTTCATATCTAAGGTTTTGAACTGCTTAAGAATTTTCTTCCTATCTCTTTTTACTCTTAAGATACACTCGGTGGTTGGTTCAAAATAGTTCTCTTAATCATATTTAATTTTTTATTTGTTGATAATGTTATACTCGATTTTAATGCATAAAATCATTTTATAATAAAGACAGTACTAGATGAATGATTCATTTTTGACAGCAATTAGCTATATTATTGTGACGCTGCAACGGAGTGGCATCGCTAAAGTTCTAGGCATCACTAAGGCAAAGGCAAGGAAAATTGCCTATGGCATTGTTATGACGTCGTAGTATAGCTGGCATCAACCCTTACTCAATCACAAATATACTCATGTCCGTTAATCGAAATCCAACCCAACGTTTTAGAAGCATCCACGTCATCAATCTTTGCCATGTTCCACAGCCTATTCTCTATAAACACACTTTACGAAATATGTCTAATTAATTCTCGAAATTTTCATATAAAAAAAAGTTGAATCTCTAATTTTAACAGTCCTCGTTCCCCCTTTTCGTTGTCCTTAGATCGAGTTCCTTGCCTATGCCCACCTATTCCTTTTCAATTGTTAAATTTTCATGTATAACCCGATATCCAGTCGGGTCCTAGATCTAAAATCGGATTGCAAGTTTCATTATTTTTGTCATCGAAGTCCTAGATCTGGAAAGTTTGAGTGTCGTGGATGGGATGAAGGAGCTGCGTCTTCGTAGTTTGCAAGTTTCAGATCTGGTAAGTTCTACCCTTTTCGTCTTTGTAGTTTGCAAGTTTGCTTCTCGAATGTGTAATTGAAATTAAGAATCCATTTTTATTATTTGAATGAGCATACAATAAATGGTACAATACACACACACGAGTAAATTGGCACGTGCGATGCACGTGCATATGGAAAATAAAGATTAATCGACATCGTTTATAAAAATTTTGGATCTTACAACGGTACTTTTAAGTACATAAGGCTATATGCTTTTACATATATAAAGGTGCAAATCAATCGTTTGTTGAACTGAGAGTGAGACTTAGTTGATTTTAAGAAATAATAGAATAAAACAAAGAGAGCAACCAACTAATATATCAATATCTCAAGAAATGAAATAAACATAAAAATATGTGCATCCTACGAAATCAGGAAACATTACATCATCTTTCTTCAAAAAATAATCGCTACTATATACAGTCCCTTGGTACTTTAAAAGTATAAAATTGCATGACACTAATCTGCGACTCTGTCACAGTTTCTCCTTTTTAGTAAGTGTCAAGATTAATTTTATTTTATCCACACACCTTTAAGATTAGTTATTTGTTACATAGTAAATAAGCTATTCAGTTTATAGTATTTGCACTTACAAACTTTTGTAAGAGCGTATTTTCTTCTTCAGAAACATTCATTTTCAAAGATGAAAGAGTGGTCCTAGAGGAAAGTACTCATGACTTTATTGATAAAAACCGTACATATGTTTTACAGGTAATGACACACATATACATAGAAGAATGTGCTATAATAGTGGACGAAAATATGAACTGCCTATTTTATTCCAAAAGTGCATCAGGCATGCAAGAATCCTTATGGATTGCAAGGATTGCGAGAGACCGTATTGATTGCAACTTGCAAGGCGGCTGAGGTGAGATCACAAAATGTGCAACTGCCAAAATTTTTTTTAAAGTTTTGAAACCACTCTAGTATGAGTTCCAGACAGTTCATCACCCTCGCATAAAACAAATTCAAATACTGCTTACTCGGAACCTACTTAAAAATTCAAACAAAATCATCCGCTAAACTCATACTCAAATATTATTAATACCTTCATTCTAAATTCACAAAATCCATTAACTATAACCGCATCATTCTCTTTCCAGCCCATTTGCAAAAAATTATTGATGTAAATCTACCTATCGCAAAATCCCCAGCCTATCACAAAATTACCGACCCAATGCACTGACCCTGAATTTCAGATTAGGTCATCTTCTATTGAGGAGAGTTCAATAACCCACTCCCAAAAACACCCCAAACCTTATGGAAACAGTCCACCTTCACCAAGCTTGTCCATTTGAAATCATCAAACTCTAATTTTTTAATCTACGATTAAGCCCATGAAAAAATTCAATCCGTAATTGCAATATCCCAACATCCTCAAAATTACTCTGCACAAAAAATCACACAACCCAACACCTTAACAACCAATATCCCAATCGAAATTTCACTTTCAGCAAGACCCATTCGATAAAAATATGCTGAATTAGGCCCAGATACCAATCATAATCGACCAACCTCAAATACCTAACCTCAAATACCTAACCTCCTTCCCTATGGCCTACAACATTTTCAAAAAAATGCTGCTGCACTTATGTGATGGATGCTAGCCATGATTGATGCACTTATGCTGAAAGATGGTTTTGCTGCTGAGTGCATGTGGTAGCATGATATTGTTGCAGAATGACATATCAGAAATTTGGGTGCCGACTTTAGCTTAAGAAACTCCAAGGGTTTGCTGAAACGTGGATTTGCTGAGGAAGACTTGATATGCATATTCCTGATACATGATGCATTTGCAGGCTGGCATGTGTGTTGGCAGAAACCCATGCAAAGTACAGTGGCTGAGTTGTGCTTGGAAACCCATGTGTGTGCCTGGAAAATGTTGAGGGGTAAAAAGTTAAGAGTATTTAAGTGTGTAGCAAGATGCAAGGGGACTGGTGGATGAATGATGCCAGAAGATTGGAGAAGCAAGGCTGGGAACGGAGGCAAGCGGTTCAGGGAGGTGCATCTGATGCAACAAAGAACGGTGTACGCACATAGTGGAGTTGGTGCAAAACATCTTTAATGTTCAATTTGGCATAAGTAGGAGGGGAGGAAGGCCATCGTAAGGCGCATCATTGCACGTGATCCAGTCATGGTGTAACAGCCGAGATTTTTCATACACGAAAAATCTGACTATTAGGGTAAAAAGAAAGAAGAGGTAGAAAAAGAAAATAGAAAATCAACATCGGAATCTAACCATCGTAGCGGAATAAAATATAATATATACTAACAGATCTTTACACAAATCAAAACTATATCTGTTTTATACAATACATCATCAGAGTATACATCAGAGTGCACTCACATACAACTGGAAAAAAATCATATCATGCTCTCAATACAATAGAGTATAGCAATCAACACCGCGGAATATATATATAAACAAGTACGAAAGATACGTCTCGCCATCCATGTGACGACCCGGGATTTCGAGCAATATCAATTTAATAATTTATATTAAATATTAAATTGATCTGATATATTTTTGAATTATAGACTTGAATTGATATTTTCTTCTGATAAATATCATATTAGTGAGTTATATCTTTTAAAACTAATAAATGATTTTTCTGTTTATAACGGATATATACTGGTATATATCGTAGATAGGGAAGTTCTGTTTTAATTTTAATTGATAAATTTTGTTTTCAAATTTTATATATATATATATATATATTAGTGATTTGGAAATTATTATTTATTTTGGAATGACTTTTCAAAGCTATTTGATAAATATATATATGGTTTTAAATATTTGGATAAATGATTTATTTGTTTTAAACTTATTCTAATTTGGTTCGAATTTATATTTATTGAGAAAAGAATTTCGTTTTTCTTTCCTTTACAAAAGTATAATTTGTTAAATTTTAGTTTAAAAATGTATATATGAGTTTTTAATTAAATTTGTCAAATGTTACTTTGGATATATTGTGAAATAAATAATTTATTTTGTTTAGTCTTTTTAAAAAAAAAAATTGATAAACGAACCTTTATAATATTAATAAAGATAGGATTTCTTGAATCATTTCAAATTTATAAGTTGTAATTTATTTGGATGATATTATAAGTGAAAATAGTATAAAATATTTAGCTAGAATACAATACTATAAGATAAGTAACAAATATACGTATAGAAATAACAATACAACAATACAAGTACAAAAACACGTAAGCAAAATTTTATAGTTTATAAATTATACAACGAACACATTTAAACGAATCAAACAACATATTAAAAATAGCATAACATTTATTAATATTTCAACTACAATTTAAAATGTAAAGTAGAGGAATAAAGCAAAGTATGTAGAATGCAAAGTAAAATACAAAATAGCCTAAGAATGATTTCCCACTTCTCAGCTTTATAAAAATCTGCATGGTAGAAAGAAGAAAATAAAGAGAGAAAAAAATATACTGAGCTTGCATAGTATTGAGAACAAATGTTCGAATTGAACATGATGAATGCCTGCAAGCTTTAAGGCAAGAATCAAATGAAAGTTTAATATTTGTAGCTTGAGAAAGAAGTCTCTGGCAAATAGAAAAATATGAGATAAGTATACAAAAGGAGACACAAGTACACTATCATTTAATGCCTCAAAATATTTGCAGCCCACAATCTATACGAATTTGCCCAAAACTACATATCAGCCTACATTTTATAAAAATATCTCTGGCTTTCTTTTGAAAGAAGAAAAGTAAAAATACAAACCCTGTTTAAAACTTCAGCCTATATACTTTCTTCCTGTCATTTTTCTTTCTTTCGAACTAAATAAAAATGGTAATGAAAGTTCATTTAAAAGCTTAAACAAGCCTTCATCAAAACATCATCAGCAACTATAAATAAAACAAAAGCAAGAAACTTGGCAACAAGGATGTAAATGGAAACAGTTTCCAGTTTTTCAAGGAAGTTCGAAACTGTTGCAAACAAAGGGGTTCTGTTCTTCTCTGATAATGGTGAGTAACATTTTTTTTAAAAGTTTAATAACTCAAGTTATGTGGCATACTTTCCTTGTGATATGTATCTGGTATTGGTATATATGTGCAATATCTGTTTATCATGCTCTGTTTTTATTTCATGTTCTGGTTGATATTAAAATTCAAAATCTCACCCTAGAATCTATATATGACTTGGTATTGTATATAAAAGTTGTCTGGAATCAATTAGGCAATCATCTAAAAATAATGACAAGTTTTTAAATGGAATAATTTGTTATAAATCTTTGAATTTACAGTAAAATCTAAATTTGGTCAAAAATTTATGATTTCAAATTTAGGTTTTGATTTCATAATTGGATTTAACATAGGAAACCATGATTTTTAGCGATAGTATCATGATTTTTAGTTTGGTAATTCGTGCGATATTTGGGTTTGTTCATCTTGAGAATTTTTGGCATTTGCCGTTGATCGGCATGGAGATTGTGGTTGAAATTGTGGTTGAAGCTTGCTTGTGGGTTGTAGATGAAGGGAAAAATGTTTAAATTTTTTTTCAAATGGCCGAGGTGATCAGTCTCGATCGAACTAGGGTTTTAGGTGGTACTCGGCTGGGCTTGAATGTCGTGACATTTGCGACTTGGATATGGGATCGGAGGCGATCGCGAGATGGGGGATGGAGGTGTAGTGATACGACATTGCTCTGGTAGGAGAGCCATGGATTCCAGGCGTCGTGATTGTCGGCGTTGGGTGGGTTTGTGGACGAGTGTGGGCTCAGTTTTTTCGATCAGTGATTGAAGTTTGACTCGCGAGTTTATTGTTCGATCTGGGTGGGTTTTCGTGTTCGCACGTGGTCGAGTGGTTGTAGGCGATGGTCGCGACGAACGTTAGTGGCCGGCGACAGTGGGACACGTGCACAATGTGTTCGTGTGTGTGTGCACGTTTGGGTACAGGCGAAAGTTGGTTTTGGGGAAGAAAGGGAACGACTTTGGGGAAATCTCGTGATTGTTGCTTGGCGACTCGAAGCAGGGATGTACGCGAATTTCTCGCGGGAAAACTCGGAGCAGACTCGTGGTTTTTGTGGGCTTTACTCGGGTTGTTCATTTAAGTAACCCGATTTTGAATTTTTAAACCGATCATATCTTAGTTTTAAGATTTAAAGCATGAACGAGTTTTCTTAAGTATTTAAAACAAGTTTTAAATAAAAATTGTATATTTGACTTAACATGTTTGAAAATAGTTTCCAAAGATTTAAATATATTAAAATTTAATGTTTGAATTGTTTTGTTTAAAATAAATTATATTTCAAATAGATTTCTAAATTTGGTTTAAATGAAGTAAATGACTTGAATAAGTATCTAATATAAATACAAGTTTATTTTTAATCAGTTATGTTGAGATTAATTGAGGATAAATTATTAAATGGAATAATTAGTGGAAATGAGTATAATTAAGAAATAAATTAATTAAAAATTAAGTGATGATTAATAGAGTAATTAATTTATGAAATTAATCAAAGATAATCACTTATAATTAATCGAGTAAAATCGCTTAGTGAAGTAGTTAATATAATATTAAAGTCATAGACGAGACTTTAATTAATATATAAATGGTAAATTTAAACTTATTAATAATTGATAAGTTAATTACTTAGAATAGTGATTAAATAAATGTTAATGAAGGTCATTAACTGGATTATTTTATAATTAATTAATGAAATTGATTTTAATAATTGATTGGATAAATTAATGCAAAAATCAACATTTTTTTAGTGTAAATAATAAATGGGAGGTAATTAAGGAGTTAACTACTCATTTTAATTAATTGAGTAATTTGATTTATTGGGGTTAACTAATTCATTTTAATTAATTTGGATAAATCAAATTAATGATGTAATAATTATGAAAGTAATTGATGTTTAATTACAGAGTGTAATTAATAGAATGATGTTGTTAATAAAGTAATCTAAGTATAATTACTTTGTATAATTAATCAAAGGATTAATTAGAGATAATAAATTATTGAGCAATAAATGAAGTAATTAAAGGAGATAATTACTAGATTGGGATTAATCAAAGGTGATTAATATTTTGGTTCAAATTAAAGATTTAATTACTTTGATGTAATTAATTAAACTGGAAGTGTAATTTGAGATTATTAATTTTTATAATTAATATTGGAGTTTAAAATGGATTTATTGGGAATAATAAATGAAGAAATTTATTAATAATTAATTGAGTAATGTAATTAACTTTAGTTAATTAAGAAATGAAGTAATGTAAAGATGCATTTCTATATTTGGATCAAAGTAATTAATCTGTGGGAATAATCTAAAGATAATTACTTAAATGTAATTAAAGAAAATTAATCAGGGATGATTTATTTAAATGAATAATGGGATGGTGATTAATTAATTGAGGGTTAATTAATTAATGGTAATAAGCAAGTTTAATAATGATGAAATGATTAATTTAATTTACTTTAAATTAATTAAGAATAAGGTAATTGATTTAATTCATTTTAAATTAATTATCAATGATGTGATTATTAATCCTTGCTTATGTATGATGATTGATATTGATATCCCATTGATTGATTGTGATCTCAGATATGAGATGAGTAATATTGTTGTGATATGAATGCTTTGATGATAGTTTGATGATATTGATTATCCATTTATGATGTTATGTGAATTATCCATCTGTGATGTTGTGTTTTATCTATCGGTGTTGATATATAGATAATTGAATTGATTTGTTTTAAACCTTTAAAACAACTTGGCCTTAAAAGACACGTTTTGGATTTCGATGAGACCGGGATCGGGTTTCCGTATACCGGGATTCCAGGTCTGGAGACCAAAATACCACATCGATCCAAAATAACGTTAGGTCGTGAAATCCAAATGGAGCAAGTGAAGACTCGAGGTATAAGAACTATTCGTCAGTATAACTCTGTGGGTGATTCCGTAATGAGTTTGACGAAGATAGTACTTATAGATTCGAGATGGTGATTCAGAATGCCTTCGGTTTCGTTCGAACCCGGAACGAACTTGTATGGATCGAATGCTTTCAGAACATCGTCAGGTGGGCGATGAGCATTCTAAGTGATGAGTTCTATTCAGGTAACCGTGACCTCAAGCCTCATCAACCGGGAATGGCTAAAACAGGGGAGGTGCAGCAAGGCTTCGTGGGTAGCCCCCACTTGAGAGTAAGGTTTACCCCTGTCTAGATGTCCCTATTTATTTCGGTTTAGTTGTGGTTGGTCGCGCCAACTGTGGGGTGATCTTATTTGGAACTGTCCAGTAAGGGATGGGTCCGGCCTTGTGTTGCAGGGGAGCGGGCGTACTCCTCGGTACGGTGATCTAGGCCACGTACTGTGACGGGCGGTACCCCAGTAGCCCAGCCATTGTATGGAATCCAAAATCCAATAAGCGCCGTACGTTTTGATTGTGCCCAACTATGTTGAAATGTGAGATGTAAGCATTTCAGCTATTTCTGTATTTTACTTGAAAACCCTAGACACTATTATAATATCACTGGATTTCCTATAAAAATGTTTTGGTTAGCGTAAGGTAAAAACTTTTCCATGTTTATGTGTGGGAAGTCTTACGTGATACCTTTGTTTTCAAGTGATTTTCAAAGTTAAACAACTTTAACATGTTACTCATACCAGACCCATGTCTGACCCGAAGTTTATTTTTGTTTTTCATAAACTCTCGGGTACCCAAATTTTTACGGGTAGCCAAGGGATTCAGGTTAGCTTTGACGAATTCTGGAGGAGCAATGGAGCAGGAGGCTTCAGCGTATAGATATATAGTGGTTCCGCTGTGTTAGTGTTTATTCTGTATTCCGCTGTGTTGTATCTCTGTGATGTGTGAGTTGTATTAACTAGACAGATGTTTATAACTGTATAGTATGTGATGTACTATCTGTGTAACTCTGATGTATATGATACTATGTATTAATTTATGTGATATATTATATTTTATTCGTTCCGCTGTTGAGATTCTGATGTTGTTTCTTCTTCTCTTTCTTTTCTACTTTCTCACCTCTTTCTTTTCTTCAAAACGATACGATTTCCTGGGCGTAGGAAGTCGGGTCGTGACAGTTGGTATCAGAGCACTAGGTTGAGCGAATACCTAGGCTCTTAAGTGACTTCTTTCCTGAGAGAGCGTATTTGTTAGTGAATATAAAATTGTTTTATGTTGTGTTGACTTATCGGTTAGGTGTTTATAGCTTTTGATCGGTGTGTGGGACGCCACAATATCGATAGGAATTTCTAAACTCTTAACAAGATAAACCGACACAATATTGTTTTAAAATAGGGTAAATGAAATAATTTTACCCAAATTATTTTTGTATATAAAAGAAATGATTTTCCAAATTTTTTTATAGTTATGTATGGTTGCTTGGTTGTTAGGAAATGATAATATTGAACGATTATCATTGTCATTGGGAAAATTTAATAAGAATTGGAATTTAATCAATAGTCAAGAAATAAATTCATATAACCAAATGGAATCTTGTAAATGTGAATTATAAATGTGATTTGCAATTGAAATTGAAATAAAATTCCAGGGTAATGTTTGAATAGAAATTGGATGGATCTGGAATTTTGAGAAAATTTAAATTCTTTTGGATTTGGAAGTGTTTTCAAAGGTTTTGGAAAAAAATATGGTATTATTTCTAGGATATTTTTGAGTTGGATTTGAAATCTGGAAAGATTTAAAATTTAAAAATATTTGAGATGTTTAAAAGAAATAAAAGCATTTGAACTCTTTCGGTTGTTAGAAAATAACGTCGGTGATGACTGCAGCATCATCGATGTTCATTTTCGAATTTCCAAGAGAAAAGTTTGCTACCAAATTATTTTAAATTGGAATTGTTTCTGAACTGGGTTTGGTTTTGAAATTCAAAAGAATATTTGAATTGCCAAAGAATTTTGGATATAGTTGATTTCAAAGGTGATTTTGTACTTTGGAAATTGCTTAAACTCTGGAAGTAAATTTAAAATGTTGTGGAATTTGGATCTGTTGGATGAGCAGAAGTGAGTAATGGTATCTTTGCAACTTCAGAAGGGAGTAGCTGTATGGTGAGATGCAACAACCACAGACGGTGCTGAAGATGTTTCTTTTGGAGCAAGTTAAGGAGTTATGGGGTGGACAGTTGATGTCTACCGCAGGGAAGCTTTATCTGTGTTGGAGTATGAGACTAAGGTCGTAAGTTGTTACTTTTGGATGTGGTCTCATTTTCACCCTTAATAAGAGTAAATTTATGGTGCTTGGCTTGGAGTCCGAATTTTTGAGAAGTATCTGCTTGTCTCAAACTCTTTGTGAAGTTGGCTGAAGACTTTGAAGTTCGAGAAGCCTTTGGAATAAAGAAGTCTTCTGGTTAAGCAGTGACCTGGAGTGGAGTGTGGAAGCGGCAATGTGAATCTTTTTCTACAATGGATCAGGAGATGTGAGATTCTACGGTCAGTAGTTCGAGTAGATGTTAAAGACTTATCCATTTCTTCTGGGAGCTCAACAGGTCAGGATATCTGTTTTGAGGAGGAACTATCAGTTTTCTGGCAGATAAGATGTTTCTAAAGGAGTAATTTTATTTGGATATGCTGTTTGGGTTGGTAAAGGAAGAACAGTTTCTTCGGAATCTGAATCGGATAGGATCGCAAAAGTGATTTGCGATGGTTTGAGTGTTCCTTTGTGTTTCAGAAATTTTCTGGATGTCTTCAGGAAGTCAGTGTTTTGTTAGCATCTGGAGATTGAATTTGGTATCGACTGTATTCCAGGAGGGTACCGATGGTTCAGCTTAGTAGTAGGATGGTTTTTGAGGAACTTCTGAGTTTATTTTGGATCTGTTAAACCATATTTCTAGAACGGTTGGAGAGACCAGTTGTGGCTACAGACCGACGGTTGCAAAGCCTAGGTCCGTCACAGTTGGTATCAGTGGGAAGTTTGTGTTGGTGTCGTCATCAGCATTTCATCTACCATATCAGAGTTGTGCAGCGGAAGCAGTTGGGAGTGCGTCTGTTTCTTTTCTGGGAAAGGAGAAGTTATTTCTACGGATGATGGTAAGGATTGTGTTCCTGATTTTGGTTGATAAGGAGAAGATCGTCTACTAGATTGTTTTTGGATTCAGATTTGTTCTGGAAGGCGTCAGCAGAGATTTAGCTGATTGGTAGTGATGAAAGTAGCTTTGGATCATCCAAAAAGTTTAGTGGTTGTTCTTCTGAAGTGAATTGCCAGCTTGGATAGCTGGGATTCGTTGTGTTTCACATATCTCTGAGGGAGTATGTGTAAGGTTCTATTTTTGGTTTTAGGAACCAGTAGTTCAGGAAGTTTTGGTTGTGAGTCTGACTCGTCTGTAGTTTGATAGCCTGTCTTGTTCTGTAGGTCTAGAGGAGTAGGAGCTCGGTAGCTTAGAGATATTGACTGTTTGGATTTTATAGAGCGAGTATCCCGGTACTTATACTCGGGGAAACTCGAGAGAATCTGGTCTAGATTTTTGTTTGGATAGATAGATTTGTTTGATTGGATGCTATGGTTGTTAGCATTGGTTGATATATGCATGTGTTTTAAAATTAAAACTTTAATAAATTATTAAATTACCTTTGTTTTAAATTTCGGGGACGAAATTCTTTTAAGGGGGGAGGAATGTGACGACCCGGGATTTCAAGCAATATCAATTTAATAATTTATATTAAATATTAAATTGATCTGATATATTTTTGAATTATAGACTTGAATTGATATTTTCTTCTGATAAATATCATATTAGTGAGTTATATCTTTTAAAACTAATAAATGATTTTTCTGTTTATAACGGATATATACTGGTATATATCGTAGATAGGGAAGTTCTGTTTTAATTTTAATTGATAAATTTTGTTTTCAAATTTTATATATATATATATATTAGTGATTTGGAAATTATTATTTATTTTGGAATGACTTTTCAAAGCTATTTGATAAATATATATATGGTTTTAAATATTTGGATAAATGATTTATTTGTTTTAAACTTATTCTAATTTGGTTCGAATTTATATTTATTGAGAAAAGAATTTCGTTTTTCTTTCCTTTACAAAAGCATAATTTGTTAAATTTTAGTTTAAAAATGTATATATGAGTTTTTAATTAAATTTGTCAAATGTTACTTTGGATATATTGTGAAATAAATAATTTATTTTGTTTAGTCTTTTTAAAAAAAAATTTGATAAACGAACCTTTATAATATTAATAAAGATAGGATTTCTTGAATCATTTCAAATTTATAAGTTGTAATTTATTTGGATGATATTATAAGTGAAAATAGTATAAAATATTTAGCTAGAATACAATACTATAAGATAAGTAACAAATATACGTATAGAAATAACAATACAACAATACAAGTACAAAAATACGTAAGCAAAATTTTATAGTTTATAAATTATACAACGAACACATTTAAACGAATCAAACAACATATTAAAAATAGCATAACATTTATTAATATTTCAACTACAATTTAAAATGTAAAGTAGAGGAATAAAGCAAAGTATGTAGAATGCAAAGTAAAATACAAAATAGCCTAAGAATGATTTCCCACTTCTCAGCTTTATAAAAATCTGCATGGTAGAAAGAAGAAAATAAAGAGAGAAAAAAATATACTGAGCTTGCATAGTATTGAGAACAAATGTTCGAATTGAACATGATGAATGCCTGCAAGCTTTAAGGCAAGAATCAAATGAAAGTTTAATATTTGTAGCTTGAGAAAGAAGTCTCTGGCAAATAGAAAAATATGAGATAAGTATACAAAAGGAGACACAAGTACACTATCATTTAATGCCTCAAAATATTTGCAGCCAACAATCTATACGAATTTGCCCAAAACTACATATCAGCCTACATTTTATAAAAATATCTCTGGCTTTCTTTTGAAAGAAGAAAAGTAAAAATACAAACCCTGTTTAAAACTTCAGCCTATATACTTTCTTCCTGTCATTTTTCTTTCTTTCGAACTAAATAAAAATGGTAATGAAAGTTCATTTAAAAGCTTAAACAAGCCTTCATCAAAACATCATCAGCAACTATAAATAAAACAAAAGCAAGAAACTTGGCAATAAGGATGTAAATGGAAACAGTTTCCAGTTTTTCAAGGAAGTTCGAAACTGTTGCAAACAAAGGGGTTCTGTTCTTCTCTGATAATGGTGAGTAACATTTTTTTTAAAAGTTTAATAACTCAAGTTATGTGGCATACTTTCCTTGTGATATGTATCTGGTATTGGTATATATGTGCAAGTATCTGTTTATCATGCTCTGTTTTTATTTCATGTTCTGGTTGATATTAAAATTCAAAATCTCACCCTAGAATCTATATATGACTTGGTATTGTATATAAAAGTTGTCTGGAATCAATTAGGCTATCATCTAAAAATAATGACAAGTTTTTAAATGGAATAATTTGTTATAAATCTTTGAATTTACAGTAAAATCTAAATTTGGTCAAAAATTTATGATTTCAAATTTAGGTTTTGATTTCATAATTGGATTTAACATAGGAAACCATGATTTTTAGCGATAGTATCATGATTTTTAGTTTGGTAATTCGTGCGATATTTGGGTTTGTTCATCTTGAGAATTTTTGGCATTTGCCGTTGATCGGCATGGAGATTGGGGTTGAAATTGTGGTTGAAGCTTGCTTGTGGGTTGTAGATGAAGGGAAAAATGTTTAAATTTTTTTTCAAATGGCCGAGGTGATCAGTCTCGATCAAACTAGGGTTTTAGGTGGTACTCGGCTGGGCTTGAATGTCGTGACATTTGCGACTTGGATATGGGATCGGAGGCGATCGCGAGATGGGGGATGGAGGTGTAGTGATACGACATTGCTCTGGTAGGAGAGCCATGGATTCCAGGCATCGTGATTGTCGGCGTTGGGTGGGTTTGTGGACGAGTGTGGGCTCAGTTTTTTCGATCAGTGATTGAAGTTTGACTCGCGAGTTTATTGTTCGATCTGGGTGGGTTTTCGTGTTCGCACGTGGTCGAGTGGTTGTAGGCGATGGTCGCGACGAACGTTGGTGGCCGGCGACAGTGGGACACGTGCACAATGTGTTCGTGTGTGTGTGCATGTTTGGGTACAGGCGAAAGTTGGTTTTGGGGAAGAAAGGGAACGACTTGGGGGAAATCTCGTGATTGTTGCTTGGCGACTCGAAGCAGGGATGTACGCGAGTTTCTCGCGGGAAAACTCGGAGCAGACTCGTGGTTTTTGTGGGCTTTACTCGGGTTGTTCATTTAAGTAACCCGATTTTGAATTTTTAAACCGATCATATCTTAGTTTTAAGATTTAAAGCATGAACGAGTTTTCTTAAGTATTTAAAACAAGTTTTAAATAAAAATTGTATATTTGACTTAACATGTTTGAAAATAGTTTCCAAAGATTTAAATATATTAAAATTTAATGTTTGAATTGTTTTGTTTAAAATAAATTATATTTCAAATAGATTTCTAAATTTGGTTTAAATGAAGTAAATGACTTGAATAAGTATCTAATATAAATACAAGTTTATTTTTAATCAGTTATGTTGAGATTAATTGAGGATAAATTATTAAATGGAATAATTAGTGGAAATGAGTATAATTAAGAAATAAATTAATTAAAAATTAAGTGATGATTAATAGAGTAATTAATTTATGAAATTAATCAAAGATAATCACTTATAATTAATCGAGTAAAATCGCTTAGTGAAGTAGTTAATATAATATTAAAGTCATAGACGAGACTTTAATTAATATATAAATGGTAAATTTAAACTTATTAATAATTGATAAGTTAATTACTTAGAATAGTGATTAAATAAATGTTAATGAAGGTCATTAACTGGATTATTTTATAATTAATTAATGAAATTGATTTTAATAATTGATTGAATAAATTAATGCAAAAATCAACATTTTTTTAGTGTAAATAATAAATGGGAGGTAATTAAGGAGTTAACTACTCATTTTAATTAATTGAGTAATTTGATTTATTGGGGTTAACTAATTCATTTTAATTAATTTGGATAAATCAAATTAATGATGTAATAATTATGAAAGTAATTGATGTTTAATTACAGAGTGTAATTAATAGAATGATGTTGTTAATAAAGTAATCTAAGTATAATTACTTTGTATAATTAATCAAAGGATTAATTAGAGATAATAAATTATTGAGCAATAAATGAAGTAATTAAAGGAGATAATTACTAGATTGGGATTAATCAAAGGTGATTAATATTTTGGTTCAAATTAAAGATTTAATTACTTTGATGTAATTAATTAAACTGGAAGTGTAATTTGAGATTATTAATTTTTATAATTAATATTGGAGTTTAAAATGGATTTATTGGGAATAATAAATGAAGAAATTTATTAATAATTAATTGAGTAATGTAATTAACTTTAGTTAATTAAGAAATGAAGTAATGTAAAGATGCATTTCTATATTTGGATCAAAGTAATTAATCTGTGGGAATAATCTAAAGATAATTACTTAAATGTAATTAAAGAAAATTAATCAGGGATGATTTATTTAAATGAATAATGGGATGGTGATTAATTAATTGAGGGTTAATTAATTAATGGTAATAAGCAAGTTTAATAATGATGAAATGATTAATTTAATTTACTTTAAATTAATTAAGAATAAGGTAATTGATTTAATTCATTTTAAATTAATTATCAATGATGTGATTATTAATCCTTGCTTATGTATGATGATTGATATTGATATCCCATTGATTGATTGTGATCTCAGATATGAGATGAGTAATATTGTTGTGATATGAATGCTTTGATGATAGTTTGATGATATTGATTATCCATTTATGATGTTATGTGAATTATCCATCTGTGATGTTGTGCTTTATCTATCGGTGTTGATATATAGATAATTGAATTGATTTGTTTTAAACCTTTAAAACAACTTGGCCTTAAAAGACACGTTTTGGATTTCGATGAGACCGGGATCGGGTTTCCGTATACCGGGATTCCAGGTCTGGAGACCCGAATACCACATCGATCCAAAATAACGTTAGGTCGTGAAATCCAAATGGAGCAAGTGAAGACTCGAGGTATAAGAACTATTCGTCAGTATAACTCTGTGGGTGATTCCGTAATGAGTTTGACGAAGATAGTACTTATAGATTCGAGATGGTGATTCAGAATGCCTTCGGTTTCGTTCGAACCCGGAACGAACTTGTATGGATCGAATGCTTTCAGAACATCGTCAGGTGGGCGATGAGCATTCTAAGTGATGAGTTCTATTCAGGTAACCGTGACCTCAAGCCTCATCAACCGGGAATGGCTAAAACAGGGGAGGTGCAGCAAGGCTTCGTGGGTAGCCCCCACTTGAGAGTAAGGTTTACCCCTATCTAGATGTCCCTATTTATTTCGGTTTAGTTGCGGTTGGTCGCGCCAACTGTGGGGTGATCTTATTTGGAACTGTCCAGTAAGGGATGGGTCCGGCCTTGTGTTGCAGGGGAGCGGGCGTACTCCTCGGTACGGTGATCTAGGCCACGTACTGTGACGGGCGGTACCCCAGTAGCCCAGCCGTTGTATGGAATCCAAAATCCAATAAGCGCCGTACGTTTTGATTGTGCCCAACTATGTTGAAATGTGAGATGTAAGCATTTCAGCTATTTCTGTATTTTACTTGAAAACCCTAGACACTATTATAATATCACTGGATTTCCTATAAAAATGTTTTGGTTAGCGTAAGGTAAAAACTTTTCCATGTTTATGTGTGGGAAGTCTTACGTGATACCTTTGTTTTCAAGTGATTTTCAAAGTTAAACAACTTTAACCTGTTACTCATACCAGACCCATGTCTGACCCGAAGTTTATTTTTGTTTTTCATAAACTCTCGGGTACCCAAATTTTTACGGGTAGCCAAGGGATTCAGGTTAGCTTTGACGAATTCTGGAGGAGCAATGGAGCAGGAGGCTTCAGCGTATAGATATATAGTGGTTCCGCTGTGTTAGTGTTTATTCTGTATTCCGCTGTGTTGTATCTCTGTGATGTGTGAGTTGTATTAACTAGACAGATGTTTATAACTGTCTAGTATGTGATGTACTATCTGTGTAACTCTGATGTATATGATACTATGTATTAATTTATGTGATATATTATATTTTATTCGTTCCGCTGTTGAGATTCTGATGTTGTTTCTTCTTCTCTTTCTTTTCTACTTTCTCACCTCTTTCTTTTCTTCAAAACGATACGATTTCCTGGGCGTAGGAAGTCGGGTCGTGACAATCCAGCTCGTCCCTGAGCTCCACAGCATCATATCATGTATCTATAACACTCGGTCTGACCCGAGCATCATATAAAACAACACCCGAGTCAGTCTGGAATACCAGCGTGAGAAATCACACTCAAATTGATTATTAAAGTTTCAAAATCCTTTGAAAACAAAAGCATCTCGTAAGACCACGCCACAAATAAACATGTCGGGTTTTTACCTTACGATAGCTAAAACACTTTTTATAAAAATCCTCTGATATTATAATAGTGTCTATTTACAAATACTTATTCAAATAGCTGAAATTGTTACATTATTAAATTCCAGCATACTAGCCACAAAGTGGGTAATACAAACAAAACTCGTACAAGGCACGTAGGGAGAATGGATTTCCAACGAATGACTAGGCACTGGGGTACCACCTGTCACAGTACGTGGCCTAGATCACAGTACCGAGGATCACGCCCGACCCCCTGCAACACAAGGCCGGAATCACCTATGGGCAATTCCGAATATGATCACCCCACGGTTGGGACCAGCAACCGCACCACTAAGCCGAAATAAAAGGGACCTCTAGGCAGGGATGACCATACTCTCCAGTGGGCGCTACCCACGAAGCCTTGCTGCATATCCCTTGATTTTCAGTCATTCGCGGTTGATGAGGCTTGAGGCTAAACGTTACCTTTATAGAACATATCCCTTAGAATGCCCATCGTCCGCTGACCATGTTCCGAAAGCATTCATCCATACAAGTCCGTCCCGGGTCCGAACGGAACCAAAGGCACTACCCCTACTACATCCATTTTGGAAATATCCTCAGGATTAGTAGCAACTAGCCCTTGCACTTCACTGCTCCATCTTCGACTCCGAAATCGTTTCCACGAAACGTACAAACCGGATCGAAGTGTTTTTCGAGAAATTAATCCCGATCCCGGTCTCTTTGAAACGATCAGCGCATTTGGCCAATATTGATAGTCGGTTATTTAACTATCAATTAACATTCACAAACATCCATCAAACAATAAATTATTTTCCTCATTATTTATTTGCCTCAAATATCTTTTCAAGATATATTTCCAAATTTTCAAAGCTCATTTGAAAACAATTCCAAAACAATTTCTGCTTACGGAATACATTTCCCAAATATTTATTTCCTCTGAAACACCAAGTACAAAATACTTTAGATTTAAAAATAATTTAAAAGCACTTTACTATAAATATACTTTATAATATTGAAATTTAAAAACTACTTTAATACTTTATCAAAATAAATACTTTAGGAATATTTAAAATGAAACCACTTTATAAATATAAACTAAATTTCTCTTTTTAAAACATAATACCAAATCACTTTTATATAATTGCTACTATAATAGATATTTGAAAATACTTACTTTGGAAATTAACATTTAGAAAAAAAAACAAATTTTCTAAAACATGCCCTTTTTTTTAAACATACTTAAACCTTTTTAACTTATATTTCAAATTGCTTTGAAAACGTACTTGGCTATTCAAGGAAATACACTTCTCTTCACATCCTTTAAAAATAAATCAACACTTATTTTTAAACCAATTCATATCCCTTTATAAATTCCCACCTTGAATTTATATTTTCAAATATCCACTGATATTTTATTTTACTTTATAAACCCAGTTTATAAATTCCAAAATCTCACTTCTCTTCGAAATTTCAATTCCAAATACTTAAATCAATTTACAATTGATTTCCAACTCACTTCACTTGAAATAATTTTCTTTACTCCATTGATTTCAAAATATTTTAACTTTTAGATTTATTTCTTTATTATGAGTTAAACCCCTTTTAACGGAAAATACCAATTTCAAATTTCCAAAACTCCTTATTTATCCTTTAACTAAATTTAATCCTTAAATTCAAAATTATATTCTTTATCCTTAATATCACTTTAGTTTTAAAGTTTAAATTTCTCTTGTTAATTCAAAATCCCCTTATTCCAATTCACTTGAATTATTTTACTTAAAATTTACTCTTTTATTTCTTTCAAAACCAATTCTATAGAATTCAATAACTCATTATACTTAGATATTCAATCCAATAATATCTTCCAATATTTCAATCATCAATAAAATCATCACAGGATATCAATATTCATAACACAGAATATCAAATAATCTAAATAATTTTGAGGAATCCAGTTGGATCCCTCCAACCTGTTTCCCTGCATCCACAGACGTTAGCACAATACCAATTCCACTTCGAGGTGGAATATCGCGGTATATGGGTTTAAAATATTATCATCCGCTATTATGCGGTGCACAGGGTCTCATCCGCTATATAATGCGGGAATATCAACTCCAATATATACATATGCCAATATATATATATATATATTGGTATATACTACTATATATATCATATCAATCAAAACAATCATTCACCAAATATTTTAAATTTAACTATTTAAATTTAAAATAAAGCCAGATGAGTGAGATTAACTCACCTTTATTTTGTTTTTCCAATCCGATCCAATCCTGACTATTTTCCTCTTGATTTTAGACCTTGAATAAATATTAGGTGTTTTATTAATATTTGAGATAAATTGAAAAATCAATTAATTCCTAATACTTTGGTTTCAACTATTAGTTTGGTTATAAATAAATTTTCTTTTAAATAGATATTTGAACTAATTGAAAAATCACTTACCATTAAATAACTTAATTAGCTAAGGCTTTAGTTTTTACGCTAATTTCTCTTTAATAAAATATTTAACTAAATTTAACCTTCAGAACTGAATTGAATAAAATAACCTCTTGTAAAATTATTTAAATAAGTTTTATTAAATAAAACTACTTTTATAATATATATATATAATCTGTATTTAAAATCTTTACTAAGATTAAATTTTATTTTATTTTCTGCTTGCATATTAAAACTGAAACATCATATCCTATATATATCATTTATTTTTACTGTTCAACATTAACAATTTATATTTTCAAAACTTATATATAAATATATCCCCTTTTCTTTCTCTAATGATTAATTAATTAACTAACTGCTATATCCAATACTAACTAAACAATTTACTATCTTTTCATAATCTAATACAGTGCGTATATATTTATTTATGAAAATAAAATTGATCGATACCTTACTGCCCGAAAGAGAACCCAGACTAACATGCTAATCCAGCAGCTCCACCGCACGGCTACGAACCCACCCAGCTCGTAAACTTGCTTCCACCAACGAACTCTCCTCCACTGCGAGCGCCACGCGACCAAAAACCCACCCAATCGGCCTTCTCCTTGCCGGCCATGCTTCCAGATCATGACCTGAGCGACGTCGACCCCCTCGCCATCGAACTTCACCCAATCGTCCAGCGATCCCCATCTTCATCGCTAGGCGCGGCTTCACCATCGATCCCTTCCCGCCTCGTCGAGGCCAACCATCGTGAAGGGCATCCTCGTGCTCACGTACCGCTCTCCAAATTGCTTTGAGTCGGTTCAATTGACTCGATTTTATTCGAACGAGTCTACACCCGTTTTTTTTCTTTGAAAGAATGAGGCTGCCGATTTGATTTAGGAAGTCGAGAAGGGAGTTTAGGGGAAAAGAAGCTAATTTGAAGAAGAACGTGGATCTCCTTTTAAGTTTTGAAATTTAAAATGAAGCTCGGTTGCCTGAATCGATTTTAGACAAAGAAGGATTTCTCTTTTTTTTATTTTTTTTTAAACAGAAGCTCGGCTGAAGGATAAAAGAAGAAGATGCGATGTATATAGATGGAAGGTGGCTTCACAGAGAAGGGTGGCGATAGATACAGGCTAGGTCTGCTTATAGGGTGGCTAATGGATTTGAAATTTTATATTATTATATCCAAAAATATCTCGTGGTCAATAATTCTAAACCCCAAACTCCAATTTAAATGCAACGACCGGCGTTTCTAGCGTTATATCGTTATTTTGAACACGCTGGAACAGGTTTTGAAGTCTAGTTTGACCATATGGGGAAGATAGCTTTTGGATCCAGTTATTTAATATTAGATTTCGATATTAATTCCAGCGCGTTTATATATCGTACACTCACACAACAACTCCAATCAATACAAAAATTGAAATCCAATAATAATACAATATTACGAATCCAATGGAACTCGTTTCGTCGAATTCCGAGACTGTGCCCCGGAAGGCTATTTTTAAATATCATTTTAAACGATATATTTTTAAAACTGAACAAATTACTTTTGAATTCAATTTTAAAAGTTCTATTATCTTCAGTATCATTAATATGAATTTTCTAAACCTTTAAAATATTTTTAACAAGCCTAAAACCGAAGTTTCCATATTTTACCCAATTTTAAATTGTGAAATTCAATATTTAAATTATCCAATAAACAGCGATATTTGAATTCAAGCTAGAAACTAACTTTTAAATATTTAAAATCAATTAAATACCCAATTTCAAATATCTAAAATTTTGGGTCGTCACATTCCTCCCCCCTTAAAAGAATTTCGTCCCCGAAATTACTAGTTAGGAAGAATGATCCATAACCCATTAACTATTTCTTCAATCCAAATAGCTTTTAACAACTTGCCAAACAAATCTTTTTATCACAAACACACTAACCATTTTCTAACCTTTCAACTTATCCATAAGTTCCCAACAACATAACTTACTTATCAATTCAAATTTAAATTTGAAACCAAATTTTGAATTATCAAAATTTTTCTAACTCTCTAAATTTCCGAAAATTTTTGCCAGCGTCTCCTTTGCGCGGCTAGCTCGGTACAACTATAAAATGGCTTTACGGCCTCCCAAATCCAAAAAGAAAACAAAATGCCAAGTGGCTCGATCCAAAAACCCAACAAATTTCATACAGAAATTTAAACACATACCTTTTCAATCTGCAATTCAAATTTATCTTCTGAACTCAAAACATCCATTTATCCTTTGTCTTAACACCTGTATATTCTGTTGAGTGATAATATCTAATCACAACATTCAAAATCATTTTATTGACTCCTTACAAAATTTCAATATTCATCCCATTTAAGTCCATACGATGTACCTATATCATTCGTACGCAATACCAAATCGATCGCTCACTCGATCATACAATTTCACTTCCGAACTAGTATCGTCCACCCGACTTCCTAGTGCGGACTCAGATTTGGTTTCTTGATCAGAAACGGTTATTCTCCTTGCATAGCCACCAACTATGATAGAGAATTTCCAGAACCAATCAACAATCCATATCCAGGTTCGCCGTCGAAAATCGAGTGAAAAATCCTAACTCGGATCGATATAACTATCTCGAAATTCTGTGCTCGAATCTGGATCAAATAGCTATGCGAATAAATAATATACGTACACCTTACGTATTTATATTCATCGATATTTAGTTATCAATTTCGTTTTGCTTCACATTCACTTATTCGCTTAGAATAATTTCCTCAATACCACATTTACTTAAGAATTTCATTCTTCATTTCTTAAGTTAAATATAAATATGTTATACACATCTTACATTAATTTTCTAAAGTTTATTTTTATTTCTATTTACTTTGCCCTTACAATCCCATTAGAATTCAATTTGGCTTCCACTTTAAATATTGAATTAGTGTCACTTACTAATTAATTTTAAATCTCAACTAAAGTTTATTTACAAACTTTACTTTCTTTAGTTCCTTCGATTCACTTACTTTACATTCACATTTAAAATAGATTTCAATACTCAGTTTCAACCTTATTTGCTTAACAAATTTTAAATCATTTGTAGTTGATGAAAATTTTCAAAATTTTTCTAACTCCCAAAATTTCGAGAAAATTTTGGCAGAGTCTCCTTTGTACGGAAGGACTTCTGCGATATCGCATGATGCACAAATATATATATACATCGGCCTCAGGCCAGAAATCACAATATATATCAATATAAGCAGCTCATATTTCCTATTTTGAATTTTTGCGTAAGCGTACCTTATTTTAGCATTTTTAAACAAGCGGCTATTTATTTTAGCATTTAGCGCAGTCAAAACCAGCAAAGCGGCTTCCAAAAACCTGTACTTACTCAATTTAAACAGGTTAGTGACAAATATTCAAATTTTATTAACATCTTACTAAATTTCAATAGCTAACATTTGTATAACATAAGCAATATCCACTAAACACTTCCATAAGTAAGTTTATAAGGTCCCAATACAAATTTAAATGCTTTCAATCCATTTACACACCATCTCACTTAATTCATTTTATTTCGTCCCACTTAGATGGTTTACACTTTATTGCTTACATTCAATTCATTTTAATCCAAACGAACTCATATCATTACAATTGATTCAAAAACCAATTTATTGTTTATATTAACTTATAGATTTTATACAATCTCATTTGTCAACGACGACCATCTCCAATAGATTCCGTTCAATTTATTTTGCATTCCATAATCGTATTTAATTTATTTAAATCCAATTATTAATCTAGGAACATTCCATAATTCATTTACAAACCTAACATTTGTCACATCAATTTGTATTCAGCTTGCATTTCGTTAACTAGTTAATTATCAATTTGTTTATTCAAATTTTATACCCAATATTTGATTTTTATCTCAAAAATCACTTTAACTATTTTACTGGAGTTCAATCTATCTTATAATTTAAATTTTGGATTATATTCATTACTATTACAAATAATTTTATTTGACTTATTTATTTTATTTCCCAATTTTATAAGTCACAACTTATATATATTCATATTTCATCTATTTACAATCAATCTCATTCACATTTTACCTATTAACTCAGGATTATACATTTTATTTAGTCAAGTATATATTTTTATTATTCCATAAACATCTTTAAATAAGATTCTAGAGTTTAAACAATTTCAAAATTTTCAAAATCACCTTTGGAATCTACTATATCCAATTATTCCCCTGAATTTCAAACCCAAACCCAGTTCGCAAACGATTCCAATTTTAAACAATTTGGTAGTACTTTCTCTTCTAGAGACTCGAAAATGAACATCGATGATGCTGCAGTCATCACCGAAGTTATTTTCCAGCGACCGAAAGAGAATTAAATGCTTTTATCTCTTTAAAAACATTTCCAAATATTTTTAATTTCAAATCTTCCCAGCTTTCAAATCAAATTCAAAATATTTTTGAAATAATACTATTATTTCCCCAAAACTTTTGAATACCATTTTCAAATCCCAAGGAAATTCAAACCTTTCCCAAAATTCCAAATTCAATATCCATCCAATTTTATATTCAAACATTACTCTAGAATTTCAGTTCAAAATTACAATCTCAATTGTATATATAAAGTTTATTTGAATTCATAAATTTCATTTATAACCTACATTCTCAAATTCCATTTGTTATATAAATTTGTCCTGCAACCTTGGTTATAAGTTTTCAATTTCTTATTCAATTTCTACACAATAGTGATAATAATTTAATATCATTGTTTTCTAACAACCAAGCAACCAAATATATAATTTCTAAAAATTGTTTCTTTCAGATATGAAAATAAGTTGGGTAAAATTATTTCATTTACCCTATTTTAAAACAATATTGTGTCGAATTGTTCTATTCAAGTGTTTAGAGATCCCTATCAATAACGTTAATTACTCGTATTGACCAGAATCCATAAACTACTCGAGAAACCAACCAATACAATATAAAACCATTTTATATTCACTAACAAATACGCACTCATATTTATTAATACTCTCAAAATTCCCACCAGAGCCAAGGTTATCGCCACCTTCGCTCTGATACCACTGTAACAACCGAGATTTTTCATACACGAAAAATCTGACTATTAGGGTAAAAAGAAAGAAGAGGTAGAAAAAGAAAATAGAAAATCAACATCAGAATCTAACCATCGCAGCGGAATAAAATATAATATATACTAACAGATCTTTACACAAATCAAAACTATATCTGTTTTATACAATACATCATCAGAGTATGCATCAGAGTGCACTCACATACAACTGGACAAAAATCATATCATGCTCTCAATACAACAGAGTACAACAATCAACACAGCGGAATATATATATATATAAACAAGTACGGAAGATACGTCTCGCCATTCAGCTCATCCCTGAGCTCCACAACATCATATCATGTATCTATAACACTCGGTCTGACTCGAGCATCATATAAAACAACACCCGAGTCAGTCTGGAATACCAGCGTGAGAAAATCACACTCAAATTGATTATTAAAGTTTCAAAATCTCTTGAAAACAAAAGCATCTCGTAAGACCACGCCACAAATAAACATGTCGGGTTTTTACCTTACGATAGCTAAAACACTTTTTATAAAAATCCTCTGATATTATAATAGTGTCTATTTACAAATACTTATTCAAATAGCTGAAATTGTTACATTATTAAATTCCAGCATACTAGCCACAAAGTGGGTAATACAAACAAAACTCGTACAAGGCACGTAGGGAGAATGGATTTCCAACGAATGACTAGGCACTAGGGTACCACCTGTCACAGTACGTGGCCTAGATCACAGTACCGAGGATCACGCCCGACCCCCTGCAACACAAGGCCGGAATCACCTATGGGAAATTCCGAATATGATCACCCCATGGTTGGGATCAGCAACCGCACCACTAAGCCGAAATAAAAGGGACCTCTAGGCAGGGATGACCATACTCTCCAGTGGGCGCTACCCACGAAGCCTTGCTGCATATCCCTGGATTTTTAGTCATTCGCGGTTGATGAGGCTTGAGGCTAAACGTTACCTTTATAGAACATATCCCTTAGAATGCCCATCGTCCGCTGACCATGTTCCGAAAGCATTCATTCATACAAATCCGTCCTGGGTCCGAACGGAACCGAAGGCACTACCCCTACTACATCCATTTTGAAAATATCCTCAGGATTAGTAGCAACTAGCCCTTTCACTTCACTGCTCCATCTTCGACTCTGAAATCGTTTCCACGAAACGTACAAACCGGATCGAAGTGGTTTTTGAGAAATTAATCCCGATCTCTTCGAAACGATCAGCGCATTTGACCAATATTGATAGTCGGTTATTTAACTATCAATTAACATTCACAAACATCCATCAAACAATAAATTATTTTCCTTATTATTTATTTGCCTCAAATATCTTTTCAAGATATATTTCCAAATTTTCAACGCTCATTTGAAAACAATTCCAAAACAATTTCTGCTTACGGAATACATTTCCCAAATATTTATTTCCTCTGAAACACCAAGTACAAAATACTTTAGATTTAAAAATAATTTAAAAGCACTTTACTATAAATATACTTTATAATATTGAAATTTAAAAACTACTTTAATACTTTATCAAAATAAATACTTTAGGAATATTTAAAATGAAACCACTTTATAAATATAAACTAAATTTCTCTTTTTAAAACATAATACCAAATCACTTTTATATAATTGCTACTATAATAGATATTTGAAAATACTTACTTTGGAAATTAACATTTAGAAAAAAAAACAAATTTTCTAAAACATGCCCTTTTTTTTAAACATACTTAAACCTTTTTAACTTATATTTCAAATTGCTTTGAAAACGTACTTGGCTATTCAAGGAAATACACTTCTCTTCACATCCTTTAAAAATAAATCAACACTTATTTTTAAACCAATTCATATCCCTTTATAAATTCCCACCTTGAATTTATATTTTCAAATATCCACTGATATTTTATTTTACTTTATAAACCCAGTTTATAAATTCCAAAATCTCACTTCTCTTCGAAATTTCAATTCCAAATACTTAAATCAATTTACAATTGATTTCCAACTCACTTCACTTGAAATAATTTTCTTTACTCCATTTATTTCAAAATATTTTAACTTTTAGATTTATTTCTTTATTATGAGTTAAACCCCTTTTAACGGAAAATAACAATTTCAAATTTCCAAAACTCCTTATTTATCCTTTAACTAAATTTAATCCTTAAATTCAAAATTATATTCTTTATCCTTAATATCAATTTAGTTTTAAAGTTTAAATTTCCCTTGTTAATTCAAAATCCCCTTATCCAATTCACTTGAATTATTTTACTTAAAATTTACTCTTTTATTTCTTTCAAAATCCAATTCTATAGAATTCAATAACTCATTATACTTAGATATTCAATCCAATAATATCTTCCAATATTTCAATCATCAATAAAATCATCACAGGATATCAATATTCATAACACAGAATATCAAATAATCTAAATAATTTTGAGGAATCCAGTTGGATCCCTCCAACCTGTTTCCCTGCATCCACAAACGTTAGCACAATACCAATTCCACTTCGAGGTGGAATATCGCGGTATATGGGTTTAAAATATTATCATCCGCTATTATGCGGTGCATAGGGTCTCATCCGCTATATAATGCGGGAATATCAACTCCAATATATACATATGCCAATATATATATATTGGTATATACTACTATATATATCATATCAATCAAATCAATCGTTCACCAAATATTTTAAATTTAACTATTTAAATTTAAAATAAAGCCAGATGAGTGAGATTAACTCACCTTTATTTTGTTTTACCAATCCGATCCAATCCTGACTGTTTTCCTCTTGATTTTAGACCTTGAATAAATATTAGGTGTTTTATTAATATTTGAGATAAATTAAAAAATCAATTAATTCCTAATACTTTGGATTCAACTATTAGTTTGGTTATAAATAAATTTTCTTTTAAATAGATATTTGAACTAATTGAAAAATCACTTACCATTAAATAACTTAATTAGCTAAGGCTTTAGTTTTTAGGCTAATTTCTCTTTAATAAAATATTTAACTAAATTTAACCTTCAGAACTGAATTGAATAAAATAACCTCTTGTAAAATTATTTAAATAAGTTTTATTAAATAAAACTACTTTTATAATATATATATATAATCTGTATTTAAAATCTTTACTAAGATTAAATTTTATTTTATTTTCTGCTTGCATATTAAATTTGAAACATCATATCCTATATATATTATTTATTTTTACTGTTCAACATTAACAATTTATATTTTCAAAACTTATATATAAATATATCCCCTTTTCTTTCTTTAATTATTAATTAATTAACTAACTGCTATATCCAATACTAACTAAACAATTTACTATCTTTTCATAATCTAATACAGTGCGTATATATTTATTTATGAAAATAAAATTGATTGATACCTTACTGCCCGAAAGAGAACCCAGACTAACATGCTAACCCAGCAGCTCCACCGAACGGCTACAAACCCACCCAGCTCGTAAACTTGCTTCCACCAATGACCGCCCCTCCACTGCGAGCGCCACGCG
Organism: Allium fistulosum; assembly: GCA_030737815.1. Lineage (NCBI taxonomy): Eukaryota > Viridiplantae > Streptophyta > Magnoliopsida > Asparagales > Amaryllidaceae > Allium > Allium fistulosum. The sequence goes on along the minus strand of CM060902.1, from coordinate 185,405,383 downwards.
ACCAAAAGCCCACCCAATCGGCCTTCTCCTTGCCAGCCATGTTTCCAGATCATGACCTGAGCGACGTCGACCCCCTCGCCATCGAACTTCACCCAATCGTCCAGCGATCCCCATCTTCATCGCTAGGCGCGGCTTCACCATCGAGCCCTTCCCGCCTCGTCGAGGCCAACCATCGCGAAGGGCATCCTCGTGCTCACGTACCGCTCTCCAAATTGCTTCGAGTCGGTTCAATTGACTCGATTTGATTCGAACGAGTCTACACCCATTTTTTTTCTTTGAAAGAATGAGGTTGCCGATTTGATTTAGGAAGTCGAGAAGGGAGTTTAGGGAAAAAGAAGCTAATTTGAAGAAGAACGTGGATCTCCTTTTAAGTTTTGAAATTTAAAATGAAGCTCGGTTGCCTAAATCGATTTTAGAACGAAGACAGATTTCTCTTTTTTTTTATTTTTTTTAAACAGAAGCTCGGTTGAAGGATAAAAGAAGAAGACGCGATGTATATAAATGGAAGGTGGCTTCATAGAGAAGGGTGGCGATAGATACAGGCTAGGTCTGCTTATAGGGTGGCTAATGGATTTGAAATTTTATATTATTATATCCAAAAATATCTCGTGGTCCATAATTCTAAACCCCAAACTCCAATTTAAATGCAACGACCGGCATTTCTAGCGTTATATCATTATTTTAAACACGCTGGAACAGGTTTCGAAGTCTAGTTTGACCATATGGGGAAGATAGCTTTTGGATCCAGTTATTTAATATTAGATTTCGATATTAATTCCAGCGCGTTTATATATCGTACGCTAACACAACAACTCTAATCAATACGAAAATTGAAAACCGATAATAATACAATACTACGGATCCAATGGAACTGGTTTCGTCGAATTCCGAGACTGTGCCCCGGAAGGCTATTTTTAAATATCATTTTAAACGATATATTTTTAAAACTGAACAAATTACTTTCGAATTCAATTTTAAAAGTTTTATTATCTTTAGTATCATTAATATGAAATTTCTAAACCTTTAAAATATTTTTAACAAGCCTAAAACCGAAGATTCCATATTTTACCCAATTTTAAATTGTTAAATTCAATATTTAAATTATCCAATAAACAGCGATATTTGAAATTCAAGCTAGAAACTAACTTTTAAATATTTAAAATCAATTAAATACCCAATTTCAAATATCTAAAATTTTGGGTCGTCACACATGGTGAGCGTTCCAGTTAGCGTTTCTTCTACCGACCCTATCCAAAGTGAAAATTATTGGGTAATAAAATGGACTGAAACTATTGCTATCACACTTGATTTCCTTGATAATCAAATTTGTACAATTGTTTATTGACGCTGTATCACCTAAGTCTTTTATTAATGAATACTCATGATGGACTAATAATACAAAATTTGTCAGGTGATGTTGCCCACAATTGAATTGGACAGTACTTGAAATTAATAGACAAATTTAACCACACATAATTTTTTTTATCTGTTTGTTGTATGCATGCAAAACAAATTATAAAAACCAATTATAAATAACATAGTAAACTAAAAATAAACAAAGAAAGCACCGCATTTCAATGTTAAATTTAGTTACACTTAAGTACTGCTTACAATGTGTGTCTTAGTAGGAAATTTTAGTGAGGTTTATCATTAGCTAACAATATTGATCCTAGGGAGAAACATACTATATTTAGTGGAATAAGAACTTCAATGAAAGAGTGCACATTTCGTTTAGCAAACACAATGTAACTCAGAATTGCCAACATGAATAGGTACACACACAAACACAATGGCTAAATCAACTTTGATGGTTAATGAAAAGAGGAGATTATATAATCATTATTGATATATCAAAATGGGAAAGTATAAAAGTAGGTAAGTCACAGTAAAAGCTAAAGTCAATGACTATAAAATAGTGTACCTGGTAGCTGATCATTAATTTGAAACTGATTTGTTTACTCTTTCTTCTGTATCCTTATATTTGTTTCTCTTGTGTCTCGCATGTTGAGTAAGACAATGTTTTATCCTCTGTTGTTTATCCATTTGTTAATGAATGAGGAAAGAGCTACAAATTGGTTGAAGATCAATAAAATGTATTTTAGGTAAGAAATGTGATAATTAAGTTGGCATTAATAGGACAAAAGTATGCAATGCGATTGATAATAAATTACTATTGCAGGAAGTGTAATTTTTTGGAGCGTTAATGGCATATAAATATAGAAGATTGATATTGCAAAACTTAATATAGTAGGTAATAAATGCTACCCATATTTTATAGTTTGATTTGAGATATTCACAAAAAAGACGAGGTTACAAATTTTGTGTAGAATAAATGACCTATTCAATAGCAGTTGCTGAAGGGAAGATATAGTCAAAAACTTACGTATAATGACAGTGCAAGTTTTTGGATGTTTAAAATGAATAACCATAATTTATCATTTATTATTCTATGCATAAATTTGTTCAACGTAAAGTGTTATGCCTATTTAATATAAATTTGTAACAATTATGGAATACAAATTTAAAGAGCAAATTGCTTACCAATTACTATATATATATATGATATTTTAAATTGCCGATAAATTCATATATGTATACTTGCTATCTAATTATGCTACATGTACTAATTTGTATATGAATTTAAGTTAGTAGCCACTACCAATAACTTTCTTGTAATTAACTTCTATGGATTTGTGGTATGGTACAAATATAAATTTATCACTCACTCATATTAAGTGCTTATTTGTCCTTCTATCTTCAAAACTGATATAACCCCTGATAAACTTTAGAAATCAAAGTCTTATATTCTCCACCATGCTTCCCCATTTTGACACATCCTTGCAGCAGAAGCATCCACATCAATCTAATATCATTCAAGGTTATCCAAGTAACTTCTTTTTTGCGACTTATGATTCAGGTTTATATTCACTAAACTAACCTTCTAAGATCAATCTAATCAACTCACTTAATTCAAAAATATGAACAACTATAAAAACCCAAGTGGTTGATAACTTGAGCATTGTTCATGTAGTAGGACCCGTTGGTGATTGGTGGAAATGAAAAAAATATATATTAAGAGATAATAAAGAAGCAACCCAATTCACATGAGATATTATTGATTATATCCACAGGAACACTACCATAAAATCATATATTAAATGGTAATGGAATGTACCTTTGCTTTGTATATCTGAAGCTATTTCAAAATTGCGTCCTAGTTTTCAATGACTCCATTTGATATTCAATTTTTTGTGGCACTAATTCATTCTCTTTTCATGATTTCCTTTCTAAACCATTCTTAACATCCGCTTCAATGCTTGAATGTAAACTTCTCTCTTCAGGAAGAATTTTGACAAGGGATTCTTCTCCTCTAATCATAACTCTATCTGTTGCATCTCTTTTTCGAGCTTTTGCTAGCTCAAAATTGCAAACCACTATCATAGCCTGTAAAGAAGAGGAAGAAGATTAGTAACCAATTTAGAATGTAATTACGCATAAAATTTTAAGTAATAAAAGCAACAATTGTTGTCTCCATCTTTAGTAAGTTCATATGAACAAAACTAACATGGATAAGGAATATATTTTTAATAAATATGTGTAAACTTAATGTACAAAATAGTTTAAGAAAAACAATCAACCTAACCACATCAAATATTTGTTAAAAATTGTTGAAAAATCAATGAAAGGTTGTATGTTAATCTGGTGTAAGGTATACGGCTTTATATATCAGCAATTTCATGTTTTCTAAATGTTTTCATATATTTTCATATTCATGCTCAATTTTTTTCTACTGTAAGTTAAATGACTTTACATATCGATTGTTCCATATTTTAAATTTTCCAAATAATGTAGTGTGGTGTTTATAGTCAAAAAACATGAATATATATTATACAAATATGCAAAATTTGAATATGCAAATAAAATTATAGAATCCTGGTAAGTTTCACTAACTTGGTAAACAACATTAATAGCAATGATAAATTTGACATATAAAATTCAGTAACATATAATATTGGTTTGGTACATAAATATTCTCTCTCTACCAAATAAGATGATCTGACCATAGGTATCCAATAAATCAGTGACTAAATAGAATACATCTAATCATTGGTTTCCTTTAATAGAAGAATATCCACTTAAATATGGTTTCTTTAAGTGATTTACTAAGACAATGACCACATAAAGAAATATTTCAACAAAATGATATTCAAACTCCATACATGGGAGGAAAAATGAATAAAACATGTTTTAATTATTTCTTAAGAGTACCAAAAGGTGGCCAAATCCAAAATCCACGTCATCTTATCTGATTAGTGTTTTAGAGTTAGAATACAAAATCCAAATCATGCTTATTTGATTATTGTCTTATAGTTAAATTACAAAACTATATAGGACTAATGTCAGTAATCAATTTTCACTACTACAAAACAGGCCATTTGCATCGGTTGTTTACCCCCCTTTTGCATCAGTTCAACAACCGATGCATATGCAACCGATGCAACAAGCTTAACACTTTTGCATCAGTTCTGAAACCGATGCAAAATGGTCCTTTTTGCATCGGTTGTTACTAACAACTGATGAAAAATATCGTGGTTGGTTGCATCGGTTTTTTATAACAACCGATGCAAACTAATCCCTCTATTGCATCAGCTATTTATAGCTGATGCAAAAAAGCCATTCTCAAAAACCATTATTATAGTGTACATATATATATATATTATTGATTATAACAAACAATTATTGCATGCAATATTACAATCATTCAAAAATTAAATTTAATGGAAAATACAAACTGAATAACATAATACTAAAATAAACGTATATCAATTAAAGTGTTAATAATCTATACAAAATAATGGTTCATACACTTGTAGAAAATCCAGTAGATATCTCACTAGATAAAGCAGGTGATTCCCACAGAAAATTCAATCTCCAGTCTTGAGATATAACAGGAGACAAATTGAATGGAAAGCTAATCCCCTGTGTATTGTTGTCAACAACCCTGTCAGTTTTTGATCTTATCTCGTCATTAAATATCAAAGGCAAATCAACCCTTAATTCATTATTCCGTGGAGTCTGACTAAAGCTAAGTAGCATAGAATCCAGTGGCACATCTTCCTGAGAAAATGCAAAATTGGGCAGATCAAATTCTATAGCAGGGACATTGAACTGGCTCGAAGATGAAGATGGTTCAGGGTCTGATAAAAGTAACTGATTTGCACGTATGGTTTCAAAAACTGGAAACATGTCCGATTCAGTAGCGGCTATTTCTTGAAATTGCGATCCCCATGACTGAGATATCCCTCTATGAGCCACAGGGTTTGTTTTCTTGAATACCCTACAAATAGCCCATGCTTCCTGCAAATATTTCAAAACCAAAATATGTCAACTTCTGTTGGACATAAGATACACACACACGCTCATTATTTTGCATAACATATAATCAATTAGTCATACATTGATGGGAATTGTCTTCTCGAGGGGTCTTTTAGGGAAGGATGAATCATTGACAGAAGGAAGTCTGAACTCATGCATCATCCAGTCAGTTTTTGTGCCTTTTGCAGCTCTACCCTTGTAAAATACAAGCGACTTTTTTAGCCCTATACATTTATTACCCTCGGAGGAATAAATTGGTCTATCAGTTCCTGTTGCTTTCCAGAATCCAGCTCCGGTGACTCGGTTTGGACGTGCACTGTTTCTGTATCTACCTCACTGGATGTTCTACAACATATCTACCTCACATAAATTAACTTCCTCACAACATTCTCTGGCAAAAAACTTCTGCAAACAGTCAAAACACTGCCATCATCCCCTCTGAACACATTGACCAACTTCAACTTCAAACTCAACTACTGCCTATCCACCCAAGTCCTGCACATCACACTTCTCAACAACATCTCAAACTTCCCCTGCTTTTAGATCTACTAACAGCAACAAATCCACCACCTCCACCGCTCCCACTACCTCCACAAACATTCAGTTCATCAAAACATCACACCCCCAATACCAGTTCAGGCACTGCCAATTTCCAGTGCTCCGCATCAACACCTGATCATAACAAATTGCCATCCACTACAAACTGTCATCCTTCATCAACATCTACTAACTTCTCCACTGTCATACCTATACGAACCTACCAATTCGAAAACCACCAAATCGAGCATCACCTCCCCAATTACTCGCAACTATCGACATCAAAACCAATCCTCTGACCACAATCCTGTTCGAACACTGCTTGCTCGCCCACCATACCACTGCCTCTCTAAATCCACACCTCAACAATAATCATCATTTTCCAGTCACGAGCCTCAAACTACCATACAAATTCACAAACTGCCACAAATTCACAAACTGTCACACTACCTCTTTCATTTCACAAATCACTCAAATCATCGCACCACTCCACTGCCTCCACCACAAACAAGCAACATCACCATTGCTCTGCACATTACCGCTACCCACCATTAAACAAACTGCTGCACCCTTCACACACTCTACACTGGTACAGTTCACTACTTCCATACCTCTCATACTACCATACATACAACTACCCACCCACTACTTCAACTGCTATACCACACTTTCCACTGCACTTCAAACTTGCCAACTCCCCTCTGCCTTATATATAACTTACCCACCAGTACAATTTCATACTATACCATACTTCCCTGCCTACTCACACATATCATTTCAAACTATACTGCTAAACACTTCATATTCACATTAACTCGCCTGAACACTACAGAATTGCCATTCTCTATACTTCACTTCACATTACCTAATTGCTGCAACCATCCTCTACAGTTCAACCATTAATACTCACATCATTTCCTACTCTGATTCATCGTTTCTATACCCTTCTCCTATCATTTCCTGAAAATTGTTGTGAATACTCTCTTTAAACATTGATCAAAATACCATCATGAGTTAAAAACATTTGATTTTGAGTTGTAAAAAATACAAAGTGTAGAAAGAGCTCCACATGACACCCAAAATATGTATAAGAAAAAACTGAGGATTAATGAAAGTGAATAACCCATACCTGAGTTTCAGAAAGAACATTGTTTTCAATATTTTTACCCATTAAACTGAATGAATTGTTAGTAGATTGGTGACTGAAGGTTAATGTTCAATATTATTTGTTTTCAACTAGTGTTTGCTACTAGTATACTGTTCATCCAATATAAAAGTAGTTTAAAAATTATGCGAATAAAATCAAACCAAAATTACTTTCTGCATTGGCAATTTCTAAATTTATTTTTATTCTTCATAGTTCAGCACCCTTTGATACAAACTATAGAACCTTTTTTTATATATTTTATGAAAATTTCCATCATTCATACTGATTTTCTATTTACCAACATTAAGCGAGCTAGTGGAGTAAATATACAATTTGGTAATCCATAATTGTAGACGACTACAAATTACAATACAATATTTTATAGCATGTAAGTTATGATAAACATTCTAGTATAACTTTTATTATTATGTCATATAAATTATGTTTGACAGTTTTATACTAATATCAAAACTGCCGCTTGACCTGTTACTAATGAGAAAATTTAATAAAGGCAGAAATCAACAGACCTATATAGTAAACAATATCCAAAACAGACATATGATAACTTAGATAAAACTGGGAAAAATAATGCCGATGAAAATCCTTACAGACAAGGGATGTCCCATGTGTATCCCATAACACCATAACATATACGACTAAATATTATGGTCGATGATACATGTAGCATTTATATGTTCATTCAGTACTGCTGAAAATCTCAATTTGCAGTATTCTACCGCTTAAGTAAATCCAATTTGATTGTATATGTATAAATGTTGCACTGATCTCAAAGCATATATATTGTCAAATTGGACAGAAAAGTATTAATATAACTGATTTAGTTCAACTCATGATAGATTTACAAATTTGGCATATGAAAAAGCTTGTATTGAGCATTTGACCCTTTGACATATGTGCTGACGGAAGCATAATATGATCGGTATAATAACAACTTAACATATATATCAATCCTTTACAAATGTGCTTATTTCCTCCAAAATATAATTGATCGTGTAGACTGTTCCTAAATCTGGCAAACAACCAATGATTAGTCTACTTAATCAAAGATTTAACATCATCAATTAATCATTATCCAAACGATTAATGTTTCCCAGGTGTTAAACATATCTCAAACCCAAATTAATTAAAACTAACATAATGATTGATTACTTATACATAATTAACAGGCTGGAATTCCCTAATACAGATCACATGGAACAATCTATCAAGATGCTCAAAGATTAATTGTTAAAAAAAACAAGCGACAGGCATAACAAAGAAACAAAATATATCTTATGCGACTTTAAATACACATACGATAAAAAAGATATGCTCATTAATATGAGCACTATATGCTATACATGCATGCATGAAATTCAATAAAGCAATATAAATATAGAAGGAGAAAACATAGCTAATATGAGTTGCTTCACTTGTCCGGGGGCATGGAGTTTATCATAACACTCCTTGCCCATTCCTTGTCCCTCTTGATCATGCCATTTGTTTACTATCTCAACCCCATCATGTTTTTTATTTCTTTTAATTACACCGTTTTATTATTTTAAGAGAAATGGATATGTTCGATCAAAGCGTTTTGCAGTGAAATGCTACTGCCAGTTATTCATAAATAACACAAAGTTGAGTTATATAAAAGTGAAGTATTGCAGGAGCAGTTCAAATATACCGATATATATGATAACTTCCATGCATGAATGAGAACATTAAAAGTGAATCAAGGTTGTAGTTAAAGAGTAAATTGAGGCCCATAAAGATTGATAAATGGGCGTCACTTTCCGCCGGTGCAAGAAAAGAAATAGAAATGATAAGTAGCCCATACCTTGTCCAATTGTCGATCCATAATTATCTGATCAGTTGATTGATTAGGTTGGTCCATTTCTTACCCACACGTTCTGTCTCTTCATTTCTTCTTAAACATGAAACGGTCCATTTGTGATGGTCTCATTTATTCCTTTTTATTAATGGTCATGCATTTCTTGTTTAATTTTCTGACAACAAACCGAGAATGGTACAAAGTCCTTCTACGCATTATAACAAATACTTTTATAACTTTACTTCTACGGTGTATCATTTCAAAAGGTACATCAAAAACTTGAAACAAAGAAACTATGAGACAAAGAAGCAAACCTCAGATGTCAAACATAAATAGTATTAGTAAATAAATGATTATAAATCATAGAAGAAAATTTACTGATATTTAACAAGCTAAAGAACGCATACTGTTTTCAGGCTATACATTAAGTCTTTAACAAGAACATCCCATCCAAAACACACAGACAAAGAAACAGGGAGAGAAGAGAGGCTAATCAAAATGTCACAAATTCACCAATCATAAAAGGGTTACAACAACCCAGGATTAACAACAAAAGATATATCGCTACCTTGAAAATCAATGTATCGAACAATGAAGCTCCCATGGTGGTTTGGGTCTAGCATTTGAATCCATGGCACACGGACAAGATAATGATGAGGATTAAGGCAATGATTATGCCCAAGACTATGTGTTTGTGCTCAAATCAAATAAATAGTACAAGATTTCTAAAATTAAGTTTTTACTATTTTACTTCAACTAAACAATTCAATTCATTCACCAATTTATCCAAGACAGTAATTTAGTTTAGAGAAATCAGTAATTATAGATATAGGTGCGTGAGATTATTATCTCACCTCGATGAAAAGAAGTATGCCACCTGTCATCGCTGTTGAGCACCTCCATCGCACCCAGATTCACACCTCCATAACTCGCATCACCAAAACGTACGTCGAAGCGCATGCGACGTTCCTTATCGCCTTAAGATGTTGATGCCGTTCGACCTCGCCTTGCCCTAACATGCTTGAAACATGCCTCCTCACAATAGCCTCTGACGACGTACGCAAGGCTTATTGACTGTATTTTGTTTGAGTTTGGAATTAATACTGAAGGTGGAGATGAAAAGAAGATCTGGTTTAAGCTGGACTGTAAAATTATTTGGCGACAGAATGAAAATTTGATGGAGAAACGAAAATTTGAGAACAAAAATATTAGCGGCAAACAAAAATAATTTGGCGGCGAACAAAATTTACTGTAGTTGCATCGGTCGAATTTAAAACCGATGCAACTAAAACTATTTGCACGTACCAATTGCATCGGTTGTTGGTGACAACTGATGCAAATTTATTTTTTTATTACCTATTGCTTTCCACGTACCAATTGCATCGGTTATTAAGATAAAACTGATGCAAATAGTTCTATATGCATCAGTTTTTACTTCAACCGATGCAAATGAGGCGAAGCAATAAGCACTTTTTGTAGTAGTGTTTTGGTATATAAAGTATAAAATATTCTCATGAACAAAATAGGTAACATGGGTACTAAAAATATTGTTTGATAAAATATTAGAAAATCATCGAGGCTGTAAGAAAATCATCAGTGGATGTAAATTTCTTTGTTGTATTAAAGCTGGAAAACTTATTCAAGAATTCATATTGGAAATTAAATCAATATACCTTGAATAATGGTTAAATCGCAACATCTTTAATGATTTCTCCAATGAAGTTACCAACTCTAGCCAATTCGTATAAAGCAGCTCCTCTCATTCCATCTGTTATGAAAATTGGACCCAATATCTAAAGAAATCAAATCAAATTCAAAATGAATCTCAAATCTTAAGATTGTAATAAAATCGTACCATTTCTGACATATTGTTGTTCTAACGATGCTTTCTTTCTCTCAAAATGGTTGAAAGTTTTGAATGTCGCAATCACCTAATACCTTTAGAAATTAAAGATTAAAGCAAAAATTATACTATTGTTATACCAAATTAGATGTTTGATATGATAGATTGGACTTACATACCTTTGTACTATTTTTGAGATTGAGAAAGTGTTGTAACGAGGTGTTAAAGAGGTGGGGTGGAGAAACCAACGTAGAAAATGAGGGTAGGGAATAAAAACGTGGAGGATAAACAGTTACGTTGGTTGGTAGAAAATACAATATATATCCTCTCAGCTACGTTACAAAAAGAGTGAAAAAGATGGGCAATTTGGACAATTCAAAAAAGGCTTCACTTTCCAAGTATTTTTTTATATATAAGATACACACACACGGTGATAATGATGTATTTAAACATAGTTGATTTCAAAGAATAAACTTCACTTAACCATGGTATATCATCACACAATCATTGAAAATATCAGTACATACAGTAATAAAGAAAAATAAGTATGTAAGTATAATATTTATAGAAACGGAAAGAAGCAACAACCATGTGAATGATATCAATGTCTTGGAATGATACATAGACAGTACTATATTATATCAACTAACTAAAATCTATGAATATAAGATACCGTGTTTTCTATATACTATAGGCATAATCAAAGGCAGGGATGATGAAAATTTAATGATTGAGTCAAATAAAACAAGGTAATTTACAGCTAAGAGTTAGTGCAGTTCGATAATAATAACGATATGGTCCGCTGGTAGCTTTGATTGTTCTCACATGATAGAGAAGTAGATTGAATTTGTTGCTTGTTAGGTCATGCTTTTTACATTTTTCTGTTATGAGATTTTTTTTTCTTTGATTTTTTTCTTATGAAAGAGCGGTCCTCCATTGAGGAGAGCACTCATATTTTATTAAACAAAAATCAAAATCCGTACAAATGTTTGCAAAGAATTAGTTATTACAAATATGCAGGATCATCACAATGATGATCAACGAAATGGAAGAAGTAAAAATAAACAAAATAATATGTTTATAATTCATTGCATTAGTAGAATCAGCTATTTGATGAAATAACACTCGCGGAGAGAATGGAGGTACAGTGGGTTGCATCGCCTGGCTGTTGTTTAATGTGATTGATCTGATGGACGTGTGATCATGGGGCTGGGGCGAGGAGTGAAACATAAGAGCTTTTGTTGCTACATGTCAGGAGTTGAAAGATGCGAGATCGTAGAAGGTGATGCAAGGGGCGGAACTGCTGATGTTACATGCCAGGTTGCTGTCGTTGATATAAAATGAGATGCAACATCAGTTATGGGCTGCACTTGGTCTTGAATCAGTCCAACAACATCAATGAAAATAGGCAGCTAGGTTTGGGACTACAAGCCTGTTGTGCTGAAGAGTGCGACCTGGTGGAGTGGGAAAAGCTGAATCGACCCATCAGACAAAAGCAGAGTGTGCTATCCATGAGTGCGAACTGGTTGGGGACTGCAGCACTAATGCGCGACTGCAAGTTACTGCAGTTTGTTGAAGTGAACTGACATGTAATCAATGGCGCTGCAAGTAACTGGCTTGAAAGAGGCGAAATGTTGAGCCTGACAGAGGTGATGCCGATCTATCTGCGGTGCCTGTGTGATAAAAAAAAACTCTGCTATTGTCTATACAATTATGTGTATATACAAATATGAGGTACTATAGCTCATTTGTGAATAATATGATTATATGTGTATCGGATTTATGGCGATTAAGGTGATATGAGGATTTGTACATGAATATATAAACTTCTATCGTATTTGTGCTTATAGGAATTTATGGCGATTAATTCTCTGTCTATGTCTGAAGATATATGTTTATATACATATATATATATGTTTATATATATATATATAAAAACGCGTAGATGTATGTATATGGATATTATTTTGTATACAATCAAATTTCTATATGTAATATATACTTATATTAGTAACTCTCAAATTTATAATTATTATTCAAATACATTCATGAAAATATAGAAAGGCAAACTATTAGTGAGGAATTTATTTTGCTCAATTTATACAATGCTATTAATTTCTGTTACCATGTGCCAATAATGCCAAATTTTGTTTTCCAATCCGCATGCTGTCAATATAAAAATCTGTAGACAATAACATTATTGCCTTTCCAATTGGAAATTGTATGGATTTTTGTGAGTTGCTTTATTCCTTTTTGTTTCCAATTAAGATAATGCTCATAAAACCATGGAAAACCTTTACCTTGTTATTAGACAAAACTTTGTACTGGAAGGACAGAGTACATGTACTCTCGAACCCATAAATACATACATATATACAATTGGTTTGAAATTCCGGCGGAATTCCGATTATTCCGGTGATTCCATTCCGGTTCCGCTCATAACCGGAATGGAATCCGATCAAAATTCCAGTTCCGATCTAAATTCTAGATTTTCTTTTCAAATATTGAAAAAGAACTTATAAAAAATACAACAAGTATATAATAATTAAAAAAAAAAAATCGGGACAATAAATAAATGGAGAAGGAATCATGTAGTTTCGTAAAAAAAGTTGTTATGCTTTTGTTAATTTACATTGAATCATAATAAAAAATTCAAAATTTTCAAAATTGATCAAAGTTTTAAAATCTCAAATGAACAGTACAGAATTTTACACAATGGATTTTTAATTAAAGTGTTTATTTTATAAAGTTTTGAGCCTGACAAAGGTCGTGGCTATTTGATAAAAAAAAACTCTGCTATTGTCTATACAATTATATGTATATGCAAATATGAGGTACTGTAGCTCATTTGTGAATAATATGATTATAGGTGTATTGGATTTATGGCGATTAAGGTGATATGAGAATTTGTACAGGAATATATAAACTTCTATTGTATTTGTCCTTATAGGAATTTATGGCGATTAATTCTCTGTCTATATCTGAAGATATATGTTTATATATATAAACGCCTAGATGTATGTATATGGATATTATTTTGTTTACCATCAAATTTCTATATGTAACATATATTAGTAACTCTCAAATTTATAATTATTATTCAAATTCGTTCATGAAAATATGGAAAAGCAAACTATTAGTTTTGTTATATGAGGAATTTATGTTGCTTAATTTATACAATGCTATTAATTTTTGTTACCATATGCCAATAATGCCCAATTTTGTTTTCTAGTATGCATAATGTCAATATAAAAATCCATAGACAGTAACATCATTGCCTTTCCAATTGGAAATTGTATGGATTTTTCTGAGTTGCTTTATTCATTTTTGTTTCCAATTAAGACAATGCTCATAAAACTAGGTTGGATGCTTTTGGATGTGAATAGTACCATATCTGCATCCGCATCTGAAATCATATTCGGATATCCGCGGATACGGACAAATATCGGATGATTATCCTATTCGTTAATGACCGATAAATCAAAAATTATATAAAGAATTTTTTTTTTTGAAACCCTAAGAGAACCCGGCGGCCCGGTAAACTCTTGAGGAGGGTATAGTAAAGCCGTCCGCTGATCCAAGCCCCCATACCCCGGGTAAATTTATATAGGATAGGAAAGCGCATGGTAGGAATCGAACCGGGGTCTTTTTACCAAACCCAAGCCTCCTTTCCACTGCGCCGCACCCGCGGACATATAAAGAAAATTTTAGTTTGACATAAATATTTTTTAATTTCATTAATTATAAAAGTGCTAAAAATTAACAAATATGATGATAATAAATAGTTTCGAGCAGTAAATAAGCATTAAGTGCATATAATATAAATTAAGTTAATAAAATAATAAACGAATATCTCTACTGCACTAAATACACATAATTTGAACTATAATCTTGACAAAAAATGAACGGATAATTTTCGGATGCGGATGTCTTCATATTCGCATCCGCATCCGTTTCTAATATCGGATATTTATTCGCTTTTCGGATGCGGATACGGACGGATTTCAGATTTTTCGGGTATCCATTGACGACTCTTAATAAAATCATGGAAAACCTTTACCTTGTTATTAGACAAAACTTTGTACTGGAAAGACAGAGTACATGTACTCCCGTAGCCATATATATATAGAAGATCTGAAAAGGAGAAGGGGATTTTCACCTCAAGTGATCATTTGTGCAGGGTAATAAGTTTTAAGGACACTACTTTTGGAAAATTAGTTTTAAGGACATTTAACAGGAAAAAGATAAAAGAATGTATCATTTTCAGTTATACAGAAATAATGATAAAAGAATTTATCATTTTTATGTATAACTTAAAAAGATAAATGAATTTATCATTATGTTGTAAATTGTCCTTAAAACTAATTATTCAAAAGTGTCGTTCTTAAAACTTAGTACCCTGCAAATAGAAGCCCTTCAATCTAATTTCCACAAAGGGGAATTGTTGTGCTCTTGTCAAACAATAATTTAGTAATTATTTTGCATTAGGTCCTGTAGAATAGAACGAGTATGTCATACTTAGAGAGAAGGGAAAGGTTCAGTTGATGTGTGATTCACACAAGAGCATTGAAATGAATGTTACTGAGTTGCATAAGATTCCACTGAATTTCACTCAGGTTTGATCGTTTGTTCTTTTGCGCGCTTATTTAGACAACAACATTTCTTTCACAAAAATCACATTACTTCGTTTCACAGTTATTTATCAAATGCTACGGTTTTACAAATTTTTTGAATTAATGCTATTAAACTAACCCTTCACCGGTGAAATTAAAATTAGGCCCAGCAAGGCATTTAATACAACTAGCTCATCTTCGTCGTAATCATCTTCTTCAGCTAAGGATATTGTATTGCTTTTCTTCACTTCTTTCTATTTTGGATTTCTAAATTCAAGTTTATATTTATCTGTTACTTGGACATAGCTAGCAAATATTTTTTTCCCCTGGTTAATTTTATTTTGTTGATCAAAGCTTCTACTTTTCTTGCATGTTTCTCTTCTTGAGGGTAAATTCCAGTAATCAGACTTTTGTTCCAATACTTTTTCCCTTGCGATTGAGTGATCACTAATCATGTTAATAACTCATATTTTTTGCTTTTTCTATCTGCTTGCTTAGTAAGTGCCTCACATGCACAAAATATAATTCAAAATGCACCATACAAGTTCCATTATCTTTATTCATAGACATAGGCTTGGACGTTGTCCTATTCAGTTTTTCCTTTTATTTCCCATAACCAGGTTTCGGTGCTTGCTGATGATATCCTCAAAAATATCAAATTTTATACACTGAGGATTTTTTACAATAGGTTCCACTCTTTTGTCCAATCCTTTCCAACAGTGCCAACAATACTATCACCTGAGGTGTTGATACCTTGTATTTTGTTAGTTTAAACTTATATTACTGTTTAAATAAATAAATAAATAAATAAAAACCGGGGCTCATTTTGTATGCCTTTTTAAAGATAGTTGAAAGAGAATCCAAGTCTGGGGGTAAGCTTGGTGATCTGGATGCATATGAGATTGAAGGAGGCGAAATAAAATCTAAAATACTTCAAAATTTTCCAGAGTTTCAGTTTTGTTGTGCATGCCCATCTATTCATCGCTATGCTGAGATATTAGACCGCAACTTTGGCAGTGTAAGATTATTTTGTGCAATTCACTTCGTTTGATCAAGAATAGGCATGCATTTCTTTTTTCTATGATCAAATACACACTGATCTCAACACTTATATCAAGAATTGTTCATCGAAGTCCTATCTGATTCTCTAAACAAATATTTGGCAATCGAAAGTAAAAGAGATTTTTCCTTTTTTTTAGTTGTTTTTTTTATTTTCAAAAATGTATTCTTCAGTTTTGTTGAATTATTTTCCTTCAAGTAGATTCAAAAATAAGCATTGAAAGTCTTTTATTTGTCTATACCAACATTGACTTTTTCAATTTTGCTTTTAAAAAGCAGTAAAGTTGTCTATCTGAAATTTATTTAAAGGAACCCCAAGTGACCACATATTATCTTTTCTGGAAACAGATCCCCACCAAACTTTCCAGAAGTCATATTGTCTGAAGAAAAGTTCCTAAGAGTAACTCATTCAGTTAGAAATGAAGTCAACAAAGCGTTTACAACTTTCAGTTATATTGCTACAGGAAAAGATCTGAAGAAATTTTTGATGGTAAGTATTCGTTCTACTTTCTTGTTACATGCTGTGACCAATCTCTTATGCACTATTTTTGTTATCAATTGTGTAGGTAACTAGTGGCTTGTGGGTTCTTTTTGGAATTGGTGGTTGGTTTAATTTTCTTACTCTTTGCTATCTTGGTAAGTTACTCTTTTGAAATAAAAATCTTTGGATGTTCTTAATGTTCATTTCTATTATGACATTAGTTCTGTACTAAATATCTGAAACCCTTTTGGGCTCTAACTCGATTGCTCTTAAATCCTTATTAGTATCCCTTTAGTGTGTTATACTAAAATAATGCTGTAGTTTTATTGCATTATTTTCCTTAATTCTGAATGTTGAACTAAGTTATTTTCATTTGTTTTCAATTAAAAAAAAAGTCCGAACTTTACAAAGGCCAAACAAATTTATGATGATCCAAGTGTTTGACTCAACTTGTCATTCTTTGTCATTTTGTAGTGTTTTTGCATATATGTTATATAAAAGACAATGTCTACAAACACATATTACATTCTGAATCACAACACTTAAATTTAATAACAGATATAGTTATTGAATTAGGAGATTCATTATACTGGTATAATGAAAAATTCTATAAATTAGTCGACTTTATTTATGAAAGTATGGTTTCAAGAAATAAAAAACTCCAACAAATACAACACAATCAAGACTACCTAAAAACTTTCTTACAAAAAATAGATGTATTTGATGTACAAATAAGAAAATTTACAAAAAAAATTAAAGCTTTGAATCTTAAAAGTTTTCCTAACAAACATGATATAATCTCATTAAAGCAAATGATAGAAGAAAATAAACCTAAAGGAATTGAAATACAATCTAAAGATCTGATTTTATAAATCAGAAATCAAGCCGAAACCAATAAAAAACATTTTGAATCTCATATTCAAAAACTTGAACAAATATTATAAGAAATCAAATATATACAACTGAATTGATATGGGTTATGATAATACATGGTATACAGAAGCCACGACTTATGTACACATGATACTTAAACAAAATGAATCTTTAATAGCAGGATACAATGAAGATACATTTTCAGCTAAAGGAGATAATGCACTATGTCTAATGAACAATACTATCATTGCATTGATAACCCATTTACATGATAGATTAGACATAATGGATAAACAAATAACAAATTTATCCAAACAAATAAATAATTTAGATAAATTAACACAAGAAAAAGATTATGAAATTAACCAACTAACAGAAAAAATATCAAACCTAAATTTAGGACCAGTTAGTCCAGGACCAAAGAAAAATAAGAAAACTAAGATAAGCTTCTTGACTTTCAAAAAATTTGATAACATCTGATGAATATTAGACCTTTTATAGGAACCTCTAGCACAATAATGGATAGACCTATTGAAAGTAACAATCTATCTTCAAATAATTGGATTGACAATACTCTGAGAAGATCTTTAAGTTCAGAATCTCAGTTAGAAGAAATAATAAAAATTGATAGTGACTTAGAAGTATTTTCAAATAACCAATTAAACACTTTAAATCCAAGGGAATTATATAGAACGGGGATTTTTACAATAAACACAGGGTCATATAGACACCATAGAGAAGAAATTCTTTCTATCTGTGATGGAAACCAACAAACAATAACTTTAATGTCTGCAGAAGCTATTAAACAATTAAAAATACCAAATTATAAATTAATCCACCTAGGACTAATTATCATAGGAATAAGAGGATTAACAAGACAAAAAATAGGGGCTAAATTATTAATAGTACTAATAGATGACATACATCAATATTTAGAAAAGGCGGTATTTGGAACTATAGAAGTAGATATGAACAATAACATAGGTATAGTTTATATTTCATCCAACTACACAATGAACTTTTACAAACATATAAAAATAATCATTCAAACTAAAGGATTTGAAAATTTTGAGGGAAAAAATATTCTATTAGATATAACATTTCTAGAAAAATGTATGATAAAATATACTCCTAAAATAAAAATAAAACTAGATGAAGTGGTTAAAACATTAACCTCCATTGGAATTAAGTTTTTAAAACCTATGGAAATAGACTCTTCCATACTTGCAGGGCATGAGTGGACAATTCAAAACCCTAATGAAAATAAAAATACACTAAAACCTAATGATGTAGTAACATACATAAATCCTAATGGTTCTATATCCTTGAGATTCAAAGATTATGGACTATCTAATCAAAAAGAAATTGATACTGATGATGAATCTAGTACAGAATTACAAAGAAATTTATAAATGGATAGGATAATTTACCCAAAAGAACTTGGAATAGTCTTAGAATCATTTGAATTATATGAACTAGACCAACAACTAAAACAAAGTAATCAAATAAATAATAACACTTTTATTTATGTATATGATAAAAAAATATTAGGATAAAAACAATACATACATTAGAAACCTTTTTAGATGGTTCTACTAGGTTAATAATAAATAATAATCAATCAAGTGGAAAATCTATATCTGAATATACAGAACACAGAATTAATGGAAGGAACAGGAGAAAGTTCAACTATAACTTATCCAAAGGAGCCTCCCCATAAAATGGACTATCCTCTAGGACATCCTTCTAGAATCCAGGTTAATCCTTATAATAATGAAAATAAAAATTTGAGAACCATAGGTAAAAGAATACCAACTGAAATAACATTTTTTGGAACAAATTCTGTAATCCTTAATGTTACAAAATGTCATCCGCAATTACTAGATACCGATTTGGAACAATGGACTGCTGCAACAGCCAAAGACTATTCAGCAAAGCATCATAGTATAAATACTGGTGAAGAAATGGTTAGAATTGCAGGAAACTACTTAGGAGATATTGCTAAAGGAACATGGGAAGCCTATAAAATCAAATTCCCAAACGAAGTAGCATCCCTTGTAGCATAAGGTGGAAATATATATAATTTTGCTTATTTGATACAAAAAATAATAACTGGCAGAGAAGTAAATACGGGATTGACCCTTAGGCAACAAGAAGCTATGCATGATTTAGAACAAATAGAACTTTTAGATTGGAAACATATAATAAAGTTCTTAAATGAATTCTTATATTATACAACTACTTCTGGTAATTACTATTCTAAAGAAATAGGTGACAGATTATTTTCTAAATCACCTGGTGATTTAGGAAAAGAAATACATAAATCTTGTGATGAAATGTATAAAGGTATACCCCCTACTTATGATACTATAGGAATCAAAATAACTCATATTATATCTGAACTTAAAAAGAAATGTACATACATCCAAATACAAAGAAAATTGAAATATAAAAATTATGGCTTTTGCTCCCAAATATATACTCCATAACAATATGGATCTAAAGAACCTATTATTAGAAAACCTAAACCAAAAAAACATTATACAAAAAGATATTATTTAAGAAGATCGACTGCTAGAAAACCTTACTTGAATAAAGTAGGACACGTTAGAAAATACAATCCTAAGAAACATATACAAACAAAATTACATGCTTTGCATGCAATGAGAAAGGACATTTATCATCCACATGTCCAAAAAGACACAATTTATTTACTAGAGAATCGAACCTAATTGATTTAGTAAAAGAAAATTTACTAGGAATAGCCTCAGATGTTTATGAGACTTCTATTATATACTCTATAATATCGCTCGAAGGTCTAGAAGAACAAGATTTACCTTCTAATTCAGATTACTCCGTAATAGAAGAATTAACAAAAGAACAACTAAACCAAAAAGATTTTTTAGAACAATTCCTTAATTTAATGGATCAAGAAATTTATATACAAGAATTCAAATATAAAATGGAAACAGATACAAACAAATGTTACTTATGTCCCTGTATCCAGCCTTTGACAAAAGATTTAAGTGCAAAAAATGTACCATAGGAATATGTTACATTTGTGCAAGCAAACAAATTGGATTAAATATACCAATTGAGAAAAAGCCACAATACACAAACAAAAATAAAATTAATGAAGATAGAATAAAGAATCTTGAAGAAAGAATAAACAATTTAGAACTTGACTTAGACGAGGTAAAAACACAATTTCAACAGCTTGAAAAAGAAAAAATGGCCCAAAATCTAAGACAAGATAAAGGAAAAGAAATCATACAAGAATATCCAGACCTAATACATATAAATAATCTTAATACAATTGATCAACCTATACAAATTCCTCTAATCTGTACTATAGAAAACCTAAAGAAATTAAGAATATTAACAATGATAAACATAAAAGGTTTAGAAATTCAATTATTGGCATTTATAGATATAGGAGCCACAAGTTCAACAATAAACTCAGAATTAATACCTCAATATCTAATAACTAAAGCTGCAAAACCAAAAAGAAGTCTCCAATTTGACGGAACTACAACAACAATATCAGATATAATACCAAATGCCCAATTAAGATTCCAAACTACTTGTAATGATTGGTCCGAACATTACAACTTAAAACAAATATGCGTAACTAAATTAAATCTAGGAAATATAAATCTAATATTAGGATTATATTTTTTATTAAGTGACAATGGACATTTTTTGTAACAACCCGAGCTTTTGTGAGAATTTAATATCGTCATTAAACGATTAGAATGCTAGTTATTTGCTCGATTGAGTTTTTGATCGATTGGAATCCTTTGATAAAATGGTTATTTAAAATTGCAATTGGAATTTTTAGAGTTAAAACTCTTTCATAAATTGTTAATTGCTAATTGGGCTTTACAAATTGAAATAGCGTGGCCCATAACTGTTGACACCGTGATAGTATCAGAGGATACCCGACCCCTTTCTCCCATTTTTCATGGGTAACCCTAAATCCAAAAATCAAAACGAGAAATAAAAATGGTGGTCGTTCCCTTCTTATTCAATTCGAACCCGTCCCCTTCATTTCCTTTTCATTGCCAACCCTAAAGAGTAATAACGAATAGAAATGGCGGCCACTAAATTGCTTTGATTCGTTCGTTCAAAAGCTAGGGTTTCTAGAGAAGGCGCCACTGTGTCGAATCAATGGCAGATGCTTCGATTTCTTCGATCTTCATGACTTCGACTCGTAGCTGGGCTTCTTGTAGCTTCGCTCGCAACTGCGTAAGGCTAAGGTGAGTAATGGTTAATTACTCACATCTAATTCAGGTCGATTCCATATATAAGTGTTAGTTTGGGGATATTGTTTTGTTCGACTTTCATCCCAGTTCGATTGATCTGCTGTTTTATGTATTCGATCATTAACAGTTGCTTTAGTTTCTTTGTTGGTTCTTGAAAATACTACTCATATCTTTGTTCGATTCTAGCCCTGATCACCTCGGCTTTGAACTGGTGATAAACTTCGGTTTTGAATTTGGTTGTGTTTCAATTCGTTTCTCACCTGACTTTGGCATTTCTTGGCTTTGTTCGAACTACCTTTGACACTTGCTCATTTTAGTGCTGTTCATTTGATACAGATATATATGTGTGTACATATATATATTTGTATTGCTTGGATTTGAATTTGTTAACCTTGGTGTTGTTCATCCTTATGCCGTGTTGGTCTATTCTGCATTGTTGTTACTGTTATGTTGAAATTGTTTTGAACTGGTGCACTGATTCATGTATATGTGAGTCTGGTTGCATTACATATTGCATATGTTTCGTTTAAATTGAAGACTGGTACTGATTTGAGTCTGCATTGTTAGTTTTGAAATTCTGGGCTTGCACGGGAACTTGTATTGTATGGATATATATGTATATACAAACATTCATGTATGTATATATATATAGTGGTTGTATGCATTGTTGGTCATCCTACTTTATATATATTAGTGTGATCACTAGCTTGTTGTTGCCTCTGTTGTCATTGCCATGTTGCATTGTTACGATCACTAGCTTGCTGTTGCCTCTGTTGTCATTGCCAGGTTGCATTGTTACTTTTGAAATTTTCAATACTTGTCATTGTGAAGTCTGTTACTTGAGCACATTTGTGGACTTCATACATATAGTGTACGAGTTTGCTCAAACCACTTGCTGGTCAGTTTACGTCTGTTAGTATTTGTTTCTGGCCATTTTTGTTGTTACCTGACTTCGACTTTTGGTTGTCACTGTGGTATGATTATGATGTTAGTGTTGTCCAGTTTACAGTACTATATTTATGTTGCAATATGTACATTCAGGTTTTTGAGGCTGTTTGCATACAGTTGCATTTTAGTCTTCTAATATAGGTATGCATTCATTTTGCACTTGCACTTGTATTTGTTTACACACTTGTGCAAGCTGTTACAGTCTGGACTTGATTTTTCTACCTTCAGTTGTATACGGTGTTGATTTGGCTTGATTGCCTTCGGGTATTTGAAGTTGTAGTTTCTGGACATTTGTTGGTTCATCCCTTGTTGCCTCTGATTTGGTTTGATATGCAGTTTTGCCCTTGTTGGCTTGCATTGTATTAATGCATTTGGGTCTGTTTTCAATTTCACTTGAGTTGAACCCGATTTCGGGGTTTGACCTTGCGATCATTGTGACTTTCATTGAGCTTTTGTGTATCTCCTGCGATAGTGGCGAGGCAGTACACGCGTGCGTGTACTGCAGCCCTATCAGATTTGACAGTTTTAAATTGATGTTTCGATTTGTTGAATTGTTTCGTTGGTTAATTTCAAATAGTTTGGAGTTGTATTCTGATTCGGTTTGTTGATTTGTCGTTCAACACTGCTTAGTGTTATATCTGTCGTTATCCAATTCTCGTATCGAGAGTTGGATATACGTGATTTCTGTGACTATCATCTATTTGAGATTATTATTGCTTCTATGCACTAATAACTGAGTTTGAATTAGACTGACCCGTGTATTATTTTCTTTTGAATTTAATACTCGGGTCAGACCCGAGTTATTTCAGGTTGTAGATTTTCCTCTTTGAGTTGCTGTTCAGGATATGAAGACTTTTCACACCTTCTGAAGTTGTCAGTGTCATTTTGTAGTAGTCGTGTCATTGTATAGAACGATATGTATTCATGTATATTAGTCGATAATGTACTTGTATATATAACTTCTAGAGTCGACAGTTGTAGTTGTATCATATGTATTGTGTCAACTATGTATTAACTGACATCAGTTATATATATATGAGACTTTTGTTCTTATCTGTGTTCCGCATTTATATTATCTGTGTTATTGTTATATCTAATATCCTAAACTATTATGAACTATCGTAGTTTGTTTTATACTGATAATTGGGTGTGTCGATGGGAGTAAATAAATGATAGATGAAAAATAAAAAGTATATACCACTCCTATCGAGATAACCAATATTAGTGTAAGGTCAACTACGGATGGTCGCTCCTATCCAACCTTATTCTTCGTAATAATAGATAGTATTTCTTTTAATACTCTTTGTTATTATGAGCATAGAGGTGGGGCGTCACAGTTGGTATCAGAGCTTGGGGTTTATGGACATAATATAAAACATAACTTGGATGGAACATATGTTACAACTATTAGTCGACGTTTTATCTGTGATTTGAGTCAAAACTAAAGTTTTGAAATTTTGATGAAATTTTTAAATATCGTTATTTAAAAACAAAAGTGGAATTGTGTTTTGTTGTTTGGATGAAATTGTGTTCTGATGATTTGATTGATTTGTGTTCTATTTATCAGAGTGCGCAGCGGAAACAGTGAAACTGTCTTCGCTGAGTACAACTGATAATCTTTTTGATTTAAGAATCAAAATACGAAATTGATATGAATTCCAATTGTTGTTTACATAGCTGTAATTAATTGTTTCTTTGAGAATTTCGAATCCAAATTGAGGATTCGAAGAAATTGCAGATAGGTGATTTTTGTTGAAATTTCCGCTGGCTTTCTTTTGTACTAATCATCTATTGATTAGATTTTTGCTGTTTTAAATTATCTTCATTGAAGATTCATTTGAATGATTCTTTGTTCATTTTTTAGTACGTGCAAAAATTTAAATTGCACGTTATTGCATTTATTTTACGTTGAACCGATGCTTGGTTATGAAACGTATTTTGTTGCCGTTATTTTTACAACGGAATTTTACACCAATGCTATATTTTGAAGTACGGTGTTTTGTGGCATTTTGATGAATGATAATTCACTGACATTACATTTTGATGTAGATTGTTTTGATGTGATTTTGACGTTTTAAAATTACTGTCGCTTTTGCTTCAGTAACCGTCAAATTTTAAAAGTGGATTTTCTAGCGGTTATTCCGCAATGCTGTTTTGTGACCGTTTTTACGGTATTTTGAGAAGTACAATTTCCTTATCGAAATTGTTACTGATTTGCTGCTTTAATCACGTGATTGGAAAATCATTTTAAAATGAAAATTGTTTTATAAAATTTTAGCAGTTTGCGTTTTCAAAAGAATGAGAAAGCGACTTAAACGATTCAGCAAAATCGAGGATTATGACCCCTTTCTTTTACTGTTTCGCTTAACTCCGGACTTGTTCAGTTGAGAATGCGAATTGTTATTTTTACAAAATAAATAAAATTGTTTCCAAAAAAAAAATTTTTTTTTACAGTTTGCGATTTCAAAAGAATGAGGAAGCGATTTAAACGTTTCAGCAAAATCGAGGACTAGGACCCCTTTCTTTTACTGATTCGCTTAATTCCGGACTTGTCTGTTTGAGAATGTGAAATGTATTTTTACAAAATACACAATTTTTCACTTTCAAGGAAACGATGAAGAGAATCAAACGATTTAGTAAAACACGTGGTATGGGACATGTGCGTTTGCTATTTCGGTTAATTCCGGACTCGTTAATTGAAATATTTGATGATTTTGTGTGCTTTCGAGCCACTCTGCGGACCTTCAGGTCATTTGTTGGGCTTTCGAGCCACTCTGCGGACCTTCGGGTCATTTGTTGGGCTTTCGGGCCACTCTGCGGACCTTCGAGTCAAATACCAGTACTAGACCTTCGGGTCACTCTGCGGACCTTCGGGTCAATCTGATGGGCGCCAAAAATTATGTTGAGTACTTGGTAGGCTTCGGCCACTCTGAGATGCACGTGCGGCGAATTAAAAACTCGCCATCTGATGGGATCGATCCAAGCTTTTATGTTGATTTTCTAGTCTTCTTAATTGATTTCTAGATATTTGTTGTTTCCAATTATCTGCAGGTAATTGGATGTTTGTTGATATGAGTTCTGATTATCGTTTTTGATAATCAGATATTTGTTGTTTCTAATTATCGCTTGTGATAATTAGATATTTGTTGATATGAGTTCTGATTATCGTTTTTGATAATCAGATATTTGTTGTTTCTAATTATCGCTTGTGATAATTAGATATTTGTCGATATGAGTTCTGATTATCGTTTTTGATAATCAGATATTTGTTGTTTCTAATTATCGCTTGTGATAATTAGATGTTTGTTGATATGAGTTCTGATTATCGTTTTTGATAATCAGATATTTGTTGTTTCTAATTATCGCTTGTGATATTTAGATATTTGTTGATATGAGTTCTGATTATCGTTTTTGATAATCAGATATTTGTTGTTTCTAATTATCGCTTGTGATAATTAGATATTTGTTGATATGAGTTCTGATTATCGTTTTTGATAATCAGATATTTGTTGTTTCTAATTATCACTTGTGATAATTAGATATTTGTTGATATGAGTTCTTATTATCGTTTTTGATAATCAGATATTTGTTGTTTCTAATTATCGCTTGTGATAATTAGATATTTGTTGATATGAGATTTAATTATCGCTTTAGATAATTAAATATTTGCTGATTTCGAATTTAATTATCGCTGTAGATAATTAAATATTTGTTGCTTTGAGATTTAATTATCGCTTTAGATAATTAAATATTTGCTGATTTCGAATTTAATTATCGCTTTAGATAATTAAATATTTGTTGATTTGAGATTTAATTATCGCTTTAGATAATTAAATATTTGTTGCTTTGAGATTTAATTATCGCTTTAGATAATTAAATATTTGCTGATTTCGAATTTAATTATCGCTGTAGATAATTAAATATTTGTTGCTTTGAGATTTAATTATCGCTTTAGATAATTAAATATTTGCTGATTTCGGATTTAATTATCGCTTTAGATAATTAAATATTTGTTGATTTGAGATTTAATTATCGCTTTAGATAATTAAATATTTGTTGATTTGAGATTTAATTATCGCTTTAGATAATTAAATATTTGTTGATTTGAGGTTTAATTATCGCTTTAGATAATTAAATATTTATTGCTTTGAGATTTAATTATCGCTTTAGATAATTAAATATTTGCTGATTTCGAATTTAGTTATCGCTGTAGATAATTAAATATTTGTTGCTTTGAGATTTAATTATCGCTTTAGATAATTAAATATTTGTTGATTTGAGATTTAATTATCGCTTTAGATAATTAAATATTTGCTGATTTGAGATTTAATTATCGCTTTTGATAATTAAATATTTGCTGATTTGTGAAATTTGATTATCGCTTTTGATAATCGAATATTTGTTGATTTGAAATTTGATTATCGTTTTTGATAATCGAATATTTGTTGATTTGAAATTTGATTATCGTTTTTGATAATCGAATAATTGTTGATTTGAAATTTGATTATCGTTTTTGATAATTGAATATTGCTGATGTTTGCATTTATTCCGTTTGCTGTCTTCTGATTGTCTTTTGATAATTGGACTTTGTTGAGATGTTGTGAAATTCTTTTATGGAATTAAAAGATTACTTTGGCATTTGAATCCTCGACTTTTATTTTTCTAGCTTAACCAGTTTATGTTAGAAGAATAATAGTGGTTGACGACCTTAATTATGAAAATTGCGGGGACGCAATTTTTATAAGGAGGGGAGTCTGTAACAACCCGAGCTTTTGTGAGAATTTAATATCGTCATTAAACGATTAGAATGCTAGTTAATTGCTCGATTGAGTTTTTGATCGATTGGAATCCTTTGATAAAATGGTTATTTAAAATTGCAATTGGAATTTTTAGAGTTAAAACTCTTTCATAAATTGTTAATTGCTAATTGGGCTTTACAAATTGAAATAGCGTGGCCCATAACTGTTGACACCGTGATAGTATCAGAGGATACCCGACCCCTTTCTCCCATTTTTCATGGGTAACCCTAAATCCAAAAATCAAAACGAGAAATAAAAATGGTGGTCGTTCCCTTCTTATTCAATTCGAACCCGTCCCCTTCATTTCCTTTTCATTGCCAACCCTAAAGAGTAATAACGAATAGAAATGGCGGCCACTAAATTGCTTTGATTCGTTCGTTCAAAAGCTAGGGTTTCTAGAGAAGGCGCCACTGTGTCGAATCAATGGCAGATGCTTCGATTTCTTCGATCTTCATGACTTCGACTCGTAGCTGGGCTTCTTGTAGCTTCGCTCGCAACTGCGTAAGGCTAAGGTGAGTAATGGTTAATTACTCACATCTAATTCAGGTCGATTCCATATATAAGTGTTAGTTTGGGGATATTGTTTTGTTCGACTTTCGTCCCAGTTCGATTGATCTGCTGTTTTATGTATTCGATCATTAACAGTTGCTTTAATTTCTTTGTTGGTTCTTGAAAATACTAATCCTATCTTTGTTCGATTCTAGCCCTGATCACCTCGGCTTTGAACTGGTGATAAACTTCGGTTTTGAATTTGGTTGTGTTTCAATTCGTTTCTCACCTGACTTTGGCATTTCTTGGCTTTGTTCGAACTACCTTTGACACTTGCTCATTTTAGTGCTGTTCATTTGATACAGATATATATGTGTGTACATATATATATATTTGTATTGCTTGGATTTGAATTTGTTAACCTTGGTGTTGTTCATCCTTATGCCGTGTTGGTCTGTTCTGCATTGTTGTTACTGTTATGTTGAAATTGTTTTGAACTGGTGCACTGATTCATGTATATGTGAGTCTGGTTGCATTACATATTGCATATGTTTCGTTTAAATTGAAGACTGGTACTGATTTGAGTCTGCATTGTTACTTTTGAAATTCTGGGATTGCACGGGAACTTATATTGTATGGATATATATGTATATACAAACATTCATGTATGTATATATATATAGTGGTTGTATGCATTGTTGGTCATCCTACTTTATATATATTAGTGTGATCACTAGCTTGCTGTTGCCTCTGTTGTCATTGCCATGTTGCATTGTTACGATCACTAGCTTGCTGTTGCCTCTGTTGTCATTGCCAGGTTGCATTGTTACTTTTGAAATTTCCAGTACTTGTCATTGTGAAGTCTGTTACTTGAGCACATTTGTGGACTTCATACATATAGTGTACGAGTTTGCTCAAACCACCTGCTGGTCAGTTTACGTCTGTTAGTATTTGTTTCTGGCCATTTTTGTTGTTACCTGACTTCGACTTTTGGTTGTCACTGTGGTATGATTATGATGTTAGTGTTGTCCAGTTTACAGTACTATATTTATGTTGCAATATGTACATTCAGGTTTTTGAGGCTGTTTGCATACAGTTGCGTTTTAGTCTTCTAATATAGGTATGCATTCATTTTGCACTTGCACTTGTATTTGTTTACACACTTGTGCAAGCTGTTACAGTCTGGACTTGATTTTTCTACCTTCAGTTGTATACGGTGTTGATTTGGCTTGATTGCCTTCGGGTATTTGAAGTTGTAGTTTCTGGACATTTGTTGGTTCATCCCTTGTTGCCTCTGATTTGGTTTGATATGCAGTTTTGCCCTTGTTGTCTTGCATTGTATTAATGCATTTGGGTCTGTTTTCAATTTCACTTGAGTTGAACCCGATTTCGGGGTTTGACCTTGCGATCATTGTGACTTTCATTGAGCTTTTGTGTATCTCCTGCGATAGTGGCGAGGCAGTACACGCGTGCGTGTACTGCAGCCCTATCAGATTTGACAGTTTTAAATTGATGTTTCGATTTGTTGAATTGTTTCGTTGGTTAATTTCAAATAGTTTGGAGTTGTATTCTGATTCGGTTTGTTGATTTGTCGTTCAACACTGCTTAGTGTTATATCTGCCGTTATCCAATTCTCGTATCGAGAGTTGGATATACGTGATTTCTGTGACTGTCATCTATTTGAGATTATTATTGCTTCTATGCACTAATAACTGAGTTTGAATTAGACTGACCCGTGTATTATTTTCTTTTGAATTTAATACTCGGGTCAGACCCGAGTTATTTCAGGTTGTAGATTTTCCTCTTTGAGTTGCTGTTCAGGATATGAAGACTTTTCACACCTTTTGAAGTTGTCAGTGTCATTTTGTAGTAGTCGTGTCATTGTATAGAACGATATGTATTCATGTATATTAGTCGATAATGTACTTGTATATATAACTTCTAGAGTCGACAGTTGTAGTTGTATCATATGTATTGTGTCAACTATGTATTAACTGACATCAGTTATATATATATGAGACTTTTGTTCTTATCTGTGTTCCGCATTTATATTATCTGTGTTATTGTTATATCTAATGTCCTAAACTATTATGAACTATCGTAGTTTGTTTTATACTGATAATTGGGTGTGTCGATGGGAGTAAATAAATGATAGATGAAAAATAAAAAGTATATACCACTCCTATCGAGATAACCAATATTAGTGTAAGGTCAACTACGGATGGTCGCTCCTATCCAGCCTTATTCTTCGTAATAATAGACAGTATTTCTTTTAATACTCTTTGTTATTATGAGCATAGAGGTGGGGCGTCACATTTTTCCTTTAACAAAGACTATTTACAAATATCAAAGAAAATGACCCTAACTCCTATCCTATCAGAGTATGCGCTAGAGAAGCATGGTGGGTATAAAAACCAAGGAAAACAACCTGAAAAAAATTGCAAATGTAAAATTTTTGGACAATGCTAGAAAAATTGCAGTCATATTGAAAATATAAGCTCAACCCACGATCCAGAACTTGAAAACAACATACAATATGATACTAAATATGATATATCCTCTGAAATGATATACCAGACAAAAATAAGCAAATTATTACTAACTACAGAAGACATAGACCAAATAATTAGTAAATTAGAAAAAATAGAAATTATAGGAGAAACACCTTTAAAATATTGGGAAAAAGTTGCTATTTACTGTAAATTAGATATAATCAATCCAGACAATACAATAAAAACTAGATCTCCAATATATGATAACTGGATGATTGAAGAATTTAAAATGCATATAGAAATATTAAATAAATTCGGTATAATAAGAAAAACAGATTTAAGACATAGGACAGCGGCATTTATAGTACAAAAAGAATATGAAAGAAAATGAGGACAATCTAGAATGGTAATGGATTATACTAGATTAAATGATAATACTAATGAAGAAGGATATTGCATTCCTGACAAAGATGTGTTAATTAACAAAATACAAAACAATTATTGGTTCTATAAAGTTGATTTAAAATATGGTTTTTGGCAAATAAAAATGCATCCAAAATCTATACCTTGGACAGCTTTCACCTGTTCAGAAGGACATTATGAATGGCTTGTAATGCCATTTGGACTAAAAAATGCACCATAAATATTTCAACGAAAAATGGATAATATCTTTAGACATTGTAGCCAATTTACAAGTGTATACATAGATGATATATTAGTATTCTCCAGAAATAAAAAAAAGAACATAGATCTCATTTATATATTATACTCAGATTATCTGAAGCACATGGTTTAATAATCTCTAAGAAGAAAATAGAATTATTCAAAAATACTATTGAATTCTTAGGAGTTAAAATTGGTAAAGGAAAAATAGAATTACAACTCCATATTTTCAAAAAATACTAGAATTTCCTGGTAAAATATAAAATTTGAAACAATTACAGTCATTTCTAGGATTAGTAAATTATGCGAGACCTTTTTTAAAAAGTCTATCTAAATATACAGGACCTTTATATAATAAAGCCAGTCCTAAAGGAAAGAGAGAATTTAATGATGAAGACGTAAAACAAATACAAAAAATAAAAGAATAAGTTAAGAGACTAGACCCAATGACTTTACCTCTTAATACCGATTATTTGATAATAGAAACAGATGGATCATCGTATGGCTGGGGTGGTATTCTATTATCAAAAATAAACAAATTAGAGCCCAAATATACAGAAAAAAATATGTAGATACGCTTCTGGAACATATAAAGAAAAAGAAAACATGACCTCTTTAGATTATGAAATTCTTGCTATAACATACTGCCTGGAAACATTTCGTTTATTTATTATCTCTCATAAAGAAATTACAATCAGGACTGATTGTGAAGCTATAGTAAAATATGTGGATAAAAGGAAAGAAAAATCCATTATAAATAATAGATGGATAAAATTTAGGCATACTATACAAAATTGTGGAACTAAAATTATATGGGAACATATAAAAGGAAAAACAAATATAATTCCCGACTCTCTTTCTAGATTCTTTATTCTAGATTCAATATTGAATTAGAAAAGGAGACTATAGAAATAAAGGATCTCGCTAAAAGTTTAAAGCATACAGATATACATGAATATACTGATTCTATATATGAAAGTTTTGCAGAAATGGCAGCCTCTCTAGACAGCAAAAGATTCCTAACAAGCTATACACAAAATAAATTTGTGACTAAAAACCAGCTAACTGAAGACCAACATTTGATCCTAGATAATATATGGAATATTCCAACTGCTCCCCCGGACAATAAACAGAAAATGAGTATATTATATACGCTGGTAGAAATATTCTCCAGCATATAAAATTGAAAATAATTTTCCCATTATGCTCTATTCAATAGGCCTGATGTAGGAATTTATATAACCTGAGAAAAAAATTGTTCTAAAGATTAAATATATAGAGCAAAATCCCAAATACGGGAGACCAATATACAAATGATACAATAATTTGGATATAGTAAACAAAGCTATAGAAAAAATCCTTGGTAAAGACTATATATTATCAGACTCCATAAAGCAAATAGATTATATAGCCTCAGGCAATCTAATAAAAGGAGAAACATCTTCACCTCCACTAGACCTAAAACCACACACTACCTTTGCAGCTATAACAGCCAAAGAAGTACATAAAGGAAAAATGGTATCCCTCGGAAATTTTATAACCCTTTCACCCATACCAAAATCCACTAAAAAGGAGGAACCATCATCAACCTTTCCTGAACCCCTAAACCTAGAACTATACTTCTTAACCTTTCCTTTAGACCATGATGCAACCTATAAACTAATATACAAAGTTCTGACTAGCATAACAACAAGACAAACTGCAGGAATAAATATCAGTTGGGAAGTTGTCAGAATTAATAATATTCCTTGCACAAACTTATACAAAGATTGTTCAGATTACATGGCAGACTGCAGATGTACTATAATTTCCTCTATGCCCCAGATAGAAATAAAACTTTCGCAATATAAATACTTGGTCCAGAATGATATTGTAGGGACATTTCTCTTCTACTAAACTATGGTATTATAAGAAGAATATATGTAGATACATGGAATTAGACCGATCTGCCAGAACCTCTTGGCTCGATTACTGATTATTTTACAGAAATATTGGATACTGAAATTTGTTTAGAAATAACCTCTACACCTCCACATTTTGGCAAATACATATATGACACTGCCAGACATGTCATAAAAATCAAGGCCTATAATTTTGATTTAAATTATAAAATATGGTAAATCAGACGCCATCCCAAGATATGTCATCAAACAAGATGTACGAGCAGTAAAACTTCGAAAGATATAGAGCATATATTCTGGGCTCTAACCAAGGATGGGACAAAATCGAAGAAAAACAATTTAGTTATATGCTGAAACCCAAGCTATAAAAATATATATCAGTAAATCCATAGAAGAATTTGGACATATTTTCAGATAAATCGACATCTTTCATCCAAAGCCTCACATAATAAATAATTTTAAACGTCTTTCCAATAAACACCAAGTTTAAGAAAGAGAATCGACAAATTCTACAGAGGAATGGTGTAATACTCCACTAAAATAAAGGTTCTCTCTCCAGATAGCCATTATCATGATATATTTGGAATATATGCAGTTGGAAGATGCTTTTCCTTAGTGTCTTTGCACTTTAAATATTTTATTATGTAGAATAGGATAGATGTGTCCTTTGTATAATTATTATATTTGATATTATCTTTTGTATAATTATAAGCTGTCGGTAATACTAGACAGCTGTATGCTAATGTAACTAGTTAGACTGCCTATATATATTGTAGAAGAGTGTGGTGTGAAGCATTAGAAAATTTGTAATTAAAGTTCTATTGTAAAATAACAAGTTTTATTCTCCAAGAAACCTCCAACTTGCATGGCGATTACTTCTTACTTCATGATCTGAAGCTAAAACCTTCCAGTCAGAGCTGAAGGAAGAAAGGATTTAAGCTTTACAGCTATGTAAGATTCTACTTACCTAGATTACTTACTTAGTTTACTTATGGTTATGCTAATTGTACCCAGATATTACATATTTGAAATGTTTTACTTTGACACCAAACACTGAGACCATCCTGATCTCTCTTAACATATAATCCAACAGACGTAAGCTCGTTTAATTTGAAAAAGTATCCGCCTGAGTAAATGATAGGGGAAAATAGTAAGATTAGAGTGACAAGGTGAGGATTTTGCTAGTTAAGAAACAGGTTTTTGGTAATAAGTTAAAATATTTCCAAACATGGTCATATCTGAGTATGATTATCCATAAATCTAAGTAATTCTTTGTCAAGTTAATTTTGGTAATACAGTATCTTTAATACTTTAAATCTTTTTTCTGATTATTCTAGAAAGCTCTGATTACTTTCTCAAGCAAATCAAAACAACTCTAATTTTTGCCATATAAAAACATTTTATAAAATTCCAGAAACATTTAAAACAATTTATTTTCCAACAGAAAAACAAATGGAAATACTTTAGCAACATTTAGAAGAAATTTTTTTAACAAAACTATTTCATATAATGAACGGCTTAAACATAAATGAAAAAGAACAGTATGAAATTGCTACTATATTCAAAGACAATCTAGGTAAGTAGAATCTTACATAGCTGTAAAGCTTAAATCCTTTCTTCCTTCAGCTCTGACTAGAAGGTTTTAGCTACAGATCATGAAGTAAGAAGTAATCGCCATGAAAGTTGGAGATTTTTTGGAGAATAAGACTTGTTATTTTACAATAGAACTTTGATTACAAATTTTCTCATGCTTCACACCACACTCTTCTGCCATATATATAGGCGGACAACTTATAATTACACAAAAGATAATATCACATATAATAATTATACAAAGGACACAATTGTCCTATTCTACATAATAAAATATGTAAAGTGCCAAGGCACTAAGGAAAAGCATCTGCCAGTTGCATATATTCCAAATATATCATGATAATGGTTATCTAGAGAGAGAACCTTTATTTTAGTGGAGTATTACATCATTCCTCTTTAGAATTTGTCGATTCTCTTTCTTCAACTTGGTGTTTATTGGAAAGACGTTTAAACTTATTTATTATGTGAGGATTTGGATAAAAGATATCGAATTCTCTGAATAGATGTCTGAATTCTTCTATGGATTTACTGATATATATTTTCATAGTTTGGGTTTTAGCATAAAACTAAAAATTCTTTTTCTTTGGCTTTGCCTCATCCTTGGTTAGAGCCCAGAATATATGCTCTATATCTTTCGTAGCTTGCTGCTCATACATCTTGTTTGATGACATATCTGGGGATGGGTCTGATTTACCCATGTTTTTTAATTTAAATCAAAATTATAGGCCTTGATTTTTATGACATGTCTGGCAGGGTCATATATGCATTTGCCAAAATGTGGAGGTGTAGAGGTTATCTCTAAACAAATTTCAGTATCCAATATTTCCATAAAACAATCAGTAATCGAGCAAAGATGTTCTGGCAGATTAGTCTGATTCCATGTATCTACATATATTCTTCTTATAAAACCATAGTTTAGTAGAAGAGAAGGGTCCATAACAATATCATTCTAAACCAAGTATTTATATTGGGAAAGTTTTATTTCTATTTGGGGTATAGAGGCAATTATAGTACATCTACAGTCTGCCATGTAATCTAAACAATCTTTGTATAAGCTTGTGCAAGGAATATTATTATTTCTGACAACTTCCAACTGATATTTATTCCTTCAGTTTGTCTTGTTGTTATGCTAGTCAGAACTTTGTATATTAGTTTATAGGTTGCTGCGTCATGGTCTAAAGGAAATGTTAAGAAGTATAGTTCTCGGTTTAGGGGTTCAGAAAAGGTTGATGGTGGTACCTTTTTAAAGGATTTTGGTATGGGTGAAAGGGTTATAGGATTTCCGAGGGATACCATTTTTCCTTTATGTACTTCTTTGGCTGTTATTGCTGCAAAGGTAGTGTGTGGTTTTAGGTCTAGCGGAGGTGAAGATGTTTCTCCTTTTATTAGATTGCCTGAGGCTATATTATCTAGTTGCTTTATGGAGTCTGATAATATATAGTCTTTACCAAGTATTTTTTCTATAGCTTTCTTTGCTAGATCCAAATTATTATATCCTTTATATATTGGTCTCTCATATTTGGGATTCTGCTCTAAATATTTAATCTTTGGAACAATTTTTTCCCAGGTTATATAAATTCTTGCATCAGGCCCATTGAACAGAGCATAATGGAAAAAAAATATATTTTCTGTGCTGGAGAATATTTCTACCAACGTATATAATATACTCATTTTCAGTTTATTGTCCTGGGGTGCAGTTGGAATATTCCATATATTATCTAGGACCAAATGATGGTCTTTAGTTAGCTGGGTTTTAGTCACAAATTTATTTTGTGTATAGCTTTTTAGGAATCTTTTGTTGTTTGGAGAGGCTTCCATTTCTGCAAAACTTTCATATATAGAATCAGTATATTCATGTATATTTGTATGCTTTAGACTTTTATTGAGATCCTTTATTTCTATAGTCTCCTTTTCTAATTCAATAAAGAATCTAGAAAGAGAGTCGGGAATTATATTTGTTTTTACTTTTATATGTTCCCATATAATATTAGTTCCACAATTTTTTATAGTATGTCTAAATTTTATCCATCTATTATTTATAATGGATTTTTCATTCCTTTTATCCACATATTTTACTATAGCTTCACAATCAGTCCTGATTGTAATTTCTTTATGAGAGATAATAAATAAACGAAATCCTTCCAGACAGTATATTATAGCAAGAATTTCATAATCTAAAGAGATCATGTGTCCTTTTTCTTTATATGTTCCAGAAGCGTATCTACATATTTTTTCTGTAGATTTGGGGTCTAATTTGTTAGTTTTTGATACTAGAATACTACCTCAGCCATACGATGATCCATCTGTTTCTATTATCAAATAATCTGTATTAAGAGGTAAAGTCATTGGGCCTAATCTCTTAATCTTTTATTTTTTGTATTTGTTTTACGTCTTCATCATTAAATTCTCTCTTTCCTTTAGGACTGACTTTATTATATAAAGGTCATCTATATTTAGATATTTTAAAAAAGGTCTCGCATAATTTACTAATCCAAGAAATGAATGTAATTGTTTCATATTTTATCAGGAAATTCTAGTATTTTTCTGAGAATATGATGTTGTAATTCTATTTGTCCTTTACCAATTTTAACTCCTAAGAATTCAATAGTATTTTTGAATAATTCTATTTTCTTCTTAGAGATTATTAAACCATGTGCTTCAGATAATCTGAGTATAATATATAAATGAGATATATGTTCTTTTTCTATTTCTGGAGAATACTAATATATCATCTATGTATACACATGTAAATTGGCTACAATGTCTAAAGATATTATCCATTTTTCGTTGAAATATTTGTGGTGCATTTTTTAGTCCAAATGGCATTACAAGCCATTCATAATGTCCTTTTGAACAGGTGAAAGCTGTCCAAGGTATAGATTTTGGATGCATTTTTATTTGCCAAAAACCATATTTTAAATAAACTTTAGAGAACCAATAATTGTTTTGTATTTTGTTAATTAACACATCTTTGTCAGGAATGCAATTGTAATGAAAAATTAGGGATTGATAACAATTCAACACCACGGTGCGCTGCGGAAGCGATTTCAAATCAAGACCTAGTATTGTCTATTTGAATACCAATGCAACTTAAAAAAGAATTATGCAGTCTCACAGAAAAATAACAGAAATAAGAGACAGAAGATTTAACGTGGTTCGGATATGAATATCCTACGTCCACGGAGACCCAATAACTTTTTATTTCACTAAAGAAAGGAGTACAAGAGAAGAAAGAGTTATGGTGGATACTACACTTGCTTGTACATATGAAGATATAATTCCTTCATTTAAATAGACTCAATGAAGGAGTTACTTAGGGATTAAGAAAAAATAATTTATAGATTATGTTTTGAAACCTTTCCAAATATCCATGATTTAATTTCTACGTAAATGGATAATGGTGATTGGTTTCCATAATTTTCCTTGATTGAATCTCCATCGGCAATTTCTTTCTTCACATAACAAATTGACTAATTAATTGATTTCCTTCAAAATATCCTTTCATATACCAACTAAATTAATTGATTTGATTGAATCAATTAATCAATTTCTTTCCTCTTTAACAGATATTTGAATCATCCAAATTCAACACTCCACCTTGATTCAAATATAACAATCTCTCTTCATCATCTTATCATCAAGCAATCGACATATAAGTTGTTGGGTCTAGCGCCCCATGGCGCTCAAGTAACAGGTATCAAACTGTTCAAGTTTGAGCAATGCTCAAACTTGTCCTTAGGAAGTGACTTTGTCATCATATCTGAAGGATTATCCAAAGTACTCAGTTTCAACAATTTGATCTTGCTTCGTTCTTCCTCAAGCATAAGAAAGAAACCTCTAACATCAATGTGCTTCGTCCGTGAACTATAAGCTTGATTTTCTATAAGATGAATCGCACTCTCACTGTCTGAAAATAGCTCTACTGTCCGCTGCACCATTGAAAGATCATCCAACAACTGAAGTAGGTATAATCCTTCTTTTGTTGCTTCCACAATCGATATCAACTCTACTTCGGTAGTCGATAAAGCTACGATAGACTACAGCTTTGATCTCCATGAAATCGAACCTATGCCAAGTGTAAAAACATAGCCCGACACTGACTTCCTAGCATCTCTATCCCCAGCATAATCAGAATCACAGTATCCTCTAAGAAAGATGTCACCATCCACTCCACCATATAACAAGCCCACCAAAGAAGTGCCTCGAAGATATATAAGAATCCACTTCACAGCTTGCCAATGCTCTTTGCCTGGGTTAGACACATATCGACTCACAACACCCACTGCATGGGCCAAATCTGGTCTTGTGCACACCATCGCATACATAAGCCTACTAACAGCACTAGAATAAGGTATATCAGCCATATACCTCTTGTCTTCTTCCGATGAGGGAGATAAGTCTTTTGACAACTTAAAATGAGAGCCCAATGGAGTGCCAACCGGTTTGGCTTTCTCCATTCCAAATCGAGCGATGACTTTCTCGATGTACTGCGTTTGAGTGAGCCTTAACTCTCTCTGCTTTCTATCTCTACAAATCTCCATACCCAATATTCTTTGTGCTTTTCCCAAATCCTTCATATCAAACTCCTTGCTAAGTTCAGTTTTCAACTCCATAATTCTTACCATACTCCGAGATGCAATTAACATATCATCAACATATAACAACAGATATATTAAATCATTATCACATCTCTTGAAATAAACACACTGGTCTTTGAAGCTTCTAGAATATCCTTGTGAAAGCATAAACTCATCAAATCTCTTATACCATAGTCTAGGTGACTGTTTTAGTCCATATAGAGATTTGTTAAGTTTACAAACATAGTCAGGCCTGCTACTATCAATGAACCCCTTCGGTTGCCGTAAATAAATTTCTTCATCCAGATCACCATGCAAGAATGCGGTTATGACATCTAGTTGCTCCAACTCCATATCATAATGAGCCACTAATGCCAATAGAATGCGAATGGAGGTATGCCTAACAACTGGAGCAAAAATGTCATGATACCCAACTCCCTTTTTCTGAACATACCCCTTTTGATGACGCAGCGGATATTACAAAACGATCTTCGATCGGTGAAAGTAGTAATCGGTGGATTGGAAGATACTGAAATGCCCGAATTCGTTGATCCGAAGATACCGAACTCTAGCTATCTCGAACTCGTTGATCGCGCACGATACCGGGTTCAAAGATCTTCAATTCTTCAAGCGTTGATCAAGCGCACTTGATTCCGCGAATCGGCTTCTACAATCGTTGAATCGAGCGCACTCGATTATCCGAAAGAGGAGATAGGAGAGTACACTCAACTACCAATTTAGATGAAAGCACACAGCAATCAAAAGAGAATTTTATTCAAAAATCAACAACATTTTACAAATGAGAGTCTCGGCCTATTTATAGGCATTTTACAAATCACACAAAAAAAACAACAAAAATATTACAAGTACTAAGTCGGTTCCGAGTTATAGCTTCCGACCTACGACTTACCAGAAGACGTACGACTTAACAAAGACTCCCACTCAACAGTTACAACTTTACAAGCCTTCAGCGACTTAACAAACACAGAAAAAAAATCAAAGAAAATACAAGTACTTAGGTCGGAAACGACCTACGACCTAACATGGCGCGACTTAAGAACAGACACGACTTAGTATAGGTCGGCAGTGACCTAACAGTTCATATTACAGTGCAACCAACATACAAGACAAACATACGACTTAAGAACTATACAATCTCACGACATAACATTTGTATCTATCAGTGACCTAAAGAAGCAACGGTCCAGATTAACTCGGCAGAGAAAAACAACGGCAACAGGCTTTCGCGACTTAAACATGCGCATCCCAGATCAGCGACCTAAAGAACTCAACGGTAGAGATTAACTCGCAGAAGATTCAACGGCATCCAGCTGTAGCGACTTAAAGATAAGACCTTGCGACTTAAGGATCATAACTTCGCGACCTAAGACCATAGCATCTTCAGGCGACTTAAGAAAATCAATGGCAGAGATTAACTCGTCAGAAGATTCAACGGTATCCAGAGCTTTGCGACCTAAAACAAAAACGGTATCAGAAACTTCACGACCTAAGCCTTGCGACTTAACTCCTGACTCGTTAGGTCGTTCACGACCTAATACTTCACCAATTTGTTGTAACGACCCGCCACTCATTCTTCAGAATGACGTATCGTCAATAAGAAAGAAAGGGGTAGAAGAAGAAAGGAAGAGAAGAGAGAAAGAAACAACATTAGAATCTCACACAGCGGAACGAATAAATTATATTAATAACATAAACTGTTACATAGTATACAACACTTATCAGAGTTATACAACATATACATCACATACTAGACAGTTATAAACATCTGTCTAGTTATTACAACTCGATACAATACAAAACACTATCATAGAGATAACACAGCGGAAACTACTATCTATCTACAACGCTGAAGCCTCCTGCTCCATTACTCCTCCAGATTACTCGTCAAAGCTAACCTGAATCCCTTGGCTACTCGTAAAAATTTGGGTACCCAAGAGTTTATAAAACAGAAAATAAACACTTGGGTCAGACATGGGTCTGATGTGAGTAAACGGGTTAAACTTGCTTAACTTCAAAACCTTTTGAAAACAAAGGTATCACGTAAGACTTCCCACACATAAACATGGAAAAGTTTTTACCTTACGCTAACCAAAACATTGATAGGAAATCCGGTTATATTATAATAGGTCTAGGGTTTCCAAGTAAATAAGAAATAGCTGAAATTGTTACATTATTAAATTCCAGCATACTAGCCAACAAAGTGGGTTATACAATCAAGTCCGTTATCACTTATTGGAAATTGGATTCCATACAATGGCAGGGCTACCGGGGTACCGCCCATCACAGTACGTGGCCTAGATCACCGTACCGAGGATCACTCCCAATCCCCTGCAACACAAGGCCGGAACATCCCTTACTGGATAATTCCCGCACAAGATACCTCACGGTTGGGATCAGCAACCGCACACACTAAGCCGAAATAAGAAGGGACTTCTAGACAGAGGTAATCTTGTCCTACTTGGGTGCTACCCACTAACCTTGCTGCACCTCCCCTGTTTTAGCCATTCCCGGTTTGTGAGGCTTGAGGTCACGATTACCTTAGAAAAGAACACATCACTTAGAATGCTCATCGTCCACCTGACGATGTGCTAAAAGCATTCAATCCATATAAGTTCGTTCCGGGTTCGAACGAAACCGAAGGCATTATCTCGTTACACTCGTTTTGGAATCACCCTCAGAGTTAACGACAATAACCCTTGCACTCTGAATCTTCATCTTCACTTGATTCACGACCTATCGTTAATTTGGATCGATGTGGTATTCGGGTCTCCAGACCTGGAAATCCGGTATACGGAAACCCGATCCCGGTCTCATCGAAATCCAAAGCGTATCTTTTAAGGCCAAGTTGTTTTAAAGGTTAAAACAAATTCAATTCATTATCTTTATACACAAAGAAAGATAATTCACAACAGATAATCAACATTATCAGATAATCCATACAATTCAACTAACATCCATATCATACAGCATATATCTCATCAGAGATATCAATCAATGCCAAGTATTCAATACTATCACCCATTCATAAGTAATGATTTATATCATCTCTAATTAATTTAAATTGAATTAAATTAATTACTTCATTTTATAAATCTTGCTTACTTAACCATTAATTAATTACAATTTAATTAATTAATTATCTTCTAATATTTCATTTCAATTAATCATCTTTGATTAATTATCTTTTAATTACATCCAAGTAATTTATCTTTAATTAATTATTTAAATTAATTATCCTTAACCACTTATAGTAATTAACCTTTAATTACTTCATTAATTAATTTACTAAAATTAATTAACTTAATCAACTATAATTAATTACATTAATCCTTAATTAATTACATTGATTAATTACTTCATTTATTAATTATTACTTAATTAACCAATCTTAATTACATCATTAATTATATTAATTAATGATCCTTAATTACAACTTAATTATTAATTACTTAATTAAATTAATTACATTAAGTAATTAATCTTTATTTAAACAACATTTATTAATCACTCTTGATTAATCTCATCTAGTAA
This sequence comes from Allium fistulosum, assembly GCA_030737815.1. Taxonomy (NCBI): domain Eukaryota; kingdom Viridiplantae; phylum Streptophyta; class Magnoliopsida; order Asparagales; family Amaryllidaceae; genus Allium; species Allium fistulosum. The sequence continues at coordinate 185,362,344 of CM060902.1, read as the reverse complement.
TTAACTCCCCTTAATTACTTTCATTAACTAAATTAATTACTTCCTTAATTAATTTCTTAATTAATCCCTTGATTTATTATTCAAAGTAATTAACTCAAATTACTTCTATTAATAAAATCATTATGCAACTAATTACTTCCAGTAATTATCTTATTATTTACTTCTCTAAATAATCTTACCTTAATAATTACATTAAGTAATTATTATCAAATCATCTCTTGATTATTCTAAATTAATTAAACTTAATTAATTAATTTAACTAAATCAAATAACTTCAATTAATTACAATAAGTAATTTATCCTTAATTACTTCCATTAAGTAATTCATTTAAACAAATTCTATATTTGATTATCTTTAAATTAATTAATCTAATTAATTATTAAAATTAATCCCATTAATTAATTATTTAATAATCCATAGTTAATGACCTCATTAACTATTACTTAATTACTTTCCTTAAGTAATTAACTTATATTAATTATTATTAATTCTAAAGTAATAAATCTTAATAACCAATTTATTAATCTCTAATTACTAAATTAATTAAGTGTTAACCATAACTTAATTAATATTTAATTACTTATTAATTAATTCCTAACCATTAATTAATACTCTAATTTATAATTCTTAACTACAAATTAATCATCCCTAATTAATTTATCTTAATCATAAATAAATTAGTTTAAACCTTTAATTACCTATTTAATTAATCCAAATGATTAATTAGTCAAATAATTTAATTATCCAATAAATTTTCTAATTAATTTAATGAATATAAATCTCTAACTACTTTAAGATAAACCTTATTCTTATTGATAAACAAGTTATCATTTACAATTCATATTTGAAACATCCATTTCAAATCTACTTTTTAATTTCATTTTAAATTCTGTATTTAAAATGAATATCAATTTATTTTAACTAAGTTTTTAAACCCAATTTAAAAACTTTTACTTATTAAAAATCTTATCTCTTATAAAAGAAATTTAAGAAGAGTTTAAACCAATTTCCTTTTTAATTTCAAACAATTTAAATCTATCTACCATTTAAAACCTATTTAAAATATATAAATTTATAACTTATTTATTTCAAATCTTTAAGATTCAAAACCAACTTGAATCTACATAGTTAAATTTTTGATTTAAATTCTAGTTTAAAATTTTCTTTACAATTTAAACCCAGATTAAAGTTTTAAAAACCAGGCAGTTTTAAAAACCTGTCAACACAAAAGTGCTCGAGTCTAACCTAATCTGCTTTGAGTCTCCACCCTAGTTTCCCCGAGTCTCCCTCGCAAAAACACTCAAAAGTCTCGAGTCCTTCCTGGTCACTTGAGTTCAACCTTCCAGCTCCAACAACTTCGAGTCGCACATCAAAATTCCCGAGATTCCCACGAACAAAACCTGAGACTCGCATTTGCCTTCTCCAGTAAAACAGACTTCACCCAGATACATCCTCGATCTCGTGCACGTGCACGGTCACCGGCGCCAACTCCGACCAACCTCGAGTATCTCCACAAGTCGACAATCCATCCTAGACCAGAATCCACCCTCTCGATCATCAAAACTGGAAATGAAAACGAAATCGAGCCTAAAGCCAAACCTGGAACCATCAGTTCGAATTCGCCAAAGCCTGTCAACAATCCTTCTTGCTCGCGATTCCGACCATCAGAGAAACTAAATCTCTGGCCATGCCTACATCTATACCTAAACTTCCATTCCCCAAAGTCTTAGAACACTCGATCCACTAGATATACCACAGTGATCAAATTAACAAGACTCGTTAAAACTAGGGTTCTAGCAAATAATCCACTACTGCTACCTTAATCTTGAATTAAACACTTTCCAGATAATTTTCCTACCATCACCATTCATTCCTCTATCATTTTTGAAGAATACAACATTTCAAACCATAGAGATCAACAGAACTACCCAAAAATCCATTTTTAACTTAAACCAGAACTGCACCTTCAATTCTAAACTAAAAATTGTGATTTTAATACTAAAAATCATGTTATAGCTTATGCATTCCATTTATAATCCTGGATTTACGAATTTCAATGTTTAGGTTTTCACTTATATAGACATTGCTCTGTTGTTTTTTTAGTTTACAGAGACACTCAGGTTTGAAGTTGGACTTAATTAAATTTTAAACTTTAGTTTATGATGAAACAAACTAATTTTGTTTAAAACCTAAATTCTAACAGAGATCAAATAAGGAGATAAGGAATTTTGATCAAGATCTGAGCTTAAAAACAATATAAAACAGGGATGTCACTCATATAACAGGCATGCACATATAACAATTCATCCATATATACATAGAAACAAACTCACATATATAATTATATATCAATACATAGATATGCAGAACTACTTATAAATATTGACATGCAACCATCTTTCATAACTTAAACTTTTAAAAATAGTGATGTTACTCACCTGATTTGTATGAACAGAGGCAGTTTAACTTTGCAATAGCTTTTTGAAATTTTAAACTTGGAACTGAGAACTTGAATTCCTTAGCTTTTGAAAACTGGAATTGATAAAATGCTTGAGTCTGGAAATTTTAATACTTTCAACACTTGAATCTTGATTCGTTGAAGAATGCATGTTGCTTCCAGATTGCAAATGAATGCAAACAGGCTTTTGAATTTGATTCCAGGTTTAAGAAATAATGGTTTCAGATTTGAATTTAGAGGAGATTTGATTCTAGTTTGAGAAGATCTTCAGATTTGTTTGTGGAAATTTCAGTTTTGGTTTGAGAAGATGACTTCGGTTTGAACATTTTCTGGTTTGAGAATTTTTGTCTTTGCAAATGAAAAAGATCAGAAAAGAAAAAGAAGAGAGGAGGTGAAAGTTTATATAGGTTAATTTAGATTTTATTTAAATTTAAAGAAAATAAAACAAATGGTTGACACTTGTCTCTACCATTGCTTAATTACCTTACACATGTATTTAACATGTCTTAAAATTATTACACTTGTCTTTTAAGTTAGTTTATATTTATTTTAAATGTAGATAAAAGACTTTACTTAATTTATTAATTACTTATCTATATATATATATATTATTTTAAAGAAAATAAAACCAATTATATATATATATAAATAAAAGCTTACCCATATATTTTAAAATCCAAAACTATTTGAATATTACCTTTTGAATTCTAAATTCAAATCTTCATTCAAATTCAAATTATATTTAAAATCCAATTTAAAGTTAATTTTAAACAACACATTCAATTTGAAATAACAATCCTATTTTATTAAAATCTATTTATATCTATAAAACAATATATTATTAATATTGTTTGAAACAAATAAATATTCATTGAAGAAGATTATTAAACCAAATTAAACATTTTTAATAAAGATTATCAAATCAATTTAATTATTTAAACAGATTATTAAATTGATATTGTCCAAAATTCCGGGATATTACATTTGTTTTGCCTTTCCTCTGGGTGACTCGTTAGGTCGGTTTGAAGACTTAACTAAGTCATATCTCGTCATCGACTTATCATTTGTTGTTCCTGTAGCTTTAGGTCGTGACCCAGCACCTCCCTTAGGTCGTAGCTCAGTTCCTCCTAGTCTGTTAGGTCGTAACATGTGATCTTTGGAACTGGTAGGTCGCATACGACCTAGAACTTCAACTTTTAGTGACTTTTTACCAGAACCTAGTTCATTAGCCTCCTCCTTAGGTCGTACCCAACTTACCAACATGATAGGTCGTACACGACTTATGACTTCTTCTTTCTGGGCTGCATCATCCTCCCCAGGTTGAGAAAAATTCGTCCTCGAATTTGTATTTTCTGCTTCCCAAACAAACTCATCCCCATGATATGGTACGAGATGCTTAACATTGAATACGTCAGATGTATACACATCATCTGGCAGCTTCAATTTATAAGCATTTTCATTAATTCGTTTCACGACTTCTATTCAACTTGTTGTAAGCACCCACTGGAAAACGATCTTTCGTTAACACTGCATAAACCATATCTCCTTCGTTAAACTCAACATTCCTTCGCTTCAAGTCTGCAGATCGTTTATATTTCTCATTTGCTTTCTCCAATCGTTCTTGAACGATTTTATGACATTCCGCTAACCCCTCAACAAAATCAGCAGCTTTCTTAACTGTCTTCTTTGATTGTGGCACTACCGTCAAATCCAACGGTCCCTTCGGTAAGCTCGAATAAACAATCTGGAATGGACTGAACCCAGTACTTCGATTCACAGCATGATTATGAGCAAATTCTGCTTGGCATAACTTCACATCCCAACTCTTTAGATTATCTTGAACAAGACACCTCAGCAAGTTTCCCAATGATCTGTTTACCACCTCAGTCTGTCCATCAGTTTGTGGATGATAAGCACTACTAAATTTCAGCTTCGTTCCCACCATTTTCCACAAACTCAACCAAAAGTGACTCAAAAATCGAGTATCTCTGTCCGACATAATAGATTCTGGCAATCCATGAAGTCGATAGATCTCCTTGAAAAACAACTGAGCAACATGAACAGCATCCGCCGTCTTCTTACAAGCAATAAAATGAGCCATTTTCGAGAATTGGTCAACTACCACATAAATGGAATCATTACCACGCTGTGTCCTTGGTAATCCTAACACGAAGTCCATACTCACATCAACCCATGGTTTAGTTGGTACCGGTAACGGCATATATAAACCCGCATTAGTCGCAGTTCCTTTCGAAACTTGACAGATATGACATCTCTCAACAAACCTCTCTATCTCTTTCCTCATTGACGGCCAAAAATAAGATTGAGAACTTAACTGTAACGTACGATCTCTACCCACATGGCCTTCTTCATGTAATTCTTTAACAATCTTCATTCTCAAGCTACAGTCTGGGATGCACAAACGATTTCCTTTAAACAGAAAACCATCCACCAACACAAATTCATCAATGCTTCCTTCCTTTACTTTTTCAACAAATTTCACAAAGTAAGGATCTTCTTCAATCAATTCTGGCAATAATTCAAAACCTGTCACTTCAACTTTCATTGTCGTCAACAAATGACTCCTCCTGCTCAAAGCATCAGCCACACAATTGGTTACCCCTAACTTGTGCTTAACGACAAAAGTAAACTATTGCAGATATGCAATCCACGATGCATGTCTCGCTGAAATCTTATCTTTCCCTTGCAAATGCTTCAATGCTTCATGATCAGTATACAGAACAAACTCCTTCTGAAATAGATAGTGTCTCCAGTGTTTAATAGATTGTACAACAGCATAGAATTCCACATCATACGTACTGTACCTCATCTTCGCTCCTGACAACTTCTCACTGAAATATGCAATTGGACGTCCCTTCTGGCTCAACACTCCTCCAATTCCAACCTTGGATGCATCAGTATGTAGTTCAAACACTAACTGAAAATCTGGTAATATTAGAATTGGTGCAGACGTCAAAAGTTCTTTGATTCGCTCAAAAGCAACCCCTGCTTCCTCCGTCCATGCAAACTGTTTACCCTTCATGCAATCAGTAACAGGTGCCATCACACTACTAAAGTGTGGTATAAACCTTCGATAGAATGAAGCCAACCCATGAAAACTACGAACTTCCGTTATCGTCTTGGGCTGCGGCCAATCTCTGATCGCCTCAACTTTACTCTGGTCCACCTGTATACCTTCCTTCGAGACAACATACCCCAGAAATAAAACACTATGCGTCATGAACACGCATTTCTTTGTTGCAGCATAGAATTGTTCTTGTCGCAATACCATCAGGACTTCCCTCAGATGATTCAAATGTTCCTCTGGACTCCCACTGTAAATCAGAATATCATCGAAATACACCACCACAAACTTCCCAATGAATGGTCTAAAAATTTGATTCATTACCCTCATGAAAGTACTCGGCGCATTGGATAAACCAAATGGCATGACCAACCATTCGTATAGACCCTCCCTGGTTTTAAAAGCAGTCTTCCACTCATCTCCTGGTCTGATACGAATTTGATGATAACCGCTCTTCAAATCAATCTTCGAAAATATAGTAGCTCCGCTTATTTGATCTAACAAGTCATCCAACCTCGGCATTGGAAATCTATATCTCACAGTAATCTTATTCAATGCTCGACTGTCAGTGCACATCCTCCACGTTCCATCCTTTTTGGGTACCAATAAAGCTGGTACAGCACAAGGACTTAAACTCTCCTGCACACGCCCCTGCTCAAGCAATTCCTCTACCTGCCTCCGCAACTCTTCATGTTCCTTCGGACTCATTCGATAATGTGGTCTGTGTGGCAACACAGCACCTGGAACAAGATCTATCTGATGTTGGATATCTCTCAACGGTGGTAACTCCGTTGGTAACTCCTCTGGAAATACATCGTCAAATTCTTTCAGTACTGGTTTTACTTCTTCTGGGATTTCAACCACTTCCTGACTCTCCCGTCCAATCAACAAAAACACTTCAGGTTCCTCCTCTACTTCCTTCACAAACTCCTTCAAAGATAACAAAGTTTTGAGCTCTTCAATCTCCTCCAGCTTGTTTTCCTCCTGTTGTCGCTTCTTTGGAACTAGAGTAATCTTTGTGCCTTCGAACATGAAACTGTAACTGTTGGTTCGTCCGTCATGCTGCACAGCTCGATCATACTGCCACGGTCTCCCTAGCAACAAATGACAAACGTCCATATCGACGACATCACACCAGATTTCATCTTTGTATTTCTTCCCAATTGAAAACTTCACACAAGCTCTACGCCCAACTTTCACTTCACCACCCTTCCTCAACCAAGCTAACTTGTACGGTTTAGGATGTTTCTCGGTTTTCAACTCCAACTTCTTCACCGCTTCTGTAGAGATAATGTTATCACAACTCCCAGCATCAATAACAAATTTACAAACTCTTCCCAGAATAGTGCATGTAGATTGAAAGATATTGTTCCTCAACCAACTACTTTCCTCCTCTTGCTTCGGTGTTAGACAACTTCTCCTCATCATCAATGCATACCCGTCATCTCCTGACAGTAAGTCTTCCTCCTCAACTGGTAAAGAATTAGAGTATTCAGCTTCTTCCTCCTCATCCTCAACCTCAGCTATCATAGCTCTCTTCTTCAGCTTTGGACATTCATTACTTTTATGACCCACTTCCTGACAATTGTAACATTTGAAACCATTGTTAACTTTTGCCTTCTCAGCCTCCTTCACTACTGGTCTACTGATAGGTTTAGAAACATTAGAACTTCCACCAACACCCTTCACTTGATTGTTAGAATTAGTAAACACACCACTTCCCCGTCGTCCCTGTTTCTCCCAAGCCAACGCTTTCTGATGTGCTTCCGCTACAGATCTTGGATCAAACATATTAACCATATCCTGGATCTGTATTCGTAGTCCCCCAACAAATCTAGCTGTCAGTTGTTCTTCCTTCTCTATAATATCATTCCTCGCAATAAGTTGATAGAATTCATCAGCATAGTCGTTAACAGACTTCGTTCCTTGTATCAAGTTTTGCAAACGTTGATACATCAAAGATTGGTAATTGTAAGGTAAGAACGTTGCTTTCATCATTTTCTTCATCTTTTCCCAAGATTCAACTTTTGACTTTCCCATCCGGTCACGTGTAAGCTTGGTTTGTTGCCACCATGCTAAAGCTCTACCCCTTAACCTCGTAGCAACCAACTTCACTCTACGCTGTTCTGGAACTTCTTTGAAGTCAAAAATCTCTTCAACATTAGCCACCCAATCTAGAAACTCCTCTGCTTGCATACCACCTTTGAATTCAGGAATTTCAGTCTTCATCCCCGACTCCCACTTGTGATCATACTCAGAGTAATTTCTTCCTTGTCCTCGTCCTTGTCCTTGAACACTACCACCATCATACTCCTCTTCAAAATCAGATGTATATCGTTGTCTATCTCGTCCACCCATATCTCTACTACCTTCACGCCTACCACCATCATCCCTTCTATCTACATTCCTTCGTTCACGATCATTCACGTTCCTCCCACGCCTTTGATCATTTTCAACACTTCGGTCTCGATTGGAATGTGGCGAGACTCTACTTCCCCCATGGTTAGATTCTGGTGAAACCCTTCTCCGATTTTGATTCATCTCCGTCATAAGCTTCTCTAACCGGCCAATTCCTTCGTTAAGCTTCTCACTAAAGTTTTCATTGATTCTTTGCTCCATCTCATCAGCCTCTTCTCTTCGATACAAAGCTTCTACGTTTTGGTGACGATTAGCTCTCCTTGGCGGCATACTTGAAAATTTCACAACTCTTCAACACTTCAAATTTCAAACACAATTCGGACTTTGATCCAAAATGAAACGGATCGAAAACTTCCACTTTGTAGCAAATCGCGATGACACGATGGACAAAGTTTCGGCCTCCAATTCAAATTCGATCAAACAACTTCAATGCAAGTCGAACACTTCAAAATGATTAGGCTCCAAGTCTCGATCTAGCTATGATTGGCTAGAACAAGCTCTGATACCAAATGATGACGCAGCGGATATTACAAAACGATCTTCGATCGGTGAAAGTAGTAATCGGTGGATTGGAAGATACTGAAATGGCCGAATTCGTTGATCCGAAGATACCAAACTCTAGCTATCTCGAACTCGTTGATCGCGCACGATACCGGGTTCAAAGATCTTCAATTCTTCAAGCGTTGATCAAGCGCACTTCATTCCGCGAATCGGCTTCTACAATCGTTGAATCGAGCGCACTCGATTATCCGAAAGAGGAGATAGGAGAGTACACTCAACTACCAATTTAGATGAAAGCACACAACAATCAAAAGAGAATTTTATTCAAAAATCAACAACCTTTTACAAATGAGAGTCTCGGCCTATTTATAGGCATTTTACAACTCACACAAAAAAACAACAAAAATATTACAAGTACTAAGTCGGTTCCGAGTTATAGCTTCCGACCTACGACTTACCAGAAGACGTACGACTTAACAAAGACTCCGACTCAACAGTTACAACTTTACAAGCCTTCAGTGACTTAACAAACACAGAAAAAAAATCAAAGAAAATACAAGTACTTAGGTCGGAAACGACCTACGACCTAACATGGCGCGACTTAAGAACAGACACGACTTAGTATAGGTCGGCAGCGACCTAACAGTTCATATTACAGTGCAACCAACATACAAGACAAACATACGACTTAAGAACTATACAATCTCATGACATAACATTTGTATCTATCAGCGACCTAAAGAAGCAACGGTCCAGATTAACTCGGCAGAGAAAAACAACGGCAACAGGCTTTCGCGACTTAAACATGCGCATCCCAGATCAGCGACCTAAAGAACTCAACGGTAGAGATTAACTCGCAGAAGATTCAACGGCATCCAGATGTAGCGACTTAAAGATAAGACGTTGCGACTTAAGGATCATAACTTCGCGACCTAAGACCATAGCATCTTCACGCGACTTAAGAAAATCAATGGCAGAGATTAACTCGTCAGAAGATTCAACGGTATCCAGAGCTTTGCGACCTAAAACAAAAACGGTATCAGAAACTTCACGACCTAAGCCTTGCGACTTAACTCCTGACTCGTTAGGTCGTTCACGACCTAATACTTCACCAATTTGTTTTGCCTTTCCTCTGGGTGACTCGTTAGGTCGGTTTGAAGACTTAACTAAGTCGTATCTCGTCATCGACTTATCATTTGTTGTTCCTGTAGCTTTAGGTCGTGACCCAGCACCTCCCTTAGGTCGTAGCTCAGTTCCTCCTAGTCTGTTAGGTCGTAACATGTGATCTTTGGAACTGGTAGGTCGCATACGACCTAGAACTTCAACTTTTAGTGACTTTTTACCAAAACCTAGTTCATTAGCCTCCTCCTTAGGTCGTACCCAACTTACCAACATGATAGGTCGTACACGACTTATGACTTCTTCTTTCTGGGCTGCATCACCTTTGCTACTAACCTTACTTTATATTTGAAATTTCCATCGCCGCCGTCTTTTACTCTATAGATCCACTTACAACCAATAGCTCTCTTATTGGTGGGAAGAGGCACCAAATCCCAAGTATGATTTTTCTGCAAAGATTCAATCTCCTCTTCCATAGCAACTAACCAACTGGAACTGTCAACTGAAGCAATAGCGTCTCTATAATCTCTGGGTTCGTCTTGGACAACATTCAAAGCATATGTTGCCATGTCATCGAAGTCAATGTCTTCGATGCTCAATCCAATAAAATCATTAAGGCAATTAGGCTTCTTCTTCTGTCTAATAGGTCTGATCTCTAAACTAGCTCCACCTTGAGTCTGATCCTCTGTACTAATCTTTGTACTTTCCTCATCAACCATGGTGTCATCGGAAACACCTTCAGAATTTCTATGAAAAGGAACAGTAGATGACTTACTTTGTGTTTGGTATTCTTCATTTGTCCTCTCATTGTCATCTGATGAGGAAGGCTCCACCTTCAAAATAGCCTTCTCATTAAAAGTCACATGCCTACTGGTAACAATCTTCCTGCTAATAGGACACCCCAATCTATATCCCTTCACTCCTCTTCTATAACCTAGAAAGATACACTTGCGAGCTCTAGGTTCCGGCTTTCCTCTGCTCTCATGTACATAAGCTGGACAACCAAACACTTTGAGGAATGAATAGCTAACGGGCTCTCCTTTCCATACTTCTTCTGGGATCTTCATGTCTATGGTGGTAGAAGGTGTGCGGTTGATGAGGAAAGCCGCCATAGATAAAGCTTCTGCCCAAAATCCCTTTTTCAACTTTGCAGTCAATCTAAGGCAACGAGTTCTCTCCAATAATGTCCGATTCATTCTTTCAGCAACTCCATTAGACTGAGGGTCGCCAGGTGTGGTGTAATGCCTCTTAATACCTTCAGACTCACAATAATCGATGAATTCCTGTGATACAAATTCACTGCCATTATCTGAACGAAGAACTTTCAATTTCTTTCCTGACCGATTCTCAACTGTAGATTTCCACTTTCGAAACCTGTCAAAAGTTTCACTCTTTGACTGTAGAAAATATACCCAAACTTTACGAGAGAAATCATCTATAAATGAAACGAAATACCTGGCTCCACCTAAGGAGGGGCAAGGGGAAGGTCCCCAAACATCTGTGTGAACATACTCTAAGATAACCTTTGCCTTATGCTCTCCAGTACCAAAAGAAATATTCGTCTGCTTCCCAAGAACACACTCTTCACAAAAGCCAAGCTTTGAATGATGAACACCATCAATCAAACCTCGCTTTCTCAACTCATCCATTCTGCGCTCGCCAATGTGACCCATCCGTAAATGCCATAATCTGGAAGAGTCCGAATCAACAGAAGTAACAGATGTTGATTTGCCAACTACAGTAGTGCCCTTCAAAAGATAAAGATTTCCTGCCCTTACTCCTTTCATAACTATCATAGAACCCTTTGATATTTTCATCTTCTCTCCTTCAACTACAATCTTCAAACCAAGCCTACTCAGAGCCCCAATAGATATCAAACTTCTTCTCAAATCAGGTACATGTCTAACATCTGTAATAGTACGAATAACACCGTCAAACATTCTAACCTTCACACTACCAACACCAATCATACGACAAGAAGCATCATTGCCCATCAAAACTTCTCCTCCATCAATCTCACGGTAAGTGGATAAACAGTTCCTATCAGGTGTCATATGATAGGATGCGCCAGAATCAATCAGCCATAGGTTGCTCTTCCCAGAAGAGCCACAAGCTGTAAACACATCGGTATCACTCTCTGTATCTGACTTCTCAGCGATAGATGCTGAAGCTTGCTTTGGGTCTCTTCTTCTACCTTCAAGCTTGGGACAAGTTGCTACAAAGTGCCCTGGCCTTTTACAATAATTGCAAGTCAATTTATTAGCCCCCCTAGACTAAGACCTTGATTTATTTCGACCTCCACCATATTTTGACTTGCTTTGGCTTCTTCCTCTCTGAACAGATAAGCCCTCCGTATCACTGTCTAAACTAGTGCTTGCTAATCTATCCCTCAACACTTCATTATGAAGTCCATCTTTAACATCAGATAGGCTAATTTTACTACGATCATAAATCATAGAATTAACAAAAGCAGTGTACTCCTTAGGCAAGGAACATAAAAGGATTACTGCTTGAGCCTCATCTGTAATTTCAACTTCCGCTGCCTTCAAATTCATTACTAAGGTGGTTAGGGCATCCACATGCCCCATCAGATCAGCTCCAGGCTTCATTTTGTACGAATAGAGTTGTTGTTGCAGAATTATTCTGTTAGTGAGAGACTTGTCCTGATATGCATCAGATAATGCATCCCATAATTCCTTTGCTGTTTTCTTTTGAGAAAATTCTATAAGAACCTCATCTGAAAGACTTAGCTGGATGGTAGTTAGGGCTTCATCTTCCATCTCTTCAAAAGTTTCACTATCTAACTCTTTCAGCTTCTCAGGCGTAGAAATTATCTTAAAAGTCTTCTCCTTCTTCAATACAACCTCCATCTTTATCTTCCAAGTACCAAAATCTCCTTTTCCGTCAAAACGTGTTACTCCATAATTAACACCAGATCTACCAACAGACTTACTAGAAGTAGCCATTAATATCCAAACAGGAACAATAACACTAGCTCCGATACCAAACTGTAGTGAAAAATTAGGGATTGATAACAATTCAACACCACGGTGCCCTGCGGAAGCGATTTCAAATCAAGACCTAGTATTGTCTATTTGAATATCAATGCAACTTAAAAAAGAATTATGCAGTCTCACGGAAAAATAACAGAAATAAGAGACAGAAGATTTAACGTGGTTCGGATATGAATATCCTACGTCCACGGAGACCCAACAACTTTTTATTTCACTAAAGAAAGGAGTACAAGAGAAGAAAGAGTTATGGTGGATACTACACTTGCTTGTACATATGAAGATATAATTCCTTCATTTAAATAGACTCAATGAAGGAGTTACTTAGGGATTAAGAAAAAATAATTTACAGATTATGTTTTGAAACCTTTCCAAATATCCATGATTTAATTTCTACTTAAATGGATAATGGTGATTGGTTTCCATAATTTTCCTTGATTGAATCTCCATCAGCAATTTCTTTCTTCATATAACAAATTGACTAATTAATTGATTTCCTTCAAAATATCCTTCCATATACCAACTAAATTAATTGATTTGATTGAATCAATTAATCAATTTCTTTCCTCTTTAACAGATATTTGAATCATCCAAATTCAACAGCAATATCCATCTTCATCAGTATTATCATTTAATCTAGTATAATCCATTACCATTCTAGAATGTCCTCATTTTCTTTCAGATTCTTTTTGTACTATAAATGCCGCTGTCCTATGTCTTGAATATGTTTTTCTTATTATACCGAATTTATTTTATATTTCTATATGCATTTTAAATTCTTTAATCATCCAGTTATCATATATTGGAGATCTAGTTTTTATTGTAATGTCTGGATTGATTATATCTAATTTACAGTAAATAGCATCTTTTTCCCAATATTTTAAAGGTGTTTATCCTATAATGTAACAACCCACTATTTTAGACCATTCAAATCGACAATAATCCACACATGTCTGACTTGAATAATTCAAAATAACAGATTGTAAATAAATTTGGAGCAAATGAAATCAAATACACAAAATCACAGACACAGAACATATCAGAATAACTCGCAGCGGAAATAAAATACCATAGTAGTTCATGAAGCTACTATATACAAACTCTCAAAAACATATTACATAATATCATTCTAAAAACATATACAATAGAAATCCCAAATACATAGAAGTTTATAAATACCAGATCTGAAATAGAACAACTGAACTGGAAGGAAATAGATAACTAGACAAGCAGAATCTCCAGCGATTCCTAGCTCCAGAACAAAATCCAAAGCTAAGCTGTAAATACTCAGGCTGACCCGAGCGTAAAGTAAAACACAAAACACTCGAGTCAGGACAATATATACTTATATAATGTAAACCAACTCAAGTGAACTGTAGTAGAAATGCACAATAACTCAAAGGATGCTTGGGACCGCCCATCCTTTAAGGATCAGTTAAACTATAAATTAAATACATCCCGTGGTTAAAATTTCAAAATGGTATTTTATACTTCGAAATAAAATATCATTTCAAAATTCAATATCATTCAAAAATCCATTTCAAAATATCAAAATATCATATTTCAAAATAGTTTATATTTCAAAACAAATTACTTCATTTTAAATCATAAAATGAATTTATTATATTTAATAATTAAATTATTAAATTTCCAAAAATTTAACTTTTCAAAGTTCATTCGTTCACTTAAATTAATTAAAACAATGAAAATTCAACTTTCGCAGCATTTAGAAAATGCTACGAAAAGTCACATTTAAAACAGTTCAATTTAACAAAAGACAGCATTTAAAATGCTGTAATAGGGTTACATTAGTTTCAAATAAACTTAGTTAAATTCAACCATTATAACATTTACAAAAATGCTATAATAGCCTTTAATTAAATTTAGCCATTTGGTTCATTATTATCAACTACAGCATTTACAAATGTTGTATTATCATTTACATTAGAATTAATAACATTTCAGAAATGCAGTTAATTAACTTCAAATATTCAGTATAATTTCACAAACAATTATATTTTTATATAAATCATTTTTAACTTATAAAATCATATAATTTCACTTTTAAAACAATCATTCAAATACCCTTATATTCATGATTTTATAAAGTTAAACCTCCATTCAAAAATCAAAATTTAATAATAATTCACTTATTAAATTCCAATATTAAATTATAAATTCATTAAATTAAATTAACTTAACACTTAAGTTTAAATTTTCAAATATAACTTAATTCCATTTTTATTTACTTAACTTAAATTTCACTTTTAAGCCAAATTCACAAATTTCAAATTTTAGTTATATTTCAAAATTTCAACTTAAATATTCATTCATTTCACATTTTTACTTTATTCAAAAATCATTAATATATTATAAAATCATTTAAATTAACTTTAATCCAAATTATCATGAATTTATCATATTTCATATTTAATTTAAATTCCAATTATCACCAAATTAAAATTCCCCAAAATAACTTACATTTTAGATTTTCTAACTTTACCATTAATTTATTTCACTTATAAATTTTCAAAAAAATCAATAATGCTTTACAAAAATCCTTTAAATAAAATTTAAATCAAAATATTATAACATTTACATTTCTAAAATATTTTAAAATTTTTAGAAAAACATATTTTAACTACAGGTCTGTATTTCATTTTTAGCCTAGGTAAAGTGATACGGGTAATATATCATTTCAACCCGTAATTTACAAAGAAAACCCGGGTTTGATCATTTCAAACCCGCAATCCCAAGTAAATGAAAATAATTGAAAATCATTCAGGCCTATCATTTCAGCCATAACGATTTTCTCCTATTCTAAAGTCCGTTCGGGTATGTATCATTTCAACCCATAGTGATTCTAATCTAAAGGGAACTTGCAGTGTGATAAACTGATAAAAATAATAGAACAGCATAATATAACAGTAACATATAATATAATAGGTGTTTAAGCATGGGTGAACATCATAAAATCATAACATAGCAGGTGTAACATGATAATGCATTTTACAGATTCAAAAGGGGTCAATTCACTAGTTATATATGTACATATTGTCTGGTGAGAATAACTCACTGGTTTGAGCTGGAGATACAACGACGAATACACAAATGAGATCCACACAAGCACGATAACACGACACAGAGATGAGTGGAAGAGCCAAAGTATCAATTCCCTTGAATACAAGTCACAGAAAACAATCTAATATACATAAGTTTTTAATTCAAAACTACTAAACTAGGCTAGAAATAACTGCATAAATCAAAGCTGAAATGCTTTGCACTTGCTTCCAACACACTCTAGGTTCAGCCATAAGGTATACTACAGGTCTAAGGTAAGATTTGGATCAGGTTTTGGTTGGGTATGGTCGGCCTAACATGGTTTGTTGATGAAGCAAAGGTTTGTGTGCATGAAACTGCACAACTATAAGGCACAAAACAACGTTTTCAAGGCAACAAAAGTGGTTTCCAAAGCAACAAAGGTCACGACCACAAGCAAGCATGGCACGGCCAGGTCTGTAGTGGACTGGAAGTGATGTGGCAGAGGGTTTCAGGTCTGGTAAGGGCTGGAGATGGTGGTGCAAGGGGCGGCCAAGGTGGTGGTTTGAGGTGATGAAGGCAAAGAAGCTAGGCTATGTACATATATGTAGGTTTTGCTCAATTTCTTGGTGGATCTGATCCACAAGGGTGCACGGATAGGCTTGGGTAGAGGGCTGGAGGTGGTGGAAACCTGATGTGGTGGTGTTGGAGGTGGCCATGGTGGTGGAGGAGGGAGTGGCCGAGCAAATAGATGAAGGCAAGTGCAAGTTACATAAGAAAAACAAGAAAAAAAATGGAAAAAAAGAATGAAAGTTTACCAAGCTTTCCAAGGAGATGATGGCCGAAATTTTTTTGTGGTTGAGGAGTTTTTGATTGTATGTGAAAAATATGAGAATAGTCAGCTGAAAGAATGAGAAAAGAACGGCCAAAATTTAAGTGGTGTTGGTTGAAATGAAGAGGCAAGAATACAAAGAGACTAGGTATACAAAAGGACTCAAACTCTTCAAATTTCCCTAATTTCTTTTTGCATATTAAAACAAATGAAAATGCTGATAAATAAAGATAAAACTCAGAAAAAAAATGAATTCATAAAATAAATAAATAAATTTTAATTAAATATAATTAAATAAGGAAAATAGCTTAAAAATGTAAACTAGGCTAAAAAAAATGGAAACAAATTCTATAAGCTTTGGAAAAATTTTATTTAAATTTAACTACATGTAAAATGAATATAAATAAAGTAGAAACACAGCAAATACAAGTGAATGCATAAAATAAATAAATAAATTTTAAATCATATATAATTAAATTAAGAAAATAGCAAAGAAAATGGGAACTAGGTTTTAAAATTGAAAATAAATTCAATAAACTTTAGAAAAATTCTATCAACACTTTAAAAATATTTAAAAGACAAAATATATATAATATAGCATAAATATACAAATTAGAATAAGATATATCAAATAAAAATATCATTTATATAAATTAAAATAAATAATATTGTTAAATAAAACAGTTTACACTCAATATTGTAAAAAGCATAACTTTCACAATATAACTCCGATTTCAACGAAACGAAAAGCAGTATTCTAAAAATTTAATCTATTTTCATAATAAAAGATAAAATTCAAAATTTCAAATATTTAAATTTAAAATTTAAAAGTCAAAGTTTGACCCAAATTGACCAAAAATCAATATTCAGGAAAATATTCAATTTATACCAGTTTGAAATTATAATTCACATAATAATCAACATTTATATTTAAAAATGAAATGTTTGAAAAAAAAAATTTACAATTACTTAAAATAAAATAAAGTCAAATTTAAATATATGCAGAAATCTAGGGTTGTTACATATAATTTCTATTTTTTTCTAATTTACTAATTATTTGGTCTATGTCTTCTGTAGTTAGTTATAATTTGCTTATTTTTGTTGGGTATATCATTTGAGAGGATATATCATATTTAGTATCATATTGTATGTTGTTTTCAAGTTCTGGATCGGGGGTTGAGCTTATATTGTCAATATGACTGCAGTTTTTCTAGCATTGTCCATAAATTTTACAATTGCATATTTTTTCTGGTTGTTTTCCTTGGTTTTTATACCCACCATGCTTCTCTAGCGCATACTCTGATAGGATAGGAGTGTTGTGCAGAAATTGCACAAATGCGGAAAAAACAATAAACGGGATCTAGATTTGCCAATTTGAACATCACTTAATCTAGCAGCAATTATTTTATACTCCAAATAAATAGTAAATAACTATAAAAAAAAGAAGACACACAATATTTATACTGGTTCCACTATCATCGAGATAGTGTACGTCCAGTCCAAAGGAGAGAGATTTTATTCCACATGAGAGAATTACAAGAGATTACAAAATAAGAGTTTACATACCAACACCCTAAATTAGGGTTAACAAAAAGAGACACTCTATCTGGAGATCGCTGGTTGAATACCAGGATGGGTTTACAATGAAGTCTACCCTCAATATATAGCCAATATAAATTCATGTGAGTCATCAATCAAATTATCAAATATGGTAAGAAGATAATGGAGGCAAATTACAACGGTAACAAATCACACAAACATAGCAAGTAATTCACTCGTTCCAAAGATGGAAGAAAATAATCCCAAAGCAATGCGATTACAAAGAAAGAAATAATATGCACATCTTTTGCATATATATTATTCCATAACGTGCGCATGCATAAATTTCCTTGCCATCTCATTCAAATGCAATCCAATTATTAATGCATTTCCATAATGAACAAACGTGATTACTTTCCCTTTTGCATATTTGTTTCCTTCTATTTGTGATTTTGTATCACCAAAATTTAACACTCCACCTTGATGCAAAATCACATATTTCCAACACTCCACCTCGAGTCAAATTCTCTTTTCAACATAAAACTCTTAAAATCAAACTCCACCTTCAACCAAAATCTCTTAACGAGATGGATACCAAAAATGAATACTTACCCAATGGGTTCCGGCAAGGCCACCCTCCATCACACCTTGCTAACGAGCTCAGACTATGTCCCCGCCCGCCAACAAAATGTTGCAAATATCCAAAATCAAAAGAAGGTAGATACCAAAATAATCTCAAAGCCACCAAGGCCAAAAAATTCTCTCAATCACCAATCAAATACAGAGCTAGAAAACAAAAAGCCAACAAAAATAACAAGGCTGATCCAAATCTCTGTATACAAGACAAATCTCTCTCCTTCCACATACCTTATCTGCCAAACAGCAAATTTCCCATGGAAATCAACATAAGACTCTCACATCAACATCGAGCCATAAAGCAGATACAAGTTCCCAAATCCAGATGTCTCTTCAACACAGTAAACTCCTTATCATCAAATTTCCAAGACTGGGACACTCTTCTCTCTCAACATAATCTCCTCCACTCCATATTGCACAAAATCTCCTTTTTCCATCCAAATGAGTAATAGCATAATCACCACCAGATCTACCGCTCTTTCTAGAAGCCATTGATGCACAAATCTGAACAAATCACCTAGCTCTAATACCAATCTGTTGTGCAAAAAATTGCACAAATGTGGAAAAAACAATAAACAGGATCTAGATTTGCCAATTTGAACATCACTTAATCTAGAAGCAATTATTCTATACTCCAAATAAATAGTAAATAACTATATAAAAAAAGAAGACACACAATATTTATACTGGTTCCACTATCATCGAGATAGTGTACCTCCAGTCCAAAGGAGAGAGATTTTATTCCACATGAGAGAATTACAAGAGATTACAAAATAAGAGTTTACATACCAACGCCCTAAATTAGGGTTAACAAAAAGAGACACTCTATTTGGAGATCGCTGGCTAAATACCAGGATGGGTTTACAATGAAGTCTACCCTCAATATATAGCCAATATAAATTCATGTGAGTCATCAATCAAATTACCAAATATGGTAAGAAGATAATGGAGGAAAATTACAACGGTAACAAATCACACAAACATAGCAAGTAATTCACTCGTTCCAAAGATGGAAGAAAATAATCCCAAAGCAATGTGATTACGAAGAAAGAAATAATATGCATATCTTTTGCATATATATTATTCCATAACATGTGCATGCATAAATTTTCTTGCCATCTCATTCAAATGCAATCCAATTATTAATGCATTTCCATAATGAACAAACGTGATTACTTTCACTTTTGCATATTTGTTTCCTTCTATTTGTGATTTTGTATCACCAAAATTTAACAAGGAGTTAGGGTCGTTTTCTTTGATATTTGTAAATAGTCTTTGTTAAAGGAAAAATGTTCATTGTCACTTAATAAAAAATATAATCCTAATATTAGATTTATATTTCCTAGATTTAATTTAGTTACACATATTTGTTTTAAGTTATAATGTTCGGACCAATCATTACAAGTAGTTTGGAATCTTAATTGGGCATTTGGTATTATATATGATATTGTTGTTGTAGTTCCGTCAAATTGGAGACTTCCTTTTGGTTTTGCAGCTTTAGTTATTAGATATTGAGGTATTAATTCCGAGTTTATTGTTGAACTTGTGGCTCCTGTATCTATAAAGGCCAATAATTGAATTTCTAAACCTTTTATGTTTATCATTGTTAATATTCTTAATTCCTTTAGGTTTTCTGTAGTACAGATTAGAGGAATTTGTATAGGTTGATCAATTGTATTAAGATTATTTGTATGTATTAGGTCAGGATATTCTTGTATGATTTCTTTTCCTTTATCTTGTCTTAGATTTGGGGCCATTTATTCTTTTTCAAGCTATTGAAATTGTGTTTTTACCTCATCTAAGTCAAGTTCTAAATTGTTTATTCTTTCTTCAAGATTCTTTATTTTATCTTCATTAATTTTATTTTTGTCTGTGTATTGTGGCTTTTCCACAATTGGTATATTTAATCCAAATTGTTTGCCTGCACAAATGTAACATATTTCTATGGTACATTTTGTGCATTTAAATCTTTTGTCAAAGGCTGGATACCAGGGACATTAGTAATATTTATTTGTATCTGTTTCCATTTTATATTTGAATTCATGTATACAAATTTCTTGATCCATTAAATTAAGGAATTGTTCTAAAAAATCTTTTTTATTTAGTTGTTCTTTTGTTAATTCTTCTATTACGGAGTAATCTGAATTAGAAGGTAAATCTTGTTCTTCTAGACCTTTGAGCGATATTATAGAGTATATAGTAGAAGTCTCAGAAACATCTGAGGCTATTCCTAGTAAATTTTCTTTTACTGAATCAATTAGGTTCGATTCTCTAGTAAATAAATTGTGTCTTTTTGGACATGTGGATGATAAATGTCCTTTCTCATTACATGCAAAGCATGTAATTGTGTTTGTATACGTTTCTTAGGATTGTATTTTATAACGTGTCCTGTTTTATTCAAGTAAGGTTTTCTAGCAGTCGATCTTCTTAAATAATATCTTTTTGTATAATGTTTTTTTGGTTTAGGTTTTCTAATAATAGGTTCTTTAGATCCATATTGTTATGGAGTATATATTTGGGAGCAAAAGCCATAATTTTTCTGTTTCAATTCTCTTTGTATTTGGATGTATGTACATTTCTTTTTAAGTTCAGATATAATATGAGTTATTCTGAATCCTATAGTATCATAAGTAGGGGGTATACCTTTATACATTTCATCCCAAGATTTATGTATTTCTTTTCCTAAATCACCAGGTGATTTAGAAAATAATCTGTCACCTATTTCTTTAGAATAGTAATTACCAGAAGTAGTTGTATAATATAAGAATTCATTTGAGAATTTTATTATATTTTTCCAATCTAAAAGTTGTATTTGTTCTAAATCATGCATAGCTTCTTGTTGCCTAAGGGTCAATCCCGTATTTACTTCTCTGCCAGTTATTATTTTTTGTATCAAATAAGCAAAATTATATATATTTCCACCTTGTGCTAGAAGGGATGCTACTTCGTTTGGGAATTTGATTTTATAGGATTCCCACGTTCCTTTAGCAATATCTCCTAAGTAGTTTTCTGCAATTCTAACCATTTCTTCACCAGTATTTATACTATGATGCTTTGCTGAATAGTCTTTGGCTGTTGCAGCAGTCCATTGTTCCAAATAGGTATCTAGTAATTGCGGATGACATTTTGTAACATTAAGGATTACAGAATTTGTTCCAAAAAATGTTATTTCAGTTGGTATTCTTTTACCTATGGTTCTCAAATTTTTATTTTCATTATTATAAGGATTAACCTGGATTCTAGAAGGATGTCCTAGAGGATAGTCCATTTTATGGGGAGGCTCCTTTGGATAAGTTATAGTTGAACTTTCTCCTGTTCCTTCCATTAATTCTGTGTTCTGTATATTCAGATATAGATTTTCCACTTGATTGATTATTATTTATTATTAACCTAGTAGAATCATCTAAAAAGGTTTCTAATGTATGTATTGTTTTTATCCTAATATTTTTTTATCATATACATAAATAAAAGTGTTATTATTTATTTGATTACTTTGTTTTAGTTGTTGGTCTAGTTCATATAATTCAAATGATTCTAAGACTATTCCAAGTTCTTTTGGGTAAATTATCCTATCCATTTATAAATTTCTTTGTAATTCTGTACTAGATTCATCATCAGTATCAATTTCTTTTTGATTAGATAGTCCATATCTTTGAATCTCAAGGATATAGAACAATTAGGATTTATGTATGTTACTACATCATTAGGTTTTAGTGTATTTTTATTTTCATTAGGGTTTTGAATTGTCCACTCATGCCCTGCAAGTATGGAAGAGTCTATTTCCATAGGTTTTAAAAACTTAATTCAAGTGGAGGTTAATGTTTTAACCACTTCATCTAGTTTTATTTTTATTTTAGGAGTATATTTTGTCATACATTTTTCTAGAAATGTTATATATAATAGAATATTTTTTCCCTCAAAATTTTCAAATCCTTTAGTTTGAATGATTATTTTTATATGTTTGTAAAAGTCTGATAATGTCATTGTGTAGTTGGGTGAAATATAAACTATACCTATGTTATTGTTCATATCTACTTCTACCGCCTTTTCTAAATCTTGATGTATGTCATCTATTAGTACTATTAATAATTTAGCCCCTATTTTTCTCTTGTTAATCCTCTTATTCCTATGATAATCTGAGTATAGTATATAAATAAGATATATGTTTTTTATTTTTGGAGAATACTAATATATCATCTATGTATACACATGTAAATTGGCTACAATGTTTAAAGATATTATCCATTTTTCGTTGAAATATTTGTGGTGCATTTTTTTGTCCAAATGACATTACAAGCCATTCATAATGTCCTTCTGAATAGGAAAAGCTGTCCAAGGTATAGATTCTGGATGCTTTTTTATTTTCCAAAAACCAGATTTTAAATCAAATTTAGAGAACCAATAATTGTTTTGTATTTTATTAATTAACACATCTTTGTCAGGAATGCAATATCCATCTTTATTAGTATTATCATTTAATCTAGTATAATCCATTACTATTCTAGATTGTCCTCGTTTTCTTTCAGATTCTTTTTGTACTATAAATGCTTCTGTCCTATGTCTTGAATTAGTTTTTCTTATTATACGTAATTTATTTAATATTTCTATATGCATTTTAAATTCTTCAACCATCCAGTTATCATACTTTGGAGATCTAGTTTTTATTGTAATGTCTGGATTGATTATCTCTAATTATAGTAAATAGCATCTTTTTCCCAATATTTTATAGGTGTTTCTCCTATAATTTCTATTTTTTCTAATTTACTAATTATTTAGTCTATGTCTTCTGTAGTTAGTAATAATTTTCTTATTTTTGTTGGGTATATCATTTCAAAGGATATATCATATTCAGGATCATATTGTATGTTGTTTTCAAGTTCTGGATCGGGGCTTGAGCTTATATTTTCAATGTGACTGCAATTTTTCTGGCATTGTCCGAGAATTTTACAGTTGCAAATTTTTTCTTGTTGTTTTCCTTGGTTTTTACATCCATCATGCTTCTCTAGCGCATACTCTGATAGGATAGGTGTTAGGGTCGTTTTCTTTTATATTTGTAAATAGTCTTTGTTAAAGGAAAAATGCCTACTGTCACTTAATAAAAAAATTAATCCTAATATTAGATTTATATTTCCTAGATTTAATTTAGTTACACATATTTGTTTTAAGTTGTAATGTTCGGACCAATCATTACAAGTTGTTTGGAATCTTAATTGGGCATTTGGTATTATATCCGATATTATTGTTGTAGTTCCGTCAAATTGGTGACTTCTTTTTGGTTTTGCAGCTTTAGTTATTAGATATTGAGGTATTAATTCCGAGTTTATTGTTGAACTTGTGGCTCTTGTATCTATAAATGCCAATAATTGAATTTCTATACCTTTTATGTTTATCATTGTTAATATTCTTAATTCCTTTAGGTTTTTTGTATTACAAATTAGAGGAATTTGTATAGGTTGATCAATTGTATTAAGATTATTTGTATGTATTAGGTCAGGATATTCTTGTATGATTTCTTTTCCTTTATCTTGTCTTAGATTTGGGGCCATTTTTTCTTTTTCAAGCTATTGAAATTGTGTTTTTACCTCATCTAAGTCAAGTTCTAAATTGTTTATTCTTTCTTCAAGATTCTTTATTTTATCTTCATTAATTTTATTTTTGTCTGTGTATTGTGGCTTTTCCACAATTGGTATATTTAATCCAAATTGTTTGCCTGCACAAATGTAACATATTTTTGTGGTACATTTTGTGCATTTAAATCTTTTGTCAAAGGCTGGATACCGGGACATAAGTAACATTTGTTTGTATCTGTTCCCATTTTATATTTGAATTCATGTATACAAATTTCTTGATCCATTAAATTAAGGAATTGTTCTAAAAAATCTTTTTGGTTTAGTTGTTCTTTTGTTAATTCTTCTATTACGGAGTAATTTGAATTAGAAGGTAAATCTTGTTCTTCTAGGCCTTCGAGCGATATTAAAGAGTATATAGTAGAAGTCTCAGAAACATCTGAGGCTACTCCTAGTAAATTTTCTTTTACTAAATCAATTAGGTTCGATTCTTTAGTAAATAATTATGTCTTTTTGGACATGTGGATGATAAATGTCCTTTCTCATTGCATGCAAAGCATGTAATTGTGTTTGTATATGTTTTCTTAGGATTGTATTTTCTAATGTGTCCTGTTTTATTCAAGTAAGGTTTTCTAGCAGTCGATCTTCTTAAATAATATCTTTTTGTATAATGTTTTTTTGGTTTAGGTTTTCTAATAATAGGTTCTTTAGATCAATATTGTTATGGAGTATATATTTGGGAGCAAAAGCCATAATTTTTCTATTTCAATTCTCTTTGTATTTGGATGTATGTACATTTCTTTTTTAGTTCAAATATAATATGAGTTATTCTGATTCCTATAGTATCATAAGTAGGGGGTATACCTTTATACATTTCATCCCAAGATTTATGTATATCTTTTCCTAAATCACTAGGTGATTTAGAAAATAATCTATCACCTATTTCTTTAGAATAGTAATTACCAGAAGTAGTTGTATAATATAAGAATTCATTTAAGAATTTTATTATATGTTTCCAATCTAAAAGTTGTATTTGTTCTAAATCACGCATAGCTTCTTGTTGCCTAAGGATCAATCCCGTATTAACTTCTCTGCTAGTTATTATTTTTTGTATCAAATAAGCAAAATTATATATATTTCCACCTTCTGCTACAAGGGATGCTACTTCGTCTAGGAATTTGATTTTATAGGCTTCCCACGTTCCTTTAGCAATATCTCCTAAGTAGTTTTCTACAATTCTAACCATTTCTTCATCAATATTTGTACTAGGATGCTTTGCTGAATAGTCTCTGGCTATTGCAGCAGTTCATTGTTCCAAATTGGTATCTAGTAATTCTTTTGTATATTTATCTTTGAATATAGTAGCAATTTCATACTGTTCTTTTTCATTTATGTTTAAGTCATTCATTATATGAAATAGTTTTGTTAGAAAAATTTCTTCTAAATGTTGCTCAAGTATTTCCATTTGTTTTTTTGTAGAAAATAAATTCTTTTAAATGTTTCTGAATTTTATAAAATGTTTTTATATGGCAAAAATTAGAGTTGTTTTTATTTGCTTGGGAAAGTAAACAGAGCTTTCTGGAATAATCAGAAAAAAGATTTAAAGTATTAAAGATGCTGTATTACCAAAATTAACTTGACAAAGCATTACTTAGATTTATGGATAATTATACTCAGTTATGGCCATGTTTGGAAATATTTTAACTTATTACCAAAAACCTGTTTCTTAACTAGCAAAATCCTCACCTTGCCACACTAGTCTTACTATTTTCCCCTATCATTTACTCAGGCGGCTACTTTGGTGGATTATATGTCAAGAGAAATCTGGATGGTCTCAGTATTTGTTGTTAAAGTAAAACATTTCAAATATGTAGTATCTGGGTACAATTAGCATAATCATAAGTAAACTAAGTAAGTAATCTAGGTAAGTAGAATCTTACATAGTTGTAAAGCTTAAATCCTTTCTTCCTTCAGCTCCGACTAGAAGGTTTTAGCTACAGATCATGAAATAGGAAGTAATCGCCATGAAAGTTGGAGGTTTCTTGGAGAATAAAACTTGTTATTTTACAATAGAACTTTGATTACAAATTTTCTGACGCTTCACACCACACTCTTCTGCCATATATATAGGTTGTCTAACTAGTTACATTACCATACGGCTGTCCTATGTCCTGAATCTGTTTTTCTTATTATACCTAATTTATTTAATATTTCTATATGCATTTTAAATTCTTCAATCATCTAGTTATCATATTTTGGAGATCTTGTTTTTATTGTGATGTTTGGATTGATTATATCTAATTTACAGTAAATAACATCTTGCTCCCAATATTTTAAAGGTGTTTCTCCTATAATTTCTATTTTTTCTAATTTACTAATTATTTGGTCTATGTCTTCTGTAGTTAGTAATAATTTGCTTATTTTTGTTGGGTATATCATTTCAAAGGATATATCATATTCAGGATCATATTGTACGTTGTTTTCAAGTTCTGGATCGAGGCTTGAGCTTATATTTTCAACGTGACTGCAATTTTTTTGGCATTATCCAGGAACTTTACAGTTTCAAATTTTTTCTGGTTGTTTTCCTTGGTTTTTATACCCACCATGCTTCTCTAGCGCGTACTTTGATAGGATAGGTGTTAGGGTTGTTTTCTTTGATATTTGTAAATAGTCTTTGTTAAAGGAAAAATGTTCATTGTCACTTAATAAAAAATCTAATCCTAATATTAGATTTATATTTCCTAGATTTAATTTAGTTACACATATTTGTTTTAAGTTGTAATGTTAGGACCAATCATTACAAGTAGTTTGGAATCTTAATTGGGCATTTGGTATTGTATCCGATATTGTTGTTGTAGTTCCGTCAAATTGGAGACTTCTTTTTGGTTATGTAGCTTTAGTTATTAGATATTGAGGTATTAATTCCGAGTTTATTGTTAAACTTGTTGCTCCTGTATCTATAAATCCCAATAATTGAATTTCTGAACCTTTTACGTTTATCATTGTTAATATTCTTAATTCCTTTAGGTTTTCTGTATTACAGATTAGAGGAATTTGTATAGGTTGATCAATTGTGTTAAGATTATTTGTATGCATTAATTCAGGATATTCTTGTATGATTTCTTTTCCTTTATCTTGTCTTAGATTTTGGGCCATTTTTTCTTTTTGAAGCTGTTGAAATTGTGTTTTTACCTCATCTAAGTCGAGTTCTAAATTGTTTATTCTTTTTTCAAGAATCTTTATTCTATCTTCATTCATTTTTTTTATCTGTGTATTGTATATTTAATCCAAAATGTCTGTCGGCACGAATGTAACATATTTCTACGGTACATTTTTTACATTTAAATCTTTTGTCAAAGGCTGGATACCAGGGACAGAAGTAACATTTGTTTGTATCTGTTCCCATTTTATATTTGAATTCATGTATACAAATTTCTTGATCTATTAAATTAAGGAATTGTTCTAAATAATCTTTTTGGTTTAGTTGTTCTTTTGTTAGTTCTTCTATTAGGGAGTAATCTGAATTAGAAGGTAAATCTTGTTCTTCTAGACCTTCGAGCGATATTATAGAGTATATAGGAGAAGTCTCAGAAACATCTGAGGCTATTCCTAGTAAATTTTCTTTTACTGAATCAATTAGGTTCGATTCTCTAGTAAACAAATTGTGTCTTTTTGGACATGTGGATGATAAATGTCCTTTCTCATTGCATGCAAAGCATGTAATTATGTTTGTATATGTTTTCATAGGATTGTATTTTCTAATGTGTTTTGTTTTATTCAAGTAAGGTTTTCTAGCAG
This sequence comes from Allium fistulosum, assembly GCA_030737815.1. Taxonomy (NCBI): domain Eukaryota; kingdom Viridiplantae; phylum Streptophyta; class Magnoliopsida; order Asparagales; family Amaryllidaceae; genus Allium; species Allium fistulosum. The sequence goes on along the minus strand of CM060902.1, from coordinate 185,334,340 downwards.
TCGATCTTCTTAAATAATATCTTTGTGTATAATGATTTTTAGGTTTTCTAATAATAGGTTCTTTAGATCTATATTGTTGTGGAGTATATATTTGAGAGCAAAAGCCATAATTTTTCTGTTTTAATTCTCTTTGTATTTGGATGTATGTACATTTCTTTTTAAGCTCACATATTGTTAGCACCAAAATTGGTCACTAACCTCGTTCAGAAAGATTGTGTAGAGATATAAGTGATGAAAGTAAATTAAACAGAGAAGACAATGCTAATTTAAATGCAGAAAGTAAGAACACCGAATTTATAGTGGTTCAGCGTAATTGCCTACGTCCACTTTGTTCAACTTTATTGATTCCCTTTATAGTTGATTACAAATACAATTCGTGAATCAAATGCTTGAGTAAAGTTGTTAAGTAGAGAAGGTGAGTCTTGAAAATGGAAGAGTCTCCCCGGTCTTTCTCTCCAAAAAAGGATCCATTTCACTGTGACCCTACCCCTCTATTTATAGGCAAAGATGGGCTGGACTTCCCAAGCGGGCTTGTTAGCCGAACGTTCGAGCCCAGGTGCTGCGTGCCGAACCAGGTACGCCGAACGCTTCTGTGCCGAACGGTCCTTCCCATGCCGAACGATCCTTCCCATGCCGAACGGTCCTCCTGATGTATGGGAAGTGTAAGGTGATTGCAGTGAAGCCGAGCGTATCTCCCTTTGAAGCTCTTGACCAACCAATGTATGTAGTTCGAACGTTCTCGTTGCCGAGTTATCCTACCGCCGAGCTCCAATGACGCCGAGTACCGTGGGATGCCGGACACTAGTTGACGCCGAGCATAGGTTGTTGCCGAGTGCTCTCCTTGACGCCGAGTAGCTTGTTATGCCGAGCAGTCTTGAAGCCGAGTACCCTGTTATGCCGAGCAGTCTTGACGCCGAGTACCCTGGATGCCGGCCACTCTCTGATGCCGGACACTCTCTGATGCCGGTCACTCTCTGATGCCGGTCACTCTCTGATGCCGGACACTCTCTGATGCCGGTCACTCTCTGATGCCGGTCACTCTCTGATGCCGAGTTGAACTGGATGCCGAGTACTCTTGACGCCGAGTACCCTGTTATGCCGAGCAGTCTTGACGCCGAGTACCCTGTTATGCCGAGCAGTCTTGACGCCGAGTACCCTGGATGCCGGCCACTCTCTGATGCCGGACACTCTCTGATGCCGGTCACTCTCTGATGCCGGTCACTCTCTGATGCCGGACACTCTCTGATGCCGGTCACTCTCTGATGCCGGTCACTCTCTGATGCCGAGTTGAACTGGATGCCGAGTACTAGTTGCCTGGTCAAATCTCCAGGAAACACTTGCCCCCCAAAGTGTATCGCGTGGCCGAACGTGGTACGCTTTGAACCGTGCAACCTTTTCGTCACGTCTTAAACCCTTGGCTAACCTCGAACGGAGGCGCCCCTTTTGCGGGATCGATGTGTGCCGGACGTGTTCCAAATGCCGAACGAGACATGCGCGTTCGAACGGTGCTTCCTTGCCGAGTGATGCTTCAGTGCCGAACCGTTATGCGCCGAGGCCGAACGCTATGACCTTGACCGGTTCTACCGGTCATGGCCTTTTCGACTTCTACCTCCCTCTATATAACCAGGCGCCCTTCCACCATTTTCCCTTTACGCTTTCTCTTCTGTCATTCCCAGAGATTTGCAATTCTTGCCACTCTATCAGATATAAAGTCTAGTTGATCCTTCCTTAACCTCGATCGTCGAACTAGGTATCGTTCCCTCCGCGATTACATTACTTCAACTTTAGGTTCATCACATGGGAACGGGGTATTTCTTAGTAGAAGTGGTTCGCACGTTCGGAGTCGCCGAACGGTGCATGGTAGTTAGACCTAGCTCCTTTGTGCTGATCGAGATTGGAAGAAAAAGGAAGACGGGGTGTCGAACGGCGTAACCTTCGCCGGGCGATCCTGTCTCTGTCGTTCGTCGTAAATGGAGAAAAAGCAGGGCGGAGTTATGATCGAGGGCGGAGCACTACCTTAGCCGAACGAACTAAGGCCGAACACTACCCTTATGCCGAATAGACATATATGCCGAATAGCATCTAGACCGAACGACATAATTACCGAACAACTGTCATGCCGAACAGTTACATACCTGCCGAACAATATAACTGCCGAACACTATATTCGCCGAACATCAAAAATGCCGACCAATATAAATGCCTAGGCCGAACAATATACGTGCCGAACTATACTTAGGATGAACAATACAATTGCCGCACAATAACTCAAGCCGAACAACATTCAAATGCCGAACAAACATATACATGCCGAACAATTTCAATGCCGAACACTTGACAATGACTTAACCGAACCAAGATACATGTCGAACTCTTCTCAGGACGAACAATGTAACTGCCGAATGACATTTAAATGCCGAACGATATAAATGTCAAGTTAGACTTAAGCCGGATACTTCATAAATTACATGTTTTCTGAATCTTGAACTGTAATCACCTCAAGGCAAGCTTTTTGAGACGGTCAGCGATGACGGTCTTCAAAGGCGATGATTCGAAGCTAATTATTATATCTTTAAAACCTTTAGATTCTTATTGCCTGTACACAATTGCTTGCACTAGTTCACACACCACATGGGGGGGAAAAATCGTGTTGCTAATTCTAACGTTCAACGTTTTTCAAGTATAGCTCTCTCAAGCATTTAGCCAGGTTCATTATTTATTCGGGATGTCGGGAAAATCTAGTTCTGCCACCATATCTGACAGGCCTGGGCCGTCAGCAAAGCAAGGAGCCGCAGATGCTTCCAACCCATCAATCTCTCCCGCTCATAACTTGGCGCCCGATGCTCTGGAGTCAACCATCTTACTGGACAATCCGGTCGATTCTCAAGCCTCGAAGATCAATGAGGCCGCTCTGCGACGGATATGTTCCATTCATGGGATTCCCTTTGCTGACGTGTTAGTTCCTTCGAGACACGACCGCCCTCATCTGCCCCCAGTCGGGTACACGGCCTGCAACAAGTTCATGTGCTGGATGGGCAGCGTGCCTCCATTTAACCTATTTCTCCGGGATGTGCTGCAGTATATAGACATTGCTCCGTCGCAGCTGCACCCGAATGGTCATGCGTTCCTATATGGGACTTATTTACTCTTCATGGCTGTCTTCTCCAGACCTCCAACCCCCGGTGATATCCGATACATTTATATGTTCAAGAGACGGAAAGATAGCCCTTCCTTCATATTCCTCGAGCCATATCACAAGTGCCAGATTTTGACAGGGGCCTGTAGCAAATTCGCCCTGTACAAACAGGAGTGGTTCTATGTGCGATGCCCGTCTGGTTTTGCTAGGAGATGGGTTGAAGGCAGTAAGTCTCTCTGCTGAACCGTTACTCGTACTTAATGGGAGTCATGTTTTTCTTAACTCTTCATTTCATCTTTTCAGGTATTAACCCGCGTCCGGAAGGCCGAGGATATTCTGATGCTGTCGACGCGATTAGAGCTCTTCCGGCCGAGGATCGAGATATTCGAGCTATCATTTCAAATGAGTCGCTGTTGGGGTTCGGCTTGCTAGCTCCTGATCGTCGGGTCAGCCTTCCAGAAGGTGTTACAATTCCCAAACCTCCATCTGGTAAAGGGAAAAAACTTGCCGGCCCGTCGTCGCGTCGCGCTCCCGACGCGCACGAAGAAGGCGAGCGTAGAGAGGATGATGCACCCGACACTCAGGGCGAGAACGTGGGTCCTGCTTGGAATCCGGCAATCGAAGTTCAGGATATTGAGACGTCATCCTCCCCTTCGAAGGGAAAGAAAAAGCTGAAATATACGGTTCAGAAAGAGAAAGTTGGCGACACCTCAAAATCTACGCCTATCCCTCCTGAGAAAGAGGCTTCTTCGTAGCATCTGGAGAGTTCTCTGAGGGGTCTCTCGAACCTCTCTATTCCCGAAGACATACTTAATTACGGGTTCGACGATCCTGAAGCTCTCAAATTCTCCTCGCCCGCTAGAGGCAATGTAGGAGTTCAACTCCCGGCTCATAGAGACAATACTCCGATTAGCAAAGATAAACGAACGGGTCCGTCGGGGGGAACACTTAGGACACACACGCACATGCGCATTCCATAACATACTTCAAGTCTTTTTAATTCGTGAATTCTCCTTAATTCGTTGTTATCTTCCTTCTTTGCAGGTGATATGGGCCGCTCCCACGGACTTGATCGCCTTCAGGGGTCTTCAATATTTCATCACTCCGGACGGGATTCCGGTTTAGGCAGACGCCGGGACCGAGGTGACTATGAAGATAGGGACAATCGTCCGCGCGAGTCGTCTCACCGCAAGAAAGCGCACTATCAATCTTCCCAGTCCCGTGATCTTCCTCCTACAACTGAGCCAGATAAAGAGAAGTCTTTGCAGAAGGGTTATCAGTCTGATGCTGCTCGAGAACAACATTCCAGTTCATCGAGTACGAGGCAAGTTCGAGAGCCGCGTAAAAGAACGGAATTCTCTAAGCCTCCTCCTCCTGCTCCTACCGTGGACCCAACTGTTGCGGAAAAGATGGTCGACCTTAAGGCCAAGTTTCCAAAAATTTGTTTTGACGGTTTGAAATTCCTCCCGGCCATCCATCACATTCCTGGGCACGTGAAGCAAAGTGCCATTGCCTGCAACAATGACGTCTATGTTCAACATGACGCATTCGTGCACTTGGTGGAGAAGATATCAGAAGTATCTGTTGAGCGTCAACACGAGATTGACCGTCTGAATCTGGAGGCTGACAGCGATAAGAGAATCATCAAACTCCAAGACGAAGAACTCGCCTCTTATAAGTTAAAGCTAGAAGCCGCTGAACAAGGTGCAAAAGATACTGCCGAGGCAGTTACTCGCTTAGAGGTGGCTCACAAAAAGGAGCTTGACGAAGCAGTTCAGCGCAGCGGCGCCCTTGCCCTAGAAAAAGACTCTGTCCAAAAAGAAAGGGACGCGCTCGCTACTCAAGTCAAAGAGCTGAAAGAACAACTCTCCAAGGAGAAAGAAGACAAAATAGCCGCTCAGGAAGAATCACAGCGGTATTGTGATGAGATTGTTGCTACCCGGCTCCTGAAGGCAAAGCTCGACGGCGAACTTGCCGGGGTCGAGAAAATGAAGGATGAGGCCCGTGAGGAGGGCAAAAGAATGGCTGTGGAGGACCTTGATTCTCGCCTTGAGGCGGCCGCAGAGACCGGCAGGGAAGAAGTCAATAGTATGTTTGACCCGTTGATCGCCGAATACGGAGCCCGCGTCCTTATGCACCGTGACCTAACATTCTTGGGCGACGGCTACCATGAATCCCTGGCTGAGGCATGGGAAACTCTGATAAAGATCAAGAAAGTCGAATCAGGCTCCGAAGAAATCGACGAGGATGCACTGGTGAAGGAGTTCTTGAGGGGGAATGAGCCATCGGATTTATCCGTAGCATTGGCTCTCTATGGCAAAGGCTCTTCCCCTTCGAAAGAGAAGAATAACGAGGCTGGCCCGTCAGAGGCCGACGCTACTACTCCTCACATTGCCGCTCCTTACGCTGCTCAATCGGCTGGTCGGTCGACGCTTGATCCATTCGAGCAGCATGCCAGTTACGATCCCGAAGATCCCGGGCTCGGCGTTCATGTGCTGTCACCTATCCTGGAGGGTGAAACCCCGCGCGCCACCGACAGTCAACCTGATCCTGGTAGGAGATTCTTCTTTCTCTAGAAGTCGAAGTGATCCCGTCATTTTTTAGCGGTGGTTATTCGTTCTAATGCCCACTTCTTATATTTTCTCATAGGTTGTTCTGACACTGAGCTAACTCCGAGGAGCGATGACGCCAAGGAGGAAGCGGGGAAAACAAGCGACGTTGCTCACGCAGGGGTAACTCCCGGCCCAGACGCTCAAGTGATCGGGGCGCTTGACGATGACAAACCTGATACTTCGTCTCCTGCCGAAGGAAGCGACGAAGTTAAAATCACTGGCGCCTCTGAACATACTTCAGAGATGAGCATGAAGGATCGTCTTGCCAACGAGGAGAAGAGAAAGGTCAAAGTCAAAGTTGAATCTGAAGTCCTGGAACTTACTGACCCGCAGAACAGACCTTTGAAAATCATTCTCCCGGGCAGGTCCAAACCATTAGATGTTCCGTCTCCTACTCCTGACTCCGTCTCTCTAGCAAGCAAAAAGTCTAAGAAGAAACGTGAGGGAGAGGAGTCGTCGGAAACACCAAAGGCAGACAAGAAGAAGAAGTCGAAGAAATGATCGATGCACTTGTTCAACAAGTTTTTTTTGCTTAAGTTTGTAACAGTTTCCATCTTCCATAACTTGTAGTTTGTATAGGCCCGAATTTTGTAGGAGTGATCTTGTATCCCCATTTTGGACTTATCGAATAAAATTTTAGTTTCTTCTTGTTTGAATGATTCTCTTGTCTTTATTGGGTTTGCTGACACTGTGCTCCGAGGATTCGGGGACTTGAGACTGTTCATACTCTAGCCCGCGCTCTGGTGACTTGGAGACTTGAAATCGTTTATACTCTAGTCCGCGCTCTGGAGACTTAGAGTACTCCGCTCCGCACTCTGGGGATTCGGAGATTGGAATCGTTTATACTCTAGTCCGCGCTCTGGGGACTTAGAGTAATCCGCTCCGCGCTCTGGGGATTCGGAGATTGGAGTCGTTTATACTCTAGTCCGCGCTCTGGGGACTTAGAGTACTCCGTTCCGCGCTCTGGGGATTCGGAGATTGGAATCGTTTATACTCTAGTCCGCGCTCTGGGGACTTAGAGTACTCCGCTCCGCGCTCTGGGGATTCGGAGATTTAGTAGTTTATACTCTAGTCCGCGCTCTGAGGACTTAGAGTACTCCGCTCCGCACTCTGGGGATTCGGAGATTGGAATCGTTTATACTCTAGTCCGCGCTCTGGGGACTTAGAGTACTCCGCTCCGCGCTCTGGGGATTCGGAGATTTAGTCGTTTATACTCTAGTCCGCGCTCTGGGGACTTAGAGTACTCCGTTCCGCGCTCTGGGGATTCGGAGATTGGAATCGTTTATACTCTAGTCCGCGCTCTGGGGACTTAGAGTACTCCACTCCGCGCTCTGGGGATTCGGAGATTTAGTAGTTTATACTCTAGTCCGCGCTCTGAGGACTTAGAGTACTCCGCTCCGCACTCTGGGGATTCGGAGATTGGAATTGTTTATACTCTAGTCCGCGCTCTGGGGACTTAGAGTACTCCGCTCCGCGCTCTGGGGATTCGGAGATTTAGTAGTTTATACTCTAGTCCGCGCTCTGGGGACTTAGAGTACTCCGTTCCGCGCTCTGGGGATTCGGAGATTGGAATCGTTTATACTCTAGTCCGCGCTCTGGGGACTTAGAGTACTCCGCTCCGCGCTCTGGGGATTCGGAGATTTAGTGCTGGTATGATCGCACAGAATAGTGTAATTTATCATCCAATTAAGAGATATAGAAACTTCATAGAAAATGTGGCTTCAAGCCTTTATTAATGAAGATCAACTAAATTGCTCGATTACAACTTCAAAAGGAAACTAAGTCATTATTGAATGGAAACATGCAGAAAACAATAGTGCCTATAACAAGAAAGGGAAACATGCTAAATGTAATAGTGCCGCAAATGCTCACTGTTCCACGCTCGGGGGAGTGTCGCGCCATCAACGGTCGCTAGCTTGAATGTTCCTTCTCCAAGCTTCCGTTCAATGGCGTATGGACCTTCCCAGCTGGGATTCATGCGTGATGGTATTGGGAAGACTCGTTTCAGAACGAGATCACCCACATCAAAGATTCTTGGGCGGACTCTGCCATCGTAGTAGCGCTTGACTCGATGTCTGTGCGCCGCCGCCCTTAACTCAGCTTCTTCACGCTTTTCGTCGATGCAGTCCAGTGATTCCAGCAAGAGGTTTTGGTTCGTCTTGGGGTCATAGTATGTCACTCGGTGCGATGGAACTTCAAGTTCCACAGGTATTACGGCTTCAGAGCCGTATGCCAAGGCGAACGGAGTGTGGCCGGTCGCGGACTTGTGGGTAGTTCTATATGCCCATAATGCTGTCGGGAGTTCATCTACCCACTTGCCTCCAACCTTCTCCAGACGCTTCTTTAGTATGGACTTGATTATTTTGTTAATGTCCTCGACTTGTCCGTTAGCTTTTGGGTGTGCAACGGCAGCGAACTTTTTCTCGATGCCGTACTTTAAACAAAACTCTTTGAACTCTCTACTTTCGAATTGCGTTCCGTTGTCTGTAATGATGGTGCGTGGAAGGCCAAAGCGGCATATAATGTTTCGTACAACGAAGTTAATGACTTTCTTAGAGGTGATAGTGGCCAAAGGTTCTGCCTCAGCCCATTTCGTGAAATAGTCGACTGCAACTATCGCGTATTTCGCACCACCTTTGGATAGAGGCAAAGAGCCGATTATGTCGATTCCCCAGATCGCGAATGGCCAAGGACTGATCATTTGTGTGAGTTCCGTTGACGGAGCCCTCGGGATTTTTGCATATCTTTGACACTTGTCGCATTTTCTTGCGTAGTCCGCGGCATCCCGGTTTACGGTGGGCCAGTAATACCCATAGCGGAGGATCTTCTTTGCTAGCGTTTGCCCCCCAGTATGGTCGCCGCATTCCCCCTCGTGGACTTCCCTCAAGACTCGCTTTGTTTCATCATGAGCGATGCATCGTAACAATGGGACTGAGAATCCTTTCGGGTACATGGATCCATCCTGCATTACGTACCGCGCAGTCTTTCGAAGGACCTGTCGTCTTTCGCTTCTTCTTTCTGGTAAAGCCCCGGTTGTCAGGTACAGTTTGAATGGGGTTATCCACGAGTCCTTCTCAATCTCTATTTCCAACACAAGATCGATTTTCATCTCGTCCGCACTCGGGGCATGCAAGACTTCCACGGGATATAATCCCATTTGTTGAACATCGTCGGTACTTGCGAACTTAGCCAACAAGTCGGCTTCTTTGTTTTGTTCTCGCGGGATATGTGAAATGTCATAACGCTCAAGATTTGATAGTAGTTCCTGGACCTGAACGAGGTACGGAGCAAGCTTTCGTCCTTTTGCTTGGTAGTCTCCTCGTACTTGGTAAACCACTAACTGCGAGTCACAAAAGATTTCGACTGATTTGATTTCGAGTTCTTTGATAAGTTTCAAGCCAGCGATCAATGCTTCATATTCAGCTTCGTTGTTTGTAGCCGGAAAATCGAGCTTCAGGGCATAACAGATCGATCGGTTTTCCGGAGTTATAAGAACTACGCCCGCGCCGGAGCAACGGTCGTTTGATGCACCGTCAGTGTATAATTTCCATCGTATGGGGTGAATGATGTCGTGATCGTCCGGTTTGATGGGTATGGTAAATTCAGCGATGAAGTCTGCTAACGCTTGCCCTCGGATGGCTCTCCATGGTAAGTACGCGATATCGAATTGGCTCAACTCGATGTTCCATTTTAGCAATCTTCCAGAAGTTTCCGGTCGTTGAAGTACCTGCCTCAGGGGTTGATCGGTATAAACGCCGATTGAATGCGCTTGAAAGTACGGGCGCAGCTTGCGTGATGCAATCACCAAGCAATAAGCCAATTTCTCAATTTTAGGGTAATTCTTCTCTGCCCCCGTTAAACGCTTGCTAACATAATATACCGGCTTCTGGACTCGATCCTCCTCACGGACCAAAGCTGCGCTTATCGCATGAGGGGATATAGCCAAGTAAACGTACAGCATCTCATGGTCAACTGGTTTAGATAGCATTGGTGGGCTCTCCAGATGCCTTACTAGGTTCTGGAAAGCTTCCTCGCAGCTAGACGTCCATTCAAAATTCCTCTTTCCTTTCTTTATTATGTCAAAGAACGGGATGCACTTGTCAGTTGCCTTGGATATAAATCGACTCAACGCAGCCACTTTTCCGTTCAAGCTCTGTACCTGCTTTATAGTCCTGGGCGCTTGTACATCTCGAATGGCTTGGATCTTTTCTGGGTTGGCTTCGATTCCCCTAGCGTTGACGATGAATCCTAAGAACTTCCCTGATGCAACGCCGAAAGAACATTTCAGCGGGTTGATCTTCATTCCATAGAACCTGAGTATGTTAAACATTTCAGCTAAGTCTTGAATGTGGTCGTTTGACTGCCGTGATTTCACGAGCATGTCATCCACATAGACTTCCATGGTTTTGCCCAGCTGGTCCTTGAACATTCGATTCACCAGACGTTGGTAAGTTGCTCCAGCATTCTTTAATCCAAAGGGCATCACTACATAGCAATACAGCCCGACATTTGTAACGAAGCTGGTGTGTTCTTGGTCCGGAATATGCATTGGGATTTGGTTGTATCCCGAGTACGCATCCATGAATGACAATAATTCGTGTCCTGCTGTGGAATCGACCAACTGATCGATCCTAGGCAACGGGAAACTGTCCTTAGGGCATGCTTTGTTCAAGTCGGAATAATCTACGCAAGTCCTCCATTTCCCATTTGCCTTCTTTACTAGCACGGGGTTAGAGACCCACTCCGGGTAGAGGGCGTCGCGGACGAACCCATTTGCTTTGAGTTTGTCCACCTCCTCTCCAAGAGCGGCGGATCTCTCTGGATCCATTCCTCTCCTTTTTTGCTTGACTGGGACGTATTTCGGGTCTACGTTCAACATATGACTTGTGATGGCGGGAGAAATCCCACACATATCAGAATGCGTCCAGGCAAAAACATCAAGGTTTGCCCGGAGGAAGTCGCTAAGGTCTTCTGTCATTGCGGGGCCTAACTGTGATCCGATCTTCAGTATTCGCATAGGGTCATCACGGCTAACTGAAATGTCAATCGTTAATTCAGCCGGTGCCGCCTTCTCTTCCCTGGGTTTCTCATCGTCGTCTCTCGGATCTATATCTCCGTAGATCCGAGAACTATGCCCGAGCCAGGGCTCGGGCACTACTTGTCAATTATTCGTATTGAGGATGCGGACGGGATTGTCCGCAACCTTTCCTTTCTCCCTCCGGTGGGCTTCTCGAAGCTCGGCCACATAACAAGAACGACCAGCCGCTTGGTCACCGTGAACAATGCCTACTCCTTTGTCAGTCGAAAACTTCAAAGTCAAGCACCACGGGGCTAGTGCCGCCCTAAATTCAGCCAGGGTCGGCCGACCCAAGAAAACATTATATGGAGAGTCCACATCCAAAACTACAAAGGGTAGAATTCGTACCCTCCGACGCTCGCCTTGTCCCAGTTCAACTGGTAACTCGACATATCCTACTGCATCAGTCGCAGCGCCGTTAAAGCCGTGGATACGAGCTTTGGATGGTTTCAAGTCTTTTGTCTCTAGCTTCATCTGATCATAGGCCTTCTTGAAGATGATGTTGACTGAACTTCCACAATCAATCAAAATTCTTTTTACATATGCTGGTCCGATTGTTGCAGATATGACCATGGGATCGATGGTCGGAGCCTCTACCTGATCAGCGTCTCTGTTTCTGAACACAATATCGTCTGTCATCACGCGCTGCTGCTTAGCAGGGGCCCCGTCCTCTACATTCGAACAGCACTCAAAATCTGCATGCTTCAAGGAGCTCGCATATCGTTCCATCTCTTGCCAGTTCTTATCTGCGGGATGAGGTCCGCCGATAATTGTATTTATAACCAGTCTTCCAACAGTCCGGGCAGGTTCCTCAGGATGACGTGGAGCCGGTGCACGACCTGGGTTGGACGTTCCCTGCCCTCCTTCCTGTGGATCCTTTACAAATTCTTGCAACTTCTTTTGTCTGATCAATTTCTCGATAGCGTCATGCAGGTGCCTGCATTCTTCCGTGTTGTGTCCATAAGTTTCATGGAAGCGGCAATATTTCCCAGTCCGTTTCTGTTCTTCAGTTGATTCTTTCGGACGTGGTTTTCTGTATTGAAAAGTATTGCATGTGGATAGGTAAATGTTCTCAAGTGGGGCGTTTAGCGGAGTGTACTCGCTGTAGCTCGAAATTCTCGACTTCCACTTTCCCGCTTCTTTCCTCTTTCCTTGACTTCTTCCTCCGGACTCTTTGGGCTGCACAGGCTTACTCTGGACGTTGACTTGGACCTTTCCTGAATTGTCTCCAGATTGCTTCACAGCAATGTTGCTCTTAATTGACTCTTGGGCAGGTCCCGGTGCCTTGTCTCGTCGTACCCACCTAGCTTCCTCTCTTCTTATGAACTGGTGAGCCTTGGAGTAGAAACGTTCTAGCGTAGTCGGAGATTTTCCTGCCAGCCAATCTCCGAATTCAGAATCCGGATCTACACCTCTCATTACAGCCATTAGAATTGCATGGTCGTTGGGATTACTGACTTCAGTTGCCGCAACGTGGAATCTTTGTAAGTACTCCTTCAGCGACTCTCCGGGATTTTGGATTACACTTGACAGAGACATCACGTCCTTCGGGCGTGTAGTGTGTATCCTGAATTGCTCAATAAACTTCTTTGCCAACTCCTCGAAATTTGATACGGATCGCGGAGGAAGTCGGGTGAACCACATAGTAGCGATCCCAGATAGAGTAATCGGAAAGCACCTACACTTGGTGGCATCATTTGCTCTGGCTGAATCCATCATCCATTCATATCTCATTACATGTTGTCTGGGGTCAGTCTTTCCTTCGTATGCAGGAATTGTTGGCATGCTAAACTTCTTGGGGTAGGACGCTTGCAGCACAACATCCGTGAACGGAGTATGACTTCTTGACACTCCCCAATCTTCATTTGATAAGCCCTGATTTTCTTTCATCAGTTGCCTGATCATGGCTGTCAGATCGGGTGTCTGTATGGAAGCTGGGAGGTTGGAGTCAGTTCTACGCGCCTGTCCATGCTGATGCCTCCTTTCCCGGCGATCTGCCAACCGTGCGTCATGAGGTTCAACATTGTTAACATCTTGATGATCTGGAGCTCCCTCCTCCATCTGTACTCCGGTTCGGAAGTTTTCAGTTCTGGCTTGGTCGCGGTCTCCTGCTGTTCGAACAGCAGCATCTGCCCTTGCAGCTTCAGTCTTACGGCGTCTTCGCCTGGGTGGCTCATCAGAAGAAGTTGAGCTGTCAGAAGAGGAATAAGCAGCTGGATTGCCCCCAGCATTCTGTTGCTGCTGTTGAGTGAGTTGTGCCATCAGGTTGGCATTAGCTTGCATCTGTTCTCCCAGTTGTCTCCTGCTCTCCCTAAGTTCTCTCATCAAGTCGTTGAACTCCACTCTGGTGACAACTGGAGTCTGTTCTTGAGCGGCAATCCCTGCACTCGGGATCGCTGGTTGATTGCTAGGTCCAGCTTGTTGCACGCTAGCAGTCTCTCGGGCATCCGCATTAAGAGAAGCTGACCTGGTACGTGGTCTTGCCATTGTAGAGTTATTGGTATGAACTTTGAGTAGAATCAGCGGATGTTCTATCAGTAAGTCGGATCTTCTTTGGGGGATTTGCTCAATCCAGTAGCTTCAAAGCAGATCCCTGAGGTCTGAGAATTCGATTCTCAGTGAAAGCACCAAAGTGTTAGCACCAAAATTGGTCACTAACCTCGTTCAGAAAGATTGTGTAGAGATATAAGTGATGAAAGTAAATTAAACAGAGAAGACAATGCTAATTTAAATGCAGAAAGTAAGAACACCGAATTTATAGTGGTTCAGCGTAATTGCCTACGTCCACTTTGTTCAACTTTATTGATTCCCTTTATAGTTGATTACAAATACAATTCGTGAATCAAATGCTTGAGTAAAGTTGTTAAGTAGAGAAGGTGAGTCTTGAAAATGGCAGAGTCTCCCCGGTCTTTCTCTCCAAAAAAGGATCCATTTCACTGTGACCCTGCCCCTCTATTTATAGGCAAAGATGGGCTGGACTTCCCAAGCGGGCTTGTTAGCCGAACGTTCGAGCCCAGGTGCTGCGTGCCGAACCAGGTACGCCGAACGCTTCTGTGCCGAACGGTCCTTCCCATGCCGAACGATCCTTCCCATGCCGAACGGTCCTCCTGATGTATGGGAAGTGTAAGGTGATTGCAGTGAAGCCGAGCGTATCTCCCTTTGAAGCTCTTGACCAACCAATGTATGTAGTTCGAACGTTCTCGTTGCCGAGTTATCCTACCGCCGAGCTCCAATGACGCCGAGTACCGTGGGATGCCGGACACTAGTTGACGCCGAGCATAGGTTGTTGCCGAGTGCTCTCCTTGACGCCGAGTAGCTTGTTATGCCGAGCAGTCTTGACGCCGAGTACCCTGTTATGCCGAGCAGTCTTGACGCCGAGTACCCTGGATGCCGACCACTCTCTGATGCCGGACACTCTCTGATGCCGGTCACTCTCTGATGCCGGTCACTCTCTGATGCCGGACACTCTCTGATGCCGGTCACTCTCTGATGCCGGTCACTCTCTGATGCCGAGTTGAACTGGATGCCGAGTACTCTTGACGCCGAGTACCCTGTTATGCCGAGCAGTCTTGACGCCGAGTACCCTGTTATGCCGAGCAGTCTTGACGCCGAGTACCCTGGATGCCGGCCACTCTCTGATGCCGGACACTCTCTGATGCCGGTCACTCTCTGATGCCGGTCACTCTCTGATGCCGGACACTCTCTGATGCCGGTCACTCTCTGATGCCGGTCACTCTCTGATGCCGAGTTGAACTGGATGCCGAGTACTAGTTGCCTGGTCAAATCTCCAGGAAACACATATAATATGAGTTATTCTGATTCCTATATTATCATAAGTAGGGGGTATACTTTTATACATTTCATCCCAAGATTTATGCATTTCTTTTCCTAAATCACCAGGTAATTTAGAAAATAATTTGTCACCTATTTCTTTAGAATAGAAATTACCAGAAGTTGTTGCATAATATAAGAATTCATTTAAGAATATTATTATATGTTTCCAATCTCAAAGTTGTATTTTTTCTAAATCACGCATAGCTGCTTGTTGCATAAGGGTCAATCTCGTATTTACTTCTCTGCCAGTTATTATTCTATGTATCAAATAAGCAAAATTATATATATTTCCACCTTCTACTACAAGGGATGCTACTTCGTCTTGGAATTTGATTTTATAGGCTTCCCACTGGTCATTATATGTATCCAAAGAACAATATTAGTTTATATGACTCCTTGAATGATGAGTTTATATGGATCCTTTTTGACTTAGAATCCAAACTCTTCCAGAAAGCACTACCCAAGTGAAAGATCTACACATCTTATTGATATTTGATTTGAGCTGTGTTTTTGAATTTTGAAATGATGGAGGAGGAACCCTAGTATTTTTCGGTCAGAGAAGTTATGGTAGAGACCTAAAGAGAGCAAGCAAAAGAGAGGGGTTGAAGGAGTGTAATAGGAGATAAAGGAAGGAGCTAAAAGTGGATCCGGATCCGAAGGAGCTAAAAGTGGATGCAGATCCACAATTTTCTCTAAAATTCAAGCCCCACTTGAATCAAATTCAACCCCTCCTCCTACCAGGTATAGCCGGCCATATCATGCCCTTATATGTGCCTCCATTCCACTTCAAGCCCGATCAGATAATTTGCATTTAGATTAAATTTAAGTGTACACCGATATCGGATATCAATACATGTATATACAACTTTTATATAAGCACCATTTTCAATGCAGATCAACACAAATAAAATAATTTTATAATTAATATTTCAAAAATATTAATTAATTACAATAATTATAATTTAATTAAGTCTGGCAGAGTTGGAGTATTCAACATTTCGGTTATGTGACTCTTCGGTGTAAATTCGATTGGCGATTAATATCAGACAATTCAAATTTTAACATTCATACGTCACCTTAGTTAGTAGTTTAACATTTATGGCCCAATCTATTGCTTACATAGATTTGGTAAAAATCTAATTTTGCTTATTTTAAGCGGTTTCGGTAGTAATAATTATTTACGCTAATTCTCTTCACCAAAACTATTCCACATTAGGACTTATGGAAATAGTCAAAATTCCAATATCATTCACATTGAACTTGTATCGTCCAAAAACAAAGTCATTGGTTCAATAATAACATTTATTATTAACTTAACTACTCTGGCCAAAGACTTTGATTTAACTTCAGTTGACCATGATACTAACCCATTTAATCGGAGAGACAAATTCTCAATTGAATAGTGTTTCACTTCCAATGCTTCCAGTCGATCTAACTATAGTCATTTGACAAACTCCATGCCTAGGGACGTAAACGGGTCAGACCAGACTGGACGGAGGTGTGTCCTAGTCCTGTCTTATAAGAGATTCGAATGAACATGGACTGTACAAGCCTTAAGTTTGGCCATTGTTCGTACGAGTTGAACAACGGACGAACAATGTTCGGACACTAGTAAAATATCAAACATTTTCGAACGAACATTTTTTCATACATTATTTCTAGTCTTAATTTATGTCCTAAATAAAAATTGTATGAACATGTATCGACGCCTATACCATTGGACCGAGCCGGATGTCGGATAATTATACAAAATTTACAGACCTATCCATACTATGATTTAACTATTATCAAAGCGGAGTTTCTACTTGAAGTTCGACGGTATTCTCAAGTCGAGTGAATTGTGTAATATTGTCACATTGATATTTTCTGTTTGACCGTAGTTATGTTAATCAACATAAAACCATCGAATGGGTAATTTCATATTTATCCAATAACCATCGGTACGTAACCCCTTTGTGCCCCCATCGGCCATGAGTAATACCCAACATTTGGAGAGCGTTGTGCATTCTTGCTCCAACAAATGTATCGATATCTAGTCTCGATACATCTTGACTATGAGTATTTAAAACAATATGTTTATTTTCATTATAATAAAATGCTCATGATTACAACACATTATAACTACTATTAGAAAACATGCCATTTATGGATGTTCTATTAAACATACTTAAATTAACTAAATAATTAATATAAGACTTTATATCAATTATTAATAGAAAGAAAAATATCTTTTATTTCAAACAAGATTTTATTACCAAGGTAATAATTTACAGCAAAATAGAATTTCCCCAAGGGCATACTCCTAACTCTATTAATCTCCTACTTGCACTAAGGGTCAATTATGGAATCCCTATCACATCTCTTCATTCGGTTTGATGAGAACTGATCAAACCAGTCCCTTCATGAATGGATCTGCTATGTTGTTTTAATACTCTACTTTGTCAATCAACTCTCTCTGATGTCGATACATTACCTTTATCATGTGGAACTATTTTGAGTATATATTTCACGACTTCTAGTGAACTCTTATCATTACATTGACATCGTATAACAATGATGTAGTATTCTAAATATTTGGAATCCACCAAAGCTCGGTTATAAATTTTTGCATTTATTTATTTATTTAAAACTCAACCCCGGAGGGAAGAGCTCATTGCTTAAAGAGTCCGCCAACCCTAGGAAGGTTTAAGCCAGCACAGAGGTTTGATGTTCCAACCATGTTATAGGATTAACGGGAATCCACCTCCACGCCTTGAGGGGAGTAGGGTAGACGGGTATCGAACTTGCGACCTCATTAACATGAGGCAAGTGTCTCAACCACTACGCCACTACTTGTTGACAATTTTTGCATTCATATTTATACATTTCTTTTATTACGGCGCTATTTAGGGCGATGTACTCACTCTTTTCGTCGAATCAGCCACAACATTTTTTTGGGAACATTTCTAACTTAAAGCTCCATAATAAAGGTTTAAACTATAACCTAACATTGACATAATATACTCAATATCACTTATGCAGTTTGGGTTTGAATAATCCTTTATGAGGAGTTCATTGTTTCTATAAACAGTTCTCTAGTTTTTCTATAAATATTCGAGAATACTCTAAACTATCATTTAGTTATCTTAATTTGGTTGATACTTGCTTATTGTATCCAACGCATTAGCTAAATATGATATTGTACACATTACATCATGTATGATAATTCCTATTACCAGTGAATAAGAAATCAATCTTACACGATCCATATTAAACATTTTAATATGATGTTTGTGTATGTAATTTGGGACATTCCCAACATTCTTTACTTATTATAAAAGGTTTAATTTACAAATCTAATATCGAGTATGAAACAACCAAACCAAAATTGATTTTAATATAACACTACGCCATAGATTGCATACTGCAACACCAAAGAAGTGATGCAGGATGTGCCAAAAAATGTTGCTGAAGGCTAAAAAAGGGCAAAGGCAACACTTTCTCGGTGATGCATTTTGCCGCGTTGCCGCAGACCTCAAAGGCAACATTTTGACTATCTACGGCAACATAAGAAATATTGTTGCAATAGAACCCTATTTGGGTCTATAGCAACATCCATAGGTGTTTGTACCAACATTCCAAAATGTTGCTATAGATATTAACTTTCTGAATTTGTGGGGCCCACAATGTAGAGCATATTTGATTTTTTAATAGAAATAAATATTTATTTAATAAAATGCTATTGCACAGAATTTGATATTCAAACAATAATTTATTTAAATAAATATTTTATTTCAACATTTAAAATAGTACAAATTCCTGACTCCACTATTTTACAATTCAATGATAAATAACACTGATATTCACATATACAGATATTCCTCACTACATTACTCAGTTCACTCATTACATATGCAGTTTCAATTTATACAGACACCGACACTGACAAATATATGATGAGCCGAGTGCCGAGCCGAAGGCGAGGCGAGAAGCGGGTCCGGGCGCAGCGCCGGCGGGGGTCCGGAGCACCGCAGTCCCGGCGGGGATCGAGCCTTCTTTGAAACCTGTCTTCAACTCCATTTCAGATTGAATCCAACATCTGAGCAATCTGCAAAAATACACACTGACGCAGTAAAATTGAAAAGGAAATATTTTTGCAGTATAAAATAAAATGTAATTTTGAAAATATTATTTGCCTCAGTTATTTGGGTTGTTCGTCATCATTTAATTTTGAATTCATCACACACGAACAACTTGTGACATGCACAGTGTATCATTGTACATGCCACAAGGCCGTGCACACCGATATACACTTGATAAAGTTACAGGGACATGTGAGCACAAAGTCAAACCCAAATCAAAAGACGGGTTCAACTCAAGTGAAATACAAATAAAATCACGATATCAGCACAAGGTCAAACCCGAGCTATTAGCTGGATTCAACGCAGGTGCAAGTTCAAGAAAATTGTCAAGACAACATATACAATGAACAAAACTTTCTGGAATGAACCAGATTCAAGTATACAAGCAAATGCATACAAAATGAAACAATGTACCAGACTACAAGATGAACCAAACAAAGGACAGAGCTAAATGAACTCAAGTGGACAGTGCAACCAAGATTCAAGTAAAACACTACAACATGCAACAGTAATAAACCAAATGCACAAGAACAAAAATGAAACAGAAGTATGCACAACAAGGTCCAAGCAGTTGACAATGCACAAGAACAAAAATGAAACAGAAGCATGCTATAGAAATAAACAGCATGCTCAATGAATTGGTCAGAGCAAACTATACCAGACTTGTATGCCAGACATAAAACAACAGTGGACAGAGCTCAACAAAAGAACTCAAACTCACAATTAAACCAAAACTCCAACCATATTCAAAAATACAGACCAATAGAAGTGTCAAGTGAATGAGCTGCAGCAATTTCAAAAATGACCGAAGTCAGATAATATAAGAAATATGAACTCGAGCAAGTCCCGCTACCATATGAAAGCAACCATACATATATACATGTGTGAAACAGCATGTATATATATAGGCAGTGCAAACAGGCTCAAAGGACCAGTGCATAGATATACAATGACCAATGCAAAGTCGTGAATACAAAAACATGCATCAATGAAACAAGCAGCCTTAACAAGTGAATGGCCAAGACCAAAACAAAGCAAGACTGGCACAAGGGAAAGAAACTTATATGACTCGAAGGCAACTAAATACAAGAGAAGGCCTCAACATCAAATAAAAAACAAACCCAGTGCAACATATATACATGTTCAAGTGCAACAACAAACACATATATACATACATGAATGCATATATATATACATGATAATGGAAAACAGAAGTGATACAAATTCAAGTGGCCGAGATAAATTAGTTTACAAATTCAAACAGATATATACGAACGTAAATCTAGGGGTTCGAACCCTACATAAACAGATTAACATCATCGGCAGATAGTATCGAGTTCAAGCAAGCAATACTGTAAAGTAAAAACAACAAATTACATACCCGAATACACAGTTGAACTCAAGCAAAATCGAAGGAGCTGTATTCGAAGCAAGGAGACGATCGATTGCCAAAGCAAATCAGAAGAACAGCAATTGTAATCGATCGACAATCAATCGGGTCCTTCGATATTAGCCGAAGCCCTAATCGCACAAGGCTGAAGCCCTAGCTAATCTCATAGGAGCGAAGACAAGGCCGAAGCCCTAGCTAATCTCATAGGAGCGAACACGAGGCCAAAGCCCTAATTTCAGAGCAAAAGAGGAACAAGATAGGAGCAGCCATTATCACATACGAGAAAAGGAGGGTGACAATTTGGTGGCGGAGGCGAATGAGGAAGCAGAAGAAGAGGAGGGTGACAATTTGGTGGCGGAGGCGAATGGGAGGAAGCGAATTGAAATGAAAACCAAAAGGGGATCTACTCTAAACTAGTTCAGGTGGTAAAACGAAATTTTGGGGCAAATTGCAGTGGTGATCCATTTTAACAACCAGATTAAATGTAGACCGTTGGATCGTATTCACGCGGATTGCTAATTTTATTAATTTTTTAATTTGAATACATCTATAGCTACTGCAACATCTTGTTGATACCTATGCTAACACCTTGAAGCGAGTGTTGTAATAGACAAAAATCAGCATACCTATCGTTACATTATAGCTAGCAACACCATGTAATTTCGTTGCAGTAGGCCATCTATGGCGTAGTGTAAGTACATCAATCAACAGTATGTTGTTTACTTATAATTTAGAAATATCTATGTACCTTTATTTTCTTTCTTGTATATTAGACTAATGATTGCATACATCTATATGTACCATTTCGAAGAGTGTCAATTCTTATATCGCTCCCATTTAATGGTTGATTTTCCTTGACTGTTTGAGATATAATTCACTAGTACTATATGATTTATAACCGTATGATCAAAGAATTATTTCTCAAAACTATGGCTTAGTCTTCAATTCCAAAATAATTGCAAATTCAGATACTTCAATATTTTCTAATGAGTCACTTTTTTATGAAAACAAATACCACAATAATTTTATTTTATAACGAACATTCATAATATTCATATTTAAATAAAACTATATCTTTTGTTAGTCAAAAATGAAAAAACGGCTATTATTTCATAAATATTGTTTGCACTACAAGAAACAGAACATTTTTCGATGGCTACCGACCGTCGACGGCCGTCGAAAGCCATCGGAAAATGCCGCTGCAAATTTAGTCGTCGGTGAACAGATTTTCTGACGGCTCCCGGCAGTGGCCGTTGGTTGTATTTTCGATGGCTTTCGACGGGTACCCGACGACTTCCGACGGCCGTCGATAGACACATGGCCGGTTACGTTTGTTACCGAAAGCCGCTAGGAGCCGTCGGAATTTAGCCATCGGTAGCCATCAGAACGTGTCGATAAAATTTAAACTACAGGCCGTTGGAAGCCGTCGGAAATCTGCAATTTTTTTTTGTATTTCAGCTCCAATTTTGCCATCCTTCCACAATTCATAAATACAATATCTTTCAACCAACTCAATATATCCAACTCAGATATCCAACATGAAATCAAACCATAGAAAGATAACCAAATAAAAAAAATCAAAATAAATTCATATAAAATCCAACCCAAATCATATAAAATCATACCAAACTTCACTACCATAATTCCCATACATCTAATTGTACAATATATACATCAATGCTTCACCAACCCCTTACAATCAACTTCCAAATGTATGAATCACTACCACCAAGTGTATCATCAAACAATATACATAACAGTTCAAATCCAAATCTACCAACTCAATTTATCATCCAAACTTATAAAACAATGACACAAAACAAAAAAACATACCCATCAATCCGGTCAATCAGCTCCAGAACCTTTCGAACTAGTAGAAGATGGAAAGCGGCCACCATATTGCTGTATGTACTCAGCAATACGCTGATCCAGCAGCTGTGTCATCTCGATGGTCTGGCGACGGTTCTAATCTTTCATTTGCGCTACCCTAGCTCTCAACTCTTCGATCTCTGCTCGATCGATATCAGCTCTAATAGATTGGCTGGCTCGCCTTTGTCTACTAGCATGCAACACTTATTTAATTTAGTCTATAATCATACTATCAAAGTTACAATGTATTGTGTTAATTGTTATATCTATAAACTTATGACTGAAATTAAAGCGATGCATCAAAAATTAAAAGACTATTAAATTGTTATATCTTAATATATTATTCATTACCACTTGATTGCCATAGCCGTAGCGCCTGTTCCGCGATGGTGGATCCATGACTATATCAAAAATAATGTCCTCCTCATCCGTCGTGAGCTGCTCTCGATCAGTATCCTCCAGGAGTTTCTGGCGTTATTTGATAAACCTTGTCTGCATGAACAAATAAAAATACAGTTCTAATTAATATCATGATATCTTATTTTATTATAAATTAACAATTAAAACGATTACTAATAGTACATAAACTAAAATATGCTTACATGGCTCTTGGTAGATTTATCGTCATGCCATGTATATGAAACTGTCCCATCCGGATTTACATGCTCGACGGCATGCGTACGGGTAAACACATCCATATACGACAAAGGACCCTATGCCTTAGCTTCCTGAAATTGATTATTATATACTGTTATTGTATATTCAAAATTATATAGCACAATAACTATTTACAATTTGCATTTATTAAATTTACCAACTCTTGATGATACCGTTGAAACAACTTCGACCCTCCTTGATGAGTGACGAGATTTTTGTTCCTATTTGCAGAGTTTCTTTCCGACTTTGCCTGGACATTTAAATTTAATACATTATTTACCGACCAATTATTTTTTGATATATACATATCAATCAAATAATTAATAAAAGTTTAGTACACTTACCTTCGCCTTGTCACAATCCCAATGTTTCAGCCACCCTTCCCATTCACTCGTCCCCATCCAGTTTTGCTTCTGCCCTTTATGCTTCACTGTCGACATGGAATCCCTGTAGTTCTTCCTCATCTTCTACATTTAATAATGTTGTACTAGTTGAAGGTCATCTGATTGTATGTCCACGACGAATTATGTTTCATGATAAACAACCAACCAAAAATTCAACAATAAAAGGTGAACAATAAATAAGCGACAAAAACAAATTAAGAATGGAAAACAGAAGAATATACTTACAATGAAATCCTGCCAAATACACTCGAGGATGTGGGGAGGGATGCTATCCCACTTCGGCCAACAAGCCGACATCCTACTCTTGTACGCCTCCCTCGAAATCGATAAAACTATAGTTGATGACTGTAGCTCAACCCACTGTGTTAAATATGATATAGATTAGTATATCGTACACAAAATATTTAAGATGCTGATAAAATTTTAATACTTACCCCTCGGCTCTACGTACTAGAGTCACGATAGGTTGTTGTGGTGGTTGCGATGGACCGCTGCCATCGTCTCCTGAAGAGTGGGAAGAACTCCACCTTCTTGACGATATGATATATACCTATCATAGACACATCATTTTAAAAGAGAACAATAACATGATAATGAAATATATTTTATAGTTAAATGACATAAATGATATAAAGTACATAATGTGCAAAGTATACCTAATTAAGATTGGGTCTCATATTTTGACGATAAGCAGAATACATTGCATTTTTAGCATAAATTGCTAATTAATGACAGAAATGGAAATGCCATATAAGATGTAAATAACGATAAACAGATTCAGTTTCATAAATGACATAAATTACATAACTAGCAAAATAAATCTCATCAATTACATCAATTTCGTAATACACCAAGAATTCTACATAGTTACATCAATTGCATAATTACATCAACTGCATAATCTCATCAATTACATCAATTGCATTATTACATAATTAGCAAAATAAAGATCATCATTTAAATCAATCATCATTGTCTTCTGATTCAGATTCGGTCTCATATTCTACGTTATTTTCCTCCATACTCTCGAGTGCTTCTACCAAAATGTTTGATTCATCGCTTAGATGTCCAAAATCTGTACGATCGTCTGTAATTATTATTTTTGTTGCTTTGCTCAAGATCAGCCTGGTAAGCTTGTTCGTTTGGAATATTCTTCCAATCGAACGTAAATCTGGCCCTTTTTTAAAAACTGCCGACCAATATGCTTTATCACTTTTTAGAGACGGATAAGGAGTGTAATAAATTTGCAATGATTGTTTGGATAGTACAAAAGGATCGTACTTGTGATATCGCAATGTGTGCTTTATTTCAATAAGATTAGAATCCTTGTGCACATTAATTCCAGAACTTGGAATATTGCTAAACCAATTGCATCTAAACAAAAATACCTCTTCCGCGGGTCATGAGATATATATCAGTTGCAAAATGTTTGTTAAATGCCATAAAAATCATTTATGTGATTTTCTGAATCATCGCTAACTTTAACAAATACATCTGTATTATTAGTTAATTTTTCTGCATCGTATTCTTTGGTGTTAAATTTATATCCATTGATGAAATATATTGGATATGTCTTGACATTTCTTTTTGGTCCCAATGCAAGATGTTTCAAACCTTCGTCAACCACATTATTTGTCGGTTTATAAATGTACTTTGAAAACTAATCAGAATTTTTTTTACCGAGGTCTCTGTGCGACTGTTCACTTTCATAAATACTACATATATGAATAAATTATTGCACTAAATTCTACACACGCATGCATTATGGAAATGAATAAATCATAAATTATTATTTCAGATTACCTAACAAATGGTGCAACCTCAGCACAATTTAGAAGAATATATAAGTATGTGCTACACGAAGGTCTCTATCATCTAGCCCTACTTCTACACATTTTCCAGAAGGTCGACCATGTTGCCAAAAAATAGATAACATTGTTTGAGAGGAATCTTGTTCGTCGCCTTTGTCATTACGAGGAACACTTTCAAATTATATGTTCACATGGTCACTGAAATAGTGAGAGAAAAAGAACGAAGCTTCTTCTTCGATGTAAGATTTACATATCGAACCTTCAACTCGTGCTTTTTGCCTCACTTTTTTCTTCAAATGATTGAAGTATCTATGCAAAATTAATTTACATTAACTTTAACTTCCGAATGTAATTAAATTAATAGGTAACATACTACATACCTCTCAAATGGATACATCTATCCATATTACACAAGACCTCAAAGTCGTGCTTTAGATGGGAGATGAGTAGGCAAATGTTTCATTACATTAAAAAAATTTGGCGGAAATATTTTCTTCAATTTGCAGAGAAATATATGAATATCTACTTCATGTTTACATAAACGTTGCACTTTTAAAGTAGTCGAACAAAGCTCTTTGTAAAACAGACCGAGCTCCGTTACTACCTTCCAAACTTTTAACGGAAATAGTTCTTTGAATAAAACGGGTAATAAATTTTCCATCATTATGTGACAGTCGTGGCTTTTCATGCCACTAAATCTACCATTTTTAAAGTCAACACATCTACGAAGATCTGATGAAATCCCATTAGGAAATCTTAACCCTTCCACCCATTTTAACACAACTTTAACTTGATTATTATCTAACTCGTAACATGCTTTAGGTTGTTTACTGTCATTTGGTTTCATATGAAGCTCAGGACGTTTGCATAATTCTTGTATTTCGCGTCTTGATTTCAAATCGTCCTTAATCTTCCCCTTGACATTCAAAATTGTGTTAAAAACATTATCAAAGACATTTTTCACATTGTGCATCACATCAATATTATGACGAAGCAGAAGATGTTTCCAATACGGCAACTTCTAAAATATACTCTGTTTGCACCAATTATGAATAGTCGATTTGCCTTTAATTATTGTTTGCACTCCATTTTCATATATCTTTGGATAGTCCCTTACAAGTTCGTATATGTCTTCGCTTGACCATATCATTGGTGGTTGTCTGGTTTCTACTCTATTAGCTAAAAAGTTTTTCCTGTCTCCTCTGAAGGGATGATTGACATGGAGAAAACATCGATGGCAGTTAAACCATGAAATTTTCTAAAATTTTCTTACCATTCGGTAAAGAAAACACCCGTGTTTCTTCCATGCAATATGGACATGCTAGGCAATTGGATGTACTCCATCATGAAAGCATTGCATAGGCAGGAAATCACTTATAGTCCACAAAAAAGAAGCAAACGTATGAAATTTTTTTCTTTGAAACGTCGTATGTTTCTACTCCTTATTTTACAGTGTTTTTAACCCCTCAATCAACGGTTGTAAATAAACATCGATTTCTTGTGTCGGATTGTCGGGGCCACGAATGACAACAGTAAGAAACATATATTGCATTTTCATACACATCCATGGAGATAAATTATAAGGTGTGATGATAATGGGCCAAGATGAATATTTAGCACCAAATTGACAAAATGGTGAAAAACAATCCGTACATAATCCAAGTCTAACATTACGACTCTCCGCTGCAAAATTGGAATAAGTTTTGTCGAAATGCTTCCATGCTTATCCATTGGCTGGATGTGTCAATGTACCCTCTTCTTCCGTTCTTACAGTATACCATCTCATATGAGATGCAGTTACAGAAGATGCGTATAATCTTTGAAGCCTAAGAGTGATGGGTAAGTAATGCATACGCTTGTACGGAACATCCTTTCGCTTTTTTTTTTCTTGATTTGTATCTTTCCTAATTACATATTTTACAATTCCTACGATTTATGTCTTCTTTGCAAAACAACATGTAGCCATTTAAATATGTATCTATTTTCTGATAAGGTAAACCAAAAGCCGACATAAATTTTTTAACTTCATAATGATTGTCACACATTAAACCAACGGATGGCATATGTCTTGTTGGAGCTTGTACAATAGTTGTAAATCCAGCTCTAGTGATGTTGTATTTTGACTTCATTGCAATGTATTCTGCGGTTACTTATAGCTGGGTGCCGCTTTTACAACCATCCCAAAGAGGTTTCGTAGCAGCATCCAGTAAATCATAATAAAATTTTGCTTCAATATTTGGTTCTTCAACATTTTCATCATCATCGTCAACTTCAACTGTAGGGAACATTGATCATGCTGCATCTTCGACAATATTTTTTATACGGTTCATCGTAACAATTTCATTACCAGCACTGTCTAATTCAGACTCTCCAGAAGTATTCGCTACAACTTCTCCATGATGATCCTAAACATAATACTCCGGCACGAAACCGTTTTTGCATAAATGGATTTTCACAATATCGGGTAACAAATACTTCAAATACCTACACCTACTACACGGACAATGAATTTCTACATCGTTTCCGTTATTACTTAAAGCAAATTCAACAACTACGTTTATACCATTATAAAAATCTTCTTTTATTGTGCTTCTCAGCCCTCTTCTTTGGTACTCTCCTACGATCAACAAAATAATCGATCATTTTTCCTATTTGAAAAAATATGTCACAAATTCAAAAATAAATATTGGTCATATTACGAATTCACATTTTATTTTTCAACGCATCGATACAAAAACTTATACGCGTCAATTTTACCCCACTTAAGAATACAGTATAGAAATGTTGATTTATGGTTATCTTTTTTTCATGGTCAGTCATCCTACTTCCCATTACAAACACAGTAAACATTTACATTTCGTACATTATTTCGTTTTAAATGATTCAACAAAATTTTGGCAGCACTTTCCTTTTGTTTCCTGCATTGTACACAAATGCGTGTATGTAGGAAACAAAAAAGAAAAGTGACGGTGAAATTTTGTGAACCATTTGAAATGAAATAATGTGTGAAATGTAATTGTTTGCTGTGTTTATAACTTGTCCAATACAGGGACCAATCCAACAAGCATTTTACTAGATGAATATTAATGGTCGTTTTGTGACAAAAATGACTATTTATATAACGATCATGTACAACACCCGTCAGACGGGGCCAAAAACTCTCCAAGGGACGCGAAAAAAAGTATTTTATAAAAATAATATATACACTAATTTTATACATTTCAAAAAATTATTAATTTATCACATTTGTTCCGCGTATTTCATCGAATAAGGCTGCTTTAGTATTGCTGTCATTTTCCATTGCAGTCAAATATCTTTTAGAATCGTGCACTCATTTTTATTGCACAAGGCAAGATGTTATACGACTCATGTCTTATTCAAATTAACATAATACAATGGTAGAAACAACGCATATACAATGGTTTACATATACACACACAATCACAAATTATACATACTTATTACAATTTCATGATAACATATGAAAGAGGCATACCATGGGATGCTATAAACCATTATTACGCTATTGGAAAAAATTGAAATTACTAATTAGCCCCAATTTATCAACTTATGAAAATTTAGATATAGGGTAAAAATTAGGTTTTTGGCAAAAATAAGAGATTATACTTAAGTTAGAGAGCAATAAACGTTGATTACGCAGCTGGAGAGGATCCAAAAGCTCGAAATTGGTGATTGGAAGCTTGGAGGGGAGATTTTGGGATTTTGGTTTTATTTTTTTCGTGCTGCAAATGAGGAAGAAGAAGGCTTGGCTGAGCCCTGTATTCCGCGAATCTCCGATGGCTTCCGTCGGCGACCGACGGCCCGTCGGAAGCCATCGGAAAATGGCCATCGGAAGCCATCGTTATGTGCTATCGGAATAATGCCTTTTCTAGTAGTGTTGGTATGTTTTACAAAAAATAACTTTTGTAACTTGATGGGACCAATAAGTGCTATATAGCATGCTCCCACTATTTCCTCCATTAATATAATAGCATACGAAATAGGAGCTCTTTTAACTCAACTACTTAACATATGATATTTATTCCATCAACTGCAACTAGCTTACAGTTGAGAGTTTTCAGATCAAATATCTTGAACAACGAAATAAATATAGAGAAAAAAATTTCTATATGAAACTACATTTCAGAATAGAAATCGTATTTCTCATTCAAATGTTAAGTACCTATTATTATTTTACAATTTTTGTGAATAATGTTTCTTTATGAAGCAGAAGTGACCATTCACTCTCCTCATCCCAGCCGTGTCTTTGGTTACATCCATTCTTATACATTTGATTTCCTTTCTGACTAATTTAACCATTCAAAGGAAACCCTTACAACAAGTCATAATGAACTATTTACAAAAGTGCATTTGGTCATCCTTGTCTTTAAAGATATCAAATAAAGTTGCATTTTACGTAAACTGATCAAACCGACATTTCAGTGATCAAATTCTTATACATATCTTATAGCTTTCGGTCTAGTGTTACATTTAACACAACAAGATCCTTATTGTAATCAATTAAATTGATTACATGATCTCGTATTATGGTTTACATGATTATTTTGACTGAACTAATTTCATTGAGGTTTCGTACATGATGAATTATGACCATTCATGTATAACATTTATATGTGATCATATATCGGTCAAATAACCATATCATCGTATTTCTTTTAGAATTCAAAACTCATAGAAGACAATAAATGGTTTTAGACAAATAAATACATAGGCAACCAGGTTACAACATATTCAGTAGTTATGTATTGAGGCACTTGCGTAGGTTTTCAATTAACAACATGCAAACATTTATTAGTAAGTATATTTTTATATTTATACTTGTCAATCTCAACTCAATGCATTTGTATATTTTAATTGATAAATATTTTATCAATTTTACTAGTTGCATAAATTTATCAAAGTAGATTAGTTTAATATACACATATTAATATTCTTGTATTATTAGATAGGTTAAATGTTATATTTCATTTATCTAACAATCTCCCACTAGATTTTTATACTTCTCTAAAACCCTAAGATGAAACACAAAAGTCTTTCGACTTTTCGAATGGGTGTTAGTACTCACATGTTTTAGGATTCTTACCATAAGGAATGTCAACAAATCATTAATCTACATGCTCTGGATAACTCATTATCGATTATATCACATACAACTCTTAACTTGGTGTTATCCCGCCTTTTGGCAAGGCCGTGACACCAAGAAATTGACTAGAAACCAAGGATAATCTATCCCGAAGATCGGTTATACACAGGTTCACTATGGATACTGGTAATTTTTGCCCGAGTTCGGATCAAGCTACAATTGATATGATATGACAAGCGAAGCTATAAAAGCCAACGTTCCAATTTTAGGTCAATCGGAGTTTCTATGCTCAAGATATTGATCGATCAAGGTCAAGGGAATCATGGCTAGTTCGTATCCATGGAGAAAGCACCACGTTCGTATCCATCCCCCAGAGGGCTTAAATTCGTATCCATCATTCACCATCCCTTCGTATCCATGCAAGTCCGTACCCATTTCTTCAGAAGACTTCCTTCGTATCCACCATGAAGCCATTGATTCATATCCATCTAGTTCGTAACCATCACTATGTAACTAACTAACTCATATCCATTGACACACTAGCCTCCTTTCGTATCCATTCATCATTCCGCTCTGATTCGTATCCATCAAATAAAAGCAACCAAACTCGTATTGATCGTTCACTTGATTGATACGAAGGGAGAAGCTAGGTATCGGTATGAAGAGCATAGGAATCATCGATACGAAGTCATCCCCAATACCGATACGAATGGGGAAATGAACCATCGATACGAGTTAGCTCCAGGGTTCGATATGAAGTGAAATACAGTAGATCGATACGAAAGGAACATATCAGGTCGATACGAATGAAGCCTAGAAGAGAGGAAGACTCAGTCACTCGGCATGAAATGTGGATCGATCCTAGAATATAGCACCACGTCATTCGGGCAACATGTACAAGTCATCGATACAAAGTCATCGATACGAATCGTATCGATACGAGCTCGGTAGAACACTACAAATCCAAACTTGCATCGATCATGTCCCAAAATCTACAAGTCCAAATGCCATCAAATTTTTAAAGGTGCTTGCGTACTACCTCAAGAATGTTCATGATCGATCCATGCTTAAAAAGATCAAATTTGGATCGATACGAATTTAATGTGTATCGATCTCGAATCGATCCCAAACGTCCAAGGATCGATCACGTCGGCCCACCCACGTGAGAGAAGGGGTCTTTCGAGATTGGAGCGAAATATTTGCAGCCTACACCTATAAATAGCAGTCGTAGGCCTTTAGAAAATGGACTTTTTAGACTCAGAAACGCCGATACTCTGCCAAAATCTTCATTGTACCTTGAGAGTTCTGTTGTAAACAATTGTAATTAGCGAGAGTTATTAATAAACAACAAACTTTCAATAGTGGTCGTAGGCTACAATGCCAAACCACTCTAAATCTTTGTATTTTCATACTTCTGTTTGTCTGTTTTTGGTGTGTTTGTTAGATCTACCTTATTTTCCATTTATAGTCTTCACTTTAATCTCTTCAAATACGCTCGAAGAGTGTTGTGCCCAATTTTGGTACAAACACTTTGGTGCTTTTACTGAGAAAACCCAGCTTTTCTCCTGCTCTTTGGATCTATTGCCATCGTTGGATTGCAAGAATCTTAGGGGAAGATCTAGATCTCACATTCAGTAGTTCTTCCATCCTATTCAGATTGCATCAAATCTAGGGGAGAGCTACATCATTCACCGTGATTACTACAAGGACTACCTCAATAGCTGCAGATCATGAAGGAGGAGATAGACAGAACCCTGCGCAGCTACCCGCCACAGGCCATAACTCAGTTTGACCTTCAGATCCATAAGGCCCTGTCACCAAGGAGGAGTTTCGGATGTTAATGCAAGACCTGATCCAAAGCCGCCAGTAGCTTACCTAATAGATCCATGCCAACATGGAATTAACCAACCGACTGAATCAGGAAAGACGAAGGAGATCCACGAGGGATCATGCTTCCTACTAATCCACTGAGGGCTCAACTTCCTCTGATTACCATCATAGATCCACACGTCCACGACTGGATGGAAGCTACATGCAAGCTCCCGTGCATTAGCGCACTCTGAATCTTGGACAAGCAGCACCTAGTCCATCTGCTAGTCACCAGGCAGGACCCTCCTCCCGAGGAGGGACAATTCCTTATCACATTACCGATAACGTGCTGCTACCACGGCCGTCGACTTGGAAGCTGAATTCAAGACCGAACAGATCCGAACCTTCGTCAACGCGATCGTACTCCTGAACCCTATGTGCCCGAAGACCTGGAGCTAAGGAGGCGAAGCATGGACCATTGATCGCGCCTGGGCCATCTTCGCATTATGGAACCCGACCACACCTTGGCCCAGCATGCTCAGAATGTCCAGATGCTAGACATCCCGACCATGATTCATCAAATGATTCGAGAAAGTCAGGGCCTCTCCAATGACGACTGGGGAATCTCCCGGAGTCATGCACCCTTCACTGATGACATCCTCTATGTTAAACCACCTCGCCAATTCAGGATGCCAACTTTACATGTTTATGAAGGAAGTTCAGACCCTAACCGACACATCTTAAAGTATGAATGGATAATGAATGTCGCACGAGCTGACGATACGGTCAAATGTAGAAGTTTTCCCATCTCCCTCGAGGGTATCGTGAACATGTGGTTTACAAAAGACCTAAGGATGTTAATAAGACCCTAAGCTACGAAATTCGTCGACAGTTTCGTATGCACGTCACAAGACCTAAGGATGTTAACACCGTATCCAGGGTCACTTAGGCTCCGGGAGAGACACTTAGACATTATCTGGAAAGATTCCATGCCGCTTGTGCGGAGATTAATAACACTAATGATAATTCCATATTGATGGCGCTGACTAAAGGAATCGATCCTGATTCCGAATTTAGCAACTGGTTGGCTGGGAAACACCCCGCATCGTTGGACCGTTTTTACTCTAAAGCGGCCCAATTCTTGAGAAGAGAAGATGTTAAACAATCCAGGAAGAAGGATGACGTAGGGCCCAATGTAGAAGGCATTCAAAGTAACGTCACTGTGTAGCTAACTGGTGAGAGCTCCGGTAAAGTGCAGTTAAGTATACAGAATAAGCAGAATCAGCAGATAGGCGATGGAAGTCAAGGTAAGAAGTGAGATCAAAATCGTGGACCGCGATGTAGAGCCCTCATGTTTGACACCTATACTCCATTGAATACATCCTTGGAGAATGTGTACTTGCAGACTTGTAACACTGGCCAATATAAGAAGCCTGCTCTGAAACAGTCATCCGAAAACAGATTCAATCTGGAAAATTCTATAGATTCCATGATTGCTATGCCTATAATACTCATGAATGTCGCCATTTACAGGACATTATTGAAAGCTAATCCGCGAGAGGAAGTTGGAACAATTCGTCCGGGCACCGTAGGCTGGAGGTACGGGCCCATCGAATCTGAATCAAGTACAAAATTAGGCTAGAATGGAGGAACCCGTGCGTACTAACGAGAGGTTGGTTATTAATACAGTTAGTGGTGGTCCTCATCCAGCGGATCAGATCTAGAGGGAAATGGAGTCGTATGCCAGCTCGATTAGGCATCCGGACTTCGAGTGTTGTAGTAATCTTGACAATGGGGCTCCAGCTAAACAACAAAAGATGATGACAGACGACATCATTTTCTGAGATAGAGATGCCGATAGAGTCGAAGCCCCCACCATTGATCCACTAGTCATATCAGCTCAGATAGGTCCTACTTGGATGAAGACGATCTTAGTGGACAGTGGAAGCTCCATGAATATTCTTTTCAAGCGAGCTTATGATAAAATGAAAATGGAAGCAAATGACTTAAAGTCGTGCCAGTCTCGTATACGTGGCTTCAATTGATGTGCAACTATACCCACTGGGATGGTGGAATTACTAGTGGAGTTGGGAATTGGAGAGCACTGGAGAGTCCAGATGTTACAGTTCATTGTGTTGGATATTATTTCACCATATAATGCTTTCTTGGGTCGACTGGTCCTAGCTGAATTTAGGGCAGCTATTGCCCCTTGGTGTTTAACTTTGAAATTCCCCACCGACAACTGGGTTGGAGTTATTCAAGGGGATCGGGCGGATGGACGCGCCTGTTATGTTGCTAAGCTACGGGAGGCGCAGTGGAAAGAGAAGTGCAAAGATGTAGAGGAATCTCTTTATGTCCATTTTACCGATAATTGACAGCTAACGCCTGGAGCTAGGCCCAGGCGCCACAACCAGTTCCTAAAGGATCTAAATCCATGAGATAATGATAGTGAAGAGGAAGTCCAGGGCAGTCAGGCTTCCTCAGCAGAATCGACGATCGATGTTCCGATCGATGACGACGATGACTCCAGAAAGATAAAGATCGGGTCTTAGCTAAGCCAACAGATGAAAGAGGAATTGGTTGACTTTCTCCGGGCAAACCTCGACGAGTTTGCTTGGACGCACTCAGATATGTATAGTATCTCGCCGGACATCGCGACCCACATATTGAACATTTCGCGGCATGTCCCGATCAAGCAGAAGAGGCGCGGTATGGATCCAGAGAGATCTGCCTCCCTTAAGGAAGGGTGGATAAAGTCAAGTCAAATGAGTTTATCCAAGATGCATTATATCCAGAGTGGGTATCCAACCCGGTGCTTGTCAGAAAACCAAACGGGAAATGGAGGACTTGTGTAGACTACTCAAATTTGAATAAAGCCTATCCTAAAGACAGTTTTCCACTTCCTAGGATTGATCAGCTTGTAGATTCAATGGTCAGACACGAGCTCTTATCTTTCATGGATGCATATTCCGGCTATAATCAGATACCGATGCACCTACCCGGTCAGGAACATACCGGGTTTGTCACCGATCTTGGACTCTATTGTTATAAGGTAATGCCATTTGGACTGAAGAACGTTGGGGCGACCTATTAAAGACTTGTCAATCAAATGCTTGCTCACCAGATCGGGAAAACTATGGAGGTGTACGTGGACGATATGCTTGTAAAGTCATGACTCTCCATCAGTCATGTCAAAGACTTGGAAACAATGTTCAACATCCTCCAAGAGTACCAAATGAAGCTCAACTCATTGAATTGTCACTTCTGAGTTGCATTCGAAAAGTTTCTTGGATTCATTGTTGATGCTCGAGGAATTGAAGCCAATCCCGAGAAGATCTGGGCGATTTGGAATCTCGAGACGCCAAGAAAGCAAGTACAGAGCCTCAATGGGAAGGTAGCGGCGTTGAGCAGATTCATCTCCAAATCCACTAAAAAGTGCACTCCCTTCTTTGATCTGATCAGGAAAGGAAAGCGGGACTTTGAATTGACTGGGAAGTGTGAAGGAGCATTCCGAGCATTGGTTCAGCACCTAGCTACGTTGCCTATTCTATCAAAGCCGATTGATCCTGAGAGACTATCATTTGGTGTTAACCCTCTTCTATTCATGACTTAGCGACCTACTGGACTCAACGACTTAAGGAAATAAGCGACTTAATTATCCAAGGCATAAACGACTTAACGATCCGTAACACGGCAACGACCTAACGACCTAAAGCATAAAGTGACCTAATATGGCACGACTCAACGATTTAAGAAGCACTAGCGACCTAACGACCTAAAGACTCCTGCGATTCAACGGGTTAACGACCTAGCAGCTGAATAAAGGCAACGACCTAACGAGTTAAAGCAGGAGCGACCTAACGACCTAGCAAGCTCCAGAGTTAAGCCGCATGCTCACTGCCTCTTCCTTTAGGTCGCTAACGACCTAAACCAACCGAGATAACTTCTAAACCACATATGCTAAGTCGCTCACAACATATATCTCATCCAAGATGGCTCCATTAAGTCGCCAACGACTTATGCTACCTCGAGATGGCTCTTAGGTCGCTCACGACCTAAGACATGGCCGACCTAAGCCCAGTTTCTCCTATAAATACCCCGCCTACTCCACACTTCAGGGGGATCGGAATTTTTGAGAACGCGAAGACTCTGCTGTTTTCACGACTCCTACACTTGCTCCAACACTTTAAAAGAAAAAGAGACTTCAAAGAACCTTCGGAAAAGATCAAGTTCATTCAATATGAATTCAAAGAGCTTTTCCGCATCGAAGTTCTTACTACTTGTCTTAATTGTGTTGTAATTGAAGGATCATTGTAAAATTTGTAATTATATCAACGATAGAAGAGATTAAGTGGACGTAGGCTTGATTTTGAGCCGAACAACTATAAAAACCTTTGTCTCTTTTTACTGTTTTCTGTTATTTTCTGCTTACTTTTAATTCCCGTACCAACGGGTGGTGCTTTCGCTATATCACAAATCACACCAGGGTGTTAGCATACATTTCTAGCTTTAACATTTTTGGTGCTTTCACTGAGAACTGAACTCAGGAGTGCCCTCTTCATTGCTTCACAAAGATTTGTGGAAGGACTCTGCCTCAGAACTAGAAGTCTATCCGAAATTATGGCTCTTGGAAGGAAAAGTAAATCTACTAGATCTGGAAATGCTTATGACAACACCGCCACTTCTCCCGAGTCAAATCAAGCGGCTCCTAGTGTTGGAGTCACAAGGGCGGAATTGGATGTTGTAGTGTCTGGGTTGTATCAACAAATGGAAACCCAAAACACTTTGACGTTGGACAAGTTGAATGCTTTGCTTGGAGTTAACCAGCCACTAGAAAATAATGAAGAAACGTTTGCTGAGGATGCTCATGATTCCCAAGGGAAAAGTATTCCTCAAAGGGCAGCTGGCACCACCGAAGGGGCACCTCCCCAAGCTGGAGGTTCAAGGCCGCAACCAACTCTTCGTGAACATTGGCCCCGGCAAACTTCCGAAAAAGTAGATGACGTCTGTCCCCATGGGGCCTCTAAACGATGAGGAGTACCTCTCGGGAATGATTCGACAAATTATGAAGGAGAGCATGCGAAACAAGGAAGATGAAAGTGACTGGGGGTTTGCTCCGAGCAAAACTCCTTTTACTGAAAGAATTTTGAAGGCTGAATTTCCGAAGAAGTTTGTTCCCCCCACTATTCCAGCTTATCGGGGGACAAGCGACCCCAACTAGTTCTTATACAAGTATGACTGGCATATGACAGGTGCCAGAGCATCTGACGAGATCAAGTGTCAATATTTTCCTGTGTACTTGGAGGGAGTGGCCTTGCTTTGGTCCACGAAGCTGCCACTCCGATCCGTGGATCAGTTCTCCGACCTAACTCAGAAATTCAAAGATTAGTTCAGGCTATATGCTTCGAACGCCAAGGACATAATTTCACTATCCAGCCTCGAACAAAATCCCGGAGAGTCTATCAAATCTTTCTTAAACCGCTTCAATATAGCCTTGGCCGAGGTTGATAATGCAGAGCCTCGGATGATTCTTACTTACTTGATGCGAGCTATTGACAAATCAAGTGAATTCGGAAAATGGCTAAAGAAAAAAGAGCCAAACTCACTTGAGAAGTTCTACAAAAAGGCCGATGAATTCATGCGCTTAGAAAGTCTTCTGGTGCCAGCAAAAGTAGATGTGGCTGAAGTTAAGAATAACAATGTTGCTTCTAACAAAAAGGAATCTGGTGGCCAGAAGAGGGAGAATGACGTTGTGAAAAAGCAGAAAGATGCGAAGAAAAATCGCCACTTTAAACCTTCAGATTTTACTCCCTTAACTGATACTCCAGAAAATATCTTTTTTGCAACCAAGGATGTTATCGAATACCCCAAACCACCTGAGATGAAGTTTGGGAAAAATGTCTTGCATAATGGGAGATTCTGTCGGTTCCACAATCAACCTAGCCACGACGCTAATGAATGTCGCCATTTAAAGAATTTGATTGAAGAGCAGTTGAGATAGAATAAACTACAACAATATGTAAAGAGGAACAGAAGTGACCTGACCTTATCTACTCAAGGGCAGCAAGTTCCTGCTCATCAACCCGACTCAGGTGAGAGAACTGCGGCGCAGGAATCTGAGAGGCCTATCATTAATGTTATCACAGGGGGTCCTCACCCAGCCGGTAGAAGTTGGGGCGAGATGGAGAGATATGCTCACACTTTGAGATATGCCCCGGCAGAAGAAAATGTTTTTGTCTTGGAAGATGCTGCACCTTTAAAACAGCAAAAAACTTTTAACAATGACATCATATTCCGGGCTAGAGATTCTGTTGGTGTTGAGGCTCCCACCGTGGATCCCTTGGTGATATCTGCGGGCATCGGACCGGTCGTTGTAAGAACGGTGCTTGTTGATTGCGGCACCTCTTGCGATGTCCTCTTCAGAAAGACATTCGATCAGATGAAAATTCCCATGGCTGATGTCCAAGCTTCCTCACAAAAAATTGTTGGGTTCACTGGAGAACCAAAACAGCCTATTGGGATTATTGACTTATTTGTAGAGCTTGGAGAAGGGGAAAAGAAGGTGGTCCGAAAACAAGCTTTTGTGATTGTTGATGAATTCTCCGCTTACAATGCCTTCTTGGGTCGATCGACTCTTGCCGCATTCAAGGCCATTCTCGCTCCATGGTGCCTGACTATGAAATTCCCCATTGATAATGGCGTCGGTGTTGTGAAGGGGGACCAAAATGCCGGGCGAGAATGCTATCTATAGAGTTACTGGAAAGAAGGAAAAGAGAAATGGGTAAAGGTGCGGCAGCTCCGCTCTGCATCAAAGATCCCACCTTGTAGCAATTACGGGGTGGACCCTGCACTGGTGAGCATAGTGATGCGCGAAAAGAGATTGATCTCAGGAAAACCAGTGCAGGGGAGAGTAGAGTGGTATCGGTGGAAGTGACGCTGCTAATACCTGTTGACCTGAATGATCCGAACAAGGTGCTGAATGTGGGTTCACAACTCGGCGTGACGGTTCACAATATGCTGATATCATTCTTGAAAGCAAACCTGGATGTATTCGCTTGGAGTCATGCCGACATGTGTGGAATATCCCCAGAAATCGCAGTACATGCTTTGAATATTGATCCAAAATTCACACCCGTAAAGCAGAAAAGAAGAACCCAAGGTCCTGAGAGGTCGACAGCATTAAAAGAAGAAGTAGATCGGCTCATGGAAAATGGCTTCATCAGAGAATCCACTTATCCAAATTGGGTTTCTAATCCGGTGTTGGTTAAAAAAGAAAATGGGAAGTGGAGAGTATGCATCGACTTTTCAGACTTGAACAAAGCATGTCCCAAAGACTGTTTCCCGTTGCCCAGAATTGATCAGTTGGTGGATGGAACAGCTGGGCATGAATTAATGTCTTTTATGGATGCTTACTCAGGATATAATCAAATCATGATGCATGAGCCAGATCAGGAGGATACGAGCTTCATCACTGATGTTGGTCTTTATTGCTATAAAGTCATGCCCTTCGGACTAAAGAACGCGGGGGCAACTTATCAAAGACTTGTTAATGCCATGTTCAAACCCCAGATTGGGAAGACTATGGAAGTATATGTTGATGATATGTTGATGAAATCGAAGAAGGCAGTAGACCACATGGACCATTTGGCAGAAATGTTCGCGGTCCTCCGGAAGTATGGGATGAAGCTAAATCCTCTGAAATGTTCATTCGAGGTAGAGTCCGGAAAATTCTTGGGTTTCATTGTGAGTGCTAGGGGCATCGAAGCTAATCCTGCTCAGATTACTGCTTTAAGAGAAGTCAAAGCCCCTAGAACAAAGAAGGAATTACAAAGCCTCAACAAGAAAGTCGCTGCTTTGAGTCGGTTGATTTCCAGGGTCATTGATAAATGCATTCCCTTCTTTGATGCTCTGAAGAAAGGAAAGAAAAACTTTGAATGGACTCCTGAATGTCAGAAAGCTTTTGATGAACTGGTTCGTCACATGGAAACACCTCCAGTACTTTCTCAGCCCAACAATGGTGAAGATGTTTTCATATACTTAGCAGTTTCATCTCATGCTCTCAGTGCAGCACTGGTACGGGAAGATGCAAAAGTTCAGCACCCGGTTTATTACATCAGCAAAAGATTCACTGGGGCAGAGATGAATTATTCAAAGTTGGAAAAGCCCGCCTATTGTCTGTTGATCGCATCTAGAAAGTTGAGGCCATATTTCCAAGCTCAATCTATTAAAGTCCTCACTGATCAACCTCTAAAGCAAGTCCTATTCCGCCCTGAAACTTCGGGTCGTCTTTTGAAGTGGAATATTGAACTCAGCCAATATGATATCACCTACCATCCTCAAAGAACAATCAATGGACAAGCTTTAGCAGATTTCATTGTAGAATACACTAATAAAGGTGGCAGTGAGGAAGAAGTAACTGATGACATCCCAGTCCGATGGAAATTATATGTTGATGGTGCAAGAAATGACTATTGTTCCGGAGCTGGGGTTGTGCTTGAAACTCGCGAAGGACGGTCATTGTGCTATGCATTGAGATTAGAATTTCCTTCGACAAATAATGAAGCAGAATATGAAGCTCTTATTGCCGGCTTAAAGATTGCTAAAGAACTTAACATTAAAGCATTGCAGATCTTCAATGATTCCCAACTTATTGTATGCCAAGTCAAGAAAGAGTTTCAAACTAAAGGAGGAAATCTGCCAGCTTACTTGTCAAAGTCCTGAGAACTTCTCGATGATTTTGATCATTATACAATAAGCCATATACCTCGGGAAGAGAACATGAAGGCAGATTCTCTCGCAAAATATTCAAGCTCTGGCGAAGCTCAATTATTGGGATTGGTCCCTATGGAAGTCTTATCAACTCCAAGTACTAACGAGATGGATATCGACTGGATCATGACTGTATCTCAGGAGCAGGTGTCGTGGATGACCCCGATCAAGGAATATCTACTCAACGACTCCCTGCTAGAAAACTCAAAAGAGCGCCAGAAGCTATTAAGAAAAGCCCCGAGATATGTAATTCAAGATGGTCATTTGTACAGACAAGGATTCTCGATGCCATTACTCCGATGTGTAACCAAGGAAGAGGCTAATACAATTTTGGCTGAAGTGCATGGAGGAGAATGTGGGAATCATTCAGGTGGCCAAACTCTTGCAAAGAAAATTCTCCGCTATGGGTATTTTTGGCCGGATATTAATCGAGATGCTGCTAGCTATTCCCGAAAGTGTGACAGATGCCAGAGATTTGCAAAAATCCCAAGAGCACCTTCCACCGTGCTGACACAGATGGTCAGTCCATGGCCATTCGCTATTTGGGGGATAGATCTCATTGGGCCTTCGCCGATTGCCAAGTCCGGAATCAAATATGCTATTGTTGCTGTTGATTATTTCACTAAATGGGCTGAAGCTGAACCATTGGCTACTATTACCTCTAAAAAGATGATAAACTTTGTGACTAAAAATATCATTTGCAGGTATGGTGTGCCTCAGAAGATAATCATAGACAATGGTACTCAATTCGAGAGCGAAGAGTTCAAAGACTTTTGCAGGCGATTCAAGATCCAAAAAAGCTTCTCAGCAATGGCTCATCCGCAAGCAAACGGGCAAGTGGAAGCAGTAAACAAAATTATCAAATCAACCATCAAAAAACAACTGGAAAAAGCAAAAGGTGGTTGGATCGATAAGCTGCCACTAGCACTATGGGCATATAGAACTACCCACAAAACTGCGACTGGGCACACTCCATTCTCATTAGCATATGGATCAGAAGCAATGATTCCAGTAGAAATAGAGGTCCCCTCACACAGGAGAATTCATTTCAACCAAGCTGAAAATGAAAAGCTGCAACTTGAAGCACTTGAGTTGCAGCTCATCAGCAAAGGATAGCCAGGCACTTCAATTCTAAAGTTCGCCAACGCAGCTTTGAAATTGGGGATCTAGTCTTGAAAAGGATCATGACAGCAACATGAGTGTTTGGGCCAAACTGGGAAGGGCCATACGTCATTGGCAGAAAACTTCTTGATGGCACTTTCAAGCTCACAACTATTGAAGGAGATCCAATTCCAAGAGCCTGGAACAGCAATCACTTGCGTCCATATTTTACTTAGAAGCTTTGCTTAAATTTCTAAAATAATTATGGATGTATCATTCTGGTATTGTAAGCCATTGTAAAATCAGTGTGAATCAGTAATAAGAACTATAAAGTGGATGTAGGCCTAATTTTTGGCCGAACCACTATAAATCTTGTGTTCTCTACTACTATAAAATGCCTGTCTTATTTCGATGTGCAAATATCTTAAATATGTTGCTAAAATGTCGATTTAATATTGCAGGCTATCAAAGAAAAACTCACCCATTCAACACATCACAGGGCTAAGCGATTCCTACGAATCACTCAACAAACAAATGTCAAGCCACAAAAATTCCAGATTCAATTCCTACATAAGAAGTGCTTCTCACAAACAGTTGGTGATTCCACCGAAGGGGCACCTTCCCAAAGTGAAGGTTCCAGGCCCTTGCTAACTGATTACGATCGTTTGTGCAAACAGACATCCGATTAAGTAGCTTGCGCCTGCCTCGTGGATTCACTTAACAATGAAGTACACTTCTCTGGAAGAATCAAACAACCTGCAAAAGAAGGGAACATGTGCTTAAAGGTGATAACGAGGAATTGCTGAGGGACAAATGATGAAAAGACATGGGCAAATGCAATAAACAAAGCCCTCTTCGGAGGCACACTTCACCAAGTTGAAGTGCCAAAAGAAAGCCCTCTCTAGAGGCACACTTCACCAAGTTGAAGTGCCAAAGAAAGCCCTCTTAGGAGGCACGCTTCACCAAGTTGAAGTGCCAAAGAAAGCCCTCTTCGGAGGCACGCTTCACCAAGTTGAAGTGCCAAAAAAAATAGCCCTCTTCGGAGGCACAAATCAAAGCCCTCTTCGAAGGCACAAATCAAAGCCCTCTTCAGAGGCTTGCTTCACCGCGTAGGGGAATCCACTTTTCAAAAATAAAAGTGACTATCTCCAAAAGTTGAAGTGTAAAAAGAAAAGAAAATAAAACTTCTCTGATATAAGGCACACTCTACTAGAGCAGAATAATATTTCCTTAAAATGGAAAAATTATTCTCCAAAGTAAGAGTACAAGTCTTTTCAAAATGGAGAAGATTGCAATAAGCCGTGGTATAGGGGCAATATAGCTACATTAATAAAAGAAACACTCAAGCAGCATACCACGAGCTCACTGCAGTATCATGCAAAGAAAATGAAGAAACTTGTGCTAAAATAGGGAATAAATGCATTCACAAATACAAACAAAAAATTGTACAAGTAAAAAGAGTTATTTTATTCCATACTATAAAAAAATTTACACGTGCAGGTTTCAAAAAGCGGGGGCCGGTACCCGCACAATCTCCGGTCGATACAAATCTCTAAATACAAGCAAAAAGCAGAACAAAAAGGATAGAACTAGACTCATTTCTTCTTCTTCCCGCCGCCTTTGGAGCCCTCGCCTGGCCTAATGGTTAACTTCGTGAGTCGGCCTGAACGAGTCGCGGAAAAAGGAGAAAGAGGTGCAATTGGGTCCTCTTCCGCTTTCTCATCGCTAGCAGAAGCGTCCTTAGCAGAAGCGTCCTTCTTTTTCTTTGAAACTCCACGCTTCCCCCTCTTCTTTGAAGAAGATTCGCTGCCCGGAGAAATAAGATTAATCAGCTTTGTATCATCGGCAGTAAATTTCTCCAGGGTCCTCTCACCCTCCTCAAGTTCTTCAGCTTTCTGCTCTTGTGAAGCAGCCGGGTCGTCTAAGCCTTGAAGAGCTCCTATTTGTTCTTCTTGTGACCCCGGTTGAGAAGCAGAAGGAGGGGTAACCTGAAGAGGTGGAGGGGCAACAGCGGGTGGAGGCAAAGCCTGTACAACACTTGTTGTTTTCACTATAGAAGAAGAAAAGTTAAACATCAGTATTCCTAGCAAAAGAAAGGAGATAGTGGCACGTCGAGGCTTAAGTAATAAGCAAGAAATTCATCGAGCTCATGTGAAGCAAACGAGTAGTCCACTTGAGCTGGATCAGTGTTGAAGTTTCCTAGAGAGATCGGCTTTATCACGTCAATTTCATAATCATGGGCTTCGGTGCTTTCTTGGGCATCATCTTCGGTGTGAGCAATTTTAGCTTTGGTTTTGACTTTAGTAGGAGGCGGAGAGTGGGAACTGGAGCCAATAATATCAAGGTCGACCGAAGACGAAGGACGAGTTGGGTCGGTCAAAGGTGCCTTCCCTAAATGCCCTCCTTCCGCCGCTTCGGCTCGCTTCTTGGCAAGTTGTTCTTTCCCTTTCGCAAGGGCAGCACGACCCTCATCGTCCAAATAATTAGCCTCAAAATCCTCCTCGGTGTAGCCAACGTCTTTAAGCACTTCAACTGCTGCCTCACACACTTCAGCCAATGTAACCTCATACTTTGGGCCCAAGAAAGAAAGACTGCCACGCCCCAAGACGCTGAGAACGTAAAACTCGAAAAGAGTGGAGCTAATGTTGGCCTTGGTCGCCTCATGTGAGTGTTCAGCTGTTGCTTTCCCCGCGATGGCCTCGTCACGCTCTTTTTCAGCCTTAGCAAGCTGGGCCTTTAGCATTGCAATCTCCAAGTCTTGAGAGCTAGCCTTTTCCCACACCTGACAGCATCTTTGCGATACATTTCTACAATTTTCCGCTCCGCCTCGAGTTTAGCCTCAGCATCTCGTTGAGTAGCGTGGGCGTCTCTTACTTGCTTTTGGAGAATCTCTTCCTTTTGTGTATAAGAAGTTGAAGAGGTGGCGAGATCATCTTTAAGTTTCTTGACTTCAGCCTCAAGTTCCTCGTTGTGGGCAGTGATGCTTTTCATCTCCGTATCATGCTGGTCAAGAACTTTTTGCCATTCAGACTTATCGCTCTCCATGGTCAACATAGCCTCGAGATTCAGGCGGTTTACTCTTTGAAGCTCATCGACTAGTTTCTACTAGCCAAACATTCTTTCAATATCAAGTTTGACGGCGTCAAGATTTCGCAGCATGGCCTGTTTGTCAATTGGAACCAAGTCCAAATCGAAACGTACTCCTTTCAAACACCAATTCGGAAATCGGCTTTGGAGTGCAGGCGGA
Organism: Allium fistulosum; assembly: GCA_030737815.1. Lineage (NCBI taxonomy): Eukaryota > Viridiplantae > Streptophyta > Magnoliopsida > Asparagales > Amaryllidaceae > Allium > Allium fistulosum. The sequence goes on along the minus strand of CM060902.1, from coordinate 185,289,399 downwards.
GGCTTCTCAACTTGATAAGGAGGCCTATTGATGATGGCTTGAATATCAGCTCTTTTAAGGGCAGGAGAGCTAGAAGGGATGTCTAGGGAGACAGAAGTAGCGGGCACTTGAGAAATTTGAGATGAAGGCATTTCGCTGAGCTTGACTTGCTTGCTTGGATCTTCAGTTATATGAATCTTCCCCCTATCATCATGAGACTTTCTTTTGTGGGAGTCATCATCCCTTTGGTAAGAGTCATGACGATCGTCTCTTCTTCCATACTGCTCTTCATAAGCCTGCCTTTCACTAGCTTTCCTAGCAGCTCTCTCCTCATCAGTCTCCCTAGGGGCTGGAAGATAGCGCCTGGGATCATAAGAGTCACGCCTTGCATAGTGTTGAAAGTCATCATAATATGAGCCGCCGCGTCCCATGGGAGAACCTGAAAGTAAAGAAGAGACAAAATTCAGAAATCTTCGAAATAAAGAAGTTAAGTGCGCATAATTGCCAAAAATCCTAAGTGTGTGTGGCGTGCGAACTACGCGCGTCAAGCTACAAACCACTCTTTAGCTTAGAAGTGATATTGGCTTTTGCAGCAGGAGTCAACTCTTGGGTTGATGGGATTGGTCGCAAGACGGATGTCGCTTCAATTGATGGAGAAACAAGTTTAGAAGCGGGGGTATCTTCTTTAAAAAGCTCATGGGAAGTCACCATAAAATCGCTCAGCCCTCCAAAGATATCATCACCATCGTGCCTAGCGGAATGGGTCATATCAGCAGTGCCCTCTTCAGCACGCTTTACATTCTTCGTAATAGAACTATCTTTCTCAGCTTCCTCATCAGCCTCTTTAATAGCCTTCCCAGACTGTTGAGGAAATTCCTCTTCTTCAATAACCGGGGGAAGTTTAGATTTATCAGATAACCCCACACCGTCAACTGAACTGGAGCATTTCACTAATGAAGTCTCTACAATAAGTTCCTTTGGTGCAAGTTCTTCTGCAGAGGCTGGGGTATCTGATGCTTCTGCTTAAGAGCTGGGGGCATCACGGGACTGGATAGATCGAGAAGAGTGAAAAAGTACTAATTGGTGCAAAAATTCGTTCTTTTGTAGAAACTTGATTCTTCTCTCATTAATAGCTACCGCACTCAGTCTGTCGAAAGTCGGCTTGTGGCTAGAATCTTTAGAAAGAGGAGGAAGAGCTGCGAAAGTAAAGAATGAAGTTAGCACTTGACAACTCGAATTTTGAAAAGCTCAGAAATGAAGTAAACGGAGATAGGTAGTCTTACTTCCTAATCTCCAGATGCCGTAGAATCCCAGGGGGGCAACGGACATAGAAGAATTGGTTTAAAAACCCGTGAGCGCTCTCGGGCAGATCCGTGATTAGCTTGCGATTCCTTGCGCTCCTTACGAGAGTAATAGAAGGGTGATCTTTGTTCCTCCCAAATGAACACAGATAACAGATCTCCTCGAAGCTTGGGAGGCGGTCAAGCGTCCTCCTAAATAATATGCACAACCCCATCAAAATGGCATAGCCATTAAGGTGCAACTGGAATGGAGAAATGGTTAGTCGAAGGAGGAGTGTTTTGAGAAAATCGTTGAAAGGAGGAATAGCTCCATTCAGACACATATGTCGATTGACTGCAATGAAGCCATGTGGCGGCCTATCGGCAGTGTCATTTACCCTGGGAGCAGAGCATCCGCTTCAGCAATGCCAAATTGAATACATAGCTGGTTGAAGGTCCGTTGGTCCAAACTAGTTGGAACTCTTTCCGGAGGACTATCCAAGGGGCAGCAATCGGGAAAACTTCATTGGTCCGATCTACTATCTGTTCTTGTACTTGTTGAGAAGTCATTCTACACAAGGAACTGGATGTTCAAATATGAAGGTGCACGTTTCCTAAAAGCATGTGAAGTGTTGTGCAAAGCTACTGAAATAACAAAAAACTTGAAATAATACTGGTTGGCGCACGTCAATTCAGGAAGATTCAAGGCTTGTTATTAGATCAAAATTAAATGTAGTATCAATGCAGATAATATTTAGTGATAAGCAGTTATAACTGTATGAATTTTGCGTTTATGCTCCATTTAAGTCAGTTGATTCACAGCATTTCACTTTTAATTAGATTCATATTTAAGTAAAATATTAGCTCTTTGATCTAATCCATTACTCGATGTGGGCAGTCGATGATGAGTATATTCGTCCTAGTTTTCTGCAAATGTTGTATTTAACAGGTTGTTAGCTTAAAAGTCTATGAAAGAGTGCAGCAAGTTCAAGCAGTTCATTCTGGCAGTTCAAATTGGAAATTCAATCAAGTTCTATCAAAATTTTGCAAGTGTTTAAGTCCTGATCATTCTCTAAGTCGTAGGAACGACTTAAGTTAGCTTGAGACTCTTTAGGTCGTTCGGATCATAACCAAACGACCTAACGTAGGTCGGGCTTCCCTAAGTCGCTTTGCTTGAGTCATGGATTTCATCAGTTATATTCCTACAAGTTAAAGCTATGCTGTGGGTTAAGTTAGGTCGCTGATTCTTTAAGTCGTTCTGCTTTAAGTCGTATGCTATTATGGCAAGTTGAGTCACAGTCCCTTATGTCATTCAGGAATTGGATGCTAAGTCCTTAAGTCGTTCACTAAGTTAGGTCGCGTGGTTCTTGTCCAAACTGCTAAGTCCTAGGTCGTTCAAAGCCCCTAAGTCGAGCACTACCTAACTCTCCTAAACCCGCTAACTCCTCTTCATTCAACAACTTGCCTAACTCACTAACCCGTTAACCCGATAACCCGTTAGCATCTCCACAATAAAATCCACCATCTCTCCACACCACCAGATCATCCAAAACCGATTCAAATCACCTTGGATCCATCATAAATCCGATGCACTACTATGCTCTCACGAATTACAACAACAACATGTTCAATAACGATCGAAAATCGATCGTAACATAACTCGTGGTGAAATGTGGTATGTGAAATCGGATTGGGGTCGGAAGGTAGGGGATTCACGATTCGGTGATAGTCGTGGTTGAATAATGGTCGGATTCACTTACGTAGTGTGATGATGAAGATGATCGACGACTGGTTAGTTTGAATTCTTCTTCGAAAGCTCGGAAATTCTTCAATGGCGGGTTAGAATGTTAGAGCAGGTGAAGAGAAGAAGGAGAGATTTAAGTGACTTGTATATAAGGGCAGTGGAACTCGAATCGGCACGAACGACCTATCTCTCTCATAAGTCGCTCACGACTTAACGACTCAGGATGGCGCGAGTTAAGAGGTATCGAAGCACACGACCTGGCTCCTAGGCGTATACTTCGAGGGGCAAGTGTTAACCCTCTTCTATTCACGACTTAGCGACCTACTGGACTCAACGACTTAAGGGAATAAGCGACTTAATTATCCAAGGCATAAACGACTTAACGATCCATAACACAGCAACGACCTAACGACCTAAAGCACAGAGCGACCTAATATGGCACGACTCAACGATTTAAGAAGCACTAGCGACCTAACAACCTAAAGACTCTTGCGATTCAACGGGTTAACGACCTAGCAGCTGAATAAAGGCAACGACCTAACGAGTTAAAGCAGGAGCGACCTAACGACCTAGCAAGCTCCAGAGTTAAGCCGCATGCTCACTGCCTCTTCCTTTAGGTCGCTAACGACCTAAACCAACCGAGATAACTTCTAAACCAAACACGCTAAGTCGCTCACAACATATATCTCGTCCAAGATGGCTCCATTAAGTCGCCAACGACTTATGCTACCTCGGGATGGCTCTTCGGTCGCTCACGACCTAAGACATGGCCGACCTAAGCGTAGTTTCTCCTATAAATACCCCGCCTACTCCACACTTCAAGGGGATCGGAATTTTTGAGAACGCGAAGACTCTACTATTTTCACGACTCCTACACTTGGTCCAACACTGCAAAAGAAAAAGAGACTTCAAAGAACCTTCGGAAAAGATCAAGTTCATTCAATATGAATTCAAATAGCTTTTCCGCATCGAAGTTCTAACTACTTATCTTGATTGTGTTGTAATTGAAGGATCATTGTAAAATTTGTAATTAAATCAACGATAGAATAGATTAAGAGGACGTAGGCTTGATTTTGAGCCGAACCACTATAAAAACTGTTGTCTCATTTTACCATTTTCTGCTATTTTCTGCTTACTTTTAATTCCCGTACCAACGAGTGGTGCTTTCGCTATATCATAAATCGCACCGGGGTGTTAGCGTACATTTCTAGCATTAACATCTGGCAATGTCAGAGAATGCAATCAGTGTTGCATTAATTTGAGAGGAGGATCGGATACAATGACCGGTCTATTACATCAACAAATGATTGACCGAAGCAGAGAGGAACTATCCGAAGTTGGAAAAACTGACCTATTGTCTCGTCATTGCCTTGAGAAGGCTTCGTTCATACTTTCAGGCTCATCCTATCACGGTCTACACCGACCAGCCATTACGACAGGTCCTGACATGGCCTGAGATCTGGTAGGTTGCTAAAGTGGAACATCGAGTTAAGTCAGTTTGATATTGCTTAAACGCCAAGGCGGGCTATTCAAGGGTAAGTTCTGGCTGATTTCATTGCTGAATTCACTATACCAGAGGACTTGCCCGAAATAGTGAATCTCCCAAATACATATGGGAGCTATACACAGATGGTGCATCGAACGACCGTTGATCTGGAGCTGGAGTTGTACTTGAAACCCCAAAATGTCGATCTGTATGTTATGCCTTGAAGGTTTGATTTCTATGCAACCAATAATGAGGCCGAATATGAAGCCTTACTTCCCGGACTCAGGCTTGCCAGAGACTTGAGAATTATTGCTGTGGAGAATTATTGCGATTCACAATTGGTCGTATGCCAAGTGCAAGGAGAATACCAAGCTAGAGATTGGAGGTTGGCTGCTTATCTTGCTTGGGTCCAGGAAGTATTGAATCAGTTCGATTATTATCCATCTATTGCATACCCCGAGAGCGTAACCAGAAGGCCGATTCTCTGGCAAAACTGGCTAGCACCGATGAAGCGCAGCAAATGGGACTAGTCCCCGTTGAGACACTTACTTCTCTGATTATCGATCAGATGGAGACCGACTGGATACATGAAGCCATACCCGAGAAGGAGTCATGGATGACCCCGCTCAGAGATTATCTTAAGCATGGAACCCTGCTTGAGCGCAGGAGTGAGAGAAGATAAGTTCTTCAGAAAGCTTCACGATTCATTATCCAGAATGGAGTCATATATAAAAGAGGATACTCTATTCCTTTACTCCGGTGTATCACCCATGATTGAATCAAATGAATATTACACGATGTGCAAGAGGGAGAATGCGACGATCACATTGGGGGTAAAGCCCTTGTTAAGAAGAAACTCTGATACATATACTATTGGCCAATAGTGAACTGTGACGCATTAGACTATGCCAAGAAGTGCGACAGATGTCAGAAACATGCTCGGATTTCGAGAGCCCCACCTATCGAAATTACTCAAATGGTCAGTCCATGGACGTTCGCTACATAGGCCATCGATATAATTGGATCTTTACCTCTGGCTAAAGGTGGTGTGAAGTATGCCATCATGGCAGTTGACTACTTTACCAAATGGGTGAAAGCTGTGCCCCTTGCTACTATCACGACAAAGAATGTAATCAACTTTGTTGTCCGCAACATCATCTGTCGTTTTGGTCTCCCACATACCATTATCACCGACAATGGAGCCCAATTCGACAGTGCCAAGTTCAAGAACTTCTATCAACATGTCCACATTCAAAAGAAGTTCTCAGCAGTTGCTCACCCTCAAGCGAATGGATAGGTCGAAGCTGTTAATAAAGTTATCAAATCCGTTTTGAAGAAGCGACTGGAAAAAGCCGGATGCAGATGGATCGATGAACTTCCCATGGCCCTATGGGCGTACCGAACTACCCATAAGCCTGCAACCGGCCACACTCTATTTTCCCTTTCTTAAGGTTCAGAGGCCGTCATTCCGGTCTAGTTAGAAGTATCTTATCATTGTGTGACTTACTATAATCCAAAGAAAATGCCATATTGCTTGCCGAATCTCTGGACTTATTAGATGAGTAGCATGAAGAGGCTGATTTGAGGGCAACTGCGCACCGGAGTCGAGTCGCCTGATTATACAATGCTAAGGTCCGACCCTGAAACTTTGAACTTAGTGATCTCGTGCTCATGAGGATTTATCCGATCCCTTCGCATATGAAGCCAACATGGGAGGGACCGTATGTTATCGAACGGAGACTTGGAAATGAAACATTCAAATTATTAACTGTTGATGGTCTCACTTTGCCGAGCGCATGGAACAGTGAAAGTCTCCGTCGCTACTATACATAATAGGCTTTGTTTATTCATTTAGTCTACTTTTCATTTTTATTTTGTTTATGCATTTTGAAATTTGAACTTGTATTAAGGTAACTGACTTTGCCGTACTTTCTTATTTTAGCATTAAAATGCAATCTTTTCGAGCTAGAGTGGTGATTCTTGAAATGCGTCATGCGACCATCACAATGCATGTAGAGCTAAGTTCCATCCATGGTGGAACTTATTCAAGTAGGAAGTGACTGTGACATGACCGGTCACTCGCTAAGTGAAACCCGAGCTCAGGGGCAAGCAGTCACACTAAAGCCAAAAAGGATTGATACACGACAATCCTCTAACTCGCTCTGGCTCCCAAAGTGTGAGCTGGAGTATAAACTTAAAATATAAAATGTGGGCTCGAGGAGGGTGGATCCATCCACCCATGACCTCACCCATGTGCGACCTAAACACGAGGAGGATGGATCCGCCTGTCTAATGATCTCGCCTTTTACATTTACAAGCTCAAGGAGGATGGATCCATCCATCTACGATTTTGCTTGTTTACTAAAGGTGGATGTGACCAGACCATCCATGATCCTGATCAGTTTATCGTTCCCAAAGTGTGAACGATATCTCAAAACTCAAAACAGATGTGATCAACCGTTTGTTAACTAACTCCAAATTCTGGAGTGCGAACTGGAGTATAAACATTAATTGGGTGTGACTGACCACTCACGACTAACTCTAAGTGCACAGAGCACGGACTGGAGTATAAACATTAATTGGGTGTGACTGACCACCCACAACTAACTCTAAGTCCCAAGAGCGTGGACTGGAATATAAACACAAATTGGGTATGCCCAACTGCCCACAAATGAACCCAAGTCCCTAGAGTGTGGATGCACTTTCGATTATTAAAACAGGTGTGACAGACCGCCCGTAAAACAACCTAAGTCCCCAGAGCATGGACTTATCTTTGAACATTAAGCAGGCATGACCGACCGCCAGCATATGAGTTCAATCTCCAAAGTGTGGATGCGATTGTCAATACATGAGCGAGTGTGATCCGACCACTCGAATTCATCTCACAACAACATAGTTCTGACTAGGTAAAATTAATAGTGTCTAGGACAAATGAGCAAAAATCGTTCAACCACTTCAATTCATCCCCAGGACTGGGGGCATAACTCTAACATCGGATACTGATCGAGACAGTACAACATCAAGAATTGACTTAACGTTTGGTCACGGCTCAAAGCCATGACTTCAGGACTTAACAACCGAACATAAGTCTTATCCAAAAATTAAAGCTTCATAATTGTAATTCAACTGCTGAAACACTTAAGCATAAACTGGGAGTTATGCTAAAAACAAAAAGGATATTTTATTTCATCTATTCTTTGGAAACAAAATAAGTAAAAAAATCTTATTAAAAAAATTCCTACTAGTAGGGGCTGAATCCGCATCTATACACGGCGTAATGAAAATAAAGAAAAATTCATACTTATATACCAAAAAGGGACTCAAAGAAACATGCCTATTCCTTATGTTTCTTCTTCTTCATCCACTGGAACTACCGCTGTGGTGCCATTCCGAACTCTTGCCATTACCAGCTTATCCCTGGCCAGCGGAAGAATTGTAGTCTCCTCCACCGTACTCACAAAAATCGATACACTTTTAGAATGCATGGTCAGAGGGATAGGGGCGCTTTCTATATGAGAAGACACAGGGGGTAGCCCAGTGATGATGATTGTACCACCCGGAGAGACCATACATAACGGGGCCGAGCTAGGACCCACCATTCTGCCTCCAATACCGCTACCCATCACAGCACTTGCCACCTTGTCACTGATCTCCATCATTATCGCCTCATCATGAGCTGCTTGAGTGTCCGGCTAGATGCTGGCAGTTGGGGCCTAAGAGCTAACTATGAATGCACCTTCGTCCATGACAAAAGGCAAGTCTGTAAGTGGGTCGCTCTGATGACCGAGGAGTTCTTCCATCATTTGTTCATTGAAGATAAAAGCACCCTCATGAACTTCCCCGATCAAAGTGGCAGCTGTAGTGGTCGTCGCCTCTATTATGATGGCCTCCTGCTCTTGATGTTGCACTTGGGTTGCAGGGGGCACGGCCGTTCCAGCTCCTATAACTGAATGGAGATAAGAGAAAATATGAGTGACTTCTTATGATAACACTCTAGACTTTTAATAAATTTGAGAAATGTTCGGAATACCTTCCTCAGGTTGGCTCGCGGGTGGAGCCATAACTCCTTCAGAAAGGTGCTCGTGAGCCGGAGACGATTGCGGTTGATCAGGATCGTATGTAGGTACAAGTGGAGGATCAACTGCAGGTGTAAATACAAGCTGGGTTGGCATGGGAATTTCAGAACTTGTGTCATGATGCTAAAAACCAGAACCCACTCCGAACTCTGACTGCTGAATGATGAGTTTCTCCTTTTCAAATGTAACAATGGCCTTATGGTGAACCCTCCTCTCATCTTCGGTCAGCACCCGGTTCTCCGATTTAAACTCATCAATAGATGTAGTGTGGTGTTCAGCCTTCTCATCATCCACTAAGCGACGCTAGGCATTATGCAAATGGGTCGGATAATCGTCGAGCCAGCTCAGACCGCGGTATTTCAGGACTTTGGTGTTATAAGTGATCAAAAGGTCTTCCATATTGCCTTCTAATCTGGCCTCCGTTGCTCCGACTTCAGCTTCAATCTAGCCTTAGCTTCCTGAACCATTAGAACTGCCGCATCCCGCTCACCCTTCAGCTCCACAGTCTGATCGCATGCCTCTTGAGAAACCTTATCAGCGTCGTCCCTTTCTTTGACGACCTCGGTGTAATTAGACTTAATCTCATTAAGCTCTTTGAGCCCATTGTCTCTTTCAGCTGTGATGATGGTATTTCTATGGCCCATGTCATCAACTAATTTCAAGTGCTCATCCTCATTAGCTCCATTTTCTTCTTGGCCTCATTGAATTTTTTCAAGGCCTCCATTTTTGAATTTCTCAAAGTGTCGTTCTCATTGGTGAGCACTTGAACTATCTGATCCTTGTGAGCAAGATCATTTTGCAGCTGTCCAATTGTCTTCGCTCGATCGAATGCCACCACCGAGGCCATTTTTGTAGTTTTCTTCCATTCACGGTATTGGTTGAAAGCGTCATACACATAGTCGTGCACTGTTTTCTCCATCCCTACTAGAATCGACCTCAAGTTTCAGGGGAAGTGAAAGCCGTCAAAGCAAATATTAGGGAAATCTTCCTTTAGCTTGGCTATTTGGGCGGCTCCCTCCCCTGTAAGCTCTGTAGCTGTTGATGTAGTGACAATAGGAGCATCCACCCCAGTTCTGTGGCACTGCTTGCCAGGCCTTGAAGTTTGTGGAGGCACTAGCTGGCGTGAAGTTTCAGCAGTATGTGTTGTAGAACTAAAGGGTGGAAAGGGAACTCTAGGTGGAGGAGAGCACGATCGGGAGCGGTACCTATCTTGCCCCACTCTTTCTCTCTCTGTCTCCCTCCATATCATAGCGATCCCTATCTTGACTAAAGTAATGGTGATCGTAATCAGACTCATGCCTACCGGACTCTCGATATGAACTAGAAGGTTGGCATACGGCACGAAGGCTACTGATCATAGACCCTTTCTTCGACATTGCATCTGTAAAGTGAAAAAAAAAGAAATAGAATTAGTTATCTTCAGAGATTGAACAACACGTAAATATTAGTTGTGTGGTGTCGTGTAGTGTGTGCATGCATGTGAAAACCTCCGAACCAACCGAATGTAGTAGCTGTACTCTGAGGGGTTGGCTCTCCTAAATCTAAGGCACTTTGAAGCCACTCTAATCCGGTATCTTGGTGAAGAGTCACATCGTCCGGAATAGGAATATCTGCAAGACCCTCGAAGGGACTCTCTATTTGTGAAGAGGCAGCCTCTGAAATTACAACAGCCGCTGCTGGCAAAGACATTACAACAGACTTGCATCTCAGAGCTTTGTAGGCAGCGGCCTTGCCTTTCCTTATCCTTTCTGAGTGTCGATTACTTTGTGAAGGCCCGAGTGCGGGATCGTCTCCAACGGGCATATTCTCATCGTCACCCTACTTGGTGATTACGATTCCAGGACCTCTCCTTCTGACTTGCCTTACTGGAGCCGTCCTGAGAAATCCTTCAAGCGCGATGCTTTGATCTCTATCAATCAGCCCAACGGCCCTCAGATTTTCATCAATGAGGACTTTATCGATCACTCTGCACTTGGTAGGCACCTCTTGAAGATCTCTTACAATCTCATTAAACTGAGCCCATTCGAGTTGCGGAATCGAAGCTTTGAAAGAAAGAAAGAGTTAGATCCAAAATTAGATTATCCAGTTAACCAACATAGAAGTTGAAGCACTTACATCTGCCTAGCCACCATCTTGAAAAACCCGGTGGGCATCGAACGTAGAATCATTCGGACTTGAAATAACCCAGCTTGGTCTAAGCTACAATCATGACTTGACAGTTCCTAACTGCCTCTAAGAAGGTGAAGGATGGGTTATCTCCTTGGCTCTTTATATTGAACAAGTATCTGACTTCCTTTGGAGTTAGGGGTCGGAAGAGATGCTCCATGAAGACAATGAATAAGCTATTCAGCAAGGCAAACTCGTTCGGATGCAGCTGTGATGGGGCAATCTTTAAGTAGAATAACACTTCCCAGATGTATTGATTAAATAGAGGGAGTGTCCTAGCTACGCACGAAAGTCTATTGCAAGTCGTGTACCCTTCCGGGGGAGTGTGCACTCTATCTTCTTCCCTTGGCAATAAGACATTATCTCTTGAAAATCCATGCCTTACGGAAATCCTGCCCAGCATGTCTTATGAAATATTAGAAGGAATAGAATCTTGCGGATGCGGGATAAAAACTGCTCTTGGTAGCTCATCCAGAGCAGGATTAACAACTTCGGATGCGATAACCGACATCTCGATTAAAGGAAGAGGCAGACTCTGGGCCTCCTGCAATTGCAAACTTTCGGATTCCATAGCTAACCAACTTAGCAAAATCATCGTTAGATGATAGTAAACCTGTGTTTCCCCCGTTGTGTGAAGAGCGTGAATGTGTTATGCAGTGGAGTGCTGTATATTATTTAAGAGATTCTACAAGATTATAAGGATGTATGATCGACAAGACTTCAAAATTCAACTGGAGTGACCATCATCGCTGACCGTCACAAACGTGCCATCCAGACTTTGGAGACGATCCAAGTTAAAGTTCATTAAATTTTGCCAAGTTACAATTCCATCGTTGAGCTTCAAAAGGCGGTCAAATATGCAGTGAAAAGGTTAAGTCCAGTTATGCAGGGTAGAAGCTCGTCGGAGTCAAATATTCAAGCACGCAATAATTTCGTATCCATCAAGGTCCTAGGTTGGATCAATTGGCAAAAAACTTTGGTTTCGTATCGATCAAAACTTATTAACTTCATATCGATCGAAGCTCAATGACTTCATATCAATTGAGTTATAAAGAGTTCGTATCAGTCAGAGATTACTAGTTTCGTATCGACCTCCAAACCATGAGATTTTTACCGATCACCTACCACGAGTTTTGTATCGATTATTGGCTATTCGATTTCATATCGATCATCTCTCATCGATATGAATTGTTATCATTCCGGAGCGATACGAAGTTCACTATTTCATCGATCAATTACTCATCGATACGAATCCCATGCCTAGAGCTAATATGAAGCCAAGCCTTCTCTTTCATTTCATTGATACGGAGTTGAAGCGATGCATCCCTCCTCACTTCATCCTTTCCAAAACCACTCAGGCATCATCTCCTTCATTCTCAACCTCGCTCTGGCCTCCACTTCAGCAGAATCGTCCATAAAAGCAAATGGAATGGCAAAGATTTCGAGTCTCATCATTTATATGATGGATTTGTTCAATGGATTACCTAATTTTAGAAATCGGTTTGGAGAATTGGGGGTTTGGTTCGATTCGAAGGCAGAGGCAGTTTCAGTTTCGTTTGACTTGAAGCAATACGAACGTGAGGCAGAAAAGTGAGCAAGTGAAGATAAATGGCTAATTACGGAGGGCTTTTATATGAACACGAGAAATGAGGGGAACGATTCATCTCCCGGTTGCCTTGACCTATTAAAACAAGTCTCTTCACGTCGACACGAAAGCAGCCACTCGTATCCATACGCCATCCATTCAAAGTAACGCTTGTTTGCACCAAAATTGGTCACAAACGCCGGATGTAGTGAAAGCACCAGTGTTTATACACAAATCCTCAAAATCTTAACACAGATCTCAGATCCAGATAATGTAGAGAATAAAAATAAAGAAATAATAAAATTAGAATGAAAGAAAGCAAGAAAGAACACAAGGTTTATAGTAGTTCGGCTATCTCCGGCCTACATCCACTTAGAATCAATCCTTTTATTCCTTTTTATACTGTAGTTACAGTTACAAGCCTTTGGAATCAGTAAACAAAATGTTAGAGTTTAGCCTAGGAAAGAAGAAGAAGATCCCTTTTTTAGTTGCCATAGGACTGCAATTTATAGGTGTAGATCGGAAAATATCCACCTCAAAACCTAGAATTCTCTTCTCGTGCGCAGATGGGGCCGCCAGATCGATCCAGGGTGATTTTGGATCGATCAATGTACAAGTCGTATCGATCTAAAAGTAGTCCAATCGTGCTAAGATCGATCATGGATGTTCTTGAGTGCATAAGGAAGCTCCTGTGAAAATTTCGTAACATTTGGACTTAAAGTTTTTAAGTTATGATCGATCCAAGGTTGAGATCGTAAGCAAGCTGATGAATTCATATCGATCCGAACACACCCATCACTCTTGTATCGATTCCGGTCCTCGTATCCATCACTCCATGACCATAGCTTTCGCATCGATCTGCTTCTCATGCTATGATCCATGCTTCGTGCCCTATCTTGACCGTTTCCTTCGTATCGATCAATACGAACTCGATCGATACGAGAATGGCTCCTGATTCATTCTTATCCATTGCCTTCATATCCATCAGTGTCCATGCTGTTCGTATCCATCCACCATCCCTTCTTCGTATCGATCCACTGCTTGCCTACTACCTTCTTCATATCCATCAACCGCTTTCTATTTCGTATCGATCCCTGAATGTCTACCTTCTTCGTATCCACCCTATGTGTATGTCCTTCGTATCGATCAATACTTGATCGATACGAAATGCTCATCCGAAACCCCTTGTGGCCACTACTCCAATCTTAGTACCGATTCCAGCCTTGATCGATACGAAGTATGCCGCCAAACTTTTGCCATGTCTAACCAAATCGATGCACATTGCATCGATATGAAAGCCATTGATCCCAAGATCGATCGAACCAAACCAATTACCACTATGATCGTTACGAAGGTATCGATCCTAGAACTATTTCTCATTAATATTGATCCATCCATATCTCGAGCATACGAACTCTGATTGACACGAAATTTGAAATGTAGCCTCTCCTAGCCTTGTTCATCATTCCCAATCGATCCCACCGTGATTGGAGCTCGGTCCAATTTTGACGACATCGATCACAGCCTTGTTTCCAATCGATCTCCAATTCTGATATCCACCCTTTCCAGCCAATTTGTTGGTATTCCGAGCTTGACCAAAAGGCGGGGTAACGTTTGCCCCCCAAAACATGCCTTGTAGTAGGAAGGAATGTTTTGAATAGCTTTAAATCCGACATCCAAAGTCCATATTGCATCCATAGCCATACCATCTGATCCATAATCCAATCCATTACCAAGTCATCCTATCCAATTGCCATAGCCATATCCTTATCCGAATCCGTGACCACTCCGAGCCGATGTCTGATTCCTAATCCAATAACCAAATCCTTAGCCAATTCCATAGCCATCTGAATCCGTCAATCGAGTTGTAATCCGTCAATATCCAATAACCAACTCCATTACCTCTCCGTGTCGATATCCAAATCCAGGACCACTCCAGGCCCTCAACCAAATCTACGACCACTCCGATCCATACCCAAATCCTTAGCTGTTCATAGCCGATATCCAAATCCATAACCTCTCCGGGTTCTTGCCAAGCACAATCCACACTTGACGATCTGTATGAAGCAATGTCCCGACCTAAGTCCTAGACCGATGGTACCGGTTTAGTGTCCCGGAACTCTAAGTAATGCCGTGGCTTAAGTCCAAAGCCGAATCCTGGTCGCTCCGGACCTTTGTCGAGTATAGTCCATACCCGACGACCTGAAATAGTAACCGATAATATAGGGCCTAAGTCCCAGGCCGAATCCTGGTCTCTTTGGACCCTTGCCGAGCATAGTCCATACTCGATAACCTGAATAAGTCGACTCACCACGCTCGGACGATGCGACTTACCCCTTGCCGGGCATAATCCATAACAGGCGACCATTTACCAAAAGCCAGATAAAAATCCAATCAAAATCCAGTCCGAAATCCAGATTAAATTAGAAAACCAAAAACCCATACCATAAATCCAAACCAATATCCAAACCAGAAAACTAGCATCCAAACGAAAGTCAAACCAGAAAGCAAACAAAACCAGGAGTTCAAACCAAACCAGAAAATTAGCAAATGTCCAAACCAAAAAAGAAAAAGCAGATTTTGCAAACTAAAGCATCGCGGTTTATCATCATCTCAGAGCATGCCTAGGGGCTATCTCCATCCCCATAAATGAGTAAGCGACTTGGCCGTTTGCCCATAGTTTGCTACTTATTCCATATCATCCCTATCAGTCAATAACCAGTCGACCATCGTTCCTGAGCCTCGTGTCATCGTCGTTTGAGGTAGACGGTGGCTACTCCTGTTCCACCGCCACATTTCGAGTTCCGACATATTTGCCGCAACTGACCCTCCTTGCATGCTCCTCGATTATATTCTTTAGATGTCTACAGTTGTTGGTATCATGCCCATTCAAATCATGAAAGAGACAGTGCCTTCCTGTGCACTCTCACGTTCCGAGGGTTCTCTCCTTGGCGGCCTTCGGTAGGGAAGCCGATCCCGAGTTTCCATGAATATCCAGTTCAATGTTTCATTCAATCATGTGTAAGTGGAGAATTTTGGCTCTCCCCAATGTTTCCTTGCCCTGCCAGAGTTTTCATCCAACATTCTCTTTCCTTTATCCTTATCCTTACCCGAGCTTTCACCGGAAGGTTCTCTATCCTTGACCACATTTACTTCCTTTGGTTTCAAATCCAAACTCGCATCCTGCTGTCGAAGAAATCTTTCAGCCTCGTGAAATAATTCCCCGAGATCCATTGGTGGATCCCATATCCATGATACTTTGAAATCTGAGTTATCTCTGACTCCTAACATTGCCACCATTAAAACCATCGATGGATCCGGCTGATCCATCGAAGCAACCGCTGCATTGAACCGAGTTAAGAAAGCCTGAGCAATTCCCCTGTTATTTGTTTTACTGATATCAGTATCATCACATCTTCAGCCTTTTGATATGAACTCGAAACTACTTCAAAAACATATCCATCAATTCTGTCCATGTCCTAATAGATCCATCTTCCAACTGCCTGAACCACATAGCAGCTATATCCGTCAAGTACAGAGGGAAACACTAGGCCATAACTTCCTCCGATGCCCCCAACACTACCATGTGTCTCATGTACCTCATCAAATGATCGGTAGGATCAGCCCTGCCATTGTATACCTCCAAAGTAGGTAGCTTGAACTCTGGTGGATTCCGAGCCATTTTGATGTCACGGGTAAATGGAATCATATTTACTCCTTCCAGATCTCTATTTGTTAAACCTTTGTGCATAGTTCGCCTGATCATCTCAGCTAATCCAGTGTTGTCCACCAAGGGTTGCCCCCGAGTCCCCAAGGGAATTCTGGTACATACTCTTCATCACGTGCTCTTATACTCCTACCGGAATCCTGTTGTGTGGTGTCATCTAGAATCCCTCCATGAATTGGTCTATCATTGCATGGTGGTGTGCCCCCAAATCCGGATCCATCCAAATTGGTACCGTGTGCTGATTAGGGGTTGCGCCCTGTTGAGATACTCCATCCGGTTGCTTGTTGGGTCCCTCTGTTCCAGCTCCGTGGATCTGAACCCCTAAATCTCCAACTGTTCCGGCTGTCCAAACTGTTTGAGAAGGTTCTGCATCATGTCCTCGTGCCTTTTCAACAATTCTTCCTACATAGCTCCCATCATCATCTCCATCTCATCTCTGGTGATGAAAACTGAAGCCTGGTTCGATCCTGAGGAAGCCTCCTAACTCCTTTCATGTTGACTCCTTTCTGGTAATATCCTTCAAGCTGATTGCCTAACCATGGTCCCTACCAGATCCGATCCTTTAGCTTTCCAAATCTGAACTCCAAATCTGACGTTGCGGGCCCTGGTCCTTCTTAGAGAAAGCACCAAAGTGTTTTCGCCAAAATTGGTCACAAACCCCGGATGTAGTGAAAGCACCAGTGTTTATACACAAATCCTCAATATCTTAACACAGATCCAGATAATGTAAAGAATAAAAATGAAGAAATAGAAAAATTAGAAAGAAATCAAGAAAGGACATAAGGTTTATAGTGGTTCAGCTATCTTCGGCCTACATCCACTTAGAATCAATCCTTTTATTCCTTTTTATACTATAGTTATAGTTACAAGCCTTTGGAATCAGTAAACAAAATGGCAGAGTTTAGCCTAGGAAAGAAGAAGTAGATCCCTTTTTAGTTGCCATAGGATTGCTATTTATAGGTGTAGATCTGAAAATATCCACCTCAAAACCTGGAATACCTCTTCTCGTGCGCAGGAGGGCCCGCCAAATCGATCCATGGTGAATTTGGATCGATCCATGTACAATTCGTATCGATCGAAAAGTATTCCAATCGTGCTGAGATCGATCATGGATGTTCTTGAGTGCATAAGGAAGCTCTTGTGAAAATTTCATAACATTTGGACTTATAGTTTTTGAGTTATGATCGATCCAAGGTTGAGATTACAAGCAAGCTAATGAATTTGTATCGATCCGAACACACCCATCACTCTTGTATCGATTTCGGTCTTCGTATCCGTCACTCCATCACCATAGCTTTCACATCGATCCGCTTGTCATGCTGTGATCCATGCTTCATGCCCCATCTTGACCATTTCCTTCGTGTCGATAGATACGAACTCGATCGATATGAGAATGGATCCTGATTCGTTCTTATCCACTGCCTTCATATCCATCGGTGTTCATGCTGTTTGTATCCATCCACCATCCCTTCTTCATATCGATCCCCTACTTGTCTACTGCCTTCTTCGTATCCATCAACCGCTCTTTATTTGTATCGATCCCTGAATGCCTGCCTTCTTCATATCCACCCTCTGTGTATGTCCTTCGTATCGATCAATAATTATGATACGAGATGCTCATCCAAAACCCCTTGTGACCACTGCTCCATTCTTCGTATCGATTCCAGCCATGATCGATACGAAGTATGCCACCAAACTTTTGTCGTGTCCAACCAAATTGATGCACATTGTATCGATACGAAAGCCATCGATCCCAAGATTGATTGAACCAAACCAATTACAACTTTGATCGATACGAAGGTATCGATCCTCGAACCATTTCTCACCAATATTGTTCCATCCATATCTCGAGCATACGAACTCCGATTGATCCAAAATTTGAAACGTAGCCTCTCCTAGCCTTGTTCATCATTCCCAATCGATCCCACCTTGATTGGAGCTCGGTCCAATTTTGACGGCATCGATCATAGCCTTATTTCTAATCGATCTCCAATCCAGATATCCATTCTTTCCAGCTAATTTGTTGGTATCTTGGCCATGACCAAAAAGTGGGGTAACAACGCTCATTCGTATCCATCGAGCAATCGACATGCAACACAAAGCCAGAGCTCATTTGAACTATTCGTGCCCATTGGAAATGATTCGATACGAAATGATTTGTTCATATCCATCAACATAGAGCCTACGAAGATTCGTATCCATCATTTTGAAATATTTTGAAAAGCCAATTGGTTCGTATCGATCAACATCGATACAAAGAGAATTTTTCAACCTTTCACATCGATCCAGGAGAGGATCGATACGAAGAGATACACTAAAATGACCATCAAGCATTGTTACAACTCGAATTTCACATCGATTCAGGAGAGGATCGATACAAAATTCGATATAAAAAAAACTGACAACGAATCGTGAACGTGAAAACTTTAATGGGAGTCAGGTTAACGTACATTTATGTGTGACGAATTAACATTCAATTTTCAAAATTCATAGGAATTAAATGCTTACCTGGTAACAATTACTACGCTGAACAACATTTTGCTAACACTCGACACTCGGTTACAACGATGCACTATACAATCATGGGCAGTCAACAATTCAATATTTATATTACTAGGAATCAATTGAAGGTTACATCTTTTGACGAAAAGACAATGACTACTTAGTGAATCAAGAATAACTTTTCACACTAAAGATTTTAGCATTTCAAAGCACGTCATGTTCACATAAGACGTAATTTCGGGGGCAAATGTTATCCCGCCTTTTGGCAAGGCCGTGACACCAAGAAATTTACTAGAACCAAGGACAGTCTGTTCCGAAGATTGGGTATACACAGGTTCACTATGGATACTGGTAAATTTTGCCCGAGTCTGGATCAAGCTACAATTGATATTATATGATAAATGATGTTATAAAAGCCAACTTTCCAATTTTCAGGTCAATCGGAGTTTGTATGCTCAAGATATTGATCGATCAAGGTCAAGGGAATCATGGCTAGTTCGTATCCATGGAGAAAGCACCACGTTCGTATCCATCACCCAGAGGGTTTAAATTCGCATCCATCATTCACCATCCCTTAGTATCCATGCAAGTCTGTACCCATTCCTTCAGAAGACTTCCTTCGTATCCACTAAGAAGCCATTGATTCGTATTTATCTAGTTCGTAACCATCACTGTGCAACTAATCAACTCGTATCCATCAACACACTAGCCTCCTTTTGTATCCATCCATCATTCCACTCTGATTCGTATCCATCAAATAAAAGCAAGCTAATTCGTATCGATCATTCACTTGATCGATACGAAGGGAGAAGCCAGGTATCGGTACGAAGAGCATGGGAATCATCGATACGAAGTCATCCCCAACACCGATACGAATGGGGAATGAACCATCGATATGAGGTAGCTCCAGGGTTCGATACGAAGTGAAATACGGTAGACCGATACAAAAGGAACATATCAGGTCGATACGAACGAAGATTAGAAGAGAGGAAGACTCGGTCACTCGGCATGAAAAGTGGATCAATCCTAGAATATAGTGCTACGTCATCCAGGCAATACGTACAAGCCATCGATATGAATCGTATTGATACGAGCTCGGCAGCACACTGCAAATCCAAACTTGCATCGATCATATCTCAAAATCTACAAGTCCTAATGCCACCAAAATTTCGCAGGAGCTTGCATACTACCTCAAGAATGTTCATGATCGATCTCAGCCCAAAAAGATCAAGTTTGGATCGATAAGAATTTAATGCGTATCGATCTTAGATCGATCCCAAACGTTCAAGGATCGATCACATCGGCCCACCTACATCAGAGAAGGGGTCTTCCGAGGTTGGAGCGAGATATTTGCAGCCTACACCTATAAATAGCAGTCACAGGGCTTCAAAAAATGGACTTTTTGGACTCGGAAACGCCGATACTATATCGAAATCTTCATTGTACCTTGAGTGTTATATTGCAAACAATTGTAATCAGCGAGAGTTACTAATAAACAGTGAACTTTCTATAGTGGATGTAGGCTACAATGCCGAACTACTCTAAATCTCTGTGTTTTCATACTTATGTTGGTCTGTTTTTGGTGTGTTTGTTAGATCTACCTCATTTTCCATTTATATTCCTCACTCTAATCTCTTCAAACATGCCCAAAGAGTGTTGGTACAAACACCCAGAGTCTTTGTCCTACTCTCATTTTAACTTTGAGGAACATCAGTAAATCGAAAGATGTTATTCATTCATACCCACCATTTCGCGATGGCCTAAGTATATAAACGTACCTTGAGGAATATCAATAGATGCATGCACATATCTTACCACGTCTATTCAATATGCTAATAGTATTACACATAACATCTTTGTTTGAGGAATATCAACAATTAAAGATTAAGTTAGTAATTTATTAATATATAAATTGTATAGGACAACATTTATGTTAAAGATTTATAATCTTTGATATATATTTACTTGAGTGATATCAACTTATAGAATAATGCATTTCCTATGAAATACCCTTGTGATTCAAGTGTTAAACACATCTAAAATCATAGAATACATAATATATGTATGTCTTTATGTCTTAAATCTGTTTCGGGTTTCCAATAGTTCCACCTTTTATTATACTTTAATCTTATATAAGTTTATTTCATATATGATAATTTACAACTTTAGTTGACTTATATAATAGTCTTATGTATAATCTTATATTAATTTTAATAATTTAATCCTAGTTAATTAATTAAATTAATTTATTAATTAACATTTTAATTAGATTTATTTTATTCATTTTAAACATTTGTAACGACCTACCTTTTTGGACGATTTAAATCGACAATAAACCACACATGTCTAATTCAAACCATTCAAAAGGGAGGATTGTTAATGCGGTAAATATGAAAATAATAGAAAAGAAGGAAAAAACAAAACACAGAATCTCACAGCGGAATGACAAAATATAATAATCAAATAAACAGTTCATGAAGCTGTTTTACAAATGACATTTGATTATACTTTTACAATTCAAATCAGAGTTATACATACATGAGAAAATAAAAAAATAATGCAGCGGAACACAATAAGCAGTGTAATAATAAAAATAAATAGCAATAATATACTGAATCTTCGTCTTCGTCCTCCAGAAAATAAAATGGTCTTCAATACACTGAAAAAGCTCAGACTAACCCGAGGATAATGAAAAACAATACACTCGAGTCAGAACTAAAAATTCCTATGTAAGTCAAATCAATCTCAAATAAAAATATAAGTGCAATGGCTTCAGAGATGTTATGGGATTTTTCATCTCCTATCAAGTGTACAATGTGAGTGCAGTAATTTACGAGATTTCAAATAATTCGAAATACCAATTTTAACCACTTTATTTAAAGTAAATTCGAAGTTTAAATTAAAAACTTAAACTCTTTAATTAATTCAGTTTCAATAAATAATCCAAATTCAAGAAATTGTATGGGTGTATATCATTAATGTCTTAATTATCCAATTCTAAAATGATTCAGAGGACCCCTTAAATGATGACAATAATGTACAATGTGATAATAGGGACATATTAAAATAAATAAACAACCATACATCCAACATATCAATCAATAAGCATCAATTTCAAACAACATCCAAATCAACCAATATATTTCTGTTGAGACTTGGTTTTGATTCATGACATGAAGCTTTCACTACAACATACAGATTTGACGACAAAAAGAGAATATATACTATATGGAGACAAGACACCAAAATCGGTGCGTCAATTTGTATATTATCTTGTTTTGAGTCTTGAGTTAATTTTGTTAAGATCCTTACTCGTTTACGTATATATTAGCTTATATACATAATCTTCTTATTTTCAAATAATTTATACATATATAAGCATATAAAATATATATATATATAAATATTATTAAATTTTTTCTTTAAAATCATATATATATATATACCTGTGAAAACTGTGCAAGTTGCACAGAAATTACTAGGTCAGTCGACTGACCTGCAAATTTCTGTGCAACATTCACAGGTGCAAAAATATACAGAAATATATGTAGAATTCGTTTGAATATTTAGTCGACTGACCCAGAGGCTCAGTCGACTGAATATCTACAACAGCTACATTTTCTGAAAAGACACGACCATTTGCAAAGGGTTAAGAATCTCTACAAAGAGATTTGGACGCAACGCCTCAATCAGAACTTTTCGTCAATGGTCGCTGCTTTTTAACAACTATAAATACATATCCTAACTTGATTCCAAATTACCGAATTTTCTTATCTTTCTTATCTAACTCTCTTGAATATACCAGTGACTATACTCTCAAATATTCAACATTAACATATTCAAAAGCAATATTATTCCTTTCTACTCTTTATAAACTTCAAATATATATATTTATACTCGAGGAGAAGATCGTAGGAAGGGTGTACTATAAACAGACAAATCCATGTTATTAGAACACAAAAAGTCAAACAATCTTTTGTATTTGTTAAAGTCCCGTTCTACTGCTCAGGCTTGTGAAGTCCTCTTCGGCTGCTGAGGCGAAATCCTGTTCCGCTGCTCAGGTCCCCATTTGGCTGCTCAGGGTTGTATAAACCTGTTCCTTCGGGTTAAGTGAATATTGCTATTTTAGTGAAATTCCTAAAGGAGTCTGGGACTGGATGTAGAACGGGAGTTCGAACCAGTATAAAAATTCCTGGTGTTATTTTTATTATATTGCTTTTATATTTCGCACTATTTACAGTATTCTGTATTCTGTATTATCGTATATCCATATTGCACGATCCACAACACATTTTCATTTGGTATCAGAGCAAGTTTTTCATATAACTGTAACACAGTTATTTGATAATATGGAAACTAACACTAGCACTAGCATTAACACTAGTTTCATTGAAGGACAATCCACTACACG
Organism: Allium fistulosum; assembly: GCA_030737815.1. NCBI lineage: Eukaryota > Viridiplantae > Streptophyta > Magnoliopsida > Asparagales > Amaryllidaceae > Allium > Allium fistulosum. The sequence continues at coordinate 185,266,443 of CM060902.1, read as the reverse complement.
TCCATCACTATTTAATGGCATGAACTATAACTATTGGGCCACTCGAATGAGAATATATATGCAAGCAAATGGTTTTGATTCATGGAATATAACTCAGAAAGAATACATTATTCCTACTGAAAAGTATTCTACTTGGACAAATACACAGAATCTAGATGCCACAGCAAATGCAAAAGCCATGAATATGTTGTTTTGTGCCTTAGATAAAAATGAGTTTAACCGTGTTAGTATCTCAACACTGCATATGAAATATGGCATACACTCAAAGTTACACACGAAGAAACTAACAAGGTCAAACAAAGCAAAATGTCCATGCTCAAAAGTAAGTTTCATAACTTTAGAATGAAAGACAATGAATCTATAAATGATATGTATTCAAGATTTCAGGATATCTACCATTCATTAGTATGACTAGGAGGAAAATATTCAGATTTTGATATTGTATCAAAAATCCTTAACTCTTTAACGGAAGAATGGGAAAGAAAAGTTCTCGTTATTGAAGAAGCGAATGATATTTCCAAAAAAACTCCGGAAGAGTTAATAGGAAATCTAAGGTCCTATGAAGTAAATTTGCAGGCTAAACGAATTCAAGCTCAAGATAAAAAGAATATAGCATTCCATGCAGAATAATAAGACTCAGATTCAAACAAAGACGACCTAGCCTTTATTGCCAAAAATTTCAAGAAATTTTTGAAGTATAGAAAAGGAAACAGATATAATAGCAAGAGAAGTTCAAACAGCAATAAACCACCCTCTTCATCAGTTATGGAGTGCTTTAATTGCACAAAAAGGGGCATATACAGAAGGATTGCCTGGATCAAAAGAAAGAAAATCGTAATAAAAGAAAGAAAAAATTTAGAAGGAAAGCTTTCTCATTTACATGGCATGATTCAGGTTCCTCTTCCTCCTCAGAAAGTGAGAGTGACATCGATAATGAACAAGCCAACGTATGCTTTATGGCCAAAGATAATGAGGTCACACTCAAGAAAAGAGTAAAATGGATACTTGACAATGGTTGCTCAAAACACATGACAGGAGACAAAGAGATGCTGACAAACATTACATACTCAGATGGAGGTTCTGTCACTTTTGGAGATAATTCCAAGGGATATATCATCGGCAAAGGCAACATGCACAGGTGCACAAATATACAAAAATATAGTTAGGATTCGTTTGAATATTTAGTCGACTGACCCAGAGGCTCAATCGATTGAATATCTACAACAGCTTCATTTTCTGAAAAGCCACGACCATTTGCGAAGAGTTACGGATCTCTACAAAGAGATTTGGAGGCAACTCCCCAATCAGAACTTTTCGTCAATGGTCGCTGCTTTTTAACAACTATAAATACATATCCTAACTTGATTCCAAATCACTGAATTTTCTTATCATTCTTATCTAACTCTCTTGAATATACCTGTGACTATACTCTCAAATATTCAACATTAACATATTCAAAAGCAAGATTATTCCTTTCTATTCTTCATAAACTTCCAATATATATATTTATACTCGAGGAGAAGATCATAGGAAGGGTGTACTATAAACAGACAAATCCGTGTTATTAGAACATAAAAAGTCAAACAATCTTTTGTATTTGTTAAAGTCCTGTTCTGGTGCTCAGGCGTGTGAAGTCCTCTTCGGCTGCTGAGGTGAAATACTGTTCCGCTGCTCAGGTCCCGGTTCCGCTGCTCATGGGTTGTATAAACCTGTTCCTCCTGGTTAAGTGAGGGTTTCTATTTTAGTGAAATTCCAGAAGGAGTCTGGGACTGGACGTAGAACAGGATTTTGAACCAGTATAAAAATTCCTGGTGTTATTTTTATTATACAGCTTTTATATTTCGCACTATTTACAAATTCTATATTCTGTATTATCGTATATCCATATTACACGATCCATAGCACATTTTCAATTTCAACATATAATAGTTATCAATATCGGGGTTTAAATATAAATTAAATTCCAATATAAAATTAAATGTCAATTCAGATTCAATATCAATTCAAATGTTAACTTAAATCAACAAACAGCAATAAAAAAATTGTATATCACATCATATATTTTATTTAACTTGCAATGGAATTTTTAGTATTGCATGAGTGGGTTGAATCACTCACCTTTTTGCTTTCCCTTTTCTAGCCAGATTTGGATCTGCAACTACTTTCTCATTTTGTTTTGTTTCCTTGCTATCTTTATCTTTTTTTGTAGAAAGTTTTGGAGAGAAGATTATATAGATTTGGATTTGAAGAAAAATACATGGAATGAAGAGAAGGTTTGAAAAAGAAAAAAAAAATTAAAGAAGAAGAAGAATTGAAAAAAAGAAAAGGAAGCTTTGAAAAGGAAGAAGAAGATTTGAAGAATAAGAAGAAGAAAAGAGAGGAAAAAAAGCTTTAAAAAAAGAGAGAGAAAGGAGATTTGAAGAAGAAACATGAATAAAAAAGGAAGGAGGAAGGTGAAGGGAGAAAAAAAATGAAGCTGCAGAAGATGAGATTTTAAAAAAAATGAATCTACAAGAATGAAGATTGAAACTAGTATGAATTGAAATAAAGTAAAAATATGAACAACCCCAAAAAAAATGATAGGTATTAAAAGAGGTGAAGGAAAGAATTAAAAATATGAAAAGTAGGTAACGTGCATGAAATGAATAGGCTTTAGACAATGCAAATTGAAATGAATAATGGAACAAATGTGGAAATAATGAAAAAACTGTGACAATTATTAATTAGAAAGGGAATGAATGGACCAACTCTACCCTATAAACAAACTTTTGGAATTCAAATTTCAAAACATTTGTTCACTCAATTAATTTTGTTAACCCCAAACATACAAAATTTGACATTCATTAAAGATTTAATTACCATAACATAACTAAATTTGAACACACCAATTTACATAACGGGGACCGCCGCTACATAAAATAAAATATGAACCATGATTTAAGAAAAATTCAAATTTAAAAACAACATTTTTCTCGACATGTAATTATGAACTCAAATATTTAGTTTATTTTAAATTTCAAAGTTAGCAATAAAATCACTTCCATGCAACCTATGCCTGCTACTTAACTACCGAAAATGTTGTTTTAAAAATTAAATTTTTTCTTTTTACAACGTTATATTTATATTCATAATGGAAACGTTCACTTTATTTTTCTCAAACATTCTTTTATTTTCCTTAAAATGCTTATTCGTTACTTGCAATCATAAATGTAAACATTCTTATATTCTAAAATTATCAACTTATACACACTACGCCATAGATGGCCTTCTGCAACAGATTTGCAAGGTGTTGCCAGCTAAAATGTTGCGACAGCTATAAAATTTTGGTCCTACTGCAACATTGTATTTTTGGTGTTACCTTAGCCATAAAAATGTGTTGCTCTAGCTAAACAAGTGTAACACGATGCAACATTTTGATATAGTGTTGCTATAGATATATTCTAATTAAAAAAATTTAAAACAAAATTACACCTCAGCGATCCACACCATTAGTTAAAACAAAATCTCAACCATTCATCCACTATCATGTACGCTTCCTCTGATTCCCGCTAACATTTTCATTTACGCGCTTCTTTTTCATTTCTTTCTCCTCCAAATCGCGCAGAATCAAAAAATTAGGGCTTCTCCCCCAATTCCAATTCTCATAATCGGATCCTGTCTCCCACCTCTCTTCCCTTCCCATGGCAAGCGCTTGTAATTATAAGCCCTTGTCTAGCCATCCTACAGAAGCAACCTCGCCGACCAGATCTGGTTGACAGTTCATAGCTTCATCTGGTGGCCGCACCATCGTCATCCTCTCCTATTTGCGACTTGACTTCTTCGCTTATGGATCTGGTAGATACCATTGATCGAATGTCTTCTCCTTTGTCGCCTATTTTCGGTATTAAAACAAAGCCCAATACTCCAGTTCGTGATTTTTCCTGCGCGCGTCTTGCCTTTTTGAACACAGGCCCTTTGTCTGTTGAGTTGGATGTATCAGCATTGGCTGTTGGTGTTTTGGTTTGTGATAATATAGGTGATTTTGTTTTTAATATTAACTATGCCATGGTTATAAGTTTTGATGCACAGATTTCTGCAGAAGTCGGTTTGGGTTGTGAGCGGGCTCAAGATGTTCGACAATATGCCTCTATTAGTGCTACTGATAATTCTGATTTATACTGGACAGCTGCTTCCCTTGGCCTCTAACAAATGGACCTTGCTATTCACATCGTTGCCAACAAATGTGGGTATGTACACACCTCATTCTTTTGAAACTTCTGTTATTGATGGAGTGATGGTGTTGTTGGTTGAAATTATTCAAGCAGGAATGGACTATTGGTCGGAATACTTGGTTGGACCTTTTCTCGATTCTAATCCCCCGTATCATGTTGTAAAAGATCACTACAAAGTAGTCTTCCCGTTTCAGCGTTTACCTACACAGTGAGAAAGTTACTTACTGAACTATTCTTGTTACAACAGTGTCACTATTTGTGGATTTACTTACAATTATTTGCTTGATGATTATTACAGCTAAGTTTGGTGAGTGTTCTGGTGTTTATAGAGTATTGAAGGTTGGTGAAGTTTGGGAAGTTTGGGAAAGTTGTAATATGGTGAAGGGTGGTTTCAAAGAAGGCTCGATCTTCATTTGTGCATCATTTTACGTCGTTTCAAAGAAGGCTCGATCTTCCGAAATCGGATGAATCGGGCGATGCCCCGGACCCCCGCCGGGACTGCGGTGCCCCGGACCCCCGCCGGCGCTGCGCCCGGACCCGCTTTTCGGCTCGCCTTCGGCTCGGCACTCGGCTCACCATATATTTGTCGGTGTCTGTATAAATTGAAACTGCATATGTAATGAGTGAACTGAGTGATGTAGTGAGGAATATCTGTATATGTAAATATCAGTGTTATATATCATTGAATTGTAAAATAGTGGAGTCAGGAATTTGTACTATTTCAAATGTTGAAATAAAATATTTATTTAAATAAATTACTGTTTAAATATCAAATTCCGTGCAATAGCATTTTATTAAATAAATATTTATTTCTATTAAAAAATCAAATATGCTCTACATTGTGGGCCCCACAAATTCAAAAAGTTTATATCTATAGCAACATTTTGGAATGTTGCTACAAACACCTATGGATGTTGCTATAGACCCAAATAGGGTTCTATTGCAACAATATTTCTTATGTTGCCTTAGATAGTCAAAATGTTGCCTTTGAGGTCTGCGGCAACGCGGCAAAATGCATCACCGAGAAAGTGTTGCCTTTGCCCTTTTTTAGCCTACGACAACATTTTTTGGCACTTCCTGCATCACTTCTTCGGTGTTGCAGTATGCAATCTATGGCGTAGTGACACTATTAAATCCATTCTTATATTTCCAAATAATTTACATTCCAAATGAAAACATTCTTATATTAAATTTATTAATTGCACTTCATTTCTTTTTCCTTTTTCAATTGAAAGATTTCAATAAAAAAAAATTCCCAATTAATTTTAATCTTCCACTTCAAAACAGACCCTAATTGATGAAATCAAGTAAATAAATACGTTAACATTGTAATCCTTATCTATAGTCATGCAAACACATTTATAAAATTACAGTATCCAACAGGCATTAAATTACATACTAAATAAATGTTTTCCTCTATCATTCAATATTCATTTAACTCATCATTAAAACTGACATTTATTATTCCAATTCATGTTATTAAATTATATTCTAATACGTGTTAGAACCGTCTACTTCATTGCTTCATTGTAGGTTGTTGGTTTAGAATTTTATTTATGGTCCAAACTTATGATCTAATAACATAGTTAACATTTGTTTTACATTTCATCATGTTAATATACTCCAATTTCCATCCTTTATTTGTATTAACTACTATATTTCCATTTTATTGAATTTTGGTCAGTTTCACACATTAATTATAATTAAAGTCTCAATTAATTTATTTACCTTGGTTTCATTCTCTTATTAAATCAATTATTACCTTACATACATAGTCAACATTGGTATATCTTCCATTACATCAACATTTTACCATTTCATCTTACCTTTCATTTACATAACCTTATATTTCATTGATTGTAATAAATTCACTTATTAAAATTTCCAATTCCAATAAATTAGAGTAAACTGATTTCCATCCTTTTATTCAAATCAAAGGGCATACTATGATAAAAATTTACATTGGTTACATTGTATAGAATCAACCTTTTTACCATTATTAATTAAACCTACATTAACTGCACTAATTAAGGGAATTAATTGCCATGTATTTCCAATTAAATTTAATAGACCAAATAATAGGTAATATATATAATAATTGTCACCATTAGCCTTTAATTACATTTATAAGTTTATTACTTACAAACAAATGTTACCATTTCTTTCATAACAGTAATTTTATTCAATTTCCATTAACAATATATTATTTCGTTAATGAATTCAATATTTACATTCGTTTTCTTATGTTCACTTTATAACCAAGTATAACCTTAAAATATTTCAATTAATTGGAATTCCATTCAAATTGTTAATAATTAACTTTAATTAACATTGTTGCATTTCATTTTAGTATTATTCCAGTCATAAATCTTAAATTTTAATTTCTTACAACATTTAATTACAAAAATCTTATTAAATTTACTATTTTTAATTGTTAAAAATTATGGGTCGTTACAACATTTAAATTGAATATGCATACTATAACATTCACGGTATAATTAGCTTCGAAAATTTTATATATGTATTACCTTATTGTTTTTAGATAATGTTACATATATGCTTATTTATGTTATTTTGTTTAAGTAATTAAATTTTAGTTAATTAATTATTTTAATTAATTAAATTATTTATTTATTTTAATTAATCTAATTAGTTATTAATAATTTCTAAAATAATTAATTTATTTTCAAAACAATCTTGAAATTTTTTTATTACATTTATAAATTTTTTGCTTATTATAAATTTAACCTTTTAAAATTAAAGTATTATTTTAATTTCAAAACAAGTTTTAAAATTTAGCCTAAGGCCTAAATTAAAATTGGGCCTTTTCTACTAGGTACAGCCTTTGTGCTCACTTTACATTTCAGGCCATTATAGTTGGCAGGTCGGTCAAGGTGCTTGATTATCCAAACCTAGCATAGATACTACTTTTCTAGATACCATACTAAATGGGTAAGCTTAATTAGTTTGCTATAACATGAATAATTTAGATTGCATAGGCTAATGAGCTCTTATACCATTATTCGATCTGAGCTAGCATGCAGCGGGTTAAATGGGTAAATTTAATTTTTTAACCCTTTTGGATCCTATTAGGCCTATGAAGTCTAAATTGATTTAGATCCGATCAAAATGGTGTTAAATAAAATCATTATTTTATTTTATTTGTATATAAATGTTTATTTTGATATTATATTTGTATTATATCATACAAACATGTACATGCATGTGCACATGCAACATATACATTATGTAAGGTTTAACATGTTCGTATCTAAGTGTTGGAATTTACACCGCAATGGACATGTTAGCCCCTCCATATACATGTGTGATGTCAAATATAAACACACACACATACATATACATATATGGATGTGTACATATTATACATACATACAAATACATACATACATACACACACACACACATATATATATGAGCTAGGAATAACATCCACCTTTTTTAGCACCATTTGTAGCCCCTTGACATCACCTATATATTTATATTTAAATATTTGGTTCATGTGACATGAGAGAAAAATAACAAATATTCAAATAGAATCTTATGCCTGATATCGAGGGGCTACAAAGTGGTGCTATAAAAAAGAGGTTATTGATCGTAGTTCTATGTGTGTGTGTGTGCGTTAGTATGATATAAAATTATATTTATATTAGTATGTGTGTGTATTATAAAAGTTGTATTATTTATGTACATACATATATGATATATAAAATAATAGTTATAAATATAAATATATGTAATTTGGAATTCAAATTTCAAGTTTTGAATTCAAAATTAGATCAAGATGTTAAAATATCTATTAATTTAACATTTAAAATATTGATTTTGTAAAGAATTATATTCAAAAAATATATTTAAATATATACACGCATTTTTTATACATAAGAAATTATATATGTATGTGTGTGTGTGTATAATAATATTTTAAAATTATGTGTAATAAAGATATTTTATATGATTAAATATGTAATAAATAGTTAGATGTAAACATTTATGTTTTTAACCATATTGATAATTTGGAAAAATCAATTTTTTTAATTTAAATCCATTCAGATTTATTTATAATGTTTTTTTTATTTAAAACAATTTCCATATAGAAATTGATAAAAAAAGATTTTGAAAACATACTTTATATTGTATATGATTTTGTGTATATTAAACTATATACATACATACATACATACATACATATATATATACATATACATATACATATAAATTTATTTTTAATACATATTAAGATTAATTTATTGTATTATATTTAAAATTTTATATATATATATATATAATTCGAAAATATATATATATATATATATAACTTTTATATTTTGAAATAAAAAATACATATTTATAATTAAACTACAAATTTACATGTAATATATAACTATTTCATTTAACTTAAAAATAAATTTTGTTTTCAAAATTCTTTTTAATTTATTTTAATTTCAAAATATTTTTCCTAAAACATAGCCGAGAGCACATACATTATATATATATATATATATTCTTATAATAACAATAGTTTTGCATATACATAGAGCACATACATTATATATATATATATATTCTTATAATAACAATAGTTTTGCATATACATATTCCAAATGGATAGCGCACATATACAAGGATTTGTGATAATATATTTAATCTAACTATACATGAATCATACAATATGTGTGTGTATGCGCGTGTGCGCGCGTGTGTATATATATATATTGTAAATAAGAGTGTTACATTAATATAGCCTAGAGATTATGCCTTAAATTCAGAATCTGTATGAAACCTTTTTGGATTGGAATCCAAACTTTTCCAAAAGACCCTGCCCAATTGACAAATCTACGCACCTTATTGATATTTGATTCGATCTTCTATATTTGAAGCTTGATATAATGGAGGAGGTACCTTATATGTTCGGCTAGAGAAGGTATGGTAGACAACTAAAGAGACTAAGCAAAAATGAGGCATTAAAGGAATTTAAATAGGAGAGAAAGGAAGGAGCTAAAAGTGGATCCAGATCCACAATTTCCTCTACCAATTCAAACCCTACCTGAATCAACATCAACCCCTCCTCCTGCCATGTATAGCAGACCATACCATGCCCTTATATGGGCCTCTATTCCACTTCAAGCCTAATCTGATAAATTACATTTAAGTTAAATTTAACGTACATCGATATTGATATGCATGTTTATAACTTTTATATACACCCAATTTTCAATACTTATCAACAAAAATAAAATAAAATTTTATAGTCAATGTTCCAAAATATTAATTAACTTGATTAATTATAACAATTATAATGTAATTATATCAGGTGGTAGTCGGAGTATTCAACATTTCAGTTGTGTGATTTTTAGGTGTAAATTCAATCAGCGATTAATATCGAACAATTCGAATATTAATGTTCACACGTCACCTTAGCTAATGGGGTGGCATTATGACCAAATGTATCACTTACGTAGTTTCAGTAAAATCTAATTTTACTTATTTTAAGTGGTCCTTGACAGTGACAATTATTTACACCATGTCACTTCGTCAAAACTATATCACGTTAGGACTTATGAAATTTGACAGTGGTCAAAATTCCAGCATTGCCAACATTCAACTCATATAGTCCAAACACAATGTCATTGGTTCAATAATAACAATTAGCATTAACCTAACTACTATGGCCAAAGACTATGACTGTAAGTTGATTGTGATACTAATGCTTTCTCTTTTGAATAGTGCTTCATTTCTAGTGCTTCCACTAGACCCAACTATAATCATCCGATGGACGTTGTGCCACGATCTAACTATAATCAAAGTAGAGTTTCCACATTGAAGTTTGATAGTATTTTTAAGTCGAGAGAATTGTGTGATATTGTCACAATGATATATTATGTTTGACCTTACCTATGTTAACCAACAAAAAACCATCGAATGTGTCATTCCATAGTTATCTAATAACTAATAATATGTAACCTTTTAATGCCCCCAGCAGTCATGAGTAATACACTGGTCAATATTTGGAGAGCGTTATGTACTCTAAGCTCAACGAATGTATCGATATTTAGTCTCGATATATTTGGACTATGAATATTTAAAACGATATGTTTATTTTCATTGTGATAAATTGCTCATGGTTACAACACATTGTAACTACTATCATAAAATATACCATTTGGATTTTCTATTAGATAGAATTAAATTAATTAAATAATTAATATAACACATTATATTAAGTACATAATAGAAAGAAAAATACCTTTTGATTTTGAACGAGATTTTATTATGAAGTTAGTAATTTACAGTAATTCACAGCATTGCTCCTAAGGCATACCACTAACTCTATCAATTTCTATGTGGACATGTTCTATCAATAATAACCCAAAAAGGAGTAATTGACACCATCAAATTTTGCTCGAGTTCCTCGCATCTACATATCACACCTTCCTTGCTCTTGTAACAACTCTTGTAGCCTTTAGCATTGATCCCACATGTAATCATATATGCAACTTTAGACCATCCATTCAGCTGCTATCTCTATGCAATCAACAACGTAGAAGCTACTCATTATTGCAATTTGTTGATACTAGCCATGCATCATATAGTAATGTACCTATGAAAATCAGTAGTATCACCAGATTTGAAGTTGCAACCTTTCATGTGTGGAGTATATATCTTGTTTGATGATAATAAATATATTTGTATATTTTAGTTTTTTCCAGAATGTGTTATAGTTAAAAATAATCAAAGTAAAAGTTTGTTTTCAATCAATTTATTGTCTATTATCTTTCATCGATCTAATGTACATGCATCATGTACCAAACACAATTGCACTTTATCTAAAAAAAAGTTAATATATGTTCGTTATTACCAAACAAGAGATATTATGAGATATACGAGACAATGCAATCAATTTCTATCAAATATAAATAAGCACATGTTGTATTTATTATGTTTGCTTAGTTTTGTGTATTTACAAGTTTCGATTACAATAGTTATGCATCTAAACTGTTTGGCAATAAAGTCTTTTTTTATGTTAAATCAAGACTATCCATGCCATGCCCATTAGGAAAATAATATTAGTACGCATGTGTTATATAGAAAAGAATCTTACAAATTAGCATACAAGAGCACTTTCAAACAACTTGGACCTCATTCAAACAAATGTACATTATACCACTCACTCATTCAGAAAAAAGATCAATTTCTTTTGAAATGTTCAAACCCAAAAACCATGGGGATACTCAAGCATCAACAAATAAGTTCTTAAGCTTCAGAACCATCATACACACAAACAAGAGCTTTAAAAAAAGCATATGAGATCATTTACATCATCAAATATATTGAATACTACCTATACAAGCACAACTCTATTTCATCTCTAGTCAAACATCACACCAAGATCATAAACGAGAGTTCTCAGGTACCGCGAAAAACATCACCATCAACAACATAACATAATTTTTACCATTAACAACATCTAAAATAGTCGACATTTTTTATAGCATCGCATCATACAAAAATAACACTACCGCATCAACAAATCAATCAATATCTGATCATCAAAACCAAACTGACGTCATCAGTATTTGAGCAACCATGCACAAACAATATCATCACTTCAGACTAAAGAATTTGTGCTTACGCTTTCCATTTACATCATCAAATACTATCTGCATAAGCACAACTCCAAGCACATCAACTCCATTTCTGCTATACTCAAACATCACACCAAGGTCATAAGGGAGAGTACTCAATCACCACGAAAAACATCACCATCAACAACATATCATAGTTTTTACCATTATAAACATCTGAAACAGCCAGCATATTTTTAGCATCGGATCATACAACAATCATGCTGCTACATGTTGAAATGAATGAGCATTTCATTTGGAAATGTAAGGCATTAAATCCATTGGAATATGAATAGTCTCACATATTAGAATAAAATAAATATTTTGTGTTTATATACTAAGATATGAACACTATTATAGTTACTATGAGACAAAAAGAGAGATAAAAGCATGACCATCTTAGCGGTTGGTGCAATGTACCATCCCGCACGCACACGCCTGAGCTTGAACTCACACCTGCAGCTGTGGTGTAGGCGAATGGGCGTTTGAGGCATATTAGGGGCATTAGCATTTTATAGTTGGCAGTTTCCTTCTGATGCAGCGCATACCTTTATTTTCAATGGCGATGTCGAGCGACCTAGATCCACTGGCAAGCGACCTAACTCCACTAGCGAACGACCTAACTCCGCTACTGGCGAGCGACCAAACTCCATTGGCGAGCGACCTAACTCCATTGGCGAGCGACCTAACTCCGCTTTAAATCGCGAACGAGACTATGCCGCAAGCTTCACAAGCCCTAGGTCGCGAATTACCTGCCTTATGTCGCAAATTCTCCCTCCAGATATCAGCCTAGGTCGCGAACTACCTTGTGTCGCTTCCAAGAAGGTCGTGAGCTATGGAATTCTTTAGGTCGCAAAGCTTTGAATCGCGCCAAGTTTTAGGTCGCGAACGACCTATCTTAAGTCGCGTGTCATTTTCTTTAGGTTGCCAGAAGTAAGTCGCTGAAGTTCTGATGAAGTTTTTAAGTCGCGAAGTTTATTTTAGGTCGTTACTTTCTTAAGTCGTAAGTCGCGTGTAATGTTGTATAGTTTGTTAAGTCGTGTACTATTGTATAGGTCGTATTTCTTATGTCGTTTGCTGTTTGTTAAGTCGTGTACTGTTTTGTGTTGTAATTTTCTTAAGTCATTTGTGTTGTGTTGTAAACCCTATAAATAGGGATGTGATGTCATTGTAAGAGGTGGTCGAATTTGAATAAAATTTCTTTGTGTGCCCTTGTGCCATCATTAAAATTGGTAGTTGAGTGTTATCTCCTATCTCCACCTTCGGCATTCGAGTGCGCTCGAATCAACGACTGTTGAAGCCAATTCACGGAATCAAGTGCGCTTGATCAACGTTCGAAGAATTGTAGATCTTCTCTCACGGCATCGTGCGCGATCAACGTGTCGAAGATGGCTAAAGTCCGGTATCTTCGTGATCAACGTATTTGGGCGTTTGGTATCATTAATTCCTTGATTCATATTGCTTCATCTAATCGTTTCATCGATTAGTTTGACACGAAATCTTCATTTCGTCGTCAAGTGTTATTTCCGCTACGTCATTTGGTATCAGAGCTAGAGCGCAAGGAGTTTGCGTAGATTTTTGGAGTTTGTGCGAGATTTGTATCATTTGGAGAATTGGGTTCTTGAGATTTTGAAGAGATCTGTTCGTTTGGTGACTTTTGAAGATTTCGACAAGTGGGTAGTTTTGATTTGAAGATTTTTAGATCGAAGTGAAGTTTTGTTGGAATTTGTTGAAGAGTGATCATGCCTCCGAGAAGAGCTCAACGTCATCGCAATATTAATGCTTTGTATGGAAGAGAAGAGGCCGATGAGATGGAGAAAAGAATTAACGAAAACTTTAATGAGAAGCTTAATGAAGAGATTGTTCGATTAGAGAGAATGATGCTTGAAATGAGTCAAAGTAGAAGAAGAGTTTCACCTGAATCTAACCACGGGGGCAATAGAGTTTCACCACATTCAAATCGAGGGAGAAGTGTTGATGGTGATCATAGAAGTGTGGGTCGAGATTGTTATAGAAATGTTGATGATCAAAGTCATGATAGAAATGTGAATGATCGTGATCGGAGGAATGTAGATCGAAGGGATGTTGGTGGTAGAAATGGTGGTGGTCATGATCGACATCGATATGCTTCGCATTTTGATGAGGATTTTGATGTTGGTAGTGTTCATAGTCGAAATCGAAACCAAGTAAGAAATCATTCAGAGTATGATCACAAATGGGAGTCCGGGATGAAAACTGAAATACCGGAATTCAAGGGAGGTATGTAGGCCGAGGAATTTCTTGATTGGCTAGCTTATGTGGAGGAAATTTTTGACTTCAAGGAAGTTCCGAAAGATTGTAAAGTGAAGTTGGTTGCTACTAGGTTGAGGGGGAGAGCTATGGCAAGGTGGCAGCAAACCAAACTTACTAGGGAGCGGATGGGGAAGTCAAAGATTGTTGCTTGGGAGAAGATGAAGAAGTTGCTGAAGGCTACGTTCTTACCTTATAATTATCAGTCTCTTTTGTATCAACGATTGCAGAATCTGAGACAGGGGACAAAGTCTGTGAATGATTATGCGGATGAATTTTATCAATTGATTGCGAGGAATGATATCATGGAGACAGAGGAACAGCTGACAGCTAGATTTGTTGGAGGATTGAGAATGCAGATTCAAGATATGGTGAATATGTTTGATCCGAGATCTGTCGCTGAAGCACATCAGAAAGCACTTGCTTGGGAGAAACAAGGGAGACGAGGTGGTGGTGTGTTTACAAATTCCAATAATCAAGTGAAAGGAGCTAGTAGCAATGCTAACGTGTCCAAGGCTATTAATAGACCGATTGTCACTGAAGTTGCAAAGACCAAAGTCAACAGCAGTATTAAGTGCTTTAATTGTCAAGAGTTTGGCCACAAAAGCAACGAATGTCCGAAACAGAAGAAGAGAACTATGATTGCTGAAGTGGAAGATGAGGATGTAGAAGAAGATCTCAATTCACACCATGATGAGGAGGAAGAAGAGGTGTCGGGAGACGAGGGATGTAATCTGATGCTACGGAGATCTTGTTTAACCCCGAAGCAGGAAGAGGAGTCGAGTTGGTTGAGGAGTAACATTTTTCAGTCAACGTGCACTATTTTGGGTATGGTTTGTAAATTTGTCATTGACGTTGGGAGTTGTGATAATATCATTTCAACAGAAGCTATGAGGAAGTTGAAGTTGAAAACGGAGAAACATCCTTGTCCGTATAAACTTGCTTGGTTGAGGAAAGGAGGAGAAGTGAAAGTAGAGAGGCGAGCTCATGTTCAATTTTCTGTTGGGAAGAAATACAAAGATGAGATTTGGTGTGACGTGGTTGACATGGATGTTTGCCATTTTCTATTGGGAAGGCCGTGGCAGTACGATCGGGAGGTACAACAGAATGGTCGAACAAGTAGCTATAGTTTCTTGTTCGAGGGCACGAAAATCACTTTAGTTCCCAAGAAGCGACATCAGAATGAGAACAAGTTGGAGGAGATTGAGGAATTGAAGACTTTGTTGTCCTTGAAGGAGTTCGTGGAAGAGGTAGATGAGAGCCCTGAAGTTTTTATGTTGATTGGGCATGAAAGCAGTGAAGTTACTGAAGTTCCAGAAGAAGTGAAACCAGTTTTGGAGGAATTCAAAGATGTGTTTCCAGAGGAGTTACCACCGCTTATAGACATACAGCATCAGATTGACTTGGTGCCAGGTGCTGCATTGCCTCATAGACCGCACTATCGGATGAGTCCAAAAGAACACGAGGAGTTGAGAAGGCAAGTGGAAGAATTACTGGAACACGGGCGTGTTCAGGAGAGTTTGAGTCCTTGTGAAGTGCCAACTTTGTTGGTGCCGAAGAAGGATGGAACGTGGAGAATGTGCACAGATAGTACAGCATTGAATAAGATTACGGTGAGATATCGATTTCCTATGCCGAGACTAGATGATCTGTTGGATCAGTTGAGCGGTGCTGTTGTGTTTTCGAAGATTGACTTGAAAAGTGGATACCATCAGATTCGTATTAGACCGGGTGATGAGTGGAAGACTGCTTTTAAAACTCGGGAGAGTCTGTACGAATGGTTGGTGATGCCGTTTGGCTTGTCAAATGCTCCGAGTACATTCATGAGAGTCATGAACCAGATTTTTCGACCATTTATCGGGAAGTTCATAGTGGTATATTTTGATGACATCTTGATCTACAGTGGAAGCACCGAGGAACACCTACAGCATTTGCGGGAAGTGTTGTTGGTTTTACGACGTGAGGAATTTTATGCTGCAACGAAGAAGTGTACCTTCATGACTACAAGTATTCTATTCTTGGGCTATATTGTGTCGAAGGATGGTATTCAAGTTGATCAGAGTAAAGTTGAAGCTATTCGAAATTGGCCACAGCCTAAGACAATAACAGAAGTGAGGAGTTTTCATGGTTTAGCATCATTCTACCGAAGATTCATTCCACACTTCAGTAGCGTGATGGCACCAGTTACGGAATGTATGAAAGGGAAGAAGTTTGTTTGGACTGAAGAGGCTGATTCTGCTTTTCAGAGAATCAAGACACTCTTGACCACAATGCCCATTCTTAGATACCCTAACTTTCAGTTACTCTTTGAACTAAATACTGATGCGTCCAAGGTTGGAATTGTGGGAACGTTGAGTCAAAGGGGTCATCCAATTGCTTATTTCAGTGAGAAGCTTTCAGGTGCTAAAACGAGATACAGTACTTATGACTTGGAATTCTATTCTATAGTCCAAGCCATAAAGCATTGGAGAGACTATCTATTTCATAAAGAATTTGTGCTATACACTGACCATGAAGCTTTGAAACATTTGCAGGGGCAAGATAAAATTCCAGCAAGGCATGCTTCGTGGATTGCTTATTTACAACAGTTTACTTTCGTTGTAAAGCACAAATCAGGAGTTACTAACCGAGTTGCCGATGCATTGAGCTGTAGAAATCATTTGCTGACAACTATGTGAGTGCAAGTAGTGGGATTTGATTTGTTGCTAGAGTTGCATATTTCAGATTCTTATTTTGCGAAAGTGCTGGATCAGATGCAGGAAGGGAGTTCTGATGATTTTGTGATGAAAGATGGATTCTTGTTCAAAGGAAACCGATTGTGTATTCCGGATTGTAGCTTGAGGTTGAAGATTGTGAAAGAATTGCATGAGGAAAGACATGTGGGTAGAGATCGAACATTGCAGCTGATTTCTCAATCTTATTTTTGGCCGTCAATGAGAAAAGAAGTTGAGAGATTTGTGGAGAGATGTCATATTTGTCAAGTTTCAAAGGGAACCACTACAAATGCTGGGTTATATATGCCGTTACCTGTGCCTACTAGACCGTGGGTTGATGTGAGCATGGATTTTGTTTTGGGTTTGCCAAGAACTCAAAGGAGAAATGATTCTATATTTGTTGTTGTTGATCGGTTTTCGAAAATGGCACATTTCATCGCTTGTAAGAAAACGACGGATGCAGTTCATATGGCACAGTTATTCCTTAAAGAAATCTATCGTTTACATGGGTTACCTGAATCTATTGTTTTTGACCGAGATACTCGATTTCTGAGTCACTTTTGGTTGAGTCTGTGGAAGATGGTTGGGACGAAGTTGAATTTTAGTAGGGCATATCATCCTCAAACGGATGGGCAAACTGAAGTTGTGAATAGATCATTGGGAAATCTGTTGAGATGTCTTGTGCAGGATAATTTGAAAAGTTGGGATATGAAGCTGTGTCAGGAGGAATTTGCACATAATCATGCTGTTAATCGAAGTACTGGTTACAGTCCATTTCAAGTTGTATATTCAAGCTTGCCAAAGGGGCCGTTGGATTTAACGGTAGTGCCACAACCGAAAGGAATGATTAAACGGGCGTCAGATTTCGTTAATGAGTTAAAAGATTGTCATAGAATTGTTCAGGAACGTTTGGAGAAGACGAATGAGAAGTATAAACGAGCTGCAGATAAAAAGAGAAGAAGTGTGGAGTTCAACGAGGGTGATTGGGTGTATGCTGTATTAATAAAGGATCATTTTCCAGTGGGTGCTTATAACAAGTTGAAAGCCCGAAAGATTGGTCCAGTAGAAATTATAAAACGGATCAATGAAAATGCTTATAAGTTGAAGCTGCCAGAGGATGTTTACACTTCTGACGTGTTTAATGTTAAACATCTTATACCTTATTATGGAGATGAACAACCCAATGGGAAAGAACTTTTAAATTCGAGGACGAATTTGTCTCAACCTGGGGAGGATGATGCAGCGCATACCTTAATTTTCAATGGCGAAGTCGAGCGACCTAACTCCATTGGCGAGCGACCTAACTCCACTGGCGAGCGACCAAACTCCACTGGCGAGCGACCTAACTCCGCTACTGGCGAGCGACCAAACTCCACTGGCGAGCGACCTAACTCCACTGGCGAGCGACCTAACTCTGCTCTAAATCGCGAACGAGACTATGCCGCAAGCTTCACAAGCCCTAGGTCGCAAATTACCTGCCTTTTGTCATGAATTCTCCCTCCAGATATCAGCCTAGGTCGCGAACTACCTTGTGTCGCTTCCAAGAAGGTCGCGAGCTATGGAATTCTTTATGTCGCAAAGCTTTGAATCGCACCAAGTTTTAGGTCGCGAACGACCTATCTTAAGTCGCATGTGATTTTCTATAGGTCGCCAGAAGTAAGTCGCCGAAGTTCTGATGAAGTTTTTAAGTCGCGAAGTTTATTTTAGGTCGTTACTTTCTTAAGTCGTAAGTCGCGTGTAATGTTGTATAGTTTGTTAAGTCGTGTACTATTGTATAGGTCGTATTTCTTATGTTGTTTGCTGTTTGTTAAGTCGTGTACTGTTTTGTGTTGTAATTTTCTTAAGTCATTTGTGTTGTGTTGTAAACCCTATAAATAGGGATGTGATGTCATTGAAAGAGGTGGTCGAATTTGAATAAAATTTCTTTGTGTGCTCTTGTGCCACCATTAAAATTGGTAGTTGAGTGTTATCTCCTATCTCCACCTTCGGCATTCGAGTGCGCTCGAATCAACGATTGTTGAACCCAATTCATGGAATCAAGTGCGCTTGATCAACGTTCGAAGAATTGTAGATCTTCTCTCACGGCATTATGCGCGATCAACATGTCGAAGATAGCTAAAGTCCGGTATCTTCGTGATCAACGGATTTGGGCGTTTGGTATCATTAATTCCGCGATTCATATTGCTTCATCTAATCGTTTCATCGATTAGTTTGACACGAAATCTTCATTTCGTCGTCAAGTGTTATTTCCGCTGCGTCAACTTCGCTTTGCTGTTCAGGCTAGACGTTTTTTCTTTTGTTCG
Organism: Allium fistulosum; assembly: GCA_030737815.1. NCBI lineage: Eukaryota > Viridiplantae > Streptophyta > Magnoliopsida > Asparagales > Amaryllidaceae > Allium > Allium fistulosum. The sequence continues at coordinate 185,247,283 of CM060902.1, read as the reverse complement.
TTTAAACACATTTTCTACGACGGTAACCAAACGGTCACACCTTTTGGTGCAAGGTCGCAACCTTTTCAAAAATGTCACAATCATTTTACCGAACAAACACCTATTCAAACCAAACAAACACCTCCTCGCGCCTATATATAGGTAGAAGTAGACAAATAAATTTTCTAATTTTTTCTTCACTTCTTCGTCCCATAACTCTATTCTTAATAAAACTCTCTTGAGCTCGTTGTTGCTCTATGACTGTTGCGCAACGTCATAGAAAAAGGTCCATTCCATCATGAGAAATAAATTGCTTGACATCCTAAAGTTTCATAGAGGGAGCAATATTGTTTTGAGGGAACAATTTTGACTAGACTCAAACAATCTTAAACCTATCAGTGAATAGTCAAAAATGATACTATGCTTTATCACATAATCTGTCCACTTCAACTTCATTTTTCTAAAAATATAGAAACAATATTGATTGTTGGTTGTCTTTGTAGACGACGATGTCTCAGAATAGCAATAACAACTCCGCACCAACATAGATTGTGACTAACACTCAGCTTGCAACTGTGGTTCCAACGATGGTGCTATCTCATGAAGAAAGGCCATAAAAGTTCATAGGGATGTACTTCAAACGTTAGCAACAGAATATGTTATTTTATCTGACGACATTGGGCCTTGCAAAGTTTCTTGCTGAAAATGCTTCCATAATCACAGAATTGGAACCCGATGCAACTAAAGTAGAAGCCCTGAATGTCTGGAGTAGTTCTGATTTCATGTGCAAGAACTACATCCTTAATGGACTCGAAAATAGTCTATGCAACATATATTGTATAGCTCTAACTTCCATGGAACTTTGGATGGCATTGGATAAGAAATCAAGGCTGAAGATATAGGCATGAATAAATTCATAGTAGGAAAGTTTCTTGAAAATAATTGATGCGAAGACCGTGATCAACCAGATTCAAGAGCTATAATTTATTATTCACGAATTGCATGATGAAGGAATGACTCTAAGCAAATCCTTTCAGGTTGCCACTACCATTGAAAAACTTCCTCCATCATGGAAAGATTTCCAAAACTACCTTAAGCACAAACGCAAGGAAATGACTATAGAGGAACTTGTAGTTCCATTGAGAATCGAGGAAGATAATAGGAAATCTTAGAAGAAGACTTTGCATAACCTGATTGCAAAGGAAAATGTTGTTGAGATAGAGAAACCCAACAAAAGGAAACATGAGTATGCTCTAATAAGTTAAAGAAATTTCAGGGTTCATCCCATAATTGCGGAAAGAAAAGGGGCAAAGCAGCCAAATATCATGCACCCAAGAAGAAGAAATCAGAAGCAAAAATGGCTAAAATTTCAGATGACATTTTAGATATGGTTTTATGTGCAGTAATGTTTGAATGCAACCTTGTTGGTAGCTCAAAGGAACGATTTGTAGACATAGGAGCCACTCGACACATATGTCCAAATAAGTGGATGTTTACAACTTACAAAACTGCCACCGAGGACGAACAATTATGGGTAATTCATCTACATCAAAGGTCAAAGGCATAGGAAAGATTACGCTGAAATTGACTTCTGGAAAGGAACTTACCTTGAATGATGTTCTTCATATTCCAAAGATCTGCAAAAACCTGATTTCAGAATCACTGCTTAGCAAGCATGGCTTTAAACTTACATTTGTGGCTGATAAGTTTGTGTCGTCAAAGAATGGAGTGTATGTGGGAAGGGGTTATGTGAGTGATGGTTTATTTAAAGCAAATGTAATCACTGTGTACCAAACAATAATATGAATAAAATTGAACCTTCTACTCATTGTTGACTCCTCTAACATTTGGCATACTAGAGCAGGCCATATAAATTTTGATACAATGCGAAAATTGATTAATTTAGATTTTATACCAAAGTGTAAAATATAGTACAACTACAAATGTCAAGTTTGTGCTGAAGTAAAATTGACAGGATCCTCATTTCACCATGTTGAAAGAGAAATCGAACCTCTAGACCTAATACACACAGATGTATGTTTCTTAAAACTATCAAACTAGATGAGGTTAAAGGCATTTCACCACATTTATCGATGACTATTACCTCCTTAGAAGTAAGGATGAGGCTTTTGACATGTTTAAACATTATAAAGTTGAATTAGAGAATCAACTCAACAAGAAGATAAAAGCTTGAAGAAGCAATAGAGGTAGATAATATGAATTTCCTTTCGAAAAATTCTACGCCGAACATAGTATTGTACACCAAACTACAGCTCTGTATTTACCTCAATCCAATGGTATAGCCAAACGGAAAAATAGAATTCTTAAAGAAATAATGAATGGCTTACTAATTAGTTCTAGCTTGCCAGATAACTTCTGCAGAGAAGCTATTATTTTTGCGAATGACATCTTAAATAAGATACCATGAAATAAAACATCTAAATCTCCCCATGAACTATGGAAAAATAGGCCACCATTATAGAAATACTTAAAAGTGTGGGGGTATCTTGCGAAAGTGGAGTTACCTAAACCAAAGAAAGTCAAAATTGGACCAAAAATAGTTGATTGTGTATTCATTAGATACGCAGAAAATAGTGCTGCTTATCGATGTTTGGTGCACTAATCCAAAATTGATGATATTCACAAAAATACCATCATTGAGTCAAGAAATAATAGATTTTTCAAACATATATATCCTATAAAATAGGGTATTGAAAATTATGCTCAAAAGAGACTAAGGGAAACTGAAGTCTCTAATTCACCTGAGGATATTGAACAAAACATTGGCAATGTTGAGCAAAACAATGCTGATCAACATTGGAGGAACCAAGGAGAAGCAAAAGGTCAATGATCACAAAAACCTTTGGATCATATTTTTACACATTTATGTTTAGACAATGATCCATTAACATACAAGAAAGCTATGTCCTCTGCTGATGCCCCTTACTAGAAGAAGGCCGTTAACAATGAGATTGAATCCATTATGTCAAACAATATAGGGGAGTTAGTTGATTTACCCCAAGGATGCAAGATCATAGGTAATAAATGGATATTTAAGAAGAAATTGAAATCCGATGTGAAATCTAATGGTTCAATAGACAAGTATAAGGCTCGACTTATGGTTCAAGGCTTCAGACAAAAGGAAGACCTAGATTATTTTGACACATACTCTCTAGTAACTAGGATAACATCAATAAGAATGCTAATAGCAATTGCATCTGCACTTGATTTAGTACTACATCAAATGGATGTACAAACAGCATTTTTGAATGGAGAACTAGAAGAAGAAATATACATGAAACAATATGAAGGTTTCCTAAAATCTAGAAATGAAAGTAAGGTTTGTAGATTAAGAACATCACCGTATGGACTTAAATAACCGCCTAAACAATGCCATGAAAATTTTGATGAAACTATAATATCAAATGGATTTCATATAAATGAATGTGACAATGTGTTTATTCTAAACATACAAATATGGGATATGTCATTATGTGTCTATATGTACATGACCTACTAATATTTGGAAGTAACAAGGAGATAATAAAATCTACAAATGATATGCTCTCTGCCAGATTGGAAATGAAAGATCTAGGAATCGCTGATGTAATACTTGGTGTAAAAATACATAAAACCGACCAAGGATATGTGTTGTCCCAATCATGCTATATGGGGAAATTAATTGAAAATTTTAAACAGCACAATATAATATCAACAAAATCACCTATAGATTTGAACCAAAATTGGGTAAAAAATAGCAGTGATAACATTTACCAACTTGAGTACTCTCGTACACCATGCAACAATATGTATGCAATGAACTACACTAGATCTGATATAGCATATGTTGTAAGTAAACTCGGCAGATATACTAGCAACCTAAGAAAGAATCACTAGAAAGCTATAAATAGAGTACTTGGATACCTAAGGTATACATAAAATCATAGAGTACATTATACTAGGTACCCATTAGTAATAGAATTGTATTGTGATGCAAATTGGATAACTGGTTCATCAGATACTAAATCCACTAGTGGATATGTGTTTACCTTAGCTAATGGGGCAATATCTTGGAGATCCTCTAAACAACTTGTATAACAAGATCTACCATGGATTAGAGTTTATTGCCATAGACAAACCTGCAAAAGAAGCAAATTGGCTTCGATGTTTTTTAGAAGGTATTCCTAATTGGGTAAAACCTATACCTCCAATAAGCATACATTGCGATAGCCATCAGCTATTGAAAGGGCCAAAGTAAGCTTTACAATGGCAAGTCTAGACATTTTCATCGTAGACATAAAACTATTAGACAACTTCTTTCCAATAGAGATATAACAATTGTCAATGTATGATTAAATGATAACATTGAGGATACACTAATAAAAGGTTTACCTAGAGAGAAGGTTAATATCTTACTGATGGGAATGAGGTTATGGCCCATAAACTAAAATTTTCTCTAAATGGAATCCCTATCTAGTTGATTGGAGACCCCAAGATCTAGGTTTGGAGGCATTGTATCTCTATGGATTTATTGATGGGTTGCCAAGATCTAATAGAGGGAATGAAAGTATATAGGTCATTGTGGATAGATTGACCAAGAGTGTCCATTTCATTCCCATCAGGTCAAAGAGGATGGCACCTACTTTGGCGAAGTTGTTTATGAAGAATGCAGTTAGACTGCACAGGATTCCTAGTAGTATTGTCAGTGATAGAGATTCTTTGTTTACTAGTGAGTTCTGGAAAAGTCTACAGGAAACTTTATGAACCAAGCTCAACAAGAGTACCGCTTAACATCCGCAGACTAATGGGCAAACGGAATGAGTTAACAAAATCTTGGGAGATTTGTTAAGAGCTTGTGTATTGGATTACGGGGGATCATGGGAGGACCATCTTCATCTAGTCGAGTTCTCATATAACAATAGTTATCAGACTAGTATTGGGATGAAACCATTTGAAACTTTGTATGGAAGACCATGCAAGTCTCCCTATGTTGGTTAGCGACTGGGATAGATTGGTTCTTGGTCCGGATTTAGTGAAGGAAGCTATGGAGAAGATTGAGTTAATCCGAGCTAGGATGAAGGAAGCTCAATCTAGGTAGAGGAGTTATGCTGATAGAAGAAGGAAAGATTTGGAATTTTTTGTCGGAGACTATGTGTTTATTAAGGTTTCACCGATGAAGGGTGTGATTAGATTTGAGAAATCAGGAAAGTTAGCACATAGATTCATTGTTCCTTTTTGTATTGTAGAAAGGATCAGGAAACTCGCTTGTAAAGTAGAGTTACCGAGTAGTTTGGCAAGGGTCCATAATGTTTTTCATGTTTCTCATCTTAGAAAATGTGTTAAAGACCCGAAGACTACTATAGCACCTACAATTTTAGAAGATTTAGTAGTAGAACTAGATTTGACCATATTTAAAAAACCGGTTCAGATTGTGGCTAGAGATGAGAAGAAGTTGAGGAATAAGACAATTAGGTTAGTAAAGTTTCAGTGGAATGACGATGCTAGAGGCTGTACTTTGGAAACAGAGAGTAGAATTAGAGATACTTATCCTGACTTGTTTGATGATTTGTTTTACCTTTGATTGTTTTGTTGTGTACCTTATAGTAATTCCGAGGGCGAAATTCTATAAGATGGGGAGTCTATAACACCTCATATTTTCATAACATTACTTAGGATATTTAATTGGTTAAATTAAATAAAGTAATATTAAGATTAATGGATTGACATTTGTTTTAGCTAAGGGTAGACATGCCATGATAATGTGTTAATTAATATGAGATAACCTAAAAAAGGTTTTAGGAAATGACAAGGGAAATATGGAAAATAGGTGGAGCTTATACCCTAAACCCTTAGGAGATAGAAACTCATGTTCACTTCATTTTACTCAAACTAAAAACACTAAGGCCGGCCACCAGTTTCACTCCCAAGAAGAAGATTAAAGCTAGAATTCAAGAGAAGGGAAAAAACCAACTAAATCAACATCAAATCTCACATCTATTTCTCAAAGCAAAGGTGAATAATTACTACATCTCATTTTATTTAGGTTTTCGATCCAAGACTAAGATCCGAAATATTTTTGCAAGTATTTGCCATGTTTTGATGACTAAAGATACATATATTTGTTTGTTGGTGAAATATGCTTATTTTATGAGATATTTGATATGAAAACCGTATCAAATGACATCCAATTGCCTTGAAATTTTAAATATAGGTCAGAAATGATATTTCAGAGATGAGTTTCAATTTTCCTAATTTTTGCAGTTATTGTGGATTTTATATTAATTTTCTAGTGAAGAAAATTGTTTATTGGGTTCTAAATTATTTTTGGCTAAACTAATAATTATTTGGGGTTGAAATTTTTATATGTTAGGAAACATATTAAACTATATTTTCTAGGATTTTTCCATAATTTTCCTAAGTGTTTTGGTGAATATATAAAATTATTTAAGGTACATGACTTAAATGTTTTATATATTTTATTAAGGAGAAGGGGTATTCTACAAAATAAAATGAATATTAATTTAAAAAAATTTGTGGCAACACATTACTGGAAAAAAATTATTAACTAATGGGAATTTGACAAACAATGGCAGGTTAGTTGAAAAGTTATCCTTTTTAAGTTAAAAACAAAGAAATCATACTTTTAGCATGTTTCATCCTATTACAACAGTAAACCTTCTGATCCAGACCTTTCGACAAGGTCGAAAGGTTCTAATCTTTCGACAAGGTCAATCCAATCATATTGTATCAAGCTACTTGGTACGTAATGAATTGGACAGAGTCGAAGGGTTCTTAGTCGAAAGGTTGATGGTCAAAGAGGTTGGGGTATGTTTATTTATAAACCAAAAGCTTTCACCTGCTTTGTTTTTGAATTAGAGCTTTCGACTTGGTTGCTTTCGACCAGGTGAAAATGCTTAAAAGAAAGGTTTTAAACCTTTCGACATAGTCGAAAGGTTACTGCTGCTACTTTGCCTTGAAACCTTCCGTCATAGTCGATAGGTTAAAGCCTCTTTATATAAATTTTTTGCTTTGAACCTTCCAATAAAGTCGAAGGGTTTACTTTGACTGATTCGAAAGGTTTGATTGTTTAAAAAACTAGCCGCTTCTCCATGCTTTCGAAAGAAGCTTTCCATTTAGGTGAATTTTCCTTGTTTTATAAATTGAGTTATGATCCAAAGGTTTCGAAAGAGATGTTTTAAAAGATGCTTTAAAGCTTTTGAAGCAGAGCTTTCGACTTAGCCGAAAGGTTGCTTCCAATGGAGTCGAAAGATTTTAAAAGAAGATTTCCCACCTTTTCTAAATTGAACCCAGAAAAGTTTTTGAAAGGTTGTGTTAAAGAAGAGTTAATGTTTTCGACAGGATTTGTTCACTGAATGGTTTTAAAAGGGATCAAAAGCAAAGCTTTCGAAGAGGTCGAAAGCCAAGCTTCGATGGGGTCGAAAGGTAACCTTTCGAAGGGGCGAACGTTAGCTTCCAACTAGGTCGAAAGTTTAGTTTCTGAATGATTTCGTAAGGTTTTAAATGGAAGGATTTCCAAAGATTTTCTGAGGCAATGTTTCAAGTCGTTCTAAAATAGGAAGTCTAAGGTTTTATTGCTTTCGAAAGGTTTGAAGTTCAATGGGTTCGAAAGGTTTGAGGTTCAATGGTTTCGAAGGGTTAAGTTTCAATGGTTTCGAAGGGTTTTGGTTTCTACGAGTTTTGAGGGTACCAATGGAAACAATAAATGAATATGACCTAAGTTAAGGATACTGATCGAAATAGGTTAATCATGAGGCTAACATGATATAAATAGGTTTATGGGGCTAGCATGACTCAAATGACAAATTCAAATAGAATCATGGGAATGACAAGATATAAATAAACTCACAGGGCTAACATGAGACTATTAAGTTTATGGGGCTAAAATGAAACAATTGGATTCATGGGGCTAGCATGAATCAATTGGCAAAATGACGGGTTCATATTCATCCAAAGAAAACTATATGATGTGAGATGGATAGTCTACATCAACTTAAGCAAAATGAATGTGCAATAGGTAGTCCCTCTTTGATATAATTACTCTAATTGGGGATAGGGAAATCCTAATTGTTTTCAATTATGAATGTAACCATAATATTTTATAAATACGTGTATTAACCATTATGGATGCAGGAGCACAACATATGGGTTTATGAAAGGTTTAGCAAAAGATATGTTTTAAAAGGATGTTAGTGAGGGGAAACCCATTCCACTAAGCGGTGTGATCTCAGTTAACATGTTTAACCGGTATGTGGTATTATTCATACCAGGCTTTATGTTTGACTCGAAGTTTATGTTTTCCCCTTAAACTCTCGGGTGCTCAAAATTAATTTGAGTAGGCCGAGGGATTAAGGTCTTTTTCAAGTTTTAGTAGGATGACGAATAAGGCTACCAGAGGCATGCAGGAGGCAAACAGATAACTATTTAGGAATTGTAGTTCTTGTTATGTTTTGATGTATTTTCGATGTGATTGTATTAGGTCTATTATGACCATATGACTCTGATCATCCAGTAGGGTATCTCGATATACCGCTCTTGGTGTAATTTGTTATACTTATATTTTATCTGTGCGTGGAAACGATTTGAGATTATGTGTTGTGAATGTGAAACAATTGGTTTTGAAATGTAATGAAGTAAAAGTTGTTTTGAAATATATGTTTTGTTTCATATTCAAGTGCTTCTGATATTATTGATATCGTTAACTTAGCCATATTTAGTCGCCGGAAGCTAATAGTATAGATGACTACAACATCTGTAGCGCTTAGTTTTTAGCTTCTAGATAGGGGATGTTACAAATTTGCTAGCAAGTCAAAAGGATAAACACTAGAAAAGTTCAAAGCCAATGTGGTACTTTAACCGATACGATAAATGTTTCATGAAATTTAAGAACAAATTTAGCAACTACTAATCCATGTAGGGGACTGTTGGAAATGAATGATCATTTTATTGGAAAATGTGAGATATTAAATGTCTTAAAATATGAATAGTTCCACATAGTAGAATAAAATAAAAATTATGTGTTTATATACTAAGATGTGAATACTATTATAGTTACCATGAGACAAAGAGAGATAAAAGCATGGTCATGTTAGCGGGTGGTGCAACGCATCACCCCACACGCACGCGCCCGTGCTCGAGCCTACACGGGTGGCATTGACGAATGAGCGTTTAAGGCTCATTAGTGGCACTTAGCAATTTGCAGTTGACAGTGGACTTAGCTTGGCTGTTAAGACCAGACTTTTTTTTTTCTTTTGTCCATTTAAACTTAATGTTGTGGTAGTAATCAAACGGTTGCACCTTTTGATACAGGGTCGCAACCTTTTGAAAAACGTCACAGCCATTTTACCGAACATGCACCTATTTAAACAAAATAAACACCTCCTTGCTCCTATGTATAGGTAGAAATAGAACATGAAATTTACTATTTTTTTGCACTTCTTCTTCTCAAAACATTGTTCTTAATAAAACTCACTTGAGTTCGTCGTTGCTCTGTGAGTATTATGCAGCATCACGGAGGAAGATCCATTTCATCTTGTAAAACAATTGATTGATATTCCAAAATGCCATAGAGGAAGCAATATTCTTTTAAGGAAATAGTTTCGATTGGACTTTTACGATCTAAAACCAACCACTGAATTTTCTAAAACGGTTATGTGCTTTATCAGATAATTTGTTTACTACAGCTTCATTTTCTAACATTACATCACCAAATTCTACCAACATTCGGTCATCAAAACCAAATTGACGTCTTCAATATCTGAGCAACCACACACATACAATATCATCATTTCAGACTCAAGCATTCGTGCTTACACTTTAATTTGCACCAGCGTTGTAAGTCACACAATAGCATCGAGCACAAGCAATAGTATCTCACCTAGTTAGAAAGCTCAACACCAAACCTATCGACAGCAAGGTTGCTATTTTCTGACCTTATTTAGATCTGCAACTGTCACTCTTGTTCATTTCAACTCCAACACCACAAGTCCAAGCATTAATCACTAAGCATCAAAGGCATCTCGACATCCATAGAGTCACGGTGGTGGGTCAAGACTAAAGCATGGTAGGTGGCAACTTGCAACAGCAACATTGGCGGTAAATATTCGACGTGTTAGTGTTTGTCTTAGTGGCTCAAACTTCCAAGCGAGGCAACGTGTGAATCGGCAGTAGCTTCTAGAACCTCACGACGGTATCTCCGATGGCAACAACATCAGATCACGAATTGTCGGCAGCCTCCAGACAACGACGGTGTCATTTGGCTGCAATAATTTTCTTTTGTGATGAATTTTTTGAAAAGGAAAGAACCAAATTTTTGAGGAGGAGGAAATTTTTTTTAAGAGTGTTTTGGAAAAAGGAGGACACGACCATGGTTCTAATCCAGGCAGCACGTGGAGAAAAAGAAAGAGATTTTTTTACAAGTCCCTCCTATATTAGAAATTACAGTCGGAATTTTTTTATTTTTGGACTATTTTTTTATTTTTATTTCCATTTTAAATTCAAACTCCAGAATTATCTAGGATTGAACTATAGTTTGTAGTTCGGGAATTCTCGACTTGAGAAAAAAGTGAAGACATGTTTAATGAGCATATGATTAGTATTTTCAGATTAACAAAGAGTGCGAGTTTATGGGTGTTGTAAATGTTAAAAAAAATCATTCTAATAGTAACTCTGGGGGCATCAGTAGGCATTAACAAGTTAGTGACGAAAACCGAGTATATTGTGTTTCATTTGCTTTTCGCATTTACGTTTCTACGATATTTATCTATTTTTGTGCAAAATATTTTAAATGCAATATCCCCCTCCTTCTGGGGCATATTGCATGATCGTAGCAAAATACAGACGAGATTCATCTTGCAATCTACTCTATAAGACCCCAATCAAGCTCAAATTCTTCGCCAGTCTGCTTCTCTTTGCCCACTATTTTGTAGCAATTCTTTGGTTTTGCATCAGTTTGATCAGCCCACTCTTGCAAACTCTCCACTATCATGTTTGCATAAAATTCGTAGTGATGGACATGCTTCAGCGTAAGATATCTGATGTAGCGCGGCAGAGCACGAAAGAGGAGGAGTCAACGAGACATGCCTTAAATTGCCTCCGACTTAATAAGCTCCGACCTAGCGAGCAGCGATCTAGCAAGCGACGACCTAGCGAGCAGCGACCTAGCGAGCGACGACCTAGCGAGCAGCGACCTAGCGACGACGACCTAGCGAGCAACGACCTACCAATCTCCGACCTAACGAATTTTCGACCCAACGAAGCTCCGACCTAACGAGATACGACCTAGTTAAGTCGCGACGCCTGAAGATGAACCAATTTAAGTCACGTGTGATTTCTTTAGGTCGTAAGAAGTAAGTCGCGAAGTTTGATAAGTCGTGGATGATATGCCGCATTGTGAAATGACCCTAATTCTTAACCAAAAAAGACCCTAATTTTTTTTTTATTCTTACTTAGCTAAGACTACCTAGGGTCATCCTTCCCTATTCTCATATTATCCAGGATCTTTCACAATATAAAAATATTGTTTTAAATCTAAATCATTCCTAACATACATATATGAAGATATCTATGTTATATTCTACTAGAATCAGAGCATGATAATATGTAAGTAGAAATCCTTTTAAATCTATTAAAATGTGATAATTCCCTGATAAAAGATTAATTATTGTATCCTGATTTTTGACCATAGAATCCACTGGAAACATGTACTTTAGTCTGTTATTCTAATTAAGAGATGATCAAGTAATAATCAGGTGGAAGAAAGCTTTTAATATGGATGATTGTGTTAAAGTCTGCATAGTATCAAACTCAGGCTAAAAGAAAGTGGATCATAAGTGAACACAAGCAACATCTAGGCGTAATGGAAACGCGCCTAACTTACACATGAGAGGTCACGAGTTCGAGTGCTATGCTCGTCGGTTCAAACCCAATTTTTGTTTTTCTTTTTATTTTTCTCCTGTATGGTTTAAAATCTGATATCTACCTATATCTACACATATATACTTAATTTTTGCTTATAATCTAACATGCAAAACAATATTTCTTGCTTTATTATTTTTAATACCCATTCCTACAACTGTTCTAGGAATTTATATTTATATTTTTGCCCAAATATCAACATGTACACAGATATACATGTACATGTCAATGTCTTTGCTCATTTTCCAGAAAACTGGGTTCAAATGGTTCCTTGCTTCATTGATTTGAAGTGAACATTTGGCCTGACCTATGGCCTAACCATGTGGTTAATCTGACCATTCTTTTATTTGCATTTTACAAACCAGAATCTACCCAAAACATTGATACTCCTTCTTTTCAAAAGCATGTTTATATATGTATGAATCAGACACCTTGTGATCAGATTTATATCATCCTTCCTAACCATAATTCTCTTTTAAAAATGCATATTCAGGGTATATACACTTTTACTTGCATTTGGACATATATCAATATCATGATTTGAAAATATAACAGTTATAATTCTTTTTGGATTTTCCCAATATAATTTCCTATATATCTATCTTTTGAAAGGACTTAGGATGAACTATAATCATCATAAAATGATTATGCTTATAAAATCCAGGTTTTTCCTCTAAATCAAAAACAACTTTAGCAAATAGATTTTCAAATCAGTTTAACATCAATATCCTTAATACATACCAAACCAGAAATAACCAGAAACAACATAACACATATTTCTTACAAGTTCTTCCTACTTAATACATTTAGATAGCCATATCAATCAGGAAATACATGCATGAATTAACACATTCTAGCTCTTATTTCTAATTATCTTAGCATTCTCTATTCCATATCTTTTTAATCTTGCTTACTTAGCTTCATCACAACCTGCAAAAGCATTAGTGGTTGCCCCATTATGAATGAGACACCCCCATGTGCCATGAGCAAATAAGGGTCAGATCTATGATATGGTGTGAGCATTTCTAACATATCCATGATATTAAGCTAAGGATACAGCATAAATGTACCTTGCATAACTTGACAGGTATTATCATGAATGATTAATGTATAAATTGATCAGGTATTCCCATATACATACACAAGAGCAAACATATGCATTAAAACAATTTTTATCTGGAACTACTAAGGTTCCTCATACCAACCCTAATCCCGGAAAGACCCAAGTTTCCTATATCATCATTTAAGGTTGCCTTTTCTTCTTATAAATTCCTGGCCTCATCTGCTATAAGGAATCAAAGGGACACATTGCCATGAACTAATTAACATCATGGCACAAAGATCTCAGGACTTAAACAAGCCATGTGTCAACTTGTCTACTTCAAATAGGACAAGCATTCCAGCATCCTTCTTGGCACAAAATCCTTAGTTATATTACTAAGTGTATTCATGTTCATTTTATCAATGATAGCTAGGTGTACAGACCACTTATATACATGAAACATACTAGTTACCTTGCAGACATAATATTGCAAGCAAGTTAAAGGTTACTTTCTAGAGGTATAACACCCAGTCATTCCATCTCACATTATTTAGCATATAAACACCCTATTCAAACATATACCAGAATGTTTGCAACTGAGAATAAATGCATGGCTCTATTCGGTTTATTTTGATTTTGCAAGCAACTATGTTTAGCCAGATTTTTAATCTTGTTTAAACATAATTTTTAGGCTTGTAAATTTTCTGTTTGGTTTAGGGCTCAGCACTTATAGAGAAAGACTCCATTGCACCCTTAACCAATTATTTCAAGCCTCAGCACTATACCATTGTATATGCAGCTCATAGTTTTTTTTTTCTTCATTCTTTGTCTTAAGCCATGATTCAGACTAGTTACAAATACTCTCTTACATGTTCTTTAAGGTTTTGGTATAACATACAGGGATGAAAATAGAACAACAAAGTTATAGATCCATCATAGCAGATCATATCTCATCAAGCATTCATGAAACCATCAGTAGTCAACATGGTTTGCAAATCAAAACATGCAAAATATAGCATATAAAAGCTTGGCTGCCTAATCTCAGGTCTTAATGCCATTTATATGAGTGAGGATACTCACCTAAATGCTTACACAAGCTTAATCCAGAAAACCCCTCAAATCTTTAGCCTTTTCTTCCTCTTCTTCCTTAGGTTAATTAATTCAGTGAGAGAGTAGTTTTCTGGTTAGGCTCTTGATTTATATAAGGGTTCTACCTAGGGTTTTGGGTGATGCAAAATCCATATTTTAGCCCAAACCAGAATCATGCATTTGGCATTGCATATTCTCTCCCTCCTAACCCTTAATGTCCCGGCCAATATTTTAAAACAAGGCTAAGTTGTGCCCATTTTCTTTTCTTTTCAGAAAGTGATTACTTTAAGTATTTTTTTAATTATACTTACCTCAAACATGATAATGGTGTGACTTTCTATTTTCTGCCTTTATACATTTGCTTTCTTGCACTTTGGTTCTTACTATTTTAGTGCTTCTTTTACTTATTTTTCCTTTATTAATTTTCTGCTCAAATAATATCTGTATATATATACATTTATACAACTATGGGTGTTAGTTTAACTTTAACCTTCTTTTATTTGCAGAAAACATGTGAATTCTTATATGCATTTCTACACTCCTATTATTCAAATAAAATTTCACTTATTCATTATAAATCAATGTTCTCTTCTGTCTTAATTTCCAGACAAGTCATACATATGCATATATATATATATATATATATACATATCCTCAGGAATTTTAATATTCATGTCTAGGCCTATATTTCCTTTATTTAAAACATTTTATCTAAATGTTTTCCTTCTTTGTTTTATTATTCAGGAATTCTGGATTTTCTCTTAGTGCCATAACTAGTGTGCACGTGCACACATGCACACAACCTTGCACCACTGAAAATCCCACCTATATAATAATTCTGATTTTTCCCCCAGAATTTTAATCATTTATTTAAAAGGATTTTCCTCAAAATCTTGGGGTATTACAATCACCCCTTCTTTTAGGAATTGTGTCCTCACAATTTGCAACATAATCTTTGAGTACTTCTAATTTCTTAGGGAAAAAATTATTCAGCATATGCATGAGCAAATCAATTAGTCACTGTCTATCATACATATTAAACTTTCTTAGTAATCTAAGAATTTACCTTTTAAATTTGCAAAGAGCCTAGGGTAATCCATTCTGATTTTATCCTCTAGCTCCCAAGTACAATCACTAGGATCTATACTCCATTGAATCTTTACAAGCTTCAATGTCTTGTTTCTTAATTTCTTTTCTTCCCTTGCCACAATTCCCACTGGCTCTTTCTCATAGATTAGATCTGGATTAATCTGAACTTCAGTAGGCTTTTCTAAGATTTCCTCCTTGTCATGTACCCACCTCCTTAGTTGTGACACATGAAACACATTGTGCATTGCACTCATCTCCTCTGGAAGCTCCAGCTTATAGGCTAGTGAGCCTATCCTCTCCAAAATCTTGTATGGTCCAACATATCTGGGTCTGAGTTTCCCTTGCTTGCCAAATCTCAAGACTTTCTTCATTGGTGAAACCTTAATGAAGACATAATCACCTACTTTGAATTCCACTGACTTCCTCTTTGCATCAGCATATTTCTTTTGCCTATCTTGAGCTGCTGCCATCCTCTTTCTCACCAGTCCTATTTTCTCTGTGATGTCCTTGACATATTCTGGCCCTAGGATAGCTTTCTCTCCTGCCTCAGCCCAACACATAGGTGATAGACATGGCTTTCCATATAGGGCTTCAAAGGGTGCCATTCCAATTGTGCTTTGGTGGCTATTATTGTATGTGAACTCAGCCAAATGGAGATGGTCCTCCCAATTTCCTCCAAAGTCTAACACACATGCTCTAAGCAAATCCTCTAAAATCTTGTTTACCACTTCTGTTTGCCCATCTGATTGGGGGTGATAAGCAGTGCTTAGGCACAATTCACTCCCCATAGCTTCTTGGAAGCTCTTCCAGAATCTTGAAGTGAAGATTGTATCCCTATCACTCACTATAGTTTTAGGAACACCATGCAACTTTACCACTTCTCTCATAAAAGTTTGGGCTAGCCTAGGTGCATTTCTGTCTGCTTTTACTGGTATGAAGTGGGCTACTTTAGTCAGCCTATCTACAATTACCCAAATACTTGTATTTCCCCTCTTGGATCTAGGAAGACCATCTATAAAATCCATAGATATGTCTTCCCACTTCCACTGTGGTATGCTAAGTGGCTGCAACAACCCTGAAGGTCTTTGGGTCTCAGCTTTTATTTGTTGACAAACCATGCACTTAGCAACATGTCTAGCTACATTAGACTTCATTCCCTTCCACCAATAGTCCCTTTTTAAGTTTTGGTACATCTTGGTGCTGCCTGGATGTATGGAATATTTGCTCCTATGGTACTCATTAAGGATTTCTTCTTTCAATTCTATGATGTTTGGGACACATATCCTACCCTTGTACCTTAGGTATCCTTTTTCATCAATGTGATAATCCTTCACTTCCTCCTTCTTTAATAGGAGAGACCTCTTTTCTGCTAAGTCTTGATCTTCTTCTTGCATCTTTGCCACCTTCAAGACCAAATTTGATTGTAAAGTAATTAAACTTAACCTTCCTTTACTCCTTTCTTCCTCAACTATCTCCATACTTATCCCACTGCTCTCATCTATTTCCAAATCAGTGAGCATGGTCAAGTCTCTAAACTCCTCCATCATCAACATGGCCACTTTTGCATGCTGCCTACTCAATGCATCTGCCACTTTATTAGCCTTGCCTGGTGTATAAAGTATATCTAAGTCATAAGCAGCAAGAAATTCAACCCATCTGTGTTGTCTCATATTCAAATCTTTCTGTGAAAAGAGATACTTTAAGGCCTTGTGATCAGTGTATAAAATGAACTTTGCACCTAATAAGTAATGCCTCCAGAGCTTCAAGGCATATACTACTGCTGCCAACTCAAGATCATGAGTTGCATATCTAGTTTCATGGGGTTTTAGTTGTCTAGATGCATAGGCTATGACCTGATCTTGCTGCATCAACACAGCCCCTAGCCCTGACCCACATGCATCTGTATATACAATTAATCCCTCATTGCCTTCTGGTACTCTCAACACTGGTGATTTTACCAAAGCCTCCTTGATTTGGGTGAAAGCTTGTTCACACTTATCAGTCCATATAAACTTTTGGTTCTTCCTAGTCAGGTTAGTGAGTGGCATTGCTATTTTAGAAAATCCTTGTATAAACCTCCTATAGTATCCTACCATCCCCATGAATGACCTAACTTCACTAACATTGTTAGGCTTCTTCCATGCTTGGATTGCTACTATCTTATTGGGGTTTACAGAAATCCCTCTAGTAGAGACAACATGTCCAAGAAAATGTACTTCCTCTTGCCAGAACACACACTTAGAGAACTTTGCTTTCAAATCTTTTTCTCTTAATCTAGATAAGACCAAATGTAAGTGGTTCTCATGTTCCTCTATTGTTTTAGAATAGATTAGAATGTCATCTATAAAAATCAGAACAAACTTGTCTAAGTAATCTCTGAATATCCTATTCATTAGGTCTACAAAGTAAGAAGGGGCATTTGTTAGCCCAAATGGCATAACCAGAAACTCATACAAACCATATCTTGTGTTAAATGCTGTATATTTAACACTTGAATCCTCAACCTTCATCTGATGAAACCCATATGCCAAGTCTATCCTAGAAAACACTTTAGGTCCACTGAGTTGATCAAAGAGATCATCTATCCTGGGTAATGGGTATTTGTTTTTGATGGTTACTTTGTTTAATTCTCTATAATCTATACACATTCTTAAGGTACCATCATGCTTTTTAACAAATACTACAGGAGCACCCCAGCATGAATTACTTGGCCTTATAAACCCCTTGGCTTCTAATTCTTCCAGCTGGTTCTTTAGCTCCTTTAATTCACTTAGCCCCATCCTTGTAGGCTTTTTGATAATTAGGCTAGCCCCAGGCATAAGGTTAATCTGGAATTCAACAGGTCTATGGTGTGAGACACCTTTTACTTCCCCAAATACATCTAAGTATTCTTTAACTATGGGGATTTCATTAATAGCTATTTCCTTGGGATTATTTTCTAATTCAATTAAATGATTTAGCCTGTTTTCTTTGATAGGTTCATACAGAATTGTAACCCTTTGGCCTTTAGAATTTTGTAGTGTAATGGTGGATGCATCTAGGTCAATTATGGCTTTGAATTGTCTTAGCCAATTCGCCCCTAATATAACTCCTATATTTGGGAAATTTAGAACATATAAATTGGAAACAAATGTGTTTCCCCCTATGTTCAAATTCACATCCACACAAATCATATCTAATACACTAGAACTTCCTAAAGGGCTTTGTATTAACAGAGGTATTTTAGCCAAATTGCAGTTCATTCTCAACCTTTTAACTATTTCATGGGAAATGAGTGAGTGGGTTGCCCCGGTATCATATATTACAGCTAAAGGTATGGTACAAATAAATAGTGTACCTTCCACTTGACCATGGTTTTCAGCATTAGCCTCAATTATGGCCTTGCCCCTACCTTCCAGGTTTGCCACTTTCCCTTGTTGCTTGTATACTGGGCAATTTCTTTTCATATGCCCTTCCTTCCCACATAGAAAGCATTTGAAAGCTCCCCCTTTAAGCTCTGGGCATCTTGGCTTAATATGGCCTTCTTTCCCACAATGGTTGCAAACTATTTTTCTTTTGGCTTCATTGGGTTTTGCATCTACTGCCTTCTTACCATCTGCCTCTCCTTTCTTCTTATCATAAGGATGGTACTTCCCTTTGTTCTTCTTGTTGCTATTGTTTTTGAAGCTCCTAAACTTATCTCTTTCCTTGTCATGCTGCTCAATCTTCAGAGCCAAATCTATCACTTGATCAAAAGTTCTGTCAGCATAAGGTAATATAGCCCTGCTAAGCCCTGGGTTCAATCCCTTGATGTATCTATCATTTTTGGATGCTTCATCAGCCACTAACATTGCCCCATAGGTTGACAATCCCTCAAACTTCTGGGTGTATTCTGTGACATTCATAGTCCCCTGTCTAAGTTTGATGAACTCCTCAAGTAAAGTGGTTTTTGCTGAGGCTGGAACAAACCTTGCCTCTAACATCTCCTTAAATTGATTCCAATTAATATCATTTTCATTCCGGTCAGCTATGATCACCTCCCACCAACTCAAAGCTGCACCTTTTAATTGCCTTGAGGCCACTTGCCTCTTCCTTTGGTCATCTAGTTGCATATCAATGAAGATCCTCTCTAATGTCCTCAGCCATGCTTGAATCTCCATTACACTTTCAGTTCCTTCAAAGCTCTTGCCTCCCAAATTAATATAAGTCTTCACTAACTTGGAGAGCTCCTCATATGGGTTCTCAGGTCTGTGCCCAATTCCATCTCTCAAAACTCTCACAAATTCCTGCATGTCAAGCATTTGTGGTGTGCTAGATCCTCCTTGATGATGAGACCCTCTTCCTACCATATTTCTAAAAGTATATGTATTTCATTATATTAGTTTATAATACTTCGCTTTAATTTTAAATTGGTTGTATCTTTCCTATTTAATCATTGTGTATGTCACATGCACACACATACATTCAGGGAATACTTATAAACAGTCAAATATATCACAAACAAACCTAGTATAAACATAAGCATACAAATATTTTGCTATGTTAATTAAAACATAGCTCTGATACCAAATGAAATGACCCTAATTCTTAACCAAAAAAGACCCTAATTTTTTTTTTATTCTTACTTAGCTAAGACTACCTAGGGTCATCCTTCCCTATTCTCATATTATCCAGGATCTTTCACAATATAAAAATATTGTTTTAAATCTAAATCATTCCTAACATACATATATGAAGATATCTATGTTATATTCTACTAGAATCAGAGCATGATAATATGTAAGTAGAAACCCTTTTAAATCTATTAAAATGTGATAATTCCCTGATAAAAGATTAATTATTGTATCCTGATTTTTGACCATAGAATCCACTGGAAACATGTACTTTAGTCTGTTATTCTAATTAAGAGATGATCAAGTAATAATCAGGTGGAAGAAAGCTTTTAATATGGATGATTGTGTTAAAGTCTGCATAGTATCAAACTCAGGCTAAAAGAAAGTGGATCATAAGTGAACACAAGCAACATCTAGGCGTAATGGAAACGCGCCTAACTTACACATGAGAGGTCACGAGTTCGAGTGCTATGCTCGTCGGTTCAAACCCAATTTTTGTTTTTCTTTTTATTTTTCTCCTGTATGGTTTAAAATCTGATATCTACCTATATCTACACATATATACTTAATTTTTGCCTATAATCTAACATGCAAAACAATATTTCTTGCTTTATTATTTTTAATACCCATTCCTACAACTGTTCTAGGAATTTATATTTATATTTTTGCCCAAATATCAACATGTACACAGATATACATGTACATGTCAATGTCTTTGCTCATTTTCCAGAAAACTGGGTTCAAATGGTTCCTTGCTTCATTGATTTGAAGTGAACATTTGGCCTGACCTATGGCCTAACCATGTGGTTAATCTGACCATTCTTTTATTTTCATTTTACAAACCAGAATCTACCCAAAACATTGATACTCCTTCTTTTCAAAAGCATGTTTATATATGTATGAATTAGACACCTTGTGATCAGATTTATATCATCCTTCCTAACCATAATTCTCTTTTAAAAATGCATATTCAGGGTATATACACTTTTACTTGCATTTGGACATATATCAATATCATGACTTGAAAATATAATAGTTATAATTCTTTCTGGATTTTCCCAATATAATTTCCTATATATCTATCTTTTGAAAGGACTTAGGATGAACTATAATCATCATAAAATGATTATGCTTATAAAATCCAGGTTTTTCCTCTAAATCAAAAACAACTTTAGCAAATAGATTTTCAAATCAGTTTAACATCAATATCCTTAATACATACCAAACCAGAAATAACCAGAAACAACATAACACATATTTCTTACAAGTTCTTCCTACTTAATACATTTAGATAGCCATATCAATCAGGAAATACATGCATGAATTAACACATTCTAGCTCTTATTTCTAATTATCTTAGCATTCTCTATTCCATATCTTTTTAATCTTGCTTACTTAGCTTCATCACAACCTGCAAAAGCATTAGTGGCTGCCCCATTATGAATGAGACATCCCCATGTGCCATGAGCAAATAAGGGTCAGATCTATGATATGGTGTGAGCATTTCTAACATATCCATGATATTAAGCTAAGGATACAGCATAAATGTACCTTGCATAACTTGACAGGTATTATCATGAATGATTAATGTATAAATTGATCAGGTATTCCCATATACATACACAAGAGCAAACATATGCATTAAAACAATTTTTATCTGGAACTACTAAGGTTCCTCATACCAACCCTAATCCCGGAAAGATCCAAGTTTCCTATATCATCATTTAAGGTTGCCTTTTCTTCTTATAAATTCCTGGCCTCATCTGCTATAAGGAATCAAAGGGACACATTGCCATGAACTAATTAACATCATGGCACAAAGATCTCAGGACTTAAACAAGCCATGTGTCAACTTGTCTACTTCAAATAGGACAAGCATTCCAGCAGCCTTCTTGGCACAAAATCCTTAGTTATATTACTAAGTGTATTCATGTTCATTTTATCAATGATAGCTAGGTGTACAGACCACTTATATACATGAAACATACTAGTTACCTTGCAGACATAATATTGCAAGCAAGTTAAAGGTTACTTTCTAGAGGTATAACACCCAGTCATTCCATCTCACATTATTTAGCATATAAACACCCTATTCAAACATATACCAGAATGTTTGCAACTGAGAATAAATGCATGGCTCTATTGGGTTTATTTTGATTTTGCAAGCAACTATGTTTAGCCAGATTTTTAATCTTGTTTAAACATAATTTTTAGGCTTGTAAATTTTCTGTTTGGTTTAGGGCTTAGCACTTATAGAGAAAGACTCCATTGCACCCTTAACCAATTATTTCAAGCCTCAGCACTATACCATTGTATATGCAGCTCATAGTTTTTTTTTCTTCATTCTTTGTCTTAAGCCATGATTCAGACTAGTTACAAATACTCTCTTACATGTTCTTTAAGGTTTTGGTATAACATACAGGGATGAAAATAGAACAACAAAGTTATACATCCATCATAGCAGATCATATCTCATCAAGCATTCATGAAACCATCAGTAGTCAACATGGTTTGCAAATCAAAACATGCAAAATATAGCATATAAAAGCTTGGCTGCCTAATCTCAGGTCTTAATGCCATGTATATGAGTGAGGATACTCACCTAAATGCTTACACAAGCTTAATCCAGAAAACCCCTCAAATCTTTAGCCTTTTCTTCCTCTTCTTCCTTAGGTTAATTAATTCAGTGAGAGAGTAGTTTTCTGGTTAGGCTCTTGATTTATATAAGGGTTCTACCTAGGGTTTTGGGTGATGCAAAATCCCTATTTTAGCCCAAACCAGAATCATGCATTTGGCATTGCATATTCTCTCCCTCCTAACCCTTAATGTCCCTGCCAATATTTTAAAACAAGGCTAAGTTGTGCCCATTTTCTTTTCTTTTCAGAAAGTGATTACTTTAAGTATTTTTTTAATTATACTTACCTCAAACATGATAATGGTGTGACTTTCTATTTTCTGCCTTTATACATTTGCTTTCTTGCACTTTGGTTCTTACTATTTTAGTGCTTCTTTTACTTATTTTTCCTTTATTAATTTTCTGCTCAAATAATATCTGTATATATATACATTTATACAACTATGGGTGTTAGTTTAACTTTAACCTTCTTTTATTTGCAGAAAACATGTGAATTCTTATATGCATTTCTACACTCCTATTATTCAAATAAAATTTCACTTATTCATTATAAATCAATGTTCTCTTCTGTCTTAATTTCCAGACAAGTCATACATATGCATATATATATATATATATACATATCCTCAGGAATTTTAATATTCATGTCTAGGCCTATATTTCCTTTATTTTTTTTTGGCAAGGCCGACGAGGTTAAATGGACCTCGACCATATATTGCTACACCAATAAGAACGACATACAAACACAAGAAGAAGGAAAAAACAGGGATCACTTGGCGCAGCAAGCACGGGGGAAGACAAACAACAAACAAACAAAAATAAAAGAAGACAACAACTATAAGCTACACAGTAGAGAAAGACGTATACCAGGATCAATTGCATAAGTCAGCTGGCCCACACAAACTCTAATTTCACTCAACACCCAACTTTTGAAGCTGCTATCATTTTTTGCGTTTGCATTATCAAATAACCGAGCATTTCTCTCCCTCCAAACCGATGATAAAAAGCATTTTAGCACTGCATTTAGGGTTCTCCCTCTGTCAGTATTCCCGTTGATGCTTTCGTATATTCTTCTCCATTCTCTCAGATTATCTGTAGAGACATTCCTCCTTTGAAACTTCGCCATAACTCTTTTCCATATTTGATGAATATAGTGGCACTCAAAGTACAAGTGATCCACAGTTTCAGGCATGATATTGCAAAACTTACAGCGATTATCAATACTCATACCTAAACTAGCTAGTCTCTCTGATGTTAGCATCGCACGATTCAACACTTTCCAGAGCATTAGGTCATGTCTGAAGCTACTGTCTCTTCCCCACGTTCGTTTGCACCATCTCCACTTAGGGCGACACCATTCTTCATCAGATATTCATACGTGTCTCCAATTCTGTAGGCAGACTTCTTAATGCCCCACACCAAACGCTTGGTGACATCAGAGATAGCAGTGTGACAACGTATCATGTTCCATATTTGTTGTATTCTAGGATTAGACGTTGAATAGCGTGTGTTTTGGAGGTTGTATAGAGTATCACGAACCTTAGCTTGCTGATGTATACCAGACTGTTGCATTTCACTGTGTGTAAGTTGACGATTTAGAATAAGACCCTCTTTCAACCAGGGGTCTTCCCAAAATTTCACACTATATATGGGGTTCGTGTTCAATAGCATTAAAGGAAGAACTTTTTCTTTGTGTTTGAAAATGCATTGCCACGTCCAACTCAAATTTTGAGGTTTAGTCATACTCCATATGCTTCTCCCCTTGATCACATTCTTATCAGACCAAATAGCCCATAAACTGTCAGTATTATTAAAGAAAGTGTCAATGTGTTTAGCAAAAGCAGCAATGTTCCAATTCTTTAAGCTAAGAATGCCCAGCCCCTCCTTGTCCATGGGCCTTTCCACTGAACTAAACTTGATCGGTGCTATGTATCTGCCTGTAACCCTGCCTTTCCATAGGAATCTCATCATAGCTCCTCTTATGAGTTTGATTAGTTTGAAGGGGAGGATATACGTCCTAGCCCAGTAGACTTGCATTGAGAATATCACTGATCGTATAAGAGTTAATCTTCCAGCTTGACTAAGCAACTTGGAAGTCCAGCAGCTTAACCTAGCTGTAATTTTGTCAAAAAGTGGTAGACATTGGTTAGCAGTAATCCTAGAACTAGTAAGAGGCAGACCAAGATAACTGGTAGTATCATGATTTATGGACAACCCAGTGATATGCGAGATAAAACTACATTGCTCAGTACTAACTCCAGAAATGGTGATGTCAGATTTCTGGAGATTAACTTTCAGCCCTGTCATCTCGTAAAATTCTTGAAGTGTTTGCATTATGCTCGTGAGAGTGTTGGTTTGTGGGGTACAAAAAACCACAAGATCATCTGCAAACATCAGCGCAGAGATCCTTGGTTCAGCACACCCAGGGTGAAGCTTGTAATTTCCTTGTGCTATTATCCTCTCAAACATTCTCGTTAAGAGTTCCATAATCATGATAAAAATATAAGCTGAAATGGGATCCCCCTGCCTTATCCCTTGTTCACTAGTAAAGAACCCCTCACTCCTTCCATTGATAGTAACAGAAAAGGTAGGGGTGGAAATACACTCATATATCCAAGATATGAAATGAGGTGGGAAGTTCATATATCCTATGATTCTGACAATACTATTCCACTGCAGCATATCAAAAGCCTTCATAATGTCCAACTTCAACATAGCTCTAGGAGAAACGTTCTTGCGTTTATAATTTTTAATGAGTTCATGGGAAAGAAGAACATGATCCAGAATACTCCTGCCTGGAAGATATGCTGCCTGATTTTTGGAAATAATATTGGGGAGCACAATCTTGAGTCTAGTAGCTATAACCTTGGTGATGCATTTGTATATGGTGTTACAACAGGAGATGGGACGATAATCATTTACACAGTGAGCATTCTTGATTTTGGGAATAAGAGCAATGTTAGTGTAATTAATTGATCTGAATAGTTTACCCTTTCTGAAGAAGAGGAGAATGGCATTGATAACATCAACAGAAACGATAGACCAGCAAGAAGTATAGAATAGAGTGTTGAAACCATCAGGTCCTCCACAAGATTCAGAGTTTAATGAAAACATGGCATTTTTTATTTCTTCGGGTGTTACTTCCTTACAGAGAAGGTCATAATCAGTTGTGTTTAGTCTAGGGAGTATGTCACTGGGAATAAGATCGATATTCGGCACGAAGTGATTAGCATTTCCATATAATTCAGAGAAGTGTCTGACTACAGCTTCCTTGACCATTTGAGGAGATGTGTGAAGATTACCTTGAGTGTCATATATTGTAGAGAGGTTCTGACTAGTGTGCTTGTCCTTTAGACTAGCATGAAAGTAAGCACTATTCTTATCACCTTTATCTCTCCATTTAATTCGCGCTTTCTGCCTGATCATCTCACTCTCTTTTATTAAAGCTTGGTGGTATTGCAAAGAGAGAACACTTTCCTCCGCAGATAGATTAGCATTGCTGACAGAGGCCATCATAGCTGTTTGGACATCTGTTAGTCTTCTTTTAATTACAGTGCTCATCTTGTCTCCTTCACCATACTTGTTATGCGCCCATTGTTTCAAGACATTCCTAGTCTCCCTGATTTTTTCCTGCAAAACATACAAGTGATTACCAAACTTAGGCAAATTCCAAGCAGATAAAACAGTGTTCTTGAAATCTGATTCTGTTATCCAAGAGTTAAAAAATTTAAAATTTGATTTTCCCCTCAAGTCCGCTTCACGAAGAGAGATGATTTGTGGAGAGTGGTCAGATAGGAGAGGAGGAGGAATAAGGTTGAACAGGAGAGGCCATTTAGAATAAGCGTATAGGTTCGAGAATGAATGGTCGATGGTGGAGAAGGTCCTACAACCATGTTTCCTTTTGTTGTTCCATGTATACTGCATGCCCTGAGATCTAATTTTGACAAGGTCAGAGTCGTAGAGAGCATCAGCAAGGGGCTTTATTTCACGTAGAGAGAGGGGATTACCCCCTATTCTATCAGAGAGGGAGTGACAGGAATTAAAATCTCCCAGAATTAGCCAAGGATGTGTGCTTTGTCTTAGAGAAGGAATTACAGAAAATAAAGACTCTCTGGAGTTTACAGAGTTGTAAGCATACACAAACGAGACGTAGAAGGTTGATTGATCAATGATATCTATGGCATGGCAGTGGATTAGTTGAGAAGTGGAAAGGATTGGGGATAGTTGGACAAGATTTGGATTGTAAAGGATCAGAATACGACCATATGTTGCTTCATTGTGGTTGTGTATGAATTTCCACCTGGGATTAATGTACTCTGCAGCTTTGATAGAAAGGGCAAGGTTCAACTTAGTTTCAAGAACTCCCAAGACTGCCAGCTGATGAGTAGAAATTAGTTGTTTACATTGGTCCTGCTTAATTACATGATGTGCACCACGAATATTCCATGCCCCTATGCGTACATCATTGGTCAATTTGTGCGTTGAGAATCTCTATTTTCATACTCCTAGTAACTGCTTGTTTCGAAGACAAGTAATTAGGAATGGTGGCTGATAGGGGGATCAGAGCTTGTTTAGAAGAATCTTCTTGCATTTTGGATATTGACTGAGTTGGAGTGGTAGTTATGGTTGGTAGAGTAGTGATGGCTGTAGAAGGTGGGGCTTTGTAAGCTTGGGGTGGCTTGATATTGGAATACAAGTGGGGGAAAGGGGTATTTGGGGATGAGATAAGGACAGGGTTAAGTGTATGGGAAGAATGATTTGTGTGGTTTGCTGTGCATGGGCTGTGCACTTCCTTGTCTTCTTGTGGTATAGAACTGCTCGTTGATAACTTGATGTTGTTCTTTTTCCTTTGTCCACTCTCCAGCGTTTCACATTTACTTGCTTCACCATCACCTTTGTTTACTTCAACTTCTGATTCCCTCCTGTTTTTACTAAGTTTAGAATGGACCATCTTGTGCTTCTCTTTTTTAGATTTGCTACTGCTTACTACCTCATTTTGTTTCTGAATATTATTTTTCTGTTGCTTAGCATCCACCTTACTTTGTACAAATTGACAGTTATCTCTAACGTTCATTTCCTCTTCTTGCCTAACACTGACATTTTCCTCATCATCTAGTGCAAGTAACACTGCAAACTTGTTATATGTGTGTGGGTTGCCTTTAGTTTCACTTTCACTAATCTCCTCAGCTCCTTCGTTTCCTACCACTATATTCACAGTGTCTTCTTCGAGTTTTTCATTGTTTTCATCCATTTCTCTCGCGACTTGTTTTTCAACTTCAATTTTTCCTGAGTGAGTAAGTTCACAACTTTTGTTAACTTCACTCTCTTCTCTCTGCACTTCTATAATATCTTCTCTCTTCTCTTCCTTGTTACTTCTGTTTACAGAATCCATCCTTTTCCTTGTTACACGTTGCCAAACTTTAAAGTTTCGCTTAACAGCCTGCCTTTCATTTCCTTTCAGTTGTTTTGGTTTAGCTTTTATCACTTCTCTATCATTGATAGCCTTACTGTTATCTTCCTCTTTATTCTCAAACAACTCTTCCTTCCTATTATTACATACATCGGACTTGTGTCCAAAAGCATTACATAACACACAAATGTCAGGTTTCCACATGTATTGAACATGTATCTTTTGTTGTCCACCTTCTACCAACTTGACCATAAAATCTTCTGGTAGCTCCTTACTCGGTTTTACTTCCACTAAGCATTTGGCAAAGCTAAGTCTTTCCTGTTTTTCAGTCATTTGGTCCATGCACAACATCTTCCCCAGATGGCTACAAAGCCAGTTAATACCAAGAGGAGACCACGCAAAAATAGGAAGGTTATACATATTAACCCAAACAGGAACTGCTGTAACCGAACCAGCAACGTTGCTAATGGATGGATCATAAGGTTTAAGTATAAATAACTTCTTGTTCAAAATAATAGGATCACACTGTAGGATGTAATCTCTGTCCTCAGCACAAGAAAAGTTAAACAAGAATAAGATACCATCAGACTTAACTTTCACTGAGCCTTTAAGTTTCCAAATCTGTTTTAGTTTGGAGATAACTGCAGTATAGGAAAGAGGTTTGTCAAGAAAGAACCCCACCAAAGTATCTTTCCAAACCGTTGTGCCAGCTTCAATGACTTCAACAGGAGGCACTAAAGCATCATCTTCATAAATAGGTGACAAGTGAACGGGGATGTACTTCCCTGCATTCTTGGGTATATGCTTGAACAAGGAAGTCCATGCCCGTTCACAAGGAGGAGGAGCAGGAGTAATAGGTGAAGGAGACGGGGGAGGTGTTAGAGTGGGATCAGGTGGATCAGGCGGGGGGTTAACCAAGAGGGAAGGGGATGAAGGAGAAGAGGGTCGGGCAAAAACAGCTGGGGACAAAGAAGTGGCGGAGGTACGGGCAAGAGTGTCAGAGAGGGGCAAAGAGGGGTCAACTAGGATGATAGAGGGTATGGTTGGAGAAGGAACAGAGTTGGCAGTGGGTAAGGGAGACGGTACAACTGAGGGAACATGGTAGGTAGGGTTGGGGTCTCCATGAGCAGACATGAAAGGATGTGTGATTAATATATTTCCTTTATTTAAAACATTTTATCTAAATGTTTTCCTTCTTTGTTTAATTATTCAGGAATTCTGGATTTTCTCTTAGTGCCATAACTAGTGTGCACGTGCACACATGCACACAACCTTGCACCACTGAAAATCCCACCTATATAATAATTCTGATTTTTCCCCCAGAATTTAATCATTTATTTAAAAGGATTTTCCTCAAAATCTTGGGGTATTACACATTGTTAAGTCGCGTGCATTGAATAGGTCGTTACTGTGTGCTTTGTTAAGTCGTGTACTGTGGTAACTCGAGTGATGATGTATTTTGTTTTTAAGTCGTATGTTGTTACTTTCTTATGTCGTTTGTTTTGTAAGTCGTTGTGAAGTGCTGTAATTTTCTTAAGTCGAGTTGTATGTGTTGTAAGCCTATAAATAGGCGGATTTGTGTCATTGTAATTTTTTAGTCAATTGGAATAAAATTTCTTTTGTGTGCTCTTGTGCCACCATTAAAATTGGTAGTTGAGTGTTATCTTCTATCTCCACCTTCGGCATTCGAGTGCGCTCGAATCAACAATTGTTGAAGCCAATTCACGGAATCAAGTGCGCTTGATCAATGTAACGACCCGCTATTTTTGGACCATTCAAATCGACAATAAATCCACACATGTTTGACTTGAATAATTCAAAATATCAGATTGTTAATTTAAATTTGGCAAAACTCATCATATACAGTAAATAAATCAATCACAGAATCACAGACACAGAGTAATACAATAATACGCAGCGGAATAGATAAAATAGTAGTTCATGAAGCTACTATATAAACATCAGAGTTAGAAATAAAATACAACAGAATATCTCAAATGCAGTGAAGTCTCCAGTACAACAGATGACTTCTCTGAACAAATCAACTAGAAGAGCTGAAAACTGAGGCGATAGTTGGATCTCCTAAGGAAGCTCCAAAATCCAAGGATGGGTCTCAAATGCTGTATCACTCGGTCTGACCCGAGCGTAAAGCAAAACACAAAACACTCGAGTCAGGATTAACATTCTTATATAAATAAATCCAACTCAAGTGAAATATCAACTGAAATACAAGTAACTTAAAGGATGTTTGGGATAACCATCCTCTAAGGATCTTCAGAACTATCTACAAGGTAGAAATATACATTATAACACCGTGGTCATTTAAATTTAATTTATACTTCAAAACCCAAATATCATTTCATTTCAAATATATCTATTTTCTAAAATAGTATGTATATTAAATGATTTAAAAAGTAAAGTATTTAATTTTCTCAAGTCTCGCAAATCGATTCAAATCAACTTCAAATTCCAAATTCAAGTTTATTCGAGCCCCATTCATCAATTCAATTCAGTTCTAAATATACCATTATTTTCAATATATTTCAAAGCTTTGGTATTCAACATTTTCAAAGTTAGATTTAACAGTTTCATATTGCTCTTGATTTAACTTCATTATTTTTTAATCAGGGAATATTCACTTAATAGATTCAATATCATTTACTAGCCTTAAATCACATTTTACTAAATATTTCCTTAAACTTTATTTAAATAAGAAATATTCATTTATTTAAATTAAACCCAAGTTATAAATCATATCTTAAGTCTCAATTTCAATAAGTTTTAAATCGGTTTAATTAAATAAAATTCTTAACTAAATTCAAATTACCTTCCCAACCTTAACTTATTCAAATTATTATTGAAATCTATTTTGAAACACAATTTTAAATACTCAACCATATTATATGTATTTAATCAATCTTAATTAAATGAAATATCATTATTAAATCTATATAAATCATTACCATTTATATACAAAGTTTAAGAATCAATATTTATTTAAAACTATATATTTCTTTCCAAAACCATAGAATTCATTTTCAAAATATTTATATATATGGACCAACGGTGTCTGTATATATATATCATATGGTTAAGTGATGCGGATATTTATCATTTCAATCCGAAATTTAAATATATACGGGTAGATATCATTTCGACCCGTAATCCCAATTCCAATTCAAATGAAAATCGCTTGGGTTTATCATTTCAACCCATAATGAAATTCTCCTATTCTAAAGTCCGTTCGGGTATGTATCATTTCAACCCATAGTGAATTCTATACTAACAGGGAACTTGCAGAGTGATAACAGATTATATAAAATATAACAACAGGCATATATCATCAATATAAATAACAGATACTGGTGTTAGATGTCATAGGTTAACATATACAGATAATAGTAATAACAGGCATATAAATACTAGATACTGGTGTCAGATGTCATAGGTGAACAGTTATAGATAATAGCATATATAACAATGTAATTAACTACAGCAGCATATTTCAATTGCTATTCCAAATGAAATTAAATTTAAATAATGAAAGAACGTTAATCGTGAGTGATTGCTCACCTTCCGAGGCTCGAGAGGTTCAACAAATGAAATGGGTTACGAATCCAAAGCAGAGAAAGATTGAATGTGAATTCGATGAAGAAAACTAGCACGACGGACCAAAAGCTGATAATGGGACATCGATGAGAACAATTAGAATCAGTTGATATAAATTAAACCAGATATATATATACAAATATATATTATTTCCAGGAAGTTGATATTTAAGTTAAACACAAGTATTAAAATAACATATATAATTAAAAATCATTGTTTTACATTAAATATATATACATCAAAATCAACCATATACAAATGCAGGTTAGTATATATACATCCTACGTGCAGACCACAAACCAAACTAATATGCAACTACAGTATGGTAAAATATATACAACTACAGTATGGTATAATATAAAGGAGTTAGACACGTGCAGACCACAAACCAAACTAATATCCAAACTAACATGCAGACCACAAACCAAACTAATATGCGAACTACAGATACTAATATGACTCTACACATATTTTAAAACTCGAACTTACTTACTTTAACATATCAATATACAAAGCGGCTTCAGTGGAAGCATGGATTTACAACAGTTCAGATCTAATATACTATACATTTTTTTTCCTTCACCTAAGCTACTGTATAATGCGTATACATAACTTAATATTATATAAATATGCTTCACTTCCTGTACTCATGTCTAGCAAATAAAACTCACACTAATAAGATATATATACTATACCCATATCAAGTAGAAGTTTATATAAAAGGGACGTACTTGGTACACTTTTAGAAATGAACACATACCCAGATCCATCATTTAAAACAAAGCAAATGAACACATCACCACGTACAAACAATATGTGCATAACAAAAATATATATATAAATAATAATACTAATAATAATACCCTTTCAACGCAAAGGAGGAGAAGGCTGCTAAGGTCGGATCTGGTCGGGAAGCACGGCAAGGCGAGAAGAGGAGGGCGATGGTGTCTCGGCTGTGGAGCAAAGGGATGCCGAGGCACGCTGGTAGGCGGTGAGTGTTTACCCTGGGGCGGAGCTGTAAGGAGGAGTGGGATCTAGGCGAGCCGAGTAGATCGGAGGGGAGTGGCTGCGTGCTGAGTTGTGGGCGAGCTGCCAGGTTGGTGGCGGACGTGGTGCCTGGCGTTGGCATGGCAGAGGTGGTGAGATTCGGTTGTGGGACTGAGTCGTTGTGAGCTTGCAGTTGTTTGGTGGATAGGCTATGGTGGGGAGAATAGCCTCAGCTGAAGGGAAAAGGCAGAGAGGGGATGAAGGATACCAGCAGTGGCATTATTCACGTGGGGAGGGGCTGACTAGGTTGCGTGCACGCAAGTTTGCAATAAAATGAAGAAAGAACGAATGAAGAGTATGAAGTTATAAAGGTTAATAAAAGATGAACCATTCAAAATGAATAACGTATACAAATTTACACGCTGATTTTCGAAATGGTCATGGGATGGAAATGGTCACCCTCTAATTCAGCAAATTAATTAAAACAATTTAAAGTAATTTATTACTGTGGCTACGGTTCTAAATTGAAAAGAAAGAAAAAAAAGAAGAAGTCAAAAGTCACGAAATTTGGTAATAGTACGATGCACAGTTTGATTGTTTCCATCGCGTACTGGAGCTCAAAACACACAAATGAATATACCGTTAAGATCAACACGATGAGACGATCAAAACGGTACACAGATATCAATGGTACGATCGTCCGATCAAAAGTCAATAATCGGTACCGAAAAATGCTGCTACTTTACCAGAAATAAGATAAATGGAGCAGTAGAAGTCCAAATTTGGAAAAACGAATTTCGCAGTCTGATTCAGAATGATCTGAATAAATTTTCTCCTGTTGACATATTTTGGTTTTGGAAAACTTTTAAATTCACTTTTATTAACCGGTTTGATTTGAAATGAAATTTCACAGGAAAACAAACTTCAATATTATCAAATGAAAATTTTCCAGTTGCTATATTAAAATAGACGTATTCTAAATAATAAATTTTTATTTTCAAATTTTATTATTTAAAATTTTACAAAATTTCAATCAACTACGTTATTAAAACCAATCAAAATTTATGGGTCGTTACACTCTCCCCCACTCAAAACTTTTCGTCCCCGAAAAGGAAGGAGGTAGGAGAATAGAAACAACCAGACACAAAAGATAGATTAAAAGACAAGGATAAACAATCAATTTAACTATATAAATTTTACTTGAAATATTCATTTGAAAACTTCATTTACAATTCAATTATTTTTAATACCTTAATATTTTTCAAAACTCATTTGTAAAGTTTCTTGTTTTCTTTATAAATACCATTTATATGTTTAAATAACACCTTTATAAATATATGTAAGCTATTTGAAAAACAATTATTTACATTATTACTTATTTTTACAAAGAAGCTATTGAAAACATTTAAATCCAAAATTCATAAATTTATTAATTTTTATCTCAAGATACTTTTCAACATTATTAATAATCAATAATCATTTACTTTAAATATGTTTTATTTAATTAATAACTTCTAAAATTTTTATAACACTAAAATTTTCTATTAAACCATGTGGTATATAAATAAACAATATTTGAAAAGGATATAGTCAACAAGGAAAAGAAGCACGACTTGGAAAAACAGAATATAGGTGAATAAATCAAGCTGAGCAGATAAGGTAGATTCAAGGAATAGTATCGGGCATGAATAGTTAATTTAGAACCATAAGGGTTTTGATTCCAAATATCGATACAAAATTTTCTTTGTTGGAAATACTTTTATTATAAAATACCTTTATAACGAAACAAATTTTCTTTCGAAAATACTTTTATAACTCGGTGTTTCAACAAGTTTATCCTTGTTCCTGTAGACTCTGGTAGTGCGTTGATCAGGCGCAAAACTAGAATTCTCCAGGTACTTGGTAGACCTGTTTCAACACCCAGTGAAAATACTGGAAAAACTTTTTTTAAAAACAGATATGGAAAGTACAATCCAAATAACAAAACGAACAAAACCTTTGTCTAACCATGGTTCACAGATACACAATGGTTACGCCTGGGTCCCCCAGGAAACAATCCATATCCGTAAGCTTTCTCAGCCCTGCGAGTTACGCCATGATGACTGGTAGAATGCAGGATACACAATGGTTACGCCTGGATCCCCCAGGAAACAATCCGTACCCCCAGGCAAGACTCAGCCAAGCATTTGCGCTACTATTCGCGACCTACACAGATTGCAGGATACACAATGATTACGCCTGGATCCCCCAGGAAACAATCCGTACCCCTAGGCAAGACTCAGCCAGGAAGTTGCGCTATGCAGTCACGAGAGAACAATAAGACCATGGGTAACGCCATGGAATTCGAAGGACACTCGAGTATCATATCCGGAAAACCAAAATCAGAGAGAATAGTATCGATAGAATGAATCCAAGATGTGGCCACAAATAGGATATCAAGCAGAAGGAACTTTCCATATCTTTACTTCGAAAATATGTATCATATAGTACCTTTTCAAATCACTTTCAAATATCGTACTTATATAAAATCCATTATATATAAGATTAAATTTTCAAATCAAATACTTTTCAAAATCAATAGTATATCAAATCATACTTATATAGACTTCAATTATATAAGATTTCACTTTCAAATTGAGTACCTTTTCAAATCCATAGTTTTCGAATCAATTTCATACTCATACAAATCAATTTTATATAAGTTCGACAACTCCCAAATCAAGTGTTTAGTAACATAAGGTTCTCAAATTTCAATTTGTTCCAATATCAGTTCAATTTCAAAATCATATACAATTTCACCAAATTATTTCTTCTCAAATTAATTATCTTTAGTTTCAAAGTTTCCAAAATAATAGATTTAGAAAATAAATCCAAATTTCCAAATCAATATAATTTAAGTCAACCAATTCATTTCCAAAATCAAATGTTTTCAAAATCATCTTATACTTACGTAAGGTCTATCTTACATAAGGATCAAATTTTCAAAATAATTTCGCTGTATGAAGAACCATATGGGATTTTAATATCTTTGCTTTTATGGGTTATATATCTTTGTAATTTAAATTGGAAATTTCTTTTAGTAAGCAAAGATATTCTAACTCGACGGCTTTCAATTTCAGCGTCAAAATATATAAATGATATTAGGATATAAGATGTACATACGTCATCGTTTCGCAAAATTACATTTGATCGCTCGCTTGATCACACAAGTTCGCTTTCGAACTAGTATTGTCCATTCGACTTCCCTAATGCGGATTTCGATATGGTTTCTCGACTAGAAGCCATCAGTCTCCTTGCATAGCCATATACTACGATAGAGAATTCTAGAATCAAGCCCAAAATCCATATCAAATATTCACCATCAAGAATCGAATGAAAAATCCTAACACGAAATGGTGTACTCCACCTCGAACTTGTGTACTCAAACTTGGATCAAATTAATTATGCGAATAAAACAGCATACGTACAACTTATATATTTATTCCAACTTGTTAAATATATAGTTTCATAAAGATGTTACTAAGTTAAAACATTTAAACTAAATTTTATTCAAAATATTTTAAAGACCAAATTCTTCTCAAGACATTTCAAATCTAAATTTCATATTAGAAAATCTAAAATTTCCTTATTCATTTACTTCCAAACAGTTTCAACTTATTTAAATCATATTACTTCATACTTAAACATTTAAACAAATTTATATACTTTATCAAATAATTCATACTTTTCAAAATTTCTTAGCTTTGAAAAGTTAACCTTGATTTGGAAGTGCTCGAACCTTCAAAATAGTTGAAGAAATCGTTTTCAAAATCAGTAAATCAATTTCAATAGATAGGGTTATATAAAATCCAAAACCCAAGGACTGAACACCGGCTTACTTCAAATCATTTCAAATATATATATACATATATCTTTCGAATATCAAATCATACTTCAAAAATTTCGAAATCAAAATTGGTTTCACAAAATCACTCGCATAGCAAAGCTATTAAAGTGGCCTATCCCTTACTCTGAAACTCGAAAATCAATGTCGATGATGCATGCACTCATCACCGAAATTATTTTCCAGCGACATAAGTGAGTTCTGGACTTCTATTTTCTCAAACTTTTTTTTGGAATTTCTTCGAAATCATTCGAAACACATTAAAATCATTGGAACATTTCTTATTCGGAAAATACTTTTAAATCATACTATTATTATATATTTCAAAAATCTTAAAACCAATTTCAAAATACCGGAGTTCAATTCTCGAATTTCAAATTTCAAATCCTTTGTTATAAACCATTTTTTTTATATAAATCAATTTCTTATATAACTTCAAAATTCAAATCCTTTCAAAAATTCAAATTCTTATCTTTTTAAAAGCTATATATAATCCTTATCGAAAACATTTTCACTTTTATATATAGAATATAATCATACTTATAAAATTTCGATATATAAAACAATTTCCAAAATACGAATAAACCCGATTTTTCAAAAGGATGATTCAAGAATGGATTTCAAAACAAAGATAAACATTCAAATTAGAGGGACTCTAATCAATTAGGATTCTGATTCGAAGATAAGTTCGAACGAAAATGAGATAATTAGTTACAAAACAGTAGATGGATACACTTATATAAATCGCGGGCGACCTTAACCGGGTCAACCGTGACTTCAAGAATATAATCGATGCGGAAATCTAAGGCAAATCGACATTCGATCGCAAGAGATAGCGGCATCTCAACCAAAGATATAGAAATCTCCGGTGAATCAATGCCAATTGTGAAGGAGTTTCACCCCATCACAAATCATTCAAGGGTTGGTGGGATCCTATTCTCATAGAGATCATTCGAAGTGGAGTCGTGGGATACTCCAGAATCAAAAGAATACAAATAGGAAGAGGCAAGAATGAATTTTTGGAACCGCAAGGAACGTTCCAAAGTTCAGAGGAAATTGAGTCAAAAGGAAGAGATTCAAACTCGAACGAAAGTGATTATGTAAATAAATTTACAATATATGCTAAGTTTTGCCTAGAGCCAAAGCTCTGATACCAACTGTAACGACCCGCTATTTTTGGACCATTCAAATCGACAATAAATCCACACATGTCTGACTTGAATAATTCAAAATATCAGATTGTTAATTTAAATTTGGCAAAACTCATCATATACAGTAAATAAATCAATCACAGAATCACAGACACAGAGTAATACAATAATACGCAGCGGAATAGATAAAATAGTAGTTCATGAAGCTACTATATAAACATCAGAGTTAGAAATAAAATACAACAGAATATCTCAAATGCAGTGAAGTCTCTAGTACAACAGATGACTTCTCTGAACAAATCAACTAGAAGAGCTGAAAACTGAGGCGATAGTTGGATCTCCTAAGGAAGCTCCAAACTCCAAGGATGGGTCTCAAATGCTGTATCACTCGGTCTGACCCGAGCGTAAAGCAAAACACAAAACACTCGAGTCAGGATTAACATTCTTATATAAATAAATCCAACTCAAGTGAAATATCAACTGAAATACAAGTAACTTAAAGGATGTTTGGGATAACCATCCTCTAAGGATCTTCAGAACTATCTACAAGGTGGAAATATACATTATAACACCGTGGTCATTTAAATTTAATTTATACTTCAAAACCCAAATATCATTTCATTTCAAATATATCTATTTTCTAAAATAGTATGTATATTAAATGATATAAAAAGTAAAGTATTTAATTTTCTCAAGTCTCGCAAATCGATTCAAATCAACTTCAAATTCCAAATTCAAGTTTATTCGAGCCCCATTCATCAATTCAATTCAGTTCTAAATATACCATTATTTTCAATATATTTCAAAGCTTTGGTATTCAACATTTTCAAAGTTAGATTTAACAGTTTCATATTGCTCTTGATTTAACTTCATTATTTTTTAATCAGGGAATATTCACTTAATAGATTCAATATCATTTACTAGCCTTAAATCACATTTTACTAAATATTTCCTTAAACTTTATTTAAATAAGAAATATTCATTTATTTAAATTAAACCCAAGTTATAAATCATATCTTAAGTCTCAATTTCAATAAGTTTTAAATCGGTTTAGTTAAATAAAATTCTTAACTAAATTCAAATTACCTTCCCAACCTTAACTTATTCAAATTATTACTGAAATCTATTTTGAAACACAATTTTAAATACTCAACCATATTATATGTATTTAATCAATCTTAATTAAATGAAATATCATTATTAAATCTATATAAATCATTACCATTTATATACAAAGTTTAAGAATCAATATTTATTTAAAACTATATATTTCTTTCCAAAACCATAGAATTCATTTTCAAAATATTTATATATATGGACCAACGGTGTCTGTATATATATATCATATGGTTAAGTGATGCGGATATTTATCATTTCAATCCGAAATTTAAATATATACGGGTAGATATCATTTCGACCCGTAATCCCAATTCCAATTCAAATGAAAATCGCTTGGGTTTATCATTTCAACCCATAACGAAATTCTCCTATTCTAAAGTCCGTTCGGGTATGTATCATTTCAACCCATAGTGAATTCTATACTAACAGGGAACTTGCAGAGTGATAACAGATTATATAAAATATAACAACAGGCATATATCATCAATATAAATAACAGATACTGGTGTTAGATGTCATAGGTGAACATATACAGATAATAGTAATAACAGGCATATAAATACTAGATACTGGTGTCAGATGTCACAGGTGAACAGTTATAGATAATAGCATATATAACAATGTAATTAACTACAGCAGCATATTTCAATTGCTATTCCAAATGAAATTAAATTTAAATAATAAAAGAACGTTAATCTTGAGTGATTGCTCACCTTCCGAGGCTCGAGAGGTTCAACAAATGAAATGGGTTACGAATCCAAAGCAGAGAAAGATTGAACGTGAATTCGATGAAGAAAACAGGCACGACGGACCAAAAGCTGATAATGGGACATCGCTGAGAACGATTAGAATAAGTTGATATAAATTAAACCAGATATATATATACAAATATATATTATTTCCAGGAAGTTGATATTTAAGTTAAACACAAGTATTAAAATAACATATATAATTAAAAATCATTGTTTTACATTAAATATATATACATCAAAATCAACCATATACAAATGCAGGTTAGTATATATACATCCTACGTGCAGACCACAAACCAAACTAATATGCAACTACAGTATGGTAAAATATATACAACTACAGTATGGTATAATATAAAGGAGTTAGACACGTGCAGACCACAAACCAAACTAATATCCAAACTAACATGCAGACCACAAACCAAACTAATATGCGAACTACAGATACTAATATGACTCTACACATATTTTAAAACTCGAACTTACTTACTTTAACATATCAATATACAAAGCGGCTTCAGTGGAAGCATGGATTTACAACAGTTCAGATCTAATATACTATACATTTTTTCCTTCACCTAAGCTACTGTATAATGCGTATACATAACTTAATATTATATAAATATGCTTCACTTCCTGTACTCATGTCTAGCAAATAAAACTCACACTAATAAGATATATATACTATACCCATATCAAGTAGAAGTTTATATAAAAGGGACGTACTTGGTACACTTTTAGAAATGAACACATACCCAGATCCATCATTTAAAACAAAGCAAATGAACACATCACCACGTAAAAACAATATGTGCATAACAAAAATATATATATAAATAATAATACTAATAATAATACCCTTTCAACGCAAAGGAGGAGAAGGCTGCTAAGGTCGGATCTGGTCGGGAAGCACGGCAAGGCGAGAAGAGGAGGGCGATGGTGTCTCGGCTGTGGAGCAAAGGGATGCCGAGGCACGCTGGTAGGCGGTGAGTGTTTACCCTGGGGCGGAGCTGTAAGGAGGAGCGGGATCTAGGCGAGCCGAGTAGATCGGAGGGGAGTGGCTGCATGCTGAGTTATGGTCGAGCTGCC
Organism: Allium fistulosum; assembly: GCA_030737815.1. Taxonomy (NCBI): domain Eukaryota; kingdom Viridiplantae; phylum Streptophyta; class Magnoliopsida; order Asparagales; family Amaryllidaceae; genus Allium; species Allium fistulosum. The sequence continues at coordinate 185,206,923 of CM060902.1, read as the reverse complement.
AGGTTGGTGGCGGACGTGGTGCCTGGCGTTGGCGTGGCAGAGGTGGTGAGATTCGGTTGTGGGACTGAGTCGTTGTGAGCTTGCAGTTGTTTGGTGGATAGGCTATGGTGGGGAGAATAGCCTCAGCTGAAGGGAAAAGGCAGAGAGGGGATGAAGGATACCAGCAGTGGCATTGTTCACGTGGGGAGGGGCTGACTAGGTTGCGTGCACGCAAGTTTGCAATAAAATGAAGAAAGAACGAATGAAGAGTATGAAGTTATAAAGGTTAATAAAAGATGAACCGTTCAAAATGAATAACGTATACAAATTTACACGCTGATTTTCGAAATGGTCATGGGATGGAAATGGTCACCCTCTAATTTAGCAAATTAATTAAAACAATTTAAAGTAATTTATTACTGTGGCTACGGTTCTAAATTGAAAAGAAAGAAAAAAAAAGAAGTCAAAACTCACGAAATTTGGTAATAGTACGATGCATAGTTTGATTGTTTCCATCGCGTACTGGAGCTCAAAACACACAAATGAATATACCGTTAAGATCAACACGATGAGACGATCAAAACGGTACACAGATATCAATGGTACGATCGTCCGATCAAAAGTCAATATTCGGTACCGAAAAATGCTGCTACTTTACCAGAAATAAGATAAACGGAGCAGTAGAAGTCCAAATTTGGAAAAACGAATTTCGCAGTCTGATTCAGAATGATCTGAATAAATTTTCTCCTGTTGACATATTTTGGTTTCGGAAAACTTTTAAATTCACTTTTATTAACCGGTTTGATTTGAAATGAAATTTCACAGGAAAACAAACTTCAATATTATCAAATGAAAATTTTCCAGTTGCTATATTAAAATAGACGTATTCTAAATAATAAATTTTTATTTTCAAATTTTATTATTTAAAATTTTACAAAATTTCAATCAACTACGTTATTAAAACCAATCAAAATTTATGGGTCGTTACAATCAACATTTGAAGAATTGTAGATCTTCTTTCACGGCATCGTACGCGATCACGTGACGAATATCGCTTGAATCCGGTATCTTTGAGATCAACGGATTTGGGCATTTGGGTATCTTTAATTCACCGATTCAGATTGTTTCATCGAATCGTTTATCGATTTGATTGACACAAATACTTCAATTCGTCGTCAAGTGTTATATCCGCTGCGTCATTTGGTATCGGAGCTAGAGCGCAAGGAGTTTGTGCGTGATTTGCATCATTTGGAGAATTGGGTTCTCAAGATTTTGAAGAGATTTGTTCGTTGGTGATTTTTGAAGATTTCAACAAGTGGGTAGTTTTGATTTGAAGATTTTTAGATCGAAGTGAAGTTTTTGTTGGAATTTGTTGAAGAGTGCTCATGCCTCTAAGAAGAGCTAACCATTATCGCAACATTGATGCTTTGTATGGGAGAGAAGAGGCCGATGAGATGAAGCAAAGAATTAACGAAAACTTTAATGAGAAGCTTAATGAAGGGATTGGTCGATTAGAGAGAATGATGTTGGAGATGAATCAAAATCATAGAAGGGTTTCACCTAAATCTATCCATGGGGGAAGTAGAGTTTCACCACATTCAAATCGAGAGAGAAGTGTTGATAGTGATCATAGAAGTGTGGATCGAGATTATGATAAAAATGTTGATGATCGAAATCGTGATAGAAATGTGAATGATCGTGATCGGAGGAATGTAGATCAAAGGGATGTTGGTGGAAGAAATGGTGGTAGTAGAGATGTTGGTAGTCAGGATCGACATCGATATGCATCAGATTTTGAAGAGGAGTTTGATGGTGGTAGTGTTCATGGACGAGGACGAGGTCAAGGAAGAAATCATTCGGAGTATGATCACAAATGGAAGTCCGGGATGAAAACTGAAATACCGGAATTCAAGGGAGGTATGCAAGTCGAGGAATTTCTTGATTAGCTAGCTTATGTTGAGGAAATTTTTGACTTCAAGGAGGTTCCGGAAGATCGTAAAGTGAAGTTGGTTGCTACTAGTTTGAGAGGAAGAGCTATGGCGTGGTGGCAACAAACCAAACTTACTAGAGAGCGGATGGGGAAGTCAAAGATTGTTGCTTAGGAGAAGATGAAGAAGTTGATGAAGGCTACCTTCTTGCCCTACAATTACCAATCACAGATGTATCAAAGATTACAGAACCTGAGGCAAGGGACGAAGACTGTTAATGATTATGCAGATGAGTTCTACCAGTTGATTGCTCGAAATGACATTATGGAGACAGAAGAACAGTTGACCGCTAGGTTTGTTGGTGGATTTAGAACACAGATCCAGGATATGGTGAACATGTTCGACCCTAGATATGTGGCAGAAGCACATAAAAAGGCGTTGGCTTGGTAGAAACAAGGTAGATGTGGGGGAGGTGTCTTTCCAAGTTTTATGGGGCAGAACAAAGGAGCGGGTAGTAGTTCTAATGTTCCTAAAGCATCGAGTAAGCCGGTTGTTCAAGAAGTGGCTAAACCAAAAGTCAACATCAATTTCAAATGCTATAATTGCCAGGAAGTGGGTCACAAGAGCAACGAATGTCCGAAACCGAAGAAGAGAACTATGATTGCTGAAGTGGAAGATGAGGATGTAGAAGAAGATCTCAATTCACACCATGATGAGGAGGAAGAAGAGGTGTCGGGAGACGAGGGATGTAATCTGATGCTACAAAGATCTTGTTTAACCCCAAACCAGCAAGAGGAGTCGAGTTGGTTGAGGAGTAACATTTTTCAGTCAACGTGCACTATTTTGGGGAAGGTCTGTAAATTTGTCATTGACGCTAGGAGTTATGATAATATCATTTCAATGGAAGCTGTGAGGAAGTTGAAGTTGAAAACAGAGAAGCATCCTAGTCCTTATAAACTTGCTTGGTTGAGGAAAGGAGGAGAAGTGAAGGTAGAGAGGCGAGCTCATGTTCCATTTTCTATTGGAAAGAAATACAAAGATGAGATTTGGTGTGACGTGGTTGACATGGATGTTTGCCATTTGCTGTTAGGAAGGCCGTGGCAGTACGATCGGGAGGTACAGCATAATGGTCGAACAAATAGCTACAGTTTCTTGTTCGAGGGCACGAAAATCACTTTAGTTCCAAAGAAGCGACAGCAGAATGAGAACAAGATGGAGGAGATTGAGGAATTGAAGACTTTGTTGTCCTTGAAGGAGTTCGTGGAAGAGGTAGATGAGAGCCCTGAAGTTTTTATGTTGATTGGGCATGAAAGTAGTGAAGTTACTGAAGTTCCTGAGGAAGTGAAGCCAGTTTTGGAGGAATTCAAAGATGTGTTTCCAGACGAGTTACCGAAGGAGTTACCACCGCTTAGAGACATACAACATCAGATTGACTTGGTGCCAGGTGCTACATTGCCTCATAGACCGCACTATCGGATGAGTCCAAAAGAACACGAGGAGTTGAGAAGATAGGTGGAGGAATTACTGGAACAAGGGCGTGTTCAGGAGAGTTTGAGTCCTTGTGCAGTGCTAGCTTTGTTGGTGCCAAAGAAGGATGGAACGTGGAGAATGTGCATAGATAGTAGAGCATTGAATAAGATTACGGTGAGATATCGATTTCCTATGCCGAGACTGGATGATCTGTTGGATCAGTTGTGCGGCGCTGTTGTGTTTTCGAAGATTGACTTGAAAAGTGGATACCATCAGATTCGTACTAGACCGGGTGATGAGTGGAAGATTACTTTTAAAACTCGGGAGGGTCTGTACGAATGGTTGGTGATGCCGTTTGGGTTGTCAAATGCTCCGAGTACATTCATGAGAGTCATGAACCAGATTTTTCGACCATTTATCAGGAAGTTCGTAGTGGTATATTTTGATGACATCTTGATCTATAGTGGAAGCACTGAAGAACACCTACAACATTTGCGAGAAGTGTTGTTGGTTTTACGACGTGAGGAATTTTATGCTGCAACGAAGAAGTGTACCTTCATGACTACAAGTATTCTATTCTTGGGCTATATTGTGTCGAAGGATGGTATTCAAGTTGATCAGAGTAAAGTTGAAGCTATTCGAAATTGGCCACAGCCTAAGACAATAACAGAAGTGAGGAGTTTTCATGGTTTAGCATCATTCTACCGAAGATTCATTCCACACTTCAGTAGCGTGATGGCACCAGTTACGGAATGTATGAAAGGGAAGAAGTTTGTTTGGACTGAAGAGGCTAATTCTGCTTTTCAGAGAATCAAGACACTCTTGACCACAACGCCCATTCTTAGAAACCCAGACTTTCAGTTACTCTTTGAGCTAAATACTGATGTGTCCAAGGTTGGAATTGGGGGAACGTTGAGTCAAAGGGGCCATCCTATTGCCTACTTTAGTGAGAAACTGACGGGAGCTAAAACGAGATACAGTACTTATGACTTGGAATTCTATGCTATAGTCCAAGCCATAAAGCATTGGAGACACTATCTATTTCATAAAGAATTTGTGCTATACACTGACCATGAAGCTTTGAAACATTTGCAGGGACAAGATAAAATTTCAGCAAGACATGCTTCGTGGGTTTCTTATTTACAACAGTTTACTTTCATTGTGAAGCACAAATCAGGAGTTACTAACCGAGTTGCCGATGCATTGAGCCATAGAAATCATTTGCTGACAACTATGCGAGTGGAAGTAGTGGGATTTGATTTGTTGCCAGAATTGCTTATTTCAGATTCTTATTTTGCGAAAGTGCTGGATCAGGTGCAGGAAGGGAGTTCTAATGATTTTGTGGTGAAAGACGGATTCTTGTTCAGAGGAAATCGGTTGTGTATTCCGGAATGTAGCTTGAGGTTGAAGATTGTTAAAGAATTGCATGAAGAGGGTCACGTGGGTAGAGATCGTACATTGCAGTTGATTTCACAATCATATTTTTGGCCTTCTATGAGAAAAGAAGTTGAAAGATTTGTGGAGAGATGTGATATTTGTCAAGTGTCCAAAGGGACAGCGACGAATGCGGGATTGTATATGCCATTACCCGTGCCTACTAAACCATGGGTTGATATCAGCATGGATTTTGTTTTGGGTTTGCCTAGAACTCAATGGGGAAATGATTCTATATATGTTGTGGTAGACCGTTTCTCGAAGATGGCACATTTCATTGCTTGTAAGAAAACGACGGATGTAGTTCATGTGGCACAGTTATTCTTTAAAGAAATATATCGTTTACATGGGTTACCTGAATCTATTGTTTTTGACCGAGATACTCGATTTCTGAGTCACTTTTGGTTGAGTCTGTGGAAGATGGTTGGGACGAAGCTGAATTTTAGTAGTGCATATCATCCTCAGACAGATGGGCAAACTGAAGTTGTGAATAGATCATTGGGAAATCTGTTGAGATGTCTTGTGTCGGACAATTTGAAGAGTTGGGACTTAAAGGTGTGTCAGGCAGAGTTTGCTCATAACCATGCTGTTAATCGAAGCACTGGTTACAGTCCATTTCAAGTTGTATATTCAAGCTTGCCAAAGGGGCCATTGGATTTAACGGTAGTGCCACAACCGAAAGGAGTGATTAAGCGGGCGTCAGATTTCGTTGATGAGTTGAAAGATTGTCATAGAATCGTTCAGGAACGTTTGGAGAAGACGAATGAGAAGTATAAATGAGCTGCAGATAAAAAGAGAAGAAGTGTGGAGTTCAACGAGGGTGATTGGGTGTATGCTGTGTTAACGAAGGATCATTTTTCAGTGGTTGCTTATAACAAGTTGAAAGCCTGAAAGATTGGTCCAGTAGAAATTATAAAACGGATCAATGAAAATGCTTATAAGTTGAAGCTACCAGAGGATGTTTACACTTCTGACGTGTTTAATGTTAAACATCTTATACCTTATTTTGGAGATGAACAACTCAATGGGGAAGAACTTTTAAATTCGAGGATGAATTCTTTTCAACAAGGGGAGAATGATGCAGCGCGGCAGAGCACGAAAGAGGAGGAGTCAACGAGACATACCTTAAATCGCCTCCGACTTAACAAGCTCCGACCTAGCGAGCAGCGATCTAGTGAGCGACGACCTAGCGAGCAGCAACCTAGCGATCGACGACCTAGCGAGCAGCGACCTAGCGACGATGACCTAGCGAGCAGCGACCGACCAATCTCCGACCTAACGAATTTCCGATCCAACGAAGCTCCAACCTAACGAGATACGACCTAGTTAAGTCGCGATGCCTGAAGATGAACCAATTTAAGTCGCGTGTGATTTCTTTAGGTCGCAAGAAGTAAGTCGCGAAGTTTGATAAGTCGTGGATGATATGCTGCATTGTTAAGTCGCGTGCGTTGAATAGGTCGTTACTGTGTGCTTTGTTAAGTCGTGTACTGTGGTAACTCGAGTGATGATGTATTTTGTTTTTAAGTCGTATGTCGTTACTTTCTTATGTCGTTTGTTTTGTAAGTCGTTGTGAAGTGTTGTAATTTTCTTAAGTCGAGTTGTATGTGTTGTAAGCCTATAAATAGGCAGGTTTGTGTCATTGTAATTTTTTAGTCAATTGGAACAAAATTTCTTTTTTGTGCTCTTGTGCCACCATTAAAATTGGTAGTTGAGTGTTATCTCCTATCTCCACCTTCGGCATTCGAGTGCGCTCGAATCAACGATTATTGAAGCCAATTCACGGAATCAAGTGCGCTTGATCAACGTTTGAAGAATTGTAGATCTTCTTTCACGGCATCATGCGCGATCAACGTGATGAAGATACCTAGAATCCGGTATCTTTGAGATCAACGGATTTGGGCATTTGGGTATCTTTAATTCACCGATTCAGATTGTTTCATCAAATCGTTTATCGATTTGATTAACACGAATACTTCAATTCGTCGTCAAGTGTTATATCCACTGCGTCAATGTCTGAGAAAAAATTGGTGCAGGCTCTTATTCGTAGCTTAACATGCATCAGTACCCTATCAGTTTCATTGTTTCATAAACTACTTAGCTTTTGTATAAGCACTTACCCATCTTAGGAAATCTTGCCGTAGTTTCACACTTTGATGCTTCAATGCCATGCTTTAACACTCAGCGATCTGGCACCGGTTCATACTCAAGTTAATGCTCTAGTTTAAAGCACGGTGTAGCGCATGTATCAGGAATATAGGCCATAATCTCAACATTTATTTCTTCAACGCCTCTTCATACAACGCTTTAACGTGGTAAATCAGTTTTCTATGCTTCCAAACATGTAGTTTCATGCTCAATGACATTAATTCCGCATTTATCTCTTTATGGCATTAATTGGCTATAGTATTAAGCCAAGATTCTATTTTGTTAATTATGTGCATCATGTCATAAGGTTACAATAGGCATAGGATTATATAATAACTACATAACTTGCTTATTTTACTGCCTTTATGGTCATCTAACTGATGGTTTTTGTTTTAACATTACCTATTATATTATATGAAAGCTCGGTTTAAATACATGTGCCACTTTGGTTCCAGTTTTCTCAAAAATTTCACGTGCTTCCATGTGTTCCAGTATTTAATGCATTTTTATTGGTAGCGAATTAATTGTAGGTTTAGATAGAATTTGTGCAATAAAATGCTTAATTTCTATCAAATATTTATACATTTCCATGTTTTATTTAGCTTGAATAATTCATTATCATTAAATCAATGACTAACTTTATTTTTAGTCGCTTATAAAGTCTCATTCTTTCATACACTACAAGAAAAATACCTTTTTATAGCGTTTAAAAAACGCTGTAAAAGGATACGATGGCATTTTTATAAACGCTGTATATCAACAAGTTGTAATATGTCAGGGATCTATAATAGCAACCTCAGAATCGCTATAAAAAACATGCTATAAATGACGTTACTTATAGCGTTTCTGAATTGCTATTAAATGGACGATTCATGACATACAAGTACCTTTCTATAGCAATTGTAAACGCTGTAGATATATCATTACCTGATTATTATAGCAATTATAAATGCTATAGAAATATCATTGCCAGATTATTATAGCAACTATAAATGCTGTAAAAACGCTATAGAATGTTTACTTTAGTCTTTCATAGCATTATTTACTTGCTATGAAAACTTATACGTTATTTCACACAGTATTAACAATTAAGCATAAAAAAATATGAATAAAAGCATTTCATGCACAATATTAATCATATAAATATTAGTAACAATTCATACAATCGTAGCTAACCAAAACAATACATAATAAAAGTAACAATCCATACAACCATAGCTAACCAAAACGATACATAGTAAAAGTAAAGATGTAAGAACATCGACACAAAATACATTTGAAGGAGAATAAGTGCGACAACATATTTTTTCATGCCATCCACCATAGCGTAAACCCAAAGCATCATACACCACCTGTCAAAAAGCACATACGTCTATTAGTCATAAAAAGTAAACATAAATTATCATGAATACCAATTTGGTCATTTTATCGATGAAGAAAAATATCAAATACGAAATTATGTTCGGTTTTTAACAAAACAACATGCTTAGTTTTTAACTGAGCAAACCAAACAAGTTTTTAACTAAGCATATGCTCAGTTTTCAATTGAGCATATGCTCATTTTTCAACTGAGAATGCCTCATTTTTTAACTATGCTCAATTTTAACTGAGCAAACTCGCTCAATTTTCAACTGAGCATAGCTCAGTTAAACACTCAGTTTTCAACTGAACATAGGCTCAGTTTTCAATAGAGCATATGCTCAGTTTTCAATTGAGCATTTCCTCGGTTTTCAAGTGATCATATACTCAGTTTTCAACTAAGCATAGCTTAATTTTTAACTGAGAAAACACTTAGTTTTCAACTGAGCATGGGCTCAGTTTTCAACAGAGCAAACTCGCATATTTTTAACTGAGAAATCTCTCAGTTTCTAACCCAGTTTTTAACCGAGCTTATGCTCAGTTTTTACCCAGTTTTTAACCAATCTTATATTCAATATTTAACCGAGCTTGTACTAAGCTTTTAACTGAGCAACCTTGCTCAACTTTAAACTGAGCATAGACTTGGTTTTTACCTGAGCATAGACTCAGTTTTTAACTGAGCAAATGTTTGGTTAGATGTTCAGTTTTTAATTGATAAAACTTGCATAGTTTTTAACTGTCATTGTATCAGTCTTTTTTACTCTTTTTTTACTCTGATGTGTAATGCATTTGACTGTAAGCAAATATAACGAATACAATTCAAATTTGAATATCTTGTATTTCATTTTATAAGAAGAAACTAGAAGGAAAAAGGTAGAAATATATGAGATATTTAAAGCAAGCAGGATGACTACATGGGCATGAATATACAATTTTAAGACCATAGACATGGCTGTCACTATTGTTTGAAGAGCATCCATACAAATCAATAAGTAAATGATCTATAATATGAAGATTTACCGGGAGATCAGCAATTGCTTGGCTAACTGAACTACAAGCTGCCGCAGTTGCACCTGTTTGTAACGCATTCATTGATACGTCAATTAGGAAGAAAAATACAGTGGGCATTGGATCACGAACCTGTAGTATAGTAAAAAAAGAAAGGGTAAGCAAAATTGCAAACATCTAAGATGACAGCGTGATATTCATGAACAAGAAATTTAGTTGTGACAAATGTATTTCAGGATTGCATCTCTAGCAAGTATATTTAATGCACAAGATACTATTGGGGAAAACAGGTAAATGTACAAAGAAAATAAACAATACAGCTGGTTATAAAAGAAATTCGTTCTGCAGTTTATAATCACTTAAGCAGCATGTGTTACCTACTAGGTCAGTACTTCCAAAGAATTTCTGTCTGATAAACTTTCAATTTACAAATACACAGCAGGAAGAGTTACCATCATTAAAACAGTAACAATTAACAAAACATAAATTAACAAAACAAACGAATATCGCCATCTTACCAACATTTCATCCGCATTTACCACAATGAGAACCACGTCATCATGATCAACATCAAGCTTGCTATTTATGCAATCAAACATGTAATCGCACTTCCTGCTCCATTTTCCATGAAAGAACACCACGATCAGCTTGTTTGTAAGATTTGCATCCTTTGATTTGTTTGACTTAAGTCAGTAAGTCACCAGATCAGCTGATTGTATGACGTTGGCCACCATTCTTTTTATTTCATCGTCACCTGTGACAATAAATTAAGAAATGTAAAGAAAAGGTTAAGCAACATTATACTTTGATTTGTATCTGCTTTGATTTGTGAAACAATCCGAATGCATCTTTATAAGTATGCTTGCATTTTATAGTCTTATATTAGGCCGAGGCTTATATAGGCTTTAATGTTCAGGCATAGAGTATTATCAGACTTAATCACATGAGCCCAAATTTTAACCAGACTTAAAATGCTTACTATCTAACCTTTTCACATGTTATTAACATGACCTGAAGATAGTTCACTTTGTAGTAAAACAAATTTGTAAGTTCGGCATGTATACACAGTAATATCATGTCTCTCCTTATACTTTGTCTTTATGTTTGTGCTGATGCCACAAATATGATTCAATCAATGGGCATCTAGTATAAAATTTGATTCTAATTTAAATGGTAGATAAAAGTCATTTGGATTATAATCATAGTCCTACTATAACACAATCATAATCAGTATAAAAATCAAAATCTTAGTACACAGTAAATTCTCAATAAGATTAAGATCAAACTCAGTATACTATACTATAACACATTGAGGAGGAAATAAAACCCAAGTTTGTCAATCTTAGATAGTTCTATGTTGCTTTCTAAAACAAAATTTTTTGCAATAGATATTTGTTAACAACCTATATATAGACAAATGATAAAATTATAAGTGAGCTGATCATCAATTTCACACTAACTCTGGCATATAAGTTTTGGTAAATGTTTCACTATTAAATTAACACAATAAAATCGCACCATAACAAAAATGCTGAGCGGGACATACCAAGCGACCATATATTTATAGAGATATGAGCTTCTATCATGTTGTCGGTTTGATGTTCATACATGGAAACAATATTCAAAATAAGTAAAACAATATCTCCATACCAACCATATATTTACATCAAACTTGTAATGTATAAAAAGCAAATTTATAATCGTGATGCAAAAATGAAACAATTAAAAGCAAATTTATAATCGTGATGTAAAAAATGAAAAAATTATAGGAAACATGTACATGAATTAAATCTTAAAAATAAATGAATTAGTGAAGAAGTCACCTGATTGTCCATGTTTGTTGATTTCCATCACAAAGTTTAACACCACCAAAACAATATGTCCATGTTTGTTGGTTCGCTCTACTTCGCTCACCTACAGACCAGTTGAGCATGCTCACCATCTCAATATACTATGTTGAACATGACTTGTCTCAGGAGTGTTTCAATTTCATATACCGGGGCATAGCCATGTTCGACTTGTCTCAGGTGCCAACAATATTAGTTTACATAAATTTACTTTAGCTTTAGTTTATGCTATACTACAGGCTTTAGTTCTACAGGCGAGCAATACTACTTGTCTCAAGCACTCAGTTATAAATTATTGGTACATGATTTTAGTTCTACTTGACAGCAATACTACAGGCTAGTTGTTATTTATATTACAGTCAAACTGCCAAAAAAGGTCTTTTTAAGTTGAGATTTACATGGAGAAATTCATCTATCTGATATGCTAATCATGGATGGTAGTGAGTACAGATACATGTAAGATTTTGTTCAATTACTTGTGTGGCTTTCTTCATCTTATTATAACATGATGTTTTGATCTAAAGATAGATATGAGTGGCTTACATATATTACCTTTGCACAATGGAACTCTGGTGGAATAAATAATTTAGAATACACATTTTAATAGGATTTTTTATCAAAGGCAAATCATATATGTGTTGTGATGTACATGTAACATGAATATTTAATTTAGAGTAAAGGTGTTTAAGAGTGCATTCATTCTACAATTACCCCACGTGTTATATGAATATTAATGCATAACCCTTTAGGTTGTGGAAGGATTACTTTGGTTATTTATTAAAAGAGATCATATTCGTGATTTGAATTTGCAATTGATGGAAATTATTTGAATTTGATTATGAGCGGGGTATGACAAGTTTGGAAAATAACAACATATTTTAATTTGAAATACTGTCTAATTGAAAATGGTATAAAATTTCTTATATTGAATTATAGTCTAACAGCTTGGATGTTCTTGGACAACGAGCATATCACAAATCTACAAAAACATGTATTTTAGCAGTGCGTTTCTGCCTGTTGCTCTTATGGAAATAAATAGCACTATTTATGAATATAATGATAAGATGGTACAATGGCCTTGTTTGCCAACCAAACATACATATCTGATCTTTTGAAACCACTTCAATTATGATAAAGGTCCTGAGTAAAGTATTGTGCATTATGTTTGAACCATATTATTTTTATCTCGACCATGACTATAATATATTATTTGCTCATTTTTCTATAATATTGAGGCAGCTAAATCAAACAACTGTCTAAAAGCTTTTGAAAATGTACCATTACTAGCAAAATAGTTCATAGTTGTTATCGAAATTAGACCTTTGAATTTCTGTCCACCTTCTCCCTGGTTTTTACCTGATCATATGAGCTGTAGACGAATGTTTTTCAAATCATTTTAACTAGTTACGTAGGTAATTCCTTTCCTACAATAGCTTAATCCAAAAGCCTTACTTCCTACTTTTCTTACTCTGCAACTAAATTCAGTCAACTTACTTAAATGTTTATAAAAACTTAATCAGTTTTTTTGAACTTGGTTGAATCTAGTTACCTGAGTTTAATATTTATAGAACTTATGTAATTATTAAATTTATAGTATGCTTAGATAAAGCTAAAATAAAATAAATATAGCATAACGATTTCGTAACCTATAGTTATTATTGTTTGAATAAAGAACAATTAATAAAGTTATAAGGTAATTAAACTATAATTCAAATAATAATAGTTAAATTGATTGATTTAGTCAAACGTTTATAAAACTTGGTCAACTTTTATAGTCCACCTTCTACCTAGAGTTTTTCTCATACAACAAATACAAAGATTAATATATGATGATAATCTTTATTAGTAAGTGGGGCACACCGCACGCTGCATTCTTCATTAATATAACTATTAATATAACTGACATTATTGATTTGTTTTTAGAATAAAAATAAGCCTATTAGCAAAGAGAAAAAGAATTTATTATTTTTCAATAAAGATAAAAGCATTTGTTTGTCTAAAAAAAGGCAACCATTTATCTATTTTCCAAAAGATTAAGGCATCTATCCTTTTTCAAAAGGTAAAGCCATTTGTTCTTTTTCAACACATGCAGGCATTTACTGTTTTTTAAAAGATAAGATTATTTATCGCTTTTAATAAAGATAAATGAATTAATCTTCTATTATTAAAAAAAAGTTACCTTTTATCTAAAGATAAAAGCATTTATCAGTATTAACTACAAATGCATGAAGGCAATAGCAAAACTAAAAAATCGCTATATAAAACATTACCACTAAATTATTAGTACTTAGCGACATTTAGACACAACATTGTCACTTTAGGCACATCCAAATATTACTCAAGCCTTGTAGATTTCATGGTGATATTAATGCAAATGTGAAAAACAAAAACCAAGGGTTTGAGTTACCACAGAACTGAACCCATAGTTAGTAGTTATTTTATTCAGGCTTCACATTGGCGCCGTGTCAAAGATTTTCACCAATTACAGAGCAAAACATCTTACTGGAGATTCTCAATTTCATATATATAATATAAAACAAACAATACAAGCAACAAACATCAAATTTACACATAGCTTATCTTCCTCCTTTAAGTTCTCACATTCATCCATCGCACTTGGAATTGTAAAATTCAAAGTAAATGAATAAAAATGTGTAAAAGATCAATATGACAAAAACATAATGCTTTTTGTTTTTGTCAAGAAGTTCTTGATGGAACTTCTGATATACTAATCAGAACATTTGTTGGCGTTTGATTTTTATAAATGCTCTGATTTAAATCGGTTATTCAGAAATAAGTGTTCAGCACTTTATTCTTGCATATTACTAATTCTGAAAGCTGAATAATTATTCATTTCATTTACACCATCAATAACATTTACAACTTAAAACAAATTCGAAATTTCATAATTCAAAAATCTATAAATATAATAGGAGAACACTCGTCTGAAGCTTTTGAAATGTTTAAAAATACCTCATAAGTTTCTATTGCAGAATAAATACGTTATTGCCATTCTTATTTACTATTTTCTCATACACTCTCCACCCCACCATCCTAATGCATAAGTTTTATGCGCATTTGTTCGTACTATTTCACAATAAAAAGAAGGTAGTTTGCATATTCATTTGTGTCAAGTATTATCTATTCATATGACCATTATTGCACAATATATGAATTTCCTTTTGGTTTTCTTTGCACACATCCAACGAACATGACTACTATACCGATTCTAATAAATTTATAATTATAAATTAACTTTCTTGATTTCAAACCTTAAAAAATTCAAATCATAAAATTTAGAAAATCGTTACCTTTGAAAATTATAATTATGAATATTAGGAATTCCATAATTAATCATCTGGAAAATTTAATATTCCAAAACAAACATTATTTTTTTTTCTAGTATTCGAATTTCTCATAATTCAAACATTTTATGATTCAAATTTAAAATTTTAATATTTTAAATTCCTTATTTAATAATCATTATTCAAAAGACCAACCAATAAAGAGTGGTATTATTATCAAAAGAACCATATTTCTTAACATGAAGAAGAAGTTTTAAACTGCAAACAAAGGAGTAAGCAATTATTTTGTTTTCAGGTTAACATTCAAAATTCAACAGTTTAAACAGATATAGACAAATCATGTGGCTACATATATAATGATTTTGTAAGCACCTCAAATTAGGAGAAATTTTTTAACCAGTATTAATATGAATATTATAACATTAGGAAAATTGTCTTGTGACATATAAGATCATATAAAACATAATCCTAAATGAATATCCATTGCAAAAACAAAATATCATTATTCTAAATAAAGATAAATTCAATTATAGGTCAAAAACAGGGAAAATAAACGCTAACCTGAACAAAAATAAACATTACCTTGTAGAAAAAAGGTAGAAATTTGATGAGCTTCGGCGATCTATCCTAAATTAAGCAAAAAATTGAAGATTTGGGACAATTGAGTATTGTATCCTGTCAAATACTAAATCCTATAGAAGCCTATTTGAAATTTTGTATAATCATGCTTAAGATTCAAAATTATACCTAAATACAAGTTCACGAAGATTAAATCAAGCTACATCTGCCTTGAAGAATCGCTCTTCAGCTTGGTTGACGAATCGCAAAGTTAAAATTGAGCTTGATTGGGGAAACATGCTTCGGCTGCCTTGAAGAATCGCGAAGTCGAGCTTAGTTGTTGCGGAATCGTTGTTAAGCGAAGAATCGATCAGAATCGCTTGGGCTTGGTAGGCAAAACCGCATCAGTTGCCTTGAACAATCATGAAGTCGAACTCAGTCATCGTTGCGGAGTCGCCTTGGAGAATCAATCGGAATCAAGCCTTGAGGAAGAGAGGGTTTCATAGCTTTTAGATTAAAGAGGGATTCTTTATTGGAGAGGGAGAAGAGGAGAATCGTGAGTGGAGAAGGAAGTGAACGTGAAAAGGAAAATTTGGCGGCATAGAAATAATGAGGAGGGAAATGCAATTGGAACCGCCGATTTAATCTTTTAGGTTAATAATTGCATTAGAACAAGCTATCCTTTTAACCTAAATTAACATCAACTCCTTACCCATAGCAAGCCAAGTTTTCATGCAATCCCTACTTGCTATTAATATAACATTTTCTTGTAGTGATAAAGAGTACAACAAATGTAATAATTACAGCTATATACATCTCTTACCTGTAACACAATTAGCATTTAATCATTCTTAAGATTTTCAGTTCTTACTAAAATTGCTTAAACTCCTTTCATACATTTAGTTCTACTTTCGATTTAAGTTTTCCATTAAATGTAATGTAAATGTGTTGACTTTTTCAATCTAATTCTGATTTGAATTTTACATTCTGGATATATGTTGTTATGCATCTCTTAGAAATAAAGTAGGAGAATATTATAGTTTATGTGATTTACTATAGATATTCTTGAATCTGCTACATGAACTGCCATTATTTTTCAAACATTTATGAATTTTGAAAATAATTTCTTACTTGGGTAGTGTTACAAAATCCTTTTATTTCCCTAAGTAATTAAAAGAACAATGCCATAACTTATAAATATGGATGTTTGAATATACCGAATCATCTGTTATAATATATACTATAGCTACAAGACAAAGGATATGTTTACATTACTTCTTTGAAGTTAATTAGTATCAGTGTTAGTATGATTATAAATTTATTTTCCTTATTTTTTTGTAGGAGTTGCTGGATTTACTATTACACTGGTAACATAAAATCTTCGACTGCTTGGCAAAATTCATTACAGGTTAAATGAACTATTTTTCCAATCTCAACATTTGCATCCAATGTTACTTTTACTTTATTTTTGTTCTATTCACACATTATGAATTTCGTTTACTTATTTTATTTTATAAGGCATAAATATATAGATACCAAATAATTTTCAATTTTTTTGTATGGCCCATTAGTGGCAAAGTCGATTCTTTTTCCATTCTTAAGTTCAAGTATATAAGAAAATCAAGTTGTAAAAAAATGATAAAAGAATATTAAAATAATAAATTTTATAGTGTTGTAGGAAAAATATAACTATACTTGTATCTCATTTACTTTGGTTACAGTAGACAACTTTAGTTTTTGTTTTAAATTTAATTGTAAATATTTTCTTTATAAACTTATACTTCTTATTTAAATGTTTTATATTATTTTACTTGACATAAACATATTTTTTAAAATATAATATTATTCATCTTAATCAATCTAAGGTTTAATATTTTTTCTATGGTGTTATTTAATAGACCATGTAATATTCATGTGCAACACATGACTACCATTGAATGCATGACTATCACCAATATTTTGGAAATCAAGAAAACTATAAGATAATTTATTTTCTACAAAATACGTTTGATGTTATATTAGTTTGAATTTTTGTAGTTTAGAGATGTTTATAGATAACTATGGATTAGAGATGTACTTATTTATAACATTTATAAGTAAAATATTTTAAAATTAGAAGAATCGTATTAAACAATATTGTCATTCAACTGATAAAAGGAATTAAGTGCTTCCTTTTCATTTAATTTTAATTTCGAGTAAAAAGATTACTAATAGTGGATAATTCTTTTTATTGAATCCCATGGGGGGACCAACTACATACTAGTTCATTTTAATACTTAAATTAGATTGCATTTTATTTCAATATAACATTTCATTTTGCAATGTACCAAAATTGGTTTTTAGTTTTAGTCAATTACATAATTTTCTAAGAAATGATTTCATTAAATCATGTTGTGAAGTTTTTATTAAAAGTATTTGCATATTTTGTTACAAAGTGGGATTATGGTGAAGTAGTTGTGATCATTAAAGAAGGAAGATGAAAGGTTTAGGATTCAAGTTTCTTTCGAAACCTTATATAGTAAAAGTGTATGACGAGTAAGTATAAAAAATTGTTATTCACAATTTAAGACGCTACTGGGACACACTTTAATTTTCTTCTACTTAAAAAATACCAACAAAAATATTTATTATACTTCATAATACTATTGATGGTGCTTTTTGGACCATAATTATACATATTTACGGTTTAAAATTTTACCAATTGAATAAATTAAATTCATCTTCATCCTTAGTTTTAGAAGTAATATTGAATTCACTTGTAATCGATTCGCTCAATTGGCAATGAGCTCGAAACGTTAGAAGATTATATTTTCTAAAATTCAACAATTTTGGTGATGCATTTTAAATTTTTACCCTTCACAAAATGTTGTATTCAAAACGGTTGCCGTTAAAGAATATTTACATAAAATAATTATTAGTAAATCATTTTTAACACTTTTCCAGAAATTGGTTAGTGGTGGCAATGTTATATCTAGCATTATTAAATTTCACCAATAGAGTTCTAATGGTTGATGGAAAAAATGCCAGTGAATTTTAGTTTGGTAAAATTATATTTTACCAAACTTTTAATTAATTATTAAAGTAATTGTGGTACTAAAAAGAGTAAATTTTTAGGTGGATATATTTGAATTACAGTGGTATTAATAAGAACAAAACGACTGTCTTTAGCAATACATATAATTTATGCGCAATCTGAAATTTTAAATGATGAACCGGCTACAAGTTTAAAGGAAAAATGGCAAAACATTCAATTTCAATTTTGAAAATAATGTAAAGTTTGACTCATTTTACGCTTTTAGTTTAAAGTAAAATACTTAGGTTATAATTTTTTTTATAAACTTAATAGTTTAAAGGTTTAATATTTTAGTTAATTTCAAAATTAAATAACCTGTTTGTTTCTTGATTTGGTTGTAGATGATATTATAAATGAATAATATCATACTTTTTCCGTCTTTGAAATTAAGTCGATTAATTTTTAAAGAATGAATACGCGCACTGGTGGTAGTTAATTCATTTAATTCTATAGAATGTTAATACTAAATTGTTATTGTGGGGCTTTGTACGACAAATCCATATTTTTAATTAAAATGAAAAAATACCTCTGAGAAACCATTTATGTACATTAGATCCCTACACATTCATTTCTGTCATATGTGGCTGTTATTTTCAAACTCTTATTTAAAATCCACACTCCATTAATTATCAATCTTTAATACGCAATAACATTTTCTAAAAGCATCGAATTAACAAACAGTTTTCACTGTTAAATCACAAAATTTATTACCTTTCTAATAATATGTATTATGGATATACAAAAATTAAATTTTTTAACAAGGTGGTTTTTAACTGCATTACAAAAAATGCAGTAAAAAACTATATTTTAGTACACCATTGTTAGTAATGCAGTTAAAAACCGCATCAATTAAATGTAGTTATTAACTGCATTACTAAAATTTAGTTGAAAACTGCACCACTACACGCAGTCTTTAATTGCATTGAGTAATGCAGTAAAAAATGTATTTTAGTAATGTAGTTAAAAATAGCAACATTGTGTTGTAGTTCTTAACTGCATTATAGTAATGCAGTTAAAAACAACATTATTATGGTGCAGTTTTTAACTACATTTTAGAAATGTAGTTAAAAACTGCAATATATTGTTGCATTTTTTAACTGCATTATAGTAATGCAGTTATAAACTATATTATTAAAATGTAGTTTTTAACTACATTCGCGGATATTTTTTAGCCAGTAGTTAGATTGCCACCGAAACGAGTCATTGTGTTTCAGATAGATTTGGTTTCGGAGAAGAACCATTGAGTAGGCCGCCAAGCAGGATGACTCTACTGAGATGAGGGAGTTAAAGGTGTAGTTGGTGGATTTGGAAGGCAAGAGCTTTATCAGGCTGAGTAGTTCGCCTTGGGGAGAAGCTACGATGTTTGCTAAGAAACCGGATGAATCATTAAGGCTACGTATCGATTATCATAAGTTGAATGAGAGAACGATAAACAATCGATATCCATTGTCGAGGATTGACGATTTGTTCAATCAGTTGAGTGGAGCCAAGATATTTTCCCAGTTCGATTTGGCGATAGGTTTCCATTAACTCAAGGTAGCAGAGGATAGTGTAGTTTTGATAGCGTTAGGACTAGATATGGATCGTATGAATGGTTGGTTATGCCGTTTGGACTGAGTAATGCGCCATCCTTCTTTATGGATTTGATAAATCGAGTTTTTCAAGAACACTTGGACAGATTCTTATTGGTTTTCATAGATGATATTTTGATTTAATCTAAGGAAGAAAGAGAGCATGAAGTTCATCTTAGAGTGATGCTTGAGAGGCTGAGGCAGCATCAGTTGAAGGCGAAGTTTTCGAAGTGTCATTTCTGGAAGAAGGAAGTGAAGTTTTTTGGTCATGTGGTCTCAAAGAAAGTGTTGTCCGTAGATCCGACTAAGATTGAAGCGGTGAATAGTTGGAAGAGACCCGAGACAGTGACTGAGATAAAGAGTTTCCTTAGATTAGCTGGTGATCGACTATGCTTCTAGATAGCTTAGACCGCATGAGGTCAGATATCCGATGCATGATTTGGAATTGGCCGCAGTAATTTTTGCAGTGAAGGTGTGGAGACATTACCTTTTGGGAGAGAGGCTTGAGTTATATACAGATCATAAGTCATTGAAGTATTTGTTCTCTTAGAACGAGTTGAACATGAGACAACAGAGGTGGTTAGAGTTTATTACTGCTTATGATTATGGGATTGAGTGCACAGTAGGAAAAGGAAATAAGGTAGCAGATGCACTTAGCAGGAAACATCAGAATGCAGTATTGGCAATGATTGTTGAGTGGAAAGATTTAAAAGCATTAGCAGATTGTGGAGTGCAGTGGAGATCCGAGGCTGGATCTAGTGGAGAGACTGTTATATTATCTTGTTTGGAAGTTCGATCACTGACGATCGAAAAGATTGCTTCTAAACAGGTGGAAGATCTAGTATTAGCTGAACGGATCAGGAAGTTGAGAGATGGAACCGATAACGATGATTTTAAATATTTCGGTCTTGATCAGAATGGGTGGTTGAAAAAGAAAGGAAGATTATGTGTTCCGCATGTTGGAAACATAAGGAAAGAAGTTTTGGAGGAATGCCATCATTCGAAGTTTTCTATTCATCCAGGAGGAACTAAGATGTATCAGGATACAAAGAGAAGTTTCTTCTTGGAAGATATGAAGCGAGATTTTGGCTTATGGGTAACACTTTGCTTGAAATGCCAACAGGCAAAGGCAGAACATCAGAAGCCAAGCAGATTACTTCAGCCATTAGATATTCCGATATGGAAGTGGGATTCTATTTCCATGGATTTTATTGAATGGTTACCAAGGTCAAACAGAGGAAATGAAATTATATTGGTCATAGTGGACAGGTTTACCAAGACTGCTCATTTTATTCTAGTTAAGTCAACCAGAACATCACCTATTTTGGTGAAATTGTTCATGAAGAATATGGTTAGGCTGCATAAAATTCCTAGTAGTATAGTAAGTGATAAAGATTCTTTATTCAATAGTGAGTTTTGGAAGAGTCTAGAGGAGGTTTTAGGAACCAAGATTAAGATGAGTACCGCTTACCATCCGCAGACAGATAGGCAAATGGAAAGAGTTAATAAGAACTTGGAGGATTTGTTAAGAGCTTGTGTACTAGACTTCGGAGGACCATGGGAAGACCATTTGCATTTAGTCGAGTTCTCATATAAAAGCAGTTATCATACTAATATTAGGATGGCATTGTTTGAAGCTTTGTATGGAAGGCCATGCAAATCTCACATATGTTGGTTGGAGATCGGGGATATGTTAGTTCTTGGTCCATATTTGGTTATGGAAGCCGCAGGAAAGATTGAGGTCATTCGAGCTAGAATGAAGGATGCTCAGTCTAGGCAAAAGAGTTATGTAGGAAAGACTTAGAGTTCTTCGTCGGAGATCGGGTATTTATTACGGTGTCACTAATGAAGGGTGTGATCAGATTCGAAAGATCAGGGAAGTTGTCACCGAGATTCATTGGACCTTTTCCTATTGTTAAGGGGATTGGGAAACTCGCATATAGAGTTGAGTTACTGAGCAGTTTGGTAGGAATCCACGATGTTTTCCATGTTTGTCATCTAAGAAAGTGTGTTAGAGACCCAGAGACTACTATAGCAACGACTGTGTTGGAGGATTTAGTAGTAGAACCGGACTTGACCATAGTTAGAAAGCCAGCTGGTATAGTTGCATGAGATGAGAAGAGGCTCAGGAATAAGACAGTCAGATTAGTCAAAGTCCAATGGAGCGATGATGACTGGGACTGTACTTGGGAGACTAAAAGCAGGATTAGAGATACTTATCCTGACTTGTTTGATGGTATGTTTTATCCACTTGATTGATTTGTTGTGTGCCTTCCCGTAATTTTAAGGACGAAATTCTTTAAGGAGGGGAGTTTGTAACACCCTATATTTTTGGTAACATTATTTAGGATATTTAATTAGCCAAATTAAATAAAATAATGTATCGATTAAGAGATTATGATTTATTTAATTAAGGGGTAGCAGTGCCCTTTAAACAATGAATTAATAGTAAGAGTTAAAATGAAATATAAGAGGGGTAAAATAGGAAAGAGGCCATTCCTATATCTATATCCCTTAGCCATGTATACTCCTACACGTTCATTTTCATTTGTTCAAAATATTAAAAGCTAAGGCCGACCACCATTAACAAGAGCAAGAGAAAGAAAGATAAAGAGGAAGCTTAATCAACATCAAATTCATTCAAATCTCATATCTTTAATCTCTAAAACTAACGTGAATAATGTTTACATCTCATATTTCTTTAGTTTTTGGATTTGTGATGAAATCTAAAATATTTTGCATAGATTAGCCATGTTTTTGAATGATGGAATGATTATATATACTTGTTGATGATTTATGGTTGTTCATATAGATTTTATGACATGTTTTGATATGAAAACCATATTAAATGACATTCAAATGCCTTGCGAATTATTATATAGACCAGAAATATTATTTTAGAGATGGGTTTCAATTTTCAGAATTTTCAGAATTTTTGGGGAATTTATATGAATTTTAAAGTAAAGAAAATGTTAATTTGGGTTATAAATTATTTACGGTTAAATAATAAAAGGTTTGGGTCTAAAATTTTTATATGTTGGAAAACATGTTAAAAGAGATTTCTAGAATTTTTGTAGAATTTTCCTAAGTGTTTTAATGGGAATATAAAATTATTTAAGGTATGAGACTTAACCGTTTTATATATTTATGAAAGGAGAAGGGGCTTTTTAAATAAATTTAGATTGTTAATTTTGGGAAGTCAGCAGTACTTTTGAAAAAGAGAAACTTGCAACAAATCAAATCACATTTAGACAAACAAGGCAGGTTAGGTACAAAAAAATAGTTTAAAAGTACAAATAAACATGTTTTTCACTGTTTCGATGCTTTCGGCACCAGGTTCTGCCTCCTTAGCTTCACCTCCAACACCGTCGAAACCAACGCACATGGAATCAGGGAACTGGTACGTAGTGAATTGGACATAGGTGGAAGATATAAAGTCAAAACCAGGGGTTCCGAAGGGGTTGAGGAATTACTTTTCTTTTAAAAGAAAATGCGCTTGCTTGCTTTCGATTAAGTAGCTTTCAACTTAGTTAGCCTTCGATTGGGTCAAATAGATTTAAAGGAATGGTTTTGATTGGGTTGCACTTTTGTTTTAAATGATTGTCTTCGATTAAGGCGAAACCTTTTGCTGTCACTTTCTACATTTCGAGCCAGATGGTTTCAAAGGAGTTCTTTTCTAAAATATGGTCCCTTCTTCAAAGCTTTTGAAGTGATGGCTACGACGCCATTACTTCATTACTTAGGAAATGGTTTCGAAACAGACACTTTCAACTTAAATGGTTTGACGACCTTTTTTCTCTGATTTAAGTATATGCCAAATGGTTTCGAAAGAGATGGTTTAAATGGTTTTGAAAGGTGTTTTTCCACTTGTTTTAAATTGAACCCAAGTTCTTTCAAAAGGCTTATGTTTATAAAGGTATGATGCTTTTGAAAGGTTTTAAAGGATGGTTTCGAAGGGGTGGTGTAACGACCCGACTTTTTCTCCACAGAAAGTCATATCATCATGAAGAAAGAAAGGGATAGAAGAAGAAAGGATAGAAAAGAAGAAACAACAACACAAAAGAATCTCACAGCGGAAACGAATGAAATATAATATATCATATAGAATATTACATAGTATCATATACATCGGAGTTACACAACTTATACAACACATATTAGACAGTTATAAACATCTGTCTAATTCATACAACTCAAGTATCACGGATACAGACACAACATATACACAGCGGAATCATCATATATCTACACGGTGAAGCCTCCTGCTCCAAATCTCCTCCAGAATTCGTCAAAGCTAACCTGAATCCCTCGACTACTCAATACAATATTGAGTACCCAAGAGTTTAATAAAACGGAAAATAAACACTTGGGTCAGACATGGGTCTGGTGTGAGTAAACAGTTAAAATTTGTTTAACTTTGAAAAACCTTTGAAAGAAAAGGTATCTCGTAAGACTTTCCGCACATAAACACGGAAAAGTTTTTACCTTACGATAACCAAAACATTTGATAGGAAATCCAGTTATATTATAATTAGGGTCTAGGGTTTTCAAATAAATATGAAATAGCTGAAATTGTTACATTATTAAATTCCAGCATACTAGCCACAAAGTGGGTTATACAATCAAATCCGATGGCACTTATTGGAAGTTGGATTCCATACAATGGCAGGGCTACTGGGGTACCACCCGTCACAGTACGTGGCCTAGATCACCGTACCGAGGAGTACGCCCGCTCCCCTGCAACACAAAGCCGGAACCATCCCTTACTGGATAATTCCGAACAAGACAACCCCGTAGTTGGCGCGACCAACCACACACTAAGCCGAATAATAAGAAGGGACCTCTAGATAGGGATATATCTTGCTCTCAGTGGAAGCTACCCACGAAGCTTTGCTGCACCTCCCCTGTTTTAGCCATTCCCGGTTGATGAGGCTTGAGGCTACGATTACCTTTACTCAGAACATATCACTTAGAATGCTCATCGTCCGCCTGACGATGTGCTGAAAGCATTCAATCCATACAAGTTCGTTCCGGGTTCGAACGAAACCGAAGGCATTATCTCGTTACACTCGTTTTGGAATCACCCTCAGAGTTAACGACAATAACCCTTGCACTCTGAATCTTCATCTTCACTTGAGATTCACGACCTATCGTTAATTTGGATCGATGTGGTATTCGGGTCTCCAGACCTGGAATACCGGTATACGGAAACCCGATCCCGGTCTCATCGAAATCCAAAACGTATCTTTTAAGGCCAAGTTGTTTAAAGGTTTAAACATTTAAACTTATATTCTGAATGATATAAACAGATAGATAAATAACATTATCACAATAGATAATTCATATCAACATTCATCTCACAAAGCAGCATATATCATATATATATCAGAGACATACAAATCATCCAATATCAACCAATCACCCAATATCAAACATCCAGTATTAATCAATTATCTAAACAGAATTGATTAACTCTAATCAATTTAATTAACCTTTAATTAAATTAATTACTATCACTTAATTACTTGGATTATCTTAATCCTGCTTACTAACATTAATTAATTACCAATTAATTAATTTAACATCTAAATGATCTTCCTTAATTAATCTTCCTTGATTAATTATACTTTAATTACATTCAAGTAATTATCCTTAACCATATACAGAAATTAACCTTTCATTACTATCATTAATTACAATAATTAATGAACCTTCATTTATTAATTAATTATAATTAATTATATTAATCCTCAATTAATTACAATTAATTAATCATACTTAAATTAATTACTTTTATTAATCAACCTTGATTAATTCATTAATAATTAATCCTCTAATTATTTCATTAATTTATTACCTTCTAGTTAATTAAATAATTAATCTTTAATTAACTACATTCATTAATTAACCTTAATTAACCATAAATAGTCATTAACAATTTGTAATTACTTATCTTAATTAATTACTTATTATTGATTAATTAATCTTAATTAATCAACCCTTAATTACATCATTTATTTAATTAATGATCCTTAATTAATTACTCTCTTTTAATTAATTACCTTAACTAGTAATTAATCACATTATTAATTAACCTTAATCCTTTAATTAATTAATTACTCTTTAATTAATTAACTTCAAATCAATTATATTAATTAATCTTTTAATTAATAACATCAAGTGATTTACCTTAATCAATTACATTTAATTACTTCCATAAGTAATTCTTCTTAATTTAATTACATTCAGTAATTACCCATTTATTACTTCACTAAGTAAGTATACTAAATTAATCACAAGTGATTATCTTTAATTAATTAGACTAATTAATTAACCTAAAATTAATTACATTAATTAATTACTTAATTAATCATCACTTAATCTTAAATTAATTTATTTCTTAATTACATTCATTTTCACTAATTACTTCATTAAGTAATTATTCTTAATTACAAATAGTAATTAAGCTTTAATTCAATTTATTTATTTATTATCCTTAATAAAATTCACTCTTTAAAGATAAACTTTTCATTTAAATTACATATTAATTTCTATCATTAAACTCCATTTAAACATTTAGAAATAATTTTATATTTGAATAAAATTTTACCTTTAAACAAAACAATTTAAACCCATAATTTTATATACATTTAAACAAACATGTTTAATTAAATTAACCAAATATTCATCTTTGAAACTTGATTATCATATTCTTTAAAACTTATTTACTTAATTATATTTTAAAACTTGTTAAACATTTATCTTTGGAAACAAGATTATTTTCATAACTTAAACTTGTTTACTTTGCTTTGAACTCGAAAACAATTAAAATCAAGCTTCAAGTTTTAAAACCCAGAACAACCCGAGTAAACTCCACTAAAACCCCGAGTCACTCGCGAGAAAAACTCTCGAACATCACTACTTCGAGTCGAACTGCAAATAACACGAGACTTTCCCCGAGTTGCTCCCTTCTTTCCCAAATCCCTCAAATCCTAGATATCCCAAACGTGCACGTGCACGTGCACGGCAACTCCGCTCTTCTCCGATCAACTTCCCGATCATCAACACGTCATCGACCATCTCATTGACCCATACGAGAACCCATATCACTGGAAACGTCATCAATTCAAAATCGACCCAAACGATCAAAAACTGGAACCCACATCGATCAGAAAACCACCCATCATCGACGAACTCCGCCTCGAGAAGCCATGCCGACCTGACCGAAGCTTCGTCTCGAACCCCTCCATCGATTCCACCCCTCGCGTTCGACAACAACGAGCCATCGATGCCACCATTCTCCTCGTCGACAACGATGAACCAAACACAGTTTAAACCCTAGTTCACCGTCCCCCCGACCACCACAGCTATCTAAAAATTCATCGAGCATTTTTCCTATGACCCTCAACTCATCGGCTACCTTCACGCCAAAACTCGACAAACATTACCACTCCAATTGCCAGAAAATGCCAAAATTCCCAATATTGATCAACTCGACAATTACCATCAATTTCAAGTTTAAAAATTCCAATATTATTACTAAAATTCATAGATTTCAGATACGAATTCAAATATATAACTGAAGCTAGAAATTGTAATACTTGAATTTCTGATATAAAATGTTTACCACTGTAATTTCCTATTTTTAAATATAATTGCTAAATTTAAATACTGGTAACTATTTTTAAAATCTATATTACATTGTTATGATTATTCCTTCTTCAGTAATCATAGCCTGAATATGATTATTTGGGTAGATATGAATTTTCTTATGAAATTGGAAACTAGGATAAGAACAGAGAAGAAGATATGAACATATAAACATTTCACCAGTATATCATTCTATCCACATGCATTCATCCTAATCATTCATGTAAACAATGCATACCATATTACCACAACATTAATCTCACATAACAAACATAGAAATAGATTTTAACTGTTTTTAAAATGGTGTTTACTCACCTTAAAACAGAGGACAGTTTTATTACTTCCAGGCTTGAATATTTTTGATCTGGCAAACAAGCTTTTGATTTTCTGTATCTTGTCTTTAAATTTGAAATCAGTGAAGTTGTAGATCTGCTTTTGCTTAAAAGTGTTGAACTGCAGATGACTTGCAGTTGAACTTCATTTGGAAAGCAGGTTGAAGATTGAAAACTGATGTTGTATTGAATTTATTCTACTGCTTGTTTCTTTTGATTTTTCTTTGATTTTGAGTTTGGTTTTCAGTTTATATTTTAGAAGAAGAGAGGAAATATGTTTGAACTGAGAAAAATGAGGACCAGATTTCTTCTTCAACTACATTATTTATAAATTAAATTTTAAATGAAGATAATGTTGCCACTTGTTTTATTGCATGCATATACAAATGTTAATGCATGTTTCATTATCTTACAAATGTTGTTAAGATGGCTAATATGGTTACACATGTTACTTAAGTATTTTTAATAAATTTTTATTTAATTTAAATGTAAAGATAAACTTACATACTTTAATTCTCTTAATAAATAAAATTTACATATGTATAAATAAATTACTTTTAAAAGAAATTATTCTAAAACTAATTATAATTCAAATATATCTTATACATGTATTTTTATAACCTTTTAAATTTAAACACTTTAAAGAATACAAAATAAAACTTTATTTAAACTATCATTTTTAAAATAAACAATTATCTTATATTTTGAAAACAATTGAATTAATCTAAACTAACCTTTGAAAAATATTAATTTTAAAACAAAGCTTTAAATCACAATTCATGCATATATAAATTATCAATAGATTAAATTAAATTCAAAACAATCCAAATTATAACATATACATACATATATATTACAATTTGAAAATTCATCTTTTATTTAAACAAAAGATTCTCTATTCACAATATATATATCAATATATACATTATAAATAGAATCTATTTTTATTAGCTTTGAAAGATAAATTTTATCCATTTTAAATTATTAGAAAAGATCTAATATTACCAAATTAAATATTTATTAGCCTATAAAGGATTAAATTACCAAATTAAATTAAAATTAGAAAGAAAATTATCAATCCAATTAAATTATCAATACCGATTATTAAATTTAAATTGTCCAAAAACCCGGGATATCACAGGTGGTTCCCCAATGGTTTCGAAAGAGTCATAATGGAAGGTTTTTCTGGTTGTTTTGGAGGATTAAAAAGGAAAGGTTTTCTAAAGGTTTCGAAAGGCAATGTTTAATGGTTTTAAGAGAAGGATGTCTAAGGTACTAAGCTTTAGAAAAGGAAGGGTTTTCAGTGGTTTCAAAATGGTTTTGAGAATGGTTTCAAAAGGGTACTTTCAAGTGTTTCGAAAGGGTTGTGTAAAGATTTTAAATAAAGGTTTCGAATGTATCAACTAGGTAGTATAGCCTAAGTGTTTTCAAGTTAAAAAGGACTTTAACTTATTTTGGGAAGAAATTTAATTCTCATTAAATCTTATCAACATTATTTTGAGTAAAATATATATAATATGGAAAAATAGCTTCGAGTAAAGCTAAGAGTATATTTTCCTTGTATAAGTATGATTTAAAAGGTTAAATCAATATGAATAGTTTTTTCAAGGAAAAAGATGACGATTAGTTAACTGTAACGACCCGTATTATTTTGAAAAGAAGAAAATTCAAATTTTAGAATTTAATACAGTAAGAAATTAAAAATTTATGATTTTAAATAAAAATTTACTTCGAATTATAATGTAACAACCCAATATTTTGGAAATTATTTTTTTATTTGCATTTATTTCATTTTAAAATATTTTTACAGTGAAGTAGAAATTTTTCTAGAATTAATGGTATTTTGTTGAAATTTTCATGTTCTGTTTCCTATTTTTAAACAATTCTTCAATTCTTTTGCTATTTTCTCTGAATTTAAATATTTATTTCACTTCGAAAATGTTTTAAAAATCATTTTATTTCTAATTTTGTTTTATAATATTTTTAAAATGAAGTAAATAATTTTCCAAAGTCAATGGTGATTTATTTGTAATTTCTGGACACTTCTTTCAAATTTTAAGTAATTTCTATAATTCTTTTTCCATTTTCTTCAAAATAAATTATTCATTTTTATTTTATAATATTTTGTTTCAGTTGTTAGAGCTTATTTCTGAGTTTATTTTTGTTTTATTGGAATTTAAAAGAAAAAGAAATATGAAGAGTTTAAAATTGCCTAGAAACTGATGTCCTTTCACCTCCTTAAGTCTTTTCAATTGCCATAACCCCTCCTTTATGCTTTGGCCATGACTTTTACTTTTGTTTCACGTGAAAAAAACTCATTTTTCATTTCATCGTTTGACCACTTCAGATCTGAAGCAAAAGCTTTGGGTAATTGCTTCATTTTTCTTCTTTTCTTCTTATTTTCATGTCATTTTTGACTTGTTTTCTCTTGTTTTTGGATAGGCCTCTCCTTCATATCCATGGCCACCACTCCCTACATATCTTCCCTGCCATCAACACCAGCTACTCCTCTGGTCTTGACCAAGGCCGAGCCACCATGATGCCAAAACTCCAAAAAATTGCAACACGAGCCATAAAAACAATGTTGTTTGACACTACTTGTTCACCACTCCATTTTCCACCACCACCACCACCTTAGGCCGTCTCCACCACCTCTGACCAGACCACCACACACCTTTCCTTCCTCTGACCTGACCCATGTCCCTCTGGCCAAGCCACACAAGCCCATAGCCGAGCCATTTTTGTGAACAAAACCCACCTATTTTGCCTAAAACCTTCATATTCCTTTGTATACACTTCCTCCCCATATTCTACTACCTAGGCCATGCATACACATGACCATACCTGAGCCAAACTTGTTCAAACCAGAGCCAAAACCATCCCTAGGCCATGAAAAAAGAATAGAGAATGCAAGGCAAAAGATTTGGCATTCGTATCTCTTTTAGTTTAAAAGTTATTTCATTTCTAGTGTATTGAAATTTATGGTTTGCTTTGATTTTTTGTTTGGGTTGTAACACAAGATCTATAGCATTGGATTTGCTCTCCACTCAAGTCCGTAATCTTGTCATCGTGTTTTGATTTCCGTTGTGTCATTGTTTTTGTTATCTCCAGCATTTATAGGTGAGTAAATCTCACACGACTATTCACACTTATGCAATTGTGAAACGACAACAACTGAATGTGTAGAATTAAAAATGATGTTATAATTGCTTGTGATTTATTTATATGATGTTAAACTTGTTTAATTACCTGTCATCTCATCTGTTACTGTTATATATTGTATACTGTTCATTTTTATCAGTTTATCACACTGCAAGTTCCCTTTTGATTAGGTTCATTATGGGTTGAAATGATACATACCCGAACGGACTTTAGAATAGGGAAGATCGTTATGGGCTGAAATGATAAGCCTGAGCGACTTTTAATTAATTTTTATTTACTTGGGATTGTGGGTCTGAAATGATAAAACCCGAATTTTCTTTGTAAACTACGGATTGAAATGATATATTATCCGTATCACTTGACTTAGGCTAGTAAATATTATACAAACCCGTGGTTATTTTAATTTTTTTTGGAAATTTTTAAGTATTGTAAAATGTAAATAAATATGGTAAATTGATTTAAATTGTATTTTTAAAAGATTTATTAAATTGGAAATGTTTTTCTATGTTTTAAATGTAAAATGAATGGATAGAAAATGGTGATTTTAAAGTGTAACTTAAATTGGAAATTTGACTGATTTTTAAAATGGAAATTTAAGTTAATTAAATTTAAAATGAAAATTAAGTTTTAAATGGTGAAAATTGGAGATTTAAATTTAAGTGTTGAAATAAATTGTAAAAAATGAAAATGGGAATTGACACACTTGAATTTAATAAGAGAACTTTGGAAAAATTTGATTTTTATTTGTAAAATTTTCTTTATAAAACCATAAGTTAAAGATATTTAAATGAACATTTTTAATGTGGAAAAATATGATTTTTATAAGTTTAAATGATTTAAATTGAAATTTATTTATGGCTGGAATAGTATTTAAAACCTGGAAATTCAATTAATAGCACTTCAGAAATGCTATCATTTTTGGAAATGAACTAATTCTGAACTAAGTAGAATCTATAGCACATCGTAAGTGCTGTGGTTGTATAAATGAACTTAAAGACTAAAATGAACTAAGGCTATGACCGCACTTGGTAAGTGCTGTGGTGGCAGGAATAAAGGGGCTATTGTAGCACTTGCTAAGTGTTGCAATAGACTGAAATATGATTTTTGTATATAACTGAACTTTTACAACAGTTTTAAAAAGCTGTCTTTCCTGAATTGAATTAAAACCTTGAATTTGAACCCTGAACTATTACAGCAGTTCTGTAAATGTCATCTTTTCTGAACTGAACTATTTTTCCTTTAAAACAGAACTATTACATCAGTTTATAAATGCTGTCTTTGCTGAATTGAATTGTTTTCAAATATAACTTACCGCAACACTTTTTAAATGCTGTGAAAGCTGGAATTTTAATGTTTTATTGTTTTTAAGTGAATAAATAAACTCAGAAAAGGCTAAAATTTTGGGAATTGAATATTTGATTTAAAAGAATAATGACCTTGTTTTTAAATTGGTTAATCGAAGTATTTTGATTTGAAATATAAACTAATAACGATTGGTTGTTAAAGAGACCGGGATCGGATATGGACATACTCCCTATCGATACCGAAAACCACTTTGACAACTGTGTACGCGGTGGAGTTTCCATAATGAAGTAGGATGGTGATGACGATCCTAAGGTATATACGTGGACCCAACTCCCGTGAGTTGGCATAAGGTGGCTAAAATAGGAGCGATCTCGGACCAGTGAGGTAGCACCTCTTATCGGACACACTTCTTCGTTACCATTCTATTACTTTGTGATTGTTTGGGTGCACCCCTTGATTTGGGAGTGTTGTTCGAGGTGGAGCGGTAGTGGCTGCTATGTGTTTCCATCAGTCCGTGTGCGTAATTGGTATATCTACCCTGGCATTGCCTTGTGTGCCGTATCACCTACCATATCGAGCTTTACTACGAGTTGTGATTTCTCCCATAGCCTATGGAGTATCGAGGGTAGCCCCCATTTTGGGAGTATGCTAATACTGGATAGACTACTGTGACTATTACGTGTTAAGGGCTATATGGGTAACCCCTTGACGCTATTAAAAAGTATGTTTATTTTATATTAGACATTATTATAATAGCGAATATTACTACATAGTAGATAGTTTAACGGATCTTTAAAGAATGGGCGATCCCAAGCATTCTTTAAGTTATTGTACTCTTTATTACAGTTCACTTGAGTTGGTTTACATTGTATAAGTATGTATGTCCTGACTCGAGTGTTTGTGTTTTATTTACGCTCGTGTTAGCTTGAGTATTCACAGCTTTGGATTCACTTTTCTGGAGCTAGGAATCGCTAGAGTTTTTGTTTATCTAGTTATCTATCTATTTCAGTTTCGGTTATTCTATTTCAGCTTTTGTATTAGAGACTTATGTATTTGGGATTTCTATTGTACTTGTTTCAGAACTGTATTGGTTTTCAGACTATGTATTTTGTATCTGCTTTTGAGACTCTGTATTGTAGTGGCTTCATGAACCACTATTTATTTTATTTCTGCTACGAGTTATTCTAGTATTTCTGTGTCTGTGATTCTGTGAATGATTTTATTTGCTCCAAATTTAATTACAATCTGTTATTTTGCATTATTCAAGTCTGACATGTGTGTATTACTGTCGATTTGAATGGTCTAAAATAGTGGGTCATTACATATAACATCTGATTTTGATTTAATAAAGTGACAACTATTTTATGTGATTTCAAATGTATGGTTTAATAAAAGTTCTATTGGATAGATTTGATATTGTGTAAAGCATGAAATAAAATTTATGATTAACTGGAACTAGGTTTTAATTGTAAATTAACTTCTAATCTATTTGTAAACAATAAATGTATAATTATGTATTCAAACTTATTTAAAATTTTGTCTTGGTTTTGCTCATCTTACATATCAACCTATTGAAATTAATTTGTTAATAAAATTTAGTATAATTGGATTTTACATAAAAGGAAAGATATAAATTTTAATTTAATAAGACTTAATTAGTTAAACGATTCAGAAATTGAGAAAATTGATGATTTAATACTGCATTAGTTAATATTAGCATTTTAATTAAGGAACAAGAAAGTTTGAACCAATGAATATTCAATTATATTAATTTGAAATATAGTTTATTTTGAAATTAATTAAAGGTGAATTTTTTTGAATGTAATAAACTAAAATCTACCATTTAAAACAAACAATAGAATTTTATGACGGAAGTTTGATATTTTCTATGCATCCATCTAGACATAGCAAATGGCAAATTTTCATCGAATAATATAGATGTCTTATCAGTCGCTAGAAATTCAGTTTAAATTAGTTAATAACAGTTGAATTTAGAAGTGTTCCGAAACCTAAATATGTCAACAAGAGAAAATTTATTTAGAACACTCTGAATAAGACTGCTTAATCCGTTTCGCAAAATTCGAACGTTTCTAGCTCCGTTTGGATTTTTTCGTACTGGATAGGAACGTATATCAGTGTCAGTGTAACAACCCGAAAATTTTAGTTTTATAACGTAATTAAATGAAAATTGGATATTTGAAATACGTCTATTTTAATATAGCAAATGGTAAATTTTCATCAGAAAATATGCAAGTAAATTTTATTGTGTAATTCTATTTAAATTTCAATCAGTTAAAATTGATGGTAACAAAATATTTTCCAAAACTAAATATTTTTCTACAATAAATTTGTAAATCATCTTATGAGTGAGACATCATCTTTCGTTTCTCAAAATTTGGACTGTTATTGCTTCGTCGATCTTATTTTCGACGAAATAACAGCATTTTCGTACCGATATCGACTTTTGATCGAATGATTGTACCACTAATATCTGTAACGACCCTAAACTTTTATTGATTTTTATTTGTTAAATTAATTGAAATTTTGTGAAATTTTAAAACAATAAAATTTGAAAATAAAAATTTACTATTTGGAATACGTCTATTTTAATATAGCAATTGGTAAATTTTCATCTGATAATATTAAAGTTTATTTTCCGGTAAAATTTCATTTCAAAACAAACCGGTTAATAACAGTGAATTTAAAAGTTTTCCGAAACCAAAATATGTCAACAGGAGAAAATTTATTCAGATCATTCTGAATCAGACTGCGAAATTCGTTTTTCCAAATTTGGACTTCTACTGCTCCGTTTATCTTAATTCTGGCCAAATAGCAGCATTTCTGGTACCGATTATCGACTTTTGATCGGATGATCGTACCACTAATATTTGTATACCGTTTTGATCGTCACGTCATGCTGATCTCCATGGTATATTCATTTGCTTGTTTCGGCATCCGATGGACAACGGAATCTGTAAAACAGTTCACCGTATCGGTACCATCAATTGTGACCGTTAGCTTTTCTTTGCGGTTTCAAATTTGAACGTGAATTCCAAAATAATAAATTGATTTAATAGCTTATCAATCAGAGTACAGCTGTTGCAATTCCATGCCATTTCAAAAGTTTATAACGTACAAAAACTCTACGTTTATTTCGCACATCTATCTTTATTTCTTTATATTTTACCCTGCATAAAATATTTTCTAAAACTTATATTCACATCCGCATTTTTCCTCTTCCTCAAATCTTGTTTCTTTCTCTCCTCTTCCAACCTCTGCCTACAAAGCGACCCTCCACCACAAACCTTTCTCCATCCCATCACCGTTCACCACATCTCCCCCTTGATCGGCCATCACCGAAGTTCCCACCACCCTAACGCACCATCCACTGACCGATCCTCTTCCTTGCCGGAAACCACCATGAGCAGCCAACCCACGTCTTCATTTTTCACCTTACGACCGAGCCACCTGCCTGTTGCCTGCCGAGACTACCCACCTTGTATCTCCACCGCGTGGCAAGCAAGCCTGACCACTTTCCCTAGCCTTCACCGCCGAGAGATCCACATGCTTCCCCCTCTTCGCCATCTCCCAGCCTTCCACGGCCATGCAGTCAATTCCCCTCCCCTGCCTTCACGTGAGCATCACCACGTTCGTCCCATCACCCTATCCTCCACACCACTCTCTCCGGTACCGTGCCGTGAGTTTTTCTTCCTTTCCCATCACCTCACTCCGGCCTCGTCATCCGCGCAATCACCATCCCACAGCACTTGCTTTATAGACGAGCGCAACCCTGTTGCCAAGACTGCTGGCCAAGTTCTATCTTCTCATCTTCCCTTGTAAGCTTTGTATTTTTTGCTCGTTATATAAGATTCGAATTTGCTTTGATGTATATTGATATAATACACTCTGTTATCCATGCAAGTATAACCCAGTTTGCTTGTATATATATTTATATAGATTAAATGTAATATGTATGTTGCCTATTTTGGGACCCTGGTATTGTTGCTTTCTTATCTGTTTTATGCGATACATATATAGATATAATCCTACCGTGCTTCGCTTTATGTATAAAGATTTTGAAATGATATTATAAGACATACGCATACACTTTATATATAGCTGTTTCCAAAATATTTATATAGATATGACTTGTAGTATAAAGTTAACTAATATATAATTTTAACTAAAGACTATGGTATAATATAACTACATGTCTACAGCTATATTTTTCTGTTTTGAACCTGTCTAGATTAAAAGAACAATATATAGATTTTTTTTTTCTTTTCCAGGCTATTTCAAAGACTGACTTTAATTACATTTTTATATGAGTTTGGTTTTGAAACGTATGTATTAGTCTATATATATATGTTATATCATATTGTATAGATATACAATATTTAGTACCATGTATTTTATTTATAAAACAGATGTTTTGCTGGTTGTATATCAAGTTCCCATATTTTCGAGGTTACAATATTAGTTTTAGATATCGTATGAAAATATCTACATTTTTGAACCTGACTGCTGCTATGATTTGTTGCCATTCCCCTTCTTTAATTCATACTCAATAGTTTATATATATACTTTGATATGAAAGCTTTGAAGTTTTGTTACCTATATGAAAGTGCACAGGTCACTAGCTATTTGCATACCATATAT
Organism: Allium fistulosum; assembly: GCA_030737815.1. Classification (NCBI taxonomy): domain Eukaryota; kingdom Viridiplantae; phylum Streptophyta; class Magnoliopsida; order Asparagales; family Amaryllidaceae; genus Allium; species Allium fistulosum. Next base: position 185,170,138 of record CM060902.1, on the reverse strand, counting down.
ATTTGTTATTATATTATGGTTATTTAAGTCTGCATTTCATAAGTTGGATACGCATATAGTTGTTTGCATATATATATAGCATGTTAAGTTATCTATCTGATTTAATGATATATGTGTGTAAGTTATATCTTGCCTAAGTTATGTTTTATAGTATATATAAGATTGAGGTTGGAATAGATTTTTGTAACAAATTTTAAAACATATATTTGGAAAAGAAATATATATATATAGACGTGTATATATGAAATTTTAAAAAGAATGTAATATATATGTGTTGATTTTGATATATGTGTTTTGGTTAAAACAATGATTTGAAATATATATACATTTAGTTAATATGTGGTTGAATTTATGTGTAAACAAATATAATGTATTTATCTTATTTTAATATATACGTTTGGACTTAGGATATGACTTAATATATATATATATATACACGCATATGTCGCTCGTACCAATTATCTTCATCGATCCTGTTCTGACTTGATTTCGTCAACTCCTATCTATCAGCTTTGATCATTGAATCGTGTCCATCTTGCTTTGCCTTGGAATACGTAGCTTGTTCTGTTGTCAAACTCCTCTAACCTCGAAAGGTGAGCAATCACTCACGATTAACGTTCTTTTATTATTTAAATGTGATTTCATTTGAAATAGCAATTGAAATATGCTGCTGTAGTTATTTAAATTGTTATATATGCTATTATCTGTAACTGTTCACCTGTGACATCTGACACCAGTATCTAGTATTATATGCCTGTTATTACTATTATCTGTAACTGTTCACCTGTGACATCAGACACCAGTATCTAGTATTATATGCCTGTTATTACTATTATTTGTATCTGTTCACCTGTGACATCTGACACCAGTGTCTAGTATTATATGCCTGTTATTACTATTATTTGTATCTGTTCACCTGTGACATCTGACACCAGTATCTAATATTATATGCCTGTTATTTCTATTATTTGTATCTGTTCACCTGTGACATCTGACACCCGTATCTGTTATTTTTATTGATGATATATGCCTGTTGTTGTATTTTATATTATCTGTTATCACTCTGCAAGTTCCCTATTAGTATAGAATTCACTATGGGTTGAAATGATACATACCCGAACGGACTTTAGAATAGGAGAAAATCGTTATGGGTTGAAATGATAAACCCAAGCGATTTTCATTTGAATTGAAATTGGGATCACGGGTTGAAATGATATCTACCCGTATAAATTTAAATTACGGATTGAAATGATAAATGTCCGTATCACTTAACCATATGATAGATATATATACAGACACCGTTGGTCCATATATAAGTATTTTGAAAATAAATTCTATGATTTTGGAAAGAAATATATGGTTTTAATAAATGTTGATTCTTAATTTATTTTATATAAATGGTAATGATATATATGGATTTAATAATAATATTGAATTTAAATTAAGATTGATTTAATATATAAAATATAGTTAAGAATTTAAATGTATATTTCAAAATAGGTTTCGATAATAATTTGAATAAGTTAAGGTTGGGAAGATAATTTGAATTTAGTTGAAATTGTATTCAATAAAGAATTTCATTTAATTAAACCGATTTGAAACTTATTGAAATTGAGATTTAAGATATGATTTATAACTTGGGTTTGATTTAAGTAATTTAATGAATATTTCTTGTTTAAATAAATTTAAGGAAATATTTGGTAAAAATGTAACTTAAGGCTAGTTAAATGATATTGAATCTATTAAGTGGATATTCCCTGATTAAATAATAATAAAGTTAAATCAAGAGCTATATGAAACTGTTAAATTTAACTTTGAAAATGTTGAATATTAAAGCTTTGAAATATATTGAAAATTTAAATGATCTATTTAGAATTGAATTGAATTGATAAATTGAGCTTTGAAAAAAATTGAATTTGGAATTTGAGTTGATTTGAAGCAATTTGTGAGACTTGGGGAAATTATAAATATTGTACTTTTAAATTATTTAACCTATATATATACTATTTTGGAAAATAGATATATTTGAAATGATATTTTGGTTGAAGTATAAATTAATTTGGAATGACCACGGTGTTATAATGTATATTTCCACCTTGTAGATAGTTCTGAAGATCCTTAGAGGATGGTTATCCCAAACATCCTTTAAGTTACTTATATTTCAGTTGATATTTCACTTGAGTTGGATTTATTTATATAAGAATGTTAATCCTGACTCGAGTGTTTTGTGTTTTGCTTTACGCTCGGGTCAGACTGAGTGATACAACATTTGAGACTCACCTTTGGAGTTTGGAGCTTCGTTTGGAGATCCAACTTTTGATTCAGCTTCCAGCTTTCCAGTTGATTCGTTCACAGAAGTCATCTGTTTGGATTGGAGACTTCACTGTATTTGAGATATTCTGTTGTATTTTATTTCTAACTCTGATGTTTATATAGTAGCTTCATGAACTACTATTTTATCTATTCCGCTGCGTATTATTGTATTACTCTGTGTCTGTGATTCTGTGATTGATTTATTTACTGCATATGCTGAGTTTTGAAAAATTTAAATTAACAATCTGATATTTTGAATTATTCAATTCTGACATGTGTGGATTTATTGTCGATTTGAATGGTCCAAAATACCGGGTCGTTACAGTTGGTATCAGAGCTTTGGCTCTAGGCAAAGCTTAGCATATATAGTAAATTTATTTACAGAATCACTTTCGTTCGAGTTAAATCTCTTCCTTTTGACTCGATTTCCTTTGAACTTTGGAACGTTCCTTACGGTTCCAAAATTCATTCTTGTCTCTCTCTATTGGTATTCTTTTGATTCTGGAGTATCCCATAACTCCACTTCAAATGATCTCTATAAGAATAGGCAATCCCGCCGATCTTTGAATGTTTTGTAAAGGGGTGAAACTCCTTTACAATTGGCATTGAATCACCGAAGATTTATATATCACTCGGTTTATATGCTGCTATCTCTTGATATGCCGAATTCTATCTCTTGCGATCGAATGTCGATTTGCCTTAGATTTCCGCATCGATTATATTCTTGAAGTCACGGTTGACCCGGTTAAGGTCGCCCGTGATTTATATAAGTGTATCCATCTACTGTTTTGTAATTAATTATCTCATTTTCGTTCGAACTTATCTTCGAATCAGAATCCTATTTGATTAGAATCCCTCTAATTTGAATTTCTATCTTTGTTTTGAAATCCATTCTTGAATCATCCTTTGAAAATCGGGTTTGTTTGTATTTTAGAAATTGCTTTCTAAACCAAAATTATTATTTTGATAAGTATGATTTTATTTTATATATAAAAGTGAAATGTTTTTTTTATAGAGATTATAAACCCTTTAAAATAAGAATTTGAGGTTTCGAAAGGATTTGTAATTTTGAAAAAAACTATATAAGAAATTTGATTTATCTAAAAATGATTTATGACTGAAGGATTTTAAATTTGAAATTCGAGAATTGAACTCCAGTATTTTGAAATTGGTTTTAAGATTTTGAAATATATTATAATAGTATGATTTAAAAATATTTTCTGAATAAGAAATGTTTCAATGATTGTAATGAGTTTCGAAGAAATTTCAAAAGAAGTTTGAGTAAATAGAAGTCCAGAACTCACTTATGTCGCTGGAAAATAATTTCGGTGATGAGTGCACGCATCATCGACATTGATTTTCGAGTTTCAGAGTGAGGGAAAGGCCACTTTAGTAGCATTGCTACGCGAGTGATTTTGCGAAACCATTTTGATTTCAAATTCCGAAGTAAGATTTGATATTCGAAAGATATATGTATATATATATTTGAAATGATTTGAAGTAAGCCGGTGTTCAATCCTCGAGTTTCGGATTTGATATAACCCTATCTATTAAAATTGATTTACTGATTTGTTGCTGATTTCCAACTCTTGAATTTGAAAATGATTTCTTCAACTATTTTGAAGGTTCGAGCACTTCCAAATCCAGGTTAACTTTTCAAAGCTAAGAAATTTTGAAAAGTATAAATTATTTGATAAAGTACATAAATTTGTTTCGAATGTTTAAGTATGAAGTAATATGATTTAAATAAGTTGAAACTGTTTTGTTAAGTAAATGAATAAGGCTATTTTGAATTTTTTTTTATATATACGAAATTTAGATTTGAAATGTTTTGGAAAGAATTTGATCTTCAAAATATTTGAATAAAGTTTAGTTAAATGTTTTAACTTAGTAACATCTTTATGAAACTATATATTTAACAAGTTGGAAAAAATATATAAGTTGTACGTATGGTGTTTTATTTGCATAATTAATTTGATCCAAGTTTGAGTACACAAGTTCGAGGTGGATTACACCATTTCGTGTTAGGATTTTCATTCGATTCTTGATGGCGAATATTTGATACGGATTTTGGGCTTGATTCTAGAATTCTCTATCGTAGTATATGGCTATGCAAGGAGACTGATGGCTTCTAGTCGAGAAACCATATCGAAATCCGCATTAGGGAAGTCGAATGGACAATACTAGTTCGAAAGCGAACTTGTGTGATCAAGCGAGCGATCAAATGTAGTTTTGCGAAATGATGACGTATGTACATCTTATATCCTAATATCATTTATATATTTTGACGCTGAAATTGAAAGCTGTCGAGTTAGAATATCTTTGCTTACTAAAAGAAAATTTCAATTTAAATTACAAAGATATATAACCCATAAAAGCAAAGATATTCAATCCCATATGGCTCTTCATACAGCGAAATTTATTTTGAAAAATTTGATCCTTATATAAGATAGACCTTATGTAGGTATAAGATGATTTTGAAAACATTTGATTTTGGAATGAATTGGCTGACTTAAATTATATTGATTTGGAAATTTGGATTTATTTTCTAAATCTATTATTTTGGAAACTTTGAGACTAAAGATGTATAATTTGAGAAGAAATAATTTGGTGAAATTGTATATGATTTTGAAATTGAAATGATATTGAAACAAATTGAAATTTGAGAACCTTATGTTACTAAACACTTGATTTGGAAGTTGTCGAACTTATATAAAATTGATTTGTATGAGTATGAAATTGATTCGAAAACTATAGATTTGAAAAGGTACTCAATTTGAAAGTGAAATCTCATATATAATGGATATTATATAAGTACGATATTTGAAAGTGATTTGAAAAAGGTACTATATGATACATATTTTCGAAGTAAAGATATGGAAAGTGCCTTCTGCTTGATATCCGATTTGTGGCCACATCTTGGATTCATTCTATCGATATTATTCTCTCTGATTTTTGGTTTTCCGGATATGATACTCGAGTGTCCTTCGAATTCCATGGCGTTACCCATGGTCTTACGAACTCGACTGCATAGCGTAATTCGTAAGGCAGAGATTGCTTAAAAGGTACGGATGTTTCCTGGGGGATCTAGGCGTAACCATTGTGTATCTGCGATCTATGGTCGTGTTAGTGGCGTAATCCGCAAGGCAGAGATTGCTTACGGGGTATGGATGTTTCCTGAGGGATCCAGGCGTAACCATTTTTATGTATCCTGCGGTCCACCGTTTTGTTGCATGGCGAAATTCGCAAGGCAGTGAATGCTTAAAAGGTACGGATGTTTCCTGGGGGACCCAGGCGTAACCATTGTGTATCTGCGATCCATGATTTGATTCGTTTTTTTGATTGGATTGTACTTTCCATATCTGTTTTTAAAAGTTTTTCCAGTATTTTCACTGGGTGTTGAAACAAGTCTACTAAGTACCTGGAGAATTCTAGTTTTGCGACTGATCAACGCACTACCAGAGTCTACAGGAACAAGGATAAACTTGTTGAAACATCGAGTTATAAAAGTATTTTCGAAAGGAAATTTGTTTCGACTATAAAGGTATTTTATTATAAAAGTATTTCCAACAAAGAAATTTTGAATTAATATTTGAAATTGAAATCCTAATGGTTTGAATAAATTATTCATGCCCGATACTAATCTTTTGAATCTATCTTATCTGCTTTGCTTTATTTATTCACCTATATTCTGTTTTTCCAAGTCCCTCTTTTCCTTGTTGACTATATCCCTTTAAATATTGTTTATTTATATACTATATGGTTTAATAGAAATTTTAGTGTTATAAATATTTTGAGTTATTAATTAAATACAACATATTTAAAGAAATGATTATTGATTTCTTAATAATATTTGAAAAGTATCTTGAGATAAATTAATAAATTATGAATTTAATGTTTTCAAATAGCTTCTTTGAAAAAAAAAGTAATAATGTAAATAATTGTTTTCAAGTAGTTTTCATACCTTTATAAAGGTGTTATTTAAACATTAATGGTATTTTAAAAGGAAGCAAGAAATTTTACAAATGGGTTTTGGAAGATATTAAAGTATTAAAGACAATTGAATTGTAAATGAAGTTTTCAAATGAATATTTCAAGTAAAATTTATATATAGTTTCAAATTAATTGTTTAATCTTGTCTTTTAACCTACCTTTTCTGCCTGGTTGTTCTATTCTCCTACCTCCTCTTTTCGGGGACGAAAAGTTTTGAGTGGGGGAGAGTGTAACGACCCTAAACTTTTATTGATTTTTATTTGTTAAATTAATTGAAATTTTGTGAAATTTTAAAACAATAAAATTTGAAAATAAAAATTTACTATTTGGAATACGTCTATTTTTATATAGCAATTGGTAAATTTTCATCTGATAATATTAAAGTTTATTTTCCGGTAAAATTTCATTTCAAAACAAACCGGTTAATAACAGTGAATTTAAAAGTTTTCCGAAACCAAAATATGTCAACAGGAGAAAATTTATTCAGATCATTCTGAATCAGACTGCGAAATTCGTTTTTCCAAATTTGGACTTCTACTACTCCGTTTATCTTAATTCTGGCCAAATAGCAGCATTTCTGGTACCGATTATCGACTTTTGATCGGATGATCGTACCACTAATATTTGTATACCGTTTTGATCGTCACGTCATGCTGATCTCCATGGTATATTCATTTGCTTGTTTCGGCATCTGATGGACAACGGAATCTGTAAAACAGTTCACCGTATCGGTACCATCAATTGTGACCGTTAGCTTTTCTTTGCGGTTTCAAATTTGAACGTGAATTCCAAAATAATAAATTGATTTAATAGCTTATCAATCAGAGTACAGCTGTTGCAATTCCATGCCATTTCAAAAGTTTATAACGTACAAAAACTCTATGTTTATTTCGCACATCTATCTTTATTTCTTTATATTTTACCCTGCATAAAATATTTTCTAAAACTTATATTCAGATCCGCATTTTTCCTCTTCCTCAAATCTCGTTTCTTTCTCTCCTCTTCCAACCTCTGCCTACAAAGCGAACCTCCACCACAAACCTTTCTCCATCCCATCACCGTTCACCACATCTCCCCCTTGATCGGCCATCACCGAAGTTCCCACCACCCTAACGCACCATCCACTGACCGATCCTCTTCCTTGCCGGAAACCACCATGAGCAGCCAACCCACGACTTCATTTTTCACCTTACGACCGAGCCACCTGCCTGTTGCCTGCCGAGACTACCCACCTTGTATCTCCACCGCGTGGCAAGCAAGCCTGACCACTTTCCCTAGCCTTCACCGCCGAGAGATCCACATGCTTCCCCCTCTTCGCCATCTCCCAGCCTTCCACGGCCATGCAGTCAATTCCCCTCCCCTGCCTTCACGTGAGCATCACCACGTTCGTCCCATCACCCTATCCTCCACACCACTCTCTCCGATACCGTGCCGTGAGTTTTTCTTCCTTTCCCATCACCTCACTCCGGCCTCGTCATCCGCGCAATCACCATCCCACAGCACTTGCTTTATAGACGAGCGCAACCCTGTTGCCAAGACTGCTGGCCAAGTTCTATCTTCTCATCTTCCCTTGTAAGCTTTGTATTTTTTGCTCGTTATATAAGATTCGAATTTGCTTTGATGTATATTGATATAATACACTCTGTTATCCATGCAAGTATAACCCAGTTTGCTTGTATATATATTTATATAGATTAAATGTAATATGTATGTTGCCTATTTTGGGACCCTGGTATTGTTGCTTTCTTATCTGTTTTATGCGATACATATATAGATATAATCCTACCGTGCTTCGCTTTATGTATAAAGATTTTGAAATGATATTATAAGACATACGCATACACTTTATATATAGCTGTTTCCAAAATATTTATATAGATATGACTTGTAGTATAAAGTTAACTTATATATAATTTTAACTAAAGACTATGGTATAATATAACTACATGTCTACAGCTATATTTTTCTGTTTTGAACCTGTCTAGATTAAAAGAACAATATATAGATTTTTTTTTTCTTTTCCAGGCTATTTCAAAGACTGACTTTAATTACATTTTTATATGAGTTTGGTTTTGAAACGTATGTATTAGTCTATATATATAAGTTATATCATATTGTATAGATATACAATATTTAGTACCATGTATTTTATTTATAAAACAGATGTTTTGCTGGTTGTATATCAAGTTCCCATATTTTCGAGGTTACAATATGAGTTTTAGATATCGTATGAAAATATCTACATTTTTGAACCTGACTGCTGCTATGATTTGTTGCCATTCCCCTTCTTTAATTCATACTCAATAGTTTATATATATACTTTGATATGAAAGCTTTGAAATTTTGTTACCTATATGAAAGTGCACAGGTCACTAGCTATTTGCATACCATATATATTTGTTATTATATTATGGTTATTTAAGTCTGCATTTCATAAGTTGGATACGCATATAGTTGTTTGCATATATATATATAGCATGTTAAGTTATCTATCTGATTTAATGATATATGTGTGTAAGTTATATCTTGCCTAAGTTATGTTTTATTGTATATATATATAAGATTGAGGTTGGAATAGATTTTTGTAACAAATTTTAAAACATATATTTGGAAAAGAAATATATATATAGACGTGTATATATGAAATTTTAAAAAGAATGTAATATATATGTGTTGATTTTGATATATGTGTTTTGGTTAAAACAATGATTTGAAATATATATACATTTAGTTAATATGTGGTTGAATTTATGTGTAAACAAATATAATGTATTTATCTTATTTTAATATATACGTTTGGACTTAGGATATGACTTAATATATATATATATATACACGCATATGTCGCTCGTACCAATTATCTTCATCGATCCTGTTCTGACTTGATTTCGTCAACTCCTATCTATCAGCTTTGATCATTGAATCGTGTCCATCTTGCTTTGCCTTGGAATACGTAGCTTGTTCTGTTGTCAAACTCCTCTAACCTCGAAAGGTGAGCAATCACTCACGACTAACGTTCTTTTATTATTTAAATGTGATTTCATTTGAAATAGCAATTGAAATATGCTGCTGTAGTTATTTAAATTGTTTTATATGCTATTATCTGTAACTGTTCACCTGTGACATCTGACACCAGTATCTAGTATTATATGCCTGTTATTACTATTATCTGTAACTGTTCACCTGTGACATCAGACACCAGTATCTAGTATTATATGCCTGTTATTACTATTATTTGTATCTGTTCACCTGTGACATCTGACACCAGTGTCTAGTATTATATGCCTGTTATTACTATTATTTGTATCTGTTCACCTGTGACATCTGACACCAGTATCTAATATTATATGCCTGTTATTTCTATTATTTGTATCTGGTCACCTGTGACATCTGACACCCGTATCTGTTATTTTTATTGATGATATATGCCTGTTGTTGTATTTTATATTATCTGTTATCACTCTGCAAGTTCCCTATTAGTATAGAATTCACTATGGGTTGAAATGATACATACCCGAACGGACTTTAGAATAGGAGAAAATCGTTATGGGTTGAAATGATAAACCCAAGCGATTTTCATTTGAATTGAAATTGGGATCACGGGTTGAAATGATATCTACCCGTATAAATTTAAATTACGGATTGAAATGATAAATGTCCGTATCACTTAACCATATGATAGATATATATACAGACACCGTTGGTCCATATATAAGTATTTTGAAAATAAATTCTATGATTTTGGAAAGAAATATATGGTTTTAATAAATGTTGATTCTTAATTTATTTTATATAAATGGTAATGATATATATGGATTTAATAATAATATTGAATTTAAATTAAGATTGATTTAATATATAAAATATAGTTAAGAATTTAAATGTATATTTCAAAATAGGTTTCGATAATAATTTGAATAAGTTAAGGTTGGGAAGATAATTTGAATTTAGTTGAAATTGTATTCAATAAAGAATTTCATTTAATTAAACCGATTTGAAACTTATTGAAATTGAGATTTAAGATATGATTTATAACTTGGGTTTGATTTAAGTAATTTAATGAATATTTCTTGTTTAAATAAATTTAAGGAAATATTTGGTAAAAATGTAACTTAAGGCTAGTTAAATGATATTGAATCTATTAAGTGGATATTCCCTGATTAAATAATAATAAAGTTAAATCAAGAGCTATATGAAACTGTTAAATTTAACTTTGAAAATGTTGAATATTAAAGCTTTGAAATATATTGAAAATTTAAATGATCTATTTAGAATTGAATTGAATTGATAAATTGAGCTTTGAAAAAAATTGAATTTGGAATTTGAGTTGATTTGAAGCAATTTGTGAGACTTGGGGAAATTATAAATATTGTACTTTTAAATTATTTAACCTATATATATACTATTTTGGAAAATAGATATATTTGAAATGAAATGATATTTTGGTTGAAGTATAAATTAATTTGGAATGACCACGGTGTTATAATGTATATTTCCACCTTGTAGATAGTTCTGAAGATCCTTAGAGGATGGTTATCCCAAACATCCTTTAAGTTACTTATATTTCAGTTGATATTTCACTTGAGTTGGATTTATTTATATAAGAATGTTAATCATGACTCGAGTGTTTTGTGTTTTGCTTTACGCTCGGGTCAGACTGAGTGATACAGCATTTGAGACTCACCTTTGGAGTTTGGAGCTTCGTTTGGAGATCCAACTTTTGATTCAGCTTCCAGCTTTCCAGTTGATTCGTTCACAGAAGTCATCTGTTTGGATTGGAGACTTCACTGTATTTGAGATATTCTGTTGTATTTTATTTCTAACTCTGATGTTTATATAGTAGCTTCATGAACTACTATTTTATCTATTCCGCTGCGTATTATTGTATTACTCTGTGTCTGTGATTCTGTGATTGATTTATTTACTGCATATGCTGAGTTTTGAAAAATTTAAATTAACAATCTGATATTTTGAATTATTCAATTCTGACATGTGTGGATTTATTGTCGATTTGAATGGTCCAAAATACCGGGTCGTTACAGTTGGTATCAGAGCTTTGGCTCTAGGCAAAGCTTAGCATATATAGTAAATTTATTTACAGAATCACTTTCGTTCGAGTTAAATCTCTTCCTTTTGACTCGATTTCCTTTGAACTTTGGAACGTTCCCTACGGTTCCAAAATTCATTCTTGTCTCTCTCTATTGGTATTCTTTTGATTCTGGAGTATCCCATAACTCCACTTCGAATGATCTCTATAAGAATAGGCAATCCCGCCGATCTTTGAATGTTTTGTAAAGGGGTGAAACTCCTTTACAATTGGCATTGAATCACCGAAGATTTATATATCACTCGGTTTAGATGTTGCTATCTCTTGATATGCCGAATTCTATCTCTTGCGATCGAATGTCGATTTGCCTTAGATTTCCGCATCGATTATATTCTTGAAGTCACGGTTGACCCGGTTAAGGTCGCCCGCGATTTATATAAGTGTATCCATCTACTGCTTTGTAATTAATTATCTCATTTTCGTTCGAACTTATCTTCGAATCAGAATCCTATTTGATTAGAATCCCTCTAATTTGAATTTCTATCTTTGTTTTGAAATCCATTCTTGAATCATCCTTTGAAAATCGGGTTTGTTTGTATTTTAGAAATTGCTTTCTAAACCAAAATTATTATTTTGATAAGTATGATTTTATTTTATATATAAAAGTGAAATGTTTTTTTTATAGAGATTATAAACCCTTTAAAATAAGAATTTAAGGTTTCGAAAGGATTTGTAATTTTGAAAAAAACTATATAAGAAATTTGATTTATCTAAAAATGATTTATGACTGAAGGATTTTAAATTTGAAATTCGAGAATTGAACTCCAGTATTTTGAAATTGGTTTTAAGATTTTGAAATATATTATAATAGTATGATTTAAAAATATTTTCCGAATAAGAAATGTTTCAATGATTGTAATGAGTTTCGAAGAAATTTCAAAAGAAGTTTGAGTAAATAGAAGTCCAGAACTAACTTATGTCGCTGGAAAATAATTTCGGTGATGAGTGCACGCATCATCGACATTGATTTTCGAGTTTCAGAGTGAGGGAAAGGCCACTTTAGTAGCATTGCTACGCGAGTGATTTTGCGAAACCATTTTGATTTCAAATTCCGAAGTAAGATTTGATATTCGAAAGATATATGTATATATATATTTGAAATGATTTGAAGTAAGCCGGTGTTCAATCCTCGAGTTTCGGATTTGATATAACCCTATCTATTAAAATTGATTTACTGATTTGTTGCTGATTTCCAACTCTTGAATTTGAAAATGATTTCTTCAACTATTTTGAAGGTTCGAGCACTTCCAAATCCAGGTTAACTTTTCGAAGCTAAGAAATTTTGAAAAGTATAAATTATTTGATAAAGTACATAAATTTGTTTCGAATGTTTAAGTATGAAGTAATATGATTTAAATAAGTTGAAACTGTTTTGTTAAGTAAATGAATAAGGCTATTTTGAATTTTTTTTTATATATACGAAATTTAGATTTGAAATGTTTTGGAAAGAATTTGATCTTCAAAATATTTGAATAAAGTTTAGTTAAATGTTTTAACTTAGTAACATCTTTACGAAACTATATATTTAACAAGTTGGAAAAAATATATAAGTTGTACGTATGGTGTTTTATTTGCATAATTAATTTGATCCAAGTTTGAGTACACAAGTTCGAGGTGGATTACACCATTTCGTGTTAGGATTTTCATTCGATTCTTGATGGCGAATATTTGATACGGATTTTGGGCTTGATTCTAGAATTCTCTATCGTAGTATATGGCTATGCAAGGAGACTGATGGCTTCTAGTCGAGAAACCATATCGAAATCCGCATTAGGGAAGTCGAATGGACAATACTAGTTCGAAAGCGAACTTGTGTGATCAAGCGAGCGATCAAATGTAGTTTTGCGAAATGATGACGTATGTACATCTTATATCCTAATATCATTTATATATTTTGACGCTGAAATTGAAAGCTGTCGAGTTAGAATATCTTTGCTTACTAAAAGAAAATTCCAATTTAAATTACAAAGATATATAACCCATAAAAGCAAAGATATTCAATCCCATATGGCTCTTCATACAGCGAAATTTATTTTGAAAAATTTGATCCTTATATAAGATAGACCTTATGTAGGTATAAGATGATTTTGAAAACATTTGATTTTGGAATGAATTGGCTGACTTAAATTATATTGATTTGGAAATTTGGATTTATTTTCTAAATCTATTATTTTGGAAACTTTGAGACTAAAGATGTATAATTTGAGAAGAAATAATTTGGTGAAATTGTATATGATTTTGAAATTGAAATGATATTGAAACAAATTGAAATTTGAGAACCTTATGTTACTAAACACTTGATTTGGAAGTTGTCGAACTTATATAAAATTGATTTGTATGAGTATGAAATTGATTCGAAAACTATAGATTTGAAAAGGTACTCAATTTGAAAGTGAAATCTCATATATAATGGATATTATATAAGTACGATATTTGAAAGTGATTTGAAAAAGGTACTATATGATACATATTTTCGAAGTAAAGATATGGAAAGTGCCTTCTGCTTGATATCCGATTTGTGGCCACATCTTGGATTCATTCTATCGATATTATTCTCTCTGATTTTTGGTTTTCCGGATATGATACTCGAGTGTCCTTCGAATTCCATGGCGTTACCCATGGTCTTACGAACTCGACTGCATAGCGTAATTCGTAAGGCAGAGATTGCTTAAAAGGTACGGATGTTTCCTGGGGGATCCAGGCGTAACCATTGTGTATCTGTGATCTATGGTCGTGTTAGTGGCGTAATCCGCAAGGCAGAGATTGCTTACGGGGTATGGATGTTTCCTGGGGGATCCAGGCGTAACCATTTTTATGTATCCTGCGGTCCACCGTTTTGTTGCATGGCGAAATTCGCAAGGCAGTGAATGCTTAGAAGGTACGGATGTTTCCTGGGGGACCCAGGCGTAACCATTGTGTATCTGCGATCCATGATTTGATTCGTTTTTTTGATTGGATTGTACTTTCCATATCTGTTTTTAAAAGTTTTTCCAGTATTTTCACTGGGTGTTGAAACAAGTCTACTAAGTACCTGGAGAATTCTAGTTTTGCGCCTGATCAACGCACTACCAGAGTCTACAGGAACAAGGATAAACTTGTTGAAACATCGAGTTATAAAAGTATTTTCGAAAGGAAATTTGTTTCGACTATAAATGTATTTTATTATAAAAGTATTTCCAACAAAGAAATTTTGAATTAATATTTGAAATTGAAATTCTAATGGTTTGAATAAATTATTCATGCCCGATACTAATCTTTTGAATCTATCTTATCTGCTTAGCTTTATTTATTCACCTATATTCTGTTTTTCCAAGTCCCTCTTTTCCTTGTTGACTATATCCCTTTAAATATTGTTTATTTATATACTATATGGTTTAATAGAAATTTTAGTGTTATAAATATTTTGAGTTATTAATTAAATACAACATATTTAAAGAAATGATTATTGATTTCTTAATAATATTTGAAAAGTATCTTGAGATAAATTAATAAATTATGAATTTAATGTTTTCAAATAGCTTCTTTGAAAAAAAAAGTAATAATGTAAATAATTGTTTTCAAGTAGTTTTCATACCTTTATAAAGGTGTTATTTAAACATTAATGGTATTTTAAAAGGAAGCAAGAAATTTTACAAATGGGTTTTGGAAGATATTAAAGTATTAAAGACAATTGAATTGTAAATGAAGTTTTCAAATGAATATTTCAAGTAAAATTTATATATAGTTTCAAATTAATTGTTTAATCTTGTCTTTTAACCTACCTTTTCTGCCTGGTTGTTCTATTCTCCTACCTCCTCTTTTCGGGGACGAAAAGTTTTGAGTGGGGGAGAGTGTAACGACCCTAAACTTTTATTGATTTTTATTTGTTAAATTAATTGAAATTTTGTGAAATTTTAAAACAATAAAATTTGAAAATAAAAATTTACTATTTGGAATACGTCTATTTTAATATAGCAATTGGTAAATTTTCATCTGATAATATTAAAGTTTATTTTCCGGTAAAATTTCATTTCAAAACAAACCGGTTAATAACAGTGAATTTAAAAGTTTTCCGAAACCAAAATATGTCAACAGGAGAAAATTTATTCAGATCATTCTGAATCAGACTGCGAAATTCGTTTTTCCAAATTTGGACTTCTACTGCTCCGTTTATCTTAATTCTGGCCAAATAGCAGCATTTCTGGTATCGATTATCGACTTTTGATCGGATGATCGTACCACTAATATTTGTATACCGTTTTGATCGTCACGTCATGCTGATCTCCATGGTATATTAATTTGCTTGTTTCGGTATCCGATGGACAATAGAATCTGTAAAACAGTTCACCGTATCGGTACCATCAATTGTGACCGTTAGCTTTTCTTTGCGGTTTCAAATTTGAACGTGAATTCCAAAATAATAAATTGATTTAATAGCTTATCAATCAGAGTACAACTGTTGCAATTCCATTCCATTTCAAAAGTTTATAACGTACAAAAACTCTATGTTTATTTCGCACATCTATCTTTATTTCTTTATATTTTACCCTGCATAAAATATTTTCTAAAACTTATATTCAGATCCGCATTTTTCCTCTTCCTCAAATCTCGTTTCTTTCTCTCCTCTTCCAACCTCTGCCTACAAAGCGACCCTCCACCACAAACCTTTCTCCATCCCATCACCGTTCACCACATCTCCCCCTTGATCGGCCATCACCGAAGTTCCCACCACCCTAACGCACCATCCACTGACCGATCCTCTTCCTTGCCGGAAACCACCATGAGCAGCCAACCCACGTCTTCATTTTTCACCTTACGACCGAGCCACCTGCCTGTTGCCTGCCGAGACTACCCACCTTGTATCTCCACCGCGTGGCAAGCAAGCCTGACCACTTTCCCTAGCCTTCACTGCCGAGAGATCCACATGCTTCCCCCTCTTCGCCATCTCCCAGCCTTCCACGGCCATGCAGTCAATTCCCCTCCCCTGCCTTCACGTGAGCATCACCACGTTCGTCCCATCACCCTATCCTCCACACCACTCTCTCCGGTACCGTGCCGTGAGTTTTTCTTCCTTTCCCATCACCTCACTCCGGCCTCGTCATCCGCGCAAACACCATCCCACAGCACTTGCTTTATAGACGAGCGCAACCCTGTTGCCAAGACTGCTGGCCAAGTTCTATCTTCTCATCTTCCCTTGTAAGCTTTGTATTTTTTGCTCGTTATATAAGATTCGAATTTTCTTTGATGTATATTGATATAATACACTCTGTTATCCATGCAAGTATAACCCAGTTTGCTTGTATATATATTTATATAGATTAAATGTAATATGTATGTTGCCTATTTTGGGACCCTGGTATTGTTGCTTTCTTATCTGTTTTATGCGATACATATATAGATATAATCCTACCGTGCTTCGCTTTATGTATAAAGATTTTGAAATGATATTATAAGACATACGCATACACTTTATATATAGCTGTTTCCAAAATATTTATATAGATATGACTTGTAGTATAAAGTTAACTTATATATAATTTTAACTAAAGACTATGGTATAATATAACTACATGTCTACAGCTATATTTTTCTGTTTTGAACCTGTCTAGATTAAAAGAACAATATATAGATTTTTTTTTTCTTTTCCAGGCTATTTCAAAGACTGACTTTAATTACATTTTTATATGAGTTTGGTTTTGAAACGTATGTATTAGTCTATATATATAAGTTATATCATATTGTATAGATATACAATATTTAGTACCATGTATTTTATTTATAAAACAGATGTTTTGCTGGTTGTATATCAAGTTCCCATATTTTCGAGGTTACAATATTAGTTTTAGATATCGTATGAAAATATCTACATTTTTGAACCTGACTGCTGCTATGATTTGTTGCCATTCCCCTTCTTTAATTCATACTCAATAGTTTATATATATACTTTGATATGAAAGCTTTGAATTTTTGTTACCTATATGAAAGTGCACAGGTCACTAGCTATTTGCATACCATATATATTTGTTATTATATTATGGTTATTTAAGTCTGCATTTCATAAGTTGGATACGCATATTGTTGTTTGCATATATATATAGCATGTTAAGTTATCTATCTGATTTAATGATATATGTGTGTAAGTTATATCTTGCCTAAGTTATGTTTTATAGTATATATATATAAGATTGAGGTTGGAATAGATTTTTGTAACAAATTTTAAAACATATATTTGGAAAAGAAATATATATATAGACGTGTATATATGAAATTTTAAAAAGAATGTAATATATATGTGTTGATTTTGATATATGTGTTTTGGTTAAAACAATGATTTGAAATATATATACATTTAGTTAATATGTGGTTGAATTTATGTGTAAACAAATATAATGTATTTATCTTATTTTAATATATACGTTTGGACTTAGGATATGACTTAATATATATATATATACACGCATATGTCGCTCGTACCAATTATCTTCATCGATCCTGTTCTGACTTGATTTCGTCAACTCCTATCTATCAGCTTTGATCATTGAATCGTGTCCATCTTGCTTTGCCTTGGAATACGTAGCTTGTTCTGTTGTCAAACTCCTCTAACCTCGAAAGGTGAGCAATCACTCACGATTAACGTTCTTTTATTATTTAAATGTGATTTCATTTGAAATAGCAATTGAAATATGCTGCTGTAGTTATTTAAATTGTTATATATGCTATTATCTGTAACTGTTCACCTGTGACATCTGACACCAGTATCTAGTATTATATGCCTGTTATTACTATTATCTGTAACTGTTCACCTGTGACATCAGACACCAGTATCTAGTATTATATGCCTGTTATTACTATTATTTGTATCTGTTCACCTGTGACATCTGACACTAGTATCTAGTATTATATGCCTGTTATTACTATTATTTGTATCTGTTCACCTGTGACATCTGACACCAGTATCTAATATTATATGCCTGTTATTTCTATTATTTGTATCTGTTCACCTGTGACATCTGA
Organism: Allium fistulosum; assembly: GCA_030737815.1. Classification (NCBI taxonomy): domain Eukaryota; kingdom Viridiplantae; phylum Streptophyta; class Magnoliopsida; order Asparagales; family Amaryllidaceae; genus Allium; species Allium fistulosum. Next base: position 185,151,732 of record CM060902.1, on the reverse strand, counting down.
CACCCGTATCTATTATTTTTATTGATGATATATGCCTGTTGTTGTATTTTATATTATCTGTTATCACTCTGCAAGTTCCCTATTAGTATAGAATTCACTATGGGTTGAAATGATACATACCCGAACGGACTTTAGAATAGGAGAAAATCGTTATGGGTTGAAATGATAAACCCAAGCGATTTTCATTTGAATTGAAATTGGGATCACGGGTTGAAATGATATCTACCCGTATAAATTTAAATTACGGATTGAAATGATAAATGTCCGTATCACTTAACCATATGATAGATATATATACAGACACCGTTGGTCCATATATAAGTATTTTGAAAATAAATTCTATGATTTTGGAAGGAAATATATGGTTTTAATAAATGTTGATTCTTAATTTATTTTATATAAATGGTAATGATATATATGGATTTAATAATAATATTGAATTTAAATTAAGATTGATTTAATATATAAAATATAGTTAAGAATTTAAATGTATATTTCAAAATAGGTTTCGATAATAATTTGAATAAGTTAAGGTTGGGAAGATAATTTGAATTTAGTTGAAATTGTATTCAATAAAGAATTTCATTTAATTAAACCGATTTGAAACTTATTGAAATTGAGATTTAAGATATGATTTATAACTTGGGTTTGATTTAAGTAATTTAATGAATATTTCTTGTTTAAATAAATTTAAGGAAATATTTGGTAAAAATGTAACTTAAGGCTAGTTAAATGATATTGAATCTATTAAGTGGATATTCCCTGATTAAATAATAATAAAGTTAAATCAAGAGCTATATGAAACTGTTAAATTTAACTTCGAAAATGTTGAATATTAAAGCTTTGAAATATATTGAAAATTTAAATGATCTATTTAGAATTGAATTGAATTGATAAATTGAGCTTTGAAAAAAATTAAATTTGGAATTTGAGTTGATTTGAAGCAATTTGTGAGACTTGGGGAAATTATAAATATTGTACTTTTAAATTATTTAACCTATATATATATACTATTTTGGAAAATAGATATATTTGAAATGAAATGATATTTTGGTTGAAGTATAAATTAATTTGGAATGACCACGGTGTTATAATGTATATTTCCACCTTGTAGATAGTTCTGAAGATCCTTAGAGGATGGTTATCCCAAACATCCTTTAAGTTACTTATATTTCAGTTGATATTTCACTTGAGTTGGATTTATTTATATAAGAATGTTAATCCTGACTCGAGTGTTTTGTGTTTTGCTTTACGCTCGGGTCAGACTGAGTGATACAGCATTTGAGACTCACCTTTGGAGTTTGGAGCTTCGTTTGGAGATCCAACTTTTGATTCAGCTTCCAGCTTTCCAGTTGATTCGTTCACAGAAGTCATCTGTTTGGATTGGAGACTTCACTGTATTTGAGATATTCTGTTGTATTTTATTTCTAACTCTGATGTTTATATAGTAGCTTCATGAACTACTATTTTATCTATTCTGCTGCGTATTATTGTATTACTCTGTGTCTGTGATTCTATGATTGATTTATTTACTGCATATGCTGAGTTTTGAAAAATTTAAATTAACAATCTGATATTTTGAATTATTCAATTCTGACATGTGTGGATTTATTGTCGATTTGAATGGTCCAAAATACCGGGTCGTAACAATATCTGTATACCGTTTTGATCGTCTCGCCGTGCTACTCTCCACAGTATATTTATTTCTGTATTTTGAGATCCATTGTGCGACGAAATGATTAAACAGTTCGTTGTAACGGTACAAAAAATTATGGCTTTTAACTTCTTTTTGCTTTTCATTTTGAACGTACAGCGGGACCACACAAATTAATTACTTTAAATTTTCAGCTACATCATAGCCTATGACCATTGCTATTAGCTTGATGTGTATTTATTTTCATTTGACCTTTCAACTCCACTGTTCATTCTCAGAAGGAAAAAAAGGGGCACGTATCTTCCTCCTCTCCCTCTCCTTGTAGCTTTGTCTTTCCCCCCTCAAATATATTATTTTTCTTTGTTTCTTATTCTTCCCACACGACTATTATTCATGTTATTCTCCCCTCTCCATCGCTTCATCACCGAGATTCATCCGCAGTCCCACTCTTCGCCTCGTCTACCTCAACATCTCAACCACCTCCGCGTGAACAGCCTCGCGCTAGCAAAACCCCCCGTCGTCAGCACCTATCTCACCGAGAACCCATCACCACTCGAACAAGTGCCGATCATCTTACCCTCTTCACTTCAGCAGCCTCTCACTGGTTCCGACCTCACACCACGTCAGTTGGTCTTTGGCCTCACCATCCTCCCTTCTACTTTTGCCGATCAAACTCATGTATGTTGTTATATAATTTTATATACTAGTTAATATATATATACTTTGTAGAATTTTGACGTCTGCAAGTATATAGATGAATATAAGGTATTAGTTGTCTACATAGTTGAAATTTATATTCTCATATAAATTATAAGTGTCGGTAAAAAAAAATTTATGTGTTTAAAATTTATATATTTGCTCACATATATATACAGCTTATGTATATAATTGTTTTACATATATAAAAATATTGTCTGCATATGATTTTGGTTAACCGCATAGAATTGTCGCATGGATATATACGATTTGCCTATATGTTTTTGGCAACCAAAATGAAATTATATATATTTTGGCAATGTATACATTCTTTGTATATCAAATTTGTTATGAGTTGTTCACCTCTGTCACTTCACCTATATATGTAAATAGTAATATATAAACAAAGTACTTCACCGATATTTAATAGTTACAGTATATTATATGCTGCTGCTTCTCCTTTTTTATATATAAAGTAAGTGTATGGTTAAAGTTTATAAAGTTATAACAGTAGTTTCCATTTGCATAGTTATATTTAAAGTTAGTTTATATTATTTATATTACAGGTATTTTTGGGTCCGTATATATACTATATAAGTTATATATAAGGTAATCTGTTATTATATGATATTTTACAAATCAAGCTTGTTGTATATGCTTGGTACTGTATTCTGAATATATTATATATATACACACACACACAGAGCAAGTTTGGTAGTGTTTTAAGTGTTATATATATATCTTTTATCATAATTTTGGTTCGGTTTTAACTTGTTGTTTATACATATGTCCATGTTATAAAGGTTACCGTTTTTATTTTTCAAAGCTTAGTTTGTTTTCATAAAGTTAGAAATGATATGTATATATAACGGGTATAAATATATGTATGTATATTTTGCTCTATATTTTCATAAACAGTTTAACTAGCATGCACATATATGAGTACGTATCTTTTTAGTTTATATATTATAAAGGATATGAAGTTATATTGATTATATATGTGTGGTGCCGTATATATGTTGGTCACATATACAATTATATATAATGTTGTGCAAATTCTTTACATTGCATGTATCAGATATAGCATATATTTATACAATGGTACGTGTTATTTGTATATTGTTTAAGTGTAAATACTGTCTTAGGTATATAAGTTTTATATGTTGTATATACAAGTTTATTAAGTATATAAGTTTATATAGTTTACATATTTAAGTATATATGGATTTTACTTTCAAATGTAAGGTTAGGTAGTTATATATAGGTATGTTATATATATGTTTGGAAACTTGGCTTACAGTATATTATTATGTACTGTGTTATTGCAGTTAAATATTTTATATAGTATAAAGTTGTTCTGTGATTTAATAAAAATACATATATGTCAGTTTATATATGTGTTTAAGTAAGTGATATATATATTTATATTTATAAGCTATATATAGGACTACTGAGTTATATATTAGCCTATATATCTATCTACTTATATAAGTATTGAATCTATATATATATATATATATATATATATAATGTATATATATATATATGTTTTATTTTTCTATGTGTGTTTTAATTTGAAATAGTGTATTTTGAAATAAAAATATATTTAAAAATTCAATATGTGTTTGAATGTAGGATATGTATATAGTTATATATATAGTTATATAAGTTCATTTATATCAATTTTCCTCATCGATCTAGTTCTAATTTGAATTCGTCTCTTCCTATTTATCAGCTTGATCGTCGAACTCGAGTTCCACGTGCTTTGCTTCGAAATTTGTGTTTTTGGGATCTGTAACCCATTTCTTTTTCAAATCTATCTAGCCTCGAAAGATGAGCAATCATTCACGATTAACGTTCTTGTATTTATTAAATCTTGTTTCAATTGAAACGACAATTCATATATACTGCTAAATTTAACTCTTAATTTTATAATTGCTAGATATGATATGTTATTATTTGAAATTGTTCACCTGTGGGATATGACACCATATCCTATTGTTTATTTAATTTGTTATTGATGATATATCTCTGTTGTTGAATGTTATATTATTATTATCATATATGTTATCACTCTGCAAGTTCCCTGTTAGTATAGAATTCCCTATGGGTTGAAATGATACATACCCGAACGATCTGTAGAATAGGAGAAAATCGTTATGGGTTGAAATGATAAACCCAAGCGATTTTCATTGCATTGAATTTGGGATTGCGGGTTGAAATGATATATACCCGTATACAAATTAATTAGGGAATGATAAATATCTGTATCACTTGACCATAGGATAGAAAATTTTAAACAGACACTGTTGGTATATATATATATATATATATTTTGAAAATGACTTCTATGGATTTGGAAAGAAATATACGGTTTATAAATATTGATTTTGGTTTAAAGCGATTAGTGAATATTTCAAGTTTTAAATAAATCGAAGGAAATATTTAGTTTAATGCAATTCAAGGTTATTTAAATGATAATGGGTTTATCAAGTGAATATTTCAAAACTAAATAATAATGAGGTTAAAATAAGATATATATGAAATTATCAATTTAGTTTTGAAAGTGCTATAATTTGGAAATATATATATTTGAAATGGAAATGATATTTTGGGTTTGAAGTATAAATTATTTTGAAATGACCACGGTGTTAGAATGACGTTTGGATGTTATAGCAAATTTCTACATAGTAGATAGTTCCATGGATCCTTAGAGGATGGTTATCTCAAACATCCTCTAAGTTACTTGTATTTCAGTTGATATTTCACTTGAGTTGGATTTATTGATAATAGAATGTTAATCCTGACTCCGGTGTTTTGTGTTTTGCTTTACGCTCGGGTCAGATTGAGTGATACAACATTTGAGACTCACCTTTGAAGTTTGGAGCTTCGCTTGGAGATTCAACTATCGATTAAGCTTTTAGCTTTTCCAGTTGATTTGTTCAGAGATGTCATCAGTCTGTATTTGAGATATTCTGTTGTATTTTATTTCAAACCATAATGTTTATATAGTAGCTTCATGAACTACTATTTATTGATCTATTCCATTGCATGCTGTTATAATGCTCTGTGTTTGTGATTCTGTGGTTATTTTATTTACTGTATATGCTGAGTTTTGCCAAATATAAATTAACAATCTAATATTTTGAGCAATTCAAGTCTGACATGTGTGGATGCAAATGGTTGAAAATACTGGGTCATTACAGTTGGTATCAGAGCTCTGGTTTTAGGCAAAACTTAGCATATGTAGTAGATTTAATCACAGAATTACTTTCGTTCGTGCTTGAATCTCTTCCTCTTTGATTCGGCTTCCTTTGAATTTTGGAATGCTCCCACTTGTTCTAAAATCCATTCTTGTCACTCCCTATTTATATTCTTTTGATTCTGAAGCATCCATAACTCCACTTCAAATGACCTCTATAAAAATCGACGATTTCTCCAATCTTAGAATGATTTGTAAAAGGAGTGAAACCCCTTTTCAATGGGCATCGATTCACCGAAGATTTCTGTATCATCGGTTTAGATGTTGCTACCTTTTGCTATGCTGAATTCTATCTCTGGCGATCGAATGTCGATTTGCCTTAAAATTCCGTATCGATCATATTCCTGAAGTCACGGTTGACCCGATTAAGGTCGCCCACGATTTATATAAGTATATCCATCTTCTATATTGTAATTTAATTATCTCATCTTCGTTCGAGCCTATCTTCGAACAAGAATTCTATTTGATTAGGGTTCCTCTAATTTGAATCTCTATCTTGGTTTGGAATCCATTCTTGAATCATCCTTTGAAAAATCGTGTTTGTTTGTATTCTAGAAATTGTATATATATCGAAATTAACATTTTGATAAGTATGATTATATTCTATATATAAAAGTGAAAATGTTTTCGATAAGGATTATATACCTTTCAAAAATGAGAATTTAAAGTTTCGAAAGGATTTGAAATTTTGAAAATTATATAAGAAATTGATTTATATAAAAATGATTTATAACTCAAGGGTTTTAAATTTGAAATTTGAGAAATTGAACTCCGGTATTTTGAAATTGGTTTAAGATTTTGAAAATATATAAAAATATGATTTAAAAGTATTTTCCGAATAAGAAATGTTTCAAATGACTTCAAATGAGTTCCAATGATTTCAAAGAAATTTCAAAGAAGTTTTCAAGAAAATAGAAGTCCAGAACACACTTATGCCGCTGGAAAATAATTTCGGTAATGAGTGCACGCATCATCGACATTGATTTTCGAGTTTCAGAGTGGGGGAGAGGCCACTTTAGTAGCTTTGCTATGCGATTGATTTTATGAAACTAATTTTGATTTCAAAATTCCAAAGTATAATTGATATTCGAAAGATATAGGTATATATATTTGAAACGATTTGAAGTAAGCCCGCTGTTTAGTCCTCAAGTTTGGGATTTGATAGGTATAACCCTATTTATTGAAATTGATTTATTGATTTGTTGCTGATTTCCAACTCTTAGATTGGAAATATGATTTCTCTGACTATTTTTAATGTTCGAACACTTCCAAATCGAGGTTAAATTTTCAAAGCTAAGTAATTTCGAAAAGTATAAATTATTTGATAAAGTAAATAAGTTTAGTTTTGTATGCTTAAGTATGAAGTAATATGATTTAAATAGTTTGAAACTGTTTTGTTAATTAAATGAATAAGACTATTTTGAATTATACTAATATGAAATTTAGTTTTGAAATGTTTTGAATAAAATTTAGTTTTAAATGTTTTTAACTTAGTAACATCTTTTATAAAACTATATATATATATATATAATAATTTTCAAAAGGGTAAATTTGATCTTTCAAATAGAAATAAATAGTTTAAAGGTTTTAAAGGGATGGTTATAAACTTTTAATCATTTTAGGTATAATTTATTTTAGGAAAAATTTGGTTTCGAAAAATAGATTGGAATTGAAAAATCCAGTATTTTTATGATGATTTTGGAATGAATTCATTTGACTTAAATTATGTTGATTTGGAAACTTGGATTATTTTCTAAACCTATTATTTGGAAACTTTGAAATTGAAGATATTTAATTTAGAAGAAATAATTTGGTGAAATCGTATATGATTTTGAAACTGAACTGATATTGATACGAATTGAAATTGAGAACCTTGTTTTACTAAATACTTGATTTGGGAATTATCGAACTTATATGAAATTGATTTGTATAAGTAAGAAGTTGATTCGAAACTATTGATTTGGAAAGGTACTCAATTTGAAAAGCGAAATCTTATATAATCGAAGTCTATATAAGTGTGATTTTATATACTATTGATTTTGGAAAGTATTCGATTTGAAAATGAAATCTTATATATAATGGAATTTATATAAGTATGATATTTGAAATTGATTTGAAAAGGTACTATATGATACATATTTTCGAAGTAAAGATATGGAAATTGCCTTTTGCTTGATATCCTATTTGTGACCACATTTAGGATTCATTCTATCGATATTATTCTCTTTGATTTAGGTTTTCCAGATATGATACTCGGCTGTCCTTCGAATTCCATGGTGTTACCCATGGTCTTACGAATTCGACTGCATAGTGTAATTCGCAGAGCCGTGATGGCTTATGGGTACGAATGTTTCCTAAGGGATCCAGGCATGTATCTGCAATCTATGGTCATGTTAGTAGCGTAATCCGCAAGGCAGAGATTGCTTAAAGGGTACGGATGTTTCCTGGAGGTTCCAGGCGTAACCATTGTGTATCCGCGGTCTACAGTTTTTTTGTTATCATGACGAAGTTCACAAGGCAGTGATTGCTTACAGGTACAGATGTTTCCTGGGGGATCCAGGCGTAACCATTGTGTATCTGCGATCCATCATTTGATTCGGTTGATTTGTTTGGATTGTACTTTCCATATCAGTTTTGAAGGTTTTTCCAGTATTTTCACTGGGTGTTGAAACAAGTCTACTAAGTACTTTGAGAACTCTAGCTTTGCGCCCAATCAATGCATAGCTAGAGATCGCAAGAACGAGGATAAACTTGTGAGACATCGAGTTATAAAAGTATAAAGTATTTTAGAAAGGAAATTTGTTTCGATATAAAAGTTTTTTATTGTAAAAGTATTTTCAACAAAGAAATTTTGTATTAACATTTGAAATTGAAATTTTGTGGTTTTAAAATTAATTATGCATGCTTTATACTATTCTTTTGAATCTACCTTATCTGCTCAGCTTTATCTATTCTGCTTTACCCTTTTTCTCCTATCTTCGTTCCTTTTCGAGGACGAAATGTTTTGAGTGGGGGAGAGTGTAACGACCCGTATTTTTTTTAAAAGAAGAAAATTCAAATTTTAGAATTTAATACAATAAGAAATTAAAAATTTATGATTTTAAATAAAAATTTACTTTGAATTATAACATCTGATTTTGATTTAATAAAGTGACAACTATTTTATGTGATTTCAAATGTATGGTTTAATAAAAGTTCAATTGGATAGATTTGATATTGTGTAAAGCATGAAATAAAATTTATGATTAACTGGAATTTGATTTTAATTGTAAATTAAATTCTAATCTATTTGTAATCAATAAATGTATAATTATGTATTCAAACTTATTTAAAATTTTGTCTTGGTTTGCTCATCTTACATATCAACTTATTGAAAATTAATTTGTTAATAAAATTTAGTATAATTGGATTTTGAATAAAAGGAAAGAAATAAATTTTAATTTATTAAGACTTAATTAGTTAAACGATTCAGAAATTGAGAAAATTGAGGATTTAATACTGCATTAGTTAATATAAGCATTTTAATTAAGGAACTAGAAAGTTTGAACCAATGAATATTCAATTATATTATTTGAAATATAGTTTATTTTGAAATTAAATAAAGGTGAATTTTTTTGAATATTATAAACTGAAATCTACCATTTAAAACAAACAATAGAATTTTATGAAGGAAATTTGATATTTTCTATGCGTCCATCTAGACATAGCAAATGGCAAATTTTCGTCGAATAATATAGATGTCCTATCAATCGCTAGAAATTCAGTTCATAATAGTTGAATTTAAAAGTGTTCCAAAAACTAAATATGTCAACATGAGAAAATTTATTTAGAATACTCTGAATAAGACTTCGTAATCCGTTTCACAAAATTCGGAAGTTTCTAGCTCCGTTTGGATTTTTTCGTACGGGATAGCAACGTATATCAGAGTTAGTGTAATAACCCGAAAATTTTAATAGTTTTATAACGTAATTAATTGAAAATTGGATATTCAGAATACGTCTATATTAATATAGCAAATGGTAAATTTTCATCATGAAATATGCAAGTAAATTTTATTGTGTAATTCTATTTCAATTTCAATCAGTTAAAAATTGACGGTGTAATAACCCGGGTTTTCGAACGATTAATTTAAACAGATTTAAATATTTAATTTGAACAATAATTTGATTTTAATATGAAAGGTTTGGTTTTATTTAATAAAAAGGATACAGAATCCAAATATAACAAATTTATCGAATTAATTAAATATTAAAATAGTAATTTGACAATTGGGTAAAAATATTTAAATCTAGAATTGTAAGATTGTTAAAATATTTTAAAGGTTTATAAGATGAATACTGATAATATTGGAAATAATAGATGAGTTAAGATTGAATTTAACAGTGGTTTGTTCAATTTTAAAATTAACATCGATTAAATGGACGATTAAAAATAGCCTTCCGAGACACAGTCTCGGATTTCGACGAAACCAGTTTCATTGGATCCGTAATATTGAATTATTACCGGATTTCTAATTTCGTAATTTTCGGAGCTACCATGTGATCGTACGAGATCAAAACGCCGAGAAATTAATTTATCGTTTTAATTTAAAATATCCTACATCTTTTCACCTGTCAAAATCTGTTCACATCAGCCGTATTTCCTTTTCAGCTTCTCACGTACGCTTATCCCTTCTAACACATTTCTCTCCTTCCTTCTTTACTTTGGCACGCTGACGGTAAACAATATCAAATAAAAGGGGATAGGAAGAAATGGCGGTGGAGAAAACAAATTAATCTACTGCTTACCCCCCCACCCAAATAAACTCTCTTCAAAAATCTCAGCAATCATATTCGTGTAAATAAAAAAAAAGAAAAAAATGTGTAATGGCCGAGTGAAATCTTACGCGATTCCGTTCGAAGTACCTCCTTTCCCCTTCTCACTTTTGTGATGTCGCGTTCGGTTGTGGCTTATTGGCGTGGCTTCCAGCGACGATGGGAGGAGGCAAGAGGGTGACGCAGGCGGCGGCATCGTCTGAGGGATTCGAGTCGATCGGGCTACTTTGGGAAGTCGTGCAATGGGGAAGTCGCGACTGCGACTTGATGCTTTGAGGGTAGCAATTTCGAGTGGAGCTGGCGACGCGATTGGGAGGGAGACTCGGGGCCGATGTATAGTTAGGGTTTGTGACGGCACAACAGAGGCGAATGCGAACTCGAAGGGGGCAGCAGTGCGTCGATTGTAGGCTTGGGCATGATGAGTGATCGGCAATTTGGGTATGATTGCTTCTTCCTGTTCGAATCTGATTTTTTTATATACGTATGTATGCTATGGAAGAAGAAATTAATATATAAATACACTCACACATTTTAACATCTACACACATACCTATTTTAAATTAATATACACAGAGATAAATAGTGATGATATTTTATAAGAGTTTATATAAAGAGTTACATTTTAAAACCCATATAGATTTTTGTATGCAATTGGAAAAGGAAATAAAATAAATATATATACACATTTTTAGTTAATTAACTTATTTTAAAATAATTTATTTAAGTGAGTTACTTGTTAATAAACTTATTTAATCACTTTAGTCACTAAAAATATTTTATTAAAAGAAAATTTATTTAAAAATTAACTTATTGGTTTAAACCCAAATTAGTAGTTAAATTAAATAAATAAATAGTGGTAAATTGTTAGATTAGTTCAAAATATTAATAAATTCATACAATTGTAATACAAGGTCAAAAGTATGGAAATCAAGTCAAGATTGGACAGGATTGCAACTTAAAAGCAAAGGTGAGATTTTCTCACTCATTTGGATTCCAAGTTTAATTTAACTGATTAAATTTAAACCATTGGATGTTGTTTGATTTTATGATTGGATGATATTATTAAATATATAGTAGTATATATATATATTGGTGATTGGTATTCCCGCATTATATAGCAGATGAGACACTATACGCCGTATAATAGCGGATGATAATTTATAAATCCCATATACCGCGATATTCCACCTTGAAGTGGAATTGGTATTTTATTGTGATAACTTCTGTGGATGCAGGGAAAACAGGTTGGAGGGATCCAACAAGATTCCTCAAAATATTTATTGATTATATATTTGTTGTTGTTATATGACAGGATGATGATTTGATATGGATTTGTGTTGTGAATTGAATTATTAAGGGTAGAATAACATTGAAGTTGAAGTTGGAAATTTATGAATTCAATAAATTAATTTGAGGAAGTTAAATAAAACTCAATAGAAAATATTATTGAAAATGTGAATCTACTTCATATTGAGAATGAAGAAAGAAATAAAAGCATCTTATAAACTGTAATTAGTTAAAGTTGAGTTTTTGGAAAGATTTAAATATATTAAACTCTTGAAGAATTATTGTAATCAACAAGTAAAATTTTATCTAAGAATAAAAAGGAAATGTTGTAAGAAGTACAAACAAATTTTTTTTATTAAGAAATAAAAGGGAATTTTTTTATGGAATAAAAATGAATTTTTATTTAAACGAAATGGAAATTATTTAAGGAGTAATATGAAAATTTATATAAGAATAAAATTTTAAAGATGGAGTTCTTAAATAAAAACTATTTTATAGTAAATGGAACTCAAAGAAATTTTATAAATTTATAAACGGAGTCATAAATGGAAGGAAGATATCAATGGATATGAACAGAAATAAGTCATGAACTTATATTGAGTATTGAATCTATTTTGGAAGGAATAGTAAAATATTCCAAAGGTGAGTATGGACAAGAGGCATTTATAGATGGATATTGGGTTTTCTAAAATTATAATTTTATGTTAAAGGGAATATTTTTAAATTACTATACTATATAGATTTTATAAATCATTTTTGAATTTAAAATATTTCGAATTAGTTATTTTTGAAGGCATAGCAAATATTTATAATAAACTCTAATTTTTCTAAAACCAGCTTTGAAATTTATAAATAACTAGAGATAAACGTTAATATTTATATTTAATATTTATTCTTATTTTATAAATCTAGATGTTTTCAAAAAATGTATTTAAATCCAATCATAATCCTCTTGTGATGGTAAGAAAATTTATTTAAATGAGATAAGATTTAGGAGAAATCTTATAAAGTGGAGGAATTGAGTTTGAGAATTTATAAGAAATAGTGTAAATTGAATTTGAGAAAGGAATGAGAAAATAAAGAATATTTCAAAGGGTGAATCGAAATGTAAACAAAGTATGAGAAATCATTTAAATGATTTCATGGGAAAAATAAAAAGGAGTTGAAAATTGTTTCAAATGGGTTAAAATGGAAATAATATCTGAATGATATTTGAGATAAATAATTTGAGGAAATTATTTGATGGTTGCTTGTGAGTGATTAATTGATAGTTAAATAACCGACTATCAATATTGGACAATGCGCTGATCATTTCGAAGAGTCTGGGATCGGATTTAAATTATCCGAAAACCACTTCGATCCAGTTTGAACGATTACGAATGAAGACCGTGAAGAGTTGAAGACGATGCTTCGGTTTGTCCTGACCCAGGGAAACTTGTATGGATTGAATGCTTTCAGAACATCGTTTGGCGGACGATGAGCATTCTAAGAAATGTGTTCTTTTAAGGTAATCGTTAGCCTCAAGCCTCATCAACCGGGAATGGCTAAAATAGGGGAGGTGCAGCAAGGCTTTGTGGGTAGCCCCCACTTGAGAGTAAGGTTTCCCCTGTCTAGATGTCCCTATTTATTCAGCTTAGTGTGCGGTTGGTCGCGCCAACCGTGGGGTGATCTTACTTGGAACTGTCCAGTAAGGGATGGTTCCATCCTTGTGTTGCAGGGGAGCGGGCGTACTCCTCGGTACTCTGATCTAGGCCAGGTACTGTGATGGGCGGTACCCCAGTAGCCCAGCCATTGTATGGAATCCAATCTCCACTACGTGCCTGTACAGTTTTGATTTTGCCCAACTATTGCTGAAACGTGAGATGCAAGTATTTCAGCCAGATTCTATTTTATTTTCTATAGTCACTATTATAATATCAGAGAACTTTAATAAAAATGTTTTAGCTATCGTAAGGTAAAAACCCGTCATGTTTATTTGTGACGTGGTCTTACGAGATGCTTTTGTTTTCAAAGGATTTTTGAAAATTTAATAATTTAAATGAGTGTGATTTTCTCACGCTGGTATTCAGGACTGACTCGGGTGTTGTTTTATATGATGCTCGAGTCAGATCGAGATAAACAGGTTCAGGTTATATGGTGGAGCTCAGGAGACGAGCTGGATGACAGAGCGTATTTCCGTATTTGACTATTATTCCGCTGGCTATGGACAGATATGAGTTATTCTGTATGATTGATTGATGTACTCTGATATGGTATGTATGTATATATGACAGGACAGATCCTTTGTATTTAAAACTGTATTCTATATATTGTATTTTGTTCCGCTGCGTTGTGAGATTCTGATGTTGTTTTTTTTCTTCTTCTTCTACCTCTTTCTTCTTTAATCCGAAGACTCGTATTTTTGTTCCACTTTGGGCTGTATGGTTGGGGTTTTAGTCAGCTCAAAGGGGTATGGATTTGCGGGCCTTTACAGACGGTAACAAAATATTTTCCAAAACTAAATATTTTTCTACAATAAATTTGTAAATCATCTTCTGACCGAGACGTCATCTTTCGGTTCTCAAAATTTGGACTGTTATTGCTCCATCGATCTTATTTTCGATGCAATAGCAACATTTTCGTACCAATATCGAATTTTGATCGGATGATCGTACCACTAATATCTATATACCGTTTTGATTGTCTCGTCGTGCTGATCTCCGTAGTATATTTATTTCTGTATTTTGAGATCCATTGTGCGACGAAACAATTAAACAGTTCGTTGTAACGGTACCAAAAATTGTGGCTTTTAACTTCTTTTTGCTTTTCAATTTTGAACGTACAACAGGACCACCCGAATTAATTACTTTAAATTTTCAGCTACATCATAGCCTGTGACCGTTGCTATTAGCTTGATGTGTATTTATTTTCATTTTACCTTTCAACTCCACTGTTCATTCTCAGAAGGAAAAAAAGGGGGCACGTATCTTCCTCCTCTCCCTCTCCCTCTCCCTGTAGCTTTGTCTTTCCCCCCTCAAATATATTATTTTTCTTTGTTTCTTATTCTTCCCATGCGACTATTATTCGCGTTATTCTCCTCTCTCCATCGCTTCATCACCGAGTTCATCCGTAGTCCCAATCTTTGCCTCGTCCACCTCAACATCTCAACCACCTCCGCGTGAACAGCCTCGCGCTAGAGAAACTCCCCGTCGTCAGCACCTATCTCACCGAGAACCCATCACCACTCGAAAAAGTGCCGATCATCTTCCCCTCTTCACTTCAGCAGCCTCTCACTGGTTCCGACCTCACACCACATCAGCTGGCCTTTGGCCTCATCATCCTCCCTTCTCCTTTTGCCGATCAAACTCATGTATGTTGTTATATAATTTTATATATTTGTTAATATATATATATATACTTTGTAAAATTTTGAAGTCTGCAAGTATATAGATGAATATAAGGTATTAGTTGTCTACATAGTTTAAATTTCTATTCGCATATAAATTATAAGTGTCGGTAAAAAAATTAAATTTATGTGTTTAAAATTTATATATTTGTTCACATATATATATACAACTTATGTATATAATTGTTTACATATATAAAGATATTGTCTCCATATGATTTTGGTTAACCGCATAGACTTGTCGCATGGATATATACGATTTGCGAATATGTTTTTTGCAGCCAAAATGAAATTATATGTATTTTGGCAATTTATACATTCTTTGTATATCAAATTTGTTATGAGCTGTTCTTCTCTGTCACTTCACCTATATATGTAAACAGTAATATATAAACAAAGTACTTCACCTATATATAATAGTTACAGTATATTATATGCTGCTGCGTCTCCTTATATATATATAAAGTAAGTGTATGGTTATAGTTTATAAAGTTATAACAGTAGTTTCAATTTGCATAGTTATATATAAATTAGTTTATATTATATATATTACAGGTATTTTTGGGTCTGTATATATACTACATAAGTTATATATAAGGTAATCTGTTATTATATGATATTTTACAAATCATGCTTGTTGTATATGCTTGGTACTATATTCTGAATATATTATATATATATATATATATACATAGCAAGTTTGGTAGTGTTTTAAGTGTTATATATATATATATGTATATATATATATATTTATCATAATTTTGGTTCGGTTTTAACTTGCAGTTTATACATATGTCCATGTTATAAAGGTTATCGTTTTTATTTTTCAAAGCTTAGTTAGTTTTCATAAAGTTAGAAATGATATGTATATATAACGGGTATAAATATATGTATGTATATTTTGCTCTATATTATCATAAACAGTTTAACTAGCCAGCACATATATGAGTACGTATATTTTTAGTTTATATATTATATAGGATATGAAGTTATATTGATTATATATATATGGTGCCGTATATATGTTAGTCAGATATACAATTATATATAATGTTGTGCAAATTCTTTACATTGCTTGTATCGGATATAGCATATATTTATACAATGGTACGTGTTATTTGGATATTGTTTTAAGTGTAAATATTGTCTTAGGTATATAAGTTTTATATGTTGTATATACTAGTTTATTAAGTATATAAGTTTATGCAGTTTATATATTTAAGTATATATGGATTTTACTTTCGAATGTAAGGTCAGGTAGTTATATATAGGTATGTTATATATATGTTTGGAAACTTGGCTTACACTATATTATTATATATTGTGTTATTGCAGTTAAATATTTTATATAGTATAAAGTTGTTCTGTAATTTAATAAAAATACATATATGTCAGTTTATATATGTGTTTAAGTAAGTGATATATATATTTATATTTATAAGCTATATATAGGGCTACTGAGTTATATATTAGTCTATATATCTATTTGCTTATATAATTATTGAATCTATATATATATATATATATGTATACATATGTAATGTGTATATATATATATATGTTTGATTTTTCTGTGTGTTTTTTAATTTGAAACAGTGTATTTTGAAATAAAAATATATTTAAAAATTTAATATGTGTTCGAATATAGGATATGTATATAGTTATATATAGTTATATAAGTTCATTTATATCAATTTTCCTCATCGATCCAGTTCTAATTTGAATTCGTCTCTTCCTATTTATCATCTTGATCGTCGAACTCGAGTTCCCCGTGCTTTGCTTTGAAATTCATGTTTGGATATGTAACCCATTTCGTTTTCAAATCTATCTAGCCTCGAAAGGTGAGCAATCACTCATGATTAACGTTCTTGTATTTATTAAATCTGGTTTCAATTGAAACGACAATTCAGATATACTGCTAAATTTAACTCTTAATTTTATAATTGCTAGATATGATATGTTATTATCTGAAATTGTTCACCTGTGGGATATGACACCATATCCTATTGTTTATTTAATTTGTTATTGATGATATATCTCTGTTGTTGAATGTTATATTATTATTATCATATCTGTTATCACTCTGCAAGTTCCCTGTTAGTATAGAATTCTGTATGGGTTGAAATGATACATACCCGAATGATATGTAGAATAGGAGAAAATCGTTATGGGTTGAAATGATAAACCCAAGCGATTTTCATTGCATTGAATTTGGGATTGCAGGTTGAAATGATATATGCCTGTATACAAATTAAATTACGGATTGAAATGATTAATATCCGTATCACTTGACCATAGGATAGAAAATTGTATACAGACACCGTTGGTCTATATATATAAATATTTTGAAAATGATTTCTATGGATTTGGAAAGAAATATATGGTTTAATAAATATTGATTTGGGTTTAAAGTGATTAGTGAATATTTCAAGTTTTAAATAAATCGAAGGAAATATTTAGTTTAATGTAATTTAAGGTTATTTAAATGATAATAGGTTTATCAAGTGAATATTTCAAAACTAAATAATAATGAGGTTAAAATAAGATATATATGAAATTATCAATTTAGTTTGAAAGTGCTATAATTTGCAAATATATATATTTGAAATGGAAATGATATTTTGGGTTTGAAGTATAAATTATTTTGAAATGACCACGGTGTTATAATGACGTTTGGATGTTAATAGCATATTTCTACATAATAGATAGTTCCACGGATCCTTAGAGGATGGTTATCCCAAACATCCTCTAAGTTACTTGTATTTCAGTTGATATTTCACTACAGTTGGATTTATTGATATAAGAATGTTAATCCTGACTCGAGTGTTTTATGTTTTGCTTTACGCTCGGGTCAGACTGAGTGATACAGCATTTGAGACTCACCTTTAAATTTTGAGCTTCGCGTGGAGATCCAACTATCGATTCAGCTTTCAGCTTTTCCAGTTGATTTGTTCAGAGATGTCATCAGTCTGTATTTGAGATATTCTGTTGTATTTTATTTCAAACCCTATTGTTTATATAGTAGCTTCATGAACTACTATTTATTAATCTATTCCGCTGCATTCTGTTATAATACTCTGTGTCTATGATACTGTGATTATTTTATTTACTGTATATGTTGAGTTTTGTCAAATATAAATTAACAATCTGATATTTTGAGCAATTCATGTCTAACATGTGTAGATGCGAATGGTTGAAAATACCGGGTCGTTACATTAACCTTATAAAAATGACTCGGATTAGAAGACCAGATAGGACTGGTGTAGGGTCGCGCCCTATGCTCATTAGCTATTAGCCCCTAGCTAATTTAATCAAGAATTCCAGTGTGTAGGGCTTGGTCACGGGTAAGATTAAAATGTTGGTTACACACAGAAAGGAATATTTTTGTACAGAGATAGGTTATTGGTTAGCCAGCAAAACTTATAGGATCAGTTGACCCTTGGAGAAGTAAGTTAAGGACTAATCATCTAGAAGTTTTGTTTAACAGATGTTTAGACCATTTGATATTTATCTAGTAGGCCCGAGTCAGCCAAATGGATAGTTAGTCCAGTTTGAGGGCCGTTAGCCTAGATTTCGGACAATTAGTCCATTTATTACCTATTTATAGCATAACAGACTTTGCTATTATTATTATTATAATCAGTTTGATAAACTAGTTTGGTTGCAGGAAAGGATTTGCAAAAATATGCTTTGAAAAAGGATATCAGTGAGGGAAAACCCGTTCCGCTAAGCGGGGTGGTCTCACTTAATATCAGTAAATCGAGATGTAACATTTTATTCACACCAGGCTTTACGTCTGACTCGAAGTTTTTGTTTCCCCTTAAACTCTCAGGTGCTCAAAATTGATTTGAGTAGGCTGAGGGTTGAGTTTTTCAGGTTTTAGAAATTTTAGCAAATAAAGCTTCTGAAGACGAGCAAGTGGCTGACAGATAGCTAAATAGGAGTTAAAGTTTATTTTGTTTTCAGATGTGTGTATATAAGTCAAATATGACTATATTACTTTAACCAAACAAGGGGCATCGTCATATGTTGCTCTTGACGTATTATTGTATTGATTATAATCTATCTTTACTTAGGAAACGATATGAGGTTATGTAACTTGGATATGAATTTGTTTTGAAAATGTAATAAGTAAGATGTCATTTTGGAAATCTATGGTTTTGTTCTTATTCAAGCGCTTCTGTTATTATTGATACCATTAGCATTATCTATTTTATCACCAGAAGTTAATACTATGGATGACTATAGCATCAGTAGCGCTTAGCTTTTGGCCACTAGAGACGCGATGTTACAAGAAAACTGATCCATTGCATCCAATGGACTCTTGAAGCATAGCAGATTTCTTTCCACATAAGAGAAACTCCTCAAATGCCTAAAACAAATGGCACATTCTTTCCTTAAAGCTCAAATTAATGTGAGCAAAAGAACTACTCGCGTGGAACTTTAGATTATCATAAAAATTTCAACTACAAACTCGTGAATGTTAAATATCTAAAAGTCTTCCAAAAGAGGGGATTCTTAGAAAAAGCATGCCTTTATTCGGGAAGGTCTACTAGTCCATGTATCATGGCTTTTCAGACTCATGAACAAGACATCTCTTTGGCTGAGCAAAACTTGAGGAAGCATAACCATATATACTATACACATTGATTCTATTTTCAACTGGTTATTCCACCGTTTGGGGAGAATTTTCCTAAATATGTTTCAAAGAAAGTTGATTTCAAAAGTTAGAAACGATTCTCTTAGATTTCCTTATAAGTAAGGGAGATTAAGTATTTGTTTATTTTAAAGGTAAACTTGCAAAATCTTTAAAAAAATTATTTAGCATTAGTAAATGCACATCAAGGACTTCCAGCTAAGCAATTTCAATATTTCAATGTTTTCAAAAAGAATCCATTGGCGAGGAGAAGCCTATTTATAGCTTTTCTGAGAAAGTTTTAAAGATATCAAAAGTTCATCAATAAAAACTCAAATTAGAAAATACTATTCTCGACTAAATGACTACTGGTTCATGAATCATGACCTCCCAATCTCGTATTTGAAATTCGTATATCTACTATGAGGAAAGCATGAAAACCCTTGCAAATTATTAAGAAAAGATTCTTTTATCCAGAGGATTCATGTATCCAAACTCTTTTTCAAAAAGTATCCCTCAATATATTAGAAGGGTTTGCTTATAAGACTACTCTCTCCTAAAAAGAGATTCTATGACAAAAAACTAATATTCAAAAGGATGTTTACAAACATTTTAATTGGTCAAAAATGATTTTCATATAAAAATTTAAAAGCCTACGATGCTATTCCATAGCACCCCCTAGAGGGAGAGACAAAAGCCTATGATGCTCTTCCGTTGAACCTCCTAGAGGAAGGGACAAAAGCCTACAACGCTCTTCCATAGCACCTCATAGAGGGATGGTCAAAACCTATAACGTCCATTTTACCTCTTAGAGGGAGGCTCAGGTCGAGCAACCACCAATAACCTTTAGAAGAAGGTCAATTCAACATACACTATATCCCTTAGAATAAAGGGAATCCCAAACGAGGCAGCAAACAGACAAAGAAAGACAAAGATGTCTACATGTCAAAACAAAAGTCAGGACCGAAAAAAATATAAGGTCAAAAGAATAAAGTAAACTATTATCTAAAACAAAAATGAAACCCAAGAAAGGGGCATAGACAAATGAAATAAAGATGAAGATGTCAATGCTATAATCAAGAATAGACAAGGAATCGAAGACATAATCAAAAAATAAAAAACAACAAAGTATCTGCTAGCGACCTTCAAAATAAATAATGCTTGAAAATTGGTTTCCATGCCGAAGAATTAAGAAACATTCATCCTAAATATAGACATGACACAAGAAAATGGATAAAGAAATCCGTAACATGAGATGGAAAGCAAAGATCTACACAAAAGCTAAAGTAATGGAATTGGTAAGAAATTTTTTCTACAAAGAGAAAACTGACTTCATTCGAAGAACATATTAAGTAAACCACTCTTGAATCCTTAGAAATATGGTGACCCTTTAGGATAGAAGAGTCAATATTATATATATATATATATATATATATATTAGTAAATTGTTTGGACCATTGCACTACTGCATGACCAAGCAATAGTACAGAACTTGCATTGCTGAACGATCGACTAGTCAAACGGAGCTTACACTGTTGAACGACCAATCAACTAAGCAGAACTACCTGCTAAACGGTTGAACGGCTAAAAGCCAAATAGCCAAACAGAACCGTCTATTGAACAGTTGACTGGTCCTACAGAACTACTACTCCGAACGGTTGACTGGTAAAAAGGAACTACTATGCCGAATGATTGCATGGCACTACGGAACTACTCAGCTCAAATATAACAATAATACTACTAACTAATAGGCACTTTAGTAATTACACATCTATTAATAGGGTTCTAGCCTTTGATAAATGAGAATCCTCGTCATTATTCAACGCATAAATTTTAAATAAATCTCTGGCATAGTATTTTAGGAATAACCTCAGAATTAAGGCCAGATAGGCTTAAGGATCTTTTGCTTAAACCTACTAAGTCTACCATTACTAGATAGTTCTTTGACTTTGTACTTATATTGAATAAAATTTTGAGTAGTCTATTTGTCAGATGAGATCCTTACAAGATTATGGTTGTATTCTTGATTTGATGGATATTTAATTTCCTTATTTCTTTTCATAATGATTTCTTGATTGATTTTCAATTCCTATGAATTCTTGATTTCGTTGCTGAATTACCATGATGATCAGAAGACTTCACATGGAATTCTAAATTAGTA
The DNA here is from genome assembly GCA_030737815.1 of Allium fistulosum. Taxonomy (NCBI): domain Eukaryota; kingdom Viridiplantae; phylum Streptophyta; class Magnoliopsida; order Asparagales; family Amaryllidaceae; genus Allium; species Allium fistulosum. The sequence continues at coordinate 185,129,837 of CM060902.1, read as the reverse complement.
CTAGTAATAGATAGAATTTTGAGTAATCTATTTGCTAGACGAGATCCTAGCAGATTATTGATTGAATTCTTGACATTATGAGCTTTCAATTACTTTGTTTCCTTCTATAAAGATTTCATGTACATTTACCAAATTCTAAATCTCCTTATTGATTTTTATAATGATGGTGAATTTCATATTTTTGGTTTATCAATTCAGTTTTTGCGATGATCTCTTGTCGGATTTCTGGTTTTGTGAATTCTAAATTTCCATATTGATTTTTATGAAATTGGGGATCTCATATCCTTAATTTCCTGATTGAATTTTCGTAATGATTTCTTATTGGATTTCTGGTTTTATGAATTCTAAATTTACTCTTTGACTTTTATTTTGATTTATGAATTTCATGTACTTGGTTTCCCCATTGGATTTTCGTAATGATTTCTTATTGATCTCCAATTTTTATGAATTCTTGATCCTTGATTTCTTTATTGAATTTCCATGATGATCTGTACACTTTTTATTAAATTTATGGCTTTTTATAGGTATTATATAAAGTTTAGAGTAGTGTATTTGATAGATGAAATCATAGCAAGTTTCTAATTACATTACCGAACTCATAAATTTTCGGTTTCTTTCCGTAATGACTTTCTGGTTCTATAGATTCTAGATTTCTTTATTAAATCTTCATAATGAGCTATGCATTTCCCATTGACTTTTTGGCTTTATGGATTTTTTGGATGAATTTTGAAATTTTTGTATTGGAATTAAGGTTTATTTGAAAATATAATGTTTCCATAATAATATTAGATGGAATTCCGGATAAGAGTTTCTTGATGTCAAACAGACTTTTATTCTTTTATTAAAAGATGATGGTAAAAGGAAATAAGAGCCCTCTAATTTTCATATTATCGAACAACATCAATGCCTAAATATCTACCAATTTGCTAATGAATGAAAATCGTTAGTATGAATTGCAGGGATGAAAATAAAATTATAACAGCGAAATAAGGTAAAAATGCTAAAAGCGAGGAATTAATCCCTAATGGCTAAAGAAAACATAACCCAAGAATACAGGAGTTGGAGTGTGTGATGGCCTTCTGGGAAGGTTTATTTACTTAAATCAATGACTACTGACCAAGTGATATTGTTTTTCTATTATTAGTATTTGAAGGATTTGGTCATATATTTATTTGAATGTTCTACCTAGTAATACTATCAAATAGTAACTTGAATTATAAAGTTACCAATCAAGGTCTCATAACAAAGTTATGAACCGAATAAAAGTTATTATATGTTTCTGCAGGAAAACAAAGATAAGGATTTCATTGGAGTTTGAGTAGTTTGAAATATATAATTGGAATTTTGTCCTAAAGAACAAAAGCTTCTTTCACACTAGGAGGGGACTAAATGTTATGCATAAAATATTCTCAAGAATAAAATTATGAAAGAAGGAAAAAGTGCATTGATGTGAATAAGAAGGCATTAGAGTGTTCTCTTTAAACATTAAAATAAGGCTCTCAACAAGAAGATGAAAGAGTCAGCAAAACCTTTCGAAGAGGCCAAAAGGATGCTTTGGTAGTGTTTGAGATAAGAACAGAGCTTTCAAAGAGGTTGAAGGGTACCTTTTGAAGGCAAAGGATAACATGTTTACAGCTTTTGAAGAGGTCGAAAGGTCCTTTCGAAGGCAATGAATAACATGCTTTCTGCATATGCATCAAACCATTTGAAATGATTGGTTTAGTCCTTATCTACTTTCATCAGAAGAACATTTGGCAAAATACCCTTTCTGAAAGCATATATTAGCCTTTCGAATTTGTCAAAGTCATCCTCACCTATGAAGGAAAAACCATATGAATTCGATATAACGCCCGCTAACACCAAAGGATGAGGTTCCGCACCAGCCAGGGAAGTGGCTTGGAGTGGAATCTTTTGCAGCAAAGCTTTCTACGGTGTTTCTACTCATTTGAAACCTAAAGAGTATATGTTTTGATAGCATCGAAGGCCAACGCTCATGCCAACTTACACACCATATTAACAGCAAGGTGAAGAGCACATCTATATATCTTTCGATGAAGTCGAAAGCAACGAAGTAATTTACCATTCGATGAAGTCGAAAGCAATAAAGCAAGACAAAAGGAAGCCCAGTCTTCAGCAGCAATGGAAGGTTGACCATGTAATCCTTTCGAATAAGTCAAAAGCTATGATTCAAAAGATGGGCTCGAAAGGGGGAAAGCAGACCTTCCGACCGTGTCAAAAGTAATGGGTCAAAAAGTGCCAACCTGGACCTTTAAATAAGACCCTAGGAGTCTGGTTTTGTTTGGGATTTGATTCACTTTACTTATACTTTCTAAAGCTTGTAAACCCTAATTTCAAAATCGAATTAGGGATTTAGTCAATCTATACATCTTTAATTCAATAAAAGGAAGATGATAATATGTTTGATTATGCAACTATTTGGAGATTCTTATTGCATACACTTATGATCATTTGATGTCGATCTAGTCGAAAGATTACCCTTCGATTAAGTCGAAAACCCTAGCATACAAATATCCTTTGAGTTTTAGTCAAAACCACAAGATAATAAGAGCTCACCCACTAAAAGAGGTCGAAACCCTTTCAATTCAACCAATTTCCTTAAAATGTTAAGTCCTAACCTTAAGCCACCTTAACTGCTTCGAAAGGTGGTTCCGATAGAGACACGAGCCAATAAATTTGGATGGAATTTCTAAAAAGAGGGGGTTAGCCATTCGAATGTGTCGAAAGGTGATAAAGGTGTGTTTTCAAGTATCTTTTCCTATTCGAAGAGTGTAAGCTACCTTCACCTATTCGAAAGGATGTTTCGAAGGAATCATGTTTTCTTTAATCTTTACTTTGAGGTATTGGGAAGTTTTCTTATTAACATATTAATTTCCAGAAGGTGATTTCTGGACCTCGCCCATTTATACCCGAATCTAAGTTTCAGGTCTTTTACTATTAACTTTTGAGCTTCACTTATTAATGCCCGAACCTGGGTTTCAAGACTGCTATAATTGAGACCTCTATTATGGACTTCTAGTCTTCTACTAGTTTCTGGATCTATCTTACTAAAACCCGAATCTGGGTCTCGGAACTTCTGCTCGTAACTTTTGGATTACACTTATCAATACCTGAATCTAGGTTTCTGGTCTCTTATTATTTTCATATAAAGGTTTTTGGACTCATATTATTTATTCCTAAAAGAGTATTCCTAATCTTCTATAACTTATTTCCAGATGTTGATCTCTGGACTTCTATTATTAAACGATTATTCTTAGCTTTCTATCAGGAGAGGGATTTCTAAACTTCTATTATTAATGCCAGATTTGGATTTCTGGTCTCCTATTATTATTTCCATAATTAATTTTTTGGACTTAACTAGAGTCACATTTCTGGTCATCTCTCATCATTACCAACTGGGTTTCAAGACATCTCGCCATTTCTAACTATGGAATTTCTCTTCACTTATTATTTTCACATGATGATCTGTTAACTTCCATTACTTAGATTTTTGTATTCCCAATACTATCACAAATAATATGAAAAAATCACTAAAAATATTCTTATATAGGAATTAATGATAAGAAATGTTGTCTACTTTGTACTTTTCAGGAAAAAAATTAAGGAAGACTGAATGGATAAACAAATACAAATCCATAGTCAAAGTTATAAGAATGCAGATTCAGAAACAACATTGTAAGCACAAGAGAAGGCTACAAACCAGGTGATATTTACATAATTTACATAATTTATAAAAATATTTACAAGTGTATGTTTCATAGATTTTGAACAACCTTAAATAAATTTTCAGCAATTAAAGGACCGACAATATGACAAATCACTATAGAAAGAATTTCTTTGAGCTTCTTCTCTTTCTTCTTAATTTCATCAGCATCGTGAATGGATTCAATATGTGTCTTCAAAGCATGATTGAAAGCTTTATTGTCACCTTTAAGGGTCTGGTTTTGTCATTCTAAATCGGCAATGTGCTTTTGGAGAAGATATTTTTCATGTTCAAGTCTTTGAATTTTAGTTCCATACTCGTTAATGCGTTGTGAATATCTCACTTTCTGTTGATCGTCAAAATATCTCATCATTTCAAATTTGACCCTCCTACACCATTCACCCACTACCATCTCGTCTAAACTTGAGGGAGGGTTAGTCATAGCAGGGAATTTTTGAATAGCTATTTGTCAGTTTCACAACAAATGAGGTGATTAAAGAAGTCGATAAATCGATATTTGAAATGTGACCCCCATGATAAATTCCAAGGATTTGCACTGAGCTCGACTATCTTTCAATTTTCTCCCTAAATCGCTTGCCTGCTGGAAAAGCTTAAACATCTTATGATCAAAGTCGATTGAAGGGTTTGATTTTATTTGGCGTTCGAATTGGGAAACCATTTCATCTTTGTTCTTGATGTCCACTTTAAGACTAGTTATTTGATCATTAGTTTCCTTAATAATCGCCTTTTAAAGCATGAATTTCGCGCCATTCGAACGCTTCAGTATTGCCTTGAAGACGAGCAGACAGAGGATCTTTAAGTAGGCTCCTCTTTTCGAGATCCGCTACCAACCTATCTCTAACGCTGGTTAAACGAGATAATGAATCTAACGAGGGTGATGCGATAGCTAATTGTAACTCCTATTTAAATAAACAAAAAACAAAGTTAAAACCAAAATAACAAATTTCTTTTATTACAATAATAAAGAATACAACTCGAGAAGAAATAAAACAGAGAGTACACTCTTATTGTTGTAATCAAAAACTAGTTCATCACACTTAAAGTTTGGAAACAACATTTTTAACTTTGTTCAAAGAGTTAGTTGAAAGTGTAATTGTCGATTCAAAAGGGGCATTAAATCCTTCTGGGGTAATAGCTGGACATTTGCTAAATCTCATTCTCCGGCTGGAGAATTATCATGACCAAATAATAATTTTGTGTGATATGTTCGAATTTCCTTAAGGAGTTTCTCCTTTTTTGTCAAGTAAATCTAGGCGAAAGCGAGGGTGTTGCATATAAAGCTTCTGTAGATCTCTAAGAAAGCAATAACTAGCCAATCTTGAAGATTTCAAGAGCGAGCCCATTTTTAAATAATCTTTTTTTAATTTGACATATTTGCCTAAATAATCCCTATTAACAGGGCGGCTTGAGAGACATTTATTTTGAAACAATATAATAATATACAACTAAGTATAAAAGAAAACTAATGGAGAAAATTTATAGGTTAGTATAATTAGATGATTACAAATTTCATCTGGTTTGTACAAAATTGATTTTTTTTTAATAACTCGAAAAAGAATTCATCCTTATAATATTTGAGTTTTGTAGGAGGCAATAAGCAAGGAATTGAGTTGGCTGGCGGAAAATTCCAGCAAACCCCCTGATGAGGATCAGATCCAAATTCGTCGAAGTATCTCCAATGTAGACGTCTAAGTAGACCCCCACTTAAACCACCCAAGTATTAAAAATCTACTATTAGATGTCTACAATAAGCTTTGTATAAGAAGTCTACTAGAATATCTCTATCCTCAATCAACATCCAAAAGAGTGTTATCAATTCCCTGTTCTCTTTCAAGAGCTTGTAATATCAAAGGTGTGCTGTTTTTAGATGAGAGGAAGCTTCTTGATCATTAAAAGACGCTAATAATGCGGTTCTTTTATTAAGCTTATAATATTTTTAAGAGAGTGCATTGTATTCTTTTAATTATTTGTCTAACTCCTTACACAAGCTATTTATTTTTGCCTGTTTTCTTTCAAGCTTTGTGTTTATAACTTCCTTAACTAAAATGGAATGATATTAGCCAATGTTATCTTAGAAGTGAAAGCCATTTTGACAAAGTTCCATACTTGAGAAACAAGAATTGAAGTTTATAAGGTCTGCATTTCCCCTATAGCTCTCCAGCATTAATATCGACGTATTTTTAAGCGAGATAAGAAGGTTCAGGAAATTCTGTTTAACCATTTCATGGGCACTAGGATCAGGGATGGCTTTTTCCGAAGCCTTGGAAGTGTCATCGTCACCCTCTCCATGAGAGTCATCTTAATCACCCCAATTACCTCTAGAACCCTAACCTCTATCATCATTATCAAAGTTATCATCGTCGCCAACGTCGTCGTTTCCACCTTTTTCAACAACGACTTTATCATATGAATCATCCTCCTCATCGTTTAAATTAAAACTCCTTCCATATGAGGGATTTCAAAAGATGGGAGCATTGAGGCATCAATTTCTTCTCTGTCATGGACCTCGATCCCTTGCTCCATTTCTTTTATTTTATCCACGAATCTCTTAACCCATACAGAATAGAGTAAGGGGAGGCTTACATTCAAACACTTCTCTACATTGTTAGAGTAAGCCAACATTGGTGCATCCTTATAAGAATTTTCAATGATACGATTCAGAGAAGTGCTCAAAAAGTAAGACACCCTTTGTTTCTCCTTGAAAATGGTTTTGATGGCAATAGTTAAGGAATTCTTCTTCTTCTTCGACTTTTTTTTGAAAAGAGTGCATTTCTTCTTGAGAGAAGAATGTTTAGCGTCCATCCGTGTCTTTTCGTCATCCGACTCTTTTAGAATCATTTTCAAAGCTAAAACCTTATTGGCTCAGATTTGTTTTTCCTTCCTCTCTTCGAGAACTATAGATTCCACTTGGATAGGTGAAGCACTCAACCATTCTTATTCCCATACAACATTATCTTTAGCATTAGTAAGGGATGTAATCTTGTTACTTAGGGTTGAGACTTCTTCTTTGAGTTTGGATGTCTTAGCGGAGGACTTTGAAACGTTTTTTGGGAGGGAATACCAACTTTAATAGATCTGAAAGGAAAATTAGTCAAGATTTAGTATGATATAGTAATAATAAAATCAAGTAGTATGAAACATACCAGAAGCTGTTGCTCAATAAGAGATCGACAATGACTTGTCGGATTAGATATGGGGGAAGGTGGTTGAATAGAAGAGAATAATAGAGAGTCCATAATTGATTGCACGACATTCTCAAAATGGTTAGGTGACGCCGATGGTGTGTGTCTAGAAGGATATAACTCTTGGGGGGAGTTGAAGTGCTTAAATTCTTTTGCATCTGGTCAATGATGCTGGAAGAATCAGATACAATCATATGAGAATAAAGTTGTCCTTTGAAGAAATTACCCTAGTTTGGTTGGCAGTGGCATCAGGAGTGGGACCTTCTAGAGCTTTACCTACATCAACAAGTCCACCATCTTTTGGATGAAGAGAAGGCTGGACATTGGTAGTTTTAATTTTCTTGGAAGAAGGACCTACAATAGTCACTCCGCTCAGTTTTCTTTTAGCTATCATCCTTAACCTAGCAATAGCCTGGGTAAAAGCTAAAGCACTAGATTCAAAAGGTGGAGGGAGAGGCTCTCTTATGGACAGTCCAGACGAAGGAGCAACTATTAAAACTAAAAACATGGGTTTGCAAAGCAATCTAAAGAAAAACATGACGATAAATTATAAATGATATATTTAAGTTTACTAGTTAGGTATGGAAAATCGGAGACAAGGAGAAATTTTTTTAGGGTCACCCAATGATAGAAAGCATTTGCTCTCAAAGTGTGTTGGATAAGAGGAGGTTGTCCAAGAATCCGCTAACCTACTTGAAGGAGAGAATGTTTTTGAAGATTGCTAAGGGTCAATAATATAAGCCTATTCCTAATGCTACTTGAAGCAGCGGTTAACAACTTCACGATTATCTTCCCTTCATCATCAAGATCTTTAGGAGCAGAGCCTAATAAGAAAATGTAATTTAGCAAAAGAAAATATTTAAATGAAAATAATGGTAATGGTCTGCTTAATAGGAGAAGAGAATGCTTCGCTATTACTTGAAAAGCATTTGATATAAAAGAATTGTGTCTCCCAATCCTTAAATTTGTTTACATCCTCTGAAATTAACTTCTTATAAGGGTTAGCCATGAAGATTTGGCTATATAGATTTCTAAGCTTGACAAGACACACCAAGTAATTAAGAACTTCAACACATAGCAAAGGAATGTTCGACTTTAAGACCATGTGCTCTAAGGTGATGAGATATGTATATATATTTGGCGATAACTAAATAAGGGCTATTGTAAGGTGACTCAAGAATCTTGACAAGAAATCAGGGAATGGAATAAAACCACCATGCCAGATGTTGATAGCAGTTTAAGTAAAATATCCTTCAGGAGGATTCGAAATAGTATCATTATCACTAGGAGGAATATCTTCAACACCTATATTTCTAAAGTCATTAAGGATTGCTTTAACTTTGTCTTGTGAAGTTATAAGGGAATGCCTTGAAACTACTTCAATCTTCTTGGGGGAAGAATCTAGTTCTGAAACTGTTTCCTTTTCTGATTTCTTAGAAGCTCTTTTGAACCCTTGATCCTGCAAGGAGAAATAATTTCATTAAAATTATGATTCATTCCACTACTAACACCTTTCAAAAATGTCGAAAGTCCATTATAATGGTTTAAATATCCTCCACAATATATGGTTTCATGCCTTTGTAAGAGGGTTGGAGTTAAAAAGAATTATAAGAGTTGATGAGTTTTCGATGGTTTCGAAAGGGAGGATGAAGTACATGCACCTGGACATACCCTTCGACAACATTGAAAGCCCAAAAATTCTACTATATTATCAATTTAGGTATACACATTTTCAAAACGCCATATACCAGTTAGTTTAAAAAGATTTGAAACAAAGAGGCATTGACACTAACTAAAGGGCGATGAGACGTTTCAACAATGTTTATATTGAGAAGTGATGATAGCCACACTGCAATTAACTATTGTGAGTTTCGATTGAGTCGAAAGGATATAACAAAGCCTTAGAAGCGTTAATGCTATGTTGATAAAATACAAACAAATGTGGTTATTTAAACTTTGAGGTTCTGAATAAGCCGAAAGGTTGGATAAGGGTTTCAATAGTAACACAAATTATATTTTTCTTAGTTTAATTTATAGTGAAGAACGTTATTTTTTTAATCAATAGTATCCCCTAAGAAAAAATAAAATTGGGCATTCTTTATCCAAAACAAAGTTCTATAGCATATCACATCCTCTTTTTATATGAATTAAGTTCTGAATCCTTTTAAAGTGAATTGTGCCTTCGAAGAGATACACTATGTAGTCATTAAATCGAACCCTTCAAGAGGACTTCTTCGAAAGGTGTCAGAATACATCGAAACATACTTTTTCTTTCGAAGAAGTCCATCTCATGATAGCAACCTCAAATCCTTCGAAAGGATTAATTAAAAGTGGGAACTTGAATTCCTTTCGATCTCTTCGAAAGGCGGTTGTGAAAATAAAGCGGAGTTGTCCACATCAACCCCATCGAAGGGGTTGAAAAATTAAACTACAATATTAGTCTTTTTTTATTTACACAACTCAACCATTTCTTCGAAGCCACTAGAAATAAATTTTCTTTCTAATTCTCTTTCGACCAAGTGCTTCTTAGAAGTAGACAATTATATTAGTTCGGGCTTGAATTTACATCCAACTACAGCAAAAAACCCCAAATTTAGCAAACTCAAGCTCGAATGCTAAATTGGTAATATGGATAAATCGAAATCAACATGAAAAATGAATCTAAAGATCATTTTATACAAGTGATAAATTTAAATCATTTAAAAAAATTAGTACAACAACGTAAATTCAAAACATGAGAATTTGAAATTAAACATGATGAATCGATCTATAGTATAGAATAATAATTGCATACCTTAAATCCAAACTCATGCAATCTGAAATTAGGAATTTAATAAGAAACTGAAATTTCTGATTCTTGCTTTGAGTTTCTTAATCGTAGGCAAATGAAAAGGGGAAAAAAGGAAGCGTGATTTATAAAAGAGGTAAATGCAAGGAAAGCAATTCGATCAGATTTAAATGAACGACCAAGATTCATTTGGGAAGGTCAAAAGGTGGGAAAATTTTATGATGAAATAAAGATGGATATCGAAGTAGTTGACTTAAAAGGTCAAGAGCATCCCTTCGCTAGGGAGGCAAGTGTTATCATAAAAAATCACTCTAACTTTGTCGAAATCTTAAGGAATACAGAAGGAGGATCCATAGAGAATGCTAACAATAACAAGACCGTTCGAAAGATTAAAAGGGATGCTTCTGCAAAACGTTGGATAAGCAATGAACTTTCGAAGAGGTCAAAAGAAGACATGGCTACCCTTTTGTTTCAATTAATCCCTTTTCGTGCAATAAAGAGTTTCGAATGTGTTAAAGGCACCTTTCAAAGGCAACAAATAACATGCTTCTGCATGTGCGCCAAACCTTTCAAAACCGTTAGTTTCTCTATAGTTTGCCTTTTACAAAAGAACATTATGCCAAAGTGACCCTTGGAAAGCACAAATCAGCCTTTCGAATCGGTTGAAACCTTCTACAAGTATAAAGGAGATCTCACATACCAGAGGGTGGAGGTTATGCATTAATCAATGGGATTGCTTTCAAAAGCTATCTTCCGAAACAAAGCCATCTACCATGCTTCAAGTCATTCGAAACCACAAAAATACACCTTTCTACAATGTGGAAGCCCACGTCCCTTCTTACTCACATCGGCACACCAACCACAAAGTTAAGCGCGCTTCTGTACCTTTCGATGTAGTTGAAAGCACACAAATCCCATTCAAAAGCAGAGTTAGAAGGGTGCCTTGAATTCAGTAGCAAAGAATGGTCCGTAATGCACCATTATGACTAAGTCGAAAAGACTAATGCGAAAGGGTCCAACCTGCACCTATGAATAAGACCCTAGGGGTATTGTTTAAGGGATCTGAATGCATTCATTCTATGCTTATTCTTTTCTTGAATTTGTAAACCCTAATCTTAAAATCAAATTGGGGATTTCATTCACTTGTAATACTTAATCCATTGTGTACATGAAGACTATCAATAAAGCAAATGTGTGATATTTATTAATACACGGTTCTTGATTCATTGCTTATATATGATTTCACTTATGAAAAATATGTTTCAAAATCCATCGAAAGGGTACCTTTCGAAGAAGTAGTGCCTTACTATTTCAATCAAAATCCCTTCAATCCATTATGTAAAAACTTTAGTTGACCCCAACCACTTCGAATGGAGGTTTCGAAAGGGTTTTAAATCATCTTAATTGATTCGAAAGGTTCTAAGCTGTCTTAATTGGTTCGAATGGTAGTTTTGAAAGGGTCATTAACACTTTTAACTTTGCTTTTGGGTGTTGACAAGTTTTCTTATTAACAAGACAGAAGAAACCAATATAAAAGAATGACTCTGGACAGTTGTTTCTATGTTACAACCATGGAAAACTATGTAATATGACACGCAAGTGTTGGAACATGTCATGCTCTTCACCGCATGCTAACCTTACTGAGGAGCCTCTTACTGCTATGATTTTTGAGATTCACCTTGTTGGTGGATCGGAGGGTTGGTGGGTAGATATGGTGTTTCCTCCCATGTTTGCTATGATCACGCTATGTTTAGTACATACATTTCTGCTAATGATCAAAAAGTGCCGTTGGGAGATTCTCACACCACTACATTGCTGGCGTTGGAAATGTGAAAATCAAGTTTACCTCTGGAAAGACAGTTCTATTGGAAGATATAATGCATACTCCAGAGATGAGAAAGAATCTGGTTTTGGTTTTCTCCTTAATAAAGCTGGTGTTACTCAAGTTATTGGGGTTGATTTGTACACTTGGATTTGTAAGGGCATGTTTGTGGGGAAGGATCATGCTTGTGAGGGTATACTTAAACTTAATGTTGAACCTAATAAAGTAATTGGTTTTGCTTTTATGTTATGTGATTTTATATCTAGCATAATAGACTCTATCATATTAGTAAACATATAATTTTTAACTTTATCACCTTAGACCTAATTCCTAAAGTGACACAAACCGATTTTAATAAAAGTGAATCATGTTGTCAAACAAAAATGACCAAGAAACCTTGTTAACACGATTTATTCTCAGCACCCCAAAGTTATGCTAAGGAGGATGGATAGACTTGTTTGAACAAAGGGTGTGATACCCTTAAGATTAGCCTTGAAACTGGGTTTTGTTTATGAATGATTCTTGAATCAGACCTTTCGATGTCGTCGAAAGGTTTAGTCTTTGAATTGAATAACTTTTCGACATTGTTGAACTTGTTTGAGGTTACTTACAAAGGTTTACCTTTTCGATTAGGTTAGGATTCTCCGAGTTAAGTCTTCTACAGATAGATTTCAATCTTCTCGAAGGCTAAGGTGACAGCTTTCCTTTGGTAGAATTAAGAAGTCAAATGCTTTAGTGGATATTTAGTAGACTTTGACCTTGTCAAAAGGTTTGATCACTTATATGAAGTAAGTTTCAACCTTGCCAAAAGGTATGAAAAAGACCACCTTTGGATTAAACCTTACGAGTTCAAATATTTATATTTGGAGAACAAGTTTCGACCTTGTGGAAAGGTTAGACCACTTGGTTATTGCTTCGAAAGGTTACATGTATTGTTAAAGCACAAAGAACCGTCGACCTTATTGAAAGGTTTAAACCATGGAGCTAATGACTTTTGAAGGTTACAGAAGATATAAAGTCCAGAAGTGCTATCGACTTTGTCGAAAGGTTTGGGCCACAGGGCTAATAGCTTTGGAAAATTGCTGTGATTGTTTGGGTCAGTTGAGTTGTCAACCTTGTCAACATGAACCTTTCAATGGAATAAAACCCGAAAAGTAGAGATTAATACAATAAAGATTTAAGGAAACAGTAAAATAATCAATAATATTCAAGGCTTCCCTCTTTATCCAAGAAAACTCTATTTTCACTAAATTTCCAAATCATTTAATTAGGGTTACAATGCTTTTACTAGGAAAATGCAAGATTTTAATGATATAAATTCCATCCCTGAAACATGAACCCTTGGGTCTTATTTATAGATGTAGGCGGTACCCCTTTCGACTCCGTGATCTCGACCAAGACAGAAAGTCTCTGTTTTGTATGTAGCTTCGAGCCTTTCAACTTTGTCAAAAGGTTTGCTCCTCATATGCCATTATGGATCTTTCGACATCGTCGAAAGGTCAACTTTTCTTTATGCCTTCATGAACCTTTCAACTTTGTCGAAAGGTTTGCCTTCTATATCTTGTTGTGAACCTTTCAATCTTCTTGGAAGGTTGCTTTTCACTTGTCTGTTGTGAACCCTTCGGCCTTGTCAAAAGGTTGCTCTTTACTTAAACGTTGTTGATAGGTGTGCTTCCCTCCAATGTTGTCGAAAGGTTGTCTTTCATTCTTTGCTAACTTCTGAGTGTTGCTTTCTTCGTAGAACCTTTTGACATTGTCGAAAGGTATCATGGACATTTCTTAACATGTTCGAAAGGCTTGATATGCTTTCGAAAAAGTCACAACAGGGTTTCTAGTTCTTGCTTTGACTTCTTCATCTTCTTCGAACCCTGGATACTATGAGATGAAACCTTTCAAATCCTTTGAAAGGTTATGAAGCTGTTAAAATATGATTGCTATAATCCCTTGGACCCTATGGAAAGGTTTGTCAGAGCTTCTCTTCCTTAGTCTTTGTTGAAGGACCTTTTGACTCAGTCAAAAGGTGAATTTTTTTAAGTAACATTTCCCCTCCCATTCGAAGGGATGCTCTTGACTTTCCAAGTCATCTGCGTCGAAAGCTAAAAATCTTCCCACCTCTTGGCCTTCTCGGGTTGATCTGGGCCATCCATTTAAGTCTTATCCAACGGTCAAGAATTTGGGTGACTTTTCTTATATAGTACGCTCCTTCTCTTTCTTCTTCTTTTACCTGCAATTAAGATTATCAAGCAACGACAAAAGAATTTTCTAAAGCTTTCTGAACATTAGTCACTATATATCAAGGTAATTCCAAATTCAAACTATAAGTTTGGATTAATCTATGCTTTTCTAAGTTTACTTTTGAAATTACTCATGCATTAGTCAAATCTTTAGTTTTCCGAATCCTAGATTGAAATTCAATTTTGATTTTTATAAAAAAATTTCCTTCTAAATCAGTTTCTTAAATCAATAAAACTCATTTCTTAGTTTGGATTTTGAAGTCGATAATAACTGTTATTGAAACTACCTTAATTGGGTGTAGTTCTTATTTTTATTTTTTTTATTTTTACTTTTTGTCTTTAACCTGAGGTTTCGACTCGTCAATTATCTTAATGCTTCTCTTGAAATTGAATTGAAGCAATTTCAATTTAGCTCTATTTTGTTAATAGGTTTGGTTTATATATTCTTCAAGAAAAATTTTAAAACTGGATTTATAATTGGGTTTGGGTTGATTAAACCCGATTCAATTACCCAGAAACTTCTCGTGTATAGTAGATAAATTTGGCGGCATAAAAATGACCTTTCTGCCCTTTCGAAAGAAGTTGAGATGGCAACATTGGAACTTGCTACTTAGCACCTTTGATGGGGTTGAAAGGTGTAGTGATGCCAACTTTACCAATGTTGTCGAAAGGTTAGATAGTTAGATGGAGTGAATCTAACCATTCGACAACGAGCTCTTGACAAGGTTAATTTTTTTTAAACCTTTCGACTATTAGCTTTCTTCAAGGTTAAAGTGTTTCGAACCTTTTGACTATTTGCTTTCGATAGGGTTGAAATTCTTTGACCTTAGAGTTGTCTCTATTCATCTTTTTCGAAACGTTTAAAGCACATATGAGTTAAGCCTGAAACCTTTTGACTTCAATCGGTAGAATACATTTCAACAACATTGACCAAACCTCTTGACAATGCCAGCAACACTAATGTTTTTAATTCCAGAATTTTATGTTATTGGTTTCAACCATGCTGAAAGGTCTTACCACTTGGCTTCATGATACACTTGAAGTGTATCTAGGCTTCCATAGAGCTTTCAACATTGTCAAAAGGTAACAAATGGGCTAAAATTTCCTCTCTGCCTTTTGACTTTGTCGATAGCTCAAGGAAATCGTATTGTTATTTATTTACTTTTTAGGCTTTCAATAATGTTGAGGTATGATAGTTTATGTTGATTCTATCTTCTTTTTGACATTGTCGAAAGTTTGAGACACTGACCTTTTGACTTTGTCGAAAGCTTGAGTTGCAGACCTTTCGACATTGTCGAACGCTTGAGCCACTGATCTTTCAACATTGTCGATTGCTGAAACTACTTAGTCCTTGACTAAAACTGTTTATACCATTTTAAAACTTTGTGTCGGTTTTCATACTTAAGCTATCCAAGTAAACTTATTTTTTTAATTCCTGAGTGCTTTGTAAATTCATAAATGACCAAAAGTTTTGACTAAAATGTTTTCACTTGGCAGACTCATGAGCTCTCCTAAAGTTAAAGCCATTACTAAGCATTCTTTCATCGTATCTTAGATCAAGTCAATGCTATTCTTAAAGATTTTGGTACTACAAGGATTGAAGCTATCCCTCTACGACCAACCGATACCATCGACAGTCCTCCTGAAGGGTACTTTGCTTACTCTAAGATCCATATACGACCCAATGGATTTGTTCCTTTTCCAAAGTTCCTGAGTTCATACTTATCTCATGTTAGAGTTGCTCCGATTCAACTATCTCCAAATGTCTATACTCATCTACTATCTCTGGAGATGTTGACATTGGAATCTAGACTTCCTTCGCTTAATGTTGAAGTTCTAAACTCCATGACCAAGTTGGAAAGGTTGAGTAATCTTAATAAGCAGATATACAGAGTCAACATGCACAAGAAGTTAATATCCGATAGTATTAACAAGTTCAAGTACGGGGAGAACTAGTTTTTCTTTGTCAAGTGCTTTGCTGATGTTCACGGTACTTTTTCTTCCCCCCGTAACTCTGCTCTATGTTATCCCACCTTTTGGCAAGGCCGTGACACCAAGAACTTGACTAGAAACCAATGACAGTTCGTCTTGGAGATCGGTTATACGCAGGCTCACTATGGATATCGACGAATTTTGTCCGAGTCCAGATCGAGCTAAAATTGATATGATGCGACAAGCGAAGCTATGAGAGCCAACATTCCAAATTTCAAGTCATTCGGAGTTCGTATGCTCAAGATATTGATCGATCACGGTTGAGAAATCCAAACTTGCAATGATCATAACTCGAGATCTACAAGTCAAAATGCCAACAAATTTTAATAGGAGCTTACGTATGACCTAAAGAATGTTAATGCCAAATTTCGACTCGATCGGAGCAAGTCTTGATCGATACGAAATTCGTTCGTATCGATCACGGACAGAAAAACTCCAATTTCCATCGACAATATCTCATGATATACAAGTCCAAATGCTATGAAATTTTCACAGGAGTTTACGTACAGCATAAAGAATGTTCCTACCAAATTTTGACTTGATTGGAGCAAGTCTTAATCGATACGAATTTCATTCGTATCGATCACGGATCGTGTCGAAATCGCCTGGGATCGATCGCGTGGGCCCACCCATGTGCCAGAAGAAGTCTCCCGAGATCTGAGCGAGATATTTGCCTCCTACGCCTATAAATAGTGCCCCAGCGCCTACAGAAGAAGGACTTTTGGCCTCTCTACGCCGATATTCTGCTGAAATGATTATCAAACTTCAGTTATACTGTTGTAGTCTTTTGTAAAAAGCGAGTGAAATTCAATAAACATCAATCATTTCATAGTGGACGTAGGCAATTCACCGAACCACTCTAAATCTGTGTGTTTCTATGCATTTTCTTATCTGTTTAATTGGTGTGTTTATTAGATCTACTTCATTTTACATTTATTTTCTCCATTTATCTCTTCAAACACATCCAAAGAGTGTTGTGCCCAATTTTGGTACAAACACTTTGGTGCTTTCACTGAGAGAAACCCAACTTTTCTCCGGCTCTGTGGATCTACTACCATCGTTGGATTGCAAAAATCTAAGGAGGAGATCCAGATCTGCCGTCTACTGGTTTCTTCTATTCTATTCTAATTGCTCCAGATCTAAAAGGAACTACATTCGTGATCAATTTCGTACCCATATTTTCGTATCCGGAAAATATGGTGAATTTCGTACCCATATTTTCGTATCCAGAAAATATGATCAATTTCGTATCCATATTTTCATGCCCAGAAAATATGGTGAATTTCATACCTACATTTTCGTATCCAGAAAATATGATTAATTTCATACCCATATTTTTGTATCCAGAAAATATGGTGAATTTTGTATCCATATTTTCGTATCCAGAAAATATGATCATTTTCGTATCCATGTTTTCGTATCCAGAAAATATGGTGATTTTCGTACCCATGTTTTCGTATCCAGAAAATATGGTGAATTTTGTATACATGTTTTCGTATCCAGAAAATATGATCAATTTCATACCCATATTTTCGTATCCAGAAAATATGGTGAATTTCGTATCCATATTTTCGTATCCAGAAAATATGATCATTTTCGTATCCATGTTTTCGTATCCAGAAAATATGGTGAATTTCGTATCCATGTTTTCGTATCCAGAAAATATGGTGAATTTCGTATCCATGTATTCACATCCAGAAAATATGACAGCATTCGTATCGATCGAACTTCGTATCGATCAGCTTTCGTATCGATCACTTTTCGTATCGATCACTTTTCATATCGATACTCACACGCAGTTCATATCGATCCATCTGCACCCAATTCGTATCGATGCTCACACGCAGTTCGTATCGATCCATCTGCATCCATTTCGTATCGATACTCATATCCTGTTCGTATCGATCGCAACTGCTTTGTTTGTCTCGATCGCAACTGCTCTGTTCGTATCAATCGCAGTTCGTATCGATCCATCTACGTCCTATTCGTATCGATTTTCATACACTGTTTGTATCGATCCATCTGCACCCAATCCGTATCGATACTCACACGCTGTTCGTATCAATCCATCTGCATCCAATTCATGTCGATACTCACATCCACTTCGTATCGGTCCAGTTGTACGCCTATCGTATCGATCCAATTGTCCACTTTTCGGATCGTTTGATTTCACCTACATTTGTATCGTTCATACGTTGCTGAGAACGATACGAAATTTTAAAAAAAAAATTCGGCTACGACCCAAATTTCCTAAAAAGTGGCTGAACTTTTATTTTTCCAGGGGAAAGCCCCCTGAACCCTAGCCGCAGCGCAGAGCACCTGCATAGTGAATTCAATCACCAATTTAATGATGAAGGAACATTCCATCCATGCTTCTAATGGTTCCATGACTGAACAAGACATAGGAGATCACAACAACAAATGCTGAATTGCAATCAAGGAATGGGTAAAGAAATACTACTCAACTGGTGCTCCCAGAGGCTGGAGAACCTAGCTAATACGCCAAGAACTAGAGTTGGTTAATATATCATGCTTCTAAGGTGGACTGCAACTTTCCCCAATTGACTATCTTTTAAACTCCTGAATTGACAACTATGGTACGATGGCTAATATGACGACTGCCCAACACTGTCTACTCCGCTGACTCAAAACATAGCTGGTCACCGCTGAACCATCTTCAAATGCCCGCATCTTAATCATACCGTATCCATATGACTAGAAGCACGACAGAAAACCTTAAGAGGACTTCCTCACTATCTTATATGGGCCTCGTACCTGGGTGAAAATTAGAAATAATCACCAACCTATGAGCCCATCTTAACCAACTCACCATTCAATCAGCATTACCAACCACTCGAACGTTAGGCAATCATGCATAAATCATTCACCAGTGTTACCAACTCACCATAAATCATTCACCTATAGCCATAAAATGGACCTGAAAATGTTGATAGAAGTATCTTTCCTGGTCCAGACCTATTTATTGAAACCATCCTACATGCAAATTTTCCAGCAAAAATTCAACACGCTGACTACGTCAGTGTACTTGGGAAATATAACCCCGGCACTACCTCATGAAGTGAGAATTGCACATGGCTTGTACCAAGAGTGATGACTCCCATCAAATGTAGCTGTCTTCCCCCCATTCCTCAAAAAACTTCGTCAATCGTGGTTAGACATACAAGTTCTACTTCTCATATTGTTGAAGGGAATGAAGAAGCTGGCAGCCAACAAATTTATCCAAAGCCCACAGCCAGTTGCCGCCAATACCCATAAATAATTCATCACCAGTGCTTATTTCCAGACTTTGATAAGAGAACTGGTGGGTAGCCATCGACGAGTACACCAACATATCCAAGCCAATATTGAGTTGATGAACCAGATGAAGGATTAACATGGCGAGATAAGGAAGGGACCTACTCCATACTCTAGATCGGAACACTCCTCTTCTCTAGAAGGCTACTGTGAATGCCAATGCCATAAGGCTGCTCTGGAAAGCATAGCGCCGACAATACATGCAAGCCCTATAAAATGAAGAACCGGGAACATCCGACCCATATCGATCAAGGACTTTGATCAAATTGAACCATTTGTGTTAGACTTCCAACCGAGAAGGGCTGGACTGAAGTGCAATAGCGAGCATACGATGCTGCCTCACTTATAAATGAGATTTGATCTAATCTCTTTGGAATTATTTCTAATTCAATTTCATTTACGTTGCGAAATATGACTGACTTGAATTAAAATACTTGCAAATGATGCAGGTAACCGAGTACTTAAGATTAGGTGCAAAACAACCTCCGCGGTCTATGATCAAATCATTGAGGTATCATCATGACGAGCATGATTCAACCACTCATTGGCTACTATATGCCCCTGACCGGGGGCAAGGCATCAAAGCGGAAGACGCCGACAAGGTCAGGACTCTAGTACAAAGTGGATGCAACCGACCATCCACTCATCCGCCTATGCAATTTAATTAGGAGATTTAAGAAAGACTTGGAGTTATATGTCCCCACAATGCACTCTCCATCTCATGTTTGAAGCTCGCCAAAATACTTATGCTTCTTCTGATGCCCGATAAAATCGGAATCACACCAAGGGTGGACGTGATGTCACCATCCATGCATCTAATCCTACATTAGACACTTGGGATTATTTGAGAGAACACATGTTTAAAGTGGATATGATTTGAACGTTCACTCTCCAGTTTGCTTCTGTAATTTCGCAAAATAGTCATGCCTTAAACCAACTTCATCAGGGTCCAACCCTCAATTTAAAGTCATCAACGGCTGACTGCCTACTCGCTAACCATCATGTGCTGTCATTTCAACTCTCTTCCTTAGCTCGATCGAAAGAATGAAAAGTATAAATTGGACGTGACTCAACTGTCTGCTCTCCAATTCTTGCACCCGACTTAAGGGAAAATACACAACTCAAAGTGGATGTAGTTCGACAATCCTTTCCTATGCTCGAGCACAATGCTTGCCGGAACACTAATCTTACACCTTAGGCTTAGAAAAAGTGGAATCCAAACGAACATGGACGTTATCCAACCGTCCATAAACTAAATCTCATCCTTTATTGAGGGGCATATAAGTGGAAGTTAATCGGGATCCCACCGATCACTCGCTAAGTGAAACCCAGAGCTCAGGGACAAGCCATCACACTACGGCAATAAGGGATTGATAAATGAAAATCCTCTAACTAACTCCGACTCCCATAGTGTGAGCAGGAGTATAAACTTACGGACATGGGCTCGAGGAGGATGGATCCGTCCATCTAACAAATTCGCCCGTGTTCAACCAAAACCCGAGGAGGATGGATCAGTCCATCTAACGACCTCGCATTCCATATTTACAAGCTCAAGGAGGATGGATCCGTCCATCTAACAACTTTGCTTGCCTACTCAGGGTGGATAAGATACAACCGTCCATGTACCTGATCAACTTCTTGTTCCTAGAGTGCGAACGAAATCCTAAAGCCTAAACAGATCTGACTGACCATCTGTCGGCTACCTCCAGATTCCCAAAGCGCGAACTGGAGTGTAAACATTAAATAACTCTAAGTCTCCAGAGCACGGACTGGAGTATAAACACTAAAATGGGTGTGACTGACCACCCATCAACTAACTCCAGATCCCCAGAGTGCGAATTGGAGTATAAACATCAACTAACTCCAGATTCCCAGAGTGCGAACTGGAGTATAAACATCAGCTAACTCCAGATTCCCAGAGTGCGAACTGGATTATAAACATCAACTAACTCTAAGTCCCCAGAGTGTGGACTGGAGTATAAACACCAACTGGGTGCGAATGACCAACCATCAACTTACTTCGGTCCCGAGAGCGCAGGCGAGAGTATAAACACTAAATGGGTGTGACTAACAACCCATCAACCAACTCCAGTCCTCAAAGCATGGTTTGGAATATGAATACCAAAAGGGATGTGATTCGACTATCCATCTAGCGGCTATGGTTCCTCATCAAGTTCTGTGGTACAAAAAGCGGATGTGGTTCGACCGTTTGCTTTCCAATCGTCCCATGACATGGGGGCACACTTAACACACAAAATTGGATGCGATCCAACCATCGAGCACTAAGCGGGCGTGACACAACCGTCCATGCATCAACTCTTGTCCCCGGCACGGGACCCATAGCATAAATTTATAGGGATGCACTCTAACCCTATAGGACAAAATTTCTTCCTTGATTCGACAGGGAGGCATAGATTTCGAAAAATAGACCTAGCTGGATGTCCTATTCTGAATTGATATTACTACCATCCAACCGCAAATGAACATGGCATAACCGTTCATCTGCTAACTCTCACCTGTGATCCGACGGGTTGTGCATGCAACATGGACGGATGTGACCTAACCATCCGCCAGTCAATTCCTTCCTACAGTTCAATGGGAGAAGCATCAAACTAAAGTTGTTGTAATTTGACCGACCACACTTCGACTTTTGCCCTTGATTGGGGGCAGAGGAATTGACCGAGGAAAATGCGGTCTGACCATTTTCTACAAAAAAAACTTAGTCCCTAGAGTGTGGACAGGGGTATAAACATCAAATAGGTGTGATGAATGGCCCTTCAACTGACTCTGATCCCCAAAGTGTGGATACAAGAATAGACAAACGAATGAATGTGATTCGACCATTCATTCACCAACTCTGACCTGAACTCGACGTGAGGAGTGTAAACTCACTACAGGTGAAATTAGACCATCCACGAACTAACTCTGCTAACCCAAGACTGGGGGCAGAAGTAAAAATCACTGAAAGAAGAGAAAGGTGACTCGCTACATCTCCAGCTTAGCGTCCTTTACAACTTAAGGCAACGACTACAAGGTGACCGTAATGCTAACCAATCAGAATGATGCCCGAAGTCCTGGGCAACCAATTATATCGTACCATCGGATCGACATGCAATATCGATCTGCACCTTTCATATTATACCATTGGATCGATAGGAAATGAGGTCCGAGCATTCTACATCGTGCCGTTGAATCAACTGTCAATATCGATCCTCTTCAACTACAAATCGATGTGACCCGAACATCCATCGAATACCTTTGACAAACAGAGCATGGATAGAAGAATAAACCAAGAGTGAGTGTGACTTAACCATTCGTCCTCCGTCGCCTTCCTTCGATCTTTTTGGAAAAGCATGAAACCGGATGGGCATGACCTGACTGCGTTTGGCTGACATTATCCCAAGTTCCGACGGGAGAATGTAAACCGAAATGGATGTAGTTAATTTCCTAACTCCCAGAGAATGCAATGTGACCATTAATTCTCTGACTTTTACCATGGTTCGATTAAAAGAGCAATTCAAAACAAGTGCAACCTAAACATTTGCACACTGACTCTTACCTTGGATTCGACAAAGGAAGCATCAATCCTGCATTGGATCTGACTGAATGATTCACTCTTCAGTTTTCGCCCAAAGTATGGTGACATATGCAGCGAAGTGAATGTCATTGACCGTCCATAATCTAGCTTATATCCGAATTTCGGCAAAGTAACAATGTATTCCGCCTAGAGGAAAGAACTAGAACATAATGCAGGATTGGCACGACTTAGCCCTCCATCGGTTAACTCGATCCCATGGTTCAATGGGATAGAATACAAAATTGAAGCGGACATTATCCACCCTACCACTTATCGAGATATTCCCCAGACTTGGGGGCATGAGCAAGAAAATAAAATTAATATGATTCAACCATTCATCAATCAACTCTGATTCTTAAAGCTTGAACTACAGTATAAACACAGCTAGGACGAAACTAGACCGTCCGTGTAATGCATCCGCCAACCCAAGACTGGAGGCAAAAGAGTGAGTATCCAAGAGTTGACTTTGAAAATTTGAACCTACGACCCATGCCTATTATTCATAACAACTCTAGGTTATGACTGAAAGGATGCCTAGAGATAGAATCATCGGATCAATACCCGAACTCATGGGCAATTGATCATCATTCCGACCCTTACAATAGGCAATGGATCGCGAGTACATTGAATGAAAAGAGCATCATTCAGAAACATAAGTAAATTCAATCTCAAAGTTGGAGCCAGTTATATAGCAGCATGCAGTACAAGGCTAAGTTCTACTAATTCTTGGATTCAACGTCCTTATAAGCCTGATCATTTACCATTGCAAATAAACACATGAGGCGCCTACAACCCATCACGAGTATTGTAGATCAGATCACAACTCTGCGCAATGATGAAGAAAGAGTCAACTGTTTTACTTCAGGTGAATCTTGATGTGTTCGCTTGGACTCGACCTCATATATATATATATATATATATATGGACTCTTGCCAGCCATGAAGAACCCTACATTAAATGTTGACCCGAGGCATGTCTCGGTGAACAAAAACGATGCGACATGGATCCGGAGAGATCTGTTGCACTTAAAGAGGAGGTGAATCTGCTCAAAAGAAGTGGGTTTATCCAAGATGCCCTACAACCACAATGAGTATCCAATCCTTTACTTATAAAAAAACGAACAAAGAGTGGAGGACATACGTCAACTACTCTGAATTGCATGGAGTATGACAAAGCACAGCTTTCCACTTCCAATGATCAACCAACTGATGGACCTGACCATCAGACATGAATTACTCACATCCATGGATGCGAACTCTAGATACAATCGGATACTGAAGCATGTCCTAGACCAGGAATACAACTGTTTCATTATTGACTTGGGCCTATAGTGCTATGCTGAAATCCCTGGATTCAAACTTGAGAACGCTTATGCTACTTACCAAAAGACGATTAATAGATCATTCAAAAATCATATCGGCCGATCGATGAAAGTAGATGTGGTTAGTATGCTCTTGAGATCACGACTATCAAATGACCATATCGATGACTTGACAGAGGTATTCAGCGCTCTCCAAAAAATGGAGAATGAAACTGGATCCTTTGAAATGCTCTTTCACCATTACATCAGAAAGATTCTTGGTTTTCATTATCAATTCTCATGGAATCAAG
Organism: Allium fistulosum; assembly: GCA_030737815.1. Classification (NCBI taxonomy): domain Eukaryota; kingdom Viridiplantae; phylum Streptophyta; class Magnoliopsida; order Asparagales; family Amaryllidaceae; genus Allium; species Allium fistulosum. Next base: position 185,105,574 of record CM060902.1, on the reverse strand, counting down.
ACTAATTTCTAGAAAATTCTGGCAATTAGAGACACCAATGTACCGAGGACAACTAAGCAGGTATGGAGCCTAAGTCGAAAGATTACCGTCTTAAGTTGATTTGACTCTAGGACCATCTACAAATGAATTCTCTTCTTCGACCTGACCAAGGGAGGGAAGAGAACTTTTGAATGAACTAACAACTGCATTCATGCACTTCCAGCTTTGATAGATCGCTTAAAGAGACCTCCCATTTTACCCAAACCTTTGGATCTCGAAGATTTATACATCAATTGGGCCGTGTCAACACATGCCATAAGCATCGCAATGCTATGTGAAGAGAAACGAATCCAAAGACCAGTATATGATGAAGGCTGGCTATTGAAAAACTCACCCCGTTAACGTCCATATCGACCAACCGTTACGATAGGTCCAATAGAAACCTTAGATGTCTGAAAAGTTACCCAATGGAGTATCAAGCTAAGCCAATTTGATATCACTTATCTCCCTCGGAGAGCTCTCCAAGGTCAAACATTAGCATACTTCATATCTAAATTCACTACATCAGACGATTATCCGAAGAACAGTGGAAAACCATCTAACCGATGGTGAACGTACACAGATGGAACTTCCAATAATCGGCTTTCTAAAGTCGAAGTTGCGTTAAAGACTACTGAGGAATGATCGATCTGCCACGCCCTCAAACTCAACTTCCCTACAATAAATAATGAAGCTATGTATGAAGCCTTGGCGCTCAAACTTGCAAGAAATCTAGGAGTGGAAACTTTACATATCTTATGTGATTACTGGTTAGCAGTATACCGAGTCAGGGAAGATTATTCGACCAGGGGGCAACATCTTGCTCCTTATCCTAGCTGGGTCCAAAAGCTACTAGTCGACTTCGACTATTACACCATTACACACATCCTCGGAGAACAAAATGAAAAAGGTAAGTCACTGGCCAAGCTAGCCAGTTCTGGGGATGCGCGACAAAAAGACTTTATCCCAGTTGAAATACTTATTATTCCAAGCATTGACATATGAAGATCAATTAGATCTTAGAGATGGATCTAAGAAAGGAGTCATGGATGACTCCTATCGAAGATTATCCATAATCAGGGATTCTTCTTGAATGAAGGAATGAGAAATGGCATATCCTCTGTGAAGCCTCACTGCATGATTATGTCTAGATCGTTCAACTCCGTCGACACAAAGAATTACTCCTGTATCCTCCAATCCGAGACCCAATATGACATATCAATCGATACGAAGCATACATTCCAACATCTCAGATCGATCCAGGAGAGGATCGATACAAAGGAAGGACTTAAAACAACCATCGAACGTTGTACAACTCGAATTTGACTTCGATCCAGGAGAGGATCGGTACGAAACTCAATCCAAACAAAAACTAAATAACTTGACAACGACTCGTGAACATGCAAATGTTAACGGGAGTTAGGTTAACATACGTACACATATGACGAACTAACATTCAATTTTCAAAATTTACAGGAGTTGAATGCTCACCTGATGACAATTACAACAGTGAACAACAAATCGTTAGCACTCGACACTCAGTTACAACAATGCACTACATAATCATTGGCAGTCAACAAATCAACATTTATATTACTGGGAATCAATCGAAGGTTACATCTTTTGACGAAAAGATAGCAACTACTCAACGAATCAGATAGAACTTTTTCAGAATGAATGATGCAGCATTTCAAAGCACGTCATGTTCACACAAGACGTACTTTGGGGGGAAAATGTTATCCCACCTTTTGGCAAGGCCGTGACACCAAGAACTTGACTAGAAACCAATGACAGTTCGTCTGGGAGATCGGTTATATGCAGGCTCACTATGGATATCGACGAATTTTGTTTTAGTCCGGATCGAGCTAAAATTTATATGAGGCCCCCCAAATGCCAACAAATTTTAATAGGAGCTTACGTACGATCATAACTCAAGATCTACAAGTCCAAATGCCAACAAATTTTAATAGGAGCTTACGTACGACATAAGGAATGTTAATGCCAAATTTCGACTCGATCGGAGCAAGTCTTGATCGATACGAAATTAGTTCGTATCGATCACGGACAGAAAACTCCAATTTGCATCGATCATATCCCATGATCTACAAGTTCAAATGCTATGAAATTTTCACAGGAGCTTACGTACAACATAAAGAATGTTCCTGCCAAATTTCGACTCGATTGGAGTAAGTCTTGATCGATACGAAATTCGTTCGTATCGATCACGGATCGAGTCGAAATCGCCTGGGATCGATCGCATGGGCCCACCCATGTGCCAGAAGAAATCTCCCATGATCTGAGCGAGATATTTGCCTCCTACGCCTATAAATAGAGCCCCAAGGCCTACAGAAGGAATATTGGCCTCTCTACGCTGATATTCTGCCGAAATGATTATCAAACTTCAGTTATACTGTTGTAATATTTTGTAAACAGCGAGTGAAATTCAATAAATATCAATCATTTCATAGTGGATGTAGGCAATTCGCCGAACCACTCTAAATTTGTGTGTTTTTATGCATTTTCTTATTTGTTTAATTGGTGTGTTTGTTAGATCTGCTTCATTTTACATTTATTTTCTTCATTTTATCTCTTCAAACACATCCGAAGTGTGTTGTGCCCAATTTTGGTAAAAACACTCTAATGTCATCTTTGCTCTTTCTTTATGTTTTTCGTTAACTAATCTCTTGCTTTTTTAGATTAAACTTCTAATGCACTTAATTACGTCGATAAGAAAACCGTCGATTCTCTAATCGCAGCTTCAAAACAAATTGGAACTAGGTTGATGCTCTTAACCCCTGTGAACTTTAGAAAACATTCTCTACTTCTATCTGGTCAGAGGATCATAGGAACTCCTCCCACCATCAGGCACACTTCTCGTGGCAAGTGCTTCCTCTCCTTAGGTGATGTCGAACACTTCACTTCAATGTCACCTATTTGCGCTGATCGTCCAAGTATATTCACTGTTTAGAATTTTCCTTTCTTTGTCCCTGTGATTCTTTGAATTACTTTGACTGCTTTTTTATCTGCTTAAATTTGTTCCAGCTTCTTCCAAAGCAATCGTATCTTCCAGCGGTGCTGCATCTCCTCCATCATCTTCTGAAGTAACATTAATCTTGGAGGCTTTTGCTAAATCCAAAAGAACCTTCAAAAGAAAATTAATGGAGCCTTCTGAGGATGCTCCTCCAATGAAAATGGCTAAAATTACTGACGTGGAGGAAGAGAAAGAGCGCACATCTCCTAAACAAGCTTCAAAGAGCCCTGTCGTTGAAGCTTCCAAAGATAAAATGGAGCAAACTCCACCTACTCCTGAACCTTTTTCTTGCATTACTTTTTCTGACTCCTCGGTTGCACTCGAGCAGAAGCAACTGACCATGTTGACGACTCCTTCTATAAAGAAAACTCTTCCAGAGTCATCCTTTGCTCCTCTACCTATGAATTTAGAAGAATTTGTTGAGTTCATTATACATTGAATCCTTTGCTTCTTCCCTTCTGCTGTCATTCACTTCGGACCTGGCGGAAAATTATCGCTCTCTTATGGAGTAGCAATTTTTGGTAAATTCTCACCCAATTGATTTTATTATTATTGGATTTCTTTAGTTGTTAACTCGTGTTTCACTTTTTGTTGCAGATTTCTAGGAACTGGGCAACTCTAAAAGAACGTGTCTTGAAATCTTCAACTGAATCTTCTGAGCTGCGGTAGGAAAATTCTAAACTTAAGAATCAAATATCTTCTTTGACTGCCACCCAAAACGATAATCCAATGAGTTGGAGCGGGTAAATGCCTCCTTTATTAGGGTAGAAGCCAATTTAGAAATAGAGAAAATGGCCCATCAACTTACTATTGACGAATAATTTGCTATGGAGCTAACTCTTAAAGATTCAGAAGATGAAAAAGCTCGCTTGGTCGCCAAGATTGTTTCTTTGAAAAACAAATTTAGGAAGACCAGAGCTTCACCCAAACAAGCTGTTTGTACCCTCTCCGACATCAAGAAGCAAGTCCCTCAGTTTGTTCATGTTACCCTAGGACCCACGATGCTAAAAAATTACGAAGATGCCCTCATGCTTGCATACATGGACAACTACGAGAAATGTCCAGATTTCGGCTTCCCTTCTCTCGACCCAGCCTTAGCCGAAAGAGTAATGGACAAAATCAACCAGATAAGGTAGGGTACCGGACTAAGGATGAGGAGGAAGTAGTTAATGCTGCTGAAGCTCTCTCTTTTGATATCCCTTCCTTCGTAATCAAATCTGATTTTGAGGAAGTGGGTGATACTTATGATGCTGAAGAGAAAAAAATATGATGACGACGATGAGGGCAGTGATAATGATGATGATGGTGGTCCTGCTGAAGGCCACGGCCCTAGTGGAGATAATTGGGGTCCCTTTAGTGCCATAGAAGAAGATGGAGGTGTCCCAGATGTAATGGAGCCATCCCCACATAAAGATATGCCTCCTTCATCCCCTGGACCATCTACTCTTCCGGAGGAGGATACTGCTCCCACCCATAATAAGAAACTAGAAGAGAAAGAGCAGGTCCCCCAAGTTGCCATTCCAGTTCAGAGGTATGGAACTCCCTGTTCAAATTTCTTACACTTTGAAGATAATAATTAGCGCTAAATCATTTGTCTTAGATAAAGAAGAAGTTTACTTTCCCCTATAGAACAAAACTTGACAGAAAACAGATGGAAATTAAAAAGTTATATAAGGAGTTAGACAAACTGAAAAAGGAGCACAATGTTCTGTCCGAGAAATATCATTACCTTGACAAGAGCACCTCTGTATTAGCGTCTTTTAAACACTAGAAGTTTACCCCTTTATTAAAGAGAGCGCACCTCCGTTATGACACTCTCTTGAAGAAAAATCACGAGTTACTAACTCTATTCTGGATGATGATTGAAGAGAGAGATATTTTAGCTAACGTTTTTTATAAAGCTTATTGTAGACATTCTATTATTGATTTTTCATAATTAGGCGAATTCATTTGTGGTTTATTTAGACGTTTTCATAAAAGATACTTAGATGAATTTGGATCTAACCCGCTTCTTGGAGCTTGTTGGAACTTACCACGGGTCAGATCGATTCCACAAAATCTCGTCTCTGAAAAACTTAAGCACTATAAGTTTAAATTTGTTTTCGATTCTCTAAATCTATTTCGCATGAACTAGATAAATTATTGTAAATATGTAACAACCAATTGATTTATGAGTACATGTTTTTGTTCTGTTTTCTATGCTTAGTTTCTTTTTACTATTATATTTTAGAATATCAGTTCTTTAGATCAAGTTGTCTCAAGAGAACACTTAAGCCAATGTATTAACTTGAGGAGGTTTTATTCTAAAAACGCACCACTTTTAAAGACTTCGAAGTTAGCGAAATATTACTTTCTTCGGGATTTACAAAAGTTATACTTGGAATTCCATTGCCTCTACTTTGACATCCTCGGCGACGAGAAGGAAAAATTCCTTAAAGTGATCAGGACATCTCATTCTAAATTAATTTGCAGTCGCGATAGTCGCTAACTAGGATGTGGGACTATAGTCAATGTCTACTAGCTGCAACCCCTGAAGGAGTTACTATTGCATTTGATTCGACAGTTATGCTTTCAGCCAACTCTTTAGATAAAGTTAAGAAGTTTCTAAACTTTAAATGTACTTCAGTCATATACTATATCTTTTAAACCTGTTGCTACTTTTGTTGCAATCCATTGTTATGGAAATAAAGATATTTTTTAATCTCTTACTTGATTTTTATTCCATTTCTTTTATTTGAATTGGAACTACAATCATCCACGACCCATCATTCTCAAAATTTACTTTCGTGTGTCGATGCAATTAGAGAAATACTACTAACAGTGAGTTGTGGGACAATGGTCTATGATGAAGTCATTCTTGAGTGTTTTGGTGGCAATACTGAAGCCGTATAATGGCATAAGAGATATTTCTCTAAAAGACTATCGCTAGTAGTCACAAAGACCATATAGCCTATCTTGAAGCTGATATTAAGAAGAAGGATGAGATGATCGCTAGCTCAAGCATCATGTGAAGACTAATTCTATAGCCGATTTCAATCAAAAAATGTCTGAACTTATATAGAAAATTTATGATTCGGAATTAAAGTTAAAAGATAGCCAAGCACTGTGTGCCTCTTGAGAGTTCATTTTGGGGGATAAGACTTCAAAGATCGAACTTCCGGCTCCTCAATCTACCCCTCTAGATGCCAAGTCTACTAAAGAAAAGCTTCTCATAGCTCGGAAATTTCCCACCATTCTCAACCCTCCCTCGGGTTTAGATGATAACGTAGGGAACTGGTGTTGGAGGGTAAAATTCAAAATTGCAATATATTTTGATAAGAAGTAGAAAGCGAAGTATCCTAAGACCATTAATGAATACGCTGCCAAGAACCAGAAGTTGAAGCATGACAATAATTTCTTGTCAAACATGTCTCAAAGTTAGAAAGAGAAAATAAAATAGTCAGAGCTTCAAACATGGCTTTCAATCATGCTCTGAAGACTAACATTGATGCCAAAAAAGATGAGAACACAATAAGAAGAAAAGAAAAGAAGCTTAAGGAAGTTCTCCGTGTAGCAATTCAACATGTTGTAGATCCTTCGATGGTGGATACTCTTGATAAAGTAGCTCAGGATTTGTAATTCATCTACATGTTTGAGCTATGTAAATCTATCTTGTATATAAATTTGTTGTTTTGTAAATGTTGGGTATGTTTCAGCCGGATCAACACCACCGGACCAGGTCCTGCCTCATTGAACTCCCACCAACGCATATCCCACTCGCGACCGAACCAAGCCTACCGGTCCATTCGTCTCAATGCCGAACCAAGCCTACCGGTCCATTCGTCTCAATGCCGAACCAAGCCTCACCGGTCCAACGTCTCAATGCCGAACCAAGCCTACCGGTCCATTCGTCTCAATGCCGAACCAAGCCTCACCGGTCCAACACCTCAAAGCCGAACCAAGCCTACCAGTCCATTCGTCTCAATGCCGAACCAACATGCATCCCATCTCAATGTCGAACCAAGCCTACCGATCCATACTCCCACCGGACCAACAACTCACTACTCAAGCTCCTACCGGACCATACCCCAAACCGGACCAAGGTTCTACCACATAGCACCGGATCACCTACAACCGGTTCACTCTACACTCCAACCATCTCCGAACCAAGCGATGCCGAACCAAGACGTACCAGGCCAGATCATGTCAGCCCAGGCCCATCAGCAACTGTACACATCCTAGACCCCTACCCCCAGCCTCACTCTATAAATAGAGGTGCAGGGGTACGACAATGGGGACAAGTTTGATAGCTCAAGCACGGATGGAACTTTCAAACAACTTTCTTTTACTTGTACCAAAGCTTTGTACTTGTAATCATAACAAAAGAAGAGAAATAACATATAAAGTGGATGTAGGCACATTCTGGCTGAACCACTATAAATCTGCGTGTTTTTATAATTTAGCCCCTGTTTTTCATATATTTGCATAAATCTCCAAAATCACTAAGAACTACCTAAGATCTACTAAATCATATAACTTTGAGGTGTTTGTCCATTTTTTGTGCAAACATTTTTGGTGCTTTCACTGAGAGCTAGAAGCTCAAAGCTTCAGCTTCATCCGCTTAACAAGTTTTCCTAACAGCATCGTCCGCCACTTGGAAAACATGCCTCCCAAACAGAGGAAAGATGTTAACAAAGGAAAAAACATCGCATCCAGTAGTCTTCCAGATCCAGCTATCACGAATCAAGTAAATCGTCCTCCTCCAGCAACAGTAACAAATGAAGAACAGGCTAACCCAACTACCCCTGCCACAGAACAGCCTGCAGCAATTACTAGGGCAGATTTGGACAGAGTTGTGGTTGAAGTAACTAACCGCTTCACGTCCCAGCAGGAAGCTTTGGTGGACCATCTCATGTCACGCTTAAGGGACGCTGAAGAATCCAACCGCAACACTGAATCATGGGGCGAGTCCCAGTCTGGAGGATCTCAGAGACAACAAAGATCTTCCTTCTTCGAAGGAGCTAACGGCAGAAGTAACCATGGTAGGAGCCGAGACCGAGCACAGCCCGAAGTTAGGCCTGAGGAAACGTTTGGTACCGAACCCAATGGGGGAGGTACCGGACGGAGGTCAACTGTAGCTGAGCCTGTCATTCTGCCTAACCACGGAAACGCCAATGAACGGGGCCGAGCTAGAGTCCAGCCCGAAGTTGGACCCGAGGAAGTGCTTAGATCAGAACCCGGCAGGGGAAGATCAAGGCAAGGGCCAACTGTAGCTGAACCTAGCATGCTCCCAGAAGATCAAAGGCAGCCATTGGAAAATATGAGGAATGATAGACGATACCATCCCTACAGGTCATCTGGACGGAATCGGTCATCTGGACGGAATCAATCCCACAGAACAGAACCAAACTCATTTCTATCTGCTCCAAGTTATGATGAAAGGATGGCACGCTTATTCAGAGAGTGTGTCCAACGGGATCAAAGAGATCGAGGGATAGGCGCTAGGGTAACCAGCCCTTTCGCCCGCAATATCGAAATTGCTATCACCCCCCGAGAATGGAAGATGCCAACAATGGAACCCTACAAAGGAACCTCCGACCCCGTTGTACACTTATAGAGGTACACGCAGCATATGCTCATGAGTGGGGCGATAGAGGGAGTACTGTGCAAATGCTTTCCGCTCTTCTTAGCAGATCTCGCTACCTCTTGGTTCTGTCATCTACCCCAGGGATCCATCAGCTCGTGGGAGATGTTGAAAGAAAAATTTATCAGTAAGTTCCGCATTCATGTGGAGCAACCTAAGGACGCTTATTCCTTATCCAGCGTCAAACAGAAACCTGGAGAGAAGCTGCAGCAATACCTAACCAGATTCAACGCCGCAGCAGCCGCAGTCCAAGATGCCGATGAGAAGCTTATCCTAATGGCCCTCTGCAGTGGTGTGCATCCGGACACTAAATTTGCTAGAAGGTTGACAAAAGAAAAACCAGCTACTTTACCCGATTTCTTCCATGAAGCCGGGAAATACATGAGGCTTGAGGATGCTGCCGTTAAGGGGCAGTCAGGACAGCAAAATAAGACAACCCATGGCAACGCCCCTGCTGTGGCAAGGGACGTTCGAAGAAATGATTCCAGAGACAATGCTGGGGGCAAGAAAGGAGAAAAGCGCCTATATCGGCCAGGACCAAGATTCGACACTTACACTCCTTTGAACGAGACCGTCGAAAATATCTTCCTTGCCACCCAAGGCGAAGTTAGATACAAATGCCCACCATACAAGAAAGAATCAGATAACGCACAGAAGTCTGGAAAATTCTGCCGCTTCCACGAATCTCACGGGCATGATACCAACGAATGCCATCATCTTCGAGACCTGATAGAGGAACACATCAGAAGAAAGAAACTGGAACGTTATGTAAAAGGTCAGGACAAGACCCCAGCTCCTGCCAATGAAAACCCAAGGCTACCCTCATCGGGGGCCGACAAAGGAAACCGCAACGCTAGCAGCTCTAGCCAAGAAAAGATAGTGGTCCATACCATCTCAGGAGGGCCACACATCGCAGACAGAAGCTGGAAAGAGATGGAAAGATACGGAAAGTCGCTTGGAGACAATAAAGACTATGTCAATTCGGTTATAGAAGAGTGCCACCCGAAGCGGAAAGAAAGTAATGACATCACGTTCGGTAAGCGTGACCTAGAAGGAAGGCAGTACCCTCACATGGATCCCATGGTCATCTCTGCCCGACTTGGTCCCGCCAAAGTATACCGAATCCTGGTAGACACTGGAAGCTCGGTAAACATCCTGTTCAAACACGCATTCGACAAAATGAAGCTATCAATGAAGGATGTATCCCCCTGCAATAAACCACTACACGGCTTCACTGGAGATGCGAAGATGCCCCTCGGGCAACTGGACCTTTTTGTTGAAATTGGAAGCCATCCCCGCTCTGCTGTACGGAAACAAACGTTTGTGCTAATAGAAAACCAGTCGGCCTACAACGCCTTCTTAGGAAGGACATCCTTGTTTGACTTCCAAATTGTCTTAGCCCCATGGTGCCTAAAGATGAAATTCCCAACAGACAATGGAGTAGGGGAAGTGGAAGGAGACCAGGACGTTGCTCGAGACTGCTATGTAACTGAACTTCGCAACAACTACAGGAAGGATAAAGGGAAGGGTGTAGAGATTGCCCTCTGCACAAAAAGCCTAGAAGCATAGCAACTAAAGAAAGCCCCTCCTCTTCGATATACCAGCGACCCTTTCAATGAATTAGACCCTAGGGACAAAGAGGAGGAGGCCACCGCCGAGCCCGCAGAGGCTATGGAGTACATATCTGTAGACAAGCACGACTCAAGTAGACTATTGAAAATTGGGTCCCAACTAAAAGCCGAATTGAAGGAACAGCTCATCGATTTTCTCCGCCACAACTTGGATGTATTCGCTTGGTCACACGCTGACATGACCGGAATCTCCCCCGACATAGCATGCCACGTATTAAACATTGATCCTACCAAGGCGCCTGTAAAACAAAGAAAGAGAAGTATGGGGGCAGAGCGATCAGCAACCCTCGATGAAGAAGTAAAAAACCTACTCGCCAATGACTTCATACGAGAAGCTATCTACCCGGGATGGATCGCCAACCCGGTGCTGGTAAAAAAGGCTAATGGGAAGTGGCGAACCTGCATTGACTTTTCCAACCTAAACGATGCCTGCCCAAAGGATTGCTTCCCACTTCCCAGAATCGACCAACTTGTAGACAGCACAGCCGGGCACGAACTCCTATCTTTTATGGATGCATACTCAGGATATAACCAAATTCCTATGCATGCTCCCGACCAAGACCACACTAGTTTCATCACCGATCGAGGTTTATACTGCTATAAGGTAATGCCTTTCGAACTTAAAAATGCAGGAGCCACCTACCAGCGCCTCGTCAACAAGATGTTTGCGGGGCTAATAGGACAAACTATGGAAGTATATGTGGATGACATGCTGGTAAAGTCAAGGAAAGCCAAAGATCACGTAAGCCACCTAGGAAAGATGTTTCAAGTACTTCGACAATATGGAATGAAGTTGAATCCACTAAAATGCTCCTTCGGAGTGTCATCAGGAAAGTTCTTAGGATTCATCGTTCATGCCAGAGGGATAAAAGCAAACCCTGAACAAGTCCGAGCGCTAAGGGATATCAAGATACCTTCCACTCGGAAGGAAATGCAAAGTTTGAACGGAAAAGTGGCCGCTCTAAACCGATTCATCTCCAAGGCGACGGACAAGTGCGTCCCCTTTTTTGAAGCCTTAAAGAAAGAAAAGGGAAAGTTCGAATGGACTGGCGAATGCCTGACCGCTTTCCTTCACTTAATCGAACACCTCCAGAAACCACCGGTACTCTCAACTCCAAGCGAAGGAGAAGAATTATACCTATACCTCGCTGTGTCATATCACGCCCTAAGCGTTGCCTTGGTAAGGGAAGACAACCGCACGCAACGGCCAGTTTACTTCGTCAGCAAAAGGTTTACTGGGGCAGAAGTTAGATATCCTAAACTTGAGAAGTTAGCATACTGTTTACTAATCACTTCATGAAAACTACGTCACTACTTCCAATCCCATTCCATCAAAGTTCTGACCGATCAACCACTGAGGCAGGTACTCCATCGTCCCGACACTTCCGGGCGACTACTTAAATGGTGCATTGAGCTGAGTCAATATGATATCACCTATCACCCTCGCACCGCCATCAAGGGACAAGCCATGGCTGATTTCATTGCAGAATTCACTACCAACGAGGATAAGGAGCAATTGGAAATAACAGAAGATATCAAGTGGAATCTCTTTGTGGACGGTGCATCTAACGAACAAGGCTCGGGGGCAGGTGTGGTAATAATCACTCCCGGGGGAAATAAACTGCACTATGCTATAAGGTTGGAGTTCGCTGCCACCAACAACGATGCAGAATATGAAGCAGTGATAGCTGGACTAGAAATTGCCATAGAAATCGGAGCCAATTCTTTGTGTCTTCACAGCGATTCTCAACTTATTGTTAATCAAATACTAGTAGAATTCCAAGCTCGAGAAGAACGACTCATAGCATATCTAAAGAAGACCAAGTTACTTCTCAGCCGATTGGACCACTACTTAGTCAAACACATCCCTCGGGAGGAGAACCGAGAGGCCAACGAATTAGCAAAGCAAGCAAGTGTGAGAGACATCACCATCTTCGGGGCAGTAACCATCTCAAAGCAACTGGCCCCAAGTTTTGAGCAACTGAATCTAATAGCTGCAACCGAAGAAGCAACTTGGATGACTCCCATCCGAGACTACCTACAAAGTGGCACTCTACCCAACGGGCGTAACGAAGTCAAGAAAATCTTGAGGAAAGCATCTCGCTACACAATGAAAGAAGACATCCTCTATCGGCGCGGATTCTCTAACCCGTTATTAAGGTGTGTCGCTGGGAGAGAAGCCAAGGAAATCTTATCCAACATCCATCAGGGGAGCTGCGGAGATCACACCGGAGGGCAAACATTAGCAAAAAAGATACTCCGATACCGATATTTCTGGCCCACCTTGAGCAAGGACGCCTTAGATTTCGTCAAAAAGTGTGACAGATGCCAAAAATTTGCTAAGATTCCGCGGCTACCAACTACTGAGATTACTCAAATGACCAGCCCTTGGCCCTTCGCAATATGGGGAATTGACTTAATCGGCGAGCTACCAATGGGCCGAGGCGGGGCAAAATATGCTATAGTAGCAGTCGACTATTTCACCAAATGGGTGGAAGCGGAACCTCTGAATAAAGTATCTTCAGCAAAAGTTATTAACTTCTTGATCAAAAATGTTCTGTGCAGGTATGAAGTCCCACTCAAAATCATATCAGACAATGGACTTCAGTTTGACAGCGAGGAATTCGCCAACTGGTGCCAATGGCACGGAATTCACAAGAGCTTCTCATCCGTAGCGTACCCCCAAGCAAACGGACAAGTCGAAGCCGTCAACAAAATTCTGAAAACTCTAATAAAAAAGAAGCTCGAAAAGTCAAAGGGCGCTTGGGTGGATGAACTCCCTACGGTACTATGGGCCTATCGCACATCTTTCAGAACATCAACAGGGCACACTCCTTTCTCTTTGGCATACGGATCGGAGGCTATGCTCCCAGTTGAAACCATTGTGCCTTCCCACCGTAGAATCCACTATAACCCAGAAGAGAACGAAGAACTCCTTCACATGTCTTTGGTTCTAATTAAGGAGAGAAGAAATGGTGCAGTCCTTAAAGCAGCAGCCCACAAACAAAAAGTGGTGGCACACTACAACTCCAAAGTCAAGCATCGTACCTTACAAGAAGAGGATCTTGTCCTCAAGCGTATCTTCCCTCGTCCCGGAGCACTAGACCCAATCTGGGATGGACCATATGTAATTCATAAAGATCTCCACAACGGAGCCTATATTTTGTCAACAGTGGACGGAGAGGTGTTCCAGAGGGCATGGAACATCCAACACCTCCGTCGATACTTTTCTTAACTTGTATTGCCCATATGAAGTGAATTAACAAAGAGAATCAGTGGACGTAGGCATTTTCGTGCCGAACCACTTTAAAAAACCTTGTCTCTTTTTTTAACTTGTTCCTTTGTATCTTGGCTGCTTGTTAACTTTATCCTTTTCTGTTGAACAAAATCCTGAGCATATAGCATTTCTATTCAAAGCACTCCACAATGCAACTTCACCTGGACAAGACCTAGCAGGTACTATGCGAATCTATGCCCTCGCCAATGAGACACTTTTGCTCCGGCATCCCTCTACTGCGGGTTAACTCATTGCTCGCGACGGCCCTCAAATCCAACTGTAATGAGCCGATTATAAGCCACCGAGAAGGCCGACTATAGCCGAGGCAGCTCATTACGGCGTTAGGCTCGCCGGCAACTGTGAACCGAATATAAGCCCCAACATAAGGTGTGGCCAGCCAGGAGCAGTTCACAGTTGACGATCGACACCTACGCTAGCCGGCCACAGTAAAACGAATAATACCCACGATTACGGGCCATAATGGCCCGGGTAGTTACTGTGCGCGATCTCGGCTCCGATGTGTCTTAAGTGCGGCTGTGGTAAAAAAGAATTAACTCCCCGCGGAGGCGTAAGATGGGTGACAAATGTCTCCAAGACCCACAGCTAGGGAAAGTGACTACAAAACCCGTTTGCCACGAACTTAAGCACATCGAAGGCCTTCCGTGATTGGAAGTTTTACTTTTTCACATATTCCAATTTTACTTGAGAAAATTTTCTCCTATCCTCTGTAACAATTCTTGAAGTACAGGACACAGAACAGGAGACACTCACTAATAGAAGCGGATATTCGCAGCAAGATATTGGAACGCATCCTTCAATTGATCACACAGGATATTCAAAGCTGCCACCTACAAGCAAGATATAAAGGGCAGTACTTCTTTCTTTCATATGTAAACACGTGACTATAATTTATTCACACCTCACACTAACATTGCAAGTCACGAAATTATCCTGGCATCAAACACTACTTGATCACGAGAATATGCATAGCTATATTTCTCATACAACATGTCAAAATAACAAAAACACTCAAAAGACGACAGAATCAGCTTAAGTTAAAAAATTACACATCAAGAATAGTGTTGATTATTACAAATAGCAAGAATTACAACCTAAAAGTTACTCTACTATTTTAAAGCTAACGTATACAGCCATGTCAAGTCTACAAAAAGAATTTTCCGGGTCTAATCAGGGAGCCAGCTGCGTTGGAGTCTTGTCTTTGTCCTGTTGACCACCTGTCCAGTCAAAGAAAGGATTCATTAGTGATAAAACAACTAAGTTAATGGAGAGACTAAAAAAGGAAGACTTACCAGCACCTGCTCCTTGACTATCCTGGTCGTCATCCTCTACTTGCACACCTGCCTCCTCAGCAGCAAGCAACCGCATACCCTCCTTCACCGCCACCTTCTCCTCCTTGGTAAACTGGGCAGTGACCACATCCATGCTGAAGGCCACACCACCCTCTTTATCCGCATCCGCCTTAGCTTCCTCCAGAGCCCGAAGATAAATCTTAGCCATGACCCTAGGATAATCATCCATCCAGGATAGGTTGCCCTGCTTCCAAGTTTGGAAGTACATGTCCTGAAGCATTTCATCCATCATCCCCTCATTCTCCTCAAACTCCCTCATCCGGGCCTCGGACGCCGACAACCTTTCAACGGCAGCATCTCTCTCCGATCGGTATCTCGAGCAGTCAACCAGAAGGGATCCCCGCATTGCCTCCATCTCCTCCCTCAACTTGGCTTGAGCAAGCTCTGCAGCCTCAAGTTTCTCGGACAACTCCTCCACCTGCTCAAGATCTGCTTTCCGAACCTCGTCCACTGTGGCAATAGCCATGTCAATCCGTTCTTTGCAAGTAGCTTCCATTTTCCGCAGTTCGGCCCGGCTGGCCTCTTCCATGGTTTTCTTTAGTCGTCCAAAAGCAGCCTCATGCTGAGAAATCCGAATAGCCTGATCCGCAAGCTGTTTGGCCTGATCCGAAACCACCAATCACAGTCGGATGTTGGCACTCCCAATCTCCTCTCCGGCCTTAACCAGCCGGGCATGATGCCCCATCAGCTTCTTAGTCTCCTCCGCCACCCGATCAATATTAGCCTTGGCCTCGTCTCCCATAGTAATTATACGAGTAGTGAGCAAATCGAGATCTAAGGACTTAGCTTCATCAAGTACCCGTACCATGGGGTTGCAGGGAAGAAGGTGATCACCGGTGACCTCGTCAAAGGTAATATCATGGGAGCTTGGATCCAGGTCAGGATGACCCGCAAATGGATTACGAGCCAAGTCAGGACGGTCGATATGAATAACGGTAGGGTTTCCGGGCGGGCGCGGAGAGAGTGCAAACTCGCTATCCTCCCCCGTGATATCATGAAGAGGCTGAGCCGGGAGCTGAGGACCAAGTGAAGGTTCGGATGAAGGATGACTCCTCTTTCTCCGTTGAATACCCTCTTCGATAACCCCGAGAAGAGGACGGTAGCCGACTACATCCTCGGAGCGGTGGGTCGAAGGCTTCGGCTTAGCGGAAGTTTTTGAAAGCTTGTATTGCTCAAGCCTGTGCCAAAGATCCGAGGCCTTGGATGTCTTACCTGCTCCTGACATGAAGAACAAGTGTCACAAACTTACATCACTATATTATTCGAGAAACGCGGCAGATTAAAAGAAGAAAGAAAACACGTCTGTTATACAAACCCTGGGGAGAAGTAGGATACTGCAATGAGTCCTGGATTTCATTCCAGGACGGGAGCGGATCATAAAATATTCCTAAGTCCCTATCATTAATGAAGCATGCAGGAGTCAAGAGTTCACCTTGAGTCGTCGGAGCCACCTTGGCTGGAATGGTCTGAGAAGACTCACTTGCACCGGTCCCGGCCTTGTCCGCTTTCCCAGTTTTCCCTACCAAAGCCGGATCTTCGTCCAGCCCCTTGAAAGCCTGGTGGAACGCATCGTCCGTCCACTCCTGAATCTCGCCCGATTGCCCAGGAAGCAAGGCCCCGATGCCATCACCACCTTTATCACCTTCCCGACCATCTCCACCCTCACCTCTTTCCTCCTCTATGTCTTCCTCCTCCTGGGTAAGTGGACAATTGCTGGGGGAGGGACCGTCCAACTTCTTGAGTTTCTTACCTCCGACGGCTGGAGGTTTTGTGAAAGGTTTCCTCTTGCTACTCTCTACCGTAACACCTCCCTTAGTTGAGCAGCCACCCTCTCCTCCGCCGTTTCCCTCAGCTTGACTACTGACTGCTGTGGAAGGATTAAGTTATACTCCAGGAGGGTCGCATTTCTGATCAGGAAGGCAGATGATCTATACTTCCCGAGAATAGCTTCTATCTCAACCGCCGTCTGAACCAGGCGGTCAGTCTCCACAATCGCAAAGCCACCTGTCGCTAGCAAAAAATGAGAAAGTATGAGAAGAAGCATCGCAATCGGAATGGATATTATAAGTAAAAGCATCAACTTACATCCAGAAGTAAAGCGCCGAATTGAAACGGAGTCGTCCCTGACAAAGAACCACTCCTTCTTGAACATGCTGAATTTAGAATACAAATCCAAGACCGGCTTGAAGGTCACAGCTGACTCCAAGCTAATGTATGGGGACCCCTTCTTATAGCCCCTCAGATTATATAGATACCGGATCTCCCGGTTGGAAGGAGCACGACCATACTTCCTCTGGAAAATGACGAAGAGGCTCACCAATATAGCATAGGATTTGGGTTGAAGCTGGAAGGGGGCCACCTTTAGATATGTGAGGAAGCTGGCTATCCAAGCGTTAAGAGGAGGAATGGCACCACACATGCAGTGGTATCTGCTATAGGCGAAGTACCCTTCAGGAGGATCGTACGACATAACTTCTCTCCCTGGCAACAGCAAGTGCGTCCTATCAATTCCAAAAGATCGGGAAATGACATCAAGCTGCTCCTCCTTGAGGGAGCTAGGAAAGCAATCGGGCGGGGAGTTCAGAACCTCCTGAGGGCCGTACCCGTCCACTAGTGATCTCGGGGTAGATCCATGACGTTCCGGACCTGGCTGAACAGGGGGCACTGAGGAAGTTTCTCCTTTGCCCTGGGACTTCTTTTTATCCGAGCGGGTTTCTGCTTTTCGAGACATTTATCTACAACACCGGAAAAGCATATTGTTAGAACAAAGGATGTAAACAAGTAAGTATATAATATGGAATTTCACTCATAAAATCAAAATGCTCAAACTCCCGTTGTCCTTCAGTAAAGTAAGTGCAAAATTCTCAAGGTCATTCGGTAGTTTCTCATGTCCATTCGGCATTTAAAGTCATCGGTTCCATCCAGTACTTGCCCATTCGACACTTTCAAAAATCCATTCGGCATTCTCATCTCCAAAAACCACAGCCCATTCAGCATTTTCGAAAGGCTCATTCGGTAGTATAAAACTTAATAGTCATTCGGCGAGGAAAGAAGGCCTCACCTGATCCGGCAAAACTAGCCTAGTTCGGCACTACAAATGATTCGGTGTTGAGAATTTGGCTCGGCACTTTTCGATCGGTAAAGAAACAACAAGGGTACGGAGCCCCTACTTATAGAGGAAAGGAAAGATAGCCGGACCACCGGTTCGTTTCTGAGACCGGATGGGATTGTCTAGGATAGACAACCAAAAACAAAGCACGCCATATGCATGCACATGCCCTACTTTGGGGGGCAAGTGTTGGGTATGTTTCAGCCGGATCAACACCACCGGACCAGGTCCTGCCTCATTGAACTCCCACCAACGCATATCCCACTCGCGACCGAACCAAGCCTACCGGTCCATTCGTCTCAATGCCGAACCAAGCCTACCGGTCCATTCGTCTCAATGCCGAACCAAGCCTCACCGGTCCAATGTCTCAATGCCGAACCAAGCCTACCGGTCCATTCGTCTCAATGCCGAACCAAGCCTCACCGGTCCAACACCTCAAAGCCGAACCAAGCCTACCGGTCCATTCGTCTCAATGCCGAACCAACATGCATCCCATCTCAATGTCGAACCAAGCCTACCGACCCATACTCCCACCGGACCAACAACTCACTACTCAAGCTCCTACCGGACCATACCCCAAACCGAACCAAGGTTCTACCACATAGCACCGGATCACCTACAACCGGTCCACTCTACACTCCAACCATCTCCGAACCAAGCAATGCCGAACCAAGACGTACCAGGCCAGATCATGTCAGCCCAGGCCCATCAGCAACTGTACACATCCTAGACCCCTACCCCCAGCCTCACTCTATAAATAGAGGGGCAGGGGTACGACAATGAGGACAAGTTTGAGAGCTCAAGCACGGAAGGAACTTTCAAACAACTTTCTTTTACTTGTACCAAAGCTTTGTACTTGTAATCATAACAAAAGAAGAGAAATAACATATAAAGTGGATGTAGGCACATTCTGGCTGAACCACTATAAATCTGCGTGTCTTTTTACAATTTAGCCCCTGTTTTTCATATATTTGCATAAATCTCCAAAATCACTAAGAACAACCTAAGATCTACTAAATCATATAACTTTGAGGTGTTTGTCCATTTTTTGTGCAAACAGTAAATGATTTCATAACTTATGCAAATCACATAAATTTTGTAAATATCACCTGATTTGTAATCCTTTTCTGTAATATCACTTTTGAAATGCCTTTAATTGCCTATTCATTGATTTTTGGACCTGCTGAATCTTTTGTCATTCCTTGCTGTTTTGATTTTCCCAAAAAGCTTACCGCAAACAATTTTTCTAATCATTAGCTTGAAACCAACATATTCGTCTGTGTATATTATTTGCCTTGATTTGCAAATTATCTTGCTAATTGTATAAAAATTAACTTATTTAAAATGTTAAGATTTCGTCCTTATCCATGATGAGAAATGATTAAGGATTTAACTCCTACTACTTGGCTGGAATGTTTGAAATTTGCTGATATAAAATTTTGCCCTGCCGCATAGGTATAAATATTAGAATATAGCTTTTGTTAAATAAAGAACCTGATTAAGAGATCAACGTTTGAAATTCTGATGTAGTAACTCTCCAACTCATTCCTTAACATTAATGGGATGTAAAAATTTAGAAACCCGAAGCTCCCATTTAGAGACTTTTAATAGTGATCTTTAACAGTCCTTTACCTAGATTCGGGCATTTGTGATGAATAGATATTCACAGATTTGCACCCACATTAAGGTTTGGATAAATAGTAGTCTTGATACCCAAATTAGCATATAACAAGTTAGAGATTAATAAATACCCAAAACCCTAATTCGGGTATTAATAGTTGATGTTTAAAGACGAGAATCCCAAAACCCTGATCTGGGTATATTAAGATAACCAGTAGTTAATAGAGACTCAGAGCCCATATTCAGGTATTATATAGTGAAGTTCAAAAATGAATATCCGAAAACCAAGATTCGGGTATTAATTGATGTAATTCTAATGTAAGAGACACGAAACCCAGATTCAGATACTAATAGATGATGTTTAGAAATGAGAGTCTCGAAACCCAAATTCGGGCAAAGTAAGTAGAGATCTGTTCTTCTCCTTTACTTGTCTTCTTTGACATGTATGAATTCTTCAGGTTTTGAATATATAAAGAAATAACCTAATTGGCAACCTCTTGAGCTAGGACATCTTAGCCCATGGTCGAATAAGCTTTTCTCTCGAGCTTGAACATTGTAGTTAATGATTTGATGAGCCTCTTCCCAGGCTTGGACATCTTAGTCCTTTGCTGACTGAGCCTCTTCTTGGGCTTGGACATCTTAGTCCATTATTTGTTGGGCCTCTTCTTAGGCCTGGACATCTAGTCCATTATTATCCGGTAACACCCTTAATTTTATTGACATGATTCAGGAGATTTAATTAGAATAAACTAAATAGAATAATGTAGACAAGGAGATTGAGGATTGATTAATAAATTAAGTGGTCGTGCTTATTTAACTAAATGAACTAATAAATGATTAAGTAATTAAACATAAGGTCATTAGGGTAAATTGCCGCCTATATTACCCACCCTTATACTATTTTCCTTAGTCATACACATTCATTTTTATCTCAAACAAAATAGTAACCGTAAGAAGAATAGCAAGACCGGCCATTAGGAAGAGAAGAGAAAACCAAAGTAAAGCTTAGGATCAAGCTAGAAGAAATCAATCTCAATCAAACTTTAATTTCCTTATCTAATCTAAGGTGAGTAATAAATTCTACATCTTTATTTTTATTTTATTATCGTATGGTTTCAGATTTAATCACAAATCTGTTTTATGATATATATATTGACTGGTGATATACTTGATTTATGATTTACTTTATTAAACAAGGTCGTTTAAAGGAGATATATACGGTATTAGGGTAAAACCGAGGCTTAATGATTTTTTAGTGCCATGGGAAAATTATATGTTATAGAAAACATAATTTTGGAATGGGATTTCAATTTTTGTAATTTTCCAAGCCGTAGAGAATTTATTATGAATTTTCAAAAGAAAATATGGTTATTTGGGTATATAAATTTGTTAGCACCGAAATTGGTCACTAACACCCGAGAGTAGATTTAAGTAGTGAAATAAATGAAGAAGTTAAATGGAAAATGAGGAGTAACACTATACACTACAAGCAAAAACAGTAAAAAGTGAATGCAACAAGATTTATAGTGGTTTGGCGTTCATTTCCTACATCCACTTTGAATGCTTTCTTTATTGCTTTATCAACTACTTGATTACAGTTACAATTCACGAAGAATAACTTGAAGAACAGATAGAGCAAGGAGAAAAATGTGTACAAAAAATGGCAGAGTATGCCCTTAGTTGCCGGCTAGATCCCCTAGAATGGCCCCCTGCCACTATATTTTTAGATGGAGGTAGCCTGGCATCTCAAAGCTTGAACTCCCTCTTGGTGACTTAGGCCCATTACATGGATTACTCACCCCAACCCTGCTATGCTAGTAATGCTGACCCAAAAGTGCCAACTTGAGAATGTCGATTGCTCCAAGCATGCCGATCGCTCCAAGCATGCCGACCCGAAGTTCTTCACATCTAATGCCGTTTTGAATGCTACTATGTGTTGTGTCGAACCAATCTACCATACGGAATGCCGACCTAAACATATCCTTTTTGTTATGCCGACCCGAGCGGAATGCCAAACCAATGGAGCCTACCTAATTTTCCAACCTGAGCTTCATCTTACGCTATACTTCTGCCGATCCCTTCTTGCTATATCGACCTCAAGGATACCACTTACTTCTCAACTCATCAACAAAAAAGGCCGACCCCTACTAATCATCATAATCTTGATCATCGGAACCATGACATTTGTTTCATCCACTTGTCGACTTTATTAACCCAGGGCTAGACATAGGTACTTGGAAACCGTACTCCAGTGATGCAAACAACATCCCATGTTCATTCTTCCATCAATAGTCGATTCTGCTCTCTGTAATTACCTTTGTGTAGGCGGGCCAAGGCACTTGGTAACATTTCCCTCCAAAGTGCGTCTTCTGAATAACACGATGCGCTTTGAATTAATGAAAATTCCATGTTTCCAGGGGAAAGCTCTTTCAAATCATTGGCTGATCGATGTCCTTCACTAATATTCGATGAAGTCTCATCCTATTTGAATGTGCAAGTTTAGTCATATGAGGCCCTCGTGCTTTCCTAATTTAACCTTTTGAAGGTTGAATTCACAAGAGCCTTTTCGATCTCCCGATCACCCTGCTATTTTATTTTATTACTTATCATTTTTTATTTCTTGTATCTGATTAGTTTATATTATTACATTTTTTTAAGAGGGGTTGGCATAGGAACGCCGTTCCCTCCATGGATTCTCATAGGTCTTGGTCAACACACAATGGCATACACATCTCTCCCCTCTTTACTTTCACTTGTCCAAGTGTAACGACCCAGAATTTTGAACAAATTAAAGTGAAAATATTTAATTAATTTTAAATATTTGAACGATGATTTAATTTGAATCCCCAATATATCTTTGAATTTGGCGATTAAATTATAAAAATTTAATCTATTGAATTGAATAAAAATTTGAATCTTCAGTTTTAAGTTGAAGAAAGATATTTCAAAAGCTTTTAAAATTCGTATTGATAATACTAAAAATAATAGAAGCTTCGGAATTTAAATTTGAAAGTGTTTTGATCAGTTTTGAAATTACATCGTTTAAATCGATGTTTAAAAATAGTCATTTTTCACACAGTCTCGGAATTTGACGAAACCAGTTCCATTGGGTCCGTAATATTGAATTATTGTCGGATTTCAAATTTCGTATTTATCGGAGTTTTTTTGTGACCGTACGGTTAGAAAACGCGTTGAAATTTTAGAAAGAATTCAATTTAAAAATTTAAATTTAAATAAATTAACAACACCACGTATCTCCTTTAATCACGCCTAAGATTTCGCCTAAAATCACGAAATGGGATCATGCAAGCATGCCTCCACTGTTTTCAAATACTCCTCTCCCCTTTCCAGTTTTAAAATCAAACGAAAAATTCTTCGTTCAAAATATAATGGCCGCGTACGTTCGAAATAAAAATCTCCTACTTCCTTGCTTTCGAAATCAAAAATCAGAGCATAATCAAATCATAAATAAACCTATCGATGCGATCGAATTCGCGAATTAGAGACTGAAGGTGACTCGAGCGATTCGTGGGAGCTCGTGAAGGCGGCGTGGAAATGGCAATTCGATGGGAATCGACGCCTTCGTCGAACTGCGACGAGGCAAGGAGTTCGTGGAGCTCGCGAGTAATCTAAGGGCGACGAGCAGAAATCGAATTCGAGTACTCAGTTGCGTGTCGCGTTCGCACGCAAGGAAGGGCCGGGAGTCTTCTCAATTGGCACGACGATAGTGGATCATAGGGAATGTCGACGAGTGTTCAGGTGTGGGTTCGTACTCATGGATGCGGCAGTCTCGAGCAGGCAGAGACGATGTCGAAGTCATTTCTGGGGAGCCTTGTCACGTCGCGATTTCTAGGGCTCGCGGTGGGGCAGTTCGTCGAGCTCGAGTACGATGTCGAGGCCGTGATTTCGCGTGGGCATGGAAGCAGAGAGAGATGTCGATGGATTAGAGATCGAGACTGGGTTTAAGCAGAGGTAATCGTTCGATTTACTTCCGTTCGATTTGAAATTTATAATGTATACATATATATACAGAAACAGGAAGAAGATTTTTAAGCTCAGATTTTTGTTAATAGGAGATATTGGTACGGTTTGATAAATGAATGTATGTGTAAATAAACTGCATTTAATTTTTCAATTTATTACAGTAAAATAGGAATATACACACACACACACACACCAGATTTGATTGGTATTGAAATAAAATTAGAAATCAATTTGGGATTTGATTTTGGAGAACATCATTTCCATGTTAAAATGGGTTTATGGAAAGGATAAAATTTACAGTGTGTAAAGTTTAAAAGAATGATTTTTGTAAATAAATGAAGTATAAGTATTTAACTTATAATATGGATTGTGGTATAAAATCTAGTTATAAATTGAATTGGTAAATAAAGAAGATTTATAAATTGAAGTTTTTATAAATAGAAATAGAATTTATAAACGTTGTTTTATAAATTCGAAATCAATTGAAATTGATAAATTTAATATAGGAGGTTATTAAAGAAAATATATTCGCGGTTTTGGATAGCGAATTTAAAATTAAAAAAAAAGTGTAGAGATGATTGAAATTTGGTTAAGTGAATTATATTCACGATTTTGGACAGTGAATATATTATTAAGTAAAATGAATATGTTTTGGGAAAATGAATATTTTAAAATGAAATTAATTGTTTTAACGATGTTTTAAAATATATTAAATATCGAAATCATAGATTTCAACATTCATTGTTGAAATAGACGTTTTCGAGAAATAAAGAAATGGTAGACTATAACACTGTTGTTATAGTAAAGGATTTCCGAAAGGAAATGTTTTATGTAGTATAGGGATTTATATATCTATCTAAAATCCGAATCCCTATACTACTGATTTTGAGTCGTCGTAACGATGTTTTACGTAACATTCGTTTTGACTCAAATAGATTTCCTTAAAGAATGAAATATATACTTAATTTTGATTTAAGTATATCGAATATTTTCAAAATGTTGAAAATAAATAGATTTGTGAAATACATATTTTTAAATAAGTATGGAAATGTTTTTTCAATATAAAATGTTTTAAAAATGTATCTATATACAGATAAATTGAAATTGAATATTTGAAATCGATTTGAAAATCGTATATCAGTAGATATTTTGAAATATAAATTCGCTATGGAATTTATAAAAGAAATGGAAATTCGTTTTAAAAATAAATGTTGATTTATTTTTGAAGTGTGGCAATTTTATCTCTAGTATAGATATTTTGGAAATTAAATAATTTGGAAAATTATTTGGAATCTGATGATGTTGCACATCTTTATTGATAGTTAAATAACCGACTATCAAAAATTACCTTGAATAGGTATTTGTTGTGAATTGGATGAATTTAAATGCCACACTTATTTTTGAATAAGCGCTCACTATTCGGGTTAGCCGGGAAAGGACCATGGGGTCGTATAACCCATTCCGAATATGTGATACGTCGTAAATGAATTGCATTTGATGACCGGTGTTGAAGACCGGATATTTTTGAAAACGAAAGGATTACCGTCGAGTTACTCTACATCGGCTGATCTCCAATTTAGAGGTTTTATCACCCTTAGTGACGGGAAGTTTGGACGTGATTAGAAAATTATCCAGATGTGCAAGGGCTTCGTAAGAAGTGCCTTCGGTTCTGTTCGGTCCCGGAACAGACTTGTATGGTTGTGTGTCTGACGTTACAAATTGAGATATAAAGCTGATTTCTTTCAAATACATTTCTGTTGGTGGCGGAGAATTTATTCTCTTAGCTTAACACCTGTTAACTCGTATTTTAGTCACGACCTAAAACTCGGCGACCTATGACTCCGTGACTTAACAAACTACGACCTAGCGACCTAAGGGAGCTAACGACCTAACTAAGTTAGCGACCTAAGGGAGCTAACGACCTAACTAAGTTAGTGACCTAAGGAAGCCAACGACCTAGCAGACTCCACGACCTAAGAAGTGTCACGACCTAAAGAATGCCACGACCTAAGAAGTGTCACGACCTAAGGAATGACACGACCTAAAAGTTGTTTGTGACCTAACTACTGAAGGGAGCTTGGGACCTAACTACTGAAGGGAGCTTGCGACCTAACTACGGAAGAGACTCCGCGACCTAACACCACAAGGGACTACGCGACCTAGCTATCACCGCAAAGGCAACGCGACTTACGACCTACCTTAGGTCGCCCACGACCTAAGACTTGCTACCTAGTTTGTATAAGCCGAGATAGCTGCCTATGCCGCTTTCCCCTAGGTCGCTCACTACCTTACTAGGTCGACCATGACCTATGCCTGCAAGCTGTTAAGTCGAAGCCCATGCCTCTTAGGTCGCCTGCGACCTACGACCTAACTTAGGACGTACACGACCTAAGACTTGAGAAAAATTCTGGTCCAGATACAACTCTATAAATACCAACCTATCTCGAACGAAAAGAGGACTTTTGGCGCGCTATTTTCTGAAGCATTATTACTCTGCCGAATTCTCAACTCTCCAACATTTGAAGAATGCTAATCACTCAAGACATTACAACAAGCTTTGAGAGAAATCTACCGCATTCAACATGAATTCAAGGAGATCTTCAACATCGAAGCTTGAGCTAATAGTCTAAAGTGTTTAGGAATCAAAATATATTGTATTTTGAGGAGCATTGTATCATTTTGTAATCAGAATCAGCAATAAAAGACTATAAAGTGGACGTAAGCTTAATTACGAGCCGAACCACTATAAAAACTGTTGTCTCTTAACTTTTTCTCCTATTTCTAGCTTATATTCTGTTCTCGTACCAACGGGTGGTGCTTTCACAACTCTATTTCACACACCGGGTGTTAGCGTTCAATTTTTAGCGTTAACATTTTGGTGCTTTCACTGAGAACCCAACTCAGGTATCTTCTCACCATTGCTTCGCAAAATCCTGTCGAAAAATTTCCTTAAAAACCAAAAGTCTATCTGAAATAATGGCTCCTGGAAGAAGAGGTAGACCTACCAGATCCGGAAATGCTCATGAAGGAACCTCCGCTTCCCCAACAGCAGACCAAGCAACTCCCACCGTTGGAGTTACAAGGGCTGAATTAGATGAGGTAGTTTCTGGATTATACCAACAAATTGAAGCTCTAAACGCTTTGATGATGGATAGATTAAATGCTCTGCTGGGGGCAAATCGTCAGCCAGAAAACCATCAAACGACCTTTCCTGAAATGCCACCTTTCCAAGCTGAGGGTTCTATGCCGCAGCCAACTTATCATGAAAATGTGCCCAGGCAAGCTTCCGAGAGAAGGACTGATGCCTACCCGGAAATGTCTCTGAACAATAAAGAGTACCTGTCCGAGATGGTTGGCCGCATCATGAAAGAGAGCATGCAGAGGGAAGAGAATGAGAGTGACTGGGGATTTGCACCAAGCAGAACTCCGTTTACTGAAAGGATCCTGAAAGCGGAATTTCCAAGGAAATTTGCACCTCCTACTATCCAAGCCTATAGGGGAACGAGTGACCCTAATCATTTCCTATACAAGTACGACTGGCATATGACCCGTGCGAGAGCATCAGATGAGATTAAGTGTCGATACTTTCCAGTGTACTTGTAAGGTGTGGCTTTACTTTGGTTCACAAAGCTTCCAATTCGGTCTATAGATCAATTCTCCGACTTAACGCAAAAGTTCAAAGAACAGTTCAGATTGTATGCTTCAAAAGCTAAGGATATAATGTCACTGTCTGGTCTTGAACAAGCTCCCGGAGAATCAATCAAATCTTTCCTGAGTCATTTCAATATGGCTTTAGCCGAAGTGGATAATGAAAAACCGCGTATGATCCTAACCTACTTGATGCGAGCCATCAATAAATCGAGCGAATTTGGAAAATGGCTAAAAATGAAGGAACCAAACTCACTTGAAATTTTTTATAAAAAGGCTAATGAATTCATGCGCCTAGAAAACCTTTCCGCACCAACAAAGGAGGCTGTTGCCAAGGACAACAATAATGATCATGCTTCTAGCAAAAGAGATTCTGGGTATCAGAAAAAGGAAAATGACGGAGGAAAGCGCCAGGGAAATGAGAAGAAACTTCGCCGCTTTAATCCTTCAGATTTTACTCCTTTAACTGACACACTGGAAAATATCTTTTTCGCAACAAAAGATGTTGTCAAGTATCCTAAGCCACCTGAGATGAGAAGAGGTGCAGTGCATAATGGGAAATTCTGCCGATTTCACAATCAACCTGGCCATGACACTGACCAATGTCGCCAGTTAAAAAATGTGATTGAAGAATTGCTAAAAGAAGGCAAACTTCAACAGTATGTGAAGAAAAGCGGAGTTGATCCAACCTCATCCACTCGGGGGCAACAACATCCTACCCTTCAATCCGGCTCTCGCAGCAACACAGCAGTGCAAGAGTCCAAGCAGCTTATCATTAATGTTGTCACAGGAGATCCATACCCAGCAAGCGGAAGTTGGGACGACTGCTAGTTACCCACAAAACTGCGGCTGGGGCATCTTTCATTCTCTCTGGCATATGAATTCAAAACTATGAATCCAGTAGAAATTGGAGTTCAATCTGGAGATTCTGGAACAACAATCACTTGCATCCATTTTTTACTTAACAGCATTCCTTGAATTTGTAAAATGATGATGGATGTAAAACTTTTATATTGTTAACACTGAGAAATTAGTGTGATTCAATAATAAAAAACTATAAAACTTGTGTTCTCTAATGCTATAAAATGCTTGTCTCATTTCGATATGAAAGTTTCTTTAAAAATATTGCTAAAATGTCGATTATATATTTCAGGCTATCAAAGCAAAGAATACTTACTCCACACATCCCAGGACTCAACGACTCCTACGAATCACTCAACAATGATAAGTCACAGAAGAGGTGCTATTCACAAACCGTTAGTGATTCCACAAAGGAAGGACCTTCCTAACGAGAAGGTTCCAGACTCTTGCTAATTAATCGCGATCGTTTGATTAAACAAACATCCGGTAAAGAAGCTTGCGTCTGCCCCTTGGATTCACTCGATGATAAAGCACACTCCTCTGGCAATAAGAAAACACCTTACAAGAAGAGTGGAGCATGCACTTGGAATGGTGAAAAGGAATCGCTAAGAAGCAGATGGTGGAAGGACACAAGCAACAAAGCCCTCTAATGAGGCACAAGCCCTCTTCGGAGGCACAACTCTTCGGAGGCACATTTCACCGGAGTTGAAGTGCAAAATGCTCCTCTTCGGAGGGCCACTTCACCAGAGCTGAAATGCTAAAAAGACCTCTTCGGGGGCACATTTCACCAGCGTAGAAGTGCAAAATGCTCCTCTTCGGAGGCCCACTTCACCAGAGCTGAAATGCTAAAAAGACCTCTTCGGGGGCACATTTCACCAGCGTAGAAGTGCATAATGCTCCTCTTCGGAGGCCCACTTCACCAGAGCTGAAATGCAAAATAGCTTCTCTTCGGAGACCAAAATTGCTTCTCTTCAGTGACCAAAATTGCCTCTCTTCAGAGACCAAAATTGCTTCTCTTCGGGGACCAAAAATTGCTTCTCTTCGGAGACCAAAAATTGCTTCTCTTCGGAGACCAAAAATTGCTTCTCTTCGGAGACCAAAATTGCCTCTCTTCGGAGACCAAAAATTGCTTCTCTTCGGAGACCAAAAATTGCTTCTCTTCGGAGACCAAAATTGCTTCTCTTCAAAATCGCTTCTCTTCGGAGACCAAAATCGCTTCTCTTCGGAGACCAAAATCGCTCATCGGAGGCACACTTCACCATGCTTGAATTTTAAAACATAAGCCCTCTTCGGAGGCACAAAAACAAAGCCTTCTTCGGAAGCACTAAACAAATCAAAAAAAAAATTGTTCAGAAAGTTCACTTCACTGCGTAGGAAAATCCACTTTTTAACAAATGAAAGTGATCATACCCGAAAGTTGAAGTGTACTTCAGGAAGAAAGAGAAAGCAAAAATTTCTCCAATATGAAACGTATTCTATTAAAAGCAGAATAGTATTTCCTCAAATCGAAAAAATTATTCTCTAAAATAAGAATACAAATCTTTATAGAATATCGTAGTGAGCCGTGATACGGGGGCATATAACTATATTAATAGAAACAACACTCAACCATCATACCACGAGCTCACTGCAGTATCATATAAAGTTAATAAAGAATCATTTATTCTACATTACAATGGGAAATAAATGCATTCTCACATACACAAGAATTTGTACAAATAAAAAGGATTATTTCATTCAATTCTTTACATGTGCAAATCTCAAAAAGCGGAGACCGGTATCTGCACAATCTCCGGTCGATACATGCAAAAAGCAAAACAAGAAGTATAAAATCCAACTTATCATTCCTTCTTCCCACCGCCTTTGGAGCTCTTGCCCGGCTTGATGGAAAGTTTCGGAATCCGGCGTGGACGGGTTGGAGAAGGAGGAGTGGTCGGATCTTCTTCTGCTTTGTCTTCTCCAGCAGAAGTGTTCTTCTTCCTCTTCCTTATTGCACGCTTCCCCTTCCTCTTCGAAGAAGACTCGCTCCCCGGAGAGAGCAACGTGGAGAGTTTTGTGGCATCATCAAATGACTGCTCTGGAGTCCTCTCGCTGTCCTCCGACTCTTCTGCTTTCTGCTCCTGGGAAGCAGGTGGATCCTCTAAGCCTTGAAGGGCTTCTATCTTTTCTTCCTGCGACCCTGGCTGAGAAGCGGGAGCAACTTGAAGGGATGGAGGAGGAATAGTTGGAAGAGGAGGAGAGTGCACAATAATTGGTGCTTCCTCTACAACAAAAGGAGAAGACATCAAATCACCAGGACTTAATTAATAAGCGAGAAATTCATCCAAATCAATTGAATCAAATGAATAATCTACTTGAGCCAGATCTGACTTGAAGTTACCTGGAGAAGTCGGTTTTGACAAATCAATTTCGAATTTCTGAGCCTCAAAGTCTTCCATAGCCTCTTCCTCTGTGGGAGTGGTAACAATATCTTTGTCAACTTTGGCAGGAGGCGAAGAGTGAGAACTAGAGCCAATGATATCCACATCAGTTGAAATCGAAATACGAACAGGGGCAGTAGGAAGTACTTCTTTTTCAAGATGCTTCTCTCCCGTCGCTTCGGCTCGCATTCGGGCAAGCTGTTCTTTTCCTTTAGCAAGTGCGGCACGGGCGTTCTCATCTAAGTAAGTCGCTTCAAGATCTGCTACGGCATAGCCGGCACCACCAAGCATATCAATAATTGCCTCCCACACTTCAGCTAATGTGACTTCATATTCTGGTCCCAAGAATGAGAGGCTCTCGCGCCCCAAGACGCTGTGAATGTAAAAGTCAAATAAAGTAGAGTCAATGCTTGCTTTGGTTGCTTTGTGAGACTCTTCGGCTGCAACTTGTCCGGCAACCGCGTCATCACGCTCTTTCTCAACTTTAAGAAGTCGAGATTTTAACATCACAATCTCCACATTTTGGGAAATAGCTGTTTCCCATAGCTCAGCGTTTTCTTTGCGGTATTTCTCAGTAACGTGTTGCTCAGCTGCAAGCTTCAATTCGGCATCCCTCTGCGCAGCGTGTGCGTCCCGCACTTGCTTCTGAAAGACTTCTTCTTTCTGAGTATGCGATGCAGAAGAAGTGGCGAGATCTTCCTTAAGTCGCTTGACTTCAGATTCAAGCCTTGCATTGTCATCGCGATGCTCGTCATCTCCGCATCGTGCTGCTTGCAGATTTTATCCCATTCAGTCTTATCATTCTCCATAGTCAGCATGTTTTCAAGATTCATATGGTTGACTCTTTGGAGTTCATCAACAAGCTTCTGCCAGTGCGACATCCTCTCAATGTCAAGCTTAACTGCATCAAGATTTTTAAGCATGGCTTGCTTATCGATCGGGACCAAATCTAAGTCAAAGCGTACTCCTTTTAAGCACCAATTCGGAAATCGGCTTTGAAGCGTTGGAGGGCCATCTTTAACCTGATACTGGGGTCTGTTGATGATCGCTTGGATATCATATTTCTTTAAAGGAGGAGAGCCAGACGGGATATTAGAAGAGATAGGAGCGTCAGTTTTTCCAGAAATTGCAGACGCGTCCGTTTCATCAAGTCTAACCCATTTACTCGGATCTTCAGCAGCATGGATCTTCCCTTTATCATCATGATATTTCCTTTTGTGGAAGTCATCGTCCCTTCTTCTCTGCTGCTCCTCATAAGCTCGCCTCTCTTGAGCTTTTCTAACTGCTCGCTCTTCATCAGATTCTCTTCAAGAAGGGAGATAACGACTGTAATCATAAGATTCGCGCCCTCCATAGCGCCGAAAGTTGTCACAGTAAGAGCCACTTCGCCCCATTGTAGAACCTGAAATTGAAGAAAAAAAGACAAGTCTTAGAAATCTTCAAATTGAAGGAGCAAAGTGCATATAAGTGCTAAGCATCCTAAGTGTGTGTGATGTGCGAACTACGCGCGTCAAACTACAAACCACTCTTTGTTTGAGGAGTGATAACAGATTGAGAAGCGGGAGTTGATTTTTGAGCCGAAGAAGTTTACTGTAAAGTAGATGTCGCTTCAGTTACAGGAGATGTAGCTTTAGTTATATCATCTTTGAACAGTTCCTGTGAAGTGATCATCATATCACTCAACCCCTCAAAGGTATCGTCACCATCGTGTTTTGAGGGGCTTTCTTTCTCGACTCCTTTATCATCAACTTTCTCGAAATGTTGAGAAGTTTCTTCTTCTTCAATGACGGGACAAAGTGCTAACTTGCTGGATGACCCCACAATGTTGGTAGGAGTAGAACACTTTACCAATGAAGTCTCAATGGTAAGTCTTTTCGGTGAAAGTTCTTCAGCATGGACTGGGGCATCCGCTGTTATTACTGGAGAATTAGGGACTTCATAAGACTGGGTAGATCGGGAAGAGTGTAAAAGTCCATACTAATGCAAAAATTCATCTTTCAACAAAAATTTGGCGCTTCTTTCTTCCATCGCAACAGTATTTAAGGTTTCAAGGATTGACTTGAGGCTGGGATTTCTGAGCGGGGGAGGAAGTGCTGGAAAAAGAAAAAGAATGAAGTTAAGCATTTGATAATTCGGGTTTCGAAAAGCTCATGAGATGAATGGAAAAAGACAATCTTACTTCCGATTCTCCAGACAGCGTAGAATCCTGGAGGACATCGGACAAAGAAAAATTGACTCAGAAATCTGTGAGCACTATCGGGCAAATCCAAAATCAATTTCTGGTTTCTGGCACCTCTTACGAGCACGATTGAAGGATGGTCTTTGTTCTTTGAAAAAGTGCATAAGTACCAAATTTCATCAAAGCTTGGGAGACGGTCAAGCGTCCTCCTAAACAGAACACATAACCCCATCAAAACAGCGTAACCGTTGGGGTGTAGCTGGAAGGGCGAGATAGCTAATCGAAGAAAGAGTTCACGAAGAAATTCGTTGAAAGGCGGAATAGCTCCGCTTAAATACATCTGGCGGTTCACTACGACAAAACCGAGAGGTGGCCTGTCAGCTGTGTCGCTTGCTCCAGGGAATATAGCATCTGATTCGGCAATACCGAATTGGGTACATAGTTGTCTAAAAACTTTGTGGCTCAGAGTAGTCGGAGTTCTCTCCGGAGGATAGATCAGTGGGTTGGCTATCGGGAAAGCTTCTCCGACTGGTCCTGAATCTTCTTGTTGAGATGTCATTCTACACAATCAACTGGATATTTAAATATGAAGGTGCACGTTTCCTAAAAAGTGTGAAGTGTTGTGCAAAGCTAAAACGATAACAAGCAAGTATAACAGAAATTGAAATAGTTGACATTTGTCGATTATAAAGTTTCGAGACTTGTCATTTTAAGTTCAAATACAATGTTTTGTTGATGCAAACAAATCAGCGTAGGTTGATTATTTCAACTTTGCTTTAATACTTCATTTGAATTTATCGTTTCACAACATTTCATTCACAAAATTTATGTAAGTTAATTGTTCTTTGTCAACTAATCTGTCATGCGATGTGGGCAGTCAATGGCAGTATATTTGTCCCGTTTTTCTGCAAATGTTGTATTTAAACAGATTATTAGCATTAAAGTCAAGACAATCTGAAAAGAAATGCAACACAATTCAAATTCAAAAATTCAGTCAAGTTCTGCCCAAAACTTCACAAGTCCAAGGTCGTTCAGCGACCTATCATAGGTCGAAGCATTTTTTAGGTCGCTCTGTGCAAATTAAAACGTTGTTCAGGGCAGTGCAGAGTTTGTTCAAGTCCTAGGTCGTTTAGCGACCCATCATAGGTCGAGGCATCTTTAGGTCGCACAGGGCAAATCGAAGAATTCAAGGCTATGCAAATTTCCTTAAGTCCAAATGGTTCATGTCTTAGGTCGCTCACGACCTAGTGTAGGCCGGAAACCACTTAGGTCGCAAAGGGTTGTTCGGTTTTACTTAGGTTGGTCAGGTTTCTTAGGTCGTAAGACTTAAGTCGTGCAATTCTTAACACGACCTAACTCTTAGGTCGTCCAGATCTCATTAGGTCGCTGACTTCCTCTCCACGCAATCCCTTACCAGACCCAACAACCCGTTATCGCAAGTACAACGAAAATCCATCATCCTCTTCATAAAATTCATCATCTTTTCATTCCACCAAATCAATCGAAAAACCGATTCAACTCATATCCGATCTATCATAGATCCAGTTGCCTACTGTACACTCATGAATCACAACAACAATAACCAATAATGATCAGAAATTGATCACAACGCAACTCGAATTGAAGCATGTCGTACAAAATTGGCCCGGAGATTAGAGTTCACGGTTTGATGGTGATCATGGAATGGACAGAAGTCGAGGATACTTACGTAATTTGATAGAGAGGATGAATCGTTGAATGATTAACTTGAACTGGTCCTTGAGATCGCAAATTTCTGATAATGGCAAGGCGGGAAGTTGAAGCAATTAAGTGGATAAGAAGCAGCGACCTAATGAATTTATATGGGACTGAGAAAGGAAGGCAAGTAGGCGTACGAGTTAGCACGAATTTTAGGTCGTTCACGACCTAGCAAAGTTAAGTCGAAGCACACGACCTACGACATAGGCCTGCACTTCGAGGGGCAAATGTAAACTCGTATTTTAGTCACGACCTAAAACTCGGCGACCTATGACTCCGCGACTTAACAAACTACGACCTAGCGACCTAAGGGAGCTAACGACCTAACTAAGTTAGCGACCCAAGGGAGCTAACGACCTAACTAAGTTAGCGACCTAAGGAAGCCAACGACCTAGCAGACTCCACGACCTAAGAAGTGTCACGACCTAAAGAATGCCACGACCTAAGAAGTGTCACGACCTAAAGAATGCCACGACCTAAGAAGTGTCACGACCTAAGGAATGACACGACCTAAAAGTTGTTTGCGACCTAACTACTGAAGGGAGCTTGCGACCTAACTACTGAAGGGAGCTTGCGACCTAACTACGGAAGAGACTCCGCGACCTAACACCACAAGGGACTACGCGACCTAGCTATCAGCGCAAAGGCAACGCGAGTTACGACCTAACTTAGGTCGCCCATGACCTAAGACTTGCTACCTAGTTTGTACAAGCCGAGATAGCTGCCTATGCCGCTTTCCCCTAGGTCGCTCACTACCTTACTAGGTCGACCATGACCTATGCCTGCAAGCTGTTAAGTCGAAGCCCGTGCCTCTTAGGTCGCCTGCGACCTACGACCTAACTTAGGTCGTACACGACCTAAGACTTGAGGAAAATTCTGGTCCAGATACAACTTTATAAATACCAACCTATCTCGAACGAAAAGAGGACTTTTGGCGCGCCATTTTCTGAAGCATTGTTACTCTGCCGAATTCTCAACTCATCCAACATTTGAAGAATGCTAATCACTCAAGACATTACAACAAGCTTTGAGAGAAATCTACCGCATTCAACATGAATTCAAGGAGATCTTCAACATCGAAGCTTGAGCTAATAGTCTAAAGTGTTTAGGAATCAAAATATATTGTATTTTGAGGAGCATTGTATCATTTTGTAATCAGAATCAGCAATAAAAGACTATAAAGTGGACGTAGGCTTAATTACGAGCCGAACCACTATAAAAACTATTGTCTCTTTACTTTTTCTACTATTTCTAGCTTATATTCTGTTCCCGTACCAACGGGTGGTGCTTTCACAACTCTATTTCACACACCGGGTGTTAGCGTTCAATTTTTAGCGTTAACAACACCCTTCTCTGAGACATACGAGCTCAGAGGTTATGTAGTTGAAATTTATCAGCAATATACTCCCAATTTGGTAACGTGGCCTGCTGAGTGTTGCTGTGAAATGATCGCTGTTTGATCATTTGTGATATGATCATTTGTTTGATCATTTATCTTTGTGATCATTTCTATGATCATTTGTTTGACCCGAAGCATGGCTTTATGAAAGCGTAGCTTTGTGGACGAGACTTCGTCGGACCTCACACCCCGGAAATGGTCAAAACAGGAAGGATGCAGCAAGGTTCTAGGGAGTAGCGCCCCTTAGTGTATGTCATTCCTTCTGGATAGAGGTGGTATCATGGTATGGTGCCCAGATATTTAACCTATGTTGTTACTGCATTATTATTACTCTTATGTGGTTGTTGGAAATCGAGGATCCTCGGGAAGATCGGTTACGATCGGGGGATGGCATACACGTGTCAGTAGTTACCTATTTTTGCAAAGGTAACCCGGCCTTGTGTTGGCAGAGATCCGGTTAGGTTCTCGGGTCGTCTTTCCAGAGACGTACCTATGTGGCAATGGGAAGTTCCTTGGCCTGACCATTTGTTGGAAATCCAAAGAAACAATAGGTAACTTGTACGGTTTTAGTTGTAGAACCTATCATTCACTTATGGTGGTCACCACTGTTTGGATGGTAGCTATAGTAGGCATAAGTGCGGAATGCCTATGCTGGCTAAGATTTATATTATACTTTCGAAATGATTTCTACACTATGCACTAATAATAGTATCAAAAATGATTTGATTTTGCGTATTAAGCATCTTTAACTATCATAAGGAGAAATCTCCTCCGATTCTACGTTTGCATTGTGTGTGTGTGCGGGAGGCCTTATGGTAGTTTCATTTTTCCAAAAGCATTGCGAATCTGATTTATTTTCTTTGTGAAAAATAACTGTTTTACGATCTCATACCAGTCACCATGACTGACTCGGAGTTTATTGTTTCCCTTCTAAACTCTGGGTGCCCACCAATTTCCACACGGGCAGCCTAGAGTTATGTTATCAGGATATTCTGGATATTCTGGAGCTTTTGAAGCAAGCTGGATGGCGTAACGTATCATCCGTATTTGTTTATTTATTCCGATGTGTATTCTGTATGAGGACAAGTTTATATAACTGTCCATTGTTGTATTTAGTTGTATATTGACTCTGATTGATGTATGTAAAAACTGATATAGTTCTTTGTTTATAAAAGACTAGTGATTATTTATTATATATTGTTCCGCTGCGATATGTGAGATTCTGATATTGTTTCTGTTTCTGATGTTGCTATGTTGTTCTTCTTTTCTTTTTCTTCTATCTTTTCTTCTACCTTTTTCTTCTTTTTAAAACCCTCATGCTTCATATTTTCATGTATCTTGAGTTAATCAATGGAGATTAGTGTTTAATCAAGGAGTACGGATTTGCGGGCCTTGACAGTTGGTATTAGAGCATATGGTTAAGCGACAACCCTGCTTTGTTGGGTGTTACTCATTAGAGATAGAGTAAGTAGTACTCTAAAATGAGTTGAGTGTAATAATAGATATGAGTGCGTATTTGTTTTTGAATATAAAAAATTGTTTTGTATTGTGTTGCCTTATCGGTTGATTGTTTATAGATTCTGGTCGGTGCAGGGTGGCCAACTGTAATCGAAAGGAATTTCTAAACTCTTAAACAAGATAAACTGACACAGTATTGTTTTTAAATAGGGTGAATGAAATAATTTTACCCAAAACTATTTTTTTATAGAAAAGAAATGATTTTCTATGAATTATCATAGTATATGGATGTTTGGTTGTTAGGAAATAACAACATTGAAATATTATCATCGTTATATTGAAATGGAATAAGAAATTAAAATGTATAACCAAAGATTTGAAGATAACTCCACTTAACAAATGAAATTTATGAATGTGAATTGAAAGATAAAGAGACGAATTCATATATGAATAAAATTGTGAATATGAATTGTAATGTGATTTATAATTAAAATAGGATTCCAAGAAGATAATTGAAATTTAAAATTCATTAATGGAATGAAATTAGTAATGTGAATGTATAAATGACTTTATAAATCGAAATGTGAATAAGTCGAAGACTTATAAAACATTTGAAAATTTGATAGAAATGAGATTCGAATTAAAATTTGTGATGAATTAGTAATTGAAACTA
This sequence comes from Allium fistulosum, assembly GCA_030737815.1. Taxonomy (NCBI): domain Eukaryota; kingdom Viridiplantae; phylum Streptophyta; class Magnoliopsida; order Asparagales; family Amaryllidaceae; genus Allium; species Allium fistulosum. The sequence goes on along the minus strand of CM060902.1, from coordinate 185,067,536 downwards.
ATTTAAAATAGAGCAGTTGTAAAAGAAAGCCGATAAAATTCAATATTCAGAAGTAAATTGAATTCAACTGAAATTTGAAATGTCAAATTGAACGGAAATAGATATATAACGCCAACAGTGAACTAAAAATGTTTAAGAAGTATATATTGAAAATTTTGTAACGGAATTGGCAAAATGATTTGAATGTGGTAACTAGATGTTATTGCTAGTAGGATATACAGGTGTTATAAAGGAATTGGAAATTTTGATTTCGAAGATGAATTAGAATTTGCTCGAAAAGGTATGTATTTTAAATTTCAAATATGAGATTTACTGATTTCTTGTCTAGCCGCTTGCCTTTTTCTTTTCTTTTTGAAATTTGAGAGTCCGTAGGGACGTTTTGTAGTCGTGCCGTGTTAGCCGCGCAAAGGAGATGCTGGCGAAATTTTTTGAAAATTTCGGGTGTTAGAAAAATTTTGAGAAATTTTGGAAGTTTAGAATTTGAATTTAAATTTAAATTTGAATTGTTAAGAAAACAATGTTGTTTTGAACTTATAATTAAAGTGGCAAAAGTTAATTGAATTGATAACGAATCTTTAGTAGAAAGAATTGTTTTGATAAATTGATAAAACTATTTGGATTGTGAAAAGTAGTAGACGAGTTAAGGACCTTTTTTTCCGAACTTGTAATTTCGGGACGAAATTCTTTTAAGGGGGGAAGTCTGTAACGACCCAGAATTTTGAACAAATTAAAGTGAAAATATTTAATTAATTTTAAATATTTGAACGATGATTTAATTTGAATCCCCAATATATCTTTGAATTTGGCGATTAAATTATAAAAATTTAATCTATTGAATTGAATAAAAATTTGAATCTTCAGTTTTAAGCTGGAGAAAGATATTTCAAAAGCTTTTAAAATTCGTATTGATAATACTGAAAATAATAGAAGCTTCAGAATTTAAATTTGAAAGTGTTTTGATCAGTTTTGAAATTACATCGTTTAAATCGATGTTTAAAAATAGTCATTTTTCACACAGTCTCGGAATTTGACGAAACCAGTTCCATTGGGTCCGTAATATTGAATTATTGTCGGATTTCAAATTTCGTATTTATCGGAGTTGTTTTGTGACCGTACGGTTAGAAAACACGTTGAAATTTTAGAAAGAATTCAATTTAAAATTTTAAATTTATATAAATTAACAACACCACGTATCTCCTTTAATCACGCCTAAGATTTCACCTGAAATCATGAAATGGGATCGTGCAAGCATGCCTCCACTGTTTTCAAATACTCCTCTCCCCTTTCCAGTTTTAAAATCAAACGAAAATTTCTTCGTTCAAAATATAATGGCCGCGTACGTTCGAAATAAAAATCTCCTACTTCCTTGCTTTCGAAATCAAAAATTAGAGCATAATCAAATCATAAATAAACCTATCGACGCGATCGAATTCGCGAATTAGAGACTGAAGGCGACTCGAGCGATTCGTGGGAGCTCGTGAAGGCGGCGTGGAAATGGCAAGTCGATGGGAATCGACGCCTTCGTCGAACTATGATGAGGCAAGGAGTACGTGGAGCTCGCGAGTAATCTAAGGGCGACGAGCAGAAATCAAATTCGAGTACTCAGTTGCGTGTCACGTTCGCACACGAGGAAGGGTCGGGAGTCTTCTCAACTGGCACGGCGACAGTGGATCGTAGGGGATGTCGACGAGTGTTCAGGCGTGGGTTCGTACTCATGGATGCGGCAGTCTCAAGCAGGCAGAGACGATGTCAAAGTCGTTTCTGGGGAGCCTCGTCACGTCGCGATTTCTAGGGCTCGCGGTGGGGCAGTTCGTCGAGCTCGAGTACGTTGTCGAGGCCGTGATTTCGCGTGGGCATGGAAGCAGAGAGCGATGTCGATGGATTAGAGATCGAGCCTGGGTTTAAACAGAGGTAATCGTTCGATTTACTTCCGTTCGATTTGAAATTTATAATGTATACATATATATACAGAAACAGGAAGAAGATTTTTAAGCTCAGATTTTTGTTAATTGGAGATATTGGTACGGTTTGATAAATGAATGTATGTGTAAATAAACTACATTTAATTTTTCAATCTATTACAGTAAAATAGGAATATATATACACACCAGATTTTGGAGAATATATGGGAATTTTTAAAATGTTAAAGGAGTTTAAAAAAAAACAAAAAGCTCTTTCTTTTTCTGGTTTGGAAAATATATATATATATATATATATATATATATATATATATATATTTAGATAAGGTTTTAAAAGAAAAAAAATTTATATAGAGAAATATATATATATGATAAGGATAGATTTGTTAATAAAATTTATCTAGTTGTTTCAGTTGCTGAAAATGATTATTAAAAGGAAATTTAATAATTAATTCAATATATTTAAAATGGGAGATTAATTTGTTGACTAATTCGAATATTAATCAATTATGTATAAATATTTATACTAGGTCAAAATCTGTAAAGAAATCAAGCCGAGAATGGAAATGGATTGCAAAATAAAAACGAAGGTGAGATTTTTCTCACTCAAATGAAATTTGATATTGCAGTTATTGATTGGATTGCTTTTGGATGTGATATTAGATAAAATAGGATATATCTCTATATAGCAATATATATATATATATATATATTGGCATATGTATATATTGCTGTATGATTTCCCGCATTGTATAGCAGATGAGACCCTATTGCGCCGTTAGTAAGCGGATGATATTTTTTTTTAAATCCCACATACCGCGATATTCCACCTCGAAGTGGAATTGGTATTGTGCTAACATTTTGGATGCAGGGAAACAGGTTGGAGGGATCCAACTGGACCCCTCATATTGATTGAATTTATTTCTACTGTGATGTGATAATCTGTGAATGATTATATTGATGTTATTGATCATATTGATGTCTGGAAATTGTTAGAAAGCTAAAATTTAGCTGAATGGATTTTTGATATCATTGGATTCCAAAAATAAACGAAATTGTATTTTTGAAATTCAAGTAGAAACCTTTAAGTGAATAAATTTTTGAGAAATTAAATAAATTTTGAAGAAAAGAATTTTTAAATATAAACAGTTAATTTTTATAATCTTATCGAATTAATTCCAGAATAAAGTGAGAATGTTAAATAAATGAATTTCGTATAATAGTGATTTTAAATTGAAGAATTTAGTTAAAATTTGGATTTCTAAATAGATTGAAAGAGATAAGAAATTTATTTTCTTTAAAAAGGAAATTATTTAAAGAGAAATAAGTGGGAAATCCAATTAGAAATTAATTGGTAAATTGAAATAATTTGGGAAATCAATGTAAAATGATTTCAATTTGAAGAATTCGTTTAAAAATAAAATATTGAAAAATTTGGAAAGAATAAGGAATTTTTTTAAGTGATATATTTTTGGAAATCAATTTGAAATTGATGTAGTATTCGGAAATAATTCTTTGAAGAAACAATATGGAAATTTATTTGGAATTGAAAATAAATTTAGAAATCAATTTGTAATTGATTGGTATTGAAATAAAATTAGAAATCAATTTGGGATTTGATTTTGGGGTTAAAAGTGGATATTTGGGAATGTGGATTTAAAAATGGAAATGATGTTAAAATGGGTTTATGGAAAGGATAAAATTTACAGTGTGTAAAGTTTAAAAGAATGATTTTTGTAAATAAATGAAGTATAAGTATTTAACTTATAATATGGATTGTGGTATAAAATCTAGCTATAAATTGAATTGGTAAATAAAGAAGATTTATAAATTGAAGTTTTTATAAATAGAAATAGAATTTATAAACGTTGTTTTATAAATTCGAAATCAATTGAAATTGATAAATTTAATATAGGAGGTTATTAAAGAAAATATATTTGCGGTTTTGGATAGCGAATTTAAAATTGAAAAAAAATGTGTAGAGATGATTGAAATTTGGTTAAGTGAATTATATTCACGATTTTTGACAGTGAATATATTATTAAGTAAAATGAATATGTTTTGGGAAAATGAATATTTTAAAATGAAATTAATTGTTTTATCGATGTTTTAAAATATATTAAATATCGAAATCATAGATTTCAACATTCATTATTGAAATAGACGTTTTCGAGAAATATGGAAATGGTAGACTATAACACTGTTGTTATAGTAAATGATTTCCGAAAGGAAATGTTTTATGTAGTATTGGGATTTATATATCTATCTAAAATCCGAATCCCTATACTAGTGATTTTGAGTCGTCGTAACGATGTTTTACGTAACATTCGTTTTGACTCAAATAGATTTCCTTAAAGAATGAAATATATACTTAATTTTGATTTAAGTATATCGAATATTTTCAAAATGTTGAAAATAAATATATTTGTGAAATACTTATTTTTAAATAAGTATGGAAATGTTTTTTTCAATATAAAACATTTTGAAAATTTATCTATATACAGATAAATTGAAATTGAATATTTGAAATCGATTTGAAAATCGTATATCAGTAGATATTTTGAAATATAAATTCGCTATGGAATTTATAAAAGAAATGGAAATTAATTTTAAAAATAAATGTTGATTTATTTTTGAAGTGTGGCAATTTTAAATCTAGTAAAGATATTTTGGAAATTAAATAATTTGGAAAATTATTTGGAATCTGATGATGTTGCACATCTTTATTGATAGTTAAATAACCGACTATCAAAAATTACTTTGAATAGGTATTTGTTGTGAATTGGATGAATTTAAATGCCACACTTATTTTTGAATAAGCACTCACTATTCGGGTTAGCCGGGAAAGGACCATGGGGTCGTATAACCCATTCCGAATATGTGATACGTCGTAAATGAATTGCATTTGATGACCGGTGTTGAAGACCGAATATTTTTGAAAACGAAAGGATTACCGTCGAGTTACTCTACATCGGCTGATCTCCGATTTAGAATTTTTATCACCCTTAGTGACGGGAAGTCTGGATGTGATTAGAAAATTATCCGGAAGTGCAAGGGCTTCGTGAGAAGTGCCTTCGGTTCTGTTCGATCCCGGAACAGACTTGTATGGTTGTGTGTCTGACGTTACAAATTGAGATATAAAGCTGATTTCTTTCAAATACATTTCTGTTGGTGGCGGAGAATTTATTCTCTTAGCTTAACACCCTTCTCTGAGACATACGAGCTCAGAGGTTATGTAGTTGAAATTTATCAGCAATATACTCCCAATTTGGTAACGTGGCATGCTGAGTGTTGTTGTGAAATGATCGTTGTTTGATCATTTGTGATATGATCATTTGTTTGATCATTTATCTTTGTGATCATTTCTATGATCATTTGTTTGACCCGAAGCATGGCTTTATGAAAGCGTAGCTTTGTGGACGAGACTTCGTCGGACCTCACACCTCGGAAATGGTCAAAACTGGAAGGATGCAGCAAGGTTCTAGGGAGTAGCGCCCCTTAGTGTATGTCATTCCTTCTGGATAGAGGTGATATCATGGTATGGAGCCCAGATATTTAACCTATGTTTTTACTGCATTATTATTACTCTTATGTGGTTGTTGGAAATCGAGGATCCTCGGGAAGATCGGTTACGATCGGGGGATGGCATACACGTGTCAGTAGTTACCTATTTTTGCAGAGGTAACCCGGCCTTGTGTTGGCAGAGATCCGGTTAGGTTCTCGGGTCGTCTTTCCAGAGACGTACCTATGTGGCAATGGGAAGTTCCTTGGCCTGACCATTTGTTGGAAATCCAAAGAAACAATACGTAACTTGTACGGTTTTAGTTGTAGAACCTATCATTCACTTATGGTGGTCACCACTGTTTTTATGGTAGCTATAGTAGGCATAAGTGCGGAATGCCTATGCTGGCTAAGATTTATATTATACTTTCAAAATGATTTCTACACTATGCACTAATAATAGTATCAAAAATGATTTGATTTTGCTTATTAAGCATCTTTAACTATCATAAGGAGAAATCTCCTCCGATTCTGCGTTTGCATTGTGTGTGTGTGTGCGGGAGGCCTTATGGTAGTTTCATTTTTCCAAAAGCATTGCGAATCTGATTTATTTTCTTTGTGAAAAATAACTGTTTTACGATCTCACACCAGTCACCATGACTGACTCGGAGTTTATTGTTTCCCTTCTAAACTCTGGGTGCCCACCAATTTCCACACGGGCAGCCTAGAGTTATGTTATCAGGATATTCTGGATATTCTGGAGCTTTGGAAGCAAGCTGGATGGCGTAACGTATCATCCGTATTTGTTTATTTATTCCGCTGTGTATTCTGTATGAGGACAAGTTTATATAACTGTCCATTGTTGTATTGAGTTGTATATTGACTGTGATTGATGTATGTAAAAACTGATATAGTTCTTTGTTTATAAAAGACTAGTGATTATTTATTATATACTGTTCCGCTGCGATATGTGAGATTCTGATATTGTTTCTGTTTCTGATGTTGCTCTGTTGTTCTTCTTTTCCTTTTCTTCTATCTTTTCTTCTACCTTTTTCTTCTTTTTAAAACCCTCATGCTTCGTATTTCCGTGCATCTTGAGTAAATCAATGGAGAATAGTGTTTAATCAAGGAGTACGGATTTGCGGGTCTTGACACCAAGCTTGCATCTCCTTTGAGTTCCCTTCAGTCGAACTTCTCTACCATCACGCAAGCCCCTATGTTCCTGAACTCAAGTACTGTAACGACTCGTAAATTTCAGTGGTTCTATTTATTTAATTAATTGAATTTGTGTGAAATTTTAAACAATAAAATTTTGAAATAAAGATTTAATATTTGGAATACGTCTAATTAGACATTGCAACTGGTAAATTTTCATCAGATAATTTAGAAGTTTATTTTCTAGTGTAATTTTATTCCAATTTATATCAGTTAAAAATTGATGATAATAAAATGTTTTCCAAACCTTAATATTTTTACGTAGAAAATTTGTAAATCATCTTCTGAGTGAGACGTCATCTTTCGTTTCGTCAAATTTGGACATCTATTGCTTCGTTCATCTTATTTTTGGCAAATTTGCAGCATTTTCAGTATCGATTATCGACTTTTGATATGTCAATCGTACCACTGATATCTATATACCGTTTTGATCGTCTTGTCGTGCTGATCTCTGCAGTATACTCAATTGTCAAATTCTATGTCCGGTGCACGGCGGAATTTGTGAAACGATTTAACCGTACCGGTATCTAATTTCGAGCTTTTGGGTTTTTGTGTCCTTTCAACTTTCAACTGTCTACGTGTTGAGGATCAAAGTCATTTTCCTTTATTCATTTTTTTTTCTCATATGAGACTTTCAATATTCCTATGTTTTGAATTATTTTATAATACATATAGGGTTATGTTGCCAGAGAGTGTTACGTGCCTCTTCAACTTTCAAACCTTCTGTTCACCATCTTTGCAAAACTTCACTGTTTCGTTTTATTCAATTGAAATTGTATTAAATTTACTGTGGCCTTTTATCTTCAACGTATTATATGTTCATTTTTTCAGAAAGGAAACCGCATACAAGAACTTAATACAAGTATATGTATCGGTCCAGTTCCTTCACCCGTCCATTTTTCCTTTCCTTTTTCTCTTGACAACCGCTCTTCTTCTGGTTCCATACGAGTATATTACAAAGCACGTATATGGCTTGAGAAGGCTGTCGCATGTTCCCTTCTTCCATCCCTTGACCGCCTCTCATCCCATACTCTCCCCACCATGCCAAGCAAACCACCCGCATCACCATCCTCATCCGAGCACATGCTCTGCACCCATCCAGTTAGCCGCTAACCTCCTCCACCACCTAGCTACCGAAGCTTCCTTGACTGGCCGAGACCATCTCCCTCTGCCTACACTTCGAACTGCTCCAATCTCCGCATCATTCATGCTGCTCGGCCCCACGCTGCTCCTCCATCACTCGGCCTCCCTGTTACCAAAGCCACTGGTCGAATACAAATTCCTCCGTGTGAAGCCAACCCAGCTCTCACCCCTTCACTTTTCCACCTTTGTTGCCTTCGCCATCAACCCTTGCTCCACCCTGACCCTTCCGTCTTGCCGAACACTTAGTGCGCCACGTCTTTTACCACCGACCGCCTCCGCATCCCACACTTGGCCATACACTTCCTTGTCTCCGACTTCCTTGTGCTCGCAGCCTGTATTGTAAGTAATTGCATGGCAGTTATTCTTTTGTATATAATAGTGTTATACATATATACTATAATCTATTTATATAAGTGACTTGGTTAGTTTGCAGTGTTATATAGTTTAAGTTATGTGAGTTTGGTATATACATTATTCCATATATGCAGTTTATAAATTTTGAGTTTATATATATTATAAAGTATATAAGTTAGTGAAACAGCTATATATGAAAGGTTATATATATTTTTCTAAGGACAAGTCTGTTCAATTTTCGTCTTATATATATATTAATATGTAAATTGATATTTATATATGTACTATACTGTTTGAAGAAAATTTTATATGTTTGTTTTTGGTTTCGTTTTACCATTGCCTGTTTCGTATATATTTATATATATTATGTATATATAGGTTGTACTGTACGCATATTATAAGATGTGTAATATTTTGGGTCTGCATGCATTAGTCCAGAAATGGTTAGTGGTTACAGTTAGATTTGCTGCTGAGAGTTTCCTATTTTGTTATGTAAGCATATGTATATATGCTTATATACCAGTCAGATATATAAGGTAGTCTAAAATGTTTAAACAATATAGTTGTAAAAGTTATAAGTTATACAATATTATACCTATGGTATTATAAAGCTTCTAAACTGGTCTTAACAAGCTACAGTATGTTGTTTTATTAATATATATAAGTTACAAATATTTATATATATTGGTGGTTGAAATTTTTCATGTCTGCATATCTTGGTTTGTACCCATATAGTTTACTTTTGTTTGTTTGTAAAGAGGATATGTGCATAACTACTTACAATCTGATTTATATATATGTGTAAGCACAGTTTGCATATAAAATTGGTCAGAGTTGGATTTCATATATTTGATTTATACCTTAGTTGCATTGTTTAATATCTATCTAGATATATGTTCGAAAAGTATCTTTATAATATGATTAAAGCTTATACGAGTTTTATTTTATATGTGTTTTAAGTGTAACCAATGATTTTAATTATATATATATATATATTATTTTTATATTCGCCTCAAATTTGATATTGATTTCATGGAAGAATAATAGTATATTTTGTCTCTATCTAGATGATTCTGATTCGCTCTCATCAAATTCAAACCATCAGCTTTGTCGTCAATTCGTGCTAATATAGCTTTGCTTTGGGAGTCGTGCTTGCATTTCATAACTCGATTTTATTGTCTAGCCTCTCTAGCCTCGAAAGGTGAGCAATCACTCACGATTTACATTCTTTTATTTATTAAATTTGATTTCAATTGAAATGTCAATTGAAATATGCTGCTGTTAGTTATTTACATTACTTTATATATGCCATTATCTATATTTGTTCACCTATGACATCTGACACCATTATCTGTTATTTATACTGATGATATATGCCTGTTACTGTAGTTATTTTATTATCATATATGTTATCACTCTGCAAGTTCCCTATTAGTATAGAATCATTATGGGTTGAAATGATACATACCCGAACGATCTGTAGAGTAGGAGAAAATCGTTATGGGTTGAAATGATAAACCCAAGCGATTTTCATTGAATTGAATTTAGGATTGCGGGTTGAAAGGATATATACCCGTATATATAATTTAAATTGCCGATTGAAATGATAAATATTCATATCACTTGACCATAGGATAGAAAATTATATACAGCACCGTTGGTCTATATGTAAATGTTTTGAAAAATGATTTCTATGGTTTTGAAAAGAAATATATGGTTTTGATAAATATTGATTTTAAAGATTTATTAAAGTTGATTTAATAAAGTTGATAAATAATATGTTTAAGTATTTATTTAATATCTATATTTTCAAATATAGAATTTATAATGATTTGAAATTGATTGAAATTATATTTATTTAAGAATTATACATAAATAAGTTTGATTTGAAATATATTGAATTTGAAATTTAAAGAAGTTTTTTACAACTTGAAATTTGAAAAGGTGACTTAAATGGATATTTCAAACTTATATATATATTTAAATGGGATAATTTGTTATTTAAATTTGTAAATTGAAATTGTATTTAAATGTTATGGAAATGATTAGGTTAATATTTCAAAAATAAATAATTGTAAAGTGAATCTGATATGTATATAAATTTATCAAATTTAGTTTGAAATGTTGAATATTTAAAGCTTTGAAATATAAAAAAAAATTGAAATGGCTTATTTTATGGTTCAGATATGTATTTGAAATCGATAATTTGAAATGGTTTATTTAGAAGCTGAATCGAGTTGAAACTGATGATTTGAGATTTGATTAAATTAAATTTTTGGAATTCGAGTTAATTTGAATCGATTTGTGAAATTTGAGGAAACTATTTTATTTTATAAAGAAATTTTAATATCTAAACTGTATAAAAGGAAAGTGTTATGATTTCCAAAATACTATGATTTCAAAGCTGTGATTTCCAATGTGTTTTGGTTTTTAAAAAGACTATGATTTCGAAAGCGTTGTAACTTTGGAAAGTGATATGATTTTGAAAATAGATATATTTGAAGTGAAAATGATATCGTATTAAATTGGGTTTTGAAATGATAATGATATTTTGGTTTTGAAGTATAAACTATTTTGAAATGACCATGGTGTTATAATAACGATTGGTTGTTAACGAGACCGGGATCGGATATGGACATACTCTCTGTCGATACCGAAAACCACTTTGACAACTGTGTACGCGATGGAGTTTCTAGAATGAAGTAGGATGGTGGCGATGATCCTAAGGTATATACGTGGACCCAACTCCCGTGAGTTGGCACAAGGTGGCTAAAACAGGAGCGATTGACGCACCTCTTATCGGACACACTTCTTCGATACCATTCTATTACTTGTGATTGATTTGGTGGCCACCCTTGATTTGGGAGTGTTGTTCGAGGTGGGCGATAGTGGCAGCTATGCGTCACCACTAGTCCGGATGCGTAATTGGTATATCTACCCTGGCATTGCCTAGTTGTGCCGTGTCACCTATCATATCGAGCTTTACTACGATTATGATTTTAAGATCCGACCACGTTAAGGTTCTCCATCCCCTTAACGCTATTTTCTATATGATTATACTTTACTAATTAGACACTACTGTATATAGCGTATATTACTACATAGTAAATAGTTTAACGGACCCTTAGAGGATGGTTATACCAAACATCCTTTAAGTTACTTGTATTTCAGTTGATATTTCCCTTGAGTTGGATTTATTGAATATAAGAATGTTAATCCTGACTCAAGTGTTTTGGTTTTTGCTTTACGCTCGAGTCAGACTGAGTGATACCGCATTTGAGACTCAACTTTGGAGTTGGAGCTTTGCTTGGAGATCCAGCTATCTATCGATCCTGCTTTCAGTTCTTCAGTTGATTCCAGTGATGTGTTCAGATCTTGTATTTGATTATTGTATTGAGACATTTATTGTATTGAGACATCTATTGTATTCGAGACTTCTGTTGTATCTTGTTTAACTCTGTTATATATATATATATAGTAGCTTCATGAACTACTATCCTTTTGTTTCCGCTGCATTATTGTTATATTACTCTGTGTCTGTGATCTGTAATTATTTTATTCACTGTATATGCTGAGTTTTGCCAAATTTTATTTACAATCCATTGTTTTGAATCATTCAAGTCCGGCATGTGTGGATTTATTGTCGATTTGAATGGTCCAAAATACTGGGCGTTACATGTGGTATCAGAGCTCTGGTTTTAGGCAAAACTCAGCATATGTAGTAAATTAAATTACAAAATCACTTTCGTTCGAGCTTGAATTCCTTCTTCTTTGACTCGGTTCCTTTGAATTTTGGAACGTTCACTTCGGTTCCAAAGTCCATTCATGTCTCCCCATTCGTGTCTTTTGATTCTGGGGTATCCCATAACTCCACTTCGAATGATCTCTATAATAAATCGGCGGTCTCACTAATCTTTGAATAATTTGTACTGGTGTGAAACTCCTTTACAATCGGTATTGATTCACCGGAGATTTTGTATCGTCGGTTTATGATGCTCCTATCTTATGCTATACCCGAATTCTACCTCTGGTGATCGAATGTCGATTTGCTTCAGAATTCTACATCGATCTTATCTATGAAGCCACGGGTGACCCGGTTAAGGTTGCCCGCGATTTATACAACTTTATCCATCTTCCTGTTTGAAATGCAATCATCTAACCTTCGTTTCGAGCCTACCTATATTAGATTAGAATTCTCTTTGATTAGAGTTCCTCTATATTTGGATCTCTATCCTTGTGTTGGAATCCAATTCTGGAATCATCGTGTGAGGGAGTGTATTTGTAATTAATATAAAATAGTTTATGTTTATAGTGTGTTGTTTGAGTTGTTGATGTTGGTTTGGATTTTCGATCGATTCGTCTAATCAACGCTATCGATAGGAATCCCAAAACACTTGAACAGAGCAAACTGACACAATATAATTTTCAAATTTGATAAATGAAATAAATTTGTATGATTATATTATAAATATATAAGAAAAATTTTCTGGAATTAAAAGTTAAATAATTTGGTTGTTGAAAATGATAATATTTGACTATCATTTTATTGTTTTGTAAGTCATTGACTATTGCAAAATGACTATTGTTTATAAATTTATTTGGGATTGAAATGAATTTAAATTGAGAATTTAAGAATTAAATTTCTGGTGATTTCAAACTTTGTTTTAAAGTCTTAAAATTGTATATTATTTAAAGCATTTTCGAATAAAATGGTTTTCAAAGAATTTTAAATGTTGAAATCAGTGCTCTTCTCGTTGTCGCTGGAAAATAATTTCGGTGATGGCGGCCGCATCATCGACATTCATTTTCGAGTTTCGAAGTGGATAGACCATTCTGTAGCTTTGCTACATTTTTGTTTGGAAAATTTATTTGATTTGAATTTCCGAAGTATGACTTGATTTATAATATATATATATATATTGGTATATGATCATATATTTAATTTGATATATATAGTATATATACTTATATCTAAATGGTTTGAATTGAAATCGAAAATTTAACTTTTAAATTCTTAAATTCTTGAATAAATATTTGAATTGGAATAGTTAAATTGGAAAATTTTACTTGTATAATACCCAATTTCATTCTAATATAACTTACCTAAATTTTTTCAGAAGTTAAAAATGTAATTGGATAATATACAATATAAAATGACTTTATAAGGAAAATTTTGAGTGTTATAGTAAATGTTATAACCTTAAAGTTTATTATAAAGACGTTAATAGAGAGAAATAGAATAATAAGTTAATTGAATATTAGATGGGACAAATAAAATCTGTTTTGAAAGAATTAATAAAATTGAAATTAGATTAACATATGGAAATACCTTGAATTTAAAATCAATTTTGAATATAAATTAATTTAAATTGAAATTCTTATGGTTTAAATTGATTTATGTGGTTTAAATATATGTGATAAGATATATTAAGTGGAATAAACTTAATAATAATTAGGAATAAAAGAATTAAATTTGTTGAATAAAATATGAGTATAATAAATGATTATACAAATTTGATGATTTAGAAATTGTTAATTGAGGATGACTAGACAATAAGGTAATGAATTCAGAAATAGATAGATTGATTTAACTTAAGTGAACTCAAATGGATTAAACCAAAATGTTGAATATTGATTAGTTTAATTTGAAATTTATATGGTTTTAAATTTATTGTCTTATGTTGTTTTTTCAAACCTATTTTCTTTCTGGTTGTTCTATTCTCCTACCTCCTCCCTTTTCGGGGACGAAAAGTTTTGAGTGGGGGAGAGTGTAACGACCCGTAAATTTTAGTGGTTCTATTTATTTAATTAATTGAATTTGTGTGAAATTTTAAACAATAAAATTTTGAAATAAAGATTTAATATTTGGAATACATCTAATTAGACATTGCAACTGGTAAATTTTCATCAGATAATTTGGAAGTTTATTTTCTAGTGTAATTTTATTCCAATTTATATCAGTTAAAAATTGATGATAATAAAATGTTTTCCAAACCTTAATATTTTTACGTAGAAAATTTTTAAATCATCTTCTGAGTGAGACGTCATCTTTCGTTTCATCAAATTTGGACATCTATTGCTCCGTTCATCTTATTTTTGGCAAATTTGCAGCATTTTCAGTACCGATTATCGACTTTTGATATGTCAATCGTACCACTGATATCTGTATACTGTTTTGATCGTCTTGTCATGCTGATCTCTGCAGTATACTCAATTGTCAAATTCTATGTCCGGTGCACGGCGGAATCTGTGAAACGATTTAACCGTACCGGTATCTAATTTCGAGCTTTTGGGTTTTTGTGTCCTTTCAACTTTCAACTGTCTACGTGTTGATAATCAAAGTCATTTTCCTTTATTCATTTTTTTTTCTCATATGAGACTTTCAATATTCCTATGTTTTGAATTATTTTATAATACATATAGGGTTATGTTGCCAGAGAGTGTTACGTGCCTCTTCAACTTTCAAACCTTCTGTTCACCATCTTTGCAAAACTTCACTGTTTCGTTTTATTCAATTGAAATTGTATTAAATTTACTGTGGCCTTTTATCTTCAACGTATTATATGTTCATTGTTTCAGAAAGGAAACCGCATACAAGAACTTAATACAAGTATATGTATCGGTCCAGTTCCTTCACCCGTCCATTTTTCCTTTCCTTTTTCTCTTGACAACCGCTCTTCTTCTGGTTCCATACGAGTATATTACAAAGCACGTATATGGCTCGAGAAGGCTGTCGCATGTTCCCTTCTTCCATCCCTTGACCGCCTCTCATCCCATACTCTCCCCATCGTGCCAAGCAAACCACCCGCATCACCATCCTCATCCGAGCACATGCTCTGCACCCATCCAGTCAGCCGCTAACCTCCTCCACCACCTGGCTACCGAAGCTTCCTTGACTGGCCGAGACCATCTCCCTCTGCCTACACTTCGAACTGCTCCAATCTCCGCATCATTCATGCTGCTCGGCCCCACGCTGCTCCTCCATCACTCGGCCTTCCTGTTACCGAAGCCACTGGCCGAATACAAATTCCTCCGTGTGAAGCCAACCCAGCTCTCACCCCTTCACTTTTCCACCTTTGCTGCCTTCGCCATCAACCCTTGCTCCACCCTGACCCTTCCGTCTTGCCGAACACTTAGTGCGCCACGTCTTTTACCATCGACCGCCTCTGCATCCCACACTCGGCCACACACTTCCTTGTCTCCGACTCCCTTGTGCTCGCAGCCTGTATTGTAAGTAATTGCATGGCAGTTATTCTTTTGTATATAATAGTGTTATACATATATACTATAATCTATTTATATAAGTGACTTGGTTAGTTTGCAGTGTTATATAGTTTAAGTTATGTGAGTTTGGTATATACATTATTCCATATATGCAGTTTATAAATTTTGAGTTTATATATATTATAAAGTATATAAGTTAGTAAAACAGCTATATATGAAAGGTTATATATATTTTTCTAAGGACAAGTCTGTTCAATTTTCGTCTTATATATATATTAATATGTAAATTGATATTTATATATGTACTATACTGTTTGAAGAAAATTTTATATGTTTGTTTTTGGTTTCGTTTTACCATTGCCTATTTCGTATATATTTATATATATTATGTATATATAGGTTGTACTGTACGCATATTATAAGATGTGTAATATTTTGGGTCTGCATGCATTAGTCCATAAATGGTTAGTGGTTACAGTTAGATTTGCTGCAGAGAGTTTCCTATTTTGTTATGTAAGCATATGTATATATGCTTATATACCAGTCAGATATATAAGGTAGTCTAAAATGTTTAAACAATATAGTTGTAAAAGTTATAAGTTACACAGTATTATACCTATGGTATTATAAAGCTTCTAAACTGGTTTTAACAAGCTACAATATGTTGTTTTATTAATATATATAAGTTACAAATATTTATATATATTGGTGGTTGAAATTTTTCATGTCTGCATATCTTGGTTTGTACCCATATAGTTTACTTTTGTTTGTTTGTAAAGAGGATATGTGCATAACTACTTACAATCTAATTTATATATATGTTTAAGCACAATTTGCATATAAAATTGGTCAGAGTTGGATTTCATATATTGGATTTATACCTTAGTTGCATTGTTTAATATCTATCTAGATATATGTTCGAAAAGTATCTTTATAATATGATTAAAGCTTATACGAGTTTTATTTTATATGTGTTTTAAGTGTAACCAATGATTTTAATTATATATATATATATATTATTTTTATATTCGCCTCAAATTTGATATTGATTTCATGGAAGAATAATAGTATATTCTGTCTCTATCTAGATGATTCAGATTCGCTCTCATCAAATTCAAACCATCAGCTTTGTCGTCAATTCGTGCTAATATTGCTTTGCTTTAGGAGTCGTGCTTGCATTTCATAACTCGATTTTATTGTCTAGCCTTTCTAGCCTCGAAAGGTGAGCAATCACTCACGATTTACATTCTTTTATTTATTAAATTTGATTTCAATTGAAATGTCAATTGAAATATGCTGCTGTTAGTTATTTACATTACTTTATATATGCCATTACCTATATTTGTTCGCCTATGACATCTGACACCATTATCTGTTATTTATACTGATGATATATGCATGTTACTGTTGTTATTTTATTATCATATATGTTATCACTCTGCAAGTTCCCTATTAGTATAGAATCATTATGGGTTGAAATGATACATACTCGAACGATCTGTAGAGTAGGAGAAAATCGTTATGGGTTGAAATGATAAACCCAAGCGATTTTCATTGAATTGAATTTGGGATTGCGGGTTGAAAGGATATATACCCGTATATATAATTTAAATTGCGGATTGAAATGATAAATATTCGTATCACTTGACCATAGGATAGAAAATTATATACAGGCACCGTTGGTCTATATATAAATGTTTTGAAAAATGATTTCTATGGTTTTGAAAAGAAATTCAAATCGAAATATTTTTCAAAACAAAACCGTAGCAAAGCTACAGAATAGTATCTCCACTTCGAAACTCGAAAATGAATGTCGATGATGCGGCCGCCATCACCGAAATTATTTTCCAGCGACAAAGAGAAGAGCTCTAATCTAACATTTTAAAATTCTTTGGAAACGATTTCTATTCGAAAATACTTTCAATAATATATACTTTAAAATTTTAAAACCAAAGTTCGAAATCATCGGAAACCAAATTCTCAAATTTCTGAATTAAATTCATTTCAAATTCCAAATCAATTTATAAACCGTATTTATAAATTTATTTAGAACAGTAAATGATAATCAAATATTATCATTTCAAACAAACAATTTAATTAACCTATTAAATTCCAGAAAATTTTACTTATATTTTCACAATATAATCAAACAATTTATTTCATTTTCCAATTTGAAAATAATATGATGTCAGTTTGCTCTGTTCAAGTGTTTTGGAAATCCTATCGATAGCGTTGATCAGACGTATCGATCGGAAACCCAAATCAACATCAACAACTCAAACAACACAATATATAAAACATTTTAATATTAATTTACAAATACACTTCTCACTCGACGATACAAGAATGGATTCAAAGCAAGGATAGAGATTCAAATTTTGATGGACTCAAATCAAAGAGAATTCCGATTCGAAGACAAATTCGAAAGAAAAGATAAGATGATTCAATAACAGAATCGGGAGATGGTAAGTTTATTTAATTCACGGGCAACCTTAACCGGGTCATCCGTAACTTCAAGAATAAGATCGATGCTGAATTCCGAGGTAAATCAACACTCGATCTCAAGAGATGGGATTCAAGTATAGTAGGGAATATATAGCATCGTAAACCGAGGATACAGAAATCTTCAGTAAATCGATGCCTATTTAAAGGAGTTTTGCTCCTTTAAGAATCATTCTAAGATTGGCGAGACCGCCGATCTATTATAGATATCATTCAAAATGGAGTTATGGGGTGCTCCAGAATTGAAAGAAGACGAATAGTGAGGGACACGAATAAATTTCGGAACCGAGGGGAACGTTCCAAAATCCAAAGGAATCGAGTCAAAAGGAAGAGATTGAAACTCAAATGAGAGTGATTCTGTAAATACATTTACCCTATATGCTAAGTTTTTCCTAGAGCTACCAAAGCTCTGATACCAACTGTAACGACCCGCCATTTTGGACCATTCGCATCCATTATAAGTGTATAGGTAGACACTCATGCCGGAATTGAATTGCTCAAAATACCGCGTTGTTATTTTAAATTTGGCAAAACTGAACATATACAGTAAATAAAATAATCACAGATCACAGACACAGAGTAATAAGTGCAGCGGAAATAAAAGAGATAGTAGTTCATGAAGCTACTATATAAATATATAAGTTACATCAGAGTTAAACCAGATACAACGGAAGAGTAATATGATACATCAGATACAAAGCAGAATACATCACTGGAATCATCGAATATCTGAAAGCTGGATAGATAGTTGGATCTCCAAGCGAAGCTCCAACTCCAAAGGTGAGTCTCGAAAGCTGAACCACTCAGTCTGACCCGAGCGTAAAGCAAAAACACAAGACACTCGAGTCAGGATTAACATTCTTATATTAATAAATCCAACTCAAGTGAAATAGCAATTGAAATACAAGTAACTCAAAGGATGTTTGGAATAACCATCCTTTAAGGGTCCGTTAAACTATCTACTATGTAGTAGTGTACGATAAGTAGATAATGTCTATCAGTAATATAAAGATATCAAAATAGCGTTAAGTCATGGCCCATTCCACCCTTAACACATTTTTATTCCCACAAGCATATACAAGACCGTAGTTTCCCCAAAACCGGAAGTCACCAGAGGGAAATCCATATACTCAAGGTACAAAACAAATTCGTAGTGGTCGCGCATAAATGGAATACAAGTATGACAAGGCACATGAGGCTATACCCAAGGTAGTGATACTACCGTTCGCCTGATCCGGACTGGTGAGAACGCAACGCCGCAGCGCCCGCAACACCGTGAAACAACACTCCCAAAATCAAGGGTGCACCAATCGACAACAAGTATAAGTAGTTCGAAGAAGTGTGTCCACTTGAGGTATCAATCTTCCATTGGCCCGGCACAGCTCCTGTTTTAGTCATTTCCAATTTGACACAAGTGTCAAGGCTATCCATTATCGTTCTCTTTCTTCAGTCAACACGTACATCATTCCAACCACTTCATTCTGGATCATCACTCCGCGCATAGTTATTAAAGTGGTTTTCGGTTTAGATAGAGAGTATACCCATAACCGAATTCCGGTCTCTTTAATAACTTTCGTAATTATTACACCGATTGGTCGTTTAATATATTTCAAAACCAAATCAATTCAATTTCAATTAGAATTCATAAATCAACATTCGTTTCTCTTTCGAGATCAATTTCCATAATTTTCGTTTCAAAACTTTCCAATTTCAATTTCAACATTTCTATATTCAATTTCAAAGTTTCAATTAAAACAATCCAAATATTTGTTGTATTTCGTATATAAGTTCCATTCCGAAATTATTTAAATTAATTTAATTTAACATTCAAATCAATTTAAACTCATTTATCGATTTCATTCAATATTCGTTAAGTTACTTTATCATTCAAAACAATTTCTATTAAATTTCCAATTCATTAAACCAATTTCTTAAGTTCAACTTCATTAAAACAAAACTTACAATTTTGAATTAAATTAAATTCGTCAAATCAATTCTTTCAATTTCAAGTCTTACATTAATTCCAAAAATATCACATTTTCATTTCTTGTTAAAGAAAATCAATTTCACTTATTTACTTCCTTAAATAATTTTCAAAAAAATTAATTAATAAAGAAAACTCAATTTCAACTATTTACGAAGTAAAATCCACTTATTCAAAAGTTCAATTTTCTTATTAAAGAATTTCAATTCAATTTAATCATTAAAAATCCAATCTTATTTAATTATTAAATAATTCAAAACTTAATTATTAGATAATTCCAAAGTTTAATAATTTCAAACTTAATTTTAATTTCAAACTTAATTATTAAATCCTTTCAAACTTAATTCAATCATTTCTCAAATTAAACAACGTTCTTTCATCAATTTCATTGTTAACATTTTGTTTCAGATTATTAAATATTAACATTTTCCTTTCATAAAAATTCAAATTTCAACTTCATTTCAAACCATATTATTTATTCAAATAAAATCTCCTTTTTATTTTAAATCAAATTATTGACCAATCGGGTTTTTATTTAATTTCCTATCCTAGGTCAAAGTTCAATTTGGGTATTTATCATTTCAACCCGATTCCAATTCAGTTCAAAATCAAAGCATAGCAAAGGGAACTTGCAGTGTGATAACTGGGATGGTGTCAAAGTAAATAAACAAGCAATAACAATAACAATAACAATCCAATAATCAATCCAAATAATCCCGAAATAACCGTATTAATTCGCATTGTTATTTGTACGAATTAATATAACCATTTCTAGAATCTACACTATCATTTCATGTAGATTAAAGATTATTACATTTTGTTTCACTTGTGATCTATTACAATTTCATACATCATCAGTTTAACAACATACATTCAGTGGTTCAAAGTGTAATTAAACAAATCATACGTGTCAATAAATTTAACAGTTAAAGGGGTCATATTATACAAATGTCAGTTAATCAAATTTAACATTTAATTATCCTATATCAAGTTCAATTTCATACTATTTATCAATTTAACATTAACAATTTAACGTCCAATATAAACATCAGCAATCAATCAATTATCAGCCAAACTGTATTATCATCGCATAAATAATTAACAGATAAGGGTGTCAGGTGTCACAGGTGAACTGATACAGGCAATAGCATATATAACAGTGTAATTAACTAACAGCAGCATATTTCAATTGTCGTTTCAATTGAAATCAAATTTAATAAATAAAAGAACGTTAATCGTGAGTGAGTGCTCACCTTTCGAGGCTAGAGATATGAACTAGAATGGAGTCAAGTTACGAATTCCAAAACAAAGCTAGTTGGGCACGAATTTGACGGGTATAGCTGAAAAAAAAGAAATCGAGGAGAACCAATCAAAATTATTTAGATAGAGATAGAGTATATCTATTTAAATTTCAAAGCAATATTACTTTAAACGCATATTAACTAATTATATATACATAAAAATCATGGCTTTAAATAAAACACATATAATACAACAAACATATCTATATGATATAAATTTAAATAAATATATGTATACTTTTCAGACTGTTAGTATAAATGTAAGTATAACATATTATATGAATATAAAATTTTCAAAACACTTCTACAACAGATATGCAACAACACTTTAAAACATATATATGTACTCTACTATATAAAGAGATATTTATTTTTAAATGGCATATTACATATATTACGCAATATAGGAAACAACTTGTAACATATACAAATCAACAAATACATTCGAAAGTAAATGCAGACAACCCCTATATGAAAATATATGTACGCATCTAGAAGGTATGCAGACCAGGTAGATATATCAATATATCTATATATATTTATTATTAAAACGGTTACAAAGCAGCATGTTTCTTATATAAATAGTATAGTATATATACAGTATTCATATATGGTCAAACTATAACCTGTAAACAAATAGTAAGACACATATAAAATTTGCGTATGCTAGTAACAATTTTTCTTAGAACTTCAAATAGAAGAACGACGAGTATTTCTTAAATTTTCAAAATACACGTAAAAATACACTAACTGATTTAAATATATATATGTGACGACCCGAAATTTTTGAGCATTTGAAATAGGAATATTTAATTAATTTTAAATATTCAAAAGATAATTATTAACTTTAATTTCAAATATCATTATTGATTAGACAAGTAATTGTTGAATTTAAATTATTGAAATTGGTAAATTATTGAATCTGGAGCTTTAAGCCTGTTAAAAATAATTTGAAGACTTATAAAATTTATATAGACAATACTGAAAATAATATAAGAGTTCGAATTGAATTTAACGATGATTCGTTCAGCTTTGAAAATTTTACTTGTTTAAATTGAATCTAAAAATAGCCTTCCGGGGCACAGTCTCGGAATTCGACGAAACTAGTCCCATTGGATCCATAATATTTAATTATTATCAGGTTCCAAATTTTGTAGCATTCGGAGTTATCGTCTGATCATACAATAAGTAAACGCGATGGAAATTATCCTGAAATTTAAAATAACGCTGGTTCAAGAAGCTTCCCTTATATTATATTGCTGAGCCTTGCGTTGGAAGCCAAAAGAAACAAAAATAATATAAACCAAACAGCCGAGAAAAATCTCGAAACCATTTCCTTGTTCGTTCAAATTCGAGAATCATGGCCTATAGAAAAAAAAAATAAAAAATCTGTTTACTTCGAAGTTACAGCTCAATAACAATCTCCATGGTTGCGATGCTGGAACCCAAAAAGAAATAACCAGGGTTTCGCAAATCAACGCCTTCTTAATAATCATCGATGCGAACTCGGCTATTCCATCAGCCATCGTCGACTCATCCTTGCCCTACGCGAGATTTTCTACTGCTGATTTAAAGCCGGCTACAGTCTCTTTATACTGTCACTGCTAATTTGTTGAGGCGACTCGATGTCGCGATGACGTCAAGGCGCGCGCGACTGTATGGGGTTTTGATGGATTCGAGAAGGAATATACTCGACTTGAACGAGGGGTGGCGGTGAGTTTCGATAATCGCGATTAGTAAGGCTGGAGGGTGCGACAATCGTTCGAGTCGAGGATTGAGGGCTTGAGCTCGCGTTCGAGTGGAGAAGCCTGCGATGAAGTTGCGGTGGCGACAATGGTAATCTGGGTTCGAGCGAATTGGATTTGTACATGGAATTGTTGGATGCATGTCGCGATAAAGGTAGTCGACTGTGATGATGATAGGGATGGGTAGAAGGCAGGGGTAAGCGGGTCAGAGGTATTCGTTTTTATTTAATTCTTAGTTAAATTTAATTTAAATTTATATATGTTGGGATAATATAGAAGAGAATTTATTACAGTAAGATACAAAACTATTTTACTCAAAGTTCAGTATGTACATATACAGGCTGGAATAGAAATTTTATTTTTCTTAGAATTTAATAAAATATGTGTGTAAGTATACTATGCAGGAAAAAGTACAGCAATGGTAATTTTATTAAAAAAAATATATATATGGTTTAAAAACAGGAATATGTATATATATACATAAGATGTTAGGATATAAAAGTTTATATAAAGGATAATGGATTCTCAAATCTGTATATAGATTTTTAGTATAGTGGTTCTAAGAAAATGGAAGAAAATAAATATACTTATACACATGTTTAATTTATTATTTAGATTTATAGTAATATATATATATATATAGGTGATTAACTCGTTCAAATTACTTATAAAAATTATTTTAGTTTCTAGAAATTATTTATCTTAGGAAAATTAGTTAAAATTTATTATTAAGTAATCGGAGAAGTAATTAGTTGTGTAGGGTAACTAATTAAGTGGTAGTTAACTGTTTGACTATTTCAAATATTGATAAATTATATAATGTCATTCAAGGTCTAAAATGTATGGATAAATTGGCGAGATGGATCAGATTGCTAATATAAAGGCAAAGGTGAGTTAATCTCACTCAGTTAAATTTAAATTTAAATGGTTAAATTTAAATAATTAATTGGATGATTGCATTGATTGATGTGCTATATATATAGTAGTACATAGCCATATATACATATTGACATATGTATATATTGGAGTTGTTGATATTCCCGCATTATATAGCGGATGAGACCCTATGCGCCGCATAATAGCGGATGATTTTATATAAAATCCATATACCGCGATATTCCACCTTGAAGTGGAATTGGTATTGTGCTAACATCTGTGGATGCAGGGAAACAGGTTGGAGGGATCCAACTGGATTCCTCAAAATATTTAATTTTGTTTAAATATTCTGTGATATGATTGTTGATATCATGTGATGAATTATATGGATAATTGGATGTTATGGTTTGGTTGGACTGATTTGGATGTGCTGAATTATCAAAATCTCTAGAATGGAATTTTTGAAAAGAAATAAAAGAGTAAATTTTTAAGTAAAATAATTATAAGAGTTTGGAATAAATTTGAGAATGAATCTGATTAAGAATAAAAGTGATTTCCAAAATTCTAATAAAACATGGAAAAGAGGAATTTTGAATAAACCGAGAAATATTGAATTTAGAAAACTTATGTGATATTATTTAAAAGAATAAATAATTTATTTTAATTCAATGTTTAAATGAAATTAAAAGAAGAGAAAGAATTTGGTAAAATCCGAGACTTGTGTGCAGTTTAAAGATTGTAAATCATAATGAGAAATAAAATCTGGAAGTTAATGAATTTGGAAATAAATGGATTAAGTAAGGGAATTTATTTCAAAGTAAAATAAATTGGAGAATCAATTGTAAATTGATTTGAATACTTTGGGATTTGAAACTTTAAAGAGAAATGAGATTTTGAAGATATAAACTGGGTTTATAAAGTGAAATGGAATATCAGTGGATATTTGAGAATATAAATTCAAGGTGGGAAGGTGGGAATTTATAAAGGGATATGAATTGGTTTAAAAATAAATGTTGATTTATTTTTAAAAGATGGAAATGAGAAGTGTATTTCTCTGGATAGCCAAGTACATTTTTCAAAGCAATTTTAAATATAAGTTAAAAGTTCTAATTTGTTTAAAAAGGCATGTTTTAGAAATTTTTTTTTTTTTTTTTCTAAATGTGAAAGCCTAAAGTAGTACTTTCAAAAATCTATTATTTTAGTAATTATATAAAAGTGATTTGCTATTATGTTTTATAAAGGAGAAATTTAGTCTATAATTATAAAGTGGTTTATTTTAAAGTATATATTTTTAATAAAGTATTAAAGAAGTTTGATTTCAATGTTATAAAGTATATTTATAGTAAAGTGCTTTTAAATTATTTTTAAATCTAAAGTATTTTGTACTTGGTGTTCCAGAGAAATAAATATTTGGGAAAAATGTATTCCGTAAGCGGAAACTGTTTGAAATTGTTTCCAAAAGGAGTTTGAAAATAGAAATATATCTTGGAAAGATATTTGGGCAAATAAATAATGTGGGAAATTATTTATTGTGTGATGGTTGCTTGTGGATGTAAATTGATAGTTAAATAACCGACTATCAATATTGGCCAAATGCGCTGATCGTTTCGAAGAGACCGGGATCGAGTTTCCGTATACCGGGATTCTAGGTCTGGAGACTCGAATACCACTTCGATTCGGTTTGTACGTTTCGTGTAACGTGTTCGAAGTCGAAGATGGAGCAGTGAAGTGCAAGGGCTAGTCGCTACTAATCCTGAGGATATTTCCAAAATGGATGTAGTAGGAATAGTGCCTTCGGTTCCGTTCGGACCCGGGACGGACTTGTATGGACGAATGCTTTCGTGACATCGTCAGGTGGACGATGGGCATTCTAAGGGATATGTGCTAAAAAGGTATCGTTTAGCCTCGAGCCTCATCAACCGGGAATGACTGAAAATCAGGGGTTATGCAGCAAGGCTTCGTGGGTAGCCCCCACTTGAGAGTAAGGTCATCCCTGTCTAGATGTCCCTTTTATTTCGGCTTAGTGGTGCGGTTGCTGATCACAACCGTGGGGTGATTTTACTTGGAATTATCCAGTAAGGGATGATTCCGGTCTTGTGTTGCAGGGGAGCGGGCGTACTCCTCGGTACTGTGATCTAGGCCACGTACTGTGACAGGTGGTACCCCAGTGCCTAGTCATTCGTTGGAAATCCATTCTCCCTACGTGCCTTGTACGAGTTTTGTTTGTATTACCCACTTTGTGGCTAGTATGCCGGAATTTAATAGATGTAACAATTTCGGCTATTTTAATAAGTATTTGTAAATAGACACTATTATAATATCAGAGGATTTTTATAAAAAGTGTTTTGGCTATCGTAAGGTAAAAACCCGACATGTTTATTTGTGGCGTGGTCTTACGAGATGCTTTTGTTTTCAAAGGATTTTGAAACTTTAATAATAAATTTGAGTGTGATTTTCTCACGCTGGTATTCCAGACTGACTCGGGTATTGTTTTATATAATGCTCGGGTCAGACCGAGATAAACAGGTTCAGGATATGATGCTGTGGAGCTCAGGAGACGAGCTGGATGACGATACGTACTTCCGTATTTGTTTATTGTTCCGCTGTGTATTTGGATGTATGTCATTGATGTGATGAACTCTGATGATGTATTCTGTAAATATATTGTATAAACAGATATATTTTTCTGTTTGAGTAAAGATCTGTTTTGTATATATTATATTTTATTCCGCTGCGATGTGAGATTCTGTTGTTGATTTTCTGTTTCTTCTTCTTCTACCTCTTCTTCTTTAACAAAAAATGGTTCGATTTTCCGGGACTGGAAAGTCGGGTCGTTACAGGTGGTATCAGAGCTTAGGCTAGCGACAACCTTGGCTCTGGTGGGAATTTTGAGAGTATTAATAGATATGAGCGCGTATTTGTTAGTGAATATAAAATTGTTTTATATTGTGTTGATTGGTTTATTGAGTGGTTTATGGATTCTGGTCGATGTGTGGGACGCCACAACATTGATAGGGATCTCTAAACACTTGTATAGAACAATTCGACACAGTATTGTTTTAAAGTGGGGTAAATGAAATAATTTTACCCAAATTATTTTTGTATATGAAAGAGATAATTTTTATAAATTATCATAGTTATATTTGGATGTTTGGTTGTTAGATGATGATAATAAATTACTATCATTAGGAGGAAATTGAATAAGAAATTGAAAACTTATAACCAAAGTTAAGAAAATAAATTCAGATAATAAAGTGAAAGTTGTAACTGTGAATTATAAATATGATTTATAATTGGAAATGGGATTCCAGAGAAATATTTGGAAATGAATCGAAATGGATTTCGAATTTGGAATTTGGGAAGTTTGAATTCTTTTGGGTTTGGAAATGTTTTCAAGATGTTGAAGAAATAATAGTGATATTATTTTGAAATATTTCAGAAGTTGATTTGAAATCTGGAGAGATTGGAGAATTGAAAATATTTGAAATGTTTTTAAAGAGATAAAAGCATTTAACTCTCTTTCGGTCGCTGGAAAATAATTCCGATGATGATCGCGACATCATCGGTGTTCATTTTCGAGTTTCCAAAAGAGGAATTGCTACCTGGATGTTTTGGGCTGGTGTTTGTTTGCAAAACTGAGTTTGGTTTTGAAATTGAAAAGGGTTTGGATATAGTTGATTTCAAAAATGATTTTGAAATTTTGGAAAATTGTTTAAAACTTTGGAATCTTATTTAAAGTTGTGTATGGAATAATAAAAATATTTATTGGCTAAATAAAATGTATAATTCTGAGTTAAAAGATAAAATGTGAATAAAATTTATTTTAAATAGATGGAAGTATGAATGTAAATGAGTTTGTGACTTATAAAATTCAGAAATGAAATTAATAATAGAATTTGAAAGTGAAGCTTGAGTTGTTAATAGAAATTCAACTTGAGACTATAAGTGAAAAATATGAATTGAAATCGTAGGGAATTGAATTAAAATAAAATGATTTGGGATGCAAATAAACCTTGTTCGAGTATGTATAAATTAAATATGAGTTTGGATAGTATGATTAATTGAATTAATGTGGTAATGTGTTTAATTATAATTGATTGGAAGTATACAAAAATATAAGTGTGTGGTTTATCAGAAATTGGAAGGTGGGAAAGAAGATTTGTTTAGTATGTTGGAAAACCCAAACTTGAGATATAAAATAAATTTGAATTCAAGTAAACCAAGTAAAGTGGTTTAGAGATTACAAAAAAATAATAATCAAATATTGGGTATAAGATTTGAATAAATAAATTTAATGAAAATGAGCTTAAGTGTTAACTTAAGTGGATTATGAAATAGCTTTGAATAGAACCTGTTGGATAATCAAAGGAGAATGAATGGACTGTGAACAAATTAAAAGGGTTTGAATGAAACTAGTGGGTTAATGGATTTAATATTGAATGGTAAACTAAAAGTGAATAGTAAATCACTTAAAACTGAAATTGATAGTTTAAGTATTGGTTGTAAGTAATTGAAGTAGTATCGAAACTTGAAAATGGCATTTGGGAACTGTTCGGTGTATGTTGCTTATGAAATGCATGTGTTTAGCTATTGAAATAAATTGAAATGATAACAAACTTTGAATATTTGTCACTAAACTGTTTAAATTGAGTTAGTACAGGTTCAGGGAAGCCGTTTGGTTGGATTTGATTTCGGAATTTGCTAAAATAACCGCTTTGCTTAAAAAAATGCTAAAATAAAGGTACGCCTATACAAAAATTCAAATAGGAGATATGAACTGTTTATATTGATATATTGTGATTTCCGGCCTGAGGCCGATGTATATATACATATTTGTGCATCCTGCGATATCGCAGAAGTCCCTCCGTACAAGGGAGACTTTGCCAAAATTTTCCGTAAATTTTGGGAGTTAGAAAAATTTTGAAATCTTTGAAAATTTTCGCTAACGACAAGCAATTTAAATTTGCTAACCAAATGGAATTGAAACTGAATAATTGAAACCTATTTGAAATATGAATGTAAAGCAAGAGAAATCAAAGGAACTAAAGAGAGTAAAGTTTGTAAATAAACTGTTATTTGAGATTTAAGTTAAATAGTAAGTGAAACTAATCCAATATTCAAAACGGAAGCCAATTTGAGTTTAAATGAAATTGTAAGGGCTAAGTAAATAGTAATGAAAATAAACTTCAATAGTGAAGTGAAAATAAGTGTAAGCAATATGTAAAATATTTATATTGAACTTAAGAAGTAGGGTGAGATTCTTAAGTAATTTGGTATTGAGGAAAATTATTCTAGATGAATAATTGAATGACGATTAAAATTTGAAATTGTGAAATGAGAAAATTGTGGATAAGTGAATGTAATCAAAATGAATGTGAATAAAGAGGAAATTGATATAATTGATAATCAATGAATGTAAATACGTAAGGTGTACATATATTATTTATTCGCATAGCTATTTGATCCGGATTCGAACACAGAATTTCGAGATAGATATATCGATCCGAGTTGGAATTTTTCACTCGATTTTCAACGGCGAACCTGGATATGGATTGTTGATTGATTCTGGTAATTCTCTATCATAGTTTGTGGTTATGCAAGGAGAATGACGGTTTCTGATCAAGAAACCAGATCTGAGTCCGCTCTAGGAAGTCGGGTGGACGATACTAGTTCGGAAGTGAAATTTGTGTGATCGATTGAGCGATCAAATGTGATATTGCGTACGGATGATATATGTGCATCGTACGGGCTTAAGTAAAACAATTTTGGAAATTTGTAAAGGAAAGTATAAAATGACTTTGGAATTGTGATTGAATATTATTACTTAGTAGGATATACAGGTGTATAAAAGCAATGGATAAATTGGGATTTTGATTTTAGAAGATAAATTTAATGGTCCGACAAAAGGTATGTATTTGAATTTCTATATGAAATTTGATTGGGTTTTTGATCCAGCCACTTGGCTTTTTGTTTCCTTTTTGAGATTGGGAGGCCGTAGAGCCATTTTGTAGTAGTACCGAGCTAGCCGCGCAAAGGAGACGCTGGCGAAATTTTTCGGAAATTTAGAAAGTTAGAAAAATTTTGGAAAATTTTGATAATTCAAAATTTGAATTCAAATTTAAATTTGAATGGATAAGTAGGTGATACGGGTTGAACTTATGAATAAGTTTGGGAAGTTAAAAGATGATTAGTGTATCATTAATAAAAGATTGTTTGGGTATTGCTAGAACTGTTTGAATTTGGAAAATAGTTAACGGGGATTGAATCATTCTTCCTAACTAGTAATTTCGGGGACGAAATTCTTTTAAGGGGGGAGGAATGTGACGACCCGAAATTTTTGAGCATTTGAAATAGGAATATTTAATTAATTTTAAATATTCAAAAGATAATTATTAACTTTAATTTCAAATATCATTATTGATTAGACAAGTAATTGTTGAATTTAAATTATTGAAATTGGTAAATTATTGAATCTGGAGCTTTAAGCCTGTTAAAAATAATTTGAAGACTTATAAAATTTATATAGACAATACTGAAAATAATATAAGAGTTCGAATTGAATTTAACGATGATTCGTTCAGCTTTGAAAATTTTACTTGTTTAAATTGAATCTAAAAATAGCCTTCCGGGGCACAGTCTCGGAATTCGACGAAACTAGTCCCATTGGATCCATAATATTTAATTATTATCAGGTTCCAAATTTTGTAGCATTCGGAGTTATCGTCTGATCATACAATAAGTAAACGCGATGGAAATTATCCTGAAATTTAAAATAACGCTGGTTCAAGAAGCTTCCCTTATATTATATTGCTGAGCCTTGCGTTGGAAGCCAAAAGAAACAAAAATAATATAAACCAAACAGCCGAGAAAAATCTCGAAACCATTTCCTTGTTCGTTCAAATTCGAGAATCATGGCCTATAGAAAAAAAAAAAAAATCTGTTTACTTCGAAGTTACAGCTCAATAACAATCTCCATGGTTGCGATGCTGGAACCCAAAAATAAATAACCAGGGTTTCGCAAATCAACGCCTTCTTAATAATCATCGATGCGAACTCGGCTATTCCATCAGCCATCGTCGACTCATCCTTGCCCTACGCGAGATTTTCTACTGCTGATTTAAAGCCGGCTACAGTCTCTTTATACTGTCACTGCTAATTTGTTGAGGCGACTCGATGTCGCGATGACGTCAAGGCGCGCGCGACTGTATGGGGTTTTGATGGATTCGAGAAGGAATATACTCGACTTGAACGAGGGGTGGCGGTGAGTTTCGATAATCGCGATTAGTAAGGCTGGAGGGTGCGACAATCGTTCGAGTCGAGGATTGAGGGCTTGAGCTCGCGTTCGAGTGGAGAAGCCTGCGATGAAGTTGCGGTGGCGACAATGGTAATCTGGGTTCGAGCGAATTGGATTTGTACATGGAATTGTTGGATGCATGTCGCGATAAAGGTAGTCGACTGTGATGATGATAGGGATGGGTAGAAGGCAGGGGTAAGCGGGTCAGAGGTATTCGTTTTTATTTAATTCTTAGTTAAATTTAATTTAAATTTATATATGTTGGGATAATATAGAAGAGAATTTATTACAGTAAGATACAAAACTATTTTACTCAAAGTTCAGTATGTACATATACAGGCTGGAATAGAAATTTTATTTTTCTTAGAATTTAATAAAATATGTGTGTAAGTATACTATGCAGGAAAAAGTACAGCAATGGTAATTTTATTAAAAAAAATATATATATGGTTTAAAAACAGGAATATGTATATATATACATAAGATGTTAGGATATAAAAGTTTATATAAAGGATAATGGATTCTCAAATCTGTATATAGATTTTTAGTATAGTGGTTCTAAGAAAATGGAAGAAAATAAATATACTTATACACATGTTTAATTTATTATTTAGATTTATAGTAATATATATATATATAGGTGATTAACTCGTTCAAATTACTTATAAAAATTATTTTAGTTTCTAGAAATTATTTATCTTAGGAAAATTAGTTAAAATTTATTATTAAGTAATCGGAGAAGTAATTAGTTGTGTAGGGTAACTAATTAAATGGTAGTTAACTGTTTGACTATTTCAAATATTGATAAATTATATAATGTCATTCAAGGTCTAAAATGTATGGATAAATTGGCGAGATGGATCAGATTGCTAATATAAAGGCAAAGGTGAGTTAATCTCACTCAGTTAAATTTAAATTTAAATGGTTAAATTTAAATAATTAATTGGATGATTGCATTGATTGATGTGCTATATATATAGTAGTACATAGCCATATATACATATTGACATATGTATATATTGGAGTTGTTGATATTCCCGCATTATATAGCGGATGAGACCCTATGCGCCGCATAATAGCGGATGATTTTATATAAAATCCATATACCGCGATATTCCACCTTGAAGTGGAATTGGTATTGTGCTAACATCTGTGGATGCAGGGAAACAGGTTGGAGGGATCCAACTGGATTCCTCAAAATATTTAATTTTGTTTAAATATTCTGTGATATGATTGTTGATATCATGTGATGAATTATATGGATAATTGGATGTTATGGTTTGGTTGGACTGATTTGGATGTGCTGAATTATCAAAATCTCTAGAATGGAATTTTTGAAAAGAAATAAAAGAGTAAATTTTTAAGTAAAATAATTATAAGAGTTTGGAATAAATTTGAGAATGAATCTGATTAAGAATAAAAGTGATTTCCAAAATTCTAATAAAACATGGAAAAGAGGAATTTTGAATAAACCGAGAAATATTGAATTTAGAAAACTTATGTGATATTATTTAAAAGAATAAATAATTTATTTTAATTCAATGTTTAAATGAAATTAAAAGAAGAGAAAGAATTTGGTAAAATCCGAGACTTGTGTGCAGTTTAAAGATTGTAAATCATAATGAGAAATAAAATCTGGAAGTTAATGAATTTGGAAATAAATGGATTAAGTAAGGGAATTTATTTCAAAGTAAAATAAATTGGAGAATCAATTGTAAATTGATTTGAATACTTTGGGATTTGAAACTTTAAAGAGAAATGAGATTTTGAAGATATAAACTGGGTTTATAAAGTGAAATGGAATATCAGTGGATATTTGAGAATATAAATTCAAGGTGGGAAGGTGGGAATTTATAAAGGGATATGAATTGGTTTAAAAATAAATGTTGATTTATTTTTAAAAGATGGAAATGAGAAGTGTATTTCTCTGGATAGCCAAGTACATTTTTCAAAGCAATTTTAAATATAAGTTAAAAGTTCTAATTTGTTTAAAAAGGCATGTTTTAGAAATTTTTTTTTTTTTTTTCTAAATGTGAAAGCCTAAAGTAGTACTTTCAAAAATCTATTATTTTAGTAATTATATAAAAGTGATTTGCTATTATGTTTTATAAAGGAGAAATTTAGTCTATAATTATAAAGTGGTTTATTTTAAAGTATATATTTTTAATAAAGTATTAAAGAAGTTTGATTTCAATGTTATAAAGTATATTTATAGTAAAGTGCTTTTAAATTATTTTTAAATCTAAAGTATTTTGTACTTGGTGTTCCAGAGAAATAAATATTTGGGAAAAATGTATTCCGTAAGCGGAAACTGTTTGAAATTGTTTCCAAAAGGAGTTTGAAAATAGAAATATATCTTGGAAAGATATTTGGGCAAATAAATAATGTGGGAAATTATTTATTGTGTGATGGTTGCTTGTGGATGTAAATTGATAGTTAAATAACCGACTATCAATATTGGCCAAATGCGCTGATCGTTTCGAAGAGACCGGGATCGAGTTTCCGTATACCGGGATTCTAGGTCTGGAGACTCGAATACCACTTCGATTCGGTTTGTACGTTTCGTGTAACGTGTTCGAAGTCGAAGATGGAGCAGTGAAGTGCAAGGGCTAGTCGCTACTAATCCTGAGGATATTTCCAAAATGGATGTAGTAGGAATAGTGCCTTCGGTTCCGTTCGGACCCGGGACGGACTTGTATGGACGAATGCTTTCGTGACATCGTCAGGTGGACGATGGGCATTCTAAGGGATATGTGCTAAAAAGGTATCGTTTAGCCTCGAGCCTCATCAACCGGGAATGACTGAAAATCAGGGGTTATGCAGCAAGGCTTCGTGGGTAGCCCCCACTTGAGAGTAAGGTCATCCCTGTCTAGATGTCCCTTTTATTTCGGCTTAGTGGTGCGGTTGCTGATCACAACCGTGGGGTGATTTTACTTGGAATTATCCAGTAAGGGATGATTCCGGTCTTGTGTTGCAGGGGAGCGGGCGTACTCCTCGGTACTGTGATCTAGGCCACGTACTGTGACAGGTGGTACCCCAGTGCCTAGTCATTCGTTGGAAATCCATTCTCCCTACGTGCCTTGTACGAGTTTTGTTTGTATTACCCACTTTGTGGCTAGTATGCCGGAATTTAATAGATGTAACAATTTCGGATATTTTAATAAGTATTTGTAAATAGACACTATTATAATATCAGAGGATTTTTATAAAAAGTGTTTTGGCTATCGTAAGGTAAAAACCCGACATGTTTATTTGTGGCGTGGTCTTACGAGATGCTTTTGTTTTCAAAGGATTTTGAAACTTTAATAATAAATTTGAGTGTGATTTTCTCACGCTGGTATTCCAGACTGACTCGGGTATTGTTTTATATAATGCTCGGGTCAGACCGAGATAAACAGGTTCAGGATATGATGCTGTGGAGCTCAGGAGACGAGCTGGATGACGATACGTACTTCCGTATTTGTTTATTGTTCCGCTGTGTATTTGGATGTATGTCATTGATGTGATGAACTCTGATGATGTATTCTGTAAATATATTGTATAAACAGATATATTTTTCTGTTTGAGTAAAGATCTGTTTTGTATATATTATATTTTATTCCGCTGCGATGTGAGATTCTGTTGTTGATTTTCTGTTTCTTCTTCTTCTACCTCTTCTTCTTTAACAAAAATGGTTCGATTTTCCGGGACTGGAAAGTCGGGTCGTTACAATATATTTATAACTAATATGGAAACTAAACAAATAAGTGCAAGCTATAATATATATACTTACATTTTTAAAACCCATACTACTCAAAATTTATAAAACAGTACATATAACAAAATATACCTAGAAATAACTATACGTATATAAGAGCACTGACCTGAGAAATACCACAGCCAGGCTTTATACAACATATACAAAATAAAATGGAACTGTTATATATATATATAGTAACAACATATGCAGACCGTACATATTACAATATATAAAACTTTCTATAACTAAACAACTATAATGTATCAAACAAACATACTTAGTTGCTACAACTCTTAGTATAAAAATATAATTTTTCATATAACAAACCCATATATATACAGTACTATATATTTATACATATACATACATACCAGAACATGCACGTATCAGAGCAACCGTTATTTGAAAAACACGGTCAGAGAAAAGGGCTGAAAGGGGAGGTAGGTCGTATGGTGGTCGAGCACTCACACTGCAGGCAACATCATTAACAATTGCTCCTAGTGTTTCAACTTCATGCTTCTTCTTTGAGTTCATGCCTTGAGAAAGATCAGTACCAAGTGATGCAATATGAACATCATGCAGCCATATCATGTTTCAAATTCTGGTTCCTTGGCAGTGACAGAGGTGTGCTCGGCTGCACTATGGTTCAAGGGAGGCGGAAGACGGAGGCTCAGATGAGTTGCGGGGTGGTGCGACTTCGGCAAGGTGTTCCCGCGTGCAAAGATGAGGGAGTGAGGCGCGCTCAGGTCGGGGTGGTTAGTGATGCTCAACGCGAGCGAGTGGGAGGCACTGGAAGGTGGAGGAGAAATGATGGCGGTGGTTCGGATTTCAGGGCTGGCGGGGAGGAGATCGTCGATGGTGCGGCTGTTCGCTAGGTGGGTGGCAGAGATAGATGCTGTGGCGGATGTGGTGATGAGGTGGATTGGGTTATGGGGCACGTTGGTGGAGAGGAGCAAGCTTGGCGGATCGACATGGAGGAGGGAGGATCGGGGTGGTTCGTCCTCGAGTGGGGCTGGGATGGTGGTTGATGGCGGCAGCAATTGAGAGAAATTTTTCTTCAGAGAAGAGTGAACGGAGGGAAGAGAAGAGAAGGCTTTGAGATGGGTTAAAGGTTATGCTATACGAACAGGTGACTGACAGCTCTTATTAACTAGGTATATTTACTATACATATTTACTTAACCAATGTACAAATTTACAATGGGAATAGCATACGTCAAAAGCTGAATTTTGGGAAAAGAGGAATAATAAATGCAAACGGCTAGTGGGATTTTGAATAGGCACGAGAAATTCCAAAGCTCACCTACGGAACCGATACGGATAACCGCTTAACGGATTTCGCTACGTAGCGGTCTTCAAAATACAGAATGAGATATACCGTAGAGACCAGGGCAACGAGACGATCAAAATGGCATACTGATATCCGTGGTATGATTTAATTATAAAAATTCGAATTTTTCTACTACGGAAAATGCAAGAAAACACTGAAAAATAAGATCGACGGAGCCAAAGATGTCCGAATTTGGAAAAACGATAAACTGACATCTTGCTCAGAAGATGGTTTAGAATTTTTCTATGTAAAATATTTTGGTTTCGAAAACATTTTAATTTCAACGCTTTTTAACTGATTAAATTGAAGTGAATTTACGCGCGAAATAAACTTCCATATTTTCGGACGAAAATTTACCAGTTGCTATGTTTAATTAGACGTATTCCAAATATTAAATTTTTATTTCAAAATTTTATCGTTTAAAATTTCACAAAATTTCAACTAATTACGTTATTAAAACAGTTGAAATTTACGGGTCGTTACATTCTCCCCCACTCAAAACTTTTCGTCCCCGAAAAGGAACGAGGTAGGAGAATAGAAACAACCAGAAAGAAAACAGATTTGAAATACAAAATAATAATTAATTTAAACCATATAAATTCAAATTTAAATTAATTGATATTCAATAATTGATTTGATCCATTTGATTTCAATCTCAACTGTTTCTAAATTCATTATCTTATTATCCAATTATCTTAAGTGTATAACATTTATTATAAACACTCAAATTTTATTTATAAATTCAATTTATTATATATATTATCCAATTACATATTCAACTTCTGGATGATTTAGGTAAGTTGTATTATAATGCAGTTGAACAATATACAAATAAATTTTCCCAATTCAATTATTCAAGTTCAAATATTTATTCCAAATTTTGGTTTTATTTATAATTAAAATCATCCTTTAACAAAATTTAAGAATTAGATTTCCGATTAACTTTAAACAATTTAGAGATATATATAATATATTTATATCAAATCAATTTAAATTTTAAAATAAGATACTTATATATATAAATCAAATTATACTGAAGAAATTCAAATCGAAATATTTTTCAAAACAAAACCGTAGCAAAGCTACAGAATAGTATCTCCACTTCGAAACTCGAAAATGAATGTCGATGATGCGGCCGCCATCACCGAAATTATTTTCCAGCGACAAAGAGAAGAGCTCTAATCTAACATTTTAAAATTCTTTGGAAACAATTTCTATTCGAAAATACTTTCAATAATATATACTTTAAAATTTTAAAACCAAAGTTCAAAATCATCGGAAACCAAATTCTCAAATTTCTGAATTAAATTCATTTCAAATTCCAAATCAATTTATAAACCGTATTTATAAATTTATTTAGAACAGTAAATGATAATCAAATATTATCATTTCAAACAAACAATTTAATTAACCTATTAAATTCCAGAAAATTTTACTTATATTTTCACAATATAATCAAACAATTTATTTCATTTTCCAATTTGAAAATAATATGATGTCAGTTTGCTCTGTTCAAGTGTTTTGGAAATCCTATCGATAGCGTTGATCAGACGTATCGATCGGAAACCCAAATCAACATCAACAACTCAAACAACACAATATATAAAACATTTTAATATTAATTTACAAATACACTTCTCACTCGACGATACAAGAATGGATTCAAAGCAAGGATAGAGATTCAAATTTTGATGGACTCAAATCAAAGAGAATTCCGATTCGAAGACAAATTCGAAAGAAAAGATAAGATGATTCAATAACAGAATCGGGAGATGGTAAGTTTATTTAATTCACGGGCAACCTTAACCGGGTCATCCGTAACTTCAAGAATAAGATCGATGCTGAATTCCGAGGTAAATCAACACTCGATCTCAAGAGATGGGATTCAAGTATAGTAGGGAATATATAGCATCGTAAACCAAGGATACAGAAATCTCCGGTAAATCGATGCCTATTTAAAGGAGTTTTGCTCCTTTAAGAATCATTCTAAGATTGGCGAGACCGCCGATCTATTATAGATATCATTCAAAATGGAGTTATGGGGTGCTCCAGAATTGAAAGAAGACGAATAGTGAGGGACACGAATAAATTTCGGAACCGAGGGGAACGTTCCAAAATCCAAAGGAATCGAGTCAAAAGGAAGAGATTGAAACTCGAATGAGAGTGATTCTGTAAATACATTTACCCTATATGCTAAGTTTTGCCTAGAGCTACCAAAGCTCTGATACCAACTGTAACGACCCGCCATTTTGGACCATTCGCATCCATTATAAGTGTATAGGTAGACACTCATGCCGGAATTGAATTGCTCAAAATACCGCGTTGTTATTTTAAATTTGGCAAAACTGAACATATACAGTAAATAAAATAATCACAGATCACAGACACAGAGTAATAAGTGCAGCGGAAATAAAAGAGATAGTAGTTCATGAAGCTACTATATAAATATATAAGTTACATCAGAGTTAAACCAGATACAACGGAAGAGTAATATGATACATCAGATACAAAGCAGAATACATCACTGGAATCATCGAATATCTGAAAGCTGGATAGATAGCTGGATCTCCAAGCGAAGCTCCAACTCCAAAGGTGAGTCTCGAAAGCTGAACCACTCAGTCTGACCCGAGCGTAAAGCAAAAACACAAGACACTCGAGTCAGGATTAACATTCTTATATTAATAAATCCAACTCAAGTGAAATAGCAATTGAAATACAAGTAACTCAAAGGATGTTTGGAATAACCATCCTTTAAGGGTCCGTTAAACTATCTACTATGTAGTAGTGTACGATAAGTAGATAATGTCTATCAGTAATATAAAGATATCAAAATAGCGTTAAGTCATGGCCCATTCCACCCTTAACACATTTTTATTCCCACAAGCATATACAAGACCGTAGTTTCCCCAAAACCGGAAGTCACCAGAGGGCAATCCATATACTCAAGGTACAAAACAAATTCGTAGTGGTCGCGCATAAATGGAATACAAGTATGACAAGGCACATGAGGCTATACCCAAGGTAGTGATACTACCGTTCGCCTGATCCGGACTGGTGAGAACGCAACGCCGCAGCGCCCGCAACACCGTGAAACAACACTCCCAAAATCAAGGGTGCACCAATCGACAACAAGTATAAGTAGTTCGAAGAAGTGTGTCCACTTGAGGTATCAATCCTCCATTGGCCCAGCACAGCTCCTGTTTTAGTC
Source organism: Allium fistulosum (assembly GCA_030737815.1). NCBI lineage: Eukaryota > Viridiplantae > Streptophyta > Magnoliopsida > Asparagales > Amaryllidaceae > Allium > Allium fistulosum. The sequence continues at coordinate 185,028,202 of CM060902.1, read as the reverse complement.
ATTTCCAATTTGACACAAGTGTCAAGGCTATCCATTATCGTTCTCTTTCTTCAGTCAACACGTACATCATTCCAACCACTTCATTCTGGATCATCACTCCGCGCATAGTTATTAAAGTGGTTTTCGGTTTAGATAGAGAGTATACCCATAACCGAATTCCGGTCTCTTTAATAAGTTTCGTAATTAATACACCGATTGGTCGTTTAATATATTTCAAAACCAAATCAATTTCAATTAGAATTCATAAATCAACATTCGTTTCTCTTTCGAGATCAATTTCCATAATTTTCGTTTCAAAACATTCCAATTTCAATTTCAACATTTCTATATTCAATTTCAAAGTTTCAATTAAAACAATCCAAATATTTGTTGTATTTCGTATATAAGTTCCATTCCGAAATTATTTAAATTAATTTAATTTAACATTCAAATCAATTTAAACTCATTTATCGATTTCATTCAATATTCGTTAAGTTACTTTATCATTCAAAACAATTTCTATTAAATTTCCAATTCATTAAACCAATTTCTTAAGTTCAACTTCATTAAAACAAAACTTACAATTTTGAATTAAATTAAATTCGTCAAATCAATTCTTTCAATTTCAAGTCTTACATTAATTCCAAAAATATCACATTTTCATTTCTTGTTAAAGAAAATCAATTTCATTTATTTACTTCCTTAAATAATTTTCAAAAAAATTAATTAATAAAGAAAACTCAATTTCAACTATTTATGAAGTAAAATCCACTTATTCAAAAGTTCAATTTTCTTATTAAAGAATTTCAATTCAATTTAATCATTAAAAATCCAATCTTATTTAATTATTAAATAATTCAAAACTTAATTATTAGATAATTCCAAAGTTTAATAATTTCAAACTTAATTTTAATTTCAAACTTAATTATTAAATCCTTTCAAACTTAATTCAATCATTTCTCAAATTAAACAACGTTCTTTCATCAATTTCATTGTTAACATTTTGTTTCAGATTATTAAATATTAACATTTTCCTTTCATAAAAATTCAAATTTCAACTTCATTTCAAACCATATTATTTATTCAAATAAAATCTCCATTTTATTTTAAATCAAATTATTGACCAATCGGGTTTTTATTTAATTTCCTATCCTAGATCAAAGTTCAATTTGGGTATTTATCATTTCAACCCGATTCCAATTCAGTTCAAAATCAAAGCATAGCAAAGGGAACTTGCAGTGTGATAACTGGGATGGTGTCAAAGTAAATAAACAAGCAATAACAATAACAATAACAATCCAATAATCAATCCAAATAATCCCGAAATAACCGTATTAATTCGCATTGTTATTTGTACGAATTAATATAACCATTTCTAGAATCTACACTATCATTTCATGTAGATTAAAGATTATTACATTTTGTTTCACTTGTGATCTATTACAATTTCATACATCATCAGTTTAACAACATACATTCAGTGGTTCAAAGTGTAATTAAACAAATCATACGTGTCAATAAATTTAACAGTTAAAGGGGTCATATTATACAAATGTCAGTTAATCAAATTTAACATTTAATTATCCTATATCAAGTTCAATTTCATACTATTTATCAATTTAACATTAACAATTTAACGTCCAATATAAACATCAGCAATCAATCAATTATCAGCCAAACTGTATTATCATCGCATAAATAATTAACAGATAAGGGTGTCAGGTGTCACAGGTGAACTGATACAGGCAATGTAACGACCCGTAAATTTCAACTGTTTTAATAACGTAAATAGTTGAAATTTTGTGAAATTTTAAACGATAAAATTTTGAAATAAAAATTAGATATTTAAAATGCGTTTAGTTAAACATGGCAACTGGTAAATTTTCGTCCGAAATTATGAAAGTTTATTTCGCGCGTAAATTCACTTCAATTTAATCAGTTAAAAAGCAATGAAAATAAAATATTTTCGAAACCTAAATATTTTTACATAGAAAAATTCTAAACCATCTTCTGAGCAAGATCTCAGTTCGTCATTTTTCCAAATTCGGACATCTTTGGCTCCGTCGTTCTTATTTTCTGCAAAATGCAGCATTCTGGTACCGATATCGATTTTTATCGGATGATCGTACCACTGATATCTGTATACCTTTTTGATTGTCTCGTCATGCTGATCTCTGCGGTATATTCACTTCTGTATCTCGAGATCTCGTACGCGACGGAAACGATGATAACGGTCCATTAACGGTACCACATTTTGACTTTACACTTTTCCTTTATTTTCAAATCTCCAACCTGCCGTCCAAACAAACTAATTGCTTCAATAAATTCCACCTAATCAAGGGATTTGACCGTTACGGTTACTTTATTTTTTTTTATATGACCGTTCGATTTTTCTCATCGGTTGAAACCCAAACAGTAGCCTACCCTTATTACTCCCTGATTCGCGTGCTTTAGCTCTTTAATATCTTGCCTTCTTCATTTCCGAGAACTGGTGCTTCTCTCCTGTTCATATTCCTTTTTCTCTCTGTTCGTTTCTAAGTATTTAATTTGAGTGTAAAGGTATGGTTAGAGAATTTTGCTTTCCTCATCTATCAATCCACAAGCACCCTTCAACCGATTCCCTCCTACCACCCACTAACCTCCTCAGCCTGAACCTTGCTTCCCACCGTCCATCTCACATCTACTTCCATTCTCTCGGGCTCTGCCACGTCATTCATCGCCCAAACAACCACGTCCGCCTCCAACCTCAGCTCTCGCCCACGAGCCCTCCATCAAACTTCCCACGCCAACCGTAGAGCCCCACCACCCTCCTTCATCTTCACCATCTTCGTTCTTCCATCTTGCAGCCATGGCCGAATGTATCGACCACCTTCTAGTAGTCGTAGACCTCTGCCTCATTGAGCCCTGGCCAATCTCATTAGCCTGCAACCATCTTTTGAGCTGCGTGCATATATTTCCACTTGCCTGAAGCTGAGCATTGCCGTTCCATATTGCGAACTGTTGTCTGCTGTCCTAGCCTTGTATCTTTATATGTATGGAAATTTTGAAGGTAAAATTATTTGTTTATTTATATTGATTCTAAACTTTGTGTATACTTTAGTTGCTATATATCAGATACGCTGTTTATAACCCAAAAGTTATATTAGTTTCTATTGATTTATAACACATAAGTTTGTGAGTTCTAGTGCAAAAGTGCTTCTGTTTACATATATTTGATTTTATGTCTAGTTAACAAAGCTTAACATATATATATTTATGCATTATGTTTAAATGTTATTTGATGAATTTTGAAAAGAAATAATAAAGGCTAAAAAAAAATAAAAAATTTATGTGTTTTAAAAATTTAACAATGGTTTACAATATAATATATATTCTTATGCGGTTGTTTATATACATTAAGCTACCAAACGATATATATAAGTGCTGCGCACGTGATAGTACATATCAAGTAACAGTCAACAAGTTTATCAAGTTGAATATATAATACACTTATGTTTCCAAGTTGTATAAAGCTGTTGTGGTTGAAATGCTAGTATTATATATATAGTTAGAAAGCTATATATATGTAGAGATTTTTATTTTTATTTATATATATAAATATATTTTTCTTTCTCTTTTCTTTCTTTCTGAAATGATTTTATGAAAGTACTTTTCGGCTATAGTTTATATATACACTATGATATGAAAGCTTTGAAGTCTTGTTACCTATATAAAAAAAAAAGGTGTACAGGTTACTAGCTATTTACATACTATATATATATTATATATGTTACTGTGTTGCGTGATTTATATGGGTTTTATCTAAAAATTGACTTTGAAATAATATATTTAAACTTTTTGTATTCGACATGCGTTTAAATTGATATTGATAGATTTACTTTGTTGTGCGGTTTAATTTTTGTATTTGATATGTTAGTTCATATAGGTGTGGATATAGTGCGTTAGCCATTGTTACATATATAAGTATTTATTTCATATATTCAATGTATATAGGTTGATTTTTATATATGTGTTAAATTTAAACAATGATTTTTAATTATATATATATATATATATATATATTGTTTTAAATTAAATGTTGATTTCATGAAAATAATAATAATATATATAATTTATGTTTCTATCAAACTGATCCAATTTGATTTCGTCAAATTCCTTGTTATCAGCTGTATTCGTCAAATTCGTGCCGATTTGCTTTGCTTGGGTTTGGAACTCAAATTTCAGGGTCCGTATCAGTGTGCGTATCCATGTCATCTTCATTGTCTATTCTCTAGCCTCGAAAGGTGAGCACTCACTCACGATTAACGTTCTTTTATTTATTAGATTTGATTTCAATTGAAACGACAATTGAAATATACTGCTGTTAGTTAATTAAACTGTTATATATGCTATTACCTGTATCAGTTCACCTGTGACATCTGACACCATTATCTGTTAATTGTTTATGCGATGATAATACAGTTTGGCTGATAATTGATTGATTGTTGATGTTTATAATGGACGTTAAATTGTTAATGTTAAAATGATAAATAGTATGAAATTGCACTTGATATAGGATAGTTAAATGTTAAATTTGATTAACTAACATTTGTATAATATGACCCTTTAACTGTTGAATTTATTGACACGTAGAATTTGTTTAATTACATTTTGAACCTTTGAATGTAAGTTGTTAAATTGATGATGTATGAAATTGAAATTGAACGACAAGTGAAAACCGTAATGTAATAATCTTTAATCTACATGAAATGATAGTGTAGATTCTAGAAATAATTATATTATTTCGTACAAATAACAATGCGAATTAATACGGTTATTTCGGGATTATTTGAATTGATTATTGGATTGATATTGATTGTTGTTATTGCTTGTTTATTTACTTTGACACCATCCCAGTTATCACACTCCAAGTTCCCTTTGTTATACTTTGATTTTTGAATTGAATTGGAATCGGGTTGAAATGATAAATACCCAAATGAAGTTGACTTAGGATAGAAAATTAAATAAAACCCGATTGGTCAATAATTTGATTTGAAAATAAAACGAAGATTTTATTTGAATAAAAAATATGGTTTTGAAATGAAGTTGAAATTTGAATTTTTGATGAAAGGAAAATGTTAATATCTAAAAATCTGAAACAAAAGATTAACAATGTAATTAATGTAAGAATGTTGTTTAATTTGAGAAATGATTGAATTAAGTTGAAATGATTTAATAATTAAGTTTGAAATTACATTTAAGTTTGAAATTATTAACTTTGAAATTATTTAATAATTAAGTTTTGAATTATTTAATAATTAAATAAGATTGAATTATTTAATGATTAAATTGAATTGGATTTTTAATTAAGAAAATTGAACTTTTGAATAAGTGAATTTTTACTTCGTAAATAAATGAAATTGAGTTTCTTTATGAATTAAGTTTTGGAAAATTATTTAAGTAAGTAATAGGTGAAATTGAATTTCTTTAACAAGAATGAAAATGCGATTTATTGCAATTAATGTAAGACTTGAAATTTAAAGAATTTGATTTGATGAATTTAATTTAATTCAATTTGTAAGTTTTGATTTAATGAAGTTGAACATAAGAAATTGATTTAATGAATTGGAAATTGAATATAATTGATTTGAATGATAAATTTACTTAACGAATATTGAATAAAATCGATAAATGAAGTTAAACTGATTTGAATGTTAAATTAAATTGATTTAAATGATTTCGGAATTGAATCCTATATGCGAATTTAAATTGATATTTGAACTGTTTAAATAAAGATTGAAATTGAATTATAAGGTTTTGAAATGATAATTTGGAAGTTTTGAAACGTAAAGTATGGAAACTTTTTTGATAGACAAATGAAATGTTGATTTGCGAATTGAAATTGAAATTGAAATTGATTTGGTTTTGAAATAAACAAACGACCAATCGGTGAAATAATTACGGAAGTTATTAAAGAGACCGGAATTCGGTTATGGATATACTCTCTATCTAAACCGAAAACCACTTTAATAACTATACGCGGAGTGATGATCCAGAATGAAGTGGTTGGAATGATGTACGTGATGATTGAAGAAAGAGAACGATGATGGATAGCCTTGACACTTGTGTCAAATTGAAAATGACTAAAACAGGAGCTGTGCCGGGCCAATGGAGGATTGATACCTCAAGTGGACACACTTCTTCGAACTACTTATACTTGTTGTCGATTGGTGCACCCTTGATTTTGGGAGTGTTGTCTCACGGTGTTGCGGGCGCTGCGGCGTTGCGTTCTCACTAGTCCGGATCAGGCGAACGGTAGTATCACTACCTTGGGTATAGCCTCATGTGCCTTGTCATACTTGTATTCCATTTATGCGCGACCACTACGAATTTGTTTTGTACCTTGAGTATATGGATTGCCCTCTGGTGACTTCCGGTTTTGGGGAAACTACGGTCTTGTATATGCTTGTGGGAATAAAAATGTGTTAAGGGTGGAATGGGCCATGACTTAACGCTATTTTGATATCTTTATATTACTGATAGACATTATCTACTTAGCGTACATTACTACCTAGTAGATAGTTTAACGGATCCTTAAAGGATGGTGATTCCAAACATCCTTTAAGTTACTTGTATTTAAATTGCTATTTCACTTGAGTGGGATTTATTAATATAAGAATGTTAATCCTGACTCGAGTGTTTTGTGTTTTGCTTTACGCTCGGGTCAGACTGAGTAGTTCAGCTTTCGAGACTCACCTTTGGAGTTGGAGCTTCGCTTGGAGATCCAGCTATCTATCCAGCTTTCAGTATTCGATGTTTCCAGTAATGTATTCTGATTTGTATCTGATGTATCGTGTTACTCTTCCGTTGTATCTGGTTTAACTCTGATGTATTGTATTATTCTTCTGTTGTAAACTCTGATGTATTTTATATATTCATATAGTAGCTTCATGAACTACTATCTCTTTTAATTCCGCTGCACTTATTACTCTGTGATCTGTGATATTTTATTTACTGTATATGTTCAGTTTTGCAAATTTAAATTAACAACGCGGTATTTTGAGCAATTCAACTCCGGCATGAGTGTCTACCTATACACTTATAATGGATGCGAATGGTCCAAAATAGCGGGTCGTTACAGTTGGTATCAGAGCTTTGGTAGCTCTAGGCAAAACTTAACATATAGGGTAAATGTACTTACAGAATCACTTTCATTCGAGTTTCAATCTCTTCCTTTGACTCAATTCCTTTTGAATTTTGGAACGTTCCCTCGGTTTCGAAATTCACTCGTGTCCTTCACTATTCGTCTTCTTTCAATTCTGGAGCACCCCATAACTCCATTTGAATGATATCTATAATAGATCGGCGGTCTCGCCAACCTTCGAATGATTCGTGAAGGAGCAAAACTCCTTTACAATTGGCATTGATTTACCGGAGATTTTTGTATCCTTGGTTTACGATGCAATCTTTCTCCTACTATACCTGAATTTATTTCTTGAGATCGAATGTCGATTTACCTCGGAATTCTACAACGATCTTAATCTTGAAGTTACGGACAATCCGGTTAAGATTGCCCGTGAATTAAATAAGCTTATCCAACCTGATTCTGTTAATTGAATCATCTTATCTTTTCTTTCGAACTTGTATTCAAATCGGAATTCTCTTTAACTTGAGTCCATCAAAATTTGAAACCCTATCCTTATTTTTGAAAATTCATCCTTGTATCGTCGAGCGAGGAAGTGTAATTATAAATTAATATAAAAATGTTTTAATATATATTGTGTTGTTTGAGTTGTTGATGCTGATTTGGGTTTCCGATCGATTCGTCTGATCAACGCTATCGATAGGATTTCCAAAACACTTTAACAGAGCAAACTGACACAATATCATTTTCAAATTTGGTAAACAAAATAAATTTTTGAATGATTATATTATATATAAATATAAGTTTTCTGAAATTAAATTATTAATGAATTTGTTGTCAGAAATGATAATATTTGATTATCATTTATTGTTTTGCAAACTATTGATTTTCCAACTTATAAATAAATGGAAATTATAAACTTGGTTTATAAATTGATTTTGTAAATTTAAAGTGAATTTAAATCAAGAATTTGAGAATTTAATTTCCGAAATTTCAAACCTTAGTTTTAAAGGTTTTAAAATGTATTATCTAAAGTATTTTTGAATAGAAATCGTTTTCAAAGAATTTTAAAATGTTGAAATCCGTGCTCTTCTCTTTGTCGCTGGAAAATAATTTCGGTGATGGCGGCCGCATCATCGACATTCATTTTCGAGTTTTGAAGTGGAGATACCATTCTGTAGCTTTGCTACGGTTTTGTTTTGAAAAAATATTTTGATTTGAATTTCTTCAATATATTTTTATTTACATATATATATATATATATATAGGTATCTTATTTTAAAATTTAATTTGATTTGATATAAATATATTATATATATCCCTAAATTGTTTAAAGTTAATCGGAAATCTAATTCTTAAATTTTAAAAAAAGGATGATTTTAATTATAAATAAAACCAAAATGTGGAATAAGTATTTAAACTTGAATAATTGAATTTGGTAAATTTTATTTGTATATTGTTCAACTGCATTCTAATACAACTTACCTAAATCATTCAGAAGTTGAATATGTAATTGGATAATGTATAAGGTAAATTGAATTTATAAATAAAATTTGAGTGTTTATAATAAATGTTATACACTAAATTTTGATTATAAAGATGTTAATAGAGTTAGATAGGATAATAAGTAATTAAATAATAGATGAGACAAATAAATTTGTTTTGAAAGAATTAATAAAATTGGAATTTGATCAACTTATGAAAATACCTTGAATTTAAAAGCAATTAGTAAATATAAATTAATTTAAATCGAAACTTTTATGGTTTAAATTAATTTATATGGTTTAAAAATATGTAATGAGATATATTAAGTGGAACAAATTTAATAATAGTTTGGAATAAAGAAGAATTAAATTTGTTGAATAAAATATGATTGTAATAAAAGACTATTAAATTTATGGTTTTATAAATTGTAAATTTAAGATAATTGGATAATAAGATAATGAATTTAGAAATAGTTGAGATTGATTTAGTTAAATCAAATGGATTAAATCAATTTTTGAATATCAATTAATTTAAATTTGAATTTATATTGCTTAAATTAATTGTTATTTTGTATTTCAAATCTGTTTTCTTTCTGGTTATTTCTATTCTCCTACCTCGTTCCTTTTCGGGGACGAAAAGTTTTGAGTGGGGGAGAATGTAACGACCCGTAAATTTCAACTGTTTTAATAACGTAAATAGTTGAAATTTTGTGAAATTTTAAACGATAAAATTTTGAAATAAAAATTAGATATTTAAAATGCGTTTAGTTAAACATGGCAACTGGTAAATTTTCGTCCGAAATTATGAAAGTTTATTTCGCGCGTAAATTCACTTCAATTTAATCAGTTAAAAAGCAATGAAAATAAAATATTTTCGAAACCTAAATATTTTTACATAGAAAAATTCTAAACCATCTTCTGAGCAAGATCTCAGTTCGTCATTTTTCCAAATTCGGACATCTTTGGCTCCGTCGTTCTTATTTTCTGCAAAATGCAGCATTCTGGTACCGATATCGATTTTTATCGGATGATCGTACCACTGATATCTGTATACCTTTTTGATTGTCTCGTCATGCTGATCTCTGCGGTATATTCACTTCTGTATCTCGAGATCTCGTACGCGACGGAAACGATGATAACGGTCCATTAACGGTACCACATTTTGACTTTACACTTTTCCTTTATTTTCAAATCTCTAACCTGCCGTCCAAACAAACTAATTGCTTCAATAAATTCCACCTAATCAAGGGATTTGACCGTTACGGTTACTTTATTTTTTTTTATATGACCGTTCGATTTTTCTCATCGGTTGAAACCCAAACAGTAGCCTACCCTTATTACTCCCTGATTCGCGTGCTTTAGCTCTTTAATATCTTGCCTTCTTCATTTCCGAGAACTGGTGCTTCTCTCCTATTCATATTCCTTTTTCTCTCTGTTCGTTTCTAAGTATTTAATTTGAGTGTAAAGGTATGGTTAGAGAATTTTGCTTTCCTCATCTATCAATCCACAAGCACCCTTCAACCGATTCCCTCCTACCACCCACTAACCTCCTCAGCCTGAACCTTGCTTCCCACCGTCCATCTCACATCTACTTCCATTCTCTCGGGCTCTTCCACGTCATTCATCGCCCAAACAACCACGTCCGCCTCCAACCTCAGCTCTCGCCCACGAGCCCTCCATCAAACTTCCCACGCCAACCGTAGAGCCCCACCACCCTCCTTCATCTTCACCATCTTCGTTCTTCCATCTTGCAGCCATGGCCGAATGTATCGACCACCTTCTAGTAGTCGTAGACCTCTGCCTCATTGAGCCCTGGCCAATCTCATTAGCCTGCAACCATCTTTTGAGCTGCGTGCATATATTTCCACTTGCCTGAAGCTGAGCATTGCCGTTCCATATTGCGAACTGTTGTCTGCTGTCCTAGCCTTGTATCTTTATATGTATGGAAATTTTGAAGGTAAAATTATTTGTTTATTTATATTGATTCTAAACTTTGTGTATACTTTAGTTGCTATATATCAGATACGCTGTTTATAACCCAAAAGTTATATTAGTTTCTATTGATTTATAACACATAAGTTTGTGAGTTCTAGTGCAAAAGTGCTTCTGTTTACATATATTTGATTTTATGTCTAGTTAACAAAGCTTAACATATATATATTTATGCATTATGTTTAAATGTTATTTGATGAATTTTGAAAAGAAATAATAAAGGCTAAGAAAGAAAAAAATTTATGTGTTTTAAAAATTTAACAATGGTTTACAATATAATATATATTCTTATGCGGTTGTTTATATACATTAAGCTACCAAACGATATATATAAGTGCTGCGCACGTGATAGTACATATCAAGTAACAGTCAACAAGTTTATCAAGTTGAATATATAATACACTTATGTTTCCAAGTTGTATAAAGCTGTTGTGTTGGAAATGCTAGTATTATATATATAGTTAGAAAGCTATATATATGTAGAGATTTTTATTTTTATTTATATATATAAATATATTTTTCTTTCTCTTTTCTTTCTTTCTGAAATGATTTTATGAAAGTACTTTTCGGCTATAGTTTATATATACACTATGATATGAAAGCTTTGAAGTCTTGTTACCTATATAAAAAAAAAAGGTGTACAGGTTACTAGCTATTTACATACTATATATATATTATATATGTTACTGTGTTGCGTGATTTATATGGGTTTTATCTAAAAATTGACTTTGAAATAATATATTTAAACTTTTTGTATTCGACATGCGTTTAAATTGATATTGATAGATTTACTTTGTTGTGCGGTTTAATTTTTGTATTTGATATGTTAGTTCATATAGGTGTGGATATAGTGCGTTAGCCATTGTTACATATATAAGTATTTATTTCATATATTCAATGTATATAGGTTGATTTTTATATATGTGTTAAATTTAAACAATGATTTTTAATTATATATATATATATATTGTTTTAAATTAAATGTTGATTTCATGAAAATAATAATAATATATATAATTTATGTTTCTATCAAACTGATCCAATTTGATTTCGTCAAATTCCTTGTTATCAGCTGTATTCGTCAAATTCGTGCCGATTTGCTTTGCTTGGGTTTGGAACTCAAATTTCAGGGTCCGTATCAGTGTGCGTATCCATGTCATCTTCATTGTCTATTCTCTAGCCTCGAAAGGTGAGCACTCACTCACGATTAACGTTCTTTTATTTATTAGATTTGATTTCAATTGAAACGACAATTGAAATATACTGCTGTTAGTTAATTAAACTGTTATATATGCTATTACCTGTATCAGTTCACCTGTGACATCTGACACCATTATCTGTTAATTGTTTATGCGATGATAATACAGTTTGGCTGATAATTGATTGATTGTTGATGTTTATAATGGACGTTAAATTGTTAATGTTAAAATGATAAATAGTATGAAATTGCACTTGATATAGGATAGTTAAATGTTAAATTTGATTAACTAACATTTGTATAATATGACCCTTTAACTGTTGAATTTATTGACACGTAGAATTTGTTTAATTACATTTTGAACCTTTGAATGTAAGTTGTTAAATTGATGATGTATGAAATTGAAATTGAACGACAAGTGAAAACCGTAATGTAATAATCTTTAATCTACATGAAATGATAGTGTAGATTCTAGAAATAATTATATTATTTCGTACAAATAACAATGCGAATTAATACGGTTATTTCGGGATTATTTGAATTGATTATTGGATTGATATTGATTGTTGTTATTGCTTGTTTATTTACTTTGACACCATCCCAGTTATCACACTCCAAGTTCCCTTTGTTATACTTTGATTTTTGAATTGAATTGGAATCGGGTTGAAATGATAAATACCCAAATGAAGTTGACTTAGGATAGAAAATTAAATAAAACCCGATTGGTCAATAATTTGATTTGAAAATAAAACGAAGATTTTATTTGAATAAACAATATGGTTTTGAAATGAAGTTGAAATTTGAATTTTTGATGAAAGGAAAATGTTAATATCTAAAAATCTGAAACAAAAGATTAACAATGTAATTAATGTAAGAATGTTGTTTAATTTGAGAAATGATTGAATTAAGTTGAAATGATTTAATAATTAAGTTTGAAATTACATTTAAGTTTGAAATTATTAACTTTGAAATTATTTAATAATTAAGTTTTGAATTATTTAATAATTAAATAAGATTGAATTATTTAATGATTAAATTGAATTGGATTTTTAATTAAGAAAATTGAACTTTTGAATAAGTGAATTTTTACTTCGTAAATAAATGAAATTGAGTTTCTTTATGAATTAAGTTTTGGAAAATTATTTAAGTAAGTAATAGGTGAAATTGAATTTCTTTAACAAGAATGAAAATGCGATTTATTGCAATTAATGTAAGACTTGAAATTTAAAGAATTTGATTTGATGAATTTAATTTAATTCAATTTGTAAGTTTTGATTTAATGAAGTTGAACATAAGAAATTGATTTAATGAATTGGAAATTGAATATAATTGATTTGAATGATAAATTTACTTAACGAATATTGAATAAAATCAATAAATGAAGTTAAACTGATTTGAATGTTAAATTAAATTGATTTAAATGATTTCGGAATTGAATCCTATATGCGAATTTAAATTGATATTTGAACTGTTTAAATAAAGATTGAAATTGAATTATAAGGTTTTGAAATGATAATTTGGAAGTTTTGAAACGTAAAGTATGGAAACTGTTTTGATAGACAAATGAAATGTTGATTTGCGAATTGAAATTGAAATTGAAATTGATTTGGTTTTGAAATAAACAAACGACCAATTGGTGAAATAATTACGGAAGTTATTAAAGAGACCGGAATTCGGTTATGGATATACTCTCTATCTAAACCGAAAACCACTTTAATAACTATACGCGGAGTGATGATCCAGAATGAAGTGGTTGGAATGATGTACGTGATGATTGAAGAAAGAGAACGATGATGGATAGCCTTGACACTTGTGTCAAATTGGAAATGACTAAAACAGGAGCTGTGCCGGGCCAATGGAGGATTGATACCTCAAGTGGACACACTTCTTCGAACTACTTATACTTGTTGTCGATTGGTGCACCCTTGATTTTGGGAGTGTTGTCTCACGGTGTTGCGGGCGCTGCGGCGTTGCGTTCTCACCAGTCCGGATCAGGCGAACGGTAGTATCACTACCTTGGGTATAGCCTCATGTGCCTTGTCATACTTGTATTCCATTTATGCGCGACCACTACGAATTTGTTTTGTACCTTGAGTATATGGATTGCCCTCTGGTGACTTCCGGTTTTGGGGAAACTACGGTCTTGTATATGCTTGTGGGAATAAAAATGTGTTAAGGGTGGAATGGGCCATGACTTAACGCTATTTTGATATCTTTATATTACTGATAGACATTATCTACTTAGCGTACATTACTACCTAGTAGATAGTTTAACGGATCCTTAAAGGATGGTGATTCCAAACATCCTTTAAGTTACTTGTATTTAAATTGCTATTTCACTTGAGTGGGATTTATTAATATAAGAATGTTAATCCTGACTCGAGTGTTTTGTGTTTTGCTTTACGCTCGGGTCAGACTGAGTAGTTCAGCTTTCGAGACTCACCTTTGGAGTTGGAGCTTCGCTTGGAGATCCAGCTATCTATCCAGCTTTCAGTATTCGATGTTTCCAGTAATGTATTCTGATTTGTATCTGATGTATCGTGTTACTCTTCCGTTGTATCTGGTTTAACTCTGATGTATTGTATTATTCTTCTGTTGTAAACTCTGATGTATTTTATATATTCATATAGTAGCTTCATGAACTACTATCTCTTTTAATTCCGCTGCACTTATTACTCTGTGATCTGTGATATTTTATTTACTGTATATGTTCAGTTTTGCAAATTTAAATTAACAACGCGGTATTTTGAGCAATTCAACTCCGGCATGAGTGTCTACCTATACACTTATAATGGATGCGAATGGTCCAAAATAGCGGGTCGTTACAGGCAATAGCATATATAACAGTGTAATTAACTAACAGCAGCATATTTCAATTGTCGTTTCAATTGAAATCAAATTTAATAAATAAAAGAACGTTAATCGTGAGTGAGTGCTCACCTTTCGAGGCTAGAGATATGAACTAGAATGGAGTCAAGTTACGAATTCCAAAACAAAGCTAGTTGGGCACGAATTTGACGGGTATAGCTGAAAAAAAAGAAATCGAGGAGAACCAATCAAAATTAATTAGATAGAGATAGAGTATATCTATTTAAATTTCAAAGAAATATTACTTTAAACACATATTAACTAATTATATATACATAAAAATCATGGCTTTAAATAAAACACATATAATACAACAAACATATCTATATGATATAAATTTAAATAAATATATGTATACTTTTCAGACTGTTAGTATAAATGTAAGTATAACATATTATATGAATATAAAATTTTCAAAACACTTCTACAACAGATATGCAACAACACTTGAAAACATATATATGTACTCTACTATATAAAGAGATATTTATTTTTAAATGGCATATTACATATATTACGCAATATAGGAAACAGCTTGTAACATATACAAATCAACAAATACATTCGAAAGTAAATGCAGACAACCCCTATATGAAAATATATGTACGCATCTAGAAGGTATGCAGACCAGGTAGATATATCAATATATCTATATATATTTATTATTAAAACGGTTACAAAGCAGCATGTTTCTTATATAAATAGTATAGTATATATACAGTATTCATATATGGTCAAACTATAACCTGTAAACAAATAGTAAGACACATATAAAATTTGCGTATGCTAGTAACAATTTTTCTTAGAACTTCAAATAGAAGAACGACGAGTATTTCTTAAATTTTCAAAATACACGTAAAAATACACTAACTGATTTAAATATATATATTTATAACTAATATGGAAACTAAACAAATAAGTGCAAGCTATAATATATATACTTACATTTTTAAAAACCCATACTACTCAAAATTTATAAAACAGTACATATAACAAAATATACCTAGAAATAACTATACGTATATAAGAGCACTGACCTGAGAAATACCACAGCCAGGCTTTATACAACATATACAAAATAAAATGGAACTGTTATATATATATATATATAGTAACAACATATGCAGACCGTACATATTACAATATATAAAACTTTCTATAACTAAACAACTATAATGTATCAAACAAACATACTTAGTTGCTACAACTCTTAGTATAAAAATATAATTTTTCATATAACAAACCCATATATATACAGTACTATATATTTATACATATACATACATACCAGAACATGCACGTATCAGAGCAACCGTTATTTGAAAAACACGGTCAGAGAAAAGGGCTGAAAGGGGAGGTAGGTCGTATGGTGGTCGAGCACTCACACTGCAGGCAACATCATTAACAATTGCTCCTAGTGTTTCAACTTCATGCTTCTTCTTTGAGTTCATGCCTTGAGAAAGATCAGTACCAAGTGATGCAATATGAACATCATGCAGCCATATCATGTTTCAAATTCTGGTTCCTTGGCAGTGACAGAGGTGTGCTCGGCTGCACTATGGTTCAAGGGAGGCGGAAGACGGAGGCTCAGATGAGTTGCGGGGTGGTGCGACTTCGGCAAGGTGTTCCCGCGTGCAAAGATGAGGGAGTGAGGCGCGCTCAGGTCGGGGTGGTTAGTGATGCTCAACGCGAGCGAGTGGGAGGCACTGGAAGGTGGAGGAGAAATGATGGCGGTGGTTCAGATTTCAGGGCTGGCGGGGAGGAGATCGTCGATGGTGCGGCTGTTCGCTAGGTGGGTGGCAGAGATAGATGCTGTGGCGGATGTGGTGATGAGGTGGATTGGGATATGGGGCATGTTGGTGGAGAGGAGCAAGCTTGGCGGATCGACATGGAGGAGGGAGGATTGGGGTGGTTCGGCCTCGAGTGGGGCTGGGATGGTGGTTGATGGCGGCAGCAATTGAGAGAAATTTTTCTTCGGAGAAGAGTGAACGGAGGGAAGAGAAAAGAAGGCTTTGAGATGGGTTAAAGGTTATGCTATACGAACAGGTGACTGACAGTTCTTATTAACTAGGTATATTTACTATACATATTTACTTAACCAATGTACAAATTTACAATGGGAATAGCATACGTCAAAAGCTGAATTTTGGGAAAAGAGGAATAATAAATGCAAACGGCTAGTGGGATTTTGAATAGGCACAAGAAATTCCAAAGCTCAACTACAGAACCGATATGGATAACCGCTTAACGGATTTCGCTGCGTAGCGGTCTTCAAAATACAGAATGAGATATATCGTAGAGACCAGGGCAACGAGACGATCAAAACGGCATACTGATATCCGTGGTATGATTTAATTATAAAAATTCGAATTTTTCTACTACGGAAAATGCAAGAAAACACTGAAAAATAAGATCGACGGAGCCAAAGATGTCCGAATTTGGAAAAACGATAAACTGACATCTTGCTCAGAAGATGGTTTAGAATTTTTCTATGTAAAATATTTTGGTTTCGAAAACATTTTAATTTCAACGCTTTTTAACTGATTAAATTGAAGTGAATTTACGCGCGAAATAAACTTCCATATTTTCGGACGAAAATTTACCAGTTGCTATGTTTAATTAGACGTATTCCAAATATTAAATTTTTATTTCAAAATTTTATCGTTTAAAATTTCACAAAATTTCAACTAATTACGTTATTAAAACAGTTGAAATTTACGGGTCGTTACATTCTCCCCCACTCAAAACTTTTCGTCCCCGAAAAGGAACGAGGTAGGAGAATAGAAACAACCAGAAAGAAAACAGATTTGAAATACAAAATAATAATTAATTTAAACCATATAAATTCAAATTTAAATTAATTGATATTCAATAATTGATTTGATCCATTTGATTTCAATCTCAACTGTTTCTAAATTCATTATCTTATTATCCAATTATCTTAAAATTACAATTTCTAAAACCATAAATTTGAATAGTCTTTTATTATAATCATATTTTTCTTCAACCATTTTAAATTCTTCATTATTCCAAATTATTGTTAAATTTATTCTACTTAATATATCTAATCACATATATTTAACCCATATAAATTAATTTAAATCATAAAAGTTTCAATTTAAATTAATTTATATTTACTAATTTCTTTCAAATTCAAGGTATTTTCATAAGTTGATCAAATTTCAATTTATTAATTTACCTTCAAAACAAAATTTATTTTTCAATTATCTTATTTTTCTATTTATCTCTATTAACATTTTATAATTAAAATTTAAGTGTATAACATTTATTATAAACACTCAAATTTTATTTATAAATTCAATTTATTATATATATTATCCAATTACATATTCAACTTCTGGATGATTTAGGTAAGTTGTATTATAATGCAGTTGAACAATATACAAATAAATTTTCCCAATTCAATTATTCAAGTTCAAATATTTATTCCAAATTTTGGTTTTATTTATAATTAAAATCATCCTTTAACAAAATTTAAGAATTAGATTTCCGATTAACTTTAAACAATTTAGAGATATATATAATATATTTATATCAAATCAATTTAAATTTTAAAATAAGATACTTATATATATAAATCAAATTATACTGAAGAAATTCAAATCGAAATATTTTTCAAAACAAAACCGTAGCAAAGCTACAGAATAGTATCTCCACTTCGAAACTCGAAAATGAATGTCGATGATGCGGCCGCCATCACCGAAATTATTTTCCAGCGACAAAGAGAAGAGCTCTAATCTAACATTTTAAAATTCTTTGGAAACGATTTCTATTCGAAAATACTTTCAATAATATATACTTTAAAATTTTAAAACCAAAGTTCGAAATCATCGGAAACCAAATTCTCAAATTTCTGAATTAAATTCATTTCAAATTCCAAATCAATTTATAAACCGTATTTATAAATTTATTTAGAACAGTAAATGATAATCAAATATTATCATTTCAAACAAACAATTTAATTAACCTATTAAATTCTAGAAAATTTTACTTATATTTTCACAATATAATCAAACAATTTATTTCATTTTCCAATTTGAAAATAATATGATGTCAGTTTGCTCTGTTCAAGTGTTTTGGAAATCCTATCGATAGCGTTGATCAGACGTATCGATCGGAAACCCAAATCAACATCAACAACTCAAACAACACAATATATAAAACATTTTAATATTAATTTACAAATACACTTCTCACTCGACGATACAAGAATGGATTCAAAGCAAGGATAGAGATTCAAATTTTGATGGACTCAAATCAAAGAGAATTCCGATTCGAAGACAAATTCGAAAGAAAAGATAAGATGATTCAATAACAGAATCGGGAGATGGTAAGTTTATTTAATTCACGGGCAACCTTAACCGGGTCATCCGTAACTTGAATAAGATCGATGCTGAATTCCGAGGTAAATCAACACTCGATCTCAAGAGATGGGATTCAAGTATAGTAGGGAATATATAGCATCGTAAACCAAGGATACAGAAATCTCCAGTAAATCGATGCCTATTTAAAGGAGTTTTGCTCCTTTAAGAATCATTCTAAGATTGGCGAGACCGCCGATCTATTATAGATATCATTCAAAATGGAGTTATGGGGTGCTCCAGAATTGAAAGAAGACGAATAGTGAGGGACACGAATAAATTTCGGAACCGAGGGGAACGTTCCAAAATCCAAAGGAATCGAGTCAAAAGGAAGAGATTGAAACTCGAATGAGAGTGATTCTGTAAATACATTTACCCTATATGCTAAGTTTTGCCTAGAGCTACCAAAGCTCTGATACCAACTGTAACGACCCGCCATTTTGGACCATTCGCATCCATTATAAGTGTATAGGTAGACACTCATGCCGGAATTGAATTGCTCAAAATACCGCGTTGTTATTTTAAATTTGGCAAAACTGAACATATACAGTAAATAAAATAATCACAGATCACAGACACAGAGTAATAAGTGCAGCGGAAATAAAAGAGATAGTAGTTCATGAAGCTACTATATAAATATATAAGTTACATCAGAGTTAAACCAGATACAACGGAAGAGTAATATGATACATCAGATACAAAGCAGAATACATCACTGGAATCATCGAATATCTGAAAGCTAGATAGATAGCTGGATCTCCAAGCGAAGCTCCAACTCCAAAGGTGAGTCTCGAAAGCTGAACCACTCAGTCTGACCCGAGCGTAAAGCAAAAACACAAGACACTCGAGTCAGGATTAACATTCTTATATTAATAAATCCAACTCAAGTGAAATAGCAATTGAAATACAAGTAACTCAAAGGATGTTTGGAATAACCATCCTTTAAGGGTCCGTTAAACTATCTACTATGTAGTAGTGTACGATAAGTAGATAATGTCTATCAGTAATATAAAGATATCAAAATAGCGTTAAGTCATGGCCCATTCCACCCTTAACACATTTTTATTCCCACAAGCATATACAAGACCGTAGTTTCCCCAAAACCGGAAGTCACCAGAGGGCAATCCATATACTCAAGGTACAAAACAAATTCGTAGTGGTCGCGCATAAATGGAATACAAGTATGACAAGGCACATGAGGCTATACCCAAGGTAGTGATACTACCGTTCGCCTGATCCGGACTGGTGAGAACGCAACGCCGCAGCGCCCGCAACACCGTGAAACAACACTCCCAAAATCAAGGGTGCACCAATCGACAACAAGTATAAGTAGTTCGAAGAAGTGTGTCCACTTGAGGTATCAATCCTCCATTGGCCCAGCACAGCTCCTGTTTTAGTCATTTCCAATTTGACACAAGTGTCAAGGCTATCCATTATCGTTCTCTTTCTTCAGTCAACACGTACATCATTCCAACCACTTCATTCTGGATCATCACTCCGCGCATAGTTATTAAAGTGGTTTTCGGTTTAGATAGAGAGTATACCCATAACCGAATTCCGGTCTCTTTAATAACTTTCGTAATTATTACACCGATTGGTCGTTTAATATATTTCAAAACCAAATCAATTTCAATTAGAATTCATAAATCAACATTCGTTTCTCTTTCGAGATCAATTTCCATAATTTTCGTTTCAAAACATTCCAATTTCAGTTTCAACATTTCTATATTCAATTTCAAAGTTTCAATTAAAACAATCCAAATATTTGTTGTATTTCGTATATAAGTTCCATTCCGAAATTATTTAAATTAATTTAATTTAACATTCAAATCAATTTAAACTCATTTATCGATTTCATTCAATATTCGTTAAGTTACTTTATCATTCAAAACAATTTCTATTAAATTTCCAATTCATTAAACCAATTTCTTAAGTTCAACTTCATTAAAACAAAACTTACAATTTTGAATTAAATTAAATTCGTCAAATCAATTCTTTCAATTTCAAGTCTTACATTAATTCCAAAAATATCACATTTTCATTTCTTGTTAAAGAAAATCAATTTCACTTATTTACTTCCTTAAATAATTTTCAAAAAAATTAATTAATAAAGAAAACTCAATTTCAACTATTTATGAAGTAAAATCCACTTATTCAAAAGTTCAATTTTCTTATTAAAGAATTTCAATTCAATTTAATCATTAAAAATCCAATCTTATTTAATTATTAAATAATTCAAAACTTAATTATTAGATAATTCCAAAGTTTAATAATTTCAAACTTAATTTTAATTTCAAACTTAATTATTAAATCCTTTCAAACTTAATTCAATCATTTTTCAAATTAAACAACGTTCTTTCATCAGTTTCATTGTTAACATTTTGTTTCAGATTATTAAATATTAACATTTTCCTTTCATAAAAA
The DNA here is from genome assembly GCA_030737815.1 of Allium fistulosum. Lineage (NCBI taxonomy): Eukaryota > Viridiplantae > Streptophyta > Magnoliopsida > Asparagales > Amaryllidaceae > Allium > Allium fistulosum. Next base: position 185,006,752 of record CM060902.1, on the reverse strand, counting down.
TTCAAATTTCAACTTCATTTCAAACCATATTATTTATTCAAATAAAATCTCCATTTTATTTTAAATCAAATTATTGACCAATCGGGTTTTTATTTAATTTCCTATCCTAGGTCAAAGTTCAATTTGGGTATTTATCATTTCAACCCGATTCCAATTCAGTTCAAAATCAAAGCATAGCAAAGGGAACTTGAAGTGTGATAACTGGGATGGTGTCAAAGTAAATAAACAAGCAATAACAATAACAATAACAATCCAATAATCAATCCAAATAATCCCGAAATAACCGTATTAATTCGCATTGTTATTTGTACGAATTAATATAACCATTTCTAGAATCTACACTATCATTTCATGTAGATTAAAGATTATTACATTTTGTTTCACTTGTGATCTATTACAATTTCATACATCATCAGTTTAACAACATACATTCAGTGGTTCAAAGTGTAATTAAACAAATCATACGTGTCAATAAATTTAACAGTTAAAGGGGTCATATTATACAAATGTCAGTTAATCAAATTTAACATTTAACTATCCTATATCAAGTTCAATTTCATACTATTTATCAATTTAACATTAACAATTTAACGTCCAATATAAACATCAGCAATCAATCAATTATCAGCCAAACTGTATTATCATCGCATAAATAATTAACAGATAAGGGTGTCAGGTGTCACAGGTGAACTGATACAGGCAATATCATATATAACAGTGTAATTAACTAACAGCAGCATTTTTCAATTGTCGTTTCAATTGAAATCAAATTTAATAAATAAAAGAACGTTAATCGTGAGTGAGTGCTCACCTTTCGAGGCTAGAGATATGAACTAGAATGGAGTCAAGTTACGAATTCCAAAACAAAGCTAGTTGGGCACGAATTTGACGGGTATAGCTGAAAAAAAAGAAATCGAGGAGAACCAATCAAAATTAATTAGATAGAAATAGAGTATATCTATTTAAATTTCAAAGCAATATTACTTTAAACACATATTAACTAATTATATATACATAAAAATCATGGCTTTAAATAAAACACATATAATACAACAAACATATCTATATGATATAAATTTAAATAAATATATGTATACTTTTCAGACTGTTAGTATAAATGTAAGTATAACATATTATATGAATATAAAATTTTCAAAACACTTCTACAACAGATATGCAACAACACTTGAAAACATATATATGTACTCTACTATATAAAGAGATATTTATTTTTAAATGGCATATTACATATATTACGCAATATAGGAAATAGCTTGTAACATATACAAATCAACAAATACATTCGAAAGTAAATGCAGACAACCCCTATATGAAAATATATGTACGCATCTAGAAGGTATGCAGACCAGGTAGATATATCAATATATCTATATATATTTATTATTAAAACGGTTACAAAGCAGCATGTTTCTTATATAAATAGTATAGTATATATACAGTATTCATATATGGTCAAACTATAACCTGTAAACAAATAGTAAGACACATATAAAATTTGCGTATGCTAGTAACAATTTTTCTTAGAACTTCAAATAGAAGAACGACGAGTATTTCTTAAATTTTCAAAATACACGTAAAAATACACTAACTGATTTAAATATATATATTTATAACTAATATGGAAACTAAACAAATAAGTGCAAGCTATAATATATATACTTACATTTTTAAAAACCCATACTACTCAAAATTTATAAAACAGTACATATAACAAAATATACCTAGAAATAACTATACGTATATAAGAGCACTGACCTGAGAAATACCACAGCCAGGCTTTATACAACATATACAAAATAAAATGGAACTGTTATATATATATATATAGTAACAACATATGCAGACCGTACATATTACAATATATAAAACTTTCTATAACTAAACAACTATAATGTATCAAACAAACATACTTAGTTGCTACAACTCTTAGTATAAAAATATAATTTTTCATATAACAAACCCATATATATACAGTACTATATATTTATACATATACATACATACCAGAACATGCACGTATCAGAGCAACCGTTATTTGAAAAACACGGTCAGAGAAAAGGGCTGAAAGGGGAGGTAGGTCGTATGGTGGTCGAGCACTCACACTGCAGGCAACATCATTAACAATTGCTCCTAGTGTTTCAACTTCATGCTTCTTCTTTGAGTTCATGCCTTGAGAAAGATCAGTACCAAGTGATGCAATATGAACATCATGCAGCCATATCATGTTTCAAATTCTGGTTCCTTGGCAGTGACAGAGGTGTGCTCGGCTGCACTATGGTTCAAGGGAGGCGGAAGACGGAGGCTCAGATGAGTTGCGGGGTGGTGCGACTTCGGCAAGGTGTTCCCGCGTGCAAAGATGAGGGAGTGAGGCGCTCTCAGGTCGGGGTGGTTAGTGATGCTCAACGCGAGCGAGTGGGAGGCACTGGAAGGTGGAGGAGAAATGATGGCGGTGGTTCGGATTTCAGGGCTGGCGGGGAGGAGATCGTCGATGGTGCGGCTGTTCGCTAGGTGGGTGGCAGAGATAGATGCTGTGGCGGATGTGGTGATGAGGTGGATTGGGTTATGGGGCACATTGGTGGAGAGGAGCAAGCTTGGCGGATCGACATGGAGGAGGGAGGATTGGGGTGGTTCGGCCTCGAGTGGGGCTGGGATGGTGGTTGATGGCGGCAGCAATTGAGAGAAATTTTTCTTCGGAGAAGACTGAACGGAGGGAAGAGAAGAGAAGGCTTTGAGATGGGTTAAAGGTTATGCTATATGAACAGGTGACTGACAGCTCTTATTAACTAGGTATATTTACTATACATATTTACTTAACCAATTTACAAATTTACAATGGGAATAGCATACGTCAAAAGCTGAATTTTGGGAAAAGAGGAATAATAAATGCAAACGGCTAGTGGGATTTTGAATAGGCACGAGAAATTCCAAAGCTCAACTACGGAACCGATATGGATAACCGCTTAACGGATTTCGCTGCGTAGCGGTCTTCAAAATACAGAATGAGATATACCGTAGAGACCAGGGCAACGAGACGATCAAAACGGCATACTGATATCCGTGGTATGATTTAATTATAAAAATTCTAATTTTTCTACTACGGAAAATGCAAGAAAACACTGAAAAATAAGGTCGACGGAGCCAAAGATGTTCGAATTTGGAAAAACGATAAACTGACATCTTGCTCAGAAGATGGTTTAGAATTTTTCTATGTAAAATATTTTGGTTTCGAAAACATTTTAATTTCAACGCTGTTTAACTGATTAAATTGAAGTGAATTTACGCGCGAAATAAACTTCCATATTTTCGGACGAAAATTTACCAGTTGCTATGTTTAATTAGACGTATTCCAAATATTAAATTTTTATTTCAAAATTTTATCGTTTAAAATTTCACAAAATTTCAACTAATTACGTTATTAAAACAGTTGAAATTTACGGGTCGTTACATTCTCCCCCACTCAAAACTTTTCGTCCCCGAAAAGGAACGAGGTAGGAGAATAGAAACAACCAGAAAGAAAACAGATTTGAAATACAAAATAATAATTAATTTAAACCATATAAATTCAAATTTAAATTAATTGATATTCAATAATTGATTTGATCCATTTGATTTCAATCTCAACTGTTTCTAAATTCATTATCTTATTATCCAATTATCTTAAATTTACAATTTCTAAAACCATAAATTTGAATAGTCTTTTATTATAATCATATTTTTCTTCAACCATTTTAAATTCTTCATTATTCCAAATTATTGTTAAATTTATTCTACTTAATATATCTAATCACATATATTTAACCCATATAAATTAATTTAAATCATAAAAGTTTCAATTTAAATTAATTTATATTTACTAATTTCTTTCAAATTCAAGGTATTTTCATAAGTTGATCAAATTTCAATTTATTAATTTACCTTCAAAACAAAATTTATTTTTCAATTATCTTATTTTTCTATTTATCTCTATTAACATTTTATAATTAAAATTTAAGTGTATAACATTTATTATAAACACTCAAATTTTATTTATAAATTCAATTTATTATATATATTATCCAATTACATATTCAACTTCTGGATGATTTAGGTAAGTTGTATTATAATGCAGTTGAACAATATACAAATAAATTTTCCCAATTCAATTATTCAAGTTCAAATATTTATTCCAAATTTTGGTTTTATTTATAATTAAAATCATCCTTTAACAAAATTTAAGAATTAGATTTCCGATTAACTTTAAACAATTTAGAGATATATATAATATATTTATATCAAATCAATTTAAATTTTAAAATAAAATACTTATATATATAAATCAAATTATACTGAAGAAATTCAAATCGAAATATTTTTCAAAACAAAACCGTAGCAAAGCTACAGAATAGTATCTCCACTTCGAAACTCGAAAATGAATGTCGATGATGCGGCCACCATCACCGAAATTATTTTCCAGCGACAAAGAGAAGAGCTCTAATCTAACATTTTAAAATTCTTTGGAAACGATTTCTATTCGAAAATACTTTCAATAATATATACTTTAAAATTTTAAAACCAAAGTTCGAAATCATCGAAAACCAAATTCTCAAATTTCTGAATTAAATTCATTTCAAATTCCAAATCAATTTATAAACCGTATTTATAAATTTATTTAGAACAGTAAATGATAATCAAATATTATCATTTCAAACAAACAATTTAATTAACCTATTAAATTCCAGAAAATTTTACTTATATTTTCACAATATAATCAAACAATTTATTTCATTTTCCAATTTGAAAATAATATGATGTCAGTTTGCTCTGTTCAAGTGTTTTGGAAATCCTATCGATAGCGTTGATCAGACGTATCGATCGGAAACCCAAATCAACATCAACAACTCAAACAACACAATATATAAAACATTTTAATATTAATTTACAAATACACTTCTCACTCGACGATACAAGAATGGATTCAAAGCAAGGATAGAGATTCAAATTTTGATGGACTCAAATCAAAGAGAATTCCGATTCGAAGACAAATTCGAAAGAAAAGATAAGATGATTCAATAACAGAATCGGGAGATGGTAAGTTTATTTAATTCACGGGCAACCTTAACCGGGTCATCCGTAACTTCAAGAATAAGATCGATGCTGAATTCCGAGGTAAATCAACACTCGATCTCAAGAGATGGGATTCAAGTATAGTAGGGAATATATAGCATCGTAAACCGAGGATACAAATATCTCCGGTAAATCGATGCCTATTTAAAGGAGTTTTGCTCCTTTAAGAATCATTCTAAGATTAGCGAGACCGTCGATCTATTATAGATATCATTCAAAATGGAGTTATGGGGTGCTCCAGAATTGAAAGAAGACGAATATTGAGGGACACGAATAAATTTCGGAACCGAGGGGAACGTTCCAAAATCCAAAGGAATCGAGTCAAAAGGAAGAGATTGAAACTCGAATGAGAGTGATTCTGTAAATACATTTACCCTATATGCTAAGTTTTGCCTAGAGCTACCAAAGCTCTGATACCAACTGTAACGACCCGCCATTTTGGACCATTCGCATCCATTATAAGTGTATAGGTAGACACTCATGCCGGAATTGAATTGCTCAAAATACCGCGTTGTTATTTTAAATTTGGCAATACTGAACATATACAGTAAATAAAATAATCACAGATCACAGACACAGAGTAATAAGTGCAGCGGAAATAAAAGAGATAGTAGTTCATGAAGCTACTATATAAATATATAAGTTACATCAGAGTTAAACCAGATACAACGGAAGAGTAATATGATACATCAGATACAAAGCAGAATACATCACTGGAATCATCGAATATCTAAAAGCTGGATAGATAGCTGGATCTCCAAGCGAAGCTCCAACTCCAAAGGTGAGTCTCGAAAGCTGAACCACTCAGTCTGACCCGAGCGTAAAGCAAAAACACAAGACACTCGAGTCAGGATTAACATTCTTATATTAATAAATCCAACTCAAGTGAAATATCAATTGAAATACAAGTAACTCAAAGGATGTTTGGAATAACCATCCTTTAAGGGTTCGTTAAACTATCTACTATGTAGTAGTGTACGATAAGTAGATAATGTCTATCAGTAATATAAAGATATCAAAATAGCGTTAAGTCATGGCCCATTCCACCCTTAACACATTTTTATTCCCACAAGCATATACAAGACCGTAGTTTCCCCAAAACCGGAAGTCACCAGAGGGCAATCCATATACTCAAGGTACAAAACAAATTCGTAGTGGTCGCGCATAAATGGAATACAAGTATGACAAGGCACATGAGGCTATACCCAAGGTAGTGATACTACCATTCGCCTGATCCGGACTGGTGAGAACGCAACGCCGCAGCGCCCGCAACACCGTGAAACAACACTCCCAAAATCAAGGGTGCACCAATCGACAACAAGTATAAGTAGTTCGAAGAAGTGTGTCCACTTGAGGTATCAATCCTCCATTGGCCCGGCACAGCTCCTGTTTTAGTCATTTCCAATTTGACACAAGTGTCAAGGCTATCCATTATCGTTCTTTTTCTTCAGTCAACACGTACATCATTCCAACCACTTCATTCTGGATCATCACTCCGCGCATAGTTATTAAAGTGGTTTTCGGTTTAGATAGAGAGTATACCCATAACCGAATTCCGGTCTCTTTAATAACTTTCGTAATTATTACACCGATTGGTCGTTTAATATATTTCAAAACCAAATCAATTCAATTTCAATTAGAATTCATAAATCAACATTTGTTTCTCTTTCGAGATCAATTTCCATAATTTTCGTTTCAAAACTTTCCAATTTCAATTTCAACATTTCTATATTCAATTTCAAAGTTTCAATTAAAACAATCCAAATATTTGTTGTATTTCGTATATAAGTTCCATTCCGAAATTATTTAAATTAATTTAATTTAACATTCAAATCAATTTAAACTCATTTATCGATTTCATTCAATATTCGTTAAGTTACTTTATCATTCAAAACAATTTCTATTAAATTTCCAATTCATTAAACCAATTTCTTAAGTTCAACTTCATTAAAATAAAACTTACAATTTTGAATTAAATTAAATTCGTCAAATCAATTCTTTCAATTTCAAGTCTTACATTAATTCCAAAAATATCACATTTTCATTTCTTGTTAAAGAAAATCAATTTCACTTATTTACTTCCTTAAATAATTTTCAAAAAAATTAATTAATAAAGAAAACTCAATTTCAACTATTTACGAAGTAAAATCCACTTATTCAAAAGTTCAATTTTCTTATTAAAGAATTTCAATTCCATTTAATCATTAAAAATCCAATCTTATTTAATTATTAAATAATTCAAAACTTAATTATTAGATAATTCCAAAGTTTAATAATTTCAATCTTAATTTTAATTTCAAACTTAATTATTAAATCCTTTCAAACTTAATTCAATCATTTTTCAAATTAAACAACGTTCTTTCATCAATTTCATTGTTAACATTTTGTTTCAGATTATTAAATATTAACATTTTCCTTTCATAAAAATTCAAATTTCAACTTCATTTCAAACCATATTATTTATTCAAATAAAATCTCCATTTTATTTTAAATCAAATTATTGACCAATCGGGTTTTTATTTAATTTCCTATCCTAGGTCAAAGTTCAATTTGGGTATTTATCATTTCAATCCGATTCCAATTCAGTTCAAAATCAAAGCATAGCAAAGGGAACTTGAAGTGTGATAACTGGGATGGTGTCAAAGTAAATAAACAAGCAATAACAATAAGAATAACAATCCAATAATCAATCCAAATAATCCCGAAATAACCGTATTAATTCGCATTGTTATTTGTACGAATTAATATAACCATTTCTAGAATCTACACTATCATTTCATGTAGATTAAAGATTATTACATTTTGTTTCACTTGTGATCTATTACAATTTCATACATCATCAGTTTAACAACATACATTCAGTGGTTCAAAGTGTAATTAAACAAATCATACGTGTCAATAAATTTAACAGTTAAAGGGGTCATATTATACAAATGTCAGTTAATCAAATTTAACATTTAATTATCCTATATCAAGTTCAATTTCATACTATTTATCAATTTAACATTAACAATTTAACGTCCAATATAAACATCAACAATCAATCAATTATCAGCCAAACTGTATTATCATCGCATAAATAATTAACAGATAATGGTGTCAGGTGTCACAGGTGAACTGATACAGGCAATAGCATATATAACAGTGTAATTAACTAACAGCAGCATATTTCAATTGTCGTTTCAATTGAAATCAAATTTAATAAATAAAAGAACGTTAATCGTGAGTGAGTGCTCACCTTTCGAGGCTAGAGATATGAACTAGAATGGAGTCAAGTTACGAATTCCAAAACAAAGCTAGTTGGGCACGAATTTGACGGGTATAGCTGAAAAAAAAGAAATCGAGGAGAACCAATCAAAATTAATTAGTTAGAGATAGAGTATATCTATTTAAATTTCAAAGCAATATTACTTTAAACACATATTAACTAATTATATATACATAAAAATCATGGCTTTAAATAAAACACATATAATACAACAAACATATCTATATGATATAAATTTAAATAAATATATGTATACTTTTCAGACTGTTAGTATAAATGTAAGTATAACATATTATATGAATATAAAATTTTCAAAACACTTCTACAACAGATATGCAACAACACTTGAAAACATATATATGTACTCTACTATATAAAGAGATATTTATTTTTAAATGGCATATTACATATATTACGCAATATAGGAAACAGCTTGTAACATATACAAATCAACAAATACATTCGAAAGTAAATGCAGACAACCCCTATATGAAAATATATGTACGCATCTAGAAGGTATGCAGACCAGGTAGATATATCAATATATCTATATATATTTATTATTAAAACGGTTACAAAGCAGCATGTTTCTTATATAAATAGTATAGTATATATACAGTATTCATATATGGTCAAACTATAACCTGTAAACAAATAGTAAGACACATATAAAATTTGCGTATGCTAGTAACAATTTTTCTTAGAACTTCAAATAGAAGAACGACGAGTATTTCTTAAATTTTCAAAATACACGTAAAAATACACTAACTGATTTAAATATATATATTTATAACTAATATGGAAACTAAACAAATAAGTGCAAGCTATAATATATATACTTACATTTTTAAAAACCCATACTACTCAAAATTTATAAAACAGTACATATAACAAAATATACCTAGAAATAACTATACGTATATAAGAGCACTGACCTGAGAAATACCACAGCCAGGCTTTATACAACATATACAAAATAAAATGGAACTGTTATATATATATAGTAACAACATATGCAGACCGTACATATTACAATATATAAAACTTTCTATAACTAAACAACTATAATGTATCAAATAAACATACTTAGTTGCTACAACTCTTAGTATAAAAATATAATTTTTCATATAACAAACCCATATATATACAGTACTATATATTTATACATATACATACATACCAGAACATGCACGTATCAGAGCAACCGTTATTTGAAAAACACGGTCAGAGAAAAGGGCTGAAAGGGGAGGTAGGTCTATGGTGGTCGAGTACTCACACTGCAGGCAACATCATTAACAATTGCTCCTAGTGTTTCAACTTCATGCTTCTTCTTTGAGTTCATGCCTTGAGAAAGATCAGTACCAAGTGATGCAATATGAACATCATGCAGCCATATCATGTTTCAAATTCTGGTTCCTTGGCAGTGACAGAGGTGTGCTCGGCTGCACTATGGTTCAAGGGAGGCAGAAGACGGAGGCTCAGATGAGTTGCGGGGTGGTGCGACTTCGGCAAGGTGTTCCCGCGTGCAAAGATGAGGGAGTGAGGCGCGCTCAGGTCGGGGTGGTTAGTGATGCTCAATGCGAGCGAGTGGGAGGCACTGGAAGGTGGAGGAGAAATGATGGCGGTGGTTCGGATTTCAGGGCTGGCGGGGAGGAGATCGTCGATGGTGCGGCTGTTCGCTAGGTGGGTGGCAGAGATAGATGCTGTGGCGGATGTGGTGATGAGGTGGATTGGGTTATGGGGCACGTTGGTGGAGAGGAGCAAGCTTGGCGGATCGACATGGAGGAGGGAGGATCGGGGTGGTTCGGCCTCGAGTGGGGCTGGGATGGTGGTTGATGGCGGCAGCAATTGAGAGAAATTTTTCTTCAGAGAAGAGTGAACGGAGGGAAGAGAAGAGAAGGCTTTGAGATGGGTTAAAGGTTATGCTATACGAACAGGTGACTGACAGCTCTTATTAACTAGGTATATTTACTATACATATTTACTTAACCAATGTACAAATTTACAATGGGAATAGCATACGTCAAAAGCTGAATTTTGGGAAAAGAGGAATAATAAATGCAAACGGCTAGTGGGATTTTGAATAGGCACGAGAAATTCCAAAGCTCAACTACGGAACCGATACGGATAACCGCTTAACGGATTTCGCTGCGTAGCGGTCTTCAAAATACAGAATGAGATATACCGTAGAGACCAGGGCAACGAGACGATCAAAACGGCATACTGATATCCGTGGTATGATTTAATTATAAAAATTCGAATTTTTCTACTACGGAAAATGCAAGAAAACACTGAAAAATAAGATCGACGGAGCCAAAGATGTCCGAATTTGGAAAAACGATAAACTGACATCTTGCTCAGAAGATGGTTTAGAATTTTTCTATGTAAAATATTTTGGTTTCGAAAACATTTTAATTTCAACGCTTTTTAACTGATTAAATTGAAGTGAATTTACGCGCGAAATAAACTTCCATATTTTCGGACGAAAATTTACCAGTTGCTATGTTTAATTAGACGTATTCCAAATATTAAATTTTTATTTCAAAATTTTATCGTTTAAAATTTCACAAAATTTCAACTAATTACGTTATTAAAACAGTTGAAATTTACGGGTTGTTACATTGAGATTTGATTAAATTAAATTTTTGGAATTCGAGTTAATTTGAATCGATTTGTGAAATTTGAGGAAACTATTTTATTTTATAAAGAAATTTTAATATCTAAATTGTATAAAAGGAAAGTGTTATGATTTCCAAAATACTATGATTTCCAAAATACTATGATTTCAAAGCTGTGATTGCCAATGTGTTTTGATTTTTAAAAAGACTATGATTTCGAAAGCGTTGTAACTTTGGAAAGTGATATGATTTTGAAAATAGATATATTTGAAGTGAAAATGATATCGTATTAAATTTGGTTTTGAAATGATAATGATATTTTGGTTTTGAAGTATAAACTATTTTGAAATGACCACGGTGTTATAATAACGATTGGTTGTTAAAGAGACCGGGATCGGATATGGACATACTCTCTGTCGATACCGAAAACCACTTTGACAACTGTGTACGCGGTGGAGTTTCCAGAATGAAGTAGGATGGTGGCGACGATCCTAAGGTATATACGTGGACCCAACTCCCGTGAGTTGGCATAAGGTGGCTAAAACATGAGCGATTGACGGACCAATGAGGTAGCACCTCTTATCGGACACACTTCTTCGATACCATTCTATTACTTGTGATTGATTTGGTGGCCACCCTTGATTTGGGAGTGTTGTTCGAGGTGGGCGGTAGTGGCAGCTATGCGTCACCACTAGTCCGGATGCGTAATTGGTATATCTACCCTGGCATTGCCTAGTTGTGCCGTGTCACCTACCATATCGAGCTTTACTACGATTATGATTTTAAGATCCGACCGCGTTAAGGTTCTCCATCCCCTTAATGCTATTTTCTATATGATTATACTTTATTAATTAGACACTACTATATATAGCGTATATTACTACATAGTAAATAGTTTAACGGACCCTTAGAGGATGGTTATCCCAAACATCCTTTAAGTTACTTGTATTTCAGTTGATATTTCCCTTGAGTTGGATTTATTGAATATAAGAATGTTAATCCTGACTCGAGTGTTTTGGTTTTTGCTTTACGCTCGAGTCAGACTGAGTGATACATCATTTGAGACTCACCTTTGGAGTTGGAGCTTCGCTTGGAGATCCAGCTATCTATCGATCCTGCTTTCAGTTCTTCAGTTGATTCCAGTGATGTGTTCAGATCTTGTATTTGATTATTGTATTGAGACATTTATTGTATTGAGACATCTATTGTATTCGAGACTTCTGTTGTATCTTGTTTAACTCTGTTATATATATAGTAGCTTCATGAACTACTATCCTTTTGTTTCCGCTGCATTATTGTTATATTACTCTGTGCCTGTGATCTGTAACTATTTTATTCACTGTATATGCTGAGTTTTGCCAAATTTTATTTACAATCCATTGTTTTGAATCATTCAAGTCCGGCATGTGTGGATTTATTGTCGATTTGAATGGTCCAAAATACTGGGCGTTACAAGTACTTTAATTTTTAACCTTAAATTAAACACAAACTCAAGCTATCCTCATCGTTGCTCATCGCTACATCTTAACCCGATAATCCTAACACCAGCCATCTAATTCGACTGCTCAGAGGCACAAACCTTCCCTTTGTTTACGTTGTTGGATTGCAAGCTTTTGAGGATTTGTGTGTAGTTTAAATGTGTAGGCAAATGGGTTTCAGTGAGAGGTAGATTAAAGGATGTGAGGAAGAAGGATTTGGAGAATAAAGGGGAGTTGAAGGAGAAGAGGATGGGTTCCGTGACGACGAAGTAGAAGACGGGGTCGGTAGAATTAGGGGTCGACATATGTCAGGATGAAAGAGAAGGATCAGTGTAGCTATTCCTAACACAGGGCTGATACTTTATTTTTGGGTATAAGGTTTGGAATATTGCATGGAGAGAGAAGTGGTCGGTAGAGAGATTAGAGGAAAGGATCGGCGTATGAGTTGGAAAAAGGGATCTGTATAGAGGAAGAAGGAGAATTGGTCGGTATTGTTTTGAAAGATAGAGGGATCGGTATTAAGGTGGATGAAGGGGTCGGCATAGATGGCTAGGATCAGATGTTGATCAATTAAAACCACTCTAACTCGAGTTACCTAAGCACTACGACTACACATTTCCTTGCCTGAGCATAAAGTGATGAACAATAACGCGACTTAGGATATCCGAATCAATGGACTTAACTTTGCACTAACAAATCCCCAATAGACTCAAAATGACTTATGTATAAAACTTGCCCGACAAACTCGGGCAATGGACTCCATAATCTGGAGCGTCAACATCCAATCCTAAAGCTTTCGTCGTGGACCACCGTTCACATTGTCCGAAACGGTCAACGATGACGGACTCTTCGGACAAAATCTTTAAGCTTGGACGTTTTATTTTCATTTTTTTCGATCTTAAACTGTTCACATTCATTTCACATCTATTGCACTAGTCCATACATAGCACAGGGCGATGAAATATTATTTATAATTATTGATTGTCTATTGAGTATAGCTAGCACATATATCAAGTTATACAAAGTGTTCTCCCATGATGTCTTTTAGATCAAATAAGAAGTCGAACTCTGCTACTTTGTCTGATAATCCCGAACCAAGCCAGCAACGAGAGGATGTAGAGACATCAGACCCCCGATCAGACCTTTTTTCGACGTCCCCACTCTTCCTGCCAAGGTTATAGACCCGGCTCCCGACGCCATGGATGATGCCATTTTCTTGGATAATCGGGCCGATTCACAGGCTTCAAAAATTGACGAAACAACTCTTCATCGACTATGCTTTATTCACGAGATTCCTTTTGAAGATGCCCTGGTTTGGTCAAGGCAAGACATGCCTCATTTGCCCCGATCCGGGTACACTGCATGTAATAAGTTCATGTGCTAGGCCGAGTGTGTGCCACCTTTCAACTCCTTTATTCGCGAGGTGCTGAGGTATGTGGGAATCGCTCCTACTCAATTGCACCCCAATAGCTACGCCTTTATCCATGGCACTTTCTTGGTTTTCATGAGTGTTCTATTCCATCCACCAACTCCAAAGAACATCCGGTATATTTATAACTTCAAAAGGCGAGCTGATAGCCCCTCGTACGTCATTCTCGAACCACTGCCTAGATGTCAATTCCTAATGGGTGCATGGAACAAGCTCTCCCTATTCAAGCAAGAGTGGTTCTATGTGCGATGTCCTCCTGGCTTTATGAGAAGGTAGTTGGATGGACGTAAGTACTATTCCCGTCTCTGCTCTTAATTTAGGGACTTAAATCACATTCTTTCTAATCACACAAATTTCCCCAACTCTTCCAAGTGCTCGCTCTCGGCCCGAAGGCGTTAGATAATCCTAGGCGGTTGAGGCTATCCGGGCTACTCCGATAGAGGATAGAGAGATCAAACTGCTAGTTACCGATGAAATGCTCTCATTATTCGGGCTATTAGAAGACGACCGTAGAATTTACCTTCCAGGAAGCAAAGCAATCCCTAAGGTTATCTCCGAAAGGAGAGAACGAGACACCCCTGTGGTGCCCCCTATTGATGGAATCTAAGAAGACACCAAAGAAGTGGAAATAAAAGAGACTGAAGAGGCATGGCTAAAAAGTGAAGATGCACGCCTTAGACAAATGCCGACAGCGATATGCCACATACAAGCCAATCGCAGCCTTCCCTAAAAAAGAGAAAAAGTTTACTGTATAGAATCAAGGAAAAGGAAATCAGGGAGACCCTAAAACTCATCATAACTCCAATCGAAAAAGTTCAATCTACTCAACAAATGGAGAGTTCATTGAATCACTACAAGAAATTTTATTTTTTGTAGCGCTCAAAAAACGCTACAAAAACTTTTGGTGGCGTTTTGATAATCGTTACGAGAAAACATGCCACTAAAAATCCATGATTTTTTGTTGCATTTATTTTAACGCCACTATAAATGCATTTTTGGCAGCGTTTTTCAAACGCCACCATAAATCTTTCTGTAGCGTTTAAAAAACGCCACCAAAAGATTTTTTGACACTACTAATAGAAATTCCAACTTTACCCCTGTTTTACGGTTGCATTTACTCAACGCCGCTATATATATTTCGGTAGCGTTTTTGAAACGCTACTAAAAGTTGTTTATTATTTTACACCATTTTTTCATGCTATTATTTTCTATTAATGGTCTATTTTGGTTCTATTATATCAATCAACAATCACTCACATAATCATCATATTCAAATAAGTTAAAAAACACATTAACCATATAATCAAATAAAATATCCATAACCATTCCAATACAATAGTTTTTCGACAAAATGACCTAACTCACATACAATAACCATTTGTATACAAATTTACACATCGGGTACTAATAAATGTTATATCTAACTAGTGCTAACAAAACGTTTGATTACCTATAATTCTTTGTTGCATACATAAGTGAAAGCTAGCATCATCAAGTCCAAATTTGCTCTCTTCAAAAGTCAGATGCCTACACAAGTGAAAGCACAACAGATTCAATGCACTAAGACTACTTGCAGCAGTGGAAAACACACAGTTTCATGAAGAGGAGTGATATATAAAGATTAATAGATTAAAATACAAAAATTAATAGATTAAAAGAAGTGATGTATTAGTTTATCAAAAGTGAGCAGTTGAGAAATGGTTGTTGTGTGTCAATATGAACTCGTTATTGCTTTATGTCTGTACTACCTAGTGGTGGAATTGAAAGGAATTCGATCTGTCAATGAGTTTAATTTGGATATTTTTCTCTCCAGAATTCAATCATATACTGAAATAAATTCGTGGATGCATCTACACGTCGTTTGGTCTAGGTCGTACTTCTATCATTCACTCTGTTTCTCCCCCAATAGCGTAGGTGCTGAATATCCTTGTCGCTATTCTCCATTACTACCAGGTTGAGCATGTAAACGTATTATTGTAATATATATATACACACACATACACACACACATCTATATCCTCCTTTTTCAACTTTCTCTCTCTCTTTCTATATCCTCCTTTTTTCATCTAATCTTCCTCATCAAAGCATATGCTGAATTTGCACTCAATCTTGTTTAATGCATGTTAATTGAAATAAAGGGTGAAAACAGAGAATGAGGTCCAATATCAAACTAAAGTTAGGATTCAATTGGTAGTGATAAAAGTTATAACATTCTGCTTGAAATAAAGAAGTGATCAGATATACATGGCAGCATCTATATATTTGCTGCTGCAACCAAGTGCACTCGATTTTAATACACTACACTATTAAGTCAACTGAGTTGTGAATTCTTTCTACCAAATGAGAAATGTTCACAAGATGGGAAAAAACATACCAATGTGTTTTAGATAGTGTGAACATTATTGATTTTATTTAAAATGCATGTACTACAAAGGGTCGTTTAGACACAGGGAACAAACACTTTTGATTCAGCTTTGTCTGTCCTGTTTTAAATAAGTTGGACATAATTGTTACATCAACAGTTAGATTGAAAATGTTTTCCACCTCAAAAACTGTAGCTGCCCATTGTTAACATGTACAAATCAAGTACTTCATGAAACAACTACTTATTTCGATATTTCTCTTGCCCAAACACACGTTTTCACGGTTAAATGAATTGATTTCAAAGCCAGAACAACAGTGAAATAAAATTAATGTCGGGATTAAAAAAAATGGCAAACACATGGAACTTAAAACAATTTTAAAAGAACTTTTAGTGCAAAGAAGGGTACCTGCAACGTTAATGTTTTCCACAATGTAAAGGACGTTGTCTTCGTTGATTTCTCCTTTCTTCTCAGCATCCAGTATGTGGTCAATTGCACACTTTAGGCATGCATTGTCAGTTGCCTTTGTGCTCGATAATTTCCTAATGTTTCAAGCATTGTATACAAATCAGTATCAAACAAGAAGATTCAGGATTTTCGTAACATTATTTTATGGTGTCGTATATTTATTTTATACCATCAACAGTGATATCCAATGCAGACGAATGAATTATATAATAATCAGTAATAATAAAACAAATATAGAAATTGACATACTTCCTCTCCTCAAGAAAGTAGTCCTTGAACAACTGAATCCTCCTCTCCTTAACCTCCTTACAAATCTTCAAGTAACCCCTCAAAATAGGAATAAAATCACCATAATTGTACTCAAATCTCTGCGCCACTCTACTCCTCTCTCCATTCAAAGCTTTCAACTTCAAAAATAAAGGATCGTTCTCACTCTCAAATCTTCTATCGAACATAATCCTACACATGTTATTATACATCATCAACTGCAATCTCTTCCTCAACACTATCCCTTCGGTCGCAGCCTTTGCATCCTTCTTCACATCCTTCACCACTCTCCCTGCCTCATCTTCCCATCCATACCTAATCCAATAATACACATCAAATCATCAGTCACTGTGACAATTTCATTTAACCAATCTAAACTCGAATATAAGTTACCTGTATTGATTGACTACTTTATTAGTGAAGAAAGGAACAGTCATAATCCGTCTCATCTTCCTCCAGTGCTCACCGTAAACAGTGAAAACCATATCCTGCCCTTTTCCAGTGAATATATCAAAAACAACATTTCGGGTCCTGGATCCGAACTCCACACCTTAGAATATCCTATTAACTAGCTGCAGATTTATTTCATATGACTATTGTATTTACATTCATCATTACCTGCATAGATTTCCAAAGCATATAACATTTTCCCAAATAGAAAGTAGATATATCACTACTATTTTATCACTAAAATATACTTTGCCAAATGTGTCAAATAATTTCACTAATGTATTCGACTCGTCTATACGAATCTAGTATCGAAATCCACGAATTAAATAGATTCCGTATGGATGAGTAATTAATTTTCTAAGCTAATCTGTTGATTAACTAAATTAATTTAACTAAATTATAATCTCACCATGTAACCAGCAAAGCCTAAACCGTTCAATACAAATTAAATTCATGCCTCCTCCTAACTTTTTAATAATGACACCCGGATGCTATTCTAAGTAAAACGTTTGAACTTATAATTTGATAACTAAACACTTAACAAATAAATATGCTTACCCAAAACCCAAGCCACGTCCCAAGCTCAACTTCCAGCACGTGATTTATGTAACAACACCTTCACCTCCAAAATAATTATTTCCGCATGCATGTCTGTTTCTATGCATTCACGTTTCTACTTCTTCTTCTACGCGGTTGTCCACTTCCTACCCTATGCACGCCTGCAAATATATTTCCACATACACCTATATACATAACACACCCATGCATACAATGCAAATATTTTCAAATTCAACAGTAAGATGAAGCATAATTTACTTAATAAAAAAGATGAAGCGTGAACTGTAAAATAGACTAAAAGGTTACCTTTTAATCATTACTGGAGCAAAAAAGAAGAAAACGAGAGTAAAACCTTAGGGAGACCCACTGCTGCCCCCGTCATTCAAGTCCATCGTGCTGAGGAGACCCACTGCTTCCATCGTTCATCCATCATGCTTAGGAGACCCGCTGCTGCTATCAAACTGTAAACTTTAGGATGTAAGGCTTTTGGTCATTGCTCAGAAAAGAAGTAGGCATCTCAGCATCAGAGATTTTAGTTATTGCTAACTTCATTATTTATCAAATAAAATACTGTATAATAGTTATAATTATGGAAACAAAGATTTGTTTGAAAGTGAAAAAATGATGAATCATTATTGTTCATCAGAGTATGATAAATATTGGACAACGAATCAAATTATATCTTCTCAAAAAGAGAAACTGAAAACTATAATCATACCCAACATTGTGAAAACATTTTTCAACAGGGAAACCTACTTGATTTTGATCTAGAAACTGCAGTAGCTATGATGCTCTATAAGACATTACATGGCAACTGATGATGGTATGATGAATACCCTTTCGAAGAATTTTTCAGCCTGCTACCTGCTGAAAAGCATTTATAGACTTTACATGGACGTCTTTGTACGCATGAATCATAACCATACTTGATATAAACTATGATACGCTGGGCAACAATATTATACCTTCTTTTGAAAAATCATGGGCCAACATGTCAACACCAAAGCATCCATTATTTTAGTAACTGCAAATAAACGAAGAAGAACGAACTTAGTAGCTAGATTCAAAATTGATGGCAATAATATAGTAATATAATTATTAGAGGCAACAATAGTTCTTCGCCGTACTCAAAGACGTTGATTGCTTCAAATAAGCTATATATCATTTTATTTATAAAAAAAGGGTTATGTGTGACCTTATGATTAGTGTTATGATATGGGCATGTCACCATAATGGCCATTAAAACAAAAACCATCTACTCTTATCCTCATGTGAACAAACAGATAAACTAACATTCTAAAATATAAAAAGTCAAAATATATCCTCCGGTAGAAAAAATAACATGATCATATGACACGTGTTTGCATTCATTCCTCTTTAAAAATCAATATGCTTGGCTTTAAAGTTATTTTATTTTATAGCTAAATCAATGGTTATTGTATTTTTAATACAACCCTGCACTCTACGTAACTTAAAACAGTTAGACTTACAATGGTAGACAAACTATTAGACTTACAATGGTAGATATACTCTGTTAACTAAAAAAATCCTATGTAGTAAGTATACTCACAAACCAACTTAATATAAATGAATCCTTTCTGATTCCCTTATATCAATTTTGGATGAATGGTAACCTTTCTACAGGCTGAAACTACCCAACAACTGGAAAAAAATCATAGCATAATAACAACATAAACTAAAACATGATTAAGAATTTATAACTTTCCTATAATTGGAAAACCTGCACATTAACATTTAGACGATGGTTCAGCACACCTCCACTTCTTCTTCATCGTTATTGGAAGCTATAGTAGAAAGATGGTGAGATCCAAACACCGCGATGACGATTTTCAGCGAACTCCAGCCACAACCACATCTAATCGGCTTCATATTCAAGCAACGTCACATCACATCTTTGGAACAACGAACTTCGATAAGACACGAGCAACATCATTCAGATCTCGACGACAATCTTCTGGCCAGGAACGCATCTCCAACTAAGCGATTTCCAATATATGATATCTTCGAATTTCAGATCACGGCGGCGGTGGCTTTCAATCTCAAGCGATTATTCCTCAAGCGAAGGCGTTAAAACTCCAGGCGGGTGCTATAAGCTTTTAGATGACGACGAGGTTGAATTGTGGCCGGTTTTTGATTGCGACATTGAATTAATTGGCCGAAGTGAATAAATTTTTCGATGGCAGTGGGCATTTCCATCAAGCAGCGGCATGATTTTAGGTTAGAGACGAATAAATTTTTTTAAGTGGAGCGTTTGGGAAAGAAAAAGTGGTAAAGAAAATTTGAGCGGCCACAAAAAACTTTAGCGAAAAATTCCACGAATTACTGGTGGGAGAATTAGCCGCGTTTCTTTGTTTATTTTTATATTGTAAAATTACCAACAGTTGCACAAAATTTAAAATGCCACCAATTAATGCAACTAAAAATAGTTTTTCTTGTAGTGAATGGAATTTGTGGTATCTCTATTCCAGGAAATTCGTTGAATTACGACTTCACCACCCTTGACGCCAAAGGGCTTAATTCTCCCACAAGAGGCGACGAAGGCAGGCAGCCTCCCAATCAAGGAGAAAAATCTCCTATGAGTAAAGTAAAACATCACTGGAGCTGCCTGTAGTTTCATAAGCCACTGAAAATGCACTAAGACACTAACAAGTACCTACACCTCACCATCCACCTGCACTTTACTTTTGGCATAGCAACTATGAATATGTTCTCGCTTGATCCTTTTATAGGTGCCATGTCTTATTCACACGGTTTCGATCACCTTCATGGTGCTTCTATCTTCCATCGTTCAAGTCGAGATTCTGATTCTGGAATTCACTGGGAGGAGACGAAGGACGGGAGAGAGATTACTATTCTCGAGAATCATCCTCATCCTCCAAAAGGAAATCTCAAGGACACACCTTGCATCAAAGAGAACCCATAAATCCTCCTGTGCGTGGTGGAGATAAGCCCACACACCGAGGCTCTCAATCTAATGCTCCTCGTGATCAACATTCTGACTTCTCCAGAACTAGGAAGTCCCATGAGCACCATAAACAAATATTGATTTCTTTAGAACAAATTCCTCCAGTTCCTGCTCACGACCCGACTATGGCATAGAAATTAGCCGAGTTTAAAGCCACCTCTCAAAAGATATGCTTTGATGGGCTAAAGTTCCTCCCGACTGTACATCCCATCCCTGGGACAGCCAAAGAGAATTCATTGGCATGCATGAATGCTTTATATGTACAACATGAAGCGTTCATACATGTGGTTGAAAAAGTCTCTGAGGTTTCTATCAAATGCCAACATGTGATCCACTGCCTTAAGTTAGAGGTCGTCCATGACATGGACATCATAAAGTACCAAGATAGCGAGTTGCTATCATTCATAACCAAACTCGAAGAGGCACAAAAGAATGCAAAAGAGATGGCGGAGGCAGTTAGTCGCTTATAGGCTACCCACAAAAAGGAAATAAATGACGCACTCCAACGCAGCGGTACTTTGGCACTGGAAAATGACTCCTTGTAAAAGGAGAAGGACATTCCAGCCCGCCGTATGGAGGAGATGGAAAAACCGCTATCCAAGGAGAGGGAAGAGAAAGTCAAAGCGTAGGAGGATTCTCAAAAGTATTGTGAGGAGATCATCGAGATGAGAAACTTGAAAACAAATCTTGAGGAGCAATCTCCCAAGCCAAAGCGTTGAAAGAGGCTGCTCGTGAAGAGGGTAAGAAAGTAGTACTTACGTGTTTGTACCAAAATTGGACACAACACTCTTCGGAAGTTTTTGAAGAGATAAAATGAAGAAATTAAATGGAAAAGGAGGATTATCTAACAAAAACTCCAAAAATAAATGATAAAAATGCACAGGAACACAGGGATTTAGAGTGGTTCGGCGTATTGCCTATGTCCACTATGAAATTGATCACTTTATTGATGTTTCTTTGATGATTACAATTGAATGCAGGGGATTACAGCAATCTTAAGTTATGAAATTTGAGTACAACAGCAGTAATGGAGTATGAAATTGAATTCGGCAAAGTTTGGGCGTTGGAGCTCAAAAGATCCTTTCTCTGTAGGCCCTAGGGCTCTATTTATAGGCGTAGGAGGCTGATATTCCGCTCAGATCTCGGGACACTTTTTTTGGCACGTGAGTGGGCTCACGCGACCGAGCCCATGAAGTTTCGGCTCGATCCGTGATCGATACGAATGAATTTCGTATCGATCAGGATTTCGTCCAATGGAGTCGAAAATTGGTGTGGGCATTCTTTAGCATGTACGTAAGCTTCTGTGAAAATTTCATAGCATTTGGACCTGTGGATGGCGAGATATGGTCGATACGAATTGGTGTTACTCGGTAGGCTGTTTCGTTCGAATCGATCGTTTCGACTTGATCTTTTCGAATCGATGGTCGCACGTGCCCCAGTGATGACGTGGCACACACTCTTCGGATCGATCCACTTTTTAATCTAAGATGATCGAGTCATCCTAGGATTATCGCCTTGTTCGTATCGAAGTAATTATCTTGTTCGAATCGATCAATAGCGCGCTCTTCGTATCGATCTGTAGTGTGCTCTGTTCTCATCGATTGCATTGGCTTGTTCATATCGATCGTGTGGCCTAGTTCGTATCGATAAGAGCGCTCCGACTTGATGGATACGAATAGTGATTCTCTGATGGATACGAACAACGATTCTCGGATGGATACGAACAGTGTGAGTCGATGGATTCGAACAAGGCTCTCCTGATGGATTCGAACAAAGGTTCGTCGATGGATGCGAAGTAAACATTGGCCGATCGATACGAAGTGCACTATCTGTTGATAAATTCGAAATCGATCGATACAAACTAGGGCTCGACTATGGATACGAAACTGTGGCCTACTGATGGATATGAAATTGAGGCCATTTCCTCCAACTTGCATCGATCATAACTCGAGCACATGAACTCGGATTGACTTGAAATTTGGAACATTGGCTTTTATGGCTTCGCTTGTCGTGTCTTGTCAATTGTAGCTTAATCTGGACTTGGACAAAATTCATCGATATCCATGGTGAACTTGTGCATACTCGGTATTCGGGATGTGCGATCCTCGGTTTTCAGTTAATTCTTTGATATCTCGGCCTTGCCAAAAGGCGGGATAACATTTACCCCCCAAAGTACGTCTCGTGGAAACATGACGTGCTTTGAAAAGCAGCAACCTTCACATTGAACTGTTATCGTCTTTTCGTTGAAAGTTGTAACCTTTGACTGATTTCCTCAGTAACGTGAACCGTTGATTGCCAACTGTTGTACCCTGTATTGTTGTAACTGGTCGCTTTTTGACTGTGATTAGCTGTTTGTCGTTGTAACTGTTATCAAATGAGTATCCAACTCCTGTGGATGTGAAAAATTGAATATTAGCCCGACATGTATAAATATATGTTAATCTAACTCTTGTTAACGTTGCACGTTCACGAGTCGTTGTCAGTTCTTTTGTATCGAATCCTGTATCGATCCTCTCCTGAACCGATGCGAAATTCGAGTTGCAACAACGCTTGATGGTTGTTTTTGAATGTTCCTTCATGTCGATTCTCTCCTAAATCGATGTAAAAGGTTGAAATGTGGTTTTCGCATCGACGTGATTCACAATGATGGATACGAAATAAGCGTTCACATCGATGGATACGTGTTTCAGTGGAATCCATTACCGTGAGCACTAAGTTGTAATTTCATATCGATAGCCTTCATTGCGTACTTCTTATTGATGGATATGAAACGAACACTTCGTATCGATGGAGTCTAATACTTTCAGAACAGTCTTTGGTGCGCATTTCGTATCCACGAACCTTACGATGTTGGATACGAGTAATCAATTCGTATCGATGGATACAGGCCTTTTGTAACGACCCTGAATTTTTGATATTGGAAATCAGGATATTTAATTGATTGTAAATATCTGGAAGTTAGGTTAATTTGAAATTCGAGATATCAAAGTGAATTTGGCAATTTAATTAGTGAATTTAATTGTATGAAATTGGGTAAAATTTTGAAATTGGAATTTTAAGCTGATTAAAAATATTTTCAAGGCTTAGAAAATTCATATTGATTATACTAAAGATAATAGAAGCTTCAGAATTGAATTTGGAACTGTTTTGTTCAGTTTTGAAATTTTATCGTTTAAATTGAATTTAAAAATTGCCTTCCGAGGCACAGTCTCAGAATTCGACGAAACAAATTCCATTGGACCGTAATATTGTATTATTATCGAATTTCAATTTTCATAATTTTTGGAGTGATCGTTTGGCCGTACGATAAGCAAACGCACTGAAATTATATCGAAATTCAATTTAATAATTGGTCCAAAAAAGCTATTTTCTCCATACGATTGAATTTGGACTCGAAACCTTTTCCATTGTGTTCGGAATAAGCGTATAACATTATAAACGCATGGCGGCACGCCTCGATAGGAAGTCAAAATTTTTGAGTTGAAATTGTTGGGGCAATTTAAATTTGAATTAGAATTAGTATATATACATACATACATACATACATATATATATATATATATATAAATGGTGCTTTTCATCTCCCTTCTCAAATCCTTTAACATTTTCTTCATGCTGATATACTGATTCGGCTTTGGTGCGAGAGGCCACAAGTTCGGAAAATTATTCGGACCAGCAAACTGAATCCGAATGGCATGAAAATTGGTAGGAACGTAGTCCGACATTCCTACTTCAGAACGCAAAAAGAATTACCCGGGTCCGACTTTGGAGAGTCGCTGCGACTTCGTTTCAAGTTGGAATCGAGTAATTCTTTTTGCGTTCTGAAGTAAGAATGTCGGACTACGTTCATACCAATTTTCATTGCATTCGGATTCAGTTTGCTGGTCCGAATAATATATATATATATATATATATATATATATATATATATATATATTTGTACCCTAGTCAATCTTCGGCTGCATTTCTATCACTGTAGCTAGGTTTACAGGTACGGTAACATCTTATCATGTCCCCTTTATCCCACTCTGCACGCAACCTTTCCAACTGAAATATCAGAAGAAAGAGCATATATACATCGCGTTCCCTTTCTTTTTGAACAGCTAAACCAAATCAAAATATCTAGTCCCATCTTCAATTCCAAAATCGAAAAAAAGAAGAAAATAAAATAAAATAAAATATAATGGCTGTAATTTCTCCTTAGATTCAAATTCGTTCATGAGCCTCTCATCTATTTCCGGCCTCAATTCGAAATAAAGGCAAAGTTATGCCTGCCTCAAATCAGCCGAAGCCATTCTAAGGCAATTTGATTTTTCGAATCTTGTGTTCACCTTCAGTCTCGTTCGAGTAGGGGAACTCCAGCGTGGCGTGCGCGATGGTTTTGGGGTGGAGGGCCGATCGATGGTGATGGGACCGCAGGTAGGAGCGTCGATCATGGTCGAAATCGATCGAAGCTTTGGTTGCATAGGTCGAGTGGTAGATTGGGGCGGCTCGAGTCATGGCAACACGATAGAGGCAAATCGCGAGCAAAGGGAAATTGATGTCGAGTCGAAGGCGATGGAGGGGTCAGAGCACGTTCGCGAGCAAGGGATAAGCTCGAGCACGAGGAAGTTGAGTGTGACGACCGCCCATGACCCCTGCACCGAATCTAGAGATAGTGCGCTGTAAAGTGTGCCAGGCGACCATGGACGATTGCCATGGTAAATTAAAACAACAGTATCTATCGTATTACTCACAGTGCATGGAAAAAATACAATAGAATATATATATAGTGAAGCTTCACATAATAGAATCTCATCAATAAAACTTCATAATAGTTGAATACAAACATCTGAACAGTCAATACATCCAGCCTCACTACATATCACTCACAGAATACAAAGCAGCGGAACATCCGGTACATATAGTAAGAAATAATGTGCAAGCCTCCAGCTCGTCTTCGACATCAGTATCGTGGAAAGCAAGAACAACACCTGTCACCTGCTACCTAGTCTGACCGTCCCAAAATGGACGAACAGCCCAAGGCAATAAGAGTTAAACATAAAGCCTTGAGTCAGACAACAGTCTTAGTGAGCGGTAAATTAACTAACAACATACCAAAAGAGCATAAAGGAAAAGGAATAGGAATACAACCCTCCCACTCCACCTCTTTCTACAGTGATAGCCCCCAGACACACACTAAGTAGAAGCAAGCATAGCAAAGCATACAATTTAAAGTAAAGCAATTATCACTCGAGTCAAGGGCGATGTTTTCCAAGTACAAACCCCCAAGGCCTAAACCAAGATCAGATAAGCACCTAGAAAACACTGCTCTTGAGACCGAATGACGATACAACCAAACATCCATGACTCTGGCTATCACTGTTATCATTGCCTCGATATCACCGTTCACGGAATGACCGGCACATTCTTTCAGCCGTCCGTCAAGGGCTAATGGAAACCCCGGTTCTAGACATAACTCTGCACGTCATCGTGACCCGTGCCTAGGACTATCGAATCTGCCCAGAGTACTTGACTATCAATAATTAGCCTTCAGGGACTATCGAATCTGCCCAACGTACTCTTGCTTTGAGCATGCTAGAACCTTCAACAACGATGAGATCTCAGCCTCCTAGTCATCCTCCTCGACGACTATTTCCATACTAGCTCAAGCGCCTCTCGAGCAAACCATTATCCTCAAACTCGAACATTTCACCGAGTTATCAACATTCTTGGAATGATCCCGCCTGGATTAGACCAAGACTATCTCATATCATGCTTCGCCTCATCATCATCATAGCAAAGCTCCATCTCAACATCATCATCAAATCTATCCATATGAACTTCATCATCCGCTACATATACCATGAGCAGCTTTTCCAATTCAAGAGCCTTTCCCTTAGCTTTTGAATCATCTTCGACCAACTTGTCTAAATCAAATCATCAATCATCTAATTCATAGCAATCAATCAAGTCAAACATTAATCCAAGTAAACAAGCATTCAAATATGAGCTAAATGGGCAATTATAACAATAATGGCAATTTCGTAATTAAAGAGTCAAAAGTCTAATAAGCATGAAAACATGAGCAATATCTCTATAATCTTGATGAATGAACTTGCATAGGTTAACATGTAGTAAAATGGATGTCAAATTATCATGAACAATGGATCTATATGGATCTATACTTAGGTTTACAAAAATGCATGGAAATCACTACTTTAACACCAAATCAAGCCAACGATCCGATATACTCCTTTGGATCCGTGTGAGAGATAATCACCACTCACCCAATCACCAAAACAACTCAAAAGCAACACACTTCAGATCTAGACAGCGAAGGATCTAACTCGATCTATCACGAATCCGTTTCAAACGATGAAATCTCTCTTCGAAGAATGTAGATCTTCAATCTAAGCTCTTCGATCTTCGATTTGATCTTCGATATGGATGGAAGGAATCACTAGGTTAGAGTGGAGAAAAGAAGTGAAGAAGTGTAGAAGTCGAGCTCTCAAAATGGCAGCACTTCGTCGCTTCGAAATCTGGATCCCAAAAAGTGAGAAATGGACGAGTATTTATAACTGAAATTCTCCCTAAGTCGTCACTCGGAATTAGGTCGTACACGACCTATAGAGCCACGACCTACGACTTAGAAAAATACCACGACCTAACAGCTTTGCCGACCTAAAAACCCACCTGTCTACGACTTACGACTTAGCAGCTTAATTCCTAAGTCGCTCAAGACTTAACAAATAGCATATGCGCGCCTTCTCACGACCTACGACTCAACTGAGACGCGACCTAACAACAGCTCCGACCTAACGACCTAACTCAACACAGACTTACGACTTAACTCCTTAAGTCGCTCACTACTACTTAGGTCGTTGCCGACCTAACTATGCCAACTTGATAACCGCTAGGTCGCCAACTCTCTTAACTCGCTAATGCCTATAGGTCGCTAACTCTTAAGTCGGAAACCCTTAGGTCGGTCAAGTACTATAGGTCGTCCCAAACTCATAAGCGACCTAAACCAATACGACTTATCTTCCATACGACCTATCCCAATCCTTAGGTAGCCTACGACATAACTTCCTACATGACCTAAGCTATCATACGACCTAACTCTTAAGTCGCTCCACTGCTACCCAGCTTCCTTAGGTCGTCGCCGACCTACCCCTTAGGTCATTATTCCCCCTAAGTCGGTCAGTTCCTTAGGTCTTCTATCTCTTAGGTCGTTAACTCTCCCAGTCGACTTATCACTTAACTCGTCCACGACTTATCACCTAACTTGCCGATTTCCTTAACTCGGTCAGTCTTCTTAGGTCGCTCTTATTCCTTAAGTTGGTCACGACGTAGGACTTGAACAAAATTTTTGCCCAAAATCTGAAACGACTTAACAACGCTAAAAATTCCAGATTTTTATGAACTTTTCGATCCGTAAAAATACGGGTCGTTACATTCTCTCCCCCTTAGGAATTTCGCCCCCGAAATTCCAAACAAACAAAGCAATCAAAGACTATTCTACACGCCTACCATCCATAGCAATCAACAAACCATGCATCCAATTCTAGCTTAGCGTACATAATTCTAACACTAGAACAAGTTACAATATCGTGAGATGACACGACACCTTAGGGCCATACCTTGAAGAGTTCAGGATGAGCTGCCTTCATCCTCTCTTCCACCTCCCACGAACAGTTGTTATCATCATCACTCCATTGTATCTTGAGCAACTTAACTACCTTCCTCCTAAGCTGTTTCGTGTCAGTTTCCGCAACACGAAGCGGCTTACGAGGTCTCTTATCGACTGGATCAACTTCGAAATCTTCACAGCTATCAGCAGAAACCACTGTATTCGAGTCGTGCACATACTTTCGTAGATAAGATATGTGAAAAACATTGTGCACACCCGACATCTTTTCTGGTAACTCCAATCTGTAGGCGAGCTTTCCAATTCGCTCGATGATCGGGAATGGTCCAACGAACCTCGGAGTCAATTTCCCTTTCTTCCCGAATCGAATAACATTCTTCAGTGGAGAAATCTTCACAAAAACCATATCACCAACGTCGAATTCCAAATCCTTACGACGCTTATCGGCATAACTTTTCTATCGGCCTTGGGCTGCCTTCATTCGTTGCCGAATGATCTCTATGCAATACGAAGTCTGTCGAATCATCTCTGGCCCAAGTATCAGCTTTTCTCCAGTTTCTAACCAACATGTCGGAGATTTACACGGCCTCCCATACAATGCTTCATACGGTGCCATACCAATGCTTGACTAGTAACTGTTGTTATATGAAAATTCCACCAAATGAAGATGATCTTCCCATGATCCTCCGAAATCCAAAACACAAGCTCTAAGAAGATCTTCCAAAACTCGGTTGACTCTCTCGGTCTGACCATCTGTCTGAGGGTGATAAGCTGTACTCAAACACAACTCGGTTCCCAAAACTTCCTGGAAGCTCTTCCAAAATCCACTAGTGAACAATGGATCTCGATCGGTCACTATACTCTTCGGAATACCATGGAATCGAACTATCCACTTAACATACAACTCAGCCAACTTTGATGCAGTCCTAGTCGATCGAACAGGAATGAATCTTGTGCTCTTAGTCAGACGATCCACAATGACCCAAATCCCTTCATTTCCCATTCTGGTTCTAGGTAGTCCATCAATAAAATCCATCGACACTTGCTCCAACTTCCATGTAGGAACTTCTAATGGCTGAAGCAGTCTACTTGGCTTCTTCTGTTCGGCTTTTACCAACTGGCAGTTCATGCACTTGGAAATAAAATTTCCAACATCCTTCTTCATACCTTCCCAGTAGTAGGTTCTCTTCATATCCCGATACATCTTATTTCCACCTGGATGAATTGTCAACTTCGAGTGATGACTTTCCCTCAGAACTTCACTCCTCAATTCATCTATATCGGGAACAACTAGTCGTCCTTGTTTCCGAAGCCAACCCTCTCGATCGACCTCGAATCCTTTATCCTTTTCTGGGTCCAATCCAGATTCCAAATCACGGATAATCTTGACAAGCTTATCGTCTCGCTTTTGGCTCTCGCCAATCCTTTCAACAAGAGTCGGTCTTATCGATAAGTTTGCCAACATTTCAGGTTCCAATTCACATCTAGGCCTGAAGTCAAATCCAGCTAAATACTCGAGATTCTTCCATTCTGAAAACATGGCTCCCAATCCTGCATGTCTTCGACTTAACGCATCTGCCACTGCGTTACCTTTTCCCAGAGTATAAGCTATACCAAAATCATATGATGCTAAAAACTCTAGCCACCGTTGCTGCCGAAGATTCAAATCCTTTTGGGAGAAAAGATACTTCAACGACTTATGATCTGTAAACAACTCGAATCGAACTCCTAATAGATAATGTCTCCACATCTTCAGAGCAAAAACAATCGCCGCTAACTCCAAATCATGAGTCGGATAATTCCTTTCATGCGGTTTCAGTTGACGACTTGCATACGCAACAACCTTATCCCTCTGCATCAGCACTGCTCCAAGTCCAGTACCACATGCGTCGGTGTAAACCACCATCTCATCATTCCCACTTGGAATAGTCAAAACATGAGCATTTGTCAATCGCTCTTTCAGGATTCTGAAAGCTTGCTCACACTTATCTTCCCATCTGAACACTTGGTTCTTTTTCGTCAATCCTGTTAACGGTGCAGCTATCTTGGAGAAGTCTTTGATAAACCGTCGATAATATCCTGCTAATCCAAGAAAACTTCTCACATCAGATGCATTCTTAGGTCTAACCCAATCCTGGATTGCTGCCACCTTAGCGGGATCAACCGCTATTCCATTTCCAGAGATAACATGGCCTAAGAACCTCACTTCACTCTTCCAGAAGTGACACTTCGAAAACTTAGCCTTCAGCTGATGTTCCCGCAAGATTTCCAAAACAATATGCAAGTGCGTCTTGTGCTCTTCTTCAGTTCTGGAATAAATCAGAATATCATCCACGAATACTAGCACGAACTTGCTCAACTGATCTCTGAACACTCTATTCATAAGATCCACAAAATATGCTGGCGCATTAGTCAATCCAAACGGCATTACCAGCCACTCAAAGAAACCGGATGGTGTTCTAAAAGCAGTCTTTGGCACAATATCCTTAGCCACTCTCAACTGGTGAAATCCCGTTGCCAAATCCATCTGAGAAAACACCTTCGCTTCGTGAAGCTGATCGAACAAGTCATCTATTCTCGGCAATGGATACTTGTTCTTCTTAGTCACCTTATTCAGCTCACGATAATCCACACACAACCTCAGCGATCTGTCTGCTTTGGTTGCGAACACAACTGGTGCACCCCATTCGGACACACTACGTCGAATGAATCCTTTCTGTAAAAGGTCATCAACCTACACCCTCAACTCCTGCTGTTCTCTAGGCGCCATTCGCCTAAGAGGCATTACAACAGGTCTGGCTCCTTCAACTAGATCTATACGAAACTCGATCTCTCTATGCGGCGGTAACCCTTTGACCTCGTCAAAGACATCCTCAAATCTATTAACGATTGGCAACGATGACAGTCCATCCCGTTGAACAACCAGCGAATACATGAAGCTCATGAAGACACCTTCTTCATGCTTACATCGTATCACAATCCTTCGCCCCTCCACATTCTCGACTGTCACCTCCAACCTCTCACAATCAACCTTTGCTGCATACTTCCTAAGCCAGTCCATACCCAAAATAATTCCGAACCCCGCAAAGTTCAGAACAAAGCAATCACAAACAAAAGAGAAATCATGACTCGATACAATCAGACCACGACATAACATACACAAACAAGACGAACCCCCAACTGGATTAGTCACAACCAATGGCCTATCAACAATATCCGGTTCTAAACCCAACCGGCCTACAAGTTCATTACAAACAAAAGAATGCGACGCCCCAGTATCAAATAACACTCTAACTGGAACACCACAAATGGAGAGAGTACCTTGAACCACCACACTCTTTCCTTTCTCTTCAGTGGTAGGAGCTTTCGAAGACGATGGAACAGCTCCTAAAGCATAAGCTTGCACAATCTGTTTGTCCTTCCTCGGTTCTGGACAATTCTTCCTTATATTCCCCGGCTTGTCATAGTTGTGACACTTCATCGGTACCTTCGGATTCTTACAATCCTTAGAGAAATGGCCCTTCTGCTGACAATTGTAGCAAGTCACTTCGCCCTTCGGCTTCTTCTGGCCATCCTTACCCTTCTGCTGCTGCTTCCTCTTCTTGTTTCCACACTGCTGTGGTTTAGACTCTCCCCTGGTCACAGCAACAACAGATCCTTCCTTAGGAAACAGACTCTCATGCCTGAGAGCTTTCTCCACAAGCTTCTCAAATGAATCGTCCAAATGATCCACTAACTGCCTCCCAAGATAACTGTCCAAGCCTGTCACAAACTTCTCATTCTTCTGATACGAAGATTCGATATACGATCGGTCATACTTGGACAAAGCTTCAAACTCAAAAACATACTCAAGAACTGGTCTTCCACCTTGCTTGAGCTCCACAAACTTCTTGAACAGAACAGACTTCTGAGCTATAGAAATGAACTTAGCTTCAAATCTGACTTGGAATTGCTCCCAAGTGATCTCTTCTTCCGGACTATCAATGGTGATAGAATTCCACCAATCCGAAGCTCTTCCTTGAAGCTGCCTTGATGCTAACTTCCTCTTAGTTGCATCCTTAATTCCCAAGTCACCAAAGATCCTTCTACAAGCATCTATCCACCTCTGGACTTCAATGGTTGATTCTGTTCCTAAGAAAACCTTTCCTCCAAGAGCAGTATAGTCCTTACACAACTTAGCAAAATCCACTGGTTTTGGAGTTTGAACTTGAACTCCAACATCCACCGACGGCCCCGGAGCTGGCATCCTTCTCATGATCGAAGTCATCATAGCTTCGAACATAGTAGCATAATCAGCAGCCCCCTCAGTAGCACGGCCTTCCCTAGCAGCTGGTCTCCCTCTTCGACTCATCCTTAATATCTATAAAAAGGAATGATTAGCACACCTAGGGAAAAAACTGCATAAATGACTCAAACTCTACTAAGATACTATATTATATATAGTAATCATCCATCAAAATACAATTACGTCTCTCATACGTAGTTACGTCAGCAAGCGGTGGGTAAAATCGATTAACCAAAGCTCTGATACCAAATGTGACGACCGCCCATGACCCCTGCACCGAATCTAGAGATAGTGCGCTGTAAAGTGTGCCAAGCGACCATGGACGATTGCTAGGGTAAATTAAAACAACAGAATCTATCGTATTACTCACAGCGCATGGACAAAATACAATAGAATATATATATATATAGTGAAGCTTCACAGAATAGAATCTCATCAATAAAACTTCATAATAGTTGAATACAAACATCTGAACAGTCAATACATCCAGCCTCACTACATATCACTCAGAGAATACAAAGCAGCGGAACATCCAGTACATATAGTAAGAAATAATGTGCAAGCCTCCAGCTCGTCTTTGACATCAGTATCGTGGAAAGCAAGAACAGCACCTGTCACCTGCTACCTAGTATGCCCGTCCCAAAATGGACGAACAGCCTAAGGCAATAAGAGTTAAACATAAAGCCTTGAGTCAGACAACAGTCTTAGTGAGCGGTAAATTAACTAACAACATACCAAAAGAGCATAAAGGAAAAGGAATAGGAATACAACCCTCCCACTCCACCTCTTTCTACAGTGATATCCCCCAGACACACACTAAGTAGAAGCAAGCATAGCAAAGCATAC
The DNA here is from genome assembly GCA_030737815.1 of Allium fistulosum. NCBI lineage: Eukaryota > Viridiplantae > Streptophyta > Magnoliopsida > Asparagales > Amaryllidaceae > Allium > Allium fistulosum. The sequence goes on along the minus strand of CM060902.1, from coordinate 184,972,982 downwards.
AATTTAAAGTAAAGCAATTATCACTCGAGTCAAGGGCGATGTTTTCCAAGTACAAACCCCCAAGGCCTAAACCAAGATCAGATAAGCACCTAGAAAATACTGCTCTTGAGACCGAATGACGATACAACCAAACATCCATGACTCTGGCTATCACTGTTATCATTGCCTCGATATCACCGTTCATTCGAATGACCGGCCCATTCTTTCAGCCGTCCGTCAAGGGCTAATGGAAACCCCGGTTCTAGACATAACTCTACACGTCATCGTGACCCGTGCCTAGGACTATCGAATCTGCCCAAAGTACTTGACTATCAATCATTAGCCTTCAGGGACTATCGAATCTGCCCAACGTACTCTTGCTTTGGGCATGCTAGAACCTTCAACAACGATGAGATCTCAGCCTCCTAGTCATCCTCCTCGACGACTATTTCCATACTAGCTCAAGCGCCTCTCGAGCAAACCATTATCCTTAAACTCGAACATTTCACCGAGTTATCAACATGCTTGGAATGATCCCGCCTGGATTAGACCAAGACTATCTCATATCATGCTTCGCCTCATCATCATCATAGCAAAGCTCCATCTCAACATCATCATCAAATCTATCCATATGAACTTCATCATCCGCTACATATACCACGAGCAGCTTTTCCAATTCAAGAGCCTTTCCCTTAGCTTTTGAATCATCTTCGACCAACTTGTCTAAATCAAATCATCAATCATCTAATTCATAGCAATCAATCAAGTCAAACATTAATCCAAGTAAACAAGCATTCAAATATGAGCTAAATGGCCAATTATAAGAATAATGGCAATTTCGTAATTAAAGAGTCAAAAGTCTAACAAGCATGAAAACATGAGCAATATCTCTATAATCTTGATGAATGAACTTGCATAGGTTAACATGTAGTAAAATGGATGTCAAATCATCATGAACAATGGATCTATATGGATCTATACTTAGGTTTACAAAAATGCATGGAAATCACTACTTTAACACCAAATCAAGCCAACGATCCGATATACTCCTTTGGATCAGTGTGAGAGATAATCACCACTCACCCAATCACCAAAACAACTCAAAAGCAACACACTTCAGATCTGGACAGCGAAGGATCTAACTCGATATATCACGAATCCGTTTCAAACGATGAAATCTCTCTTCGAAGAATGTAAATCTTCAATCTAAGCTCTTCGATCTTCGATTTGATCTTCGATATGGATGGAAGGAATCACTAGATTAGAGTGGGGAAAAGAAGTGAAGAAGTGTAGAAGTCGAGCTCTCAAAATGGCAGCACTTCGTCGCTTCGAAATCCGGATCCAAAAAAGTGAGAAATGGACGAGTATTTATAGCTGAAATTCTCCCTAAGTCGTCACTCGGAATTAGGTCGTACACGACCTATAGAGCCACGACCTACGACTTAGAAAAATACCATGACCTAACAGCTTTGCCGACCTAAAAAAACCGACCTGTCTACGACTTACGACTTAGCAGCTTAACTCCTAAGTCGCTCACGACTTAACACATAGCATATGCGCGCCTTCTCACGACCTACGACTCAACTGAGATGCGACCTAACAACAGCTCCAACCTAACGACCTAACTCAACACAGACTTACGACTTAACTCCTTAAGTCACTCACTACTACTTAGGTCGTTGCCGACCTAACTATGCCAACTCGATAACCGCTAGGTCGCCAACTCTCTTAACTCGCCAATGCCTATAGGTCGCCAACTCTTAAGTCGGAAACCCTTAGGTCGGTCAAGTACTATAGGTCGTCCCAAACTCATAAACGACCTAAACCAATACGTCTTATCTTCCATACGACCTATCCCAATCCTTAGGTCGCCTACGACATAACTTCCTACACGACCTAAGCTATCATACGACCTAACTCTTAAGTCGCTCCACTGCTACCCAACTTCCTTAGGTCGTCGCCGACCTACCCCTTAGGTCATTATTCCCCCTAAGTCGGTCAGTTCCTTAGGTCTTCTATCTCTTAGGTCGTTAACTCGCCCAGTCGACTTATCACTTAACTCGTCCACGACTTATCACCTAACTCGCCGATTTCCTTAACTCGGTCAGTCTTCTTAGGTCGCTCCTATTCCTTAAGTTGGTCACGACTTAGGACTTGAACAAAATTCTGTCCAAAATCTGAAAAGACTTAACAACGCTAAAAATTCCAGATTTTTACGAACTTTTCGATCCGTAAAAATACGGGTCGTTACATTGAGGAGCTCGTATAGCTGGGCGGTAGGCAGGTGAGCCGATGGGAATTTTGCGCGTCTCAGAGTCGAATCTGAGGCTATGAGTTACAGTATATTTCTAAATTAATTTAATAAAAAATATATATATACATACAGGTTAATGATAATATATATATATATACATATAGGGTAGGAAAGAAAAATATATAACAGTATGTTTCATAAAAACATTTTATTTTCTTCAAAAATTATAGATTTATATATGTATAGGTATATCTACAGTAAAATAAATTACTGTTGTTATTACAATAAAATATTGACGAGTTTATGGAAGAATTAGATTTTAAATCTATACATGTTACTTTATAAGTATATATGTAGTTCCAAAATAAAATAAATATAAATATATACATTTTTAATCTACTAGTTTAATTTTAAATAACATATTATAATAATTAACTTGTTTAATAACTTATTTACTTATTTTTGATGACCAAAAGATTTTAAAAAGGAAACAAAATTTTTTAGTTAAAAATTTAACTATCAGCTTAAAAAATTAAATCAATAGCTTAAGATTAAATTATTAGTTAATTAAAATTTTAGAGGAAAATTAATTGTTCAATATTAATAAAACCGTATGAATATTTATACAAGGTCTAAACGATGAAGAAAATAAAACTGGAATGGGATTGGATTGCAAATTTAAAAGAAAGGTGAGATCTTATCACTCAAATTAAAATTTGAATTGTAGTTATTGATTGATTGCCTGATTGTGATAGTATATATAGTAGTATATAGCAATATATATATATATATATATATATATTGGAATATATACACATTGGTGATTGATTTCCCGCATTATATAGCAGATGAGACCCTATTGCGCCGCATAATAGCAGATGATATTTTTATAAATCTCGTATACCGCGATATTCCTCCTCGAAGTGGAATTGGTATTGTGCTAACGTTTGTGGATGCAGGAAAACTGGTTGGACGGATCCAACTGGATTCCTCAAATTATGTGAATTTGTTTCACATATTATGATGTGATTGTTTATAATCTGTGTGTGATTATATTTGTTATTGGAATTGTTGAAGGCTATACTTTAGCCGAATATATTTTTGGTATCATTGGATACCGAAAATAAATAAATTTGGGTTTCGGAAATTAATGTAGAAAACTTTAAGTAAATTTATTTTAGAGAATTGAATAAATTTAAAAAGGAGGAATTTTAAAAAGTATAAAAGTTGATTTTTGTAATCTTATCGAATTAATTCCAAAATATGGTGAAAAGATTTCAATAAATGGATTTTGGATAATATTATTTAAAAGTTGAAGAATTTATTGAAAATGGAATTTTAAATAATTTTGAAAGAAATAAGGGATTTATTTTTAAAGGTGATAAAATTTTCTGAAAACCATTTGACCATTAATCTGGTATTGGAAAATAAATCATTGGGAAATTAATAAGATAATTGATGTGGTGTTTGAATGATAATTTATTTTGTGCTGAAATAAACTTGGAAATCAATTTGAAATTGATTTAGTGTTTGAAAAATAAATTTGGAAATCGATTTGCAAATGGTTTGTTATTTGGAAACAAACTTAGAAATAAATTTGCAATGTTCTGTTCTATTGAAATTAAACTTAGAAATCAATTTGTAATTGATTTGGTGCTTGAAAGGAAATTAGAAATCAATTTGGAATTGATTTAATGTAAATTTGAAATCAATTTTGGAATATATTTGGGGTTTGAAATGAAATTGTGAAATCAATTTGGAATTTGGTTTTGGAGTTGAAAGTGAATATTTGAAAATCGTATAATAAGTGAATATATGGAAATGTAAATCCAAAATGGAATTTATAAAGGAAAGGGGAAATTTGTTTAAAAAATAAACACTGATCTATTTTTAAAGTGTGGAAATAAATTTACGGATTTGGAATGTAAATTTGAAATGAATCGATAAGGTTTATTTAATTGGTTTAAATGGACCATTTTGAAGTGAAAGTGTATTCTCACTATAAAGCCAAGTATATTTCAAAAGTAGGTTTTAAAAATATCAATTAAAGGTTCTAAAGTTGGTTTTTAAAGGAATATTTCGGAGAAATTTTTTTTCCAATTATATTTTAGATAGGGATATAAATCATTTTAAAATATTTGAACTCGGCAGATTTCCAGTGGGAATGAATAAATATTTGAAAATATATTCCGCGTAAGGAAATTGATTTGAAATTTATTTTCAAAAGTTAAAAGGTGAAAAGTGATTTGAAATTTGTTTTCAAAGTATTGAAGTGTGGAAAAATATATATCTTGTGAAGATATTTTGAAAATAAATAATTTGGGAAAATTATTTAAATCTGATGATTGTTGTGAATGTTGTTGATAGTTAAATCACGGACTATCAATGTTAGCCTTTGAAATGGCACGTGAATTTGTTTTTTCAAACAAACGATCGTTATTCAGTTTAGCCGGGAAAGGACCTTTGTGTCATATAACCCATTCCGAATAATGATACGACGTGTATGGATTGCAATTGAAGACCGGTGGTGAAGACCGGATACTTTCGAAAATGAAAGGATTACCATCGAGTGTTTCTGCATCGGCTAATCCCCGGTATAGAGATTTTATCACCCTTTGTGATGGGAAGTCCGAACGTGATTAGAAATTATCCGAAATTGCAAGGGCTTCTTTCGAAGTGCCTTCGGTTCTGTTCGAACCCGGAACAGACTTGTATGGTCATATGTCTGACACTACACTTTGAGATATAAAGCTGATTTCTTTCAAATACATTTATGTTTGGTGGTGGAGATTTATTCTCTTAGCTTAACACCCTTCTTTGAGACGTACGAGCTCAGAGGTCATGTAGTTGAAGGTTATCAGTGATATACTTCCAATTTGGTAGTATGGCATGCTAAGTGTTGCTGTGCGATGATGATCATTCGTTGATCATTTGTGATCAAAGCATGACGTTCGTGTACAGCGTAGCTTTGTGGACGTGACCTCATCAGACCTCACACCCCGGAAATGGTCAAAACAGGAAAGATGCGGCAAGGTTATGAGGGTCGCTCCCTTTAGGGTATGTCATTTCCTTATGGAAAAAGGTGATATTATGGTATGGAGCCCAGATATTTACCTGTGTGGTTGCTCCAATCTCATTTACTTTGTGATTGTTGCTTTGTGATCGAGGCGCCTCGGATAAAGGTCCCAAAGGCCCGGGGGTGGCATATTCATGTAGTAGTTACCTAGTTACAGAGGTAACCCGGCCTTGTGTTGGCAGAGAGCCAGGTTGGTTCTCAGAACGTCCATCCAGAGGCGTACCCATTGGCAGTAGGAAGTTCCTTAGCCTGACCATTTGTTGGAAAATCCAAAGAAACAGTACGAGCTTTGTACGGTTCTAGTTGTATAACTTGCTATGGAATGTGGCGGTAACCTGCTATTGAACATAATAGCTATAGTAGGCATACAATAATGGTTGTATGCTGGCTAAGATTAATATTATACTTTCGAAATGTTTTCCACACTAGACATTGATAATAATATCAACTGATCTTACATAGTAAGCATCTTTGACTATCATAAGGAGGAATCTCCTCCAATTCTACGTTTGCATTGTGTGTGTGGCGGGAGGCCTTATGGTAGTTTCATTTTCCAAAAGCATTGTGAATTTCTTTTATTTTCTTTATGGAAATAACTGTTTTATGATCTCACACCAGTCACCATGACTGACTCGGAGTTTATTGTTCCTTTTCTAAACTCTGGGTGCCCATAATTTTCCACACGGGCAACCTAGATATTATGGACATTCTAGAGCTTTGGAGGCAAGCTGAATGGCGAGACGTACTCCCATACTTGTTTATTTATTTCGCTGTGTATTCTGTATGAGGACAAGTTTATATAACTGTCCATTTTTGTATTGAGTTGTATATTGACTCTCATTTGATACATTGTTGTATTGAGTTGTTTTACGATCTCACACCAGTCATCAAGATATTATGGATATTCTGGAGCTTTGGAGGCAAGCTGAATGGCGAGACGTACTCCCATACTTGTTTATTTATTTCGCTGTGTATTCTGTATGAGGACAAGTTTATATAACTGTCCATTGTTGTATTGAGTTGTATATTGACTCTCATTGTTGTATTGTATAAACTGATATAGTTCTTCATTTAAAAGACTAGTGATTATCTATTATATATTGTTTCGCTGCGAATGTGAGATTCTGATATTGTTTATGTTTTTCTATTTCTTTTTCTTTTGTCTTCTTCTACCTCTTCTTTTTAAACCTAACGATTCGGTTTTCCGACATTCAATTGCGTGACATTTGATACATTGGACGTATTAATGTCGACTTTCGGGCATCGAAAGATCTTATCGTTACAAAGTGGTATCAGAGCAATTGGTTAAGCGACAACCCTGGCTCTGTTTGGTATTACTCATTAGAGATAGAGTCAGTAGTGCTCTAGAATGAGTGTGAGTGTAATAATAGAGATGAGCGCGTATTTATTAGTGAATACAAAAATTTGTTTTGTATTGTGTTGACTTATCGGTTGATTGTTTATAGATTCTGGTCGGTGCAGTCTGGCCAACTGTAATCGATAGGGGTTTCTAAACTCTTAAACAAGATAAACTAACACAGTATTGTTTTAAAATAGGATAAATGAGATAATTTTACCCAAAACTATTTTTGTATAGAAAAGAAATGATTTTCTATGAATTATTATGGTATATGGATGCTTGGTTGTTAGAAAGTGATAATATTGAATTATTATCATTGTTGTATGGAAATTTAATAAGAAATAAAATGGTATAACCAAAGATTTGGAGATAAATTCATTTGACAAATGAAATTTATAAATATGAACTGAAAGGGTAAGGAAATAAAATTAATATACAAATGGGATTTGTAAAAGTAAAATGTAAATGTGATTTATAATTTGAAATAGAGTTTCAGAAAAATATTTGAAATAAAATTCAACTTGAGTTAACTTGAATAAAAGAAAATTGAAGAAGTGAGTCTAACAAACTAAATGATCGGGAAAAAAAATTATTAAGATGAAAAATAAATTGTGAATGAACAAATGAGGTTACATTTGTAAATAAGTGAATTGAAATTTGAAAAATGGAATGAGATTTGATTTGAATCAAGTTGAATAAAAATCCAAACTTAGGAAAAAAATAAAATAAAATGGATTGAATTCAAGTAAACTAAATTGATAATTTATTAATTCAGGAAATAATGAATTGGAAGCTGAATTAGTTCAATTAAAGTTGAGTTGTGAGCTAAATTTAAAATGGTTTGAATTTGCATATAAATTCAAGTAAGTAGAGAAATAAATTGAAAATTTCCTTGTTATTGATAAAACAAATTCGAGATGAATTGAATATGGAAATTGAAATTTAAAATGGATGAGTGAATATGCTAATTGAATTAAATTAGTAAATGGAATAAATTTGATGAATGAAAAATCAAATCAAAGATTTAAATTGAAAATTGTTTACAAGGAAACTATAACTTGTGTTTTGAGTTGAAATGACTTAAGCAATATTTGGATAAAGGCTCGATTTGAGTAAAGATTGTGAAATGGTTGTTGTCGAATTTTATTGAATGGTTTTCAATGAAATTTGTTTGATTAATGAAATGCAAATTGAAATTAAATAGAAGTGATTGTATAAAATTATATGAGTTAATGAAAGCCAATAAAAAATTGATTTTTGAATCAATTGAAATAGATATGAATTTGTTTCGTTTAAAAATGAATTGAATGTAAGAAAGTGAGTTGTAAATCACTTGAATTGAATGGAAATTGTATGTGAATTGGTCGTAAGAAATTTAAATTGGTATTGAAATTTTATAAATTGCTAATGGAAATAATTTTGGATGTTTTGCTTATGAAAACTACTTGTTTGTTATTGAAAATAAGCGAAACGTTAATAGATTTCCTATATATGTCACTTACGTGTTTAAATTGAGTAAGTACAGGTTTTTGGAAGACGTTTGGCTGCATTTGGGTGCGCAAATGCTAATAAATAAGCCGCTTTGCTTAAAATGCTAATAAAGGTACGCCTACGCAATACAAACTAGGAAATATGAACTGTTTTTGTTTTTTAGACCGTGTGGGTCGATGTATATATATTTATATCCCTTGTCAAATTGTAAAAGTTCCTCCGTACAAGAGAGACTCCGCCAAAATTTTCTAAAATTTTTGGGAGTTAGAAAAATTTTGAAAAAAATTGGGAAATTTTTGTTAACGGAAAAAATGACTTTCAAATTGTAATGGAAACGTAGGAATTGAACTAGAAAATGAAAACCATTGTTTTGGTTGAAGTTGTAAGCTTTGGAAAAAGTGAATATCGAGTTTCACTAAGTGAAATTTTAGTTTTTGAAGATAAAATGAATTCAAATAGAATTGAAATTGTAAATTGAATTCAAATGGAATTGAAAATCCAAAGTTAAATGGAAATGAATATATAACTTTGTTTGTGAAGTGAAAATAAATATAAGAAGTATGTAAATACTTATATTGAACTTAAGAAATAAAGAATGAAATTCTTAAGTAAATGGGTATTTGGAATCCAATAAGTAAATTTAGACATTGTTGTTAAATAAAGTATACAGGGATTATAAAGGCTATAGGAAAATGGAATTGGATTTTGATTTCGAAGATAAGGTATGTATTTAAAATTTCAGTATGAAATTTGATTGGGTTTTTTATTTTGCCACTTGGCATTTTGTTTTCTATTGGAATTTGGGAGTCCGTAGGGACATTTTGTAGTTGTACCGAGCTAGCCGCGCAAAGGAGACGCTGGCAGAATTTCTTGAAAATTTTGAGAGTTAGAAAATTTTTGAGAAATTTTGGATAATTTAAAATTTGAATTTAAGTTTAAATTTGAATTGTGAAGTAAATAAAGTTGTTTGGAAACTATGGTTAAGATTTGGACAGTTAGTTGAAATAATGGATCTTTAATAAAAAATGATTTGGGTTGATAATTTGATAAAACTGTTTGGTTTTGGGAAAATGATAAACGGGGATTGGATCATTCTTCTTAACTTGTAATTTCGGGACGAAGTTCTTTTAAGAGGGGAAGATTGTAACGACCCTGAATTTTTGATATTGGAAATCAGGATATTTAATTGATTTTAAATATCTGGAAGTTAGGTTAATTTGAAATTCGAGATATCAAAGTGAATTTGGAAATTTAATTAGTGAATTTAATTGTATGAAATTGGGTAAAATTTTGAAATTGGAATTTTAAGCTGATTAAAAATATTTTCAAGGCTTAGAAAATTCATATTGATTATACTGAAGATAATAGAAGCTTCAGAATTGAATTTGGAACTGTTTTGTTCAGTTTTGAAATTTTATCGTTTAAATTGAATTTAAAAATAGCCTTCCGAGGCACTGTCTCAGAATTCGACGAAACTAATTCCATTGGATCCGTAATAGTGTATTATTATCGGATTTCAATTTTCGTAATGTTTGGAGTGATCGTTTGGCCGTACAATAAGCAAACGCACTGAAATTATATCGAAATTCAATTTAATAACTAGTCCAAAAAAGCTATTTTCTCCATACGATCGAATTTGGACTCGAAACCTTTTCCATTGTGTTCGGAATAGGCGTATAACATTATAAACGCCTGGCGGCATGCCTCGATAGGAAGTCAAAATTTTTGAGTTGAAATTGTTGGGACAATTTAAATTTGAATTAGAATTAGTATATATATATATATATTTGTACCCTAGTCAATCTTCGGCTGCATTTATATCATTGTAGTTAGGTTTGCAGGTACGGTAACATCTTATCCTGTCCCCTTTATCGCACTCGGCACGCAACCTTTCCAGCTGAAATATCAGAAGAAAGAGCACATATACATCGTGTTCCCTTTCTTTTTGAACAGCTAAACCAAATCAAAATATCTGGTCCCCTATTCAATTCCAAAATAAATAAATAAATAAAATAAAATAAAATATAATGGCTGTAATTTCTCCTTAGATTCAAATTCGTTCACGAGTCTCTCATCTATTTCTGGCCTCAATTCGAAATCATGGCAAAGTTATGCCTGCCTCAAATCGGCCGAAGCCATTCTTAGGCAATTTGATTTTTCGAATCTCATGTTCACCTTTAGTCATGTTCGAGTAAGGGAACTCCAGCGTGGCGCACGCGATGGTTTTGGGGGTAGGGCCGATCAATGGTGATGGGACCGCAGGTAGGAGCGTCGATCATGGTTGGAATCGATCACAGCTTTGGTCGCATATGTTGAGTGGTTGATTGGGGCGACTCGAGTCATGGCAACATGATAGAGGCAAATCGCGAGCAAAGGGAATTGATGTCGAGTCGAAGGCGATGGAGGGGTCAGAGCACGTTCGCGAGCAAGGGATAAGCTCGAGCACGAGGAAGTGGAGGTGCTCGTATAGCTGGGCGGGGGCAGGTGAGCCGATGGGAAGTTTGCGCGTCTCAGAGTCGAATCTGAGGCTGTGAGTTCCAGTATATTTCTATATTAATTTAATAATATATATATATATACATACAGGTTAATGATAATATATATACATATAGGGTAGGAAAGAAAAATATATAACAGTAAGTTTCATAAAAACATTTTATTTTCTTCAAAAATTATAGATTTATAAATGTATAGGTATATCTGTAGCATAATAAATTACTGTTGTTATTAAAATAAAATATTGACCAGTTTTTGGGAGAATTAGATTTTAAATCTATATATGTTACTTTATAAGTATATATATAGTTCCAAAATAAAATAAATACAAATATATACATTTTAAATCTACTAGTTTAATTTTAAATAACATATTATAATGATTAACTTGTTTAATAACTTATTTACTTATTTTTTATGACCAAAAGATTTTTAAAAGGAAACAAAATTTATTAGTTAAAAATTTAGTTATCAGCTTAAAAAATTAAATCAATAGCTTAAGATTAAATTATAAGTTAATTAAAATTTTAGAGAAAATTAATTGTTCTATATTAATAAAACCGTATGAATATTTATACAAGGTCTAAACGGTGAAGAAAACAAACTGGAATGGGATTGGATTGCAAATTTAAAAGCAAAAGGTGAGATCTTCTCACTGAAATTAAAATTTGAATTGCAGTTATTGATTAATTGCCTGATTGTGATAGTATATATAGTAGTATATAGCAATATATATATATTGGAATATATATACATTGGTGATTCATTTCCCGCATTATATAGCGGATGAGACCCTATTGCGCCGCATAATAGCGGATGATATTTTTATAAATCCCATATACTGCGATATTCCACCTCGAAGTGGAATTGATATTGTGCTAACGTTTGTGGATGCTGGAAAACTGGTTGGAGGGATCCAACTGGATTCCTCAAATTATGTGAATTTGTTTCATATATTGTGATGTGATTGTTTATAATCTATGTGTGATTATATTTGTGATTGGAATTGTTGAAGGCTACAATTTAGCCGAATATATTTTTGGTATCATTGGATACCAAAAATAAATAAATTTGGAATTCGAAAATTAAAGTAGAAAACTTTAAGTAAATTTATTTTAGAGAATTGAATAAATTTAAAAAGGAGGAATTTTAAAAAGTATAAAAGTTTATTTTTATAATCTTATCGAATTAATTCCAAAATATGGTGAAAAGATTTCAATAAATGGATTTTGGATAATATTATTTAAAAGTTGAAGAATTTATTGAAAATGGAATTTTAAATAATTTGGAAAGAAATAAGGGATTTATTTTAAAAGGTGATAAAATTTTCTGAAAACCATTTGACCATTAATCTGGTATTGGAAAATAAATCTTTGGGAAATTAATAAGATAATTGATGTGGTGTTTGAATGAAAATTTATTTTGTGCTGAAATAAACTTGGAAATCAATTTGAAATTGATTTAGTGTTTGAAAAATAAATTTGGAAATCGATTTGCAAATGGTTTGTTATTTGGAAATAAACTTAGAAATAAATTTGTAATGTTCTGTTCTATTGAAATTAAACTTAGAAATCAATTTGTAATTGATTTGGTGCTTGAAAGGAAATTAGAAATCAATTTGGAATTGATTTAATGTTAATTTGAAATCAATTTTGGAATATATTTGTGGTTTGAAATGAAGTTGTGAAATCAATTTGGAATTTGATTTTGGAGTTGAAAGTGAATATTTGAAAAATCGATTTGAAAATCGTATAAAAAGTGAATATTTGGAAATGTAAATCCAAAATGGAATTTATAAAGGAAAGGGGAAATTTGTTTTAAAAATAAACACTGATCTATTTTTAAAGTGTGGAAATAAATTTACGGATTTGGAATGTAAATTTGTAATGAATCGATAAGGATTATTTAATTGGTTTAAATGGACCATTTTGAAGTGAAAGTGTATTATCACTATAAAGGCGAGTATATTTCCAAAGTAGCTTTTAAAAATATCAATTAAAGGTTCTAAAGTTGGTTTTTAAAGGAATATTTCGGAGAAAATTTTTTTCCAATTATATTTTAGATAGGGATATAAATCATTTTAAATTATTTGAACTCGACAGATTTCCAGTGGGAATGAATAAATATTTGAAAATATATTCCGCGTAAGGAAATTGATTTGAAATTTATTTTCAAAAGTTAAAAGGTGAAAAGTGATTTGAAATTTGTTTTCAAAGTATTGAAGTGTGGAAAAATATATATCTTGTGAAGATATTTTGAAAATAAATAATTTGGGAAAATTATTTAAATCTGATGATTGTTGTGAATGTTGTTGATAGTTAAATCACGGACTATAAATGTTAGCCTTTGAAATGGCACGTGAATTTGTTTTTTCAAACAAACGATCGTTATTCAGTTTAGCCGAGAAAGGACCTTTGTGTCATATAACCCATTCCGAATAATGATACGACGTGTATGGATTGCAATTGAAGACCGGTGGTGAAGACCGGATACTTTCGAAAATGAAAGGATTACCATCGAGTGTTTCTGCATCGGCTAATCCCCGGTATAGAGATTTTATCACCCTTTGTGATGGGAAGTTCGGACATGATTAGAAATTATCCGGAATTGCAAGGGCTTCTTTCGAAGTGCCTTCGGTTCTGTTCGAACCCGAAACAGACTTTTATGGTCGTATGTCTGACACTACACTTTGAGATATAAAGCTGATATCTTTCAAATACATTTCTGTTTGGTGGCGGAGATTTATTCTCTTAGCTTAATACCCTTCTTTGAGATGTACGAGCTCAGAGGTTATGTAGTTGAAGGTTATCAGTGATATACTCCCAATTTGGTAGTGTGGCATGCTAAGTGTTGCTGTGTGATGATGATTGTAGGATCTAGATTAACCCTAGAGGGGGGGTGGTGAATAGGGTTATCGCAAATTTTCTCGAATTAAACGCGAAATCAAACTGCAGATAAATAAATATGCAGAAAAGTAAATCACACACAAAATTTACCCAGCTTCGGCAACCCCTACCTACTGCTGCATTCCCTGATTTCTATTAGGATTAAACAGTATCCCGCTTACAAACACTCCTACAGACTCACACACTCTGCTCCGCCTCGCACACCCTGCTCACTGAACTAACCCTAACTAGACAATATGACACTACCTAAACCCTAGGTGGTGATTTACCCTGACTGGACTTGACAAAGTACAAAACTGAAAAACAAAATACAGTTTAAAAAACCAGGGCAAAATTTAAATTGAAAATTTAAATCGATTTTGCCCTAAATAAACTAGGCCCAAACGAAGACATTAAACCCAGCCCATAAAAGAGGAATTTTGAAAAATAAAACCCTAGACCAATTTAAAGCCCGGCCCGCTATCTTTATCTTCTTTCAATCTAAATTGTCGGCCTGCTTCGATCTTATATCGATCCCCTTTGTTATTTCTCTGGCCCGATCCCCTGAGAAAAAATAGCGAACAAAAATTAGGGCTTCGGTGATTCTTTCTATTGATTTTGGAATTCTTAGCTTCGCCTTCTTGAATCTCTGTTGATTCTCGAATCTAGAATCGAGGCTTTGGCTCTTCTCTCGAGTCTGGAATTAGGGCTTTGCCCTTGTTCGTTTTGCTGGCGAATTGGAGCTTCGGCTTCGTTTGTGGCGACTTTGGAATTATGAGCTTCGGATCTCTGTTGCTCTGGCTTGCAATTACCTAATCGATCGACTTTTGGTTCTCCCTGGAATTGGTATGTGATATCTTCTCGATCCTTTTCTGATTATACTTGAACTTGGTTGCTTGAGTGTCAGTGATGATTTTGGGGTTTTTGTTTTGTTTCTCTGAATCACCACTCCGGTCGATGATGACTTTGGGTGGTTTATATAGGCGTCTGATTTGATTTCCTTCATCCCCATGTTGTTGATTCTTTCTGTTTTTACACATTCATATTTTTGGAAATATCTTTGTATACACGGCTTCGATTATTGAACGTTCGATCTTTTTTTATTTGAGGCAGTTGAACCTTTCCTTTTATAAATCTGACTTTTTCAAACATATGGCTTTGATTTTCTTCTTTTTTTACTGAATTACACGGTTTTGTATTTGTGATATTTTTGACTTTCGAAATCGTTTTCTTTCACCATAACTTTTGTTCACGGCCTTTACGTCTCTGATCATCTGACTTCGACCACTGCCTTGACATTTTGTTTACTGGTGATCTTTGACTGGTTTTCTGCCCATTCCTTGTTCACTGCTTCGCTTTCTGTAGCATACTCGACATGCATTTGCTTTGTAACTTTTTGACAATTTTAGAACTAGATTCATATCTCTGTTTCATTCGACTTGATAGTGTTTGTCACTTGAACAATTTCTTATGTCTGCATACTCCTATGCTATGGTCTCCATAGCCTTTGCCTGATCATAGTTTAGTTTCTGAACCATTGACTTGACATACTTTAGTTGTATTGCTTGAAGTCTTCATATATACTTGCTTATAACTTCACATGTGTTGTAATTTAGTTGTACTGAGCTCTGGCATTTGTATTTAGTCTGTCTGGTTATCATGTATGTTGTCATTGCTCTTTACTTTGTAGCTCTGTTGCTCTTGAAACCTGATGTTGTAATCTTGATGAACTGTAGCTGTGCATTTGTACATCTGATCATTGCATCCAGACTTTTGTTGTTTTGGTCATTTGAGTCCTTCATTCCAGTCTTCATATATGTACATTGATCTGATCTGTTATAGTTGCATGTTGTTGCCATTGTAGTTGTACTGTCATTGATGTCTACACTTAAACATGGTCTTGTACTTGTTCGCTATAGCTGCACTTGAGTTGTTTACTTGATCCACTTGAACTTGAGTCAGTGGTCTTGTTGAAGTCCAGTTTTGTAACTGTTGTAGCTGCACTTGAATCTCTTGTTCATTTTTGAACTGGTGCACTTGACCATGTTGTTGTGTACATGCACAGTGTATATATTGATGCTGTAGCATGTTCACTTGAATTACATTTGTTCATTTGGTCATTGTTGAATATGTTGCATTTTCAAATTGCTGACCATCCATACTTTTGTTAACTTCACTGTGTACATGCATATTTCATTGTTGCAGTGATCATTGAATTTTGGTCGAGGCCATTTACACTTGTGTTGAATCTAATTTTGATTTGACCTTGTGCACTCGAGTTGGCGAGGCAGTGCATACGTGTATACGTGTGTACTACAGCCACTCGTAATTACCTGTCCCTGATATGAATACTGACATGCACAGATATTACACAATCAAAGATGATGACGATAACCCATATATCTGAGACTGCTTTAAAAACAAATATTATATTTTTGCAAATTAAATTTGTTTCTTTTCAGATTACTGCTATAGATTTTTAATTATACAGGTACACAGGAGACAAGACAAATACTGGAGCTGGACAATGCAGATGCAGAATACTGAGTGTATGAGTGATGTAGTGAGGACAGAAATGTAACAATAAATTGTATGAATGAGAGTGTACTGCAAATATGAAATCAGTGTAATGTAAGTAATTATGAAATGTACTGAAAACTTTGTGCTGAATAAATATTATATTTGAAATAAAAATACTGTTTGAATTTGTTAAATTATGTGCAATAGTATTATTACTTCAACACGAATATTTATTCCTGTATTTGTAAAATCTGCAAACACATCTATAATTCGATATATATTTTGTTATCATCAAACACTAAACAAACATCAAACAATCTCCCCCTTTTGATGATGACAAACATATATGTTAAAGATTTTGAAATTATAGTAAATGTGTTTAATCATGAAATATTTAGCTCCCCCTATATGTATGATCCCCCTACAACTGAGACCACTCCTTTTTAGAAGATTTAGGAAATTACAGAAGAATAAAAGAATTATAGAAAAATAACTAACAGCATTCAACAAATTTGGTGTAGTATTCCAAAAATACTTATTTCCTTATCAAAATCTCTTTCTTCTCCCCCTTTTGTTATCATCAAAAGGCTGACAAAAAATAATGGAACAGTAGGGGAAAACAAATGGAAAAAACAAGGAAAAAACATAATATATCATAACAAGATAACAATTTCCACATTTTAGAGAATGGATCGATGATTTGGTTTTTATATAATGAGAAGAGGGATGTTTTATTTTATTTATTATAATTTAAAAAATTTGACATTTAAGCACAAAAATAAAATAAGCACTTACTAACCACGCATAACCATAAGGACTTTTAAATGGGATTAGCAGTTACTCATTAGCTATCACGCTCCATCCATGCATAACCATAAGGACTTTTAAATGAGAATGGAGTGATGATAAACTAAAATTCACATGATCCATCCATGCATAACCATAAGGACTTTTAAATGAGAATGGATGCATGAGAAATATTTTAAAAACAATTCTTTATTTTTCCTTTATTTTTCTTTTTAATTTAAAATTTAAAAAGTAATTCACTCTTCTCATTTTTCAAAACCATTATGAATGATAGAAAGATGGTAGAAACAGAAATGGTCGTGGAATAAGTTACCAAATAAATCATATTATGAAATTTCATAAACCAAACGTATTTCCACTACTGAATACCATATTCGAATCAATCTTTGAATGATATCCAAAACAGGTTTGAATTCTAGAAATTGAAGTTGAAAATAAATTTCCAAGAATATTTCAACCAAAAATTGAAAAATGATTAGTCAATTTCCATAATCCCCAAATCCAAATGTAATTTGGAAAATCTGTCTTCGGGGAGGGGTTTTGTGAAAATATCAGCAAGTTGATTCTCAGTTGAAATGAATTCAATGCAAATGTCTTCCCTAGCAATGTGATCTCTAAGAAAGTGGTGTCTCACATCAATGTGTTTCGTGCGTGAATGATGAACAGGATTATTAGACAAGTCTATTGCACTTTTACTATCACATTTTAATGGAACTAGTTTATAAACTAAGCCAAAATCAGAAAGAGTTTGGATCATCCATAAAATTTGAGCACAACAACTTCCTAATGCAATATATATTCTGCTTCAGTGGTGGATAATGCAACACAATTTTGTTTTCGACTAGACCATGAAACTAATGAATGTCCTAGCATGAAACATGTCCCACTAGTACTTTTCCTGTCAACTAATGAACCCGCATAATCAGCATCAGAAAAACCAACTAAATCAAAATTTTCACAAGAAGGATACCATAGTCCAAATTTGTGTGTGTGTGAAAGATATCTTAAAATTCGTTTAGTGGCTTTCAAATGTGATTCTTTAGGGTCAGATTGAAAATGTGCACACAAACACACAGAAAACAATAATATCAGATCTAGAACCAGTAAGATAGAGAAGTGAACCAATTATCCCTCGATATTTTTTCTGATTAACAGCAACTCCTTTCTCGCCCTTATCCAACTTTCATTATTAAGAATCATTTCAACAGAATAAACCACTGTGACAACAAAACGCACACAAACTTTTATCAAATGAAGAGCGAGTGTGTATACCTTCCGTATGATCACAGTTAAAATATAATGATTATCTCAAAAGCAATTTGAGGTTTTCACCAGTGAAGTTTCAATAGTTTCAACAGTTTCTAAAAATACTTTTATAGCATGATTACTCAATAATCAATCAACATCATAATTTGACCAAACAGATTAAGTTCAAGAAAAATGGTTGATCAATTTTTAAGCACAGATCAAAGTCAAGTCATATAAGATCATATCAAGCAAGTTAGAATTTGTCAACCATCATCATTAGTTCGAGTAATTCTATTTAAAGATGATTGGTTAATAAAAAATCAGAATTAACATCATCAATCATAATTGGCTGATTTAATTCGGATTATGGTGCAGATTCTTACCAGTTATCTATCGTTTGAAAATAAATACAACTACCTGTTTTACCTGTACGATAATCTTTCGTTGTTTTCCCATAGTGAATCTGTCACCTTTATATTAGGCTAAGGAACGTTGATTTGTCACCCGTTGTGTATCTGGAACAGCCAGAATCCAGATAACACTAATGTTGTTCCTTAGCCTGCCACCACACCTACACGGTTAAAGATTTATGTGACCTATTTGTTTTTATAGGTCCATGGTTGTTAGTGGCAGAATAATTGTGAATAAACAATCCCTTTGGAACCCAAATTTGTTTTGTCCTTTCATTCTTGTTCCAATAGACATGAAATTTATTTGTAGAATTTTTTTGAACCCAAACTTGTATAAATTTTGTGTTCTTGTTCCTATGACTATGATTTCCATTTATTTCACATCCAGAAAAGACACTCTTTCCTTTAGCACTATCATCAACTTGTGTTTTTCCAAAACCTAGTCCTTTTCTATTGTTAGCAAACAATTGATTTCCCATTAACATATTGAATGATTTTTCTCCTCTAGAAAAGTTATTCAGTGATTTCTCAAGATCTTGGACTTTGGTTTTCAGTGATGTGTTTTCAGTCACAAGTGAGGTGCATCTGTTTATAAAATCCTTTTTCCTAGTTTCAATGGTTTCCTTTAGATTCAAGTTTTCTTTTTCAAGATTCTCCAAGCTATTCATTAGTTTTGATAATTCCGAATCTAAAGTTTTACAATTTTTACAGTCTAGGTTTTGAATGTTTTCAAGTTCAGTTTCTAACCTAAAATTTTCATGGGCAAGTTCTCTCCTATCAGATTTCAGTTTATCATTTTTAGAATCTAGAGCATCAACTGTTTTAGTAAGATCAAGGCACAAAAAGACAAGTTCTTTATAAGTATAGTTCTTTACCTCACTAGATTCCTCTGAGCTTGCTTCTGAATCTGATCTTGCCGTAAGACACAAGTTAGCCTCCTCTGAGCTATCAGTTGAAACTTCCTCTCCTTCCTCATCATCCCAAGTCGCTGCGAAGGCCTTTTTCTTCTTTTTCTTTCCCTTGTTGTTTTTGAGAAGTGGGCAATTTTGTTTGAAGTGACCAGGCTTGTTGCAGTTATAGCAGGTTAATTCATTTTCAGAGTTGTCAGAATCTTTTGACCTATTACCACTCGTTTTCTTCTTGCGTGGCCTGAATCTCGACAATTTTCTAAGATTATTGACAGCCATTGCAAGTTCTTCAATTGGATCTTCTGCTTCATCATCGCTCTCTTCTTTGCTCTTTAAGGCAATCGTCTTCTTCTTTGATTCAGAATTGATGCGTTCCTCCTTTGCTTTTAACTCAAGCTCATACGTCATCAGATTTCCGATCAAATCCTCCATGCTCAGTTTACTTAAATCTTTTGATTCTTGTATTGCCGTGACTTTTGCCTCAAAGTTCATC
Source organism: Allium fistulosum (assembly GCA_030737815.1). Lineage (NCBI taxonomy): Eukaryota > Viridiplantae > Streptophyta > Magnoliopsida > Asparagales > Amaryllidaceae > Allium > Allium fistulosum. Next base: position 184,953,055 of record CM060902.1, on the reverse strand, counting down.
GGTAAGACTCGTAGAATCTTCCTCACTAGCTCAACCTCATAGAATACCTTTCCAAGCGCTCTAGCCTTGTACACCAAGGTTGAGAAGCGTCCAAACATATCCTTTATGCTCTCGCCTTTGTCCATCACGAAGTTCTCGTATTCATTGCTGAATAGGGCTAGACGAGACTCTTTGACTTGAGAAGTTCCTTCGTGTGTCACCTCCAAAGTGTGCCAAATTTCCTGTGCTGTTTTACAATGAGAAATTCTATTAATTCAGTCTTATCAAGAGCACAGATCAAAGCATTCATAGCTTTAGCATTTGTAGGTTTTAATTTATTATCGTTAGCATCCCACCTCTCCTTAAGTTTAGGAATCTCAGTATCACCAATAGTTATAGTGGGAGGTGTATAGCCAGTTTCAATAATATCCCAAACATCATAATCAACAGAACTAATATAAATACTCATCCTAACTTTCCAGTAAGCATAATCATTCCCATTAAACATTGGTGGCCTAGCAATAGATTGCCCCTCAGAAAAAGCATTATTTGATGGATTCATGACTCTAGAGTTAAAGAAAAAATTTACCTCGCTCTGATACCACTTGTAGGATTTAGATTAACCCTAGAGGGGGGGTGAATAGGGTTATCGCAAATTTTCTCGAATCAAACGCGAAATCAAACTTCAGATAAATAAATATGCAGAAAAGTAAATCACACGCAAAATTTACCCAGCTTCGGCAACCCCTGCCTATTGCTGCATTCCCAGATTTCTATTAGGATTAAACAGTATCCCGCTTACAAACACTCCTACAGACTCGCACACCCTGCTCCGCTTATAGAATTTCGCAAACTCGCACACCCTGCTCATTGAACTAACCCTAACTAGACAATCTGACACTACCTAAACCCTAGGTGGTGATTTACCCTGACTGGACTTGACAAAGTACAAAACTGAAAAACAAAATACAGTTTAAAAAACTAGGGCAATATTTAAATTGAAAATTTAAATCGATTTTGCCCTAAATAAACTAGGCCCAAACAAAGACATTAAACCCAGCCCAAAAAAGAGGAATTTTGAAAACTAAAACCCTAGACCAATTTAAAGCCCGGCCCGCTATCTTTATCTTCTTTCAATCTAAATTATTGGCCTTCTTCGATCTTATATCGATCCCCTTTGTTATTTCTCTGGCCCGATCCCCTGAGAAAAAATAGCGAACAAAAATTACGGCTTCGGTGATTCTTTCTGTTGATTCTGGAATTCTTAGCTTCGCCTTCTTGAATCTCTGTTGATTCTCGAATCTAGAATCGAGGCTTTGGCTCTTCTCTCAAGTCTGGAATTAGGGCTTTGCCCTTGTTCGTTTTGCTGGCGAATTGGATCTTCGGCTTCGTTTGTGGTGACTCTGGAATTATGAGCTTCAGATCTCTGTTGCTCTGGCTTGCAATTACCTAATCGATCGACTGTTGGTTCTCTCTGGAATTGGTATGTGATATCTTCTCGATCCTTTTCTGATTATACTTGAACTTGGTTGCTTGAGTGTCAGTGATGATTTTGGGGTTTTTGTTTTGTTGCTCTGAATCACCACTCCGGTTGATGATGACTTTGGGTGGTTTATATAGGCGTCTGATTTGATTTCCTTCATCCCCATGTTGTTGATTCTTTCTGTTTTTACAATTTCATATTTTTGGAAATATATTTGTATACACGGCTTCGATTATTGAACGTTCGATCTTTTTTTATTTGAGGCAGTTGAACCTTTCCTATTATAAATCTGGCTTTTTCAAACATACGGCTTTGATTTTCTTCTTTTTTTTTTACTGAATTACACGGTTTTTTATTTGTGATATTTTTGACATTCGAAATCGTTTTCTTTCACCATAACTTTTGTTCACGGCCTTTACATCTCTGATCATCTGACTTCGACCACTGCCTTGACATTTTGTTTACTGGTGATCTTTGACTGGTTTTCTGCCCATTCCTTGTTCATTGCTTCTCTTTCTGTAGCATACTCGACATGCATTTGCTTTGTAACTTTTTGACAATTTTAGAACTTGATTCATATCTCTGTTTCATTCGACTTGATAGTGTTTGTCACTTGAACAATTTCTTATGTCTACATACTCCTATGCTCTGGTCTCCATAGCCTTTGCATGATCATAGTTTAGTTTCTGAACCATTGACTTGACATACTTTAGTTGTATTGCTTGAAGTCTTCATATATACTTGCTTATAACTTCACATGTGTTGTAATTTAGTTGTACTGAGCTCTGGCATTTGTATTTAGTCTGTCTGGTTATCATGTATGTTGTCATTGCTCTTTACTTTGTAGCTCTGTTGCTCTTGAAACCTGATGTTGTAGTCTTGATGAACTGTAGCTGTGCATTTGTACATATGATCATTGCATCCAGACTTTTGTTGTTTTGGTCATTTGAGTCCTTCATTCCAGTCTTCATATATGTACATTGATCTGATCTGTTATAGTTGCATGTTGTTGCCATTGTAGTTGTACTGTCATTGATGTCTGCACTTGAACATGGTCTTGTACTTGTTCACTATAGCTGCACTTGAGTTGTTTACTTGATCCACTTGAACTTGAGTCAGTGGTCTTGTTGAAGTCCAGTTTTGTATGACTGTTGTAGCTGCACTTGAATCTCTTGTTCATTTTTGAACTGGTGCACTTGACCATGTTGTTGTGTACATGCACAGTGTATATATTAATGCTGTAGCATGTTCACTTGAATTACATTTGTTCATCTGGTTATTGTTGAATATGTTGCATTTTCAAATTGCTGACCATCCAGACTTTTGTTAACTTCACTGTGTACAGGCATATTTCATTGTTGTAGTGATCATTGAATTTTGGTTGAGGCCATTTGCACTTGTGTTGAATCTAATTTTGATTTGACCTTGTGCACTCGAGTTGGCGAGGCAGTGCACACGTGTATACGTGTGTACTGCAGCCACTCGTAATTTCCTGTCCCTGATATGAATACTGATATGCACAGATATTACACAATCAAAGATGATGACGATAACCCATATATCTGAGACAGCTTTAAAAACAAATTTTATATTTTTGTAAATTAAATTTGTTTCTTTTTAGATTACTGTTGTAGATTTTTAATCATACAGGTACACAGGAGACAAGACAAATACTGGAGCTGGACAATGCAGATGCAGAATACTGAGTGTATGAGTGATGTAGTGAGGAGGATAGAAATGTAACAATAAATTATATGAATGAGAGTGTACTATAAATATGAAATCAGTGTAATGTAAGTAATTATGAAATGTACTGAAAACTTTGTACTGAATAAAATATTATATTTGAAATAAAAATACTGTTTGAATTTATTAAATTCTGTGCAATAGTATTATTACTTCAACACGAATATTTATTCCTGTATTTGTAAAATCTGAAAACACATCTATAATTCGATATATATTTTGTTATCATCAAACACTAAACACACATCAAACAATGATCATTCGTTGATGATTTGTGATCAAAGTATGGCTTTCGTGTAAAGCGTAGCTTTGTGGACGAGACCTCATCGGACCTCACACCCCAGAAATGGTCAAAACAGGAAAGATGCGGCAAGGTTATGAGGGTTGCTCCCTTTAGGGTATGTCAATTCCTTCCGGAGAAAGGTGATATTAGGTATGGAGCCCAGATATTTACCTGTATGGTTGCTCCAATCTCATTTACTGTGTGATTGTTGCTTTGTTATCGAGGCGCCTCGGATAAAGGTCCCAAAGGACCGGGGGTGCCATATTCGTGTAGTAGTTATCTAGTTACAGAGGTAACCCGGCCTTGTGTTGGCAAAGAGCCAGGTTGGTACTCGGGACGTCCATCCAGAGGCGTACCCATTGGCAGTAGGAAGTTCCTTAGCCTGACCATTTGTTGGAAAATCCGAAGAAACAATATGAGCTTTGTACGGTTCTAGTTGTATAACCTACTATGGAATGTGACGGTAACCTGCTATTGAACATAGTAGCTATAATAGGCATACAATAATGGTTGTATGCTGGCTAAGATTAATATTATACTTTAGAAATGTTTTCCACACTAGACATTAATAATAATATCAACTGATCTTACGTAGTAAGCATCTTTGACTATCATAAGGAGAAATCTCCTCCAATTCTGCGTTTGCATTGTGTGTGTGGCGGGAGGCCTTATGGTAGTTTCATTTTCCAAAAGCACTGCGAATTTCTTTTATTTTCTTTGTGGAAATAACTGTTTTACGATCTCACACCAGTCACCATGACTGACTCGGAGTTTATTGTTCCCTTTCTAAACTATGGGTGCCCATAATTTTCCACACGGGCAGCCTAAAGCTATGTTATCAGGATATTCTGGATATACTGGAGCTTTGGAGGCAAGCTGAATGGCGAGACGTACTCCCGTACTTGTTTATTTATTCCGCTGTGTATTCTGTATGAGGACAAGTTTATATAACTGTCCATTGTTGTATTGAGTTGTATATTGACTCTCATTGTTGTATTGTATAAACTGCTATAGTTCTTCGTTTAAAAGACTAGTGATTATCTATTATATATTGTTCCGCTGCGAATGTGAGATTCTGATATTGTTTCTGTTTTTCTGTTTCTTTTTATTCTGTCTTTTTCTACCTCTTCTTTTTAACCCTAATGATTCGGTTTTCCGGCATTCGATTGCACGGCATTTGATATAGTGGATGTATTAATGTCGACTTTCGAGCGTCGAAATATCTTATCGTTACACCTTTGGAGGCTGTGATTTGATGGACCCGAAAGGCGTAGTTTGCATCGATGCAAGTGGAGGGAGTCGAAAATGATCGATACGAATAGCGGTTTAGAATCGATGGATCTTGGTGACAATTTCACATCAATGAAAGCTCGCGTTTATGGATTCGAATAGCTTGTTCGAATCGATAGGGTGGCACCGTTGCTATCGGTCGAGTCTACCGGGAGGCGAAATGCCTTCTTCCTTTACACTCGAGTCCATATAAATACTTTCTGGACATAGCATTTTTTCTTTACTTGCCCAGTTTTATCTTCTGCCTTCGTATCGTTCAGATTCTGAAATTAAAGAGACTTCGCTTGTCTTCAAATTGACTTAAATCCTAATCCCCGAACTAATCACTTGAATTAGGTAATTAATTGTCGACGTCATGTAATCATTGACCAGATTCAAGATTTAACGCCAGTCCTTCTAATGTCGCATCCTATTCCGGCGCCGTTGGTACTGGAGTTGGGTCGAAGTGAGGTCGAGGAGAGGGTAATGGTGTTTGTGCTCATCGGAGAAGAAAGAGTGAGAAAGGAGTCGAGGGACTCCGCGAAAGGTTCCTCGGCCTTGATTTCGTATCGATGAAGGTTATCAAAGGAACTTGATTTTGTATCGATGAAGGTTTTTAAAGGAACTTGATTTCACATCGATCCTCAACTGGGAGTTTCGCATCAATCCCCTACCTTTAACTCTGTGTCGTTTGTTGATCCTTTGATTGCGTTTGTTGTCACTTCGAATCGGTATGGACACGAAGTACAGTTGCGATGGGTACGAACTAAGGTCACCTGATGGATGCGGAATCAATGTGACCCAGTCGATACGAAACGAATGCTCTCTGATCGAGACGAAACTGCAAAGCTTTGATCGATACAAATTTACAGAGTTTTGATTGATACGAAGTAGTGATTACCGATCGATGCGAGATGCGGGATTCGAATTAACATGATTTGGTCTCAAGGTGATCGATTTGAAATCATTCCCTCAGGTGATCGATACGAATGGGACTTTGGGTGGTTGATCCGAACTCATATTTTAGTGGACACGAACTTCAAACAAGCACATGATTCCGACGAGCTTCATTCCTGCATAACTGGACTTTGACCGTTAAACTGCATATTTGACTGCCCTTCGTAGCTCGTCGATGGAACTATAACTTCAACAAAATGATAACGGATTTTCACTCGAATCGATTGCTAATGTTTGGATGGCACGGTTGTGATGGTCAACGATGACGGTCACTTCAATTGAATTTCGAAGTCTTGTCATTCAGACATTTTCTCTAACCTTGTATAATTTCTTAAGTATTGCAGCACTGCACTTGCACAACACATTCACACACTTTACATTGGGCGAAGCATGAGTGTTATTGTCGTCTAATGATGATTTCTCATAAGTTAGTTAATTATGGAACCTTCAAGCTCACAACAGCAGGAATTTCACGACTCATCTTCTTCTCTCCTAGAGATTCCGGCCATCGCGGCCGAAGTTATAGACCCAGCTCCCGATGAGCTACCTAACGCTACACTCATTTGTGATCCCCAATATTCCGTACCATCCAATTTCTCTGAAGACATGTTGGGACGAATATGCCTAAGGCATGGTTTGTCATTGGACGACGTACTATTGCTGGGACCAAGAGACAGACCGCATGCTCCTCTAGAAGGGTTTACCGCTTTTAATAGACAAGCATGCGCAGCGGGAACACTTCCTCCGTTTAACCAATATATTAGGGAAGTGTTGTCTTACCTTGGAATTGCTCCATCTCAATTACACCCCAATGGATATGCTTTGCTAAATAGCTTATTTATTGTGTTCATGGACCATCTCTTCCGACAACCGAGGCCTACTGAGATTAGATACCTTTTTAACTTCAAAAGTAGGGGAGATAGCCCGTCTTTCACTTTCCTAGAGTCGGTCAGGAACTTCCAAGTAGTTACCGGATCCTGGGGAAGGCTGACTTACTTTAAAACAGAAAGGTTCTATGTCCGGTGTCCCCCAGGATTTGCTAGATGGTGGCTAGTCAGACATAAGTGTTACTGTATTTTCCAAGAATTATCTAGACGATACCAATTGACATAAACTGACGCCTTTTTTTCTTTTTACAGCTCTAATTTCACGACCTGAAGGCGGGTACTTCAGAGAGATAGTGAGGCTCCTTCAAGAAGTTCCGAGCGAGATGAGGGACATTGATTCGGTTCTAACCGACAGAAATTTAGGAATCGTCGGGCTGATCGAAAGGAATCAAAGCATAAGGCTGGAATGGACAGTTAGGGCAGTCTCGAAGAAACGGATGAAACACAAAACGCCCAGTGTTGTAATAGCTGAAGGGGTTGATCCAGAGGGAACACCCACTGATGACGAACTTATAGCTGGGCCTTCTGGCATTTTCCAGGACTCAGAAGGAAGAAGAAAAGGCAAGGTAGTTTCTCATAAGCGTTCTAAATCCATGAGATTGAAATCTGTGGTTTTGTCTTTGCCAGTTCCTGGAATTAGAATTTCGGAGGCTCCTCCCCCGCAAGTAGAGAATCCTTTCGAAGGGCTTGCTGATATTCCAATCCTGGATTATGTGTCGTTTCAACACGACACCGGGATGGAGGAGCTTGACAGTGCTCTTGATCTGAGCGAGTCGCTTGCTATGAATGCAACCGACATTTCCGGTTGGTCAGGGGGTTGCACATACATACACTTCACTGCACTACATGATTCATAATCATAAATTGTCCAATCCAAGAGATCATTAACTTTTCTTTTGTTTCTCATTTATAGTACAATGTCTGGGAGAGGATCGATGTTAGGGAGCCTTCGCTCGGCTCGAAAGTCCTCTTCTTATTATGATTCCCACATGAGAGATTCGGATAGAGACCGCGATCGCGGGTACTCTAATCAAGAGAGCAACAAGTGGGAAAGGGATAGAGACTACATATACCGATCTAGGTCGCGCTCTCCATCTCCTAGAATTCCATCTCCACCTCCTGTTCAGACTTCACACCCACCTGAGCCTTCGCGACACCGACCGTCTTCTCAAATCTCTAGGCATGAAACTCATCGCCAGAGAGCTTATACTATGGCTCCCATAATTGAAGAGCAGGTCATAACCGAGCTAACGGGGGAAGGGGCTATCAAAATTGCTCAGCCGAGGAAAGAGTTCCCAAACATATGCTTCGACGGCTATGTTTTTCCTCCTTATTTAAAAAGGATCCCTTCGGAAGCTGAAAATACAATGCATGATTACATTCATGACATCTACGCCCAGTATAGAGAGTGGGTGAAGGCTGTAGAGAAAGCTTCCAAGGTGGCCTTTGAGTGAGCCAAAGCGATTGAAAAGATGGAGACTGAATTTCCCAAAGGGATCGAATCATCCAAGTGCTCAACACCGAGGCTGAGTCTTCTCGGAAATCTGAAATTGAGGCCACTAAAAAAGCTGATGAAGCGAATGTGGCGATGGAGAGGTTGAGGCACACGCATGTTGCCTTAGTGGAAGAGATCGGCCACCGTAATACTATTGTCACGGCCGAGTGGGATGCGGTGATGAAGGAACTCAACGAGCTAAAAGCTAAATTCTCTGCCATTGCCAAAGAAAGGAATGATGCGAATAACGCAGCCCAGGAGGCATGCGAACAGGCTGTCTTGCTTCGGGGTGAACGAGATGCGGCTGTGGCTAAGGTCCACGAGGTGGAGACCAAGGTTGAGGAGGAGGTGAAATCGGCTGAGTCCAGGCTAGAAGCCGATATTGAAGATCTTCTCATTGTTTACAACGCCAACGTGTTGAGGCATAGAGGCTTGGCCTAGCTTGATGACTACTTGGCGTGTTTATATAACGCCTGGGGCCGATTGGTTGAGGAGGGGAGGGGGTGCGTCTGGGTGAGTCAGTTGACGAGTTTGAGCTTGAGAATCGTTTGCTGAATGAAGATGAACGGAGGATTCTTCATGAGTCAATGATTCTGCATGAAAAGGAGAGGCTCGGCAACCAGCACTTAGAGGTAGGAGAAGGTTCAGGGGTTGAACATCATGATGCAAGTCTTGAAGTTCCGGTGTCAACTCAACCCAAACCCTTATCTAGGGTGGATCCCCAAGCTGTCCCTGCCTACAATCCAGATCAGCCGTAGATATCTCCAGCTATAGAGCAAGTTGTTGAAGCCGCTCAGCCATCTACAGGCCAAACTGAGGAAGGTACTCTGAACATTCTTCGTACTTGTTCAAGATCGATAGCTTTATTTGATTTGTTTACTGACAGTCTTCCTTTTCCTTTGTCCAGTGATTGATGCCGCACCGATCTTGCTTCCTGCAACCCAAGAATCACATCAAACACAGGAGGCCATTGTCACTGAAGCAACCATCGTAACTACAACTGCGCCACTTGATGAAATGCAGGGAAGTATGCTTGTTTTCGATGAGCAGATGATGGAGGAACTTTTCCACCGTCATAGCGATCCTTTTGCGGACCTGCCATTTACTACGGGTGGAGATGTCCCCGCTACTGGTTCTTCAGTGCCAACCACCCATGCTCCTAGCGAGGCCCAAACGATCCATGAAGAAGAAATACTGGCCGAAATTGATGCTGAAATGGAAGCAGCGACTCATGGTGGTAGTTTTGGAGGTGGAATGGCGGAACCTAGTCCAGCTCCGCTTAGAATGATATCACCCGGTGGTACAGTTTTCGACACTAGTGCGCCCATTCCACCTTCTACACTTGATCATGTTCGTCCAACTCCGCCCGCGGGAAGCATCCCTGTTCATTCGAGCTCGGAGGAGGATGTCGAGATCATGCCCCCGCCTGGAGACCCACCGTCGAAGAGTAAAGGTTCAAAGAGGAAAGTTAGTGGCGGCTCCAGCCGGTTTACACCGAGGAAGAAGTCGAGAGAGAAGAAGAAATAGATAGGCCTCTTCAATTTGTTCTAAGTAGATAGGGATTCATTTTGGTTTCCTTTTCGTAGGCCGTGTATAGATGCGGGTTCGGCCCCTGTTAGTAGGAATTTTTTGGAACAAACTTGTACGTGAGTTTTTTTCACAAACAGTAGAAATTAAACTTTTCTTTTTTGGCTTTTTCTCAGTTATTGTGTATTTGCCTAAGTGTTTCAATATATGAAGTGCACTTGTGAAGTTTCAACTTCCGAGTCAAGTTTGTTTTTGTTCGCCCGGTCCAGAAACCGCGGACACGGTTCATGACCGTGAAGCGAGTTGAATTCTGACGTCGCACTGTCTCAGTCAATGGTTGACACTGAAGTTCTGCCCCCCAGTCTTGGGGATGAGTTGTAGAACATTGGCCAGCGATTGCTTCTTTCTTATAGCGCGTTGGGTCCAATGCCACTGAATGGATGTTTGAGACAAGCGGAGATTGAGTGGTTCAACCATACTTGTTCGATTGTCGATGACCACATCCATTCTTTGGGTATTTTCATTTGTTCGCTGGCGGTTGGTTACGCCGTTTTAAGTTTTATTCGTCTGTCTGTGCTCTGGGGACTTGAAGTTAATGTTTATACTCCATTTCGTACTCTGGGAATTTGGAGTTGGTTGATGTTTATACTCCGTTTTGCACTCTGGGAATCCGGAGTGGATGTTTATACTCCAATTCGCACTCTGGGAATTTGGAGTTGATGTTTATACTCCAATTCGCACTCTGGGAATTTGGAGTTAGCAAACAGACGGTCAGTCACATCTGTTGCATGTTTTTGGATTTCGCTCGCACTCTAGGAACGAAAGGTGTATCAGGATCGTGGATGGTCGGATTACATCCACCCTGAGTTAACAAGTGAGGTCGTTAGATGGACGGGTCCACCCTCCTCAAACTTAGTTCAGATACGGGCAAAGTCGTTAGGTGGACGGATCCACCCTCTTTGCAAACGTATATGTGTTTATACTCCAGTTCACGCTCTCGGAATCTGGAGTTAAGTAAATGATTGTCGTGTATCAATCCTTCTTTGATTTTGGTGTGATGGCTTGTCCCCGAGCTTGGGTTTCACTTAGCGAGTGACCGGTTGCATCATAGCCACTCCCTATTTGAATAAATCCCACCTTATCGTGGAACTTAGCTCTCTGTACGTGGTGATGATCATATGAAGTATTTCAAGTAAATCACAGCTCTGGCTCGAAGAGTATTGCATTTTATTGCTGAAATAAGAAAATATGGCCAAGTCAGTTGCCTTATTACAAATTCTAATTTCGAAATGCAAAAACAAATTGCAAATGAAAAATAAACTAAATGAATAAACAGAGCCTGTTATGTGTAGTAGCGACGAAGACTCTCACTGTTCCAGGCTCTTGGTAGAGTAAGACCGTCAACGGTCGATAATTTGAATGTGTCGTCTCCAAGCTTTCGTTCAATAACATATGTTCCTTCTCATGTTGGCTTCATATATGAAGGAGCCGGATAGATTCTTTTCAGGACGAGATCGCCGAGTTCAAAGGTTCACGAGCAGACCTTGGCATTGTATAATCGGGCGACTCGACTTTGGTACGTGGCTGCCCTCAGATCAGCCTCTTCACGTTTCTCATTTAGTAAATCGAGAGATTCAGCAAGTAATATAGCATTTGTCTTCGAATCGTAGTATGTCACTCGATGAGAAGGTACTTCTAGCTCAACTAGAATAACTGCCTCTGAACCATAAGAGAGAGAGAATGGAGTGTGACCGATCGTGGACTTATGGGTTGTTTGGTAAGCCCATAAAGCCATAGGAAGTTCATCGACACATTTCCCCCCAACCTTTTCCAGTTGCTTTTTCAGAATTGACGTTATGACCTTGTTGACTACTTCGACTTGTCCGTTTGCTTAAGGGTGTGCAACTACTGAGAATTTCTTTTGAATGTGAAACCATTTGCAGAAATCTTTAAATTCAAAACTATGGAATTGGGTTCCGTTATTGGTGATAATGGTGTGTAGAGACCGAATCGACAGATAATGTTGCGGACTACAAAGTTGATCACTTTTTTCGTCGTTATGGTAGTAATAAGTTCAGCTTCAACCCACTTTGTAAAGTAATCAACTGCAACAATGGCGTACTTCACACCACCCTTTGCCAGGTGTAGAGAACCAATGATGTCGATGCCCCACACTGTAAATGGCCATGGGCTGACCATTTGAGTTATCTCAGTAGGTGGGGCTCTTAGAATTCGAGCATGCTTTTGACATTTATCACATTTCTTGGCATAATCCGACGCATCGCGATTTACAGTCGGCCAAAAATATCCGTATTGAAGTACTTTCTTGGCAAGTGCTTGCCTCCCCCGGTGTGATCGCCACATTATCCCTCGTGTACGTCGTGCAATACTCGTTTAATTTCATCATGAGCGATACACCGGAGTAAAGGAACAGAGTACCCTCGTCTGTACATGACTCCATTCTGGATGGTGAATCATGAAGCCTTCCGAACGAATTTTTTTTCACTCCTGCGCTCCAGTATTATTCCATGCTCAAGGTAATTTCTGAATGGAGTCATCCACGACTCCTTATTAGGAACGGTTTCGCATACCCAATCTGTTTCTGCCCGGTCAATACTTGGAGAAGGTAACGTCTCTACGGGAACGAGTTCCATTTGCTGAGCTTCACCTGTGCTGGATAACTTCGCCAACGAATCGGCTTTCTGATTGCGTTCTCAAGGTATACAATAAATGGCATAATAATAAACTGATTTAGTATTTCCTAAACCCAAGCTAAGTAAGCAGCCAGCCTTCGATCTCTCGCTTGATATTCTCCCCGAACTTGACATACAACTAACTGCGAATCATAATAAATTTCCATAGCGATAATTCTCTAATCTCTAGCAAGTTTCAATCCATCTAAGGGGGCTTCATATTCAGCTTCATTATTAGTTGCATGAAAATCGAACTTTAAAACATAACATATAGATCTTCCTTCGAGGGTTTCAAGTACAACCCCAGTGCCCGAGCATCGATCGTTTGATGCACCATCAGTGTACAGCTTCCAGATGTATTCAGGGGATTCACTAGTTTCGGGCAAGTATACTGCGAATCACAATAAATTTCCATAGCGATAATTCTCTAATCTCTAGCAAGTTTCAATCCATCTAAGGGGGCTTCATATTAAGCTTCATTATTAGTTGCATGAAAATCGAACTTTAAAACATAACATATAGATCTTCCTTCGAGGGTTTCAAGTACAACCCCAGTGCCCGAGCATCGATCGTTTGATGCACCATCAGTGTACAGCTTCCATTTGCGAATATACTGGCTTCTGTATTCGTTCTTCTTCCCGAACTAAGGCAGCGCTGAATACGTTTTCTGATACCGCCAAGTGAACATGCAGGTGCTCATGATCAATGGGTTTTGACAGGATAGGCGGTGTAGACAGATGCTAAATTAATGCTCGAAATGCGCCTTCACACTCTGTGGTCCATTCAAATTTTCGTTTCCCTTTTTGGATCAGAACGAAGAAGGGAATGCATTTTTCAATGGACTTTGAGATGAACCTGCTTAATGCTGCTATTTTCCCATTGAGACTCTGGACTTGCTTTATATTTTTAGGAGTTTTGAGATTTCTGATTGCCCATATCTTTTCAGGATTAGCTTCGATTCCTCGAGCATTGACGATAAACCCAAGGAATTTTCCGGACGCAACTCCAAAGTGACATTTCAATGGGTTGAGCTTCAATCTGTACTCTCGAAGTATGTTGAACATTGATTCCAGGTCTTTAATATGGTCAGTGGAAAAATGTGATTTCACTAGCATATTATCTAAGTATACTTCCCTGGTCTTTCCAATCTGATTGGCGAACATCCGATTGACCAATCGTGATTAGTAGCCCCAGCATTCTTGAGTCCGAATGGCATAACTTTGTAACAATAAAGTCCCAGATTGGTTACGAAGTTGGTATGTTCTTGATCAGGTAAATGCATTGGTATCTGATTGTAGCCAGAATATGCATCCATGAAGGATAAGAGTTCATGCCCAATTGTTGAATCTACTAGCTGATCAATTCTAGGAAGCGAGAAACTGTCCTTAGGACAGGCTTTATTCAGATCAGAGTAATCGAAACATGTTCTCCATTTTCCGTTTGACTTTCGGACAAGCACAGGATTTGACACCTATTTGGGATATAGCGCATCTCGAATGAACCCATTCGTTTTAAGCTTTTCTACCTCTTCTTTAAGGGTGGCAGATCTCTCTAGATCCATACCATGCCTTTTCTGTTTGACTGGGACATGTCGTGGGTCAATACTCAAAGTGTGGCTCGCGATTTCCGGCGAGATCCCACACATATCGGAATGCGTCCAGGCGAATACGTAAAGATTCGCCCGTAGAAATTCAACCAATTCCTCCTGAGTCTGTTGGCTTAACTGGGAGCCAATCTTATCATCTTTGAATCGTCATCATTATCAATTGGGACACCGATCGTCAGTTCGGTCGGGGATGCTTGACTTTCTTTAGATTCTCTTTCATCTTTGGTTTCCCTTGGGTCAAGATCCCTTTGGAATTGGCTGGGGTGCCCGGGCCTAGGCCCAGGCATTAATTATCAATTATTAGCAAAGCGGACGCAGAGAGATTCCTCTACGCCCTTTCCTTCCTCCCTTCGCTGCACGTCTCACAGCACAGCGACATAATAGGCTCTCCCAGCAGCCTGATCTCCTTGAATAACTCCTACTCCATGATCAGTGGGAAATTTCAGAGTCAAACACCACGGGGCAATAGCTTCCTTGAATTCAGCGAGGGTTGGTTGGCCCAAGAAAGCATTATAAGGGGAGTCTATGTCCAACACAACAAACTTCAATATCCGGACTCTCCGCCGTTCTCCAACCCCCAACTCCACTAGTAGTTCCACTACTCCAATGGGTATAGTAGCACTCCCATTGAAACCATGGATTCGAGATTGGCAAGGTTTCAAATCTTTGGCTTCCATCTTCATTTGGTCGTAAGATCGTTTAAACAAAATATTCACAGAGCTTCCACTATCAACTAAGATCCTCTTCATCCGAGCAGGACCTACTTGAGCTGAGATGACCAGTGTATCGATAGTGGGGGACTTCAACTTTATCAGCATCTCTATTTCTGAATACGATGTCATCAGTCATCGTTTTCTGTTGTTTGGCCGGAGCCCCTTCATCAAAACTACTACAACACTCTAAGTCTGCATGCCTGATAGAGCTGGCATACGACTCCATTTCCCTCCAGCTTCGGTCTACTAGATGAGGATCACCGCAAACAGTGTTTATCACTAACCTCCCGCCAGTACGAGCAGGTTCCTCCTGCCTTTCCTGGTTTGGTGCACGATTCCGATTCGATGGGCCCGCACCTCCTGACTGCGTCGCCCGCACATACTGATCCAACTTTCGTTCACTTATCAGCTTTTCAATAAGATCTTGTAAATGATGACACTCATTCGTATTATGGCCATAATTTTCATGGAATCTACAAAATTTCCCTGTTAGGACTTGCCTTTCTATTGACGGCTTCGGGGCAGGTTTCTTGTATTGCATGGTATTACAGGTCTGCAAATACACATTTTCCAGCGATGTATTCAATGGAGTATAATTGTCGAACATGGGAGCTCTACGTCGTGGACCACGATTTTGATCTAGTTTTTTACCTTGACTTCCACTGTCCCTTTGCTGGTTTTGTTTGTTTTGTATATTCAGGTGAACTTTTCCGGAACTCTCCCCAGATTGTTTAACTGCAATGTTACTTTGAATTCCTTCCATGCTGGGCCCTGCGTCATCCTACTTCCTAGACTGTTTTGCATCCTCCCTTCTTAAGAATTAGGCCGCCTTGGAATAGAAACGGTCCAATGATGCGGGTGGCTTCCCACCTAACCAATTTCCGAACTTGGAATCTGGATCAATTCCCTTAGTTAATGCCATCAAGATAGAGTTGTCATTGGGGTTGCTTATCTCTGCACACGCAGCATGAAATCACTCCAAGTAACGTCTGAGTGTCTCCGGGAGCTTGAGTGACACTAGATAGGGTATTAACATCTTTAGGCCTCGCAACGTGCATACAGAATTGTTCAACAAACTTGGTGGCCATCTGGTCAAAATTAGAAATAGATCGTGGAGGCAAACGAGTAAACCATATAGTAGCAATGCCCCCTAGGGAAATGGGGAAACTACGGCATTTTACTGCATCATCAGCTATCGCGACATTCAGTAGCCATTCATACTTCAGGATGTGTTGATTTGGATCAGAATTCCCTTCATAAACTGTCAAAGTTGGCATTTTGAAGCGCCGAGGTGGTTTAGCATATAATATGTCATCAGTGAAAGGGGTATGACTCTGGGAAATCCCCCAGTCGTCATTATTAAGACCGTGATTTTCATGGATCATTAGACAAATCATCGTCGGTATATCCAGCATCTGGATATTTGGAGCATTCTGTGCCAAGGTGTGGTCGGGTTCCATAATGCGGGTCTGGACCGGACGCGGTCGACGGTGCCTTGTCTCCTTGGTTCATAATTTTCAAGGACATAAGGTTCTGGAGTATGTTCTCATCGGTGATGATGCAGATCGGCTTGATTTCTAGCATCAATTCCTTGTTCGATAGTGGTGGCGGTAGCAAGGTTGCCTGTGACATGGAAAGGAGCGGCACCCCCTCGAGACGAGGGTGCGGTCTGATGGCTGGTGGATGGTCCAGTCCTGGGTTGTCCAAGATTTAAGGCAATTTGGTGTCTGGTGGCCTGGGTGTAGCTTATGTCCAATAGTGGGCGTGTAGATCGGTGATGGTCATCGGATGAGGCTGAACTTTCCATGAAAGAGTAAGAAGCTTGATCTCTTCTGGATCTTTTGGGCCTTTGGCGGTTCAGCTGGTTGGTCAATTCTGCATTGGCGCGCAGTTGTTCAGTAAGTTGTTGTCGACTCTGGGTCAACTATTGAAGCAGCATTTGGAACTCTTTTCTGGTGACCGGGCCTGATGGATCTAAAGGTCCGGCGGCATCTTGGTTGGATGGAGGCAGTTGTATGGGATTCTGTCTGTCCCGTCCTTCCTCATCAGCAGCTATGGAAGCAGTTCGTGTGCTCACCATAATGAATTGACGAATCCTTTCCTTGATCTGATGCAAATCTGAATATAATGGAAGGCTTTAAGGCTTGAGATCTGGATCTTCTTCTTGGATTTATTCAATCCGGTATTGAAAGCAGATCCAAAGAGTAGGAGAAAAAACTGGGTTTCTCTCAATGAAAGCACCAAAGTGTTTGTACCAAAATTGGACACAACACTCTTCAGAAGTTTTTGAAGAGATAAAATGAATAAATTAAATGGAAAAAGAGGATTATCTAAAAAAACTCCAAAAATAAATGATAAAAATGCATAGGAACACAGGGATTTAGAGTGGTTCGGCGTATTGCCTACGTCCACTATGAAATTGATCACTTTATTGATGTTTCTTTGATGATTACAATTGATTGCAGCGGATTACAGCGATCTTAAGTTATGAAATTCGAGTACAACAGCAGTAATGGAGTATGAAATTGAATTCGGTAGAGCCTGGGCATTGGAGCGTCAAAAGAACCTTTCTTTGTAGGCCTTGGGTCTCTATTTATAGGCGTAGAAGGCTGATATTCTGCTCAGATCTCGGGAGACTTTTTCTGGCATGTGAGTGGGCCCAAGCGACCGAGCCCATGAAGTTTCGGCTCGATCCGTGATCGATATGGACGAATTTCATATCGATCAGGATTTCATCCAATGGAGTCGAAACTTGGTGTGGGAATTCTTTAGCATGTACGTAAGCTTCTATGAAAATTTCATAGAATTTGGACCTGTGGATCGCAAGATATGATCGGTATGAATTGGTGTTACTCGGTAGGCTGTTTTGTTCGAATCGATCGTTTCGACTCGATATTTTCAAATCGATGGTCGCGCATGCCCCAGTGATGACGTGGCGCACACTCTTCGGATCGATCCACTTTTTATTCCGAGTTGATCGAGTCGTCCCAGGATTCTTGCCTTGTTCGTATCGAAGTAATTATCTTGTTCGAATCGATCAGTAGCGCGCTCTTCGTTTCGATCTGCAGTGTGCTCTGTTCGCATCGATTGCGTTGGCTTGTTCGTATCGATCGTGTGGCCTAGTTCATATCGATAAAAGCGCTCCGACTTAATGGATACGAACAGTGATTATTTGATGGATACGAACAACGATTCTCTGTTGGATACGAACAGTGTGAGTCGATGGATTCGAACAAGACTCTCTTGATGGATTCGAACAAAGGTTCGTCGATGGATGTGAAGTAAACATTAGCCGACCGATACGAAGTGCACTATCTGTTGATTTATTCTAAATCGATCGATATGAACTAGGGCTCGACTATGGATACGAACCTGATGGATTTGAACTGTGGCCTACTGATGGATACGAAATTGAGGCCATTTCCTCCAACTTGCATCGATCATAACTCTAGCACATGAACTCGGATTGACTTGAAATTTGGAACGTTGGCTTTCATTGCTTCGCTCGTCATGTCTTGTCAATTGTAGCTTAATCCGAACTCGGGCAAAATTCATCGATATCTATGGTGAACCTGTGCGTACTCGCTATTCGGGATGAGCGATCATCAGTTTTTAGTTAGTTCTTTGATATCTCGGCCTTGCCAAAAGGCGGGATAACATTACGTAATCTAATTCCTGAATCGGGGCTGCGATTGAGTTCTGTAAGGTGGAGATTAAGTGCTTATTTGATCCACTCATCGCTAAATATAATGCAAGAGTTCTCCTCCATCGTGATTTAACTTTCTTTAGCGAAGGCTATCTTGAGTTACTTTCCGAAGCTTGAGACAATCTCATCAGGATCAAGAAAGTAGAGCTAGATGTGGCGGAGCTTGATGAAGGGGCACTCACACAAGAAGTGCTTTGAAGAAACGAGCCACATGACTAGGCTGCTATAAAGCTTCAGTTTGGTAGAGCTCCCACACAGCTTAAGGAAAAAGGAGATATCGTTGATCATCCATCAATGAACACCGGGGTTCTTCTCCTGTTCAATTGGCTGGGACTTCATCTTCCCAACCTCTTGAGCAACACATCGATTACGACCCAAAGAAGCCTGGACTTGGCATACACTCACTATCCCCAATCATTGAAGGGAGCACTCCTATGACCATCGAAAGCCAACCGAACACTAGTACTATTCTGAGCTCTTTCTTATCTAAAAAGTTGTCGTTCTCGGCAAGCGATGGTCGTAGTCTAACATTTTCTCTCCACTAAATCTTGTAGATCGTCCTGATCCTAAATTAACTCCATGGAGCGAAGTTGCCATGGAGTAGGAGGTAAAAGATGCAGAGGCTCTAGCCGTCGCGGATATTAGTAGGGCCGATACTCAAGTGATTGGGGCGTTAGATGAGGATAAACCCAAAGACCCACCACTCATAGTGGAGCATGATGATGTTATAGTTATGGGAGTTTCTAAGCACATCGCGAATTTCAGCCTAATGGAGCGGATTGAGAAAGAGGAGAAGTCGAAGCTCGAAGTTAAGGGTAAGCCCGATGTGGCGGAGGTTATTGATCCCCTTAATATGCCTTTACAATTCATCCCTCCTGGTTGGTCTATTCCCATCGCGGTTCCTCCTCCTTCCTCATTACCTCTTCCCAAGGCAGTATGTGGTCTCGAAAGAGACGTTTGATCAAAATGACTCTCGAAAAGCTAAGGGATGAAAAGAAGACGAAGAAATAATTGGGGTCTTGTAATATTTTGCTTAGTCAAATAAGATAGACATGCATAGTAATTTTTCCTTCTTTCTTTTCTTTTTAGTTGCAAATGTACAGGCGTGGGCCCAGAACTTTTGGATGGGTTGTAAGGAATTTTTGGAACTATAATTAAAATTTTTGTTCCTTAGTCGATCATCAAACAAATTACTATTCCAATAGTAGAGCCATTTTTCCCCTCCAAGTGTTTGTAATGATTCTTCCAGGTTTGGCTGATAGCTTATTATCTTAATCTCAGAGCTCTTTTACAGACTTTATCGGAAGTCGCCATTAGTACTAGGCCGGAATCATAATCAAAGGTCATATTCTGCCGCCAATAGTTTGAGCATTGTTATCCCGCCTTTTGGCAAGGCCGTGACACCAAGGACTTGACTAGAAACCAAGGACTGTCTGTCCCGAAGATCGGTTATACATGGGTCTACTATGGATCTCGGCAAATTTGGTCTGAGTTCGGATCGAGGTACAATTGACAGGATGCAACAGGCAAAGCTATGAGAGCCAACGTTCCAAATTTCTAGTCAATCGGATTTCGTATGCTCAAGATATTGATCAATCAAGGTCAAGGAAATCAACTCTATTCGTATCCGTACAAATTCGTATCCATCCCTTTAGAATGCTTTATTTCGTATCCATCAATCATCAACTTCCTTCATATCCATCAAAGCTAAACTACTTCGTATCCATGGAGAGTTTCCATTTTGCATCGATCATGTTTGCTCCACTTAGTATCTATCAACAACCAACACTTCATATCGATCTCATTCATACATGCTTCGTATCGATCTCTCCATCAACTCGGTTCGTAGAGATCGACCATTGATCGATGCGAAACACGCCACTAAAACGACTGATACAAAAAATCACTTAAAAATATCGATACGAAGTCGAAGTCTTCAATCGATGTGAAGAGCCTAAGTTCATATCGACACGAATTGAAGTGGAAATTATCGATACGAAGTAGCCTCAGACATCGATACGAAATAATGTCGAAGTCATCGATTCGAAAGGAATACACTAGTTCGATACTAACGAAGCATGTAAGAGTGGAAGACTCGGTCACTCGGCATGAAAAGTGGATTGATCCTAGAATATAGCGCCACGTCACTCCGACTGAACGCAAGTGATGGATACGAACAGATCGATATGAAAAGGATCGATACGAAGGCGCCAGCCTATGGAGATGTCAAACTTGGATCGATCATAACTCAAAATCTACAAGTCCAAATGCTACTAATTTTCCCAAGAGCTTGCGTACCACCTTGACTTTGTCTGTGATCAATCTTACCCTAATTGGAGTTGTTTTTGATCGATACAAATGGTATATTTATCGATTATGGATCGATCACGTGTGCCCACCCACATGTGAGAAGGAGTATTCCGAGATTTATGCCAGATTTTTACAGCCTACTCCTATAAATAACAGTCCTAGACCTTTAGAAAAGGGACTTTTGACTCTCTTACGTCGATATTCTACCGGAAACTCCATTGTGTATCAAGTGCTTGAGAGTGTACTGTTGTAATCAGTTGTAACCAGTTAGCAAAGTCAATAAAAATAGGAAACTTTCCATAGTGGACGTAGGCTTCAACGCCGAACCACTCTAAATTCTTTTGTTCTTGCATTTCTGTTTGTCTGTTTTGGCGGGTTTGCTAGATTAACCTCCTTTTCCATTTATATTCTTCATTTTGATCTCTTCAAATACGTCCAAAGAGTGTTGTGCCCAATTTGGGTACAAACAGTTTGGAGCTTTCACTGAGAAAACCCAGCTTTTCTCTTGCTTATTATATCTATTGCTGTTGTTGGATTGCAAGAAACTAAGGAGAAGATCTAGATCTCACATCCAGTGGTTCTTCCATCCTATTTAGATTGCATCAAATCTAGGATGGAGCAACATCATTCACCATGGTTACTACTAGGACCGCCTCAACTGTTGCAGAACAGAAAGGACGGGATAGACAAAACCTCTCGTAGCTACCCGCAACTGGTCAAAACTCAGCTGGACATTCAGATCTGCAAGGCCCTATCACTAGGGAGGAATTCCAAATGCAGATGTAGGAACCGACTTAGAGTCACCAACAACTTACCCCAGCAGATCCGTGCCAACATGGAGTTAACCAACCAACTGAATGATTAAAGATGAAGGAGAACCAGTAAGGATCATGCTTCCTATTCATCCACCGAAAGCTCAGCTTACTGCGACTTCAACCATAGATCTACGCCTCCAGACTGGATGGAATCAATGCGTAAGCCCTTGGGCATTGGTGCACTCTGAATCTTGCACAGGTTAGAGCAAGACCTTCTACCGGACACCAGGCTGGACCCTCCTAATCGAGGAAGGGCACTTCCTTATCACACTACCGATAGCCATGCAGCTGTTGCCGTGGCAAATATGGAAGCTCAACTTCAAAATCAACCGAACCCAGCCTTTCATCAGCCTAATCATGCTCCTAAACCCAATGTGCCCGAAGATCTAGAGCCAAGGATGCGAGGCACGGATTGTCGACCGCGCCCGGACCGTCCTCGCAACATAGAACCCGACCACACCTTGACCTAGAATGCCCAAATGCCAGACATTCCAAACATGATCCGCGAAAGTTAAGGCCTCACCAATGACGATTATGGAATCTCTCGAAGTCATACTCTGTTCATTGATGACACCCTCTATGCTGAACCACCTCGCCGATTCAGGATGCCAACTTTACCTATTTATGAAGGAAGCTTGGACCCTAATCAGCACATCCTAAAGTATGAATGGCTCATGAACATCGCTCGAGCTGATGATGTGGTTAAATGTAGAAGCTTTCCTATTTCCCTAGGGGGCATTGCAACCATGTTGTTTACTCGTTTACCACCTCGATCCATTTCATGCTTTGATCAGTTGGTAACCAAGTTCGTTGAACAGTTTCGTATGCATGTCATGAGGCCAAAGGATGTTAACACCTTATCCAGTGTCACTCAAGCTCCAGAAGAGACCCTCAGATGCTGTCTGGAAAGGTTTCATGCCGCATGTGCTGAGATCAGTAACCCTAATGACAATTCCATATTGATGGCACCAACTAAAGGAATCGACCCTGATTCCGAATTCCGCAATTGTTTGGCTAGAAAACCCCCCGTGTCATTGGATCGATTCTATGCTAAGGCGGCCTAGTTTTAAGGCGAGAAGATGATAGAAAATCTAGAAAGCAGGATGATGTGGGGCCTAGAGTGAAAGGCATTCAAAGTAATGTTGTTGTGAAATAAACTGGTGAGAGTTTCGGGAAGGTGAAGTTGAACATACAGAATAAGAAAAATTGACAGAAAGGCGATGAGGGTTAGGGTAAGAAGCGAGACAAAAATCGTGGATTGTAACGCAAAGCTCCAATGTTTGACCAATATACCCCATTAAATACATCCTTGGAGAATATGTACTTGCAGACCTGTAATACTGGCCCATATAAGATACCTGCTCCATAGTAGTCATTTGGAAAGAAAATTTAATCTGGGAAATTCTGTAGATTCCATTATTGCTATGGTCACAATACCAATGAGTGTCATCATTTATAGGACATTATTGAGAAGTTAATCCAAGAGAGGAAGTTGGAACAATTTGTTTGGGCACCCAGGCTGGACGTGTGGGCCCATCAAACCAGAATCATGTTCAGAATCAGGCTGGAACAGAGGAACCCGTGTGTACTGGCAGGAGGTTGGTTATTAACACAGTTAGTGTGGTCCTTATCTAACTGATCAGAGCTGGAGGGAAATGGAGTCGTATGCCAGTTTGGTTAGGCATGTGGACTTCGAATGTTGTAAGAAATCTTGATGATGGGACTCTGGCAAAACAACTGAAAACGATGACAGATGGCATCATTTTCCAAGACAGAGATGCTGATAAAGTCGAAGCCCCCACCATTGATCCACTAGTAATATCAGCTCAAGTAGGTTGTACTTGGATGAAGAGGATATTGGTAGATAGTGGAAGCTCCAAGAATATTCTCTTCAAATGAGCTTATGACCAGATGAAAATAGGAGCAAAGGACTTAAAGCCGTACTAGTCTCATATACATGGCTTTAAAGAAAGTGCAATGATACCTTATGGGATGTTTGAATTGCCAGTCGAGTTGGGAGTCAGAGATCGCCGCAGTGTCCAGATGTTACAATTTGTTGTGTTGAACATTAACTCTTCGTATAATGCTTTCTTGGGCCGACCGGCCCTAGCTGAATTCAAGGCAGCTATTGCCCCTTGGTGTTTGACTCTTAAGTTCCCCACTTGCAACGGGGTTGGAGTTGTTCAAGGAGATCAAGCGACTAGATGTGCCTGTTATGTTGCTAAAATGTAGGAGGCGCAGTGGAAGGAAAAGGGCAAGGATGTAGAGGAATCACTCTACGTCCGCTTTACTGATAATTGATAGCAAATGCTTGGGCCTAGGCCCGGGCACCATGACCAATTCCTATAAGTTCTTGATCCAAGGGATGATGATAATGAAGAGGAAGTCAAAGTCGGTTAGGCTTCACCGCAGAGTTGACGATCAATGTTCCGATCGATGATGATGATGACTCTAGAATGATAATGGCTAAGCTAATAGATGGGAGGGGAATTGGTTGAATTTCTCCAGGCAATCCTCGACATGTTTGCTTGGATGCACTCAGACATGTATGGGATCTCACCGGACATCACGAGCCATGCATTGAATATTGACCCGCAACATGTCCCGGTCAAACAGAAAGGGTGCGGTATGGATCCAGAGAGATCTGCCGGCCTAAAGAAGAGGTGGATAAACTCAACACGAACGAGTTTATCCGAGATGAATTATATCCAGAATGGGTATCCAACACAGTGCTTGTTAGGAAACCAAACGGGAAATGAAAACTTGTGTGGACTACTCAGACCTAAATAAAGCATGCCCTAAAGACACCTTTCTGCTTCCCCGAATTGATTAGCTTGTAGATTCAACGGCCAGACACGAGCTCTTGTCTTTTATGGATGCTTATTCCGGCTATAATCAGATACTGATGCACCTATCCAATTAGGAGCATACCAGCTTGTCATCTATCTATGACTCTATTGCTACAAAGTGATACCGTTCAGACTTAAGAACGCTAGGGCGACCTATCAAAGACTTGTCAACCAAATGTTTGCTAACCAGATCGGGAAAACTATGGAGGTGTACGTGGACGATATGCTTATAAAGTCGCGACTCTCTATCGATCATTTCAAAGACTTGGAACAATGTTAAACATCCTCCAAGAGTACCGAATGAAGCTCAACCCGTTGATGTGTCACTTCGGAGTCGCATTCGGAAAGTTCCTTGGATTCATTGTCAAAGCTCGAGGCATTGTAGCCAATCCTAAAAAGAACTGGGCGATTCGAAATCTCGAGACTCCCAGAACCATAAAGCAAGTGCTAAGCCTCAACAGGAAGGTGGAAACTTTGAGCAGATTTATTTCCAAATCCACCGACAAATGCAGTCCCTTCTTCGATCTAATTAGGAAAGGAAAACAGAACTTTGAATGGACCGAGGAGTGTGAAGGCGCATTTTGGAGCATTCAACACCTGGCGACGCCTCTAATTCTGTCAAAGCCGATTAAGTGTGAAAGACTGTAGATCTATCTGGCGGTTTCGGTAAACACCATCGGTGCCATATTGGTTTTCGAGGAAGATCGGGTCCAACAATCAGTCTATTATGTTAGAAAACGATTGACTGGGGCAGAAAGGAACTATCCAAAGTTAGAAAAGCTCGCTTATTGCCTCATCATTGCCTCTAGAAAGCTCTGTCCATATTTCCAGGCCCATCCGATCACAATCTACACCGACCAGCCATTACGACAGTCCTTACATGGCCTAAGATGTCTAGTAGGTTGCTCAAGTGGAACATCGAGTTGATTCAGTTTGATATTGCTTATACACCGAGATGAGCCATCCAAGGACAAGTTCTGGCAGACTTCATCGCTGAATTTAT
This sequence comes from Allium fistulosum, assembly GCA_030737815.1. Lineage (NCBI taxonomy): Eukaryota > Viridiplantae > Streptophyta > Magnoliopsida > Asparagales > Amaryllidaceae > Allium > Allium fistulosum. The sequence continues at coordinate 184,927,734 of CM060902.1, read as the reverse complement.
TATACCAGAGAACTTGCCAAAAACCAGCAAATCTCCTAAATACATATGGAAGCTGTATACTGATGGTGCATCAAACGATCTCTGCTCAGGTGCTGGAGTTGTACTAAACACTCCAGAAGGTTGATCCACATGTTATACTTTGATGTTTGACTTCCGCGCAACTAACAACAAGGCCGAATATGAAGTTTTACTCGTCGGACTCAGACTTACGAGAGACTTGAGAATTGTTGCTGTGGAGATCTACTGCGACTCGTAATTGGTCATATGCCAGGTTCGTGGAGAATACCAAGCAAGAGAATGGAGGTTGGGCGCTTATCTTGCCCGGGTCCAGGAAGTGTTGAATCAGTTCGACTATTATGCCATCCTCTGTATACCCCAGGACCACAATCAGAAGGCCGATTCTTTGGCAAAATTGGCCAACACTGGTAAAGCATAACAAATGGGACTTGTCCCCATTGAGAAACTTACATCTCCGAGTATTGGTCAGATGGAGACGGACTGGATGCATGAGGCGATGCCCAAAAAGGAGTCATGGATGACCCCATTCAGAAACTATCTCGAACATTGATCTTTACCTGAGCGCAGAAGAGAGAAAAGACAACTTCTTCGGAAAGCTTCACGATTCGTTATTTAGAATGGAGTCATGTATAGGAGAGGATACTTTGTTTCTTTACTTCAGTTTATTTCCCCTGGAGAAATCAAACGAGTGTTACACGATGTACACGAAGGAGAGTGCATCGATCACACTGAGGGGCAAGCCCTTGCTAAGAAGATACTCCGATAAGGATATTATTGGGCGACTATGAATCGAGATGCATTGGACTATGCCAAGAAATGTGATCGATGTTAGAAACATGCTCGGATACCAAGGGCCTCGCCTACTGAAATCACTCATATGGTCAGTCCATGGCCGTTCGCCACATGGGGGCATCGATATAATTGGGTCTCTACCTCTGGCTAAAGTTGGTGCAAAGTACGCCATCGTTGCAGTTGACTATTTTACCAAATGGGCAGAAGCCGAGCACCTTGCCACAATAACAACGAAAAATGTAATTAACTTTATAGTATGCAACGTTATCTGTCATTATGGCCTCCTACAAAAAATTATCACCGATAATGGGACCCAGTTCGACATTGTCAAGTTCAAGAACTTCTGTCAACATTTCCATTTTCAGAAGAAGTTCTCAACGGTTGCTCACCCTCAAGCAAATGGATAGGTCAAAGCTATTAATAAAGTTATAAAGTCCATTCTGAAGAATCGACTGGAAAAGGCCGGAGGCAGATGGGTCGATGAACTTCCCATGGCCCTATGGGCATAATGAACTACCTATAAGTCTACAATCGGCTACACTCCATTTTCACTTTCCTACGGCTCTAAGGTCGTTATCCCAGTTGAATTAGAAGTACCTTCTCATCGTACGACATATCATGACCCAAAAACGAACGCCATATTACTCGCCGAATCTATGGATTTATTGGATGATAATTGCGAAGAGGTTGACTTGAGGGTAGCCGAGCACCGAAGTCGAGTCGCCCGATTATACAATGTAAAGGTTCGACCCAGAACCTTTGAACTTGGCAATCTCATACTGAAGAGATTCTATTCGGTCCCTTCGCATATGAAACCAACATGGGAAGGACCATACGTCATCGAACGAAGACTTGGAGATGGCGCATTTCAAATTATCAACTTTTGATGGTCTCACTTTGCCGAGAGCGTGGAACAGCGAGACTCTCGAACGCTATTAAACATGACAGGCTTTATTTATTCATTTAGTCTACTTTTCATTGGAAAATTATTTATGCATTTCAAAATTTGAACTTGTAATAAGGCAACTGATTTTGCCGTACTTTCTTATTTCAGCAATAAAATGCAAACTAGTCGGGCTAGAGCGGTGATTCTTGTAATGCGTCTTGCGACCATCACAACGCACAGAGAGCTAAGTTCCATCACACGGTGGGACTTATTTAAATAGGGAGTGACTGTGACACGATCAGTCACTCACTAAGTGAAACTCCCAGCTTGGGGGCAAACAACTGCACTGAAGCCAAAAAGGATTGATACATGACAATCCTCCGACAAACTCCGGTTTCCAGAGTGCGAGCTAGAGTATAAATTGCAAATCCAAAACGTGGGTTTGAGGTGGGTGGACCTGTCCATCCATGACTTCACCCATGTACAATCTAAAGTCAAGGAGGATGGATCCATCCATCTACGACTTCGCTTACCTACTTAGGGTGGATGTGATCCAACCGTCCACGTCCCTAATCAACTTATCGTTCTTGGAATGCAGACGAGATTCCAACACTTAGGTAGGTGTGACTGACTATCTATCTCTCAACTCCAGATTCCCAGAGTGCAAGCTAGAGTATAAACATCAAAATAGGTGTGACTGACCACCCATCGACTAACTCTAAGTCCCCAAAGCATGGGCTAGAGTGTAAACACAATCAGGTTGTGAACCGACCGCCCCTGAAACAACTTCGATTCCCCGAAGTGCGGGCCGGAGTATAAACACAAATTGGGTGTGACTGAAAACCCACAAATCAATCTAAGTCCCGAGAGTGCAGATGAAATTCTAAATATCAAACGGGTGTGACTGACCGCTGTAATATAACTTAAGTCCCCGGAGCATAGGCATATCTTTAAACATTAAACGGGCATGACTGACCATCCACACACAAGTGCAATGCCCAGAGTGTGGATGCAATTACCAATAGGTGAGTGAGTATGATCCAACCACTCGAACTTGCCTCGTTTCAACTTCATTCCGACTAAGTTAAGCTCAATTTATTGAAGGCGAAAAGCGACTGCCGACCGACCACTTCAATTTGTCCCTAGGACTGGGGGCAAAACTCAAGTACCAGCTACAAATCGAGATAGTGCTATATTGAGACTCGACTTAACATTTGGTTATGGCCCGAAGCCATGACTTCGGGACTTAACAACCAAACCCAGGTCCGATTCAGGGACTAAAGCCCCACAAGTACATTGAATGGAAATTCGAGTGCTAGAACACTTAAGCAAATAAACACAAAGTTATGCTAAAAACAAAATGGAATTTCATTTCAACTATTCTTTGAAAGAAAAGGATAAGTCAAAAATTATTCCAAGAATACCTATAAGTAGGGGCCGAACTCGCATCTATACACGGGCTACAGGAAGCAAAAAGGAATTCCTCTCTATCTACCAAAAAGGGAGTGAGAAGACATGTTTACTCCCTTGGTTTCTTCTTCTTCTTTCGAGTCGATCCGCTCAAACTGTCACTTTGGTGTCTTTTCGAACTTTTGCCTTTCCTGATTGACCCCCGGCCAGGGGAATTTTGGTAGTCTCTTCATTCGAACTCTCGAGGATTGGAATACTTTCTGAATGTTTGGTTGGAGGAACATGGGCACTATTAATATGGTTGGACACAGGAGGTTTGCCAATGACAATGATTGTACCGCCAGGAGAAATCATACGCACAGAGGCCGGGCCATGACCCACCATACCACCTCCAATGCTACTGGCCTGTGCGGTTGTTTCCAATTTAGCATTGATCTCCCCCATTATATCTTTCTTGTGAATCACTTGAGCACCCATGGGGATGCTACTAGTTTGGCTCGAAGAGCCAGTCATAAATGCACCTTCGCCCAAGACAAAAGGCAAGTCGGTGAGGGGTTCACTCAGGTGACTGAGGAGTTCCGCCATCATTTGTTCATAAAAAACGAAAGTGCTCTCCTGCACTCCCTCAGTTGGTGCAATGGCCATTGTCATGGTTGCCTCCATCATAAGTGCCTCCTGCTCATGATGTTGCTCTTGGATTGCAGGAGGCTCGGTCGGTGTAGACTCTATAACCAAATAAAGATAAGGGAAAAGGTGTTAGTGTCTACTATAGACAACGCTCCTGACTTTGAATAAATACGAGAAGTGTTTAGAATACCTTCCTCAGATTGGATCGCGGGTGGAGCTGGAGCATCTTCAGAAACTTGCTCGCGAACTGGAGACAAACTCGGGTGATCATGATCATAAGCAGGAACAACTGGAGGATCTACTGTAGAAGTAAGTTCAGGTTGGGTTGATGTAGGTATTTCAGTACTTGCTTCGTGATGATCAACTCCAGACCTCTCTCCAACATCCAAATGCTGAGCGGTAAGCTTCTCCTTTTCATAAGTGATAATGGCATCATGGAGAACCTTTCTTCACCCTCAGTCAGTATTCGATTCTCTATCTCGAAGTCCTCAATAGATATAGTATTGCAGTCCGTTTTTTCATCTTCTACCAAACGACACCAAGCATTATACAGGTGTGATGGGTAATCTTCGAGCCAGCTCAGGTTATGGTGCTTTAGAACATTGACGTTATATGTGATCAGGAGATCCTCAATGTCACCCTCCAACCTGGCCTTCGCCGCTCTCACTTCACCCTCAACCCTGGCCTCGACTTCTTAAACCTTTAATGTTGCCGCATCCCTCTCATCCCTAAGTGCCACAGCTTGCTCGCATGCTTCCTGGGCAGCTTTATTAGCATCTTCATTTTATTTGACGACTTTAGAAAATTTGGCTTTGAGCTCCTCAAGCTCTTTTAGTGCCACATTTCTTCCAGCAACGACTATGGTGGTTCGGTGCCCCATTTCATCAACCAAGGCTAAATGCATTCGCCTTATCTCCTCCATCTTTTGGGTTGCCTCGTCGGCTCTTTTATTATCCTCCATTTTTGAATTTCTCGAAGACTCGTTTTCATCATTAATCACCTGAATTATGCGTTCCTTTTTAGCGAGATCGGTTCCTAGTTTCTTGATTGTCTTCGCCCGCTCAAAGGCCACTGCTGATATTTTCTCTATGGTCTTCATCCATTCTTGATATTGACCATAAACATCATATATGTAGTAATGCATTGTCTATTCTGACTCATTGGGATTTCGCTTTAAATATGGAGGAAATATGAAGCCGTCGAGGTAGACATTTGGGAAATCATTTTTCAACATCGCAATTCTAATCGCTTCTTCCCTAGTGGGTTCTGTAACGGCTTATTCAGTGGTAAAGGGGTCTCAGTTTCGATCCTCCAACGTTGTTCATTGGGCCTTGAAGTTTGAGGAGGTGGTACATGACGTGAAGATTCTAAGGACTATTTACCAGAACCAGAATGTTCCGTTGGACATCTGGGTGGCGGAGAGCACGACCGGGAGCGGTGCCTATTCTACCTCTCCCTCTCCCTATCCTTTTCCCTCTCGTAGTGCTCCCTCTCTTGACTGGAGTAGCCGCGATCGCGTTCCTTTTCGGCCTCACGTCTATGGGACTCAGAATATGAGATAGATGAATGACGCGCAGAACGGAGACTACCAAGCATAGATCCCCGCCTCGACATCGTATCTGTAAAATGAAAAGAGAAATAGAGTTGGTAATCTCCAGAGATAAATAGCTTGTGATTAGAAATTGTATAGCCCCGTGAAGTGTGTGTATGCATGTGTAAACCCCCTAACAAACCGGTTGTAATAGCCGTACTCGGAGGAGTTGGCTCTCCTATGTCTAAGGCGCTTTGAAGCTTCTCTAACCCAATTTCTTGGTGCTAAGGCAAGTCAATCCGAAATGGGGATGTTCGCCAATCCCACAAAAGAGCTCTCCATCTACGAAGGAGGAATCTCTTGACTACTAGCAGGCAAAAAGACTATGATGGTTTTGTGCCTTATAGATTTTCAAGAAGTAGACTTTCCTCTTATCTTCCGCTCTAAAGATCAAAGAATTTGCGAAGGCCTAGCTGCAGGCTTATCTCCAGCAAACATTTTCTCATCACCGCCTTGTTCAGTCATTACTATCCCGGGAGCCCTCCTTCGAGCTTGCCTCACCGAGGACGACCTAAGAACTCCTATAAGTCCAATGCTTTGATCTCTGTCAATTAGCCCAATGGCAACCAGATTTTTGTCCGTAAGGACTCCATCGATATCTCTATACTCGGCGGGCACCGCTTGAAAAATCATATTATCTCTATAAACTAGAACCTTCAGGTCGAGGAATTGAAGCTGTAAAAGAAAGAAAGTGTTAGACTCGGCATCAACTACAATTATCCAGTTAATCTACAAAGAGGCTAGTGCACTTATGTCTTGCTAGCTACCGTCTAGCGAACCCCGGTGGACACCAAACGAAGAGCCATTCGGTCTTGAAATAGCCAACTTGTTCCAAGCCCCGACCATTATCTAACAGTTACTAACTGCCTTAAAGAAAGTAAAAGAAGGGTTATCCCACGACTCTTTACATTGAATAAGTATCTGATCTCTTCTACCGTTGGAGGGTGGAAGAGATGCTCCATGAAGATGACAAAAAGAGTGTTCAACAGGGCATACCCATGCGGATGCAATTGGGATGGAGCAATCCTCAATAAAAGTAGAACTTATCGGATGAATTGGTTAAAAGGAGGAAATGTCCCAACTACACATGAAAATATATTACAGGCTGTGTACCCTTTCAAGGGAGTGTGGGCTATGTCCTCTGGCCCTAGCAACAGGACATCGTTTATGGATAGCCCATGCCTTAGACAAATCCTGCCCAGCATATCTTCAGAAATATTGGATGGGACAAGGTCTTATGGATGTGCGATAAAAACTACTCCTAGTAGTTCATCTGGAGCATGGCAAATAGTGTCGGCTGCAATAATCGGCATTTCAATTGCGGGAATAGGTGGACTCTGGACATCCTGTGATAGTGAACTTTCGGGTTCCATAGCTATTGAACTCAGCACAAATCATCCTTAGACAACAAAAAACCTGTGTTTCCCTCTGTGTGAAGTCCCCGAATGTGTTGTGCAGTGAGTGCTACATACTACTTAAGAGATTCTATGGAATTTGAAAGACGTTCGAACGACAGGACTTTGAAACTCAACCGAAGTGACCGTCATCGCTGACCGTCACAACCGTGCCATCCAGGCTTTGAAGATCGATCTAAGTTAATGTTTGTCAAATTTGTCAAGTTACAGTTCCATTGACAAGTTTTGAAGGGCAGTCAAAGATGCAATAAAACAGTTAAGTCCAATTATGCAAAGCAGAAGCTCGTCGGAGTTAAATGTTCGAGTGTGCAAAAATTTCGTATCCATCAAGATGCAAATTCGAATCGATCACCAGGAGTCCCATTCGTATCGATCACATAGGAAAGACTTCGTATCAATCACTTAAGTCCAGTCGTATCGATCTGAATCCTGCGTCTTCATATCGATCGGTAGAGCCGATGCTTTGTATCGATTGCGCGATTAGATTTTTGTATCGATCGCTCTGGGTCGACATGAACTCCAACCATCACCCATCGATACGAAGCCACTCTATCCCTCGATACGAAACTCTATCAATATCCATCGATATGAACTTTAATTGTTTTTAGAATGATACGAAGCACACTTCCTCAATCGATACAAATGATCCCTCCTTATTCATCTACCCTCCTTCTTCTCCAAACGACGTTGAAGTCATTCCAACCCTCCTCGACCTTGCTCCAACCCATCTCCGAACTCCTCATCACCAGGATCGGCCGTGAATATGAATGGATTAGCAGTTAAACTCGAGTCTCGTCATTTGTAGTGTGAAGTTATTAATCAATTACCTAATTTAAAGGTTTGGTCGAGGGATTAAAGAGTTGTGTTAATTTGGGGATGAAGACAGTTTTCTTTCCACGGTTTTTCAATCCATACGAAAGAGGTAGAAAAGTGAGAGCAAGTGAGAAAATTTCTAAGTACAAAACATATTTATATGGGCATGAAAGATGGAAAGAAACGATTCATTTCCCAGTTATTTTTACTGGTAAAAAGCAGTCTCCCCTCCAATCGATACGAAGAAAGCTAGTCATATCCGTTCACCATCGATCTAAAGCAACGGCCGTTCGTATCCATCGACCCATCGATACGAAAGATACACGGAGGATTGTTTGAACTGTTCAAATACATCAATGATTCATCGATACAAAATGACAATTTCGTATCCATTACCTCGAAGACTACCAAAGATTGTATCCATCAATATGAAGAAATTTCAAAGAACGAACTATTACGTATCGACTGCCATCGATATGAAATACCTATCCTGACTTCTAAAATTGGTCCAGAAAAGGATCGATACGAAGCGATAGTCAAAAATGACCTTCAAGCATTGTTACAACTCGAATTTCAAGTCGGTCCAGGAGAGCGGCACGAAACTCGATAAAAAAAGATGACAATGATTCGTGAACGTGCAAACATTAATGAGAGTCAAGTTAACATACGTTCATGTATAACGAACTAACATTCAATTTTCAAAATTTATATGAATTGAATGCTCACCTGGTGTCAACTACAACAGTGAACAACAAATTCCTAACACTCGACGCTCAGTTACAACAATACACTGCACAATCATTTGCAGCCAACAATTTAGTATTTGTATTACTAGAAATCAATCAAAGGTTACATCTTATGATGAAAAGGCAACGACTGTTCAATGTATCAGATAGAACTTTTCAGATTGAAGATTACAATTTTTCAAAGCATGTCATGTTCACACAAGATGTACTTTGGGGGGATAATGTTATCCCGACTTTTGGCAAGGCCGTTACACCAAGGACTTGACTAGAAACCAAGGACTATCCATTCTAAAAATCGGTTATACACAGGTCTACTATGGATACTAGCAAATTTGGTCCGAGTGTGGATCAAGCTACAATTGACAGGACATGTCAAGCAAAGCTATGAGAGCCAACTTTCCCAATTTCAAGTCAATCGGAGTTCGTATGCTCAAGATATTGATCGATCAAGGTCAAGGAAATCAACTCTATTCGTATCCGCACAAATTTGTATCCCTGCCTTTATAAAGCTATATTTCGTATCCATCAATCATCGACCTCCTTCGTATCCATCAAAGCCAGACTAATTCATATCCATGGAGAGTTGCCATTTCGTATCGATCATGTTTGCTCCACTTCATATCCATCAACAAACAACACTTCATATCGTCTCATTCATACAAGCTTCATATCGATCTTTCCATCAACTCAGTTCATATCGATCGACCATTGATCGATACGAAACATGCCAATAAAACAATCGATACGAAACAACACTTAAAAACATCGATACAATGTTAGAGTCTTCAATCGATATGAAGATCCTAAGTTCATATCGATACAAATTGAAATGGAAATTATCGATATGAAGTAGCCTCGGACATCGATACGAAATAAAGTCGAAGTCATTGATACGACTAGGTCGATACGAACGAAGCATGTAAGAGTGGAAGACTCGGTCACTCGACATGAAAAGTGGATAGATCCTAGAATATAGCGCCATATCACTCCGATCGATACGCAAGTGATGGATACGAACATATCAATATGAAATAGATCGATACGAAGGCGCCAACCTATGGAGATGTCAAACTTGGATCGATCATAACTCAAAATCTACAAGTCCAAATGCTACCAAATTTTCATAGGAGCTTGCATACCACTTCTACTTTGTCTCTGATCGATCTCAGCCCAATTGGAGTTGTTTTTTATCGATACAAATGGTATATATCGATTATGGATCGACCCCAAATCGCCCTGGATCGATCACGTAGGCCCACCCATGTGTGAGAAGGAGTATTCTGAGATCTATGTCAGATTTTTCCAGCCTACACCTATAAATAGTAGTCCTGGGCCTTCAAAAGAGGGACTTCTGACTCTCTTACGTCGATATTCTGCCGAAAACTCCATCATATCTCGAGTGCTTGATAGTTTATTGTTGTAATCAGTTGTAACCAGTTAGCAAAGTCAATAAAAACAACAAACTTTTTATAGTGGACGTAGGCTTCAATGCCGAACCAATCTAAATTCTTCTGTTCTTGCATTTATGTTTGTCTGTTTTAGCGTGTTTATTAACCTCTTTTTCCATTTATATTCTTCATTTTAATCCCTTCAAATACGTCCAAAGAGTGTTGTGCCCTATTTTGGTGCAAACAAACATCTCCCGTTGATCTTAGACTGCAGTCTTTGGAATAGCAGACAGTTGAAAGTTCTCTTGTCCATTCACTAGTTCAGACACTTGTCATTTTTTAGTCCGCCTCGTGGACTGTAGAAACTTATTCTCACATCATTTATATTTTATTCCACTCTCCAGGGACTTAGAGATTTTTCTTTAGGCCGTTTATACTCTAGTCCACGCTACGGGGACTCAGAGTACTCTAATCCGCGCTCTGGGGACTTAGAGATTTTTTCAAGTTGTTCAAACTCTAGTCCATGCTACGAGGACTCAGGGTACTGTAATCCGCACTCCGGGGACTTGGAGATTTTTTCAAGTCATTTATACTCTAGTCCGAGCTCCGGGGACTCAGAGTACTCTAATCCAAGCTTTGGGGACTTAGAGATTTCTTCAAGTCATTTATACTTTAGTTAGTGCTCCGGAGACTTAGAGTACTATAATCCGCACTCCGGGGACTTAGAGATTTTTTCAAGTCGTTTATACTATAGTCCGCGATCCGGGGACTCAGATTACTCTAATCGTAGAGTACTCAGAGTACTCTAATCCAAGCTTTGGGGGCTTAAAGATTTCTTCAAGTCGTTTACACTTTAGTTAGTGGTCCGGAGACTTAGAGTACTGTAATCCGCACTCTGGGGACTTAGAGATTTTTTCAAGCCGTTTATACTCTAGTCCGCGATCCGGGGACTCAGATTACTCTAACCCGCACTTCGGGGACTTAGAGATTTTTTCAAGTCGTTTATACTCTAGTCCACGCTCCGAGGACTCAAGTATTCTAATCCGCACTCTGGGGACTTAGAGAATTTTTCAAGCCGTTTATACTCTAGTTCGCTCCGAGGACTCAGAGTACTCTATTCCACACTTCGGGAGCTTAGAGATTTTTTCAAGTCATTTATACTCTAGTCTGCGCTCCGGGGACTCATAGTACTCTAATACGCACTTCGGGGACTTAGAGATTTTTTCAAGTCGTTTATACTCTTGTCCGCGCTCTGGGTACTCAGAGTACTCTAATCCGCACTCCAAAGATTTAGAGATTTTTTCAAGTTGTTTATACTCTATCCACGCTCCGGGAACTCAGAGTACTCTAATCCACACTCCAGGGACTTAGAGATTTTTTAAATCGTTTATACTCTATTCCGAACTCCGAGGACTTAGAGTACTCTAATCCGCACTCCGGGGACTTAGAGATTTTTTCAAGTCATTTATACTCTAGTCCGCGCTCCGAAAACTCATAGTACTCTAATCCGCGTTCTAGGGACTTAGAGATTTTTTCAAGTCGTTTATACACTAGTCCGTCCTTCGGGGACTCAGAGTACTCTAATCCACGCTCTTGGGACATAGAGATTTCTTTTTCTTTTTTTTTCAAAAATTGCTTTCTTTATTCACTTATAGGGATCACCAGCCAACCAACTTCACCAAGAAATCCCCCTGTTCATTTTTACTAGGTGCCTGTATAACTAGTCGATCTTTAGTTCTATATGTGTGTTTATGCACCACAGATGTTAGTATTAATTAGTTCCATCACATAACCATTATAATATGAAATAAGAGCGGTCCGTAGAAAAGTAGCTTCAAACTTTTATTTATCAAAAAGTATAAGGGCATAATGATCAAAATCAACACAAATCAAATATTGAAAACAACTATTGTTGGAATGCAAAAGAAACGATCTAGGAAAAATAGCGACATAAATGCTCGCTATTCCATGCTTTGGGAAGCGTTACACCATCAACCGTCACTAGCTTGAAAGTTCCTTCTCCAAGCCTCTGTTCGACGATGTACGACCCTTTCCATGTAAGATTCATGTGTGAAGAGACTAGAAATATTCACCTCAGGACAAGGTCACCAACTTCAAAATTTCTTGGTCGGACTTTCACATTATAGTACCGGACGACTCGATGCCGATGTGCGACCGCTCTTAAATAGGTGTAACAACCCGCATATCTATCGATTTTATATTTAAATATTTTATCGTTAGTCGGATGTTAGTCCGAAAAGCTACTTTTTGCATACGGTCAAATTAGGACTCGAGACCACCCCCATTGAGTTCAAAATGACGTTTGCGATCTTTTTGAGTGTAAACTTCAATATGTTTGGAGATAGTGAAATTTTCGTCACTTTTCCCACTTGTGACTTTGGTTGGGACTGCACCTTCTTAACTCAGCCCAACCCCCTCTTCTCTTCATCACTTCATCAAACACTTCAAGCTTCTTCAAAAATGGTGGAGGGAAAGAGAAATTAAAATTCCAAGCTCGAGATCTTTAGTGAATTCAGCATCAAACTCCGACTTCAAGGTGAAGAACATAGATTCAAGCTAGGGGTTGATTCTTGCTTTGTTCCTAAGCTCTCCAACATCAAATTCGTGGAAAAGGTGAGATTTTTGATCTCACATCTTGCCTATAATCGTCATTGGACTGTTGGGAATGATTCCTCATCACTTTAGCATGTTTGTTGCATTTGGTTTGGATTGGATTGGCGAAAAAATTCCAAATTTTAGTGATTTTGGTGAAAAAACTGCTACTAGGTCGTTCTGGCCATTTTTAGCTCGTTCGGAGTTAGGTCGCCCATCCATAGGTCGTAGGTCGCCTGCGAGTTAAAGTCTTAGGTCGCCTGCGAGTTAAAGTCTTAGGTCACCTGCGAGTTAAAGTCTTAGGTCGCCTGCGAGTTAAAGGCTTAGGTCGCCTGCGAGTTAAAGGCCTAGGTCGTTCACGAGTTAAAGGCTTTAGGTCGTTCGCGAGTTAACTCCTTAGGTCGTCCAGGCTGCTAGCTCGCGTGTTGAAAAGTCTCCACTTTCTTAGGTCGTTGCCGACCTAAAATTCCAAGGCAAACCACTAAGTCGCTCGAATTTTGTTAAGTCTTAGGTCGTTGCCGACCTAAAATCCCCAGGCAAAACGTTAGGTCGTTGCCGACCTATAATTTCCAGGCAAAACGTTAGGTCGTTGCCGACCTATAATTCCCCAGGCAAACTTTAGGTCGCTCGCACTGGCTTATCTCGTAGGTCGTCTCCGACCTAAGCTTCATTTCCATAAGTCGTTCGCGAGTCAAATGTTAGGTCGTCTCCGACCTAACGCCCTCGTCATCTTAGGTCGTAGCTCGTAAGTCGCTCGACCCTGCTAAGTCTTTAAGTCGCTCGAGTTAGGTCGGCCAGTATAGCTCGTAGGTCGTCTCCGACTTATCCTCCAGTTAAGTCGTTCGACCCTCTAGGTCGTTCGAGTTAGGTCGTTGGACCATTTACCTTAGGTCGCTTGACCTTAAGTCGTAGGTCGTCTCCGACCTATGCCCACTAAGTCGCATCCCACTTAGGTCGCAGGACTTTGTTAAGTCGTAGGTCGTCTCCGACCTTGTCCTTAGCCTTGTTAGTTCGCGTGAACTCTTAGGTCGTATGATCTACTTTTCCTTAGGTCGCTGGACCAGCTTGCCTTCGCTAAGTCGTACCGTGACGGGGCGCTGCCCCGCACCCCGCCGTGGGCGCTGCCCCCTGGACCCCCGTGACCTTATCTGACAAAGCATTTATCAGAATTTCTACTTTGATGGTTTTGGGATTGACTTCTTTGGACTTTACTCACGTCTTCGAACGTGAATTGATTTATTTCTACAATCGTTTTATGACTTGTCACTTTAAAGATATATGAAGGTTTCAATACTAATAGTAAATATCAAAACTCTTTCATCAAAGCGATTTCAACACTATTTTAAATATCAAAAGTTCATTTTCTCAAACCGATTTTCAATCTACTAGTATATACAAGCCTTTACTTCACTCGAATGAGAAATCGACTTAAACGACTTAGTAAAACGGGTGGTATGAAACGCTTGCGTTCACTTCGTCGGTTAGCTCTTGGACTTGTTCGATTGAACCCTTTTTGTGACAATTTCCTAGTGAAGATTTACAGCTTGTTCGTAAATATTTAAGTTAAGCAAGTGGTTATGGGACATGAAGCTAAACTCATATATTTACTAGCTTGGTGTGATTGACACTTCCTTATGATCATGACGATCATTTTTGTGATTTAGACTAGCGATTGAGCGATGTCTCTTTGTCTACGTGGGAGACTATACCCCGATTATGTGATGCTTCGCCATCACATTTCCTACGGTCTTCGGGCCATTCCTGTGTGAAAATTTAATGGATAGCTTCCATGAGATATCATCTCGTCATGTGTTTACGCGTAGGTGAGTTTTCATGCTCCCATTCATGTGTTAGGCCTCCCCCCCTTTATGTGTTTTCTGGATTTCTGATGATGATTTCTGGAATTTTGTGCTTCACCAATTTTCATGATTTTCATTGATATGATATCAGTTTTTGTGCATTGGTGAATTCATGTGTTATTGACTTGTTATGAATACAAGTTTAGGGTATGATACCCTATTTTATCTTTGAGAAGATTCTTGGGATATTGATTAATCTTTTGTTGATTATCATTTACATACTTATAGTAGTCTGTCGCTATGGTTATTACATGTTCATGTCATGCCTTTTACTGTATACCATATCATCTGATATTTATAGTTAGACTGATCCGTTTATTATTTTCTTATAAATAATACTCGGGTCAGACCGAGATGTTACAGGTGCTTCTGCTTGACTTCTCTTCAGGATTATTCTGACTTTTGGCTAACTACATAGATTAGTAGTTTTTGGATGTACACCTTTGAGATATAGACTCTATGTGGTGTACTTATTCTTTTGTATAGCACGTGATGCTATTCTTTTGTATTATCGTGGATCTTTCCGACCACTACTCTGATGTACACTTTCATGTGATATATATATTTATTCATATCTTCTTCCGCCTTTGTGATATGGATGTCTGTGACTGATTTATGTTATGATTATTTCTATGTTTGTTTCCGAGGATTATATATAGCCACCGTGTGATAGCTTTGTGTTTGTATCGGTATGTCGGATTTCCTCCTTAAAAGATATGCATTCTATTCTATCTGACGTATCGGTGCTCGCACAAAGAAGTTACATGGATGGTCGCTCCTCCATAGCCTTATTCTCCGCGCTAATTGACAGCACTACATCGTAGTGTTATTGGTTAGCGTGGGTATAGAGGTGGGGCGTTACAGCTTGGTATCAGAGCCAAACTTCGGAACAATGTAGAATAACTTAACAAGGATCATCGTCCTAAGTCCACCTTAGGAGTTGTGTTTCAGGATTTAGTTCGAGTCTTCGAACCGATTTATCCTGTTTTCTTTATGATTCCTTGTTTCATCATTCAAGATTGCTTGATGTTCATTAGTGAATAACCTTCTTCTTTCTCTTCTTTCTTTCTAAAGGAAGAGGATGTCAAGACCAGGCCATCCCAGAGCTGGGACATCTACTGCGGCTCCTCGAGATGGAGTTTTTATGACAACTCAACAGCTTCTTGAGTTAGTGACGAATGCCCAAGCAGCTGGAGTTAACCCGGAACCTACTCACCCAAAGTCGGGATTTGCACGGTTGTGCAGCGATTACACCAATTTGGGTGGGAAGCCCTTCAAAGGTTCCGAACCTATTATCGAGGTTCAAGCTTGGTTAAAATCATGCGATCGAATTTTCTCTCGCATGAACCTTATCGACCTGCACCGCGTTCAAGTGGCTTCCAGTATGCTCCAAGAGAGAGCATTGGATTGGTATGAACTTCTTACTTCCGAAATTAATGAAGCGGATCTCACATGGGAGCACTTCCGAGAACGCTTCGAATCGAAATTCGTACCCGAGGCTGAAAAGGTAACTTTGGCTCGGCGATTTATTGACCTTGTTCAAGGTCAGGCTTCTGTGGCGGACTACGTCGCATCATTCGAATCCCTTTCCAAATATGGGGTCGAATATATAAATACTCCACTGAAGAAGAACCAGAGGTTCGTTTATGGCTTAAACAAAAGCCTCAAGAAGCCATTACTTCTGAAGTTAGAAGTTTCTTTCGACCAAATTGTAGATATCGCTCTTCGCCTTGAAGAGGCTGATAGAGAAAGTGATGTAGAAGTAGTAGCTTCCAAACCCAGCTTTAACAACAAAAAGAGGCCCAACAAATTTAAAGGTCCTTACCCGAACAAAAAGGGTAAACAAGCAGCTCCTGCTACAAAGACTTTTTCCTCTGATGATAACAAATGCTTCAACTGTGGAGCTAAGGGCCATTATTCGAACAAGTGTCCAAAGCCCCGCTCTTGCCGCTACTGTAAAGGCATAGATCATTATATGCACCAATGCAAAAGGCTTCAACAGAAGGAGGGAAAGCTTAATGTGGCTCAAGCCCCTGGTAACACATCTCGCCATCAAGGTATGTCACATTCTGTCCTTGATGGCATTATATTATTTCATGATCAACCTATTAGAGTTCTCTTTGATACGGGTGCATCCCATTCTTTTATATCAAAAGAACTTGTCGATACTTTTTCTTTAAGTGTTACTGCTTTAATGACTTCATTAAGAATTGCGAATCCGGTTGGTGGATCCGCAACTCTTAGTTTACTTTGTAAAGACGTAGAGATTATTTTATGTGATTTTTCTTTCCTAGCCGATTTGCATGTCATGCGTTACTTAGGCTTTGGAATGATTTTGGGTATGGATTGGCTTACTCGTTATGAAGCTCATATCCTATGTCCTGAGCGGACTATTTATCTCCGTCATCCGCAATCTGTTAATCAGATTTCTATTATTCTTAACGATTCGGATTCCGTTTTAGTTGCATCATTATATTCTTTAAATCCTCGTGACGATGACAATGATGATGAGGAGGATGTCATTTCTCGTATTCGCATCGTTCGTGAATTTTCCGACATCTTTGAGCCCGTTTTAGGATTACCACCTAAACGAGCAATTGAGTTCAAAATTAATCTTTTACCTGGAGCTCAACCTATTACTCGTCCTCCTTATCGCATGTCTAATAAGGAGAATGAAGAGATGCGCAAACAACTATCCGAGTTGGAGACGAAGCAACTTATTCGCTCTAGTTCCTCGCCTTGGGGAGCTTCAGCTATTTTCGTAAGTAAGTCCGATGGTACACTTAGGCTTTGCGTCGACTACCGCAAGCTTAATGATCTTACTATTAAGAATAAATATCCATTGCCTCGGATTGATGATCTGTTTGATCAACTCACTGGTGCTAGAGTATTTTCACAATTGGACTTGGCTACCGGTTTCCATCAGCTTCGTATTGCAGAGGATAGTATTCCTTTGACTTCGTTCCGTACGCGTTATGGATCTTATGAATGGCTAGTTATGCCATTCGGTTTAACGAATGCTCCGGCTTATTTCGTTGACCTTATGAATAGGGTTTTCAAAGATTTTCTCGATCGGTTTGTTCTTATCTTTATTGATGATATTCTTGTGTTTTCTAAAACCGAGGAGGAACACGAAAAGCATCTTCGAATTGTATTGGAAACCCTTAGGAGCAATCAACTAAAAGCAAAATTTTCTAAATGCCATTTTTGGCAATCTAGTGTGAAGTTTCTCGGTCATATTATTTCCGAATCCGGAATATCAGTGGACCCTTCAAAGATTGAAGCGATTCAAAATTGGAAGAGACCGGAGAGCGTGACTGAAATCCGTAGCTTTCTCGGATTGGCAGGTTATTACCGCCGTTTTATAAAAGACTTTTCTAAGATTGCCGTACCTCTTACTGGCTTAACAAAGAAAGGTGTTAAATACATTTGGTCGGACAAATGTGAAACTTCTTTTCAGAAATTAAAAGAACTCCTTTCTGATGCTCCTATTCTTATTATTCCCGAGGGGAATCTAGACTTTGTCGTTTATACCGATGCTAGTCGCGTTGGTTTGGGTGCCGTTCTTATGCAAAAAGAACGTGTTATTGCTTATGCTTCTAGGCAATTAAAGCCGGCTGAGACTAGATATGCCACACATGATTTAGAACTCGCGGCTATCGTTTTCGCCCTTCGAATTTGGCGACATTATCTTTTGGGAGAAAAGTTTATACTTTATACTGATCATAAGTCTTTGAAATATTTATTTTCTCAAAAGGAACTTAATTTGCGTCAACAGCGTTGGCTCGAATTTCTTGCCTCTTATGACCTTGACATTCTTTATACTCCCGGGAAGGGGAATCGAGTTGCCGACGCACTTAGTCGAAAACAACAAGCGGTTGTTTCCATGATGATATCTGAATGGAACGATCTCGAACTTTTATCCACTTGTGAAATTCGAGATCGCGTTTCCGATTTGTGTTCATCTCTTGTTTTATGTAGCCTTGAGGCTCGTCCTTCTTTATTAGACCGCATTCTTGAAGCTCAACAGCTAGATCCTGAATTGGCTTTGCTTTGCCAAAATCTTAAGGATAAAACCGATATTGAAGGTTTGAAAGACTTTGATATCGATTCTCGTGGCAGCATTCGAAAATTTGGTAGATTGATCGTACCAAATATTAGTGATCTTCGTAGAGACGTTCTAGAAGATTCTCATCGTTCCAAGTATTCCATTCATCCCGGTAGCAGTAAAATGTACGCTGATATGAAGCGACTTTATTATTGGGAGGGAATGAAATCTGATATCGCTAACTTTGTTAAGTGTTGCATGACTTGCCAGCTTGTTAAGGCTGAACATCAAAGGCCCGGTGGGTTATTGCAACCATTGGAAATTCCAGTATGGAAGTGGGATCAAATTTCCATGGATTTTATAGATGGCCTTCCCCGTTCTCGTTCGGGTCATAATAGCTTATGGGTGATTGTTGATAGACTTACTAAATCCGCCCATTTTATTCCTGTTCGGTCAAACCGAACCGTTCCTCTTCTGGCCAAACTTTTTATTAAAGAAATTGTTAAACTGCATGGAGTTCCTTCTTCCATTGTTAGTGATCGGGATCCATTGTTTACTAGTGGATTCTGGAAGAGTCTTCAAAAAGCTTTGGGAACGAAGCTTAATTTTAGCACCGCTTATCACCCCCAGTCCGATGGACAAACTGAGCGTGTGAACCAAACACTTGAAGATCTTCTTCGTTCTTGTGTGCTTGATTTCGGTGGAAGTTGGGAAGATCATATTTCACTTGTTGAATTTTCCTATAATAACAGCTTCCAATCTAGTATTGGTATGGCTCCTTTCGAGGCACTCTATGGAAGGCCATGCCGATCTCCTTCTTGTTGGCTTGAGGCCGGTGAGAAACTGGTTTTAGGACCAGACTTTATTCGAGATTCCACAGAAAAGATTGAGCTTATTCGACATAGAATGAAAGAAGCCCAGAGTAGACAAAAATCCTATGCCGATAACCGAAGAAGGAAATTAGAATTTTCTGTTGGTGATCTTGTTTTTATTCGTGTTTCACCAATGAAGGGTGTTGTACGTTTCAGTCGATCGGGAAAGTTAGCGCCTCGATATATTGGGCCATTTCCTATCACCGAGCGTATTGGTTCCATGGCTTATCGCCTTTCATTACCGGCTCAGTTTTCTGCTATGCATGACGTGTTTCACGTTTCTCAATTACGGAAGTGCCTTCGGGATTCCGATTCTACTCTTGAGCCCGGTGTTGTGGAAGAGATTGAAGTTTCACCTAATTTAACTTATGAGCAGCATCCTGTTCGAATTATTGCTTCGGAGATCAAACGGCTTCGAAATAAAGATGTTCCGCTTGTTAAAGTTCAATGGTCCTCAAATCCTAAGGATTGCTCTTGGGAAACTAGAGAATTCATCGAGCGTACACATCCGGAATTACTTTCTCATGCTCTTTGAGGTAAACTTCTTAATCCCAATTTCTTTTTGTGTTAATATGCTTTTATGGTTGTTACTTTTATTTCCATCATATATATTGCGAGGACGCAATTTCTTTAAGGAGGGGAGTCTGTAACAACCCGCATATCTATCGATTTTATATTTAAATATTTTATCGTTAGTCGGATGTTAGTCCGAAAAGCTACTTTTTGCATACGGTCAAATTAGGACTCGAGACCACCCCCATTGAGTTCAAAATGACGTTTGCGATCTTTTTGAGTGTAAACTTCAATATGTTTGGAGATAGTGAAATTTTCGTCACTTTTCCCACTTGTGACTTTGGTTGGGACTGCACCTTCTTAACTCAGCCCAACCCCCTCTTCTCTTCATCACTTCATCAAACACTTCAAGCTTCTTCAAAAATGGTGGAGGGAAAGAGAAATTAAAATTCCAAGCTCGAGATCTTTAGTGAATTCAGCATCAAACTCCGACTTCAAGGTGAAGAACATAGATTCAAGCTAGGGGTTGATTCTTGCTTTGTTCTTAAGCTCTCCAACATCAAATTCGTGGAAAAGGTGAGATTTTTGATCTCACATCTTGCCTATAATCGTCATTGGACTGTTGGGAATGATTCCTCATCACTTTAGCATGTTTGTTGCATTTGGTTTGGATTGGATTGGCGAAAAAATTCCAAATTTTAGTGATTTTGGTGAAAAAACTGCTACTAGGTCGTTCTGGCCATTTTTAGCTCGTTCGGAGTTAGGTCGCCCATCCATAGGTCGTAGGTAGCCTGCGAGTTAAAGTCTTAGGTCGCCTGCGAGTTAAAGTCTTAGGTCACCTGCGAGTTAAAGTCTTAGGTCGCCTGCGAGTTAAAGGCTTAGGTCGCCTGCGAGTTAAAGGCCTAGGTCGTTCACGAGTTAAAGGCTTTAGGTCGTTCGCGAGTTAACTCCTTAGGTCGTCCAGGCTGCTAGCTCGCGTGTTGAAAATTCTCCACTTTCTTAGGTCGTTGCCGACCTAAAATTCCAAGGCAAACCACTAAGTCGCTCGAATTTTGTTAAGTCTTAGGTCGTTGCCGACCTAAAATCCCCAGGCAAAACGTTAGGTCGTTGCCGACCTATAATTTCCAGGCAAAACGTTAGGTCGTTGCCGACCTATAATTCCCCAGGCAAACTTTAGGTCGCTCGCACTGGCTTATCTCGTAGGTCGTCTCCGACCTAAGCTTCATTTCCATAAGTCGTTCGCGAGTCAAATGTTAGGTCGTCTCCGACCTAACGCCCTCGTCATCTTAGGTCGTAGCTCGTAAGTCGCTCGACCCTGCTAAGTCTTTAAGTCGCTCGAGTTAGGTCGGCCAGTATAGCTCGTAGGTCGTCTCCGACTTATCCTCCAGTTAAGTCGTTCGACCCTCTAGGTCGTTCGAGTTAGGTCGTTGGACCATTTACCTTAGGTCGCTTGACCTTAAGTCGTAGGTCGTCTCCGACCTATGCCCACTAAGTCGCATCCCACTTAGGTCGCAGGACTTTGTTAAGTCGTAGGTCGTCTCCGACCTTGTCCTTAGCCTTGTTAGTTCGCGTGAACTCTTAGGTCGTATGATCTACTTTTCCTTAGGTCGCTGGACCAGCTTGCCTTCGCTAAGTCGTACCGTGACGGGGCGCTGCCCCCTGGACCCCCGCGACCTTATCTGACAAAGCATTTATCAGAATTTCTACTTTGATGGTTTTGGGATTGACTTCTTTGGACTTTACTCACGTCTTCGAACGTGAATTGATTTATTTCTACAATCGTTTTATGACTTGTCACTTTAAAGATATATGAAGGTTTCAATACTAATAGTAAATATCAAAACTCTTTCATCAAAGCGATTTCAACACTATTTTAAATATCAAAAGTTCATTTTCTCAAACCGATTTTCAATCTACTAGTATATACAAGCCTTTACTTCACTCGAATGAGAAATCGACTTAAACGACTTAGTAAAACGGGTGGTATGAAACGCTTGCGTTCACTTCGTCGGTTAGCTCTTGGACTTGTTCGATTGAACCCTTTTTGTGACAATTTCCTAGTGAAGATTTACAGCTTGTTCGTAAATATTTAAGTTAAGCAAGTGGTTATGGGACATGAAGCTAAACTCATATATTTACTAGCTTGGTGTGATTGACACTTCCTTATGATCATGACGATCATTTTTGTGATTTAGACTAGCGATTGAGCGATGTCTCTTTGTCTACGTGGGAGACTATACCCCGATTATGTGATGCTTCGCCATCACATTTCCTACGGTCTACGGGCCATTCCTGTGTGAAAATTTAATGGATAGCTTCCATGAGATATCATCTCGTCATGTGTTTACGCGTAGGTGAGTTTTCATGCTCCCATTCATGTGTTAGGCCTCCCCCCCTTTATGTGTTTTCTGGATTTCTGATGATGATTTCTGGAAATTTGTGCTTCACCAATTTTCATGATTTTCATTGATATGATATCAGTTTTTGTGCATTGGTGAATTCATGTGTTATTGACTTGTTATGAATACAAGTTTAGGGTATGATACCCTATTTTATCTTTGAGAAGATTCTTGGGATATTGATTAATCTTTTGTTGATTATCATTTACATACTTATAGTAGTATGTCGCTATGGTTATTACATGTTCATGTCATGCCTTTTACTGTATACCATATCATCTGATATTTATAGTTAGACTGATCCGTTTATTATTTTCTTATAAATAATACTCGGGTCAGACCGAGATGTTACAGGTGCTTCTGCTTGACTTCTCTTCAGGATTATTCTGACTTTTGGCTAACTACCTAGATTAGTAGTTTTTGGATGTACACCTTTGAGATATAGACTCTATGTGGTGTACTTATTCTTTTGTATAGCACGTGATGCTATTCTTTTGTATTATCGTGGATCTTTCCGACCACTACTCTGATGTACACTTTCATGTGATATATATATTTATTCATATCTT
This sequence comes from Allium fistulosum, assembly GCA_030737815.1. Lineage (NCBI taxonomy): Eukaryota > Viridiplantae > Streptophyta > Magnoliopsida > Asparagales > Amaryllidaceae > Allium > Allium fistulosum. The sequence continues at coordinate 184,905,175 of CM060902.1, read as the reverse complement.
CTTCCGCCTTTGTGATATGGATGTCTGTGACTGATTTATGTTATGATTATTTCTATGTTTGTTTCCGAGGATTATATATAGCCACCGTGTGATAGCTTTGTGTTTGTATCGGTATGTCGGATTTCCTCCTTAAAAGATATGCATTCTATTCTATCTGACGTATCGGTGCTCGCACAAAGAAGTTACATGGATGGTCGCTCCTCCACAGCCTTATTCTCCGCGCTAATTGACAGCACTACATCGTAGTGTTATTGGTTAGCGTGGGTATAGAGGTGGGGCGTTACAATAGGCCTACTCACGCATCTCGTTAATAAAATTTAACGACTCCAATAAGAGGTCTTGATTTGTTCTGAGATTGTAGTAAGTCACTCGAAGGGAAGGGACATTGAGTTCCATGGGAATAACCGCTTCGGTTCCATAAGCCTGGGCGAATGGAGTGTGGGCAGTTCCAGACTTATGGGTAGTCTTGTAGGCCCAAAGCGCCGTAGAAAGTTCATCCACCCACTTGCCTTTAGCTTTTTCCAAATGCTTTTTCAAGATGGACTTTATGATCTGGTTCACAGCTTCAACCTGTCCATTCGCTTGAGGGTGAGCAACTGCCGCAAATCTTTTCTCAATATGATACCTTCGACATAACTCTTTGAAATCAGTAATGTAATTTGAGTTCCGTTATCGGTTACAATAGTCCGTGGAAGACCGAAATGGCATATAATATTTCGGACAACAAAGTTGATGACTTTCTTGGTTATGATCGTAGCTAATAGCTCTACTTTAGCCCACTTTGTGAAGTAATCAACTACGACAATCTCATATTTCGCGCCACCTTTGGAAATTAGCAATGAGCCGACGGTATCAATTCCTCATACTGCAAACGACCATGGACTAACCATTTGCCTGACTTCTGTCGGCAGTGCTCTTTGGACTTTTGCATATTTATGGCATTTGTCACATTGTCTCACATAATCCGCGGCATCCCGATTCACGGTTGGCAAGTAGTACCCATAACAAAGTATCTTTTTAGCTAACATCTGCCCCCCAGTATGGTCGCCACACTCTCCTTCGTGGACCTCTTTTAGGACCTGTTTTATCTCATCATGAGCAATACACCTGAGTGAGGAACAGAGAATCCTCTTCGATACACAATCCCGTTTTGTACAATATACCGTGAATTTTTACGAAGGACTTGTCGCCTTTCATTCCTCTTCTTAGGCAAAACTCCACGCAATAAGAACTCTTTAACTAGGGACATCCGTAACTCCTTTTTGGGTTCCGTCTCCGGTACATGATCAACTTCCAACGCATTTATACTTGAGGTATGTAGGGTCTCGACCGGAGCCAAGCTCATCTGTTGAGCATCACCAATGCTTGCGAGCTTTGCCTATGAATCGGCTTCACTTTTCTGCTCACGTGGAATATGTGAAATGTCATAGTATTCGTTGTCTACCAACAACTCTTGAACTTGGGAAAGGTATGGGGAAAGTCGTGGTCCCTTCGCCTGGTAATCCCTCAGACTTGGTACACCACAAGCTGCGAGTCACAAAAGATCTCGATCGACTTTATCCCGAGTTCTTTAGCAATTTTTAGTCCTACAACCAATGCCTCATATTCTGCTTCATCTTTCATAGTAGGGAAATCATGCTCCAAAGCTTAACAGATCGATCGATTCTCAGGGGTTACAAGAACGATGCCGGCTCCAGAACAATGATCATTAGAGGCTCTATCGGTATATAATTTCCATTGTACAGTATGAACTACATTGCTCTCAATTGGCTCATCCTGTATGGTGAATTCTGCTATAAAATCCACCAACACCTATCGCTAGATTGCTCTTCGAGGAAGGTAGGTGATGTCAAATAGTTGAGTTCGATGTTCCATTTAGGCAACCTTCCCGACCTTTAAGGCAGTTGTAGGACCTGCCGCAAAGGCTGATCAGTATTAATGTTGATTGGGTGTGCCTGGAAGTACGGGCTTAGCTTCCGTGACGCAATCACTAAGCTACACGCCAACTTTTCTATCTTTAGGTAATTTCTCTCCGCCTCCGATAACCATTTACTAACATAATACACCGGTCTCTGAATCCTGTCCTCTTCACGAATCAAAACAGCGATTATGGCATGTGGCGATATGGCTAGGTAAACATACAATTCCTTGTGGTTTATGGGCTTTGACAAAACAGGGGGTCTCTTAAGATGATTCACCAAAGCTCAAAACGCGACTTCACTGTCTTGCATTTAACGGTTGCCTTGGAGACAAACCGACTCAATGTAGCGACCTTCCCGTTCAGGCATTGTACCATCTTAATAGTTCTAGCTACTTGTATATCCCGAATGGCTTGAATATTCTCTAGATTCGCTTCAATTCCTCGTGCGTTGATAATGAAGCCCAAGAACTTCCTTGAGGCAACACCAAATGAGCACTTCAAAGGGTTAATTTTCATGTTATAAACACAAAGGACATTGAACATCTCTGATAGGTCCCGAATGTGGTCGTCTGATTGCCATGATTTCATGAGCATATCATCAACAAAGATCTCCATTGTGCTACCAGTCTAATCTTTGAACATGCGATTAACCAAACGCCGATAGGTAGGTCTTGCGTTCTTTAACCCAAATGGCATTACTACATAAAAGTACAGCCCAACATCTATGACAAAACTGGTATGCTCCTGATCTGGGATATGCATCGGGATCTGGTTGTACCCCAAGTATACATCCAGAAACGACAACAGCTCATGTCCCGCAGTCGAGTCAACCAGCTGATCAATTCTATGTAAGGGTATACTATCCTTAGTGCATGTCTTGTTCAGGTCTGAATAGTCAACACATGTCCTCCATTTCCCATTCGCCTTCTTTACTAATACATGGTTAGATATCCATTCAGGGTAGAAGGCATCATGAATAAAGCCGTTGGCTTTAAGTTTAACCACTTCCTCCTTAAGGGCCATGGACCTCTCCGGATCCATACTCGTCTCTTCTGCTTCACAGGGACATATTTCGGATTGATATTAAGTGTGTGGCTCATAATAGTAGGCGAGATCCTACACATGTCCAAATGAGTCCAAGCGAATACATCAAGATTGGCTCAGAGAAAATCAGCGAGTTCTCTCATCATTGATGGGCTGTGTTGTGATATGATTTTCAACACTCATGACGGGTCATCGTGGATGACTGAGACATTGATCGTCAGTTCAGCCGATGCTGCCTTGGCCTTCTTAAGTTCCTCCTCATCATCTCTCGGATCTATATGTCTATACAAACGATTATTGCGCCCAAGCTAACGTTCAGGTGCTATTTATCAATCTTCAGCAACTTGGATGCGGATAGATTTTCCACACCCTTTCCCTTTTCTTTCCGCTGGGCTTCTCCCAACTCAGCTACATAACAAGCATGGCCAGTCGCTTGTTTACCACGCACAACGCCAACCTTATTATCTATAGGAAATTTCTAAGTCAAGCACCACGGGGCAAGAGCTGACCTAACCTCATCCAAGGCCAGACGACCTAGAAAAACATTATATGTCGAATCAATATCCAAAATAATGAATGGTAGGATTCGCAACCTCCTACGTTCACCATCTCCCAACTTAACAGGTAATTCAACAAAACCTATTGCTTCAGTAGCTACACTGTTGAAACCGTGTATACGGGCTCTTGATGGTTTCAAATCCTTAACCTCCATTCTCATTTGGTCATAAGCTTTCTTAATAATGATGTTCATAGAACTTCCACAATCAATCAATATCCTTCTCAGCAGCACAAGTCCAATATTGGCAGAGATAACCATCAGATCAATAGTAGAGGCCTCCACTCTATCGGCATCTCTACTTCTGAACACTATATAACGCTGCTACTTTGCCGGAGTTCCATCCTCCATGTTCGAACAACATTCAAAGTCTACATGTCTTATTGAACTATCATAACACTCCATTTCCTACCAACTTTTTCTCGTAGGATGTAGTCCACCAACTATTGTGTTTATTACCAACCTTCCGCTGGCCTGAGCAGTCTCCTCGGGTCGCCATGGAGCTTGTCCTCGATTGGGATTAGACTTTCCTTATCTGGCATCCTGCGGATCCTCGACAAACTACTACAACTTTTTTTAGGGAATTAACTTCTCAATGGCAACATGAATGTGCCTACCCTCATCAGTGTTGTGCCAGTAAGACTCATGAAATCGACAATACTTCCAGCTTTGCATCTGTTCTTCAGTCGATTCCTTTGGGCGCGGCTTCCTATGCTGGAAAGTGTTACAAGTGGATAGGTAGATGTTCACTAAAGAGGCATTCAAGGTCATATAGTTAATATATATAGGGATCCGTGGCTTCCACTTTCCTGACTCCCTCTTCCGATTAGAATTTCCTTCTCCACCCCTTCTCCACTGACCTAACTTGTTTTGGACATTGACCTGAACCTTTCCAGAGTTCTCTCTAGATTGCTTTACTGCAATGTTGCCTTGTACCGCTTTACCATTTGGTCCTACAACAGTACTCCCTCTGGACAATCTGGCCTCCTCCTTTCTCATGAACTGGTGTGCCTTTGCGTAGAAACGTTCCAGCATAGCCGGTGATTTTCCAGATTTCCAATCACCAAATTTAGATTCGGGGTCAACCCCCTTTGTCTCAACCATAACTATTGCGTGGTCATTTGGATTACGAACCTCAGTAGCAGCAATGTGAAACCTCTGTAAATAATCTTTCAATGATTCACCCGGGGCCTGGATTACATTGGATAGCGACATCACATCTTTGGTGTGAGTAGCGTGAATCCATAACTGCTCCACGAATCTTGTAGCTAGCTCATCAAATCTCGAGGTTGACTATGGAGGTAACCTTGTGAACCACATTGTAGCAATCCCAAACAGAGTGATAGGGAAGCATCTACATTTGGTTACATTTTTTGCTTTAGTCGAGTCCATCAACCATTCATACATCATGATGTGCTGTCAGTGGTCAGTCTTTCCTTCGTAAGCTGGCATCATGGGCATGCTAAACCTCTGAGGGTATTCAGTTTGTAAAATGTTATCGGTGAATGGAGTATGACTCCTAGAGACTCCCCAATCATCGTTAGTCAAGCCCTGGTCTTCCCTTATCAGCTGCGTGACCATTGTGGATAAGTCCGGAGTCTGGAAAGGGGGTTCCATGTCGGGTTCCATCCTTTGTATATGTTTTGGCCGGTGTCTCCGGGGCATCTCATGCCCTCTTAGCCTATTATACTCCAGACGCTTGTCCTGAGGATTTACTTCATTATCATTCTGGGGAGGTAATTGATCGACATTCAAGTGTACTCCTACGCCAAAGTTCATGGTTCCAGGGTGAGTATGACCACCCAAGAGTAGTTGACGAGCCATCCTCATGGTTGAGGGACCGGTACCAACCCCTAAGGAGGGTTTGGTACCGACCTGATTCCATTGCCCATGGTGGTCTGCCCTTTGTGGCTCCATTGCTCCAGCTCATGTTGTTACAATTCTACGACACCTTCTCCTGTGGTGTCCATCTAATGAATTTGAGCTGTCAAACTCCGAGTATGAAGTCGGACTTCCTTTGATATTTTGAAGCTGATGTTGAGAAATCTGGTTCATCGGATTGGGATTTATTTGGATTTGCTCGTTTAGCTATCTCCTGCTTTCCATTAGCTCCCTCATTGGGCCATTGAATTTGGCCTTGGCAACGGAATCAGCAGGATTCTGGGCTGCCATGGGTTCCACATTCGCATTAGCTGGAAAGTTGCTCGGCCCTCCTTGTTGGATACTAGTAGTTTCGTTGGCATTGATGTTGTGGGAGGTAGATCTGGCACGCCTTACCATCTTGGAGTCTTTTGCTTAGATCTTGAGAGATCTAAATAGCATCTGCAAACTTTTGAGAATGAAGGTGGATCTCCTTTAGGGTATTTCTTCAATCCAGTAGCAACAAAGACTATCCTAATAGCCTGAGAATCGAGTTTCTCAGTGAATGCACCAAAATTGGTCACTAACACCCAAGAGTAGATTTAAGTAGTGAAATAAATGAAGAAGTTAAATGGAAAAAGAGTAGTAACACTATATGCTGCAAGAAAAATAGTAAAAAGTGAATGCAACAAGATTTATAGTTGTTCGACGTTCATTGCGTACGTCCACTTTGAATCTTTCTTTATTGCTTTATCAACTACTTGATTACAGTTACAATTCGTGATGAATAACTCAAGAACAGATAGAGAAAGAAATACTGAGTATAGAAAATGGTAGAGTATTCCCTTAGTTGCCGGCCAGATCCCCTAGAATGGCCTACTGCCCATGTATTTATAGATGGAGGTAGCCTGACATCTCAAAGCTTGAACTCCCTCTTGGTCACTTAGGCCCATTACATGGATAACTCAGCCCAAACATGTTATGCTAGTAATGCCGACATAAAAGTGCCGACCTGAGAATGCCAATCCTATAATGCCGATCACTCCAAGCATGTTGATCGCTCTAGATATGCAAATCGCTCCAAGTATGCCGATCCCTCCAAATACGCCGATCGCTCCAAGTATGCCGACACAAAGTCATTCACGTCTAATGCCATTTCGAATGCTACTATATGTTGTGCCGAACCAGTCTACCACATGGAATGCTGACCCAAACACATCCTTCTTATTATGCCGACCTTAGATCTAACGTATGAAATTCCAAACCAATGGAGCCCACCTAATTTGCTAAGCTTCATCTTACGCTATGCTTCTGCCGACCCTTTTATGCTACACCAACCCCAAGGATACCACATATTTCTAAACTCATCAACTACGAAAGCCGACCCCTACTAATCAATGTAATCATTGTAATCTTGACATCTATTTTATCCAATTGTCAACTTTATTAACCAAGGGCTAGACACAGCCACTTGGAAACCATACTCCTGTGAATCAGACGTCATCCCATGGCCATTCTTTCATCAATAGTCGATACTGTTCTCTGTAATTACTTTTGTGTAGCTGGGCCAAGGCACTATGTAACAAAATTTATTTTGGAAAATAAATTAAGAATTTGGTTCTGAAATTTTAATATGTTAGACGACATGATTAGAGTAAATTTCTGTAATTTTTGGGGATTTTCACCAAGTGATTTAGTATGGAAAATAAATTATTTCAAAAGGAGGTCCTAAATGATTTAATTATTTTTATAAGAGGAAGGGATTATTTTTTAAAAGATAACTTGATTTTAGATCTGAGATAATGCGGCCAATATTATCCAAATTATTTAAAAGTGTGTGAAAGCCAATCAAATTTTACAAGTATGCAAGTTTGTTACAAAAAGTTTACTTATTTTGGCAAAATCCGCTTTTTCCCAGAAAAGGTGGTTCCACCTTCTTTGGAAAACCTTTTAACTCATACCTCTTGACCAAGACCTTTCGACTTCATTAACCAACAAGGTTGAAAGCAACGCACATGATATCATTCAGATGGTATGTAGTGAATTGGACTAAGTCGAAAGGTATGGTGTCGAAGGATTGCATTCAAAGGGTTGCTTTCGAAGGAGATGGTCCCTTAGTTTAATTTTGATTTGAAAAAGAAATATCACTTGCCTATTTTCTAAAGACCTTTCGACAAGCTCTAAAGGATTAGTTTCAAAAGGTTTTATAAAAGACCTTTCGATAATGTCGAAAGGTTTGGTTACAAAAGGTTTTTTTATATGACCTTTAGACAAGGTCGAAAGGTTAGGCTTTGTGTGGTTGTTTCAAAGAGGATTTTGAAAGAAGCTGCCACCTTTATTTTGGTTCAAAGCCTTCGAAGGGTTGAAAGCAGGAGCTTTCGACTTTGTCGAAAGGTTTAATGGTTTCTGTAAAAAAAGCCGATTCCCAAACCTTCCAAATGGGTCGAAAGTTGAAGCTTTCGACCTAGTCAAAATGTTTAATTGTCTACTCCAATGTTTTTTAAAGAAGAGAGTGGTTTAGAAAACTTTCACCTATGACCCAAATTAATGTTTTAAGTATAAATCCAATGTTTACAAAAGTTTTACTTCCTAATTTTTTCGAAAGGTACATTTTCGAAAGGTTTACTTTTCAATGGTTACGAAAGGTTCTGCTCTTATATATAGTAATGCTTTATCAAGGTCAAAAGGTTTCGAAGGAAGTGTTCAAAGATTAAATATGCTGGAGCCTATTGTTTTTAAAGCAGACGATTAAACCTTTTGAAGAGGTTGAAAGTGTAACCTTTTGACGTTGTCGAAAGGTTTGAAAACCCATACTCTAATTTTTAAATGAAATACCCACGACTTATACAAAGGAGTTTGTAATGGCTTTAAGTATGAAATTTTGAAGAAGTATTTCCTTGATAAAAATTTAAGTTGAAGGTGTTAAATATGTTTTATGAAATATATTTTAAGGACCCTAAACCCACGACAATGGTATTGTTAAAAATTGGTGTTTTGCTTCTTCATATAGGAATATATTCACATGATAACCCATAACTGTATTTTAGGGAAAAGAGGGTAGATGAACAAGATAGGGTAACTCATTAAGGAATATATGTTGCTTAAACTCTTGAATGAGTAGAGTTGCATCCAAGGAGTCAGGGAGACCCAATAATATAAGATGCCTAAACTCTATAGTTATTGAGTAAACTAAAAGGTTCATAGTAAACCTATGAAAACTATGATAAAGTAGTTATTGGAATAAACAAAAAGGTTCATAGTAAACCCATGAAAACTATGTATTACGGATAGTTGGCAGGGGCTAATTGGTTTGCAGTGAACCCATAAAAACTATATCCGGATTAAGAATTGACATCGGTCAATAGGTTTCTAGTAAACCAATGAAAATTAGGACAAGAAAGTGGTTAATGAAAGTATCAGTAGGTTCCTAGTCAAACCATGTAAACTAGGATGTGAAGTGAGTTACTAGATAAAATCCATAGGTTCCTAGTCAACCCAAGAAAACTAGGGAAAGGTGATTAGTTATTGGAAAGACCAATAGGTTCAGAGGAACACATGAATTAATTAATTTAACTGGCAGGAGCCTATAGGTTCTTAATGATCACATGAACCATGAATAGGATAGGGGGTTCTTTAATAATATAAAGGTTATTAGTAAACCAATGAAAACTAAAAGGTTAATACTGACCCTAGAAACTAAATTATGATCGGGTGTCAGATTAAATTGGGGATGGGAAATCCTAATTATTTTCAAGTGTGCATATCATTATAATATTGTGAAAATGTATTTTTTAACCATTGTGGATGCAGGAGCATAGTGTATGGCTTTATAAAGGTTTTAGGATGCTAGTGATGGGAAAATCCATTCCGCTAAGCAGCGTGGTCTCCTTAGATATCTAAAACGATTGAGATGATAGGCTACTATTCATACCAGGCTTTATATCTGACTCGAAGTTTCTTTTTTCCCATTAAACTCTCGGTTGCTCAATTAAGTTTGAGTAGTTTGGCAGTTAAGGTTCTCAAGTTCTCTTCTTTAACGAATAAAGCTTTCAAAGGCATGCAGGAGGAAGATAGTTATTTAGAGTTTTCTTTATCCACTATATATTTGTTGTAAAAGCAGATTTATTAGCCTTACTATATACCCTGATCAACCAAGAGGGCATATTCATATGTTGCTCTTGGCGTAATTGCAATAATTATATTTTGCTGAACGTGGTTAATGTATTTTGGGAATATGTATGAACATGAAATGTTTTAATCTGAATGTGGAATTATGTTTTTGAATTGTCAAGATTTTCCATATTTCGGTGATCTATGTATCAATATATCTAGCACCGTCGTATTTTGTAGCCGAAGATTAATAACTATGGATGACTGCAGCATCCATAGCCATTAGTTTTAGGCCTCTAAGTAGGGGGATGTTATATGTTCGGTGCTCTTGGTTAGCTCATCTTAGTGGTAGGAACCAAGGACTTATCCGACCTCCCTCCAAGAGGCGCCCTGCCTTAGCCCATTTGCGGCATGGATAAGGGCTTGTTCGGTGCTCTACCCTGGCCATCTTATGGCACAGATTGAGGTTTATTCCAACCTCCCTCTAGAAGGTGTCTTAACCTAGCCATAGCGTGGCGCGGATAAGGGCTTGTTCAGTGCTCTACCCTGGCCATTGTAACAACCTGAAAATTAAGCTATAATAATTAATTAATTAATTAATTAAATAATAAAATAACTTTGTGAAATTATCAAAATTAAGCAACGGGAGTTGCACCATTGTGTCTGTGGAAATTTTCTAGTCAATTTCCATACATAGAACGTCAGAATCTGAGCTAGAACGAAGAAGAAATGAATTAAACAAGAAATTAGAAGAGTGTGTGTGTGTGTAGCTAGGTCGACACCTAATTCGACCGACCCACTGCCTAGGTCAACCGGCATGTCGACCTAGCAAGGGGGCGGTCGACACCTAGGTCAACTCACCTTGTTAAATGAATGAAGAATTTAATTCTTTGTTCCTGTACGCTTCGAACACATCATTTTGTGTTATTTCCTCTCATCCGGTGCATCCATGCTTCCATCCAACGACACCTATCTAGCCTATGACTTGGTTGCTCCAAATTCAATCTCTAAATACAACGGTCTGAGATCCACAAGCGCTACTTTAAATAAGACCCTAGGCCTAGCTATTTTTCTCATTTAGGATTTTCTCCATTTGTATTCACCTTCTTAGGCAGGACCTAAAAGGAATAATTTTCCAAGGAGAAAATCATTTTAAATTAAAATATTTAATACCCTCATGTGGATCCGGGAAAACCAAGGGAAGTGCAAGGACCACATGTGAGTGATTGTAATTATTTTAGATTTTTAAGTAATTTAAAATAATAGGGTTTCCAATAGTTGTAGTTTTTCTACAATTTTGGAATAACCTTTTTACCAGTTTATTTTCAGTTTTAGATTTATTTTTCAGTCTATTCCCTTTTAGCTATTGTTCTCAGTTATTTGTAGTTATTTACTGTTTGTTATAGCTTTTTCATTTATTTACAGTTATTTATAGGATTTACAATTATTTACTATTGTTTATGTTTTATTTACATCTTTTCTATGTTTTGGATTTCTTTTGTAATTGTCAATTTCTTTCTATTTTTCATCTTTACACAAATGGAATAGAATAGATTTAAAACGCGAATATGGACTAAATAATAAGAACTTTGAAATTATAGAAAATAAGATGTAAATTTAGAAGAATGTAATAAATTGGACTTGGACTGAATTTAAGTTATTTGCAAGCCTAATTATGATATATAATTATAACTAAAAAGAGTAAAAGGAGAAAGTAGCTTATTTTATGCTTAGACCTTGAGTTAAGTTAATAAGCACAATTATAACGTAGGTTATAATTAGAAACAGAATAGAAAAAGGCTTATTTTGAGAGTTAGATTAAATTAATAAGCAAAGATAGCAAGGATAACAGTAGAGGCCTATTTAAACAATTTATACTAAGTAAATAAGCAAAGATAAAAGTGGGACCAATACCAATAGCATTCCCTTATTTTCGATGGACAAAGGTGGTCTTACAATAGCCGAAGTGAGCCAAGGGCAAGCTTATGCTGGCGGAGTGGTAAATAAGTGGTAAATAAATAGAAGTTCAAATCATGGGGATTTGGAAAAGGGGCGCAAATAGATTTTTTTTGGCAGGGACCAGTACCAACAGCATTCCCTTATTTTCGATGGACACAAAGTGGTCTCACAATAGCCGAAGTGAGACAAAAGGCATGCTTATGCTAGAGCAATGGTAAATAAAAGGTCTAATAGGTGGAGCAACAGGTAACGTGGGCATAGGGGTTGTCACACGTGCGGCCTCCAATGATGGCTCATAAACCGTTATGAGTTCCAAGCACTTAGTAGGTGTCTTCCATAGATATTAGTGTCTTCTATGTAGGGGCCTATAGGGTCTGGTCTACAATCTTCTGTGTAGAGAGCTATAGGGGCCGGTCCACAGTAGATACATTAGTCAGAGGCCGATCAAAGGGTAGAATTTGCATTTCAGCCTAATTAAAGTAGGATTGGTAATTCAGCCTAATCAAAGAAGTTATCTAAGAAAAATGCAAACAATCAAGATATTCCAATCGTATTAATCTAAGCAATAGTTAAACCGTATTTTATTCCAACTTTACCTTCCCTTCTATTTCTATATTTCCTTTTATAATAGAACTATTGCAAAGTCTATTATCTTTACCTTGCTTAAGAATACTAGTAATTACTATCATTCACCAGACTTTTAATCTGACCTACTCCTATATTTTCCCCTTTTCCCCCATAGGCCAACAATGGTAAGGACGGTAGATTACAAACACTTGGAGACTTTAGTGGCAGAGATTTTCTCATGTATTCCTTTTCTTCATTTTCAGTTTTAGCTTATTTGATGTGCTGGTACTTTTTGAGGGATAGTTTTATACTCTGATTTTTATGAAACTGAGGTTATGATTTTTATAAGACTTGTATTAGCATTTTGAGACATCCTATGCATTTGGTTTATAACTCTATCTTATGAAGTAGATACATTGTTTTAATTATTTCCACTATTTTTATCTATTTTGTCTTGTGAATCTTATTGTTTGTAAGTTTTATCATACCTACAATGCACCACATCTTTTAGTGTGTCCTTCTGAGTATACTAAGGGTGTGGGGTATTTCATTTGGTATCAAAGCCTAAGGTTATAGGATTCTTAAAAATTTGTTTTAAGATTAAACTACTTTTCAAAATAACTTGTTATAAAAGTATTTTTAGAAAGGAACTGTTAAAAATATTTTTCAAGTATAAAAGAGTTTTTATAAAAACCCCCTTAAAAATCCAGTTCAATCTTCCTTCGATTCTTTCCTAAATTCTCTTTTCTTTGCGTAGAATGGCGGATGCCCCTAATCTTCCCGAGGGTATTCCACTCCCAGGCTGGTTTCGTAGATATCTACAAGCCACAACTCTAGAGATGCACGGTCAAGTGCCCAATCCAGCACCAGCGTGTGGGAATCCTATCAACCTACCTATAGCAGTGACTTTCTCTAAGCTTTGTAAGGATTTTGCGAACTTCGGAGGGAAGACTTTTTCTAGTACGGAGACTCTTGTGGAGGCGTGGGCTTGGATAAGAAACACATAGAAGATATTTGGGATATTGGGATAGGAGGAACAGCAGTGGGCTCAACAAGCATCTTGGCAGTGAAAGGGGAGGCTTCTTATTGGTGGGAAGTTGTCTAGTTGGAAGAAAGAGACGTTTGTTGGAATGGGTTCCGAGAGAGATTTGAGGGAAATTTTTTTCTCTCAAGCAGAAGAGAGTGTTTAGTTGGAGCGGTTTATTAGCTTGTAGCAAGGAAGTTTTTCTATGAAGGAGTATATCAACCAATTTAATGAGTTGTCGCGGTTTGGATTGAAGTTAGCGAATACACCGTACAAGAAGGCTATGAAGTTCACGAATGGATTGAATCAGCTACTTCAAGGGTCGTTGTTGACTCACGTAACGATGGGAGCTACCTATGAATCACTTGTGGAGATGGTGCTTATGTCTGATGCAGCTAAGGAGGGGGATTCTAAAGAAGTTGTTAAGTCAGAAGGTCCTAAGAAGAAATGGTGGAAGAACAATAAAGAGAAGAAGAAATGTAAAGGCACTTAGAAGCAAATCGAGAATGGAGTGAAGTGCCATAATTGTGTGATTGTTGGATATATCTCCAAGGGCTGTCGGAAGGTGAAGATGAAGGGAAAGTGCTATAATTTTGGGCAACCCGATCACATGAGCAGGACTTGTCCCCAGAAGACGGGGCAGAGAGTGGGTGCACCAGTAGCGCAGATTCATGCATTGGATGCAGCACCTTCCAGCAGCAGACCCTATAGTGGTAGGAAAGTCGCCATGGATGGTTTGATTTATATTTCTAATTTTCCCATTGAGACATTTTTCGATTCTGGAGCCTCACACTCTTTCCTAGTTCCTTGTTTGATTGTTTGCACTTAGATATCTCTTTACTAGTAGACCCCATATTTGTTTCAAACCCAATAGGAGGATCGGCATATTTATCCATGATTTGCAGGGGTTTGAAAATTTTTATAAGCATAGAGTTTGACTGTGACACCTATGTATTGGGGTTTTTGGGTATTGGAAGATTTTGGGAATGGATTGGGTATCCACATATGAAGCTATATTAGATTGCAAGAGGAGAGTCATTAGACTAGAGACATACAACGGTAGGACTCTCGAGGTTTCTTGCGACCCACAAGGGTCGGTCATGTTGAGCTTCCTTTATTCCCTCGATTCATCATCAGTAGAGTTAGATTCAGTTCCTGTCGTTAGAGATTTTCCGGATGTCATTAAGGAGGTTAGGTGACTACCCCCTAAGAGAGAGATCGACTTCAGGATTTATTTGACTGATAATGCTAAGCCAGTAGCATTACCAGTGAGGAATATGGCACATAGAGAGAGTTGAATAAGCTCACAAAGAAGAACCGTTATCAACTTCCCAGGATATATGATCTTTTTGGTCAGTTAGTTGGCTCTTCAGTATTTTATCAGCATGATTTAGCCACTAGAATTCATCAACTTAGAGTTATGGATGAATAAGGCAACGTTTAGGACACTCGAAAGATTCTTTCAATGGTTGGTTGTGCCATTTGTACTAACCAACACCCCAACTTATTTTGTAGATTTGTGAGCCATGTCTTCGGAAATGTCCTAAGTAAGTTCATTGTAGTATTCGTGGAAGACATTTTGGTGTTTTCCAAGAGTATAGAGGAGCATGCTATTTATTAGAGATTTTGCCAAGATTTCTGGACCACTAACTCACCTCACTAAGAAGAACGAAGCATTCGTGTGGGACGTGGATTGTGAGGATTCCTTCATGAAGTTTAAGAGAGCTCTTACTAGTGCACCAGTGTTAGTTTTACTCGATGGAGCTAAGCCTTTTAAAGTATACACTGATGTATGTGGGATGGGTCTAGGAACGGTGTTAATGCAAAAGTGAAGGGTAGTATGTTATGGAAGTAGGCAGTTGAGGATGCATGAGAAGAACTACCCTACCCATGATTTGGAGTTGGCTGCTATAGTTTTTGCTCTCAAGTCTTGGAGGCATTACTTGCTTGAAGAGAGGTTCGAGCTTTTCACTGACCATAAGTCATTGAAGAACCTATTCTCACAGAAGGATTTGAACTTGAGGCTGCATCGATGGATGGAGTTTTTGGCATCGTACGACTTTGAGATAGCTTATACCCCTGGAAAGGGAAATGTGGTTGCGGATGCGTTGAGTAGAAAGAAAGCAACCCTTAGTCCTTTGTTCGTGTAGTGGAGGAGCCTAGAGTTTATTTCCACTTTTGATTTTAAGCCCTCAACGGACATTACCCCTAGATTTATAGTAGCGCTTGAGGTAAGGCCTACCCTTATAGATCAGATTGGCTCGAGGCAGCGAGAGGATTCCGAGCTTATGGATATTATTGATAGGATTAGCCAAGGAGAGGTCTCTAGACATCTCCAATGTTATTCCACTGATGGCAAAGGGTAGCTTAGGAGAGATGGAAGGCTTTGTGTTCCTCGCATTGGTGATTTTTTGAGGGTGGTTCTAGAGGAAGCACACCATTCTCGTATGACTATTCATCCGGGTGGTGATAAGATGTATAGGGACATGAAGAGGATTTTTTATTGGAGTGGCATGAAGAAGGATGTATAGCGGAGTTTGTAGCTAAGTGTCTTATGTGCCAAAGGGTTAAGGCGGAGCAGCAGAAGCCCAGTGGACTACTTCAACCATTGGATATACCCGAATGGAAGTGGGACAGCATGTCGATGGACTTCATATATGGTTTACCACGATCTAAGAAGGGGAATACTAACATTTGGGTGATTGTAGATCGTCTGACTAAGACTACCCACTTCATTTCGGTTAAGAGTAAGAGGACGACATCTTATTTGACATCCTTATATGTTATCGAGGTAGTCCGACTTCATGGAGTTCCCTCTAGCATAGTGAGCGATAGAGACCCTATTTTTACTATCAAGTTTTGGAGAAGCTTGCAAGAGACATTAGAGATGCAACTTAGATTGAGTACGGCCTATCACCCTCAGACGGATGGCCAAACGGAGAGAGTTAATAGAGTGATTGAGAATTTGTTGTGGATGTGCAATCTAGACTTTGGAGGAACTTAAGTGGAGCATCTTCCTTTGGTGGAGTTCGCATATAATAACAGTTTCCAAGCTAGCATTGTGATGACACCATTTGAAGCTTTATATGGGGGACCTTGCAAATCACCCTCATGTTCGGTAGAGTCTACGGAGATGTTGCTACTTGGTCCTGACATGGTTAGGGAAACCTCAAAGAAGGTGGATTTGATTCGAAGGAGGATGAAGACAGCCCAAGATAGGAAGTTATGCAGACAAGCGGAGGAGAGACATTGAGTTTGAGGTTGGAGACTTAGTTTTTATTAAGGTACCCTCGCAAAGGAAGGCAGTAAGGTTTGGATCGAGTGGGAAGTTAGCCCCCAAATTTGTATGACCATTTCCCATCATAAAGAGAGTAAGGAAGAGGACGTATCGAGTGAAGCTCCCAGAGAGGCTCATAGGAGTGCACGACGTTTTCCATGTTTCGCCCTTGAGAACATGCTTACATGACTCGGTGGAGGTTGTGGAGCCTAGTCAGTTGGAGGAATTGGAAGTAGAAAATGAAGCATCAGTTTGTTGTATTCCTACGAAGATCATTGGACGGGACACCAAGAGACCTCGGAATAAAGAAGTTATGTTAGTAAATGTGCAGTGGGGAGATGACATTACAGACGCTACGTGGGAGCCTGAAGAGAAGATTCGGACTTCCTATCCTCATCTTTTCAATAGTCAGTTTTAGAATTTCGTATTTCCATCTTTAGTTTTGAATAGGTTCTTTCCTTTACTATCCTTTGGGAGGGTAGAACTTAGGATTTAACCTATGATGGTTAGGATTTAATGTAAACATGTTATTAGAACATGTTATGTATGATGGATGCTAGTGGTTGCAAGTGTTTGCAAGTGGATGCTAACGGATGCATATACTAACATTAGCCACTTTTATCTCTTAGGGATCGGCCTAACTAGGACACTAGAGCATATGCATATGGATGTGTGCGCATTTGCATTTTTATTTTATTTTCCATGGTTGCTGTAAATTGATAATTATCACATGATTGTTGCATTTGGATGATGATTGTCACACGCATATAGAACTATCAGTTTTTGTTAGGGAATTTGCATTCATTTGGATACATGGCACAGACATGATTGCATAAAAAGGAGTCGACTAGATCAGTGGACCGCCTAATCTTTTGCATTAGTTAGGGACATTGAAACTACACTAATTGCATAAGTATCATAAATCGAATTAGAAAGACTTAAGGACAATGGGTGTAATGGATATTGGTTGAGTAGTTTAGTTTAGAACTTGGATGAAACCATTTATTTCATTCTTCTATCCTTAGAGATTTCGCGGACGAAATCCCTTAAGAAGGGGAGAATGTAACAACCCAAAAATTAAGCTATAATAATTAGTTAACGAACTAATTAAATGATAAAATAACTTAGTAAAATTATTAGATTTGAGCCATGGGAGTTGCACCATTGTGTCCGTGGTAAATTTTTGGTCAATTTCCTTATATAGAACGTCAGAATCCGAGCTAGAACGAAGAAGATATGAATTAAACAAAATTTAGAAGAGAAAAAGAATATATAGGGCTAGGTCGACACCTAGGTCGACCTACCCACTGCCTAGGTCAACCGACATGTCGACCTAGCAAAGGGGCAGTCGACTCCTAGGTTGACCTGCCTTGTTGAATGAACGAAGAATTTAATTCTTTGTTCCTGTAAGATTCAAACACGTCATTTTGGGTTATTTCCTCTCATCCGGTGCGTCCGTGCTTCTATCCGACGGCTTCTATCTAGCCTATGATGTGGTTGCACCAAATTCAATCTTCAAATCCAATGGTCTGAGATCCATAAGCGCCACTATAAATAAGACCCTAGGCCTAGCTATTTTTCTCATACAAGACTTTCTCCATTTGGGTTCACCTTCTCAGGTAAGACCCTAAAAGGAAAAAATTTCCGAGGAGAAAATCGTTTTAAAATAAAATATTTAATACCCTCAAGTGGATCCAAGAAGACCAAGGGAAGAGCTAAGGACCACAGGCGAGTGATTGTATTTATTTTAGATTTTTAAGTAATTTAAAATAATAGAGTTTTCAATAATTGTAGTTTTTTTACAATTTTGGAATAACCTTTTTACCAGTTTATTTTTAGTTTTAGATTTATTTTTAAGTTTATTCCCTTTTAGCTATTCTTTTTAGTTATTTGTAGTTATTTACTGTAATTATAGCCTTTTCATTTGTTTACAGTTATTTCAGTATTTACGATTATTTACCGTTATTTACATTTTATTTACATCTTTTCTACATTTGGGATTTCTTCTGTAATTGTTAGTTTCTTTCTAGTTTTCCTCTTTACGTGAATGGAATAGAATAGATTTAAAACGTAAATATGGACTAAATAATAAGAACGCTGAAATTACGGAAAATAAGATGTAAATTGAGAAGACGGTAATAAATTGGACTTGGACTGAATTTAAGATATTTGCAAGCCTAATTATGATGTATAATTATAACTAAAAAGAGTAAATGGAGAAAGTAGCTAATTTTTATGCTTAGACCTTGGGTTAAGTTAATAAGCACGGTTATAATATAGGTCATAATTAGAAACAGGACAGAAAAAAGGCTTATTTTGGGACTTAGAATAAATTAATAAGCAAAGATAGCAAGGATAACAGTAGAGGCTTATTTAAACAATTTATACTAAGTTTATAAGCAAAGATAAAAGTGGGACCAGTACCAACGACATTCGTAATTTTTGTTGGATAAAGGTGGTCTCACAATAGCCGAAATGAGGCGAGGGTACACTTATGCTAGAGAAGTGGTAAATAAGTGGTCAATAAATAGAAGTTCAAATCATGGGGATTTGGACACGGGGCACAACTAAATTTTGTTTGGCAAGGACCAGTACCAACAACATTCCCTTATTTTCGATGGACACAAGGTGGTCTCCCAATAGCCGAAGTGAGACAAAGGGCATGCTTATGCTGGAGCAGTGGTAAATAAGAGGTTCAATAGGTGGAGCAACAGGTAACGCAGGCTTAGTGGTGGTCACGCGTGCGGCCTCTAGTGATGGCTCATAAATTGTTATGAGTTCCAAGCGCTTAGTAGGTGTCTTCCGTGGACACTGGTGTCTTTTGTGCAGGGGCCTATAGGGTCTGGTCCACAGTCTTCTGTGTAGAGAGCTATTGGAGCTGGTCCGCTGTAGACACATCAGTAGGAGGCCGATCAAAATGTAGAATTAGGACTTCAGTCTAATTAAAGTAGGATTGGGAATTTAGCTTAATGAAAGCAGTTATCTAAAAAAGTGCAAACAATCAAGACAATCCAATCGTATTAATATAAGAAATAGTTAAACCGTATTTTATTCCAGCTTTACCTCCCTTATATTTCTCTATTTCTTTTTATATTAGAACTATTACAAAGTCTATTATCTTTACCTTGCTTATGAATACTAGTAATTACTATCATTTACCAGACTTTTAGTTTGACCCACTTCTCTATCACTACTACAAAACAGGCCATTTGCATCGGTTGTTTACCCCCCTTTTGCATCAGTTCAACAACCGATGCAACAGGCTTAACACTTTTGCATCAGTTCTGAAACCGATGCAAAAAGGTCCTTTTTGCATCGGTTGTTACCAACAACTGATGCAAAATATCATGGTTGGTTGCTTGAACACAGCCCCATGTTGCATCGGTTGTAATGAAAACCGATGCAACAAAGGAACTTGTTGCATCGGTTGTTGTTGAAAACTGATGCAAACTAATCCCTTTATTGCATCGGTTTTTTATAACAACCGATGCAAACTAATCCCTTAGAAACCATTATTACAGTACTCAAATAGACTATATATATATTATTGATAACCTTTATATATATATATATAAAAGAAAAAAACATACACAAAAAATTAAAAAATTAAAAGATTATTTCATTATCATTTACAAATTCTGCTTTGGTTTACAAATTTTCACCTTCATTTATAACATTGATTTTTGTCAATGAACAGCATCGACCTCCAACATTTGCTGCTCCTCCAACTCCTCCATAAAACAAAACACATACACTTCGCTTTTTATTCTTAATGTAGCTCATGTTCACCTATACATTTCTTTTTATTCTTATCTTCAATTTTGGAACCGAACTTGTTTCCTTAACTATTGGTATGTTTTGTCCAGCATTCTCTTCTAATTTTCTGGATGACTCAGCCACATCATTTTCTGCAGATTTCTTCATCTTTGCCATCTCTTTCTCTACTCTCTTCTTCTCCTTCTTCTGACGCTTGCACTCCAAATACTCTGGATTATTATAGCGGTCTTTTTCACCAGATTTCCCCTCCCATTTTCTTTTCTTTTCCTTGTCGTTTTTCTTTTCGTTCTTCCTTTTCCCAGTTACCTCTTCTTTACTTCCCAATATAGAAACTGGAGTTTGTTCTTGTTTAATAATCTGAACTTCTTCATTCCTTTTTGAATCAGCAGTGCATTGCATTTCCTTAACAGCATCATCGTCTTTATTCAACTTAACTATACTACCCATGCTAGCAGTCATTCTTGACTCATTTTCATCAATATTTTGGTTGGTAACAGAAGCATTAGGAAGCTCATTTTCATCCATATGGTTCGGGGCATCAACAGAAACTGAACTAGCAGGGTCTAGATCAATCCCATTGTGCACATTCAGCCTATTGTTATCTGCTAAATTTTCAGGCTCTTGTACTTTGATAGAAGATCCTGGTTGCTTAAATTTAATTTTTAGCGCATTTCTTTTCCTCTCACTGCAATTGGATATAGTATCAGCTTCCTTTCCATTATCTATAGCATGATCACCGATGGGTAGAAAAGGATTAAGTTGTGAAGAAGGGTTATTTGTTTCAGAAGGTTCTGTAGGTTTTGAGAATCTTAGCTTCAGAGAGGTGGTTGGTTTGGACTGTTGCTCACTGATCGTTTCTATAAAATCATGATTTGGTTCAATGGTCCTCTTATGCCCACTACAGTTGGAAACATTATCAGCAGCAGCAGTCAGGTCAGCTATGAGATGCTCTGCATCTGAAACAGTAAGAGGTTCATGAGATTTTGTGGTCACCCATAATTTTATAGAGGTATGCTTAGACTGTTCAGTGATTGCTTGGGATGCATCATCTCCAACTGGTTCCAAAATTCTTTTTTGATCATTAGAGCTCGAAACGTTGTCAGCCTCAGTGGCAAAGTCGGTAGCATCAGTAACAGGTTGGGGATGGGTTTGTGAAGAAATGTTAGTTATGTCTAAAACTGGAGAAGGTTCCAAAGTCTTCGACACCATACGTAGCTTTATTGAAGTAGGTTTTGTCTGTTGATCGCTTAGTGTTTCAGCGGCATCCGAAGAGATCCTGGATGATTCTTGAAGCTTAGGTATGCCATATAGAGTTGGTGACCTGAGAAACAATTCACATATTGTACTTCACAAAAAAAAACAGTAACAATTAAAAATCAATGAAAAATGAATTCTAAAGGCAACATAATGATTTATTATATATTGTTGTGCAATGCATACAGTGAAAGCTAATATATATGTCTTAAGCACCCAATAAGTGCTAGATCCAAATTAACACTCAATGCAAGAAATGTGACTGTATGGGAAATATAAATTATATTAGTTTTTTGACTTGTTTGGGATGTAAAATGGAATAAAATGAAACACACCAGTGTAAAATATGTTTGGAAAATAAAAGGCAATGCATCATCATGGTAAAGTTGAATTATCTTTGTTGTATTAGAAAACATTATCTATACCTACAATGAATATACCATATATCAGACATGCACAATGATATTGTGTCAAATCACTAGCGACAGAAAGAAGTATGAAGGAAAAATGATTCTAACCTCCCGGCAACAATTTGCAAAATGCAGAACCAATGGTGCCTTAGAGAAATATTGTTAAATGCTTTTTTGCTAGCAAGTAGACGAAGCAGAGCAACTAGAGTTGAGCATGCTACATCATTGCCAATTTCAGCCTCTACATTTGCCTGACACAAACGCATAACATACACAGCCAGCTTTACTTCTCCTGTAATCAAATTATAAACCACAAGAGCTGTAAATTTGTTACAAAAATGAAAGATAATGAGGGAATTTCAAACCTCTTAAAGACTGTTCTTTCTCTAAAAATTTCATAAACATAGATAAGGTTGCATCAAGTCCTTTGCAATAATATTCAAGATCTAGAAGAACTTTGTTTGCCTCAATCCGAACATCCCATGATGCTTTTACAGAATTACAAAACGGTTTTATTATTTCTGACACCACATTTTTTGTTAAGGGCATCATGGTCAGCGGATCAATGTCAGGCACACCTTGCTGGCCCCGGCAGTAGTCCGCCGACCAGTATAAAAAAATTAAAAATCGGTGCCCTAAGACCAAAGGCGGTGCCCTTAGCAAATCTGTGTGTGTCTTTGTACGTGTTAATGGATGAGTATCGTTTTCATGAAATTTTAGAGTACAACTTATATATAGTATTAATCATTTATAGAGTGTTTCAAAAAATTTGAAGATGAGAAAGTAATCTATATATCCAATTTACTGACAAGTTTACATGTGGTGTTTGGTTTGATACGACCATCACATATATCATCTACTTATGATCAGGTATCTTTAACCTGAAAATTGTGAGAATTTCACAATTTATCAATGTAAACTAAGATAAAAATTAACAAGTATTATCTCAAGACAATATTGGTTTTTAAATGTTCATAAAATCCTAAGAAAGTATACATTGTTTCGCCAACTGTGTAACAAAAATGGTTTTTTACTGTGTGTACATCAACATGATTGGACCTTCATGAATTCAGCATAAACTAATAGTATTTTGGATAGAATTAAGTATTTAAGCATACACCTTCAATTTGTATTCTTCAAGATATTCTTTTGCTTCTTCCCGGAGATGCAGACGTATCTCTGTTCCACACCCTAGTGGCTCATTCCATGTATCCTTGGAAATCGCAAAAGCTCCATCAGCCTTAGATTCCTAGACATATCTAGAAGGTGAAAAAACTTATATGTTATAAAACTTGATCAAACCATCACAAAGACCAAAATATCACAAATTCATGTTCATCTGATTTTTCTTACTGTTTATCATCGTTGTGTTTGCTTATGACCTCAACATAATCTGCAACCAGATATGCAGAGTAGAACCCAACACCAAATTGACCAATGAGGTTCAGGTCACCTCCTATCTGCATCTTCTCGACAAAAGCTGTAAACAACAAATTTTATAGAATTTCTTTAAATAAAAAATAATCAAGCATAAAATAGGTAAAATGGTGATTATGTGGTCGATAGTACCTGAAGTTCCTGACTTAGCTATTGTTCCTAAGTTCTTGATCAAATCTTCTTTAGTCATACCAATACCTCTATCTCTGATAGAGAGAACCTTATTCTCCTTGTCTAGCTTAATCTGAACATTTAACATAAAAATTAAAGATTTAACCAGGCGAGGCTGCACAATAAACCTATATTCCATGTAGTAACTTTGATGTGCCAACCTGAATCTCAAGCTTAGTGTTGTCACCTTCCCCTAAAACATTCTTATCGATGAGAGCAAGAAAGCGTATCTTATCCAATGCCTGCTTGAAACATGAACATATTCCATTGTTACGGTGAAAATAGTTTTATGATCCTACTCCAAAACCACTATGTCGATAAGTATAGAACTTACATCTGAGGCATTGGAGATGAGTTCTCTCAAGAAAATGTCTTTGTTGCTGTAGAGAAAGTTGATAATTATATCCATAAGCCTAGAAACCTCAGCTTGGAATTCAAACTTCTCAGCTGAATTACGAAGAGATTTTCTTGACATTGACTCAGATTCTCTAAAAGACAATCAACAAAAAAATTAATAAGAAAATTTAATTTAACACAGCTTTAAGGAAAACTGATAACTGAGAGACTAAAAATATGACAAATGTACACACAAAATATCAGCACAAAGTTGAAATAGCTGTTTTTTCATTTCCAGCGTACAAAGTACACAGAGAAGTGGAAAAGGGTATTAATTACTTGGTCCATGCATACATATCTATGGCTGGCCATTTTGGCAACTCCAACTGTAATTGTTTACTTGTAATTAGTGTGAGACGAACGTGCTGCACATGATAATGTTCTAAATAAAGGTTCAGAGATCATGAGCAAGATTTATATTTTACTCAGCGATATATATTAAAAATTGTTGTTTTATTAATAAATTATTTATAAGTTGATTTTTTTCTAGAACATAATATTTATCATGTGAATAAATGAATATAAATTATTTAGGTTTATTTGCATAGTTTAAAATTAACTTTGTTTTGGTAAATATTAATTTAGATAAAATTTCAAATTTGTTGCATGACGTATATCGAAATCGCTGAGATTAGAAAAGAGGAATCTATAATTGAAAAGTTTGCACTAAATCAGATGGTAATTTGAAAATGGCTTGAGCGAAAATATTATTGATGGTATTGAAGAAGCAAATGAGAATCTTGAAAATATAACAGTGATAATGTCGATGAAGAAATTAATGAGATTGTCAAAGGACTAAATGAAGATATAAAGAGAAAACTAAGGAGACAGGAAAAACGTCTACGTTTTACCACCATTTTACTACCATATGACAATATTCACTGTGTGCATGTATGCGCGTGCATATACATATGTATATACATATACATATATGTGTGCATATAGAGTCATGATCGTTACACTATTATATTGTATATATTTTATGACTGTTAAAGAAAATGTCATTTTAAGTGAAAAATTAAAATCAGCAACCATTAATATTTAATGTCAGTTATTCATTCCATTACAATTTTATTATTTACCTGACTGCATTTTCACCTGACCTACACACATCACCTGCCCAATTGTATCCATCAACAAACATACAAGATTTTCTGTTACCACTGTTGCAACATCATACAACTTCCCCTACAGCGATTATCTTGCCAATAGTCACTCCTCACAACATCACCACTACTCAACAACAACTCCTTACCATCAACACTTTACCTCACTGCCTTACCATTCCAGCCACTTCCATATCACTGCAACCACCACTGTCAGTACACCCAACCATACAGACCATACAAACACTGCACTGTAGCCACTACCCATATACAAACATACATCTCCTCTGCTGCCTTGCAGTGTGCTCTACCATAAAATTTCACCGCCTGCTACTTTGCACCTTCTACAACCCCAAAACACCACAACACTTCAGGCATCAACATGCTAACCAGTCGCCAGTGCTTTCAAACTGCAACCGCCTCCATCGTCATCAATCACCTCTTGTAATTCGCCTTCACCGAAACAGCCACGACCCAAACCCCTTAAATTCCAAAACATGAATCACCCTCGGCACACAATCGAGCACCGAATCGCCTAAATTCGAATGACAAACTCGAACAAAGAACACCAGAACATCAAGCTTGTTTACGAATTTTGTTTTGTTTGTGAATGATGTTGTGAATAGTTTTGTTTTATTCTGTATACTTTGGTAGTTTTGAAACCAAAGTTTTGGGAAATTATTTACGGGGATGGAGCTTGGATTTAGCTCAGGTTTTGCCGATTTTGGGAAAGATGAAAAGGGGAGAGGGATTTAGGATTTTCGGGTGAAGGGCGAAAATTCACGGTGAAAATGAGAGGGAGACGAAATAATTTGCCGCTAAATTTTCATCACGTTTTTGAACGTGGGAATAGTATATTTGCATCAGTTGTAAATAAAACTGATGCAACTAACACTATTTGCATCGATATATTTTCTTCGGTTGTTGATGATAACCGATGCAAATTGTATTTTTTTACTATCTACTGCTTCCCACATACCAAATGCATCAGTTGTTAAAGCATAATCGATGCAAATACTTCTATTTGCATCGGTTGTTGTAACAACTGATGCAAATGAGGCGAAGCAACATGCGTATTTTGTAGTAGTGTATTTTCCCCCTTATCCCTCATAGGCCAGCAAAGGCAAGGATGGTAGATTATGGACACATGGAGCTTCAGTGGCGGAGATTTTCTCATGCATTCCTTTTCTTCATTTTCATCTTATAGCTTATTTGATGTACTGGTGCTTTTTTAGGGATAGTTTTGTATTTTGATTTTTATGAGACCGAGGTTATGATTTTCATAAGACATGTATTGGCATTTTGAGACATCTTATGTATTTGGTCTTATAACTCTATCTAATAAAGTTTGATTTTTGTAAATTATGCTTTAATTGTTTTCACTGTTTTTATCTATTTTGTCTTTTGAATCTTAGTCTCTTTAAGTTTTAGCTGTACCTACAACGCACCACATCTTTACTATGTCCTTCTGGGTATACTAAGGGGTGTGGGGTG
Organism: Allium fistulosum; assembly: GCA_030737815.1. Taxonomy (NCBI): domain Eukaryota; kingdom Viridiplantae; phylum Streptophyta; class Magnoliopsida; order Asparagales; family Amaryllidaceae; genus Allium; species Allium fistulosum. Next base: position 184,878,812 of record CM060902.1, on the reverse strand, counting down.
TTTTCGCCATCTTATGGCATGGATACAGGCTTACTCGATCTTTCCTCTAGGATGCGTCTTGACCTGACCAGAGGCGCGACCAAGGGCTTGTCCGGTGCTTTAACCTGGTCATCTCATGATGCAGTTAAAGGCTTACCTGCCCTCACTCCATAAGGGTGCTCTACACTGGCCATCTCGGCATGGATAGAGGCTTTCTACCCACTAAGGTTGACTACCATCTTAGGCAATATCCAAATATGAGGAGTACTTCACTCCCAACCATGTAGACTTTTTCTTTTCAGAAAGTTGATCCTTATTAATCATTTTTCAAATCCTTTTTACAAATTCACCGATCTTTCCTTGTTTAAAGAAATTGATGACCATCCTCTCCATGGTTTTATAGTGGTTGGTTTCATGACCATTCGACATGTGATAATCATAGTAGGACCCTCCCAAGTTCCTTTCATGTTTTGGCTTTTTCTTTTGTGATGGCCAATAGTTAAGTTCATCCTTTGTAAGCAAGTAGACATTTTCCATTGATGTTGTTAAGTTGCATTCTTTTGGAAGTCTAGACTTAAAACTTAACTCTTGAGGATGGCACTTTGACTTTTAATTTTTCGGCCTTATCATTTCATGCTCTTCAATTGTTTTTCTTTTTGCTACCCTTTGAATCTCTTTGGTTGGAAGTGCTCTTGTTGCTGTTGGTTGCCACTTATGTGTAAAGGCGTTGTAATCATTCATTATCAATTCTCAAAGATTGTTCCTTTGGGATAATGTTAGATTGTTCTTTTCATTTGATTAAAGGTGTTATCACTTCCATTTGTTCTTTTTCCAAGTGCAAAGATAGGGGTAGGGCCCATATGAAAAGGATTTAGACTTCATTTGTCAGGATCATAAGATTCTGCTTTCTTTTTGTTTATAATCCTTAGGGCTTCAAGCCTTAGCCTTTGCTCCTCATCTTGATTGGAGCTTTTGATGTTTATTTGAGAGAATCTTGTCAAATGTGGTTCAGAAGACCCTTGTTCAGAACTTTTAAATCTTCAAGCCATGATCAAACCAAAATGGATACACTTGATGTAAGATTAATCCAATGGGGCTTAGATAATAGTAGTGTTAGGGTGTGAACCAAGTCAGAGGTTCGAGCCCTTCGTCTAGCGCCAAAAATGTTAACAAGATTTCTTTTCAGCACCCTAAAGTTATGCTAAGAAGGATGGATAGACTTGTTTGAACAAAGGGCGTGATACCCTTAAGATTAGCTTTAAAACTTGGTTTTGTTTACGAATAATTCTTGAATCAGACCTTTCGACGTCGTCGAAAGGATTATTCATTGACTTGAATAACCTTTCGACCTTGTTGAACTTGTTTGAGGTTACTTACAAAGGTTTACCTTTCGATTAGGTTAGGATTCTATGAGGTAAGTCCTCTACATATAGGTTTCAATCTTGTCAAAGGCTAAGGTGATAGCTTTCCTTTGGTAGAATTAAGAAGTCAAACACTTTAGTGGATATTTAGTGGAATTCGATCTTTTCGAAAGGTTCGATCAATTATATGAAGTAGGTTTCAACCTTGTCGAAAGGTATGAGAATGACCACCTTTGGATTAGACCTTACGAGTCCAGATATTTATATTTGGAGAACATATTTCAACGTGTTGAGAGGAAAGACCACTTGGTTTATTGCTTTGAAACATTACATGTATTGTTAGAGCATAAAGAACTGTCGACCTTGTCAAAAGTTTAGGCCACAGAGTTAATGGCTTCAGAAGGTTACAGAAGATATAAAGTCCAGAAGTGTTGTTGACTTTGTCGAAAGGTTTGGGCCACAGATCTAATAGCTTCAGTTAAGCTGTCAACCTTGTCGACATGAACCTTTCGATGGAGTAAAACCTAGAAAGTAGAGATTAATCGAATGGAGATTTAAGGAAACGGTAAAGTAATCAATAATATTCAATACTTCCCTCTTTATCCAAGAAAACTCTATTTTTACTAAAGTCCCAAATCACCCAGTTAGGGTTACAATGCTTTTATTAAGAAATTGCAAGATTTGAATGATAGAAATTCCATCCCCAAAACATGACCCCTTGTGTCTTATTTATAGATGCAAGCAGCTTTCCTTTCGACTCCATGCTCTCGACTGATGCAGAAGGTCTCCTTTTTATATGCAGCTGTGAACCTTTCGAATTTGTCAAGTTGCTCCTCATATGCTATTATGGATATTTCAACATCATTGTAAGGTCTTCTTTCTTTATGCCTTCATGAACCTTTCGACTTTGTCGAAGGGTTTATCTTCTATATTTTGTTCTGAACACTTCAACCTTGTCGGATGGTTGCTCTTCAATTGATTGATGTGAACCATTTGACCTTGTCATAAGGTTGCTCTTTACTTGAACGTTGTCAATAGCTATGCTTTCCTCCAATTTTGTCAAAAGGTTGTCCTTCATTCTTTGCCGACTTTTGAGTGTTGCTTTCTTCATAGAACCATTCGACATTGTCGGAAGGTATCCTGGACTTGTCTTAACCGGTTCAAAAGGCTTGATATGCTTTTGAAAAGGTCACCGTGGGGTTTCTAGTTCTTGCTTTGACTTCTTCATCTTCTTTGAAGGTAGGACTCCTTCGATACTATGAGATGAAACCTTTCAACTCCTTCGAAAGGTTTTGATGCTGTTAAATTATGATGGCTTTATCCCTTCAACTCCTTTGAAACTTTTGGTCTGAGATTCTCTTCCTTAGTATTTGTTGAAGGACATTTTGGCTTTGTCGAAAGGTGGTTTTTATGGACTAATATACCTCATTAATCAGTTGATAGAAATTCTGAACCCTTAGACTAGATTCATTTTGATATATTTGAGCTTGATGGGACTTTGACTAGAAATGGTCACCGCTACTTTATCACTTTTATTGGTGATTACTCTGATTTTACTTATGTATACCTCATGATAAATAAAAGTGATGCATTTAAGATGTTTAAATCTTTTGTAATTGAAATTGAAAATCAATCTATTAAGAAAGTTAAAAGGTTGAATAGTGATAGAGGAACTGAATATGAATCAAGTTTGTTTATTGAATTTCACAACTCACATGGAATAATACATTAACGAACTACACCATATTCACCTAAAATGAATGGTATAGCCGAAAGGAAAAATATTGCTTTAACTGAATTAGTTATTGCTATTTTACTTAATTCTGGTGGATCATCAAATTGGTGGGGGAAATTTTATTGACTATACATTATGTATTAAATAGAATCTAAGTGAAAAAGCAAAATTTTACCTTTTGAAGTCTTAAGAAATTATAAATCGAACATATCTTACTCTAGAACTTGGTGATTTTTAGCATATGCTCGTATACTAGACCCTTAGAGAATTAAATTAGCAAGTAAACTATACATTTGTGTATTTAATGGCTATGCTATTAATAGCAAAGCATATAGATTTTATTACTTGAATGCACATAATATAATAGAATCTAATGATGCTGATTTTTATGAATTGAGATTTCCATTTAAATTGTGGAATAGTGTGGGCACATCTAGTAACAATTTGTCTAATAGAATAGAACCAAATGATTCTTTTGATAACAAAATTAGAAGAAACAAAAGAGCAAGAACTGCAAAAGATCATAGTTTATATTTTTGTGCTTTTACTATAGAGGAAGATCCTTAAACCTCCAAGAAGCTTTATGTTGGCCATAAAATCCACTTAAGAACAAACATATGAAAGAAGGCTTATAAAAGTGCCAGGTTCTACTAAAATTAAAAACATGGGTTTCACCAATGTTCAAGGAAGAGTGTTTCGAAGGCATTGAGATGGCTTTTGAAGGAGTTGCAAGCACTAGGTGCTATTACAAATAATAATTCGGACAAAAGCTTTCGAAAAGAGGGGAAAAAGAAGGCAAGGTTACCCTTCCACCTCATTAAGACCTTTCAACACAGATGGATTCGCATATATAAGAAAAACAGGAATGGGTTTGAAACAACTTTCGAGCGTGTTGAATGAAAGGCTTGCGCCTATGAACCAATTCTTTTAAAATAGAAGGTTTCACCATTGTCAATTTACTACTGGAAGAATGATTCCAATACACTTTTGGAAGCAAGGATAAGCCTTTTGAAATGGTTGGAACCCTTTGAAAGCATGATGTAAATCCTACGTGAAGGCCAAGAGTCCTTTCCACCAGGTTGTTACTCTCTATTCCTTTCGATAGACTATGAAGGCTCAACTCATTACTCACTTGCAATAGTATAGCAACACAAGGTGAAGAGCACTTCCATTACCCTTTCGACAAAGTCGAAAGTCGTATAGTTAAAAGCAAAGAAAAAGAGGCACCCATACTTTAATAGCAGCGAAAGGTAGTTAAGGTGATCCTTTCAACTGGGTTAAAAGGTCTGCAATTAAAAGGTGGATGTGCAAGAATGGATGAGAAAGCTCAAAAGGAAAGCCTTTTGACAGCATCGAAAGCAGGCACATAGAAAACTGAAGGAAGGCCTTTCGAAAATGTCGAAAGGATGCACGCGAAAGATTGGGGAAATTCCTTTTGACTGAATCGAAAGTATGGGCGCGAAAGGGCCCGACCCGTATCTATAAATATGACCTTAGGGGTCCGATTTTAGGGACAGGATTTTGCAATCCTAAACTAATCCTCCAATTTCTTAGCAAGATCAAATATTTGTAACCCTAAATCAATTTGTTGAAAAGCACTCTTACTTGTAACCCAATTAGGATTAATGATAAAAGAGGGAATGCATAGATTCAATAAAGATTCTGATTATGAGGGAGATCATTTCGATTATTAACCTGTCTAACGATAAATTGCACATGTTGCTAGCTTATCTTCTTAATGTCTTTGTGTCTTATGATATGTCATGGGAACAACTTGGATAATATGCATATGAATCACATTATCATTATGTTTTAAGATATTTAATGATTAAAAAAAGATGATGATGATTTTTTGGACGTAATAAGTTCATGGAACTTATGTTATCAGAGATGATTTTCCATTGCATGTATTAAATTAAGATTGCATATTGTACATTAGATCTACTTCAAAAGAGCGAGACCTCTTTTAAATTAGTCCAAAGGGACGTTTCGAAAGGGATCTGATGCATAAATGGTAAGCAATGCCATTTGGATGAATTCCTTCGAAAGGTATACCCACACTACAATACATACAATCCTTTCGAAGGAATTTATTCCAATATAGCATAAATAGTGGTGTCAAAAGCAAAATACTTCTCTTTAAAGGTAGTATGGTCCTTTCGACATAGTCAAAAGGAATGAATGTCTAATATGAATAACCACTTTTGATCCACCCAAAAAGGGGTTTCGAAAAAGGTGCTTTCTCTTTAACCTTCATTTCGATAAGGCTGATTGGATTTATTTGTTGGATGATTTAATATGAAAGGAATACTTCTTATTACTTCAATGCATTTAAACAAAGTACATCAGATGGCCTCTAAATAGGCTTAAGCAAATAACAAACTCAACATAAAATTTGGAACATTAACAGGAAGTGGACTACCCCACGTTTCCTCAACTAAGTACCTAGACAAGAATGTACTTAATTATTCCTGAGACTAAGTAAACAACCTAGTTACTGCTACTAGAAAATAGGAAACAACCATTACAACTTTGACTTGCTAGTAACGGTTACTTTGAAGGACTGACTTCAACACTCTCCCTTACTTCAAAGTTTTTCACTCCCATCTGCTTCCTGAAGTAGTTATGCTTGACTTGTGGAAGAGGCTTTGTGAAGATATCAGCTACCTGTTTGTTCGTCCCACGATGCTTCAAAGATATTGTTTCACTTGCAACCAAATCTCGGATGAAATGATGTCGGATTTCAATATGCTTCGTCCTGCTATGGAACGCTAGATTTTTGGTCATGGCAATTGTTGCTTTGTTGTCTCAAAATATCTCAGTCACACCATTTTGAACTTGAAGAAAATCTGCTAACAATCTCCTTAACAAAACACATTGACATGCTGCTAAAGTCACAGCCACATATTCAGCCTCAAATGATGACAAAGATACCACGTCTTGCTTCTTGGAACTCCATGAGACAGCACCAGAACCTAGGGAAAAATTATAACCTGAGGTACTCTTTCTTCCTTCTGGACAACCTGCCCAGTCGCTATCAGAGTACCCAAACAACCTGAAACTTGACGCCTTTCCATACCATAGTCCAAAATCAGCAGTTCCTGCTACATATCGTAAGATACGCTTCGCTGCTCCCAAATGATGTTGTGAGGGGTTATGCATAAACCTTGAAATTACACTTACAGAGTGTGTAATGTCAGGTCTAGTATGTGAAAGGTAGTTCAGACCACCTACAATGCTTCGAAGAACCTTGCATTTGCCATGCCTGTACCATCATTAGCCACAAGCTTCTCATTGACATTCATGGGTATAGGCATTGATTTACAGTTTAACATATTAAACCGTTTAAGTAAATCAGTGGCATACTTTCTTTGTGAAATAAAAATCCCATTTGAACATTGTTTCACCTCAAGCCCAAGGAAGTAATGCAATATCCCCCGATCAGACATTTCAAACTTTCTCATCATACATGACTTAAAATCTTCAACCAATGGCTCACAAGACCCCATATAAATCATATCATCAACGTAAAGACAAACTACAAGAAAATCAGTACCTTGTTTTTTGTATACAAAGTTGGTTCATTTTGACTCCTTTCAAATCCATTCTGCCGCAAATAAGAGTCAACCTTGCTGTACCAAGCTCGTGGAGCTTGTTTTAGGCCATACAATTCCTTCTTCAGCTTGTAGACTTTGCCTTCTTCGTTGTTGACAAATCCATCAGGTTGAGCAACGTAGACTTCTTCTTGTAGTTCACCAATTAAAAAGGCTGATTTAACATCAAATTGATAAACTGACCACCCAAGTTGAGCTGCTAATGATAAAAACATTCTCACTGTTTCAAAGCGATTAACAGGTGAGAACGTTTCTTCATAGTCAATGCCTTGTTGCTGTGCATATCCTTTTGCGACTAATCGAGCTTTGTGCTTCTGTACACTACCATCAACATTGTACTTAGTTCTGAACACCCATTTCAACCCAGTGAGGTTCTTGCCTTCCGGTAGATCAACTAACTCCCATGTCTCATTTCTCTGAATGGATGACATCTCTTCATGCATGGCATCTAACCACACCTGACTTACTGCAGCTTCATCATAACAAGTAGGGTCAGATGCATAAAGAGCAAAATCAAATGTTGCATATACCTCACTTAATGATCTTGTCTTTCTTGGAGGTGATTCACTAGAAGAACTTGAGGGGGAACTCGCTGGAGATCTTGTCAAACTGCCTGGTGAAGTTGGTGGTGTACTCTAGAGTGGACTGTTATTATCAGATTGCAGATTTGAAGTTGCTGGAGTAGAATTTTTAGATTCTGCAGATTCCGATTCAGGTGGAAACACATCAGAGACATGTGCCTGAGTTGCTGCTGTAGAGTCATGGCTCCAGGTCCAAAACTCTTCTTCATTAAACTGGACATCCCTGCTTATAAGTACCTTCCCACTCAAGGGGTTATATAGCCTATATGCCTTAGATTTTGAACTATAGCCGATAAAGATACATTTCTCAGATTTTTTATTAAGTTTAAGGCGAGATAAAGAAGTATCTAAGACATAAGCTATACACACAAAATTTTTTAAGTGGCATACCTTTGGCTTCCTACCTTTCCACGCCTTATAAAGAGTTTGATTCATGACTGCCTTTGTTGGTGAGATATTCAGGAGGTAAACTGCAGTAGCTACAGCTTCGGCCCATAGGTGCTTGGGAAGATTACTTGCTGTCATCATACTCCTAGCCATCTCAACCACGGTCCGATTCTTATGCTCAGCCACCCTATTTTGTTGTGGAGTGCGTGGAGTAGACAACTCCCTAGGAATGCCATTTTCTTCACAAAAGGCATTGAATTCATCAGGGGTAAACTCACCACCTCTGTCTGTACGGAACACCTTAATACGACGCCCAATTTCATTTTCAAGTAACGCCTTGAAGTTTTTGAAGCAATCAAATGTTTTGGATTTCGCCTTCAAAAAATACATCCAACTAATGCGACTATAATCATCTGTAAACAGCAAAAACTACCAGCTACCACCAGAGGACTTGATACTCATCGGCCCACACAAATCAGCATGAACTAACTCTAGATGTTTTGAGGCCCTCCAAGAGTTACCTACAGGAAATGATTTTCTGTTTTGTTTCCCAAAAACACATCCTTCACAAAAACCATGACTTACAACTTTAGGCAATCCCACTACCATATTCTTCTGGGCTAACAGTTTTAACCCCTTTTCATTTAGATGTCCATAACGCAAATGCCATAATTTATCACCAGAAACTTTTGCAACCAAGGCACAATTTTCTGTATTTAACACATCTAATGGAAACATTTTGTTTTTTGCCATTTGAATACTAAAAAGTTTTTGTCCAGATTTTTTGTCATGAATTGAACAAAAACCATCATCAAACAAGACAACATATCCACCATTCAACAATTGACCAACACTAAGCAAATTATGTGCTAAATTAGGAATGTATTGCACATTGTGAAGCAAGTTTACATTACCTTTTGTTGTTTTGATTGCCACTATCCCAATTACAGCAACCTGCATTGGTTTGTTGTCTCCAAGTCGAACCTCGCCTTTTTTCGATTCATCAAGCTCTTTAAATAGTGACTTTGCTCCGCACATGTGATTTGAACATCCGCTATCGACATACCATACTCCTTTGGAAACTTCAACTATAGAATGAGCCATGAAGAGCTTGCTCTCATCATCCACGTTCTCTGTAAAATTTGCTCCCTTTTGATCATCTTTCTGCTTGCCCCAACATTCAGACTCTTTGTGACCAAATTTCTTGCAATAGTAACACTGAATTATGCTTTTGGATTGCCGTTGACTGCCGTATTGACCTCGGCCTCTGCCTCTACCTCCTCCACGGCCCTGTCCTCGAAAGCCGCTTCTGCCTTGGGCTCTACCTCCAGTAAATTCTGTCCTTCCTCTGTTAGAAGGCTCTCCCTTCACCTGAAATGCCTTTTCTTCTACATTTTCATCAGACTTGCTCATCCGTTCTTCATGGGAAATCAAACAACTCATCAACTCTTCAAAGGTGTAAGTTGATAAGTCCTTTGACTCTAAGATTGCAGTTACAACAGGACTGTAATCTTTATGTAAACTCCTCAACACTTTACCCACAACTGTTTCATCAGTGATAGTATCACCATAAATTTTCATTTGACCAATAATTGCAGATACTTTAGATAAATATCCTTGTATTGATTCATTTTTAGTCATAGCCAAACCTTCAAATTAAGAGCGAAGAGTTTGTAATTTGACAGTAATTACCTTCTTATCACCAAAAAAACTCTTGCTTAAGAATATCCCATGCTTGCTTGGCGGTTGACGCAGCGACAATTCATGGGAAAACTTCATCACTTAGTGCAGATTGGATGAAAAACAGGGCCTTCGCATCCTTCTTTCGACTTTCTCGGAGAGCTTGGCCGGGTTCAGCCGGTGCATCTACCGGTTCCTGGTAGCCGTGCTCGACCATATCCCAAAGCTCTTGGGACTTAAACATGGTCCTCATCTTGAGACTCCATAGTCGATAATTTTCCCCCTTAAACATTGGAATTAAGTGTTTGGATGAAGGAGTTATGCAATTTTGGGCCATGATTAAAGCAACTGAATGCAAATTTGGATTTTGGGATGAAGGAGTTATTGTTTTGTTGTTTCACTCCCTCACTGGGTTTCTCTCGTTGTGCTGGGGAAGGTGAAGGCTCCGATACAAAATTTGTTGGTTGATTTAATAGGAAGGGAATACTTCTTATTACTTCAATGCATTTAAACAAAGTACATCGGATGGCCTCTAAATAGGCTTAAGCAAATAACAAACTCAACATAAAATTTGGAACATTAACAGGAAGTGGACTACCCCACGTTTCCTCAACTAAGTACCTAGACAAGAATGTACTTAATTATTCCTGAGACTAAGTAAACAACCTAGTTACTTCTACTAGAAAATAGGAAACAACCATAACAACTTTGACTTGCTAGTAATGGTTACTTTGAAGGACTGACTTCAGCATTATTAACTACCTTTAATATTTTCATAAAACCACCCTCCAAAAGCAATTTTTCCAAGTCAACCAAATCGAAAGGGGTGTTTTTAAGAGAATGATTATTTTTATTCATCTTCCTTTGAAGCATAGACAATATTTATTGTCAACCATATAGCTTTTGGGTTGTTGATAAGTTTTCATGTTAACATTTTTGGCGCTTGACGGAGGCCTTGAACCTCCAACCTTATGGCTATCTTATCGAATGATTATGGATTGTTTAACTTGGTGTAAGAAAATGAAATCCAAAAGACTTAGTCGAATGGATGAAGAGGTCATTCATACCACAACTTTAGATGAAAACATAACACCAACTTTCACCTTGGAGGGGCTGTGCAAGGGAAACCATCAACCTCAGCTCAAAAAGGAGAAAATGCAATTAAAATAAAGCACTTGGAACAACAATTGTTGGAGATGTAGGATCTTCTCAAAGCAGCATTGTCTCAAATGTCTTCCAACTACAAAACTAATAAACGAAGATAAGGTGATCTCTCCAAGATGAAATTTGAAGGCTTATAAAAATGAAGACAAGAGCAAAATTGAAACAAGAAAGAACATCCTCCAACTAAATTCAATCATCAAGGAAGGGTATTAGACAAATCACTTGAGTAGTCTGAAAGCTCAACTTCAATGGAGTGTAATCCAAACTTGAAAAATTATCACAACACCGAAGCTTATCTAAAGGACGTTGCAGAAAAAGCAATCAAGGACATGCTAAATACTAATGGGAAGAGAACCTTAGATGAAAAAGAAAATGATAATGAATGAGTGGCACCTTTCATAGATGAAATTATGTCAACGGCTGTGATAACCCGGATTTTTGAATGTCTGTTATTTGGGGAATTAACTGATTTTATTGATGAATAGTAATTTTTGATAAGTCGAACGAATAAAATTCTAATAATTCAAATATCTGGATATATTAATTGATTTGAAAACTATAATAAATATTGAATTTTAGAATTCCTGGACATGAAAATCGCATAGAAAATAAATAACAAACTCAATCATTTAAATTAAGATAAATAACTATAACTAAAAATGTATAAATATATATAGATAAATATTTACAAACTTATCATTTTAAAAACACATAAAGTCTTCCAAAAATATTCAAAATAAAAATTACATAAATAAAATTTATCTTCTTCATGTTAAATTAAAATAAAACCCTACCTTATTAACATTTAATTTAGATATACATATATGAATGTAATTTAGATAATAATAATGTTTGAAATAAAAACAATCTTATCAATACTAAGTATAAGTATAAAAATATATATATGAATATGAATTGAGTGTTTGATAGTGAAGCTTAAATAGAAAGGAAAATAAAGATTTGGATTAGAAATATAAATAAGTATGTAAGATAACTTATATGGTTACATAAATAAATTAAGAAAATACATCAGCTAATCCTAGAGATTCATATAGATAAACAAGACAAGTATCATACTCAAGCCTTTTGTATATAAAGAAAAGAAGAAGAAGATAAGTATAAGCTTATAAAACAAGACAAACACAATTAATGCCAGCACAAATTTTATCATATCAGCCTCCAAAACAAAAAAAAACCTCTCTGACCAAATTTGTCAACAATATTTCCAGTACAAATAAATATCTTCTACCTGGATGAAATAAGCCTGCATATATACATAATCTCCTTAACTCATTTCGTTCATTAAAAACTTGAGTGTTATAAAAAAAAGGGAGAAAAGCAAGCAGACCAGAGAACTTAACTCATCAACTAGATCAACAATTACAACTCAACAAAATAATTAATAGCAGCTTCCAGATTTTTGGTTCTCTGTTCAATTAACTTTAGGTGAGTAAGCTAATTTAAAATCTGAGCTAAAAACTTGATGTTTGTGATGAATTCTTGAAGTAAAGTTATCAAATATGCTTGCATGTATATATACACATATAAATGATCTGTGTATGTCTGTTGTTCAGGCATTTATTTCTCTGTTTGTTTCCAGGTTGCAAAAACCTGTTCAAAACTCCAAATCACTTCTTCTAATTCTTGTTAAGCCTTCATGTTAAAAAAATTGTGTTGGTAAGGTCAGGCTCGAAGTTGTAAAAATATCTTTAAGTAAAATTAGTTAAAATATTTTATGGAATTAGGAAAATACAGTAGGATTTTAAGAATATTAAAGATTCGAACATCATGTTTTCCAAATACCTTTACATCATCTTGCTCGTCTTGGAATATCATGAATTTTAAGAGTAAATTCAAGATTTTTAGTGTTGTATCGATTGAGGAATTCGTGGTTGAATGAATTTTGGTTTTTTGGCGATTCCCGGCGATTGAAGCAAAACGAGTGGTTGGGATTGTGGCTGGGGGTAGTTTGGAGGTTGCCGAGTTAGGGAAAAATGATCGGAGATTTTTCCAATCATCGGGAAGGCAGCATGGCGAGGTTTTAGGGCTTGATGGTGGGTTTAGGTCGGGTTAGTTGTCGAGGAAATCTCGACAAGGTTAGTTCACCGGAGTGGTTAGCGATGGGAGGAAACAGTGCTTGGGATAGAGACGAAGCTTTGATGTGATCGACAGGGGTACTGTGGGTCGGAATCGTCGAAGATTGGAGGTTTTCCGATCAGGTGGGTTCCAAGTTTTCGACATTTGGATCGAATTCTGATTCACTAGCAATATTGTCGATCTTGGTGGACAGAGGCATCAGCGTGGTCGGCGTCGAATTGCGAATCATCGCAGGGTTGAACGGAATCTTGCAGATCGTCGTGCACGTGCACGCGTACATGATCGTATCTGAGTTGGTCTTGAGGTGGGAGAAGATGAGCACTTCTCGAGAAAGTCGATGTTTGGCTCGAGTCGATTTTGAGTCTGGCTCGAAGTAAGACTCGGGTTTTAGCAGTATTGAAGTTACTAGAATTTTAAGCAATATGAAATACAAGTTTTTTCAAAAGCTAAGGAATCTTATCCAGTTTTTTTAGGAAGACTTGATCGGGTTTAAAAGTAAGAATTAATTGTGTAAATCAAGTTTCAATACATATGTATCTTATCTAAGTTTAAAGGAAATTTGTTAACCAAGTTTTAAGTTATACAAATGAGAATTTGGTTTTCAAAGTGAATTTATTCGAAACAGGTTTTAAAGGTAAGGAAAGTGATAACAAGTTCCAAAGTAAATTATTTAACAGGTTTTAAATAAGTTTAAGATTTATAATGTTTTAAATTTTTTTGTTTAAAAGTAATTATACATAAGACTAATTATGGAATTGGTTAAGTATAATTACTGGAAGTAATTAATAATGTATAATTACTTGGTGAAAGTAATAAATGGTTAATTACTGAATGAAATTAATTAAAAGGATAAATTACTTAATGGAAGTAATTAAGAATCAATTACTTAGTGTAATTAATTTAAAGAATAAATTAATTAATTAAGTTAGGGGTAAATACTTAGTGGAATTAATTAAAGAATAATTAATTACTGCATGTCATTAATTAAGAATAATTGACGAATATGATTAATTAAGATCGATAATTAAGAGATGATTAATTTACTGGGTGTAATTAACTAACGTTAAAAAAGCAGGATTATGTTAATCCAAGTAATTTAAAATGGTAATAAATTTAATTGAGGATAATTAAATTGATTAAAAATGAATCAATCTTACTTATGGATGATTTAATAATATTGGATGATTTGGATGTATATCCCTGATATGTGATATGTGCTGCTTTGTGATGTGAGATGTTGGGTTAAATTGGATAATGTGGATTATCTATCTATGCTAGATTTCTATGAAAATCGACATCCTGTGTTTAAAATTTAGATGTTATTCAATTAAACAACTTGAATCAAAGATAACATTGAATTCGAAGAGACTGGAGTCGGGTATCAGTAATACCCAAAACCACTTCAATTGGTAATCTAAATTCTTTATCAATGTGATGTGTGGAATCAAACAGGATGGAATGAAATAAGTTAAGTATCATGGGTATTTAAACTGAATAATGATTTGTGAATATTGTTAGAGATAAATGATTAACTTAAATAAGTGAAGAACTTGTGGGAAGATACGAGTTACCCTGACCTTCGTAAGTTATATAGTTTGGAAATTTATATTATATGATTTACTCACGCTGATTTCCAGCCTGACCTGGGTGTTACTTTGACGTAATGCTCGGGTCAGACCGAGTATTATAGATTTTCAGGTAAGGACGTTCTGGAGCTCAGGTGGCGAGCTGGATGGCAGGAACGTATGGAGTGTTTCTGCTATGATATATTTTTGTTTATCTGGGATATGTTGATTTGTAAATACCCAGTGATTGTGTATATGTATAACTCTGATGTATTAAAATGAAAATTGACTGATATGGTATTCTTTTGTAAACTGCTTTTATTTGATATTGTATTTTATCCGCTGCGAATGTGAGAATCTGGGTTGTGTTTCTGTTTCTTCTTCTTCTATCTCTTTCTTCCTCTTCAAACTATCTGGAATTTTCGGGACCGAAAATTCCGGTTCGTTACACTTGGTATCAGAGCTGAAAGTTTAAGCGAGAACCTTGGCTCTGGTGGGTTTACTCATTAAGGATAGGGTCAGTGGTACCCTAGAATAAGTTGAGTGTGTGTATATATATATATATATATGAGAGCGTACTTGTTATTTTCCTATATAAAGATTTTAAATGGTTTTAAAGGTAAATGATTTTATATAAAATTATATTTGATATATAAAGCAATATTTCTATTAAAGGAATTGGTTGTTAAATTATTGAAATTAAATTAAGTGGTAATAGAAATACAACCAAATTGAAATTAAATAAAGATAAATTTAAAATAGATTAAAACTGAAATTAAAACTGGAATTTGGGGAAAATGAAAGTGCACGTGTAGTACTAAGGATCGTGTAATATGGTATGTTAATGCGGAAACTGGTAATAACAATAAAGTACAAATTAAAGTAAGCACACCAGGAATTTTTATACTGGTTCGAACTTCCCGTTCTACGTCCAGTCCCAGAATACCCTCTGGATTTAAACTAAACCCCTCACTTAACCCGGAGGAATAGGTATACGACACCTGAGCAGCCGAACAGAAATTTTTCCGCCTCAACAGCCGAAGAGGACTTCAACTTAATACAAATAGTTTGTTGACGAATGTGTTCTGAATAACACTGATTGTCTTTTGATAGTACAACTTTCCTATAATCAAATCCTCAAGAGTATATATGTGTGTGAAGATTTAGAAGGAAGATAATCATGTAGAATCGAAGTATATGAATAAATTCAAGGATTCTAGTGATATTAAATAAGAATAAATGCTTTTATTTGCAGAAATGAATAGAGATTAGATTTCAGAAATATAAACAAGAATCGGTGATTGTAGAAGTGAATTGAATATGTTTATATAGTTGTAGAAGAGTTGTAATCTTTCATGAAGAGTTTTAGTTAACAGTTGTGTCCATACCTCTTGGAATAGAGGACATTCCTCTTCATGAAATGATCGCGTCTCTTCAGAAAACTAGCCGTTTTTCTCTGGTCGGTCGACCGGAAAACCTGGCCGGTCAGCTGAGTTTAAAACGTATACAAAACAGAAAGTCACTGTGCACATGATATAGGGTCGGTCGACCGAGGATCCTGGTCGGTCGGCCGACCTGGTGTTATATGCACAGTGAACATAGTTTTTGCTATAAAATGTTTTGTGTGCGTGTGTGACTATTTGAGGAATGATTTTAACATTGTTCTAAGACTCAAATAAAATAAAATATCCATACTAATCTCTGAATTGTAAGATTGTCTCCTTTGTAGTGCACGGTATGTACTTATTCTCTTTTTGTCGCTTTCATATAGTATTCTCGTCGTATGATCTCTGAAGCTTGTGTCATGAATCAAAACTCATGAATCAACATTCTCCCCCTTTTTGATTGATGACAATACTTATGTGACGAAGTAATATTGACATATATATTATAGTTCTCCCCCTGAATATATGGCGACTTTTCTGCAAAAATTTGTTAGTTTGCATACATTTCTCCCCCTTTGTCATCGACAAAAAGGAATACTTATAACAGATTAAAGTAATGCAAAACATTTAAATTTACACGGTACATTCTTGAGCTTAATTAGAAATAATTTAAAGATGTTTGCATAGAACATAACAAAACAATTAATTAAAAAAAAAACAAATAAAGTACAAGAAATTCTTGAAAGTAAAATAAATTTAAAAATACTACAATTACTCCTCATCATCGTCGGTATCCCACTGTTCTGGATGAAGGTTTTCATCGAGAGGAGCCGGTTCCTTACCCCGTCTTTGAGTGGTAGGTGCGGGAGTTGCCGATGTGCTGGAACTTGTGTTCTCGGATGTAGACCAAGAGAAATTTGGTGCTGGTCTTTTTCCAGGAGCAACAAATGAAGCACCGGCTTCAGAAGTGCATGATAAGGCATCCCATAAATTTACGAAGAAGCCTTTGATCTTCTTGAAACGTCCATCATTTTTTCGAAGGCGAGAATCCAAAGCTAGTTGATTTTGGGCCAAAATATCAATGGCAGCCGCTGTGCTAGTACCGGGAGGTGGTCTTTGGATATAGGTCTGACGAGTTATACGTTCTGTAGAATGAGTGGATGGTTGAGGTGTAGAATAGCTGCGACGTAGTTGTTCTCGTGGAATGGTACGCCATTGCTGAAAGGTGGTGATTTGGCATGGTGCATCAGGTAACTTCATTAATTTTATTGTTCGTGAGTCAAAGGTACGAACTTTGGATGTTTCGGATTCCGGAGCATGGGTGACCAAGTTATTAATCAACCGCATTATGTATTCTCCATAATAAATATGGAGCATTTTCCCTTGGTTGAACGTAAGGAATTCATCCATGAGAATTTGTGTCCAATTTACCCGAATATTTCCACACATAGCATATAACGCCTTAAAGTTTTCGGGATATACTAAGTGGTATGACCCTCCTCTTGGAACAATAGATTTCATCATGAATCGATGAAAAAGTCGTGCTTTAGGTCGGAGAGATGAAGTTTGCCTTAAATCGGTAGCATCATCTTCAAAGAATAGATGACTTAGGCGATCACGAGTTGATGTATTACAGTCTACATCATGTAATGATATTCCACCCGGTCGAGCATTTAAAATATGATTCATTCGATCAATGGAGAGAAAAATCGACGTGCCACAAACCGATATCCAAACACAATTTTTAGTGTTTCTCGGTGGATTTACAAGATTGAGATTTGCTAGGAATAACTTTACCATTATATGATTAATTTTCAAGTTGTTTTTCCTATGGTCAAGAAAAGCATCAAGACCACTTTCAAGAGCGGCATTTTCAACACCGTAGGCGGTAAAATCAGGATAACTTACAAAAGACTCCTCAAAGATTTTTGCATCTTGAAGCCTTATCCATCTTTCTAAAGCTTTTTCACTTACTAGCCAAGAAGCAATTTGAGAGTCTACAGGAGTTGAGGAAGATTGACCAGCAGTAGTCTTAGATCTCTTCTTGGGAGCCATTTTTCTTTAAAGAATTTGAAGAAATTTAGGAAGGTTGTAATGGGGGCTAGGGTTAAAATCTGTTGTGGGAGAGTAAAGTGAAGAGGTGAGATAAAAGGTGAATGGTTGGGTTAAAATATGTAGGCAATTTCAGCAGAAAAAGTTCGTTCGGTCGGCTGAAATCCCTGGGTCGGTCGACCGAGTTGAGGTTCAGAATAGTGCTGAAACTTTCGGGAAGAACTTCGGTCGACTGGTGCAGGGTATTCGGTTGACTGAGTTAAAAAAATGTTATAATGTCATTCTGGAAACAAGTTCGGCTGACCGAGACAGGTTATTCGGTCTACCGACTTGTAAGAAATCTGTTTTTAAAAACCTCTCGGGACAGCTTCGGTTGACCGATTCAGATTTTTCGGTCGACCGAGGCATGTGAACAGACTAGTCCATGCTGTCTTTCAAACAAGAATTATAGAAGTATAATTATATTATTATATTATATATATCTATACATCTTATTCAAAATAATAACATATATATAGTAAATTATAGCCATGGTGCATCAGCATCGACGTTCCCATGAATTTGGAGATGGAACGTTTTCTACCGGTGACCATATTGGAGCTATTGGAGATTGAACATGGTTAGAAGGAGATGGAGTTCTGTAAGAAGGTTCAGCAACATCATCCTTCTTAGATGAACAAAATTTCATGGCAATCTTTTCAAGGAAGCTTAAACGTCTTGCCGTGACTTTCTGTTCGTAATAAAGTTCCCTTTGCATATTCATCTGTTGTTGTTGGTAGTGATGAATTTCATCAATCTTTTGTTTGGTTGATGGAGATACTACCATTTACTTTTTCCCTTTCTTTTTATCAGGTGTATAACCTGTATGGGAGTCTTCCCATGGTTTCCACCTATGTCGGGGGTCATTATCTGGAGAGGGGGTTTCTAAAACACGATTAGGCATTGGAAAAGTAGGTTGGGGACCATTTTCAGTGATGCGATCAGAATAGTCGTCGTTCGGGGATGTATAAGAAAGATGAGAATTTTCAGAATTGTAGACATCATTGTTAGAAGACATTTTTGTTTCAAGTTTTTGTTTTGTAAGTAGATTTTTTTGTATCTTATGTTCTATTCAATAAACATATGTATGTATATATAACCATTTATTTCTAAAAAAATAGTGGTTTAAAATCAAATTTTGGTTTTAATCACAGAACTTTTTAAACAAAAACTGTTTGTAAATGAATGACATACAATGCTTTAGAGTCAAAAATAGTATATTTTGAAATTAAGTTTTAATGGTACAAATTAGAAACAGAGCTGGAACAAGAAACACCCATAGCTCAAGTGGCTATACTACAACATCTAACATATAAGTCAGAAGTCATGAGTTCGAGTGCCGCTTTGGTCAGAAATAAAATAATTTTTGTTTTTCCATATTTTTGCATATTTTTATTCATAAGTCTTTAAACGACATTATACCTAAATCACGTCTTAGTTTTATAAAAGTATTCTCATTTAGTGGTTTAGTAAAAATGTCAGCTATTTGATTTTCAGTGTTGATAAATTCTTGATTTATTAATCCTTTTTCCAAACAATCACGAAGAAAATGATGTCGAATATCAATGTGTTTTGTTCGTGAGTGATTGACCGGATTTTTAGAAAGATTTATTGCACTGGTATTATCACAATAAATTATTGATTTTTCAAGATAACAATTAAAATCTTGTAATGTCTGTTGCATATATACGACTTGTGCACATGCCAAAACAGCAGATATATATTCTGCTTCACATGTTGATAAAGAGACACAGTTTTGTTTCTTACTAAACCAAGAAACTAAGGAACGTCCAATGAAGTGACACGTTCCGCTCGTACTTTTTCGATCTGTCCGACTTCCTCCAAAATCAGCATCACTATAGGAAACTAATTCGAAAGGACATTCTTTCGGATAAAATAGTCCGAAATCTTTGGTTTTAGTTGGATAGCGAATAATGCGTTTAACTGCTCTCATATGTGATTCTTTAGGATTTGCTTGAAATCGAGCACACAAACAGACACTCATCATAATATCGGGGCGACTCGCTGTTAAATAAAGTAAAGAACCTATCATACTACGATATAACTTTTGATCAACACTTTTGCCATCTTCATCTCTATCGAGATGAACCGTTGTACTCATGGGAGTTGGTTTGGCAGCAGTGTTTTCAAGACCAAAACGTTTGATTAAATTATAGCAATATTTCTCTTGATTAATAAAAATTCCATTTTCAATTTGTTTAATTTGTAATCCAAGAAAATATGACAATTCTCCCATATGAGACATTTCAAATTCACTTGTCATTATAGTTGAAAATTCTTGACATAATTTTTCATTTGTCGAGCCGAAAATAATATCGTCAACATATATTTGAATTATTAAAATATCTTTATTAGTTTTCTTAATAAAAAGTGTTTGATCTACTTTACCGATTTCAAAACCAGATTCTAATAAATAACCTTTAAGACGATCATACCAAGCACGTGGTGCTTGTTTTAAACCGTATAACGCCTTTTTAAGTTTATATACATGATCTAGAAATTTTTCATGGTTGAACAAAGGTGGTTGTTCAACAAAACCATTTTCTTTTATGAATCCATTTAAAAATGCACTTTTAACATCCATTTGATATAGTTTAAAATTATGAAAACACGCATATGCTAATAATATTCGTATTGCTTCAAGTCGGGCGACTGGAGCAAATGTCTCTTCGTAATCAATACCTTCTTCTTGATTATATCCTTGTGCAACTAATCTAGCTTTATTCCTTGTTATATTTCCTAGTTCATCTGCTTTATTTTTGAAAACCCATTTAGTACCGATAACTGATTGGTCACTGGGTCTAGGAACGAGTTCCCAAACTTCGTTTCGTTGGAATTGATTTAATTCTTCTTGCATGGCAAGTATCCAGTAGTCATCAGTTGAAGCTTCTTTTATATTCTTAGGTTCTATGTTAGAAAGAAAAGCTACATGACCAACTTTATTTAATTGATGTCTGGTTTTAACATTCGTATTAACTTCTCCAATTATATTTTGCAATGGATGATCTCTTAAAATTCTAGGTGGAGATTTTATTATATTAGACGTCACGTTTGTATTGGTTTCATGAATATCAAAATTTTCATTTGCATTATTATTTTCATTCTGAGTAGATTCATCATCAGAATCAATAATAACACTTGGATTTATATTTTTAAAATTTTCGTTGAAAGAAACATGTAAACTTTCTTCAATAATTTGAGTTCGTTTATTATAAATTCGATAAGCCTTGCTTCGTTCCGAATATCCAACGAATATACCTTCATCGGATTTTGGATCGAATTTACCTAGTTGATCTTTAGTATTTAAAATAAAACATTTGGAACCAAAAACTTTTAGATATGAAATATTTGGTTTTCTTCCATTTAGAAGTTCATATGGTGTATTTTTAGTTAATGGTCGAATAGAAACGCGATTTAGTACATAACAAGCAGTGGCTACAGCTTCTGCCCAAAAATGTTTCGATAAAGTTGTTCCATTTAGTAAAGTTCTTGCACATTCTTGTAACGTTCTATTTTTCCTTTCTACAACTCCATTTTGTTGTGGTGTTCTAGGAAAAGAGAAATTATGGTTAATACCTTTCTTGTTACAAAATTGTTCAAAAACTTCATTTTCAAATTCGCCTCCATGATCACTTCTTATATTTTTAATCTTCAATGTTTTAATATTTTGAATTCTTTTAACAAAAACTTTAAAATTATCAAAAGTATCACTTTTATTTCTCAAAAAGAAAATCCAAGTATATCTAGAGAAATCATCTACAATAACAAAAACATATCTATTATGGTTAATAGATTGTACTTGAGTTGGACCAAAAAGATCCATGTGTAAGAGTTCAAGTGGTTGTTCTGTAGATATTACTTTCTTTGATTTAAAAGAAGATTTTGTTAATTTTCCTAATTTACAGGCATCACAAAATATGTTAGTTTCGAATTTTATATTGGGTAATCCTTTAACTAATTTATTTTTCGCAAGTTTGTTGATGGTATTAAAATTTATATGACAAAATCTTTTGTGCCAAAGACAAGAATCGTTTTCTTTAGCTACTAGACACAAATTTGAATCATTATTAACATTCATATTTAGGATATAAATATTTTTATCTCTATTTCCTTCGAAAATGATGTTGTGATTTTTATCAAAAATGTTACATTTATTTTCTGAAAAAGTTATATTAAAACCTTTATCGCATAGTTGACTAATACTTAATAAATTATGTTTTAAATTTTTAACTTATAAAACATCAGTAATGAGAGGTAAATTAGATGTACCGTTGCTATTAACATTGCCTTTGCCGATGATATATCCTTTTGAGTTATCTCCAAAGGTGACTGTTCCTCCATTTGAGTATATAATGTTTGATAACATTTCTTTGTTTCCAGTCATGTGTTTTGAGCAACCGCTATCTAAAATCCATTTTCCTCTCTTCTTATGTGGTACCTGCAAAATTTATAAAAAGTTGGTACCCAATCTTTTTAGGGTCCTAAGAGTTAGATCTTAGGAAGCCAAACCCATACGGGTTCAGAATTCCCTTTATAGACATAATTTTTGTTATTATGAACAGTTTCCATAAAATTTTTGATATGTTTATTCCTTATCAATGTATTATTTGTTTTTGGAATCCATATCTTAATAGTTTTAGTATTTGAATAAACTGTTTTCCTAATATCTTTCTTAATTTTATTATTAATTTTACTTTTAGCAAAAGTATTTTGTTTCTTAAATCCTAGACCAGATTTATTGTTAGAAGTTTGAGAGTTTTCTAGTATACTAGAAAGATTTTCTCTTCCTTTATTGAAATTAGAAACATTTTTAGAAATATCATCAAATTTTATTTTAAGACTAGATTTTTCTAACTCTAAATCCTTAATCTTAGATATTAAACTATTATTTTCAAAAAGTAAAACATCATTTTTATTTTTCTGAATTTCTAGTTCCTCAGATATTGACGTAATTTGAGAAGATAAGTTAGAATTCGATTGTTGAGAGATTTCAAGTTCTTCTTCCAATATTACCTTCTCATCTTTTAACATATCTACTTCTAAAACTTTTCTATCTAACTTTCTTTGCAACTCCTTATTTTTCTTTTTAAGTTGTTTTGTTAAATTTACTAATTCAGAATTTATTTCAATTAAATCTTCAAAAGTAAAATCACTTACATCGTCTGATGAAGCCATGAAGCATACATTGTCTTGTTCATTATCACTTTCACTCTCTGATGAGGATGATGAGTCAGTGTCGTCCCAAGTGACTGAAAAAGCTTTTCGTTTGGTTTTGTCCTTCTTGAAGTTATTCTTTTTACGATCTGGACAATCTTTCTTCATGTGTCCTTTCTTATGACATTCATAACATTCCATTGTTGAAGATGATGGTTTGCTGCTATTTGAATTGTTGTTGGAATTATTTTTGTTTCCCTTGAATTTGTTTCTGTTGAATTTCAAAAACTTTTTGAAATTTTTAGCGATCATGGCCATATCTTCATTATCTGAGTCGGAATCATCTTTTTCTGCTTGGAATGCTACATTTTTCTTTTCTTGTGCTCCATTTCGTTTTGCCTGCAAATTTACTTCGTAGGACATTAAATTACCTATCAACTCTTCTGGTTTTAATGTTGACAAATCAGTTGCTTCTTCAATAGCTAGGACTTTTCATTCCCATTCATCCGTTAAAGAATTCAAGATTTTTGTGACAACATCAAAATCAGTAAACTTTTGTTCTAGTGATAATAAAGCATGATAAATATCCTGAAATCTAGAGTACATGTCATTTATAGATTCATTTGGCCTCATTTTAAAATTTTCAAATTGATGTTTCAACATAGAAATTTTGCTCAATTTAACTTTGTTCGTTCCTTCATGTGAAACTTTAAGAGTTCTCCAAATTTCATAACCGGAAGTGCACATACTAACTCTATTGAATTCATTTCTATCTAATGCACAAAATAAAATATTCATTGCTTTTGTATTTGAAGTAGCATCTAGTTTTTGTGTGTTACTCCAAGTTGAGTATTCTCCAGTAGGAGTTGTATACTCTCTTTGTATAATATCCCAGATATCAAATCCACTTGATTGCATATAGATTCTCATTCTAGTTGACCAATAATTGTAATTTATACCATTGAAAAGTGGAGGTCGTGAAGTTGATTGACCTTCTGTGAAACTAGAATTAGTGTGAGTGTTAACATCGTTAATTTGTGTGGTTGCCATATTACTAAAAGTAAATATCAAATAACTTTGTGATGGTTATAGGATGACCTTGCTCTGATACCAAATGAAAGTGCACGTGTAGTACTAAGGATCGTGTAATATGGTATGTTAATGCGGAAACTGGTAATAACAGTAAAGTACAAATTAAAGTAAGCACACCAGGAATTTTTATACTGGTTCGAACTTCCCGTTCTACGTCCAGTCCCAGAATACCCTCTGGATTTAAACTAAACCCCTCACTTAACCCGGAGGAATAGGTATACGACACCTGAGCAGCCGAACAGGAATTTTTCCGCCTCAACAGCCGAAGAGGACTTCAACTTAATACAAATAGTTTGTTGACGAATGTGTTCTGAATAACACTGATTGTCTTTTGATAGTACAACTTTCCTATAATCAAATCCTCAAGAGTATATATGTGTGTGAAGATTTAGAAGGAAGATAATCACGTAGAATCGAAGTATATGAATAAATTCAAGGATTCTAGTGATATTAAATAAGAATAAATGCTTTTATTTGCAGAAATGAATAGAGATTAGATTTCAGAAATATAAACAAGAATCGGTGATTGTAGAAGTTAATTGAATATGTTTATATAGTTGTAGAAGAGTTGTAATCTTTCATGAAGAGTTTTAGTTAACAGTTGTGTCCATACCTCTTGGAATAGAGGACATTCCTCTTTATGAAATGATCGCGTCTCTTCAGAAAACTAGCCGTTTTTCTCTGGTCGGTCGACCGGAAAACCTGGCCGGACAGCTGAGTTTAAAACGTATACAAAACAGAAAGTCACTGTGCACATGATACAGGGTCGGTCGACCGAGGATCCTGGTCGGTCGGCCGACCTGGTGTTATATGCACAGTGAACATAGTTTTTGCTATAAAATGTTTTGTGTGCGTGTGTGACTATTTGAGGAATGATTTTAACATTGTTCTAAGACTCAAATAAAATAAAATATCCATACTAATCTCTAAATTGTAAGATTATCTCCTTTGTAGTGCACGGTATGTACTTATTCTCTTTTTGTCGCTTTCATATAGTATTCTCGTCGTATGATCTCTGAAGCTTGTGTCATGAATCAAAACTCATGAATCAACAGAAAAGTTTCAGAATAAGATAATAATGAATTGGTTTCCTCATATGATAATCTTGGTCATTATCATGGTTGTGTTTAATAATAAAATATGATTGTTGTGTAAGCAAAATGAAATGTTTTAGGGAAGTAAAACATTTGGGTAAGTATGACTTATAAATTGGAATTGAAGATGATCTAAAATTGTGAAGTTTTAATCTGGGTTCAGAATTTGAAAATTGTTCCAAAGTGATAAAGGAATTTTTTTTGGATTTAAGAGACCAAATGTGGATTAAAATTTGAGGAATATGCATGATATTAAAAATGGTTTGAAATAAACTCTAAATGTTGAGTTTTAAATTTGGAATGGGATGTGATACCCAAAGTGATAAGTTTTTGAACTTATAAGATTATTAATGTAAAGTTTAAAATTTGAAATGGGAATTCAAATTGGGAGAGATTGTCAAGATTTAGTAAATTGAATTTAACTTTGGGAAAGTTAAATAAGTTAACAAACAACCTGAATTGGAAATTTCAAGATGAAATTGAGATTTAACTTAGGGAAGTTAAACGATTGGTTTAATTGGAAATTAATGGGTGATCTCAAAATGGGTTTGAGATTTAGAAGTTAAAATGGGTGTTTGGATAAATTTGGATGTTTATTTATCCTGATATCATTCCATTATTATAAATAATATATGAACCTGAGAATTGGTTTTAAAATCGATAATAAATTAGAATCTGAAGATTTAATTGTTTTTGAGTTTTGAAATATGTTAAATAAAGATAATCAAATGGAATTTTGAGAATTAGAATCAGAATTAAATTATGTAGAGATTTGGATTATTTCTTTAAAAATAAAGGTTAATTTGATATAAGGGGTTAAATCAACTTTTGAAAATTTAACTCGAGTTTATATAATAATTCGAGATGGTTTAAAATTGAGATTTAAATTGAATTAGTTCAAATTGAATTTAGTTTGAATTAACTAGAATTGAAGATGGATAAGTATAAAATTCAAATGGAAAATTTGAATTGGATTAATTTGAAATAAAATTGAAGACTGAATGAGTTTAAATTCAAAAGGGAAATTGGGGTTAATCCATATAGGAATTAAAATAATTTGAAATTGAAGTGGATACAATTTGAAATTAGTCTAAATTAATTTGAATGTGTTGGAATTGTAATTAAAATGAATATGTTTAAAATCAAATGGAATTTGATTTGAATTTGGAAAGAAATTATGGATAATTCAACTTGAATTGAGACTGGATCAACTTAATGGGTAATTGGTTAAAATGGAGATTGGGAAGTTGAACAGTTGGCTCTGGACTATTTCCAAAATGAATTGTTTTAATATAAATCTATTTTTCCAAACTGTTTACTACACAACTTTTCTTTTTAAACCTAAAACTATCTTAAGCTTGTTTTACAATTACTTTTGGAACTATTTAACTATTTTTCAACTGTTTTATAAACTAATTACTATTTTTCTACTACTTTATAACTGATTACTATTTTTCAACTATTCTACAATTACTTAACTATTTTACAGCTATTGTACAAACTAATAATTATTATTCAACACTTATTCATTTTAATATTTTCCAAGATATTTTCAAAATTTAAATTGGATAGAGTTCAAAATGTTTTTTATTAAATACCCAATTGAGATAAGAATTCAATTCTAATCCAAATGGGGATTAAGAAATGTGAATAAGTGAATGGAATCGTAGATGAATGTGAATAAAAAAGGAAATTGATGTGGTTAATAATCAATGAAGATAAATACGTAGGATGTACGTATATTATTCTATTCGCATAATGATTTGATCCAGATTCGAGCACAGAATTTCGAGATAGTACAATCGATCCGAGTCGGGATTTTTCACTCGATTTTCGACGGCAAACCTAGATATGGATTTTTGATAGATTCTGGATATTCTCTATAATAGTTATGGCTATGCAAAGAGAATGACAGTTTCTGATCAAGAAACCAGATTAGAGTCCGCACTAGGAAGTCAGGTGGACGATACTAGTTCAGAAGTGAAATTGTGTGATCGAGTAAGCGATCAGATTGATATTGCGTACGGATGATATGTGTACATCGTACGATTTGGGATGAAATTAATATTGAAAATTTGTGGATAAGAACTAGAAATGATTTTTGAAATTGAAAGTATATTTTGTGAAATATATGTTGAAGTAAAGTGGAAATTAGATATTTCTATGGTAAGAATTTACTTTATGGAAGTAAGTAAAATGGTAAGTGACTTTATAGTGTAATCAAATTTGAATATTTAATTTTGAATAAACAAAGTCATGTATCTTTGTTATATATAAGATAAAACTCCCTTGGTTGAATCCATTGCCCGAAGAAAAAGGTTTTTTGAAAGTTTGTGAAGTATACAAAGGAAACTTATATAAGTATAAAGTGATTTAAAGACTTCCCAAGAAAATTATATATTTGTATATATATATATATAAGATTTTATGGAAATGGTTTTGAGAAAAGGTTTTGGGAACCTTTGGATTTGAAAAAGGCTTTTGATTTTTTAAGAAAATCAAATTTGAAAGTTTGGAAAGCCTACTTTGAGAATTATCGATTTGGGGAATCGATTTTGTGTAAAAGCACTTATATGAAATTCATACTAGGTGTATGATTTGGAAAATACTATATGTATATAGTATAAAGTGTTTTTGAGATTGGCTCTGGGGAAAAGGTGCTCCCTTGAAATGAACTTCTCAGGAGTGCCACAGGGTGGCACTGCCTTGAGCCTCAAAGGGGGAGGTTCTAAAGTTGATCCTGTGAGGAGTCCGGACAAAACTAGTTCCTGAGGATTTTGTGTAGCGGATGTCTTGAGGTGCCGATGCCTACAGAGACATTTGGGTTATACTGTGACGACAGTTTAACTCGATGTCACTGCGATCTACTGCAGACCATAGCGTAAGTCGTGTGTGCCGCTGAGAGCCAACAGTCTACGTTTGATTTTATATCGATAGACTGCGACACTATGGTAACATAGCGAAAGTCGTGTGTGCCGCTGAGAGCCAACAGTCTATGTTTGATTTTACGTCGGTAGACAGCGACCTATGTGAGAGTGGAGAAGTTTCATTTTGACAGCGAAATTCGAGGGCGCTGATGCCTACAGTTACATGGACTTTTGCTGTGACGGAAACGTAACCCTTGAATGTAACTGTGATCTGTTGTTGGTTCCATGGTGTAGTCAGTTACATGGACTTTTGCTATGATGGCAACGTAACCCAGGATGTAACTGCGACCATGGATGGGGGTGATGATTTCCAGAGCATTCTCACCAAAGATATTTTCTCTATTTTCAAAAGCTGTTTTCCATATTTATATTAAAATTATTTTCTATAGTATTTTCACTGGGTGTTGAGAATGGGTTTACTAAGTACTTATAGATTTTTAGTCCTACTCCTGATCAACGGATGACAGAATTTCTGTGAGAACAAGGATGGACTTATTGAAACATTAAATTATAAAAGTATTTTTATAAAAACTACTTTGCAATAATATTATATAGATATTTGAATGAATTTTAAAAATGATAAAAGAATATTTATTTTATTTTAAGTACTTTCATAAATTCTTGCTTCGCTTCTTTTCGAGGACGAAAAGATTCAAAGGGGGAGGAATGTGATAACCCGGATTTTTGAATGTCTGTTATTTGGGGAATTAACTGATTTTATTGATGAAATAGTAATTTTTGATAAGTCGAACGAATAAAATTCTAATAATTCAAATATCTAGATATATTAATTGATTTGAAAACTATAATAAATATTGAATTTTAGAATTCCTGGACATGAAAATCGCATAGAAAATAAATAACAAACTCCATCATTTAAATTAAGATAAATAACTATAACTAAAAATGTATAAATATATATAGATAAATATTTACAAACTTATCATTTTAAAAACACATAAAGTCTTCGAAAAATATTCAAAATAAAAATTACATAAATAAAATTTATCTTCTTCATGTTAAATTAAAATAAAACCCTACCTTATTAACATTTAATTTAGATATACATATATGAATGTAATTTAGATAATAATAATGTTTGAAATAAAAACAATCTTATCAATACTAAGTATAAGTTTAAAAATATATATATGAATATGAATTGAGTGTTTGATAGTGAAGCTTAAATAGAAAGGAAAATAAAGATTTGGATTAGAAATATAAATAAGTATGTAAGATAACTTATATGGTTACATAAATAAATTAAGAAAATACATCAGCTAATCCTAGAGATTCATATAGATAAACAAGACAAGTATCATACTCAAGCCTTTTGTATTTTAAAAAAAGAAGAAGAAGATAAGTATAAGCTTATAAAACAAGACAAACACAATTAATGCCAGCACAAATTTTATCATATCAGCCTCCAAAACAAAAAAATTCTCTCTGACCAAATTCGTCAACAATATTTCCAGTACAAATAAATATCTTGTACCTGGATGAAATAAGCCTGCATATATACATCATCTCCTTAACTCATTTCGTTCATTAAAATCTTGAGTGTTATAAAAAAAAGGGAGAAAAGCAAGCAGACCTGAGAACTTAACTCATCAACCTGATCAACAATTACAACTCAACAAAATAATTAATAGCAGCTTCCAGATTTTTGGTTCTCTTTTCAATTAACTTTAGGTGAGTAAGCTACTTTAAAATCTAAGCTAAAAACTTGATGTTTGTGATGAATTCTCGAAGTAAAGTTGTCAAATATGCTTGCATGTATATATACACATATAAATGATCTGTGGATGTTTGTTGTTCAGGCATTTATTTCTCTGTTTGTTTCCAGGTTGCAAAAACCTGTTCAAAACCCCAAATCACTTCTTCTAATTCTTGTTAAGCCTTCATGTTAAAAAAAATGTGTTGGTAAGGTCTGGCTCGAAGTTGTAAAAATATCTTGAAGTAAAATTAGTTAAAATATTTTCTAGAATTAGGAAAATATAGTAGGATTTTAAGAATATCAAAGATTCGAACATCATGTTTTCTACATACCTTTACATCATCTTGATCGTCTTGGAATATCATGAATTTTAAGAGTAAATTCTAGATTTTTACTGTTGTATCGATTGAGGAATTCATGGTTGAATGAATTTTGGTTTTTTGGCGATTCCCGGCGATCGAAGCAAAACGAGTGATTGGGATTATGGCTGGGGGTAGTTTGGAGGTTGCCGAGCTAGGGAAAAATGATCGGAGATTTTTCCAATCATCGGGAAGGCAGCACGGCGAGGTTTTAGGGCTTGATGGTGGGTTTCGGTCGGGTTAGTTGTCGAGGAAATATCGACAAGGACAGTTCACCAGAGTGGTTTGCGATGGGAGGAAACAGTGTTTGGGATAGAGATGAAGCTTTGATGTGATCGGCAGAGGTACTATGGGTCGGAATCGTCGAAGATTGGAGGTTTTCCGATCAGGTGGGTTCCAGGTTTTCGTCATCTTGGTCGAATATTGATTCACTGTCGATATTGTCGATCTGGGTGGACTGAGGCATCAACGTGGTCGGCATCAAATTGCGAATCGTCGCGGGGTTGAACGGAATCTGGTAGATCGTCGTGCACGTGCACGCGTGCACGATCGTACCTGAGTTGGTCTTGAGGTGGGAGAAGATGAGCACTTCTCGGGAAAGTCGATGTTTGGCTCGAGTCGATTTTGAGTCTGGCTCGAAGTAGGTCTGATTTGTGTTTTACCCGGGTTTTTGCTCATGAATCTCGAGTGGGGACTCGGGTTTTAGCAGTATTGAAGTTACCAGAATTTTAAGCAATATGAAATACAAGTTTTTTCAAAAGCTAAGGAATCATATCCATTTTTTTTAGGAAGACTTGATCGGGTTTAAAAGAAAGGATTAATTGTGTAATCAAGTTTCAATACATATGTATCTTATCTAAGTTTAAAGGAAATTTGTTAACCAAGTTTTAAGTTATAAAAATGAGAATTTGGTTTTCAAAGTGAATTTATTCAAAACAGGTTTTAAAGGTAAGGAAAGTGATAACAAGTTCCGAAGTAAATTATTTAACAGGTTTTAAACAAGTTTAAGATTTATAATGTTTTAAATTTGTTTGTTTAAAAGTAATTATACATAAGACTAATTATGGAATTGGTTAAGTATAATTAATGGAAGTAAGTAATAATGTATAATTACTTGGTGAAAGTAATAAATGGTTAATTACTGAATGAAATTAATTAAAAGGATAAATTACTTAATGGAAGTAATTAAGAATCAATTACTTAGTGTAATTAATTTAAATAATAAATTAATTAATTAATTTAGGGGTAAATACTTAGTGGAATTATTTAAAGAATAATTAATTACTACATGTCATTAATTAAGAATTATTGATGAATATGATTAATTAAGATCGATAATTAAGAGATGATTAATTTACTAGGTGTAATTAACTAACGTTAAATAAGCAGGATTAAGTTAATCCAAGTAATTTAAAATGGTAATAAATTTAATTGAAGGATAATTAAATTGATTAAGAATGAATCAATCTTGCTTATGGATGATTTAATAATATTGGATGATTTGGATGTATATCCCTGATATGTGATATGTGCTGCTTTGTGATGTGAGATGTTGGGTTAAATTGGATAATGTGGGTTATCTATCTATGCTAGATTTCTATGAAAATCGACATCTTGTGTTTAAAATTTAGATGTTATTCAATTAAACAACTTGAATCAAAGATAACATTGAATTCGAAGAGACTGGAGACGGGTATCAGTAATACCCAAAACCACTTCAATTGGTAATCTAAATTCTTTATCAATGTGATGTGTGGAATCAAACAGGCTGGAATGAAATAAGTTAAGTATCATGGGTATTTAAACTGAATAATGATTTGTGAATATTGTTAGAGATAAATGATTAACTTAAATAAGTGAAGAACTTGTGGGAAGATACGGGTTACCCTGACCTTCGTAAGTTATATAGTTTGGAAATTTATATTATATGGTTTACTCACGCTGGTTTCCAACCTGACCTGGGTGTTACTTTGATGTAATGCTGGGGTCAGACCAAGTATTACAGATTTTCAGGTAAGGACGATCTGGAGATCAGGTGGCGAGCTGGATGGCAGGAACGTATGGAGTGTTTCTGCTATGATATATTTTTGTTTATCTGGGATATGTTGATTTGTAAATACCCAGTGATTGTGTATATGTATAACTCTGATGTATTAAAATGAAAATTGACTGATATGGTATTCTTTTGTAAACTGCTTTTGTTTGATATTGTATTTTATCCGCTGCGAATGTGAGAATCTGAGTTGTGTTTCTGTTTCTTCTTCTTCTATCTCTTTCTTCTTCTTCTAACTATCTGGAATTTTCGGGACCGAAAATTCCGGGTCGTTACAACGGCCATCCCGTCTTATGTAAGGATCCCAACTTTGAAATATCATGGCACTACAGACCCCGATGATCACTCGATGGCTTTCGATAGCCAAATGGATCTGTATAATGCTTCCGGGGCTGTTTGATGCAGACTATTCCCAGTAACGCTTCAAGTAGCCGCTGCTAAATGGTATCATCAATACTATGAAAAGATGATCTATTCATGGAAGCAGTTTTCTTACGAGTTCTCTACCTAGTTTTGTACATGCAAAGACCCAACAATCGATCACATAGTGCTATCCAACATTAAGTAGAGGAAAGTAGAGTCATTGGTAGAATACAACAAAAGATTCAAGATATAAGCATTAAAGGTCAAAGACATGAATGACCGGGATAACCTAATTGCAGTACACTTGTGGTTAATCGAGAATACACCATTTTGGAAGCAGCTATTTATTCATGGCTGTAAAGATCTGCAAGACTTCTATTTTCAAGCCGAAAAATTAATTTGAATGGAAGAGTTATATCACACTAAAAAGAAAGCTAATCTTAAAAAGGAAGGTAGATGGTTTGGATTAGAGCGAGGACTTAAGAGAACAAGATAGGAAGAGACTAATGCCAATTCGATCGCTTTAAACAAGCCATTATCTTACATCTATGTCGTGACAAAGGAGAAGGTCAACTTTCAGACTTCCTTTAAGGCCAAGAATTAACCAGAACAAAGTAAACGGGATGGCTTTTGCGTTTATCACAAAGCAAATGACCATAAAGCTGGTGAATGCAAAGTCTTGGCGGGAATCATTCAGAAATTAATTCATGAGAGGCATTTGAAGGAGTCCATTCAGGACAAAAAAAAGCATCACAAACTGGGGATGGTCTACAAAAGTTTCCTAGTGATGCTGGTAACATCCTGGAGGAAGAAGACCAATTAAGCTTGAGTCTGCCGCTGAATAGGATTGATGTAATTCATAGAGGGCTACATCTAGCGGGGGACAGGAAGGAGGCCAGGAATAGGTGCATCTAAGAGGCTAAAGAAGGTGTCTTCTCCATTCAAGAAGAGCCCTTGCGTAAAAATCTGCAACTTAACATCCCGATGCCAAATCTTGTCATTACACCCCAAAGAGCTAAAGAAGGGAGTCCATCAGCCACACAATAATCCCCTAGTGATCACAGCTCAAATTGGATTGTCTATATTGTCCAAGATTCTTGTGGATACCGATAGCACAGTCAAAGTCATTTTTAAACATGCCTTTTATCAGATGGGCATCCTAGAAAATAAGGTAGATCCCGGCCTTGAGCCGATCTTTGGGTTCAACAATAAGGGATCAACCCCAGTAGGATAAGTAAAATTGCTCGTACATATTGGGAGTACCACCATATTGCCAAACTTTTGAAACTCTCTTTGTGATAATTAATTGGCCATCTTACTACAATGCTTTCTTTGGCAGACCCCCACTTGATGAGGGAGATTCTTTTATCTGGATGAAATATCTAATGTTGAAATTCTTAACTAAAAGGGGCTGGGGCACTATCCGCGAAGAGCATTTCAGCTCCCGTGTAATGTATTTTTCTACGCTTGATTAATACAAAAAAGGTTATTCTTCTTAGTTTGATTCTTCTACTGTTTTTCAGCCTTTGGATGATGGATTTTTATATCCAACATTCGAAGCAAAGATTAGATCTAATAAGACTAACAAAAGTATGTATGAAAAGGTACGTTTCACCTTGAAGCAAGAGGAAGAGGGTTAATGCTAATTCTGTAGAAGAAGGCAAAATCATCACAGAATTTGTTTGTCCTAGGGAAGTGGAAAGAATAAAAGCCATAGAAGACATTGAGGTGGCATCTATAGACCCATACGATTCCCCTAAAGTAGTCAAGGTTGGAAAGGAGTTGGATAGCAGCTTGAAGAAGGACTTGATTCAGTTCCTTAAATCCAAAAAAGATGTATCTACATGGTATCATTCTGATATGGTGGGAATTGATCCATCAGTTATGTGTCATGCGCTACACATCAATCCAGAAGCAACCCCTATTAGGCAGAAAAAGAGACAACTAGATAAAATGAAGTCCGATGCTCTAAATGAGGAAGTAAAATGACTCGTTGAAAATGGATTTATTCGGGAAATCTACTACTCAAAATGGCCAGCGAACCCAATATCAGTGAAAAATTCGAATGGAAAGTGGAGGACTTGCATCGATTATACTAACTTAAACAAGGCCTGACCAAATGATTGTTTCCCATTACCACAGATAGACAAGTTAGTAGATGCATTCAGTGAGCATAGATTGTTATCTCTCATGGATGCAAACTTAGGATATAATTAGATACCCATGTTCAAGCTAGATGAGGAACATACAAGTTTCATTACTGATTAATGAATTTACTACTATAAATCAATTACTTTTGGATTAAAGAATGCAGGGGTTACCTATTAAAGATTAGTCAACACAATGTTCAAAGAAAAAATCGGTCGTAATATGGAAGTTTATGTTAATGACGTGCTAGTGAAATCTTATAAGGATAAAAGCCACCTTGAAGATTTAAAATAAATGTTCGAAGTATTATAGAAATATCAGATGAAATTGAATCCTTAGAAATGCTCTTTTGGAGTCCATTCCGGGAAGTT
This sequence comes from Allium fistulosum, assembly GCA_030737815.1. Classification (NCBI taxonomy): domain Eukaryota; kingdom Viridiplantae; phylum Streptophyta; class Magnoliopsida; order Asparagales; family Amaryllidaceae; genus Allium; species Allium fistulosum. Next base: position 184,843,874 of record CM060902.1, on the reverse strand, counting down.
TTTAGGCTATCTTTTGAGTTCTCAAGGGATTGAAGCTAGCCCAGACCAGATTCAAGCTATCAAGAACATGGATGAGCCCAAAACTAGCAAAGATGTAATGAGTTTAAATGGTAAGGTAGCCGCCCTAAGCAGTTTTATTTCCAAGGTGACAGATAAGTGCATTACCTTTTTCGATGTGATCAAGAAGAAGAAAAAGTTTGAATGGGGAGAAGATTGTGCAAAATCTTTCCAAGAGTTGAAAAATGTAACACACAATATTTTAGAATGTTATTTAGGATAATTAGTTAGCTAAATTAAATAAAATAATGTGAATGTTAGTGGGTTGAGATTTGATTATACTAAGGGTAGCCATGTCGTGTTAAATATAAATCAAATAAGATGACATAAACAAATGTGTTAGAAATAAGGAAGGGCAATATTGGAAATAGGAGAGGCTTATACACTAAACCCTTAGGAAAAGAAACTCTCGTTCATTTCTTTTTAGCAAACCAAAAATATCTAAGGCCGGCCACCATTATTGTTCTCAAGAGGAAGATAAAAGCTAGGATTCAAGAGAAGTAAAATAATCAATTAATTCAACATCAAATCTCACATCTTTTAATCTCAAAGCTAAGGTGAATAATTACTACCTCCCATTTTCTTATAGTTTTCAGCATTAAGACTAGGTCCGAAATGTTTTTGCATGTATATGCCATGGTCAAATGATTAAAGTTATATATGTGTGTGTGTGTGTGTGTATTTATGTGTGTGTGTGTGTGTGTGTTTGTTAGTGAATTATCCATGTCCATGTTAGTTTCTATGATACATTTGATATGAAAATCCTATTAAATGACATCCAAATGCCTTCAAAATTTAAATATAGCTCAGAAATGATATTTTAGAGATGGGTTCCAATTTTCATAATTTTCTGAATTTATTTGGATTTTATATTAATTTTCTGGTGAAGAAAATGATTTATTAGTTTATAAATTATTTACAACAAAAAAAATAATTATTTGGGTTTGAAATTTTAATATGTTGGAAAACATATTAAAGCTAATTTTTTGGAATTTTTGTAGATTTTTCCTAAGTGATTTGATGAATATATAAAATTAGTTAAGGTATAGGACTTAAATGTTTTATATATTTATTAAGGAGAAGGAACATTTTATAAAATAAAATCATTATTTATTTTTGAAAATAGTGGCAGAACTTTTCTGAAAATTATTTATCAACCAATGAGAATTTGACTAACAAAGGCAAGTTAGTTGAAAATTTATCTTTTTAAGTTGAAAACAGGGAAATCATACTTTTAGCATGTTTCATCCTTTTACGGCATTAAACCTTCCGACCGAGACCTTTTGACAAGGTCGAGAGATTCATAGCTTTCGACAAGGTCAAAGTTCAATGTATATGGTATCAAGTATGTTGGTACATAATGAATTGAACAAGGTCGAAGGGTTCTTAGTCGAAAGGTTGATAGCCAAAGAAGTTGGGGTATGTTTGTTTTCTAAACCAAAACTTTCACGTGCTTGCTTTCGAAAAGGAGCTTTCGACTTGGTTGCTTCCGACTAGGACAATTACTTAAAATAATGGTTTTAAACCTTTCGACAAAGTCAAAAGGTTACTACTACTTTGTTTTGTTTTGAACCTTCCGATAAAGTCGAAAGGTTTACTTATTTCAAAACCAGCCCCATCTCCATGCTTTCGAAAGAAAGCTCTTGAATTACATGATTTACCCTTATTTTATAAATTGATGTATAACCCAAGCTTTCGAAGGAGTTGTTTTAAAGGCAGAGGCCTATTGTTTTAAATAATATGTTTTAAAGCTTTCGAAGCAGAGTTTTCAAAAAAGTCGAAAGGTTTTGTTTTGAATGATTTTAAAGGAGTCGAAAGGTTGCGTCCAATGAAGTCGAAAGGTTTTAAAGGAGGATTTCCCACATGTTTTAAATTGCACCTAATGTGCTTTCGAAAGGTTTATATTTTAAGAGTTTAATACTTTCGAAAGTTTTATGTTTTAAGAGTTCAAAGATTTCAAAGATTTTAGTTCAATGGTTTCAAAAGGTTTTAGTTCAATGGTTTCGAAGGGTTTCAGATCAATGATTTCAATATGTTCGATGAATGGTTTCGAAAGGTAAGGTTTTGGCTTCTTGGCCTAGAAAATTAAAGGGTTTTACTTGGGTAAGAAAGAGGTGCTTTCAAAGGTTTTGAAAGAGGTACTTTCAAACGATAAATGTTTTCATCAACTAATGTTTGAGTAAAGAATATATATAACATGGCAATGTGATTTTGTGTAAAGCTTAAATATTTAATATTTTCCTTGTTTAAATTTGATTTAAAGGTTTTAAATCATTTTGAAAATGTTTTCAAGGAAATTTATGGGAGGGGATCCTCAAGTGAAAATGACTCAGATAATAAAATACCAAATGGGACTAGTATAGTGTCGCGCCCTACACATTAGCTATTAGCTCTAGCTAATTGTTGTCCAAAATTCCAGTGTGTAAGGCTTGGCTACAGGTAGACTAAAATTCTGATTATATGCCGAAAAGAATATATGTTTGTATAAAAATTGGTTATTGGTGAGCTCGAAAAACCATTAGGATTAGGAAGACCTAGGAGATGATTAAGTTAGGGACAGACCATCCAGAAGTGATGTATTTAATAGATAGTTAAGGATAGATCGTCTGGAGTGAAGCATTTAACAGATAGTTCAGGATAGGTAATACAGAAGAAGAATAGCTAACATGTGTTAGGTTAATTTTGATTATATTGTCTGGTAGGCCCGAGTCAGCCAAACGTTAAAAGTTATCCAAACTAAACTTATGTGTTTGAACAGATAGTTCATTATTACTTAATATTTATGTATGTTTACATAACGAATTGCTTTACAGTATTTAACCAGTTTTGGTTGAAGGAAAAGATTTTGCAAAGATATGTTTTAAAAGGACATTGGTAAGGGGAAACCCGTTCCGATAAGCGGCGTACCCTCACTTAACATAATAAACCGGGATGTATAGTAATATTCACAATAAGCTTTATGTCTGACTCAAAGTTTATGTTTTCCCCTTAAACTCTCAGGTGCTCAAAATTAATTTGAGTAGACTAAGGGGTTAAGGTCTTTTACAGGTTTGGTAGGATGACGAATAAGGCTACCGGAGGCATGCAAGAGGCAAACAGATAACTATTTAGGAGTTGTAGTTTTATATTTTGTTAATTTCCGCTGTGTTTATAACAAGTCTATTATGACTCTGATCATCCGAGGGGGTATATTCGTGTACCGCTCTTGGCGTATTTTGTAATAAGTATATTTGATCTATGCCTGGGAATGAATTTGGGATTATGTGACATGAATATGGAACATCTATTTTGAATGTAATAAAGAAAATTTGATTTGAAATTTGTGTTTTGTTTCATATTCAAGTGCTTCTGATATTATAGATACAATTAACATAGCCGTATTTAGTCACCGGAAGCTAATACTATAGATGACTACAACATCTGTACCGCTTAGTTTTGGGCCTCTACATAGGGGATGTTACAGCTTAGTATCAGAACATGGTTTATGAAATACTTTAACTTAAAAAAATGGTTTTTAAAAACATCATCATTGGTAATTAGAGTTAAGATCGGGGTATGGGATAACGCTATAGTAACGTACTTGTATTTGTTATACATATATAAGTATATGCTATATCTTTAGACTCCTATCTTAGTTAGGCTATTCATCTTTATCTCACGAAACTTGAATACAAATATAGAAGGAAGAAGAGGCAGAGTTAATCTTGGAGGAGATAGCATCACCACTAATGAAAATGCCTGACCAAATGCTAGAAGATGTCCAGATCAGACACAAGCAGAAACTGTTGTTGCTGGGGTTCCCCAAGTGGATTTGGGAGCCATATATCAGTTCATCGTAAACAGGATGCAAGCTGGAATTGTAGCTTGAGTTGTCGGAGGAAATGCTGCTGGAGGTGGGGTACAGGAAGCTCCAATGGTCAACCACTTTGCTAACTTAAGCAAAGACTATACCAGGCTTAGAGGGAAGCCATTTTTTGGAATAGAAGATGCGATTGAGCTGGAAAATTGGCTGCTACATTTTGAGAGAATCTTTGCTGACCTAGGATTGAATGACGAGAAGGAGAGGAGATTAGCTTCGAGACAGCTTTAAGGAGCTACTATATTTTGGTGGAATATTGTGATAGCTAGTGTAGGTTCATGTCAGTGATGGCGCAGTCGACATTGGTTAGGAAGTTTGCTGAATTAGAACAAGGGGAGATGTCTATTTTAGAGTATGCAAGAAAATTTGAAGAGCTGGCCCGGTACGGGTATGCTTTGGTTGATACGGTGATAAAGAGGAATGAGAAGTGTTACACTAAATATTAACCTTCTAGCTAAGACGAAAGATCCCTAAGCGCAAAAGGAAGAGAGAAGCACAACTTAAACTTTCTGATACTTCCAAAGGGATGCAAGTGTTGAAGTTCACAGACCTAAAACCTTTTGAAGGGTCAAAAGGTTTCGTCTCCATTATACATGGAATTCAAAGGAGAAGAAGGAGTCAAAGCAAGTGAGAACAACTACCTAATGACCTTTTCAAAAACATAATATGCCTTTCGAACAAGTTGAGAGACATAAATGACACCTTTCAACAATATCGAAAGGTTTATAAAGAAGATGGGGATCATAAGTCAGCAAGGAGTAAAGAAGCAACATTCTGACAAGAATGGAAGGTTCACGATAACATATGGAAGGAAAACCCTTCAACAACAGTGAATGATTTATGAAGGCATGAAGAAAAATAGACCCTTCAACGATGCCCGAAAGTCCACAAAACCTTTCGACCGGGATGAAAGGTTTTCAACTGTATGGAAGAAGAGAACCCTTCGACCCAACCGAAGGCATAGAAGCGGAAGCATGACCGCCGCCATCTATAAATAAGACCCAAGCAGACCAGTTTTAGGGGCCGATTTTTCCTCTCACTTCATACTACTGATATTCAAAAATATGTGTTGTAACCCTAATTGAGAACCTATTTGGGGATTTGTAAAAGAGCTTATCCTGAATAAAAAGGGAAGTACAATGTTCTGTTAAATCACTTGTTATTTTGCTTGAATCCTCGTTAGATTAACTCTTATTTTCAGGATCAACTCTATAGGAATGTTCTTCCCGGCTAGGTAAAAAACTTAACTAGCCTAGCTACAATTTTATTCTGAAAAAGTTGCTACCTTCTCCACTTTAACCTTCTGGAATGATCGTCGATCGACCCGGGTTAACTTAAGCAGTAACCTTTCGAAGTCATGAGCTTTATGATCAGAATTCTTCACCTAAGTTGATAGTATCTTGCACTTTAACAATACCTAAACCTTCCGTAACCTTCATATGTGCAATATAACCTTTCGGTAAAGTTTAAATCCAAGAATATATGGTTTAATCCAACGGGTGGCGTTCATATACCTTACGACTAAGTTAAATCCGACTTTACATGAGCATTCAAACCTTTTAGAAAGATTAAAAACTCTTATGCACCATCCAGGGATCTATTGTTTCAATTACTATTAAAGAGATTAGTCATCTTAAACCTTTTGGTAACATTAAAGTTCCACTTCGCAGGGATAAGACTGAAGAATAATCATTCAGAAAACTTCACAAAATACCTTATAAGACTTACCAGGGTAAAGGGTTTTCTACTTAGAAAACCAGACCTTCCAACCATGCCGAAAGGTCGAAATCATAAACTAGCAACCGTCGGGGTTCAGCATAAATGTAAATCTTAAGGGTATCTAGTCCTTATCTAAAACTGCCTATCCTATTTTTGTTGGAATATCCTTTGGGTATGTTGACCATAATTTTGGTTAACATTTTTGGCGCTAAAAGCAGGGCTTGAACCTCAGATTAGTTGGACTTCTCACCAAATTTTCTACCTGGACTCTCTCTTAAGACTTATTAACTCCTCTTTTTGGAATAAGAAAGAGTTTAGTTTGAATATAAGACTCACAATCCATTTCAATACGATTAAAAGATAAGGTATGGATTCAATGTTTGAAGTAAGAGAAAAATTTTATAGTGAAAAATCGATTTGAGGATCAACGAAACCTCTAAATGTGGATTCTGGGTGATGAATGAATCACAGTCAACTATTATTTGAAGAGCAAACCTTTCGCTTTCAAGCCTTACAAGTTGATAAAAGAAATGACAGGATATACCATATGACTTATGGAAATGGAATACCAATCATGTCTATTCGGAACTGAACCTAATCACTGCTCCAGAAAAAGAAAGTTCAATTAAAAAGGAAAAATTTCAACCAATGAGAAGGACCATCCAGTCGTATTGTCATAAGATCATCTTTGACGAGGAAATGATGAAGGATTATGATAACTTTGTACACAAATGAAATAAGATTATAAATGAAGCCCACCATTCAAGGAAAATCCATAAACGCATAGAAATTTTCATGACCAAAGGGCTAAGGATAGCAAGAGAATCGCCGAATGAGAGTATAAAGATTGGCAGGATGTTAACTCCCATTTTTATGCCGACCTAAAACTCTGCGACCTAAGGAAGTTAGCGACTTAACGACCTAAGGGACTTCACGACTTAACAAACTCAGCGACTTAAGGAAGTTAGCGACTTAACGACCTAAGGGACTTCATGACTTAACAAACTCAGCGACCTAAGGAAGTTAGCGACTTAACGACCTAAGGGACTTCACGACTTAACAGACTCTACGACCTAACGACCTAAGGAAGTTAGTGACCTAACGACCTAAAGTTCTTCACGACCTAAAGTTCTTCATGACCTAACTCCTGAAGCGGCCCAGCGACTTAACAACTTAACGAGCTAAGGAGTTAGCGACCTAGTGGCTCCAGTCTTCAACGACCTAAAGCTTCGCGACCTAACTTCACAAAGCAACTCGACGACCTAAGGTTTCTGCAACTACTCCTTAGGTCGCTTACGACCTACCACTTGCCGCCTTGTTCAGATGAGACCGAGTGCAACTCCATCAGGCCACACTTCCTAAGTCGCTAATGAACCACGACCTATCTTAGGTCGCTCGCGACTTACGACCTAACTTAGGTCGTACACGACCTAAGACTTGAAGGGGAAATTTTGCCTAGAATCTTCCTATAAATACCCCCATAACTCCAACGTGAAAAGGACTTTTTGGCCGGTCATTTTCTAAAGCGCCGTTACTCTGCAGAATTCACGACCCATTCAACACTTGAAGAACTCCAAACATTCAAGACACTACAACAAGCTTCGAGAGGAATTTCGCACATCCGACACGGATTCAACAAGTTTCATCATCGAAGTTTGAGCTATTAGTCGAGAGTGTTTTTGTAATCAAAGTGTATCGAATTTTGGAGTGCATTGTATCATCTTGTAATCAAAATCAGAATAAAGGAATTCAACGTGGACGTAGGCTCGATTTTTAGCCGAACCACTATAAACCGCTGTCTTTTACCGTTTTCTGCTATTTCACTGTTTATTACTTGTTCCTGTATCACGGGTGGTGCTTTCACAACTTCACTACACACACCGGATGTTAACGTTCAATTTTTGGCGTTAACATTTTGGTGCTTTCACTGAGAAACCAACTCAGGGATTTTTCCACCATTGCTTCGCAAAAGTTGTCCGAAAGAATCTCTCTAAAAAATCAGAAGTTTATCTGAGATCATGGCTCCTGCAAGAAAGGGTAGATCTACTGGATCCGAAAATGTTCGTGAGGGAACCTCCATTTCCCCAGCGGCAGATCAAGCAACTCATATCGTTGGGGTCACAAGGGCTGAATTAGACGATGTTGTCTCTGGATTATACCAACAAATTGAAGCTCAAAACGCTTTGATGATGGAGAGATTAAACGCTCTACTTGGGGCAAATCGACAATCGGAAAACAATGAAACAGTCTTCACCGAAGATGCTCACAATCCCCAAGAAAGAGATATTCCTCAAAGAACAACTGGCACCGCCGAAGCGTCACCTTTCCAAGATGAAGGATCAAGGCCGTTGATGCCTCTCAACAATGAGGAATACCTATCAGGGATGGTTCGCCGAATCATGAAAGAGAGCATGCAGAGGGAAGAAAATGAGAGCGATTGGGGATTTGCACCAAGCAGAACTCCGTTTACTGAAAGGATCCTGAAAGCAGAATTTCCAAGGAAATTTGCACCTCCAACTATCTCGGCCTATAGTGGAACGAGTGATCCTAATCATTTCCTATACAAGTACGACTGGCATATGATCGGAGCAAGAGCATCCGACGAGATTAAGTGCCGATACTTTCCAGTGTACTTGGAGGGAGTGGCTCTACTTTGGTTCACAAAGCTGCCAATCCGGTCTGTAGATCAATTCTCCGACTTAACGCGAAAGTTCAAAGACCAGTTCAGGTTGTATGCTTCAAAAGCTAAGAATATAATATCACTGTCCAGTCTTGAACAAGCTTCCGGAGAATCAATCAAGTCTTTCTTAAGCCGTTTCAATATAGCCCTAGCCGAAGTGGATAATGCAGAGCCCCGTATGATTCTGACTTACCTGATGCGGGCCATCAACAAATCGAGTGAATTCGGAAGATGGTTAAAAATGAAGGAACCAAATTCACTTGAAAAGTTTTATAAAAAGGCCGACGAATTCATGCGCTTAGAAAGCCTTTCTGTGCCAGCAAAAGCAGTGGTTACTGAAGTAAAGAATAATGATGTTGCCCCTGACAAAAGAGAATATGGAAACTAGAAAAGGGAAAATAATGGAGAAAAGAAGTAGGGGAATGAGAAGAAACCTCGCCACTTTAATCCTTCAGATTTCACTCCCTTAACTGATACACCGGAAAATATCTTTTTCGGGACGAAGGATGTTGTCAAGTATCCCAAACCACCTGAGATGAGGGGAGGTGCAGTGAATAATGGGAAATTCTGTCAATTTCACAGTCAACCTGGCCATGATACTAACCAATGTCGCCAGTTAAAAAATGTGATTGAAGAGTTGCTAAAACAGGGTAAATTGCAACAATATGTGAAGAGAAATGGAGTCGACCCAACCTCATCCACTCAAGGGCAACAACATCCTGTCCATCGATCTCTCTCTGGCAACAACACTGCAGTACAATAATCCGAAAAGCTTGTCATTAATGTAGTTACAGGGGGTCCTCACCCAGCAGACAGAAATTGGGATGACTGTTGACTGCCCACAAAACTGTGGCTGGGGCATCTTCCAATCTCTCTGGCATATGAATCCAAAACTACGAGTCTAGTGAAAATGGGAATTCAATTTGGAGATTCTGAAACAACAAACACTTGCATCCGTTTTTTACTTAACATCATTACTTAAATTTGTATAATGACGGTGGATGTATAACTTTTGTATTGTAAACCGCTGAGAAATCAGTGTGATTCAGTAATAAAGAATTATAAGTCTTGTGTCTTTTGATACTATAAGATACCTGTTTCATTTCGATATGCAAATATGTTAAAAATATTGCTAAAATGTCGATTTAATATTGCAGGCTATCAAAGTAAAGCTTACCTATTTAACACTTCATGAAGCCAAGCGATTCTTACAAATCACTCGACGAGCAAATGACAAGTCACAAGGATTCTAAAATTCAACCCCTACAAAAGAAGTGCTATTTAAACAGTTAGTGATTCCACCAAAGCGGGCATCTTCTTAACGAGGAGATTCCAGACCCTGGCTAGCCAATCGCGATCGTTTGTGCAAACGAACATCAGGGGAAGTAGCTTGCGGTTGCCCCGTGGATTCACTCAGCAGTAATGTACACTTCTCTGGCAAAAAGCAAACAACTTGCTAAAGGATGGAATGTGCACTTGAAGTGATAACGAGAAATCGCTAGGAAGTAGATGATAGAAAGACACAAGCAACAATGCTACTCTTCGAAGTCCAAGCTACTCCACAGAGTCCTCGTGCTGCTCTTTAGAGTCCACAAGCCCTCTTCGTAGGCGAGAAATTGCTTCGGAGGCACAAGACTTCTTCATAGGCAAGAAATTGCTTTGGAGGCACAAGCCCTCTTCGTAGGCAAGAAATTGCTTCGGAGGCACAAGCCCTCTTCGTAGGCGAGAAATTGCTTCGGAGGCACAAGCCCTCTTCGTAGGCGAGAAATTGCTTCGGAGGCACAAGCCCTCTTCGTAGGCGAGAATTGCTTCGGAGGCACAAGCCCTCTTCGTAGGCGAGAAATTGTTTCGGAGGCACAAGCCCTCTTCGTAGGCAAGAAATTTCTTCGGAGGCACAAGACTTCTTCATAGGCAAGAAATTGCTTCGGAAGCATAAACCCTCTTCGGAGGCACAAAAACAAGACTTCTCCGGAAGCACAAAACCTCTCCGGGGGCACAATGTTACTCCTCCGAGTTCACGTACTACTCTTCGAAGTCCATGCAACTCCACAGAGTCCTCGTGCTACTCTTCGGAGTCCAAATGCTACATAAAGCCCTCTTCAGAGGCCCGCTTTGCCGTGTAAGAGACTACACTTCTTAGAAATATGAAGTGACCATCTCCGAAGGTTGAAGTGTAAAACTTCTCCAAAAAACAATATACGCTCTATTAAAGCAGAATAATTCTTCCCTTAAAAGTGGAATAGTTATTCTCCGAAATAAGAGTACAAGTCTCATCAAAGCAAAAAGATGTTGCAATGCACTTGTGGTATAGGGGCAACATCATACAATACAGCTACATCAATAAAAGTAGTATTCAAGCAACATACCACAAGTTCATTACAATATCATGCAAAAAAGATATGGAATAAATGAATTCTCAAACATAGACAAAAGTTTGTACAAATAAAAAGAATCGTTTATTCTACACTAAAATAAGAAATAGTACATAAGAATTTGACAAGTAAAAGAATTGTTTTATTCAATACTGTGAAAATTCTTTCCATGTGCAGATCTCAAAAAAGCAGGGACCGGTACCCGCACAATCTCCGGTCGATACATGCAAAAAGCAAAGAGCAAAACAAGAAGCATGAAGTCCGGCTTATCATTCCTTCTTCCCACCACCCTTAGAGCTCTTTCCTAGCTTGATTAATAGTTTTGGAAGCCGTTGTGGACGGATTGGAGGCGGAGGAGAAGGAGGAGTAGTCGGATCTTCTTCTATTTTGTCTTCTCCAGCTGAAGCTCCTTTCTTCTTCTTCCTAACTGTATGCTTCCCTTTCCTCTTCGAAGAAGACTCACTTCGTAGAGTAAGTAGCGCAGAAAGTTTTGTATTATCATCAAGAGACTGCTCCGGGGTCTTCTTGCTGTCCTTAAGATCTTCCGCTTTCTGTTCTTGAGAAGCGGGTGGATCCTCCAAACCCTGAAGAGCTTCTATTTGTTCTTCCTGCGACCCTGGTTGAGAAGCAAGAGTGACTTGAAGAGATGGAGGAGGAACAGTTGGAAGAGGAGAAGAGTGCACAATGATCCATGCTTCCACTACAGAAGAAATCAGTACTCTCCGAAAAAAGAGAAGATATTGGATCACCAGGACTTAAGTAATAAGCGAGAAATTCATCAAGATCAGTTGGATCGAATGAATAATCCACTTGAGCCAGATCTGAATCGAAGTTACCTGGAGAAGTCGGTTTTGACAGTTCAATTTCAAATTTTTCAGCCTCAATGTCTTCTTGGCTCTTCTCCTCGATTTGAGTAAGGGGAGACTCGGTAGTAGCGGGTTTAGCCTCAACATCTTTTGCAGGAGGTGGAGAGTGAGAGCTGGAACCGACGATATCAACATCGGTCGAAGTCGAAGTGTGAACAGGGGTAGTCAGAGATATTTTCTTTTCTGGATGCTCCTCTACCACTGTTCCAGCTCTAGCTTCAGCGAGTTTCTCTTTTCCTCTAGCAAGAGCGGCACGAGTATCGTCATCAAAGTAAAGTGCCTCAAGCTCCGTCTCATTATAGCCAGCTCCACCGAGCATGTCAATTGCGGCCTCCCACACTTCAGCCAAAGTGATTTCATATTTCGGACCCAGAAATGAGAGGCTTCCGCTCCCTAAGACACAATGGACATAAAAATCAAACAAAGTAGAGCTGATAGTGGCTTTGGTTGCTTCATGAGATTCTTCAGCTGCAACTTGACCAGCAACAGCCTCATCACGCTCTTTCTCAACTTTAAGTAGTCGAGCCTTTAACATTTCGATCTCCATGTTCTGCGAGTTAACTGTTTCCTGCAGCAGATCGTTTTCTTTGCGGTATTTTTCAGTAATATGCTGTTCAGCTTCGAGTTTTATCTCAGCATCTCTTTGAGCAGCATGTGCGTCTCGCACTTGTTTCTGAAATACCTCCTCTTTTTGAGTATGCGAAGCAGAAGAAGTGGCGAGATCTTCCTTAAGTTGCTTGACTTCAGATTCAAGTCTTGCATTGTCGTCTGCAATGCTCGTCATCTCAGCATCGTGTTGCTTGCAAATCTTGTCCCACTCCATCTTGTCATTCTCCATAGTCAACATAGCTTCAAGATTCATATGATTGACTCTTTGGAGTTCATCAACGAGTTTCTGCCATTGGGACATCCTCTCGATATCGAGCTTAACGGCATCAAGATTTTTAAGCATGGCCTGCTTGTCGATGGGAACCAAGTCCAAGTCGAAACGCACCCCTTTTAAACACCAATTCGGAAATCGGCTTTGAAGAGTGGGAGGGGCATCTTTGACTTGATATTGTGGCCTGCTAATGATCGCTTGGATGTCAGATTTCTTTAAAGCAGGAGAGCCGGATGGGATATCAGAAGAGATAGGTGCGTCAGTCTTCTTAGAAATTGCAGACGCATCCTTTTCGCTAAGCCTGGCCCGTTTACTGGGATCTTCAGAAATTTTTCTCTTTACTCTGTCATCATGCGACTTTCTCTTATGGGAAGCGCCATCTCTTTGAGGAGAGTCGTGACGTTCTTCCCGCCTCCTTTGCTGCTCTTCATAAGCTCGTCTCTCTTGAGCTTTTCTAACTGCTCGCTCCTCATCAGATTCCCTACGAACAGGGAGATAGCGTCCGTAATCATAAGAGTGGCGCCCTCCATAGCGCCGAAAGTTGTCATAGTGTGAACCGCTTTGCCCCATCGGTGACCCTAAAATTGAAGAAAAGACAAGTTTTAAAAATCTTCAAATTGAAGAATCTAAGTGAATGAGAGTGCTAAGCATCCTAAGTGTGTGCAGCGTGCAAACTATGTGCATCAGACTACAAACCACTCTGTGGTGCGGGAATGGAGACAGCTGGTATAGAAGGTGTTGTAGTTTGTTGCAAAGAAGAAGTCGCTTCAACAACAGGAGAGATCGCTTTTGAAATATCAACTTTAAAAAGCTCTTCAGAAGTTATCATTATATCGCTCAAATTATCAAAAGTGTCATCGCCGTCATGCCCAGCAGAACTCTCTTTTTCAACTTCCACGTCAGCCGTCTTTTCAGAAATGTGAGGATTTTCCTCCTCTTCAATAACTGGAGAAAGTGTTAACTTGCTGGACGACCCCGCAACATCAGTAGAAGCGGAGCATTTCACCAGTGAAGTCTCAGTGGTGGGTTCTTTCAGTGAAAGTTCTTCGGCAAGGGCTGGGGCATCTGACGTCTTTGCTGGAGAATCAGGAACTTCATGAGGCTGGATGGAACGAGAAGAATGTAGAAGTTCGAACTAGTGCAAAAGTTCATCTTTCAACAAGAATTTGGCGCTTCTCTCTTCCATAGCCACAGCATTTAAAGTTTCAAAAATTGACTTGAGGCTGGGATTTCTAAGCGGGGGAGGAAGTGCTGAAAAAAGAAAAGAATGAAGATAAGCATTTGATAATTCGGGTTTCGAAAAGCTCATGAGATGAACAGAGAAAGGCAATCTTACTCCCGACTCTCTAAACAGAGTAGAATCCCGGAGGACATCGGACAAAGAAGAATTGACTTAGGAACCCGTGAGCACTATCGGGTAAATCTAAAATTAACTTCCGGTTTCTGACGCCTCTTACAAGCACGATTGAAGGGTGATTTTTGTTCTTAGCAAAGGTACACAAATAGCAAATTTAATCGAAGCTTGGAAGACGGTTGAGCATCCTCCTAAACAAACAACACAACCCCATCAAGACGGCATAACCGTTGGGATGTAGCTGGAAAGGCGAGATAGCTAATCGAAGAAATAGTTCTTGGAGAAATTCGTTGAAAGGGGGAATAGCTCCACTTAAGCACATCTGACGATTCACTGCGACAAAACTGAGAGGTGGCCTGTCAGTAGTGTCGTTTGCTCTAGGAAATATAGCATCTGATTTGGCAATACCGAACTGGGTGCATAGTTGCCTGAAAACTTTGTGGCTCAGGGTGGTCGGAGTTCTTTCTAGAGGGTCGATCAATGGGTTGGCAATCGGAAAAGCTTCTCCAGCTGGTTCTGTGTCTTCTTGTTGAGATGTCATTCTACACAATCAACTGGATATTCAAATATGAAGGTGCACGTTTCCTAAAAGTGTGAAGTGTTGTGCAAAACTAAAACGATAACAAGCAAGTATAACTGAAATCAAGATAGTTGACATTTGTCGATTATAAAGTTTCGAGGCTTGTCATTTTAAATCCAAATACAATGTTGTGTTGACGCAAACAAATCAGCTTAGATTGATTATTTCAGCTTTGCTTTAATACTTCATTTGAATTTGTTGTTTCACAGCATTTCATTCACAAAATTCGTTTAAGTTAATTATTCTTTATCGACTAATCTGTCATACGATGTGGGCAGTCAATGGCAGTATATTTGTCCCGTTTTTCTGCAAATGTTGTGTTTAACAGGTTATTAACATTAGAGTTAAAGCAATCTGTAAAGAAGTGCAACATAGTTCAAGTTCAATCAAAATTCAAAGGCCAATTGAGCTCTGTCCAAATTTCACAGGTGTTAGGTCGTCCAGCGACCTAGCATAGGTCAGAACCTCCATAGGTCGCGTTGTGCAAATTAAAACGTTCAAGGCAGTGCAGAATTTGTTCAAGTCCTAGGTCGTTTAGCGACCTATCATAGGTCGAGGCTTCTTTAGGTCACACTGGGCAAGTCGAAGGATTCAAGGCGATGCAAATTTCTTTAAGTCCAAATGGTTCAAGTCCTAGGTCGCTCACGACCTAACGTAGGTCGGAAACTACTTAGGTCGCAAAAGGTTATTCGGCTTTACTTAGGTCGGTTAGGTTTCTTAGGTTGTAAGACTAAGGTCGCCCAAATCCCAACACGACCTAACTTTTAGGTCGTCCAGATCTCATAGGTTGTTGACTTCCTCTCCACGAAATTACTTACTAGACTCGATAACCCGATAACGCCATTACAGAGAAAATCTATCATTCTCTTCGTGAATTTCATTCATCTCCACATACCACCAAATCGCCCAAAAAATCAATTCCAAACCCTTCCGATCCATTATAAAAATTACCGTGCATTCATGAATTACCACAATGAATAAAACGACGATCAAAAGTCGATCGAAATAACCATTCAAAATGAAGCATGATACATGAAATTGGACTCGGGTCGGAAAACATGGATTCACGATCGAGCGACGATTATGGTGGAGTAGAGATTGGATCCACTTACGTAGTATGCTGGTAGAGATGGATCGACGATTAACTGGATTGAATTTGCCTTCGAAAGTTTGAAGATTCGTCAAAGGCAGTGGGAGTTTGGAGCAGTAAGGTAAGGAGGAAGTAACGACCTAGCAAATTTATATGGGGCCGAGAGAGGAAGGTGAATGGGCACGCGAGTTAACACGAGTTTTAGGTCGTTCACGACCTAGCAAAAGTTAAGTCGAAGCACACGACCTATGGCATAGGCGTGTACTTCGAGGGGCAAATGTTAACTCCCATTTTTATGCCGACCTAAAACTCTGCGACCTAAGGAAGTTAGCGACTTAACGACCTAAGGGACTTCACGACTTAACAAACTCAGCGACCTAAGGAAGTTAGCGACTTAATGACCTAAGGGACTTCACGACTTAACAAACTCAGCGACCTATGGAAGTTAGCGACTTAACGACCTAAGGGACTTCACAACTTAACAAGCTCAGCGACCTAAGGAAGTTAGCGACTTAACGACCTAAGGGACTTCACGACTTAACAGACTCTACGACCTAACGACCTAAGGAAGTTAGTGACCTAACGACCTAAAGTTCTTCACGACCTAAAGTTCTTCACGAACTAACTCCTGAAGCGGCCCAGTGACTTAACAACTTAACGAGCTAAGGAGTTAGCGACCTAGTGGCTCCAGTCTTCAACGACCTAAAGCTTCACGACCTAACTTCACAAAGCAACTAGATGACCTAAGGTTTCTGCAACTACTCCTTAGGTCGCTTACGACCTACCACTTGCCGCCTTGTTCAGATGAGACCGAGTGTAACTCCATCAGGCCACACTTCCTAAGTCGCTAATGAACCACGACCTATCTTAGGTTGCTCGCGACCTACGACCTAACTTAGGTCGTACACGACCTAAGATTTGAAGGGGAAATTTTGCCTAGAATCTTCCTATAAATACCCCCATAACTCCAACGTGAAAAGGACTTTTTGGGCGGTCATTTTCTAAAGCGCCGATACTCTATAGAATTCACGACCCATTCAACACTTGAAGAACTCCAAACATTCAAGACACTACAACAAGCTTCGAGAGGAATTTCGCACATCCGACACGGATTCAACAAGTTTCATCATCGAAGTTTGAGCTATTAGTCGAGAGTGTTTTTGTAATCAAAGTGTATCGAATTTTGGAGTGCATTGTATCATCTTGTAATCAAAATCAGCAATAAAGGAATTCAAAGTGGACGTAGGCTCGATTTTAAGCCGAACCACTATAAACCGCTGTCTTTTACCGTTTTCTGCTATTTTACTGCTTATTACTTGTTCCCGTATCACGGGTGGTGCTTTCACAACTTCACTACACACACCGGATGTTAACGTTCAATTTTTGGCGTTAACACAGGAGATCTCCAAATGGAATATTAAAACGAAAGAAAAGTCCTTGGGAAAGGACCAATGAACAGTGAGAGGAAAAATCGCCCCTCAAGAAGGAATATTTGAATCATGCCGAAAGAAGGTTGGATGCCAGCCAAAAATGGCTCAGATATTAAAACTCCTTAAAGAATATAATCCTACTATTACGGTCAAAAATACCCACATCCAGACCAAGAAAGAAGGCGAATTAGTAGTTTTCTCACAAAAAGAAGTCAGAATATGAAAAGAAATTTAAAGAATTTCATTACAACTTTTAACTGATAAAGGGACATGAAGCAGATCAATGTGAGACATTTAAAAGGGACAAACCTGCACTTCCTAGGATAAGTAAAACTTAAGCAGCTTGTAAAAGTTCAATTAAAAGTGGAATAAGAAATCTATTCTCAAAACAAGAAAAAACCTACATGTTCGGGAGATAGATTCTCCTTAAACTTGGACTACCTAAAATGGTAGGCTAACAATAATGGTAGAAAGCCCTTGGTCGCGCCAAGATGACCAGGTCAAGGCACCTCCTAGAGGGAGGGCATAAGCCCTTATCCATGCCAAAATCATAAATGGCCAGGTTAAAGCAGCACAAGCCCTTATTCGCGTCATGCTATGGCCAGGATAAAGCACCTCCTGGACGGAAGATGGGTAATCCCTTGGTCCCGCCATGCTATGGCCTGGCCAAGGTACCAAACAAGCCTTTAACCGCGTCACCCTATAGCCAGGTTAAGGCGCCTCCTAGAGGGAGGTCAGGTAAGTCCTTGGGCCCTGCTTTAGAATAAGCTAGCCGAGCGCATCGAAAACCCAAATGAAATGTCTATCGGACTAAGAAAAGTCAATGCTTGAAATGGGCACCATTAGAAATCGGCACCGCCTAAAATGTCAATCACTAGAAAGTGGCAACATTTAAAATGACAAAACAGCCTGAAATAGGCTTTGCTTAATTAAGATAAAAGTTGGACAAAAGAGTCCATGCCTAAAATAGGCCAAAATAAATGGATAAAGAAACTTGGGCGCGAGAAAGAAAAAGCATGCGAAACACTATCAAAGCCTCAAGATGGCATATTTGACAAAAATAATTATAGAGAAGTTAGTGACTTCTTTCGCGAACAATTACTAAAAATCGTATTTTGGTCTTCTACTATTAATTACCAAAAATGGTATTTTGGTCTTCTACTATTAATTACCAAAAATGGTATTCTGGTCTTCTACTATTAATTACCAAAAATGGTATTTTTGTCATCTGTTATTAACTATCCGAAATAATATTCTGGTCTTCTATTACTTATTACCAGAAATAGCATTCTGGTCTTCTATTGTTTATTGCCATAAATGGTGTCCTGGTCTTCTATTGCTAGATTGGTTTTCTAGTTTTCTGATGTTTATAGCCTAATGATGGTCTTTTGATCTCCTATTATTGATACCGAATCAGCAGGTTGTTCATTACTAAAAAGAGTGTTCTAGAATTCAGAATTCTCAAATTCAGATTTCAAAGTCCAATACCCGAAACTGGGTTTTAGGGTTCTTATTTCTAAATACCATCCATGAAAGCCCGAATCCAGGTTTCGAATTAATGTCAAATGCTAATTCTTATACCTGAATTTGGGTATCAAAGATTGCTGCTTATTTAAATCCTAATCTGGGTACAAGGACTTCGGACTACTGTTCATCTTAAATACCTAAATCTGGGTTGGAATATACTCTTAAAATGATAGATGAGAAGATTGCTACCTCAAAATCTTGGACATTAACTACTGAGCCAGAAAAGACAAAGTAGCAAGGGATGACAAGGGACACAACAATATTAAAAATTGTCAAATGAACCACTTAAAAGCATATTGAAGGTTACATCACAAAAGACCACACATCAGGTGATATTTACAAAATTATCATAATTTATGAAGCAATTTACAAGTAACACGATTATCCATAAGATAAATTTACATGACCTGAACATATTAATTACAAATCTTGAGATGCATTATTAAGGGTCTCAGCTACCATGGGATCAGCTATGTGACCAAGTGCAATGCGAAGAACTTCTTTAATCTTCGTCTCCTTTTCCCAAATCATTTTCTCAGCATCAATTGCTTCAATATAAGTCTGTAGGGTACGGTTAAAGGCCCTATTTGTCTCCCTAAGGGTTGTGTTTTCCCATTCAAAGTCGACAATACGTTTATTGAGTAAGTAGATGTTGTGTTCCAATTTTTGATTCTTGGCGCATAACCGTTAATGGTCCTAGAATATTTAACTTTTTGTTGCTCGTCAAAATACCAAGAGATTTCAAATTTCACTCTCTGACACCAGCTCCCTAAAACATTATCGTCTAAGCCTAGGGGATTATTAGTCATGGTTGGAAAACTCTAGACTGCGAGACGCTTTGACCTAGTAGTCTTCGTAGTCGAAAGGGTTGCTAGCTGGATCGAAGGTTTAATCTTTGGAATTTTATCACCCATAATAAATTCTAGAGAGGCACATTGTGCTTGACTATCTTTCAACTTTAATTCTAGATCGTTTATTTGCTGGATAAGCTTAGACATCTTCTTGTCAAAGTCACTTGTTGGATTTGACTTTACCTGGCGCTTAAGAAAAATGATCACCTCATCCTTCCTTTTAATCTCGGCCTTAAGATGGTCGATGCGATCTTTGTTATTTTTGGCTATGACTTTTTGGGTGAGATATCTTTTATACCATTGTACAACCACCGCATTACCACCAAACTACTCTAATAGCTCTTCATTTTGAGCCATAGTCACTCCACTCTCTGCCAACAGTCTTTCCCCTATAATATCAACTCGGGATACCAAGTTTTGAATAAGAGAGGTTGTAGACGACCGACGTTCCTATTTAAAAGAGAATATAAAATAGGATCAAAATTGAGTTAAGAGATATTTATATTGCTATAATAATAGGTTACCACTCAAGTAGCCACAAAGTTAAAAGGAATAATTAACACTTCCATTACATCTAAAGTTGAGAGGTAACATTCCTAACTTTGTCTAGAGTATTAGTAGAAAGCATGACCATTGAGTCAAAAGTATAGTAACTCCTTCAGGGGTAATAACTGGAGGACATTTGGTATAATCCCATTTTCCGACGGGTGGGCTGTCACGACCACAAATCAACTTAGAATGGAATGTCCTGATTTCTTTTAAGAGAGTTTCCTTCTCCTCTGCAAGAAAGTCCAAGCGGAAACAAGGGTATTCCAAATACAATTTCTGTAAATCTCAAAAAAAGCGGTATCTCGCCAACTTTGAAGTCTTTAAGAGGGGTGCATTTTTAGAGTAAAGCCTTCTCAGGTTTACATATTGAGTTAAGTGGTCTCTTGAGACAACATGGCCTAAAGAACTGATATTCTGAAATAGCATAGCAAAACGAAACTAAGTAAAGAGAGGATTACTAAAGCATGTATTCATAAGTCAACCACATGATACATATTTACAATCACTCATCGGGTTCGTATAAGATAGACTTAGAGAAAAATTCAAAAAAAATTTGTCCTTGTAATAATTAAGCTTCTCAACAGGAAGATCTTGGGGAATCGATTTGACCCATAGTAAGTTCCAGCATGCCCCAAGATGCAGGTCAGATTCAAATTCGTCTAGGTATTTCCTGTGAAAATGTCTAAGTAAACCCCCACAAAATTCACCTAAGTATGAGAAATCTATGATTGAATGTCTGCAATATACTCTATACAGGAAGTTAAACAAAATGTCTCTTTCCTCAATCACCATATAGAACAAGGTTACTGATTATTTATTTTCCTTCAGTAGAGCATCATATCGGAGGCACGCTTTCTTTAATAAAGGGGCCGCTCTTTGAAATTTAAATGACGCAAGTGCGGAGGTACTCTTGTCGAGACTGTGATATTTCTCAGACAAGGCATTATGCTCCATTATTAATTTGTCTAATTCCCTATTGTTTGTATCAAATTGGGTACAACACTCTTCGGAAGTTTTTGAAGAGATAAAGTGAAGAAATTAAATGGAAAAAGAGGAATTATCTAACAAAAACTCCAAATTTCAGAAATGAGAATAGTTAAAATGCATGGAGACACAAGAATTTAGAGTGTTTTGGCGTATTGCCTACGTCCACTATGAAGTAGTTTTCTTTATTGATCTTCCTTTGATGTTTACAATTGATTTCAACAAATTACAGCGAATAACAATGATTTGCAGTAGTGAAATTCGTTGGTAGCAGCAATAATGGAGTTCAGATCTGGATCTGGCAGAGTCCGGGCGTTAGAGACCTCAAAGAGGAAGAAGAACCCCTTTTCCGTTGGCTTTGGGGGTCTATTTATAGGTGTAGGAGGCTGATATTTCGCTCAGATCTTGGGAGACCCTCTTTGGCACGTGACCAGGCCCGCACGCCCAAGCCCGTGAAGTTTTGGTCCGATCCGTGATCGATACGAACAGATTTCGTATCGATCAAGATTTCATCCAATGGAGTCAAAATTTTGCGTGGACATTCTTTAGCATGCACGTAGTCTTCTGTGAAAATTTCATAGCATTTGGACTTGTAGATTAGGAGATATGATCGATACGAAATGCGATTCTCGGTGGCTGTTTGGTTCAACTCGCTTCTGTTTCAACTCGCTCTGTACGAGTCGCTTCCGTTCGACTCGGTGACGTGGCACATGAATCTCACTCTTCCCTTGACGCTGTTTTGATCGAGTCGAATATGTGAATTGTTTGAGCGAGTCGAAGGAAGCCTTTTGATGGTTGCGAAGCGAGTCAAAGGAGGCCTTTCTGATGGGTTCGAACGAAGGCTCCGTGATAGACACGAAGTGAAGCAAGTCGAAGCATGGCTAAAGGCGAAGCGAGTCGAAGCGGGCTCCTCTGAGGGATGCGAGCAAGTCGAACTAATCACTTCTGAGGGATGCGAAGCGAGTCAAAGGAAGCGAGTCGATCGGTGATTGGTTTTCATCCAATTTTGTATCGTTCATAACTTGAGCATGCGAACTTGGATTGACTTGAGATTTGGAACGTTGATTCTCAAGGCTTAGCTTGCCAAGTCCTACCAATTTTGGCTTGATCCGGGCTCGGACGAAATTCGTTGATATCCATAGTGGGCCTGTGTATAACTGATCTCTAGGACGGGCCGTCGTTGGTTACTAGTCAATTCCTTGGTGTCACGGCCTTGCCAAAAGGCGGGATAACATTTGCCCCCCAAAGTACGTCTTGTGAAACCATGATGTGCTTTGAAGTGCTGCAATCTTTATTCGGAATAGTCATCGTCGTTTCGATGAAAGCTGTAATCTTCGACTGTTTTTCTCGATAATGTAAACTGTTGACCGTCAACTACTGTACCCTATATTGTTGCGACTGATTGTTGTATGCCAGTGGTTACCCGTTTGTTGTTGTAATCGGTATTGGATGAGTTTCTGATTCTTGAAAATCTATAATATTGAATATTAGTCCGATATACATGCATATATGTTAACCTGACTCTCGTTGACGTTTGTACGTTCTCGAGTCGTTATCAGTTTATTTTATTTTCGAATTCCGTATCAATCCTCTTCTGAACCGATGTGAAATTCGTTGCAACAATGCTTGACGGTTGCTTTTGAATGTTCCTTCGTAACGATCCTCTCCTGAATCGATGTGAAGGATTGAAACATCGAAGACAATTTTTATTGAATTTATGGATACGGAGTAAGTATTCCGATTCGGTGGAGTTGGCCTCTGGAAGCTATGATTTGATGGGTTCGATAGATGTGAAGCACTTGTTCGACTTGATGATGGACTCGAACTGAGCGCATCGAAATGGAGCAAGTCGACGTAGACTACCTGATGGATTCGAACTGCTCGTTCGACTCGGTCTTGGGTTCGAACTGCATAGGAGTCAGAGTCGAAATGCAAAGGAGACGGAGTCGAAATGGGTTATCGATACAAAGGGTGGTCTCGTATCGATGGGGTCGAACTGGACATGGGGATGGAGTCGAAGGCAAGCGATATGAAGGGAAGCTTCGCATCGATGCACTGGAGATGGAGTCGAAACGCGTGTTCGAATCCATCGAGATACGAATCGTCTATTCCTTTTGTTTCCAAGTTCATATAAATACTTTGTACTTAGCCGTTTTTCCCTTTTTACCTTTCGTTTTCCTTCCTTGCCTTCGTATCGCTCAGAAACTCGAGAAGAACGAACGAAACATTCATGCCTTCGAACCGATTACTATATTCAATCATTTGAACTAACCAGTTTGCGCCAAAATTGGTCACAAACTCCAAGTATTGTGAAAGCACCAAACTATGAGTATGAATCAACAATATGGCAAACATAAGTCATAGATCTAAATAAGCAGCAAACAGCAATCCAGAAATAAATCATAGGAACACGAGATTTATAGTGGTTCGGCTATCTCCAGCCTACATCCACTTCAATGGTTTTTATCTTTTATTGATGTTCTTTGCTGATTATAAATGATTACAGCAGATACAATGAATGAAATCGAGTATAACAGCAATGAAAAGAAGTAGAATTGAATCCTGGCAGAGTCTGGACGTTGGACAGTCAAAAAGATCCCTTTTCTGTAGGCTTCAGGGGGCTATTTATAGGCGTAGGAGGCTAAGATCGCGCTCAAACTTCGAAAAACTTCTTCTGGCACGTGAGTGGACCCACACGACCGACCCCACCAAGTTTTGACTCGATCTGTGATCGATACGAAACCATTTCGTATCCATCAAAAAATGATCCAATTGAGCTGAAACTTGGCAGGGACATTCTTTACCTTGCACGCAAGCTACTGTGAAAATTTCGTTGAATTTGGATCAGTGGTTTGTGAGATATGATCGATACAAGATTACGGTTCCGTGTATGCTGTCTTGTTCGAATCCATGTTTCGTATCCACCCCTTTGTATCGATCAGAAGCACGTGCTCATGGGATAACATGGCGCGAGTTTCCTGGGTCGATCCAACCTTTATGGCGATTTGATCGAGTTGTTCCGAGGCTTTCGCCTTATTTACATCGACACGTCCGCATCAATTATTCGTACCGATCTCGCACTGATAGCATTCGCATCGTTTGTTCATAAGGTCTCGTTTGCATCGATCGATTGTGGTTGGGATCGATACAAACTGAGTAGTTTTCAGAGGGATACGAATGTTACCGATGCGTTGACATGGATTCGAACATAAGGAGTGCAAATAAGATTTCTCTGGAACGATACGAACTAAATGGATACGATCTTCATGACTACGGACCAATTCGTGCCTGATCGATTCGAAGACGATCGATTCGAAGTCGTTAAGTCCCGATTGATTCGAACTTGACGATGACTCTCTGATGGATACGAATTTGATCGATTCGAATAGGTTGTCACCTCGGTTTTCCGATGGATACGAACAACACCTTTTATCTAACTTGTATTGATCATATCTCATTCATACGAACTTCGATTAACCTGAAATTTGGAACGTTGGCTTTCTTGGCTTTGCTTGTCCTGTCTTGTCAATTGCGGCCCGATCCGGACTCGGACAAAATTCATCGATATCCATGGTTATCCTGCAAATGCATTGTTGATATTCATGGCTAGTTATTATTGATTTTCAATCAGTTTTTGGTATCTCAGCTTTGCTAAAAGTTGGGATAACACTTTGCCCCCCAAAACATGCCCTTTGGTAAAAGGTGTGTTTTGATCAGTCTCTAATCGAATGCAGTGAGTTCATGTTTTATTCAAATCTTATGATATTTTCAATCAAGTTCATGGTTGTTCGAAGCCAAATCATTATCCACTTCTTCCTGTGAAAGTTAAGAATGAAACTCCATAGTCTCTCCGGACAATCAATGGTTACTCCGGACCCTTGCTAAGCCCATCCCAGACTTGGCGATTGAATAGAAAGATCCTATTGCACTCCGGCGTTGCTTTCTACCCCTTGCACTATGGCCCCAGTTAGGGCATAAGCGATGTCTTGGTCGTTCTCGACCGATCGTAGGCTCTCCGGGCTCCTGCTAGATCCCATCCTATCACTCTCCGGTGAAGGGGAAACAGCATTAAGTGATTCGATCCCATCGCTCTTCGGCGAAGCGACTCACTTCTTGCACTCCGGTTCAGTGTATCTGAACATTAAGCGATGCCATGGCCTAAATTGTGGGCCAATCATAGCCTCTTTGGGCTCTTATCGAATCCCGATCCAATCACTCTCCGGCGAATGGGAAACGACGTTAAGTGAGTCGATCCTATCGCTCTCCGGCGAAGCAACCCACTTCTTGCACTCCGGACCCCGTCTCTCCGGGTAGGGTCATAAAGTGATCATTGTTATATTGGTATTTAATACTCATCCTTTAACTCTCCCCTCAAAGGTTTATTTCAAGAAATTCAAGTTTATTTATTAAATTCAGGTCCTAGATGTTCAATCCCAAACACCAGGAAAAAACTAAACATTGCCTCTCCGAGCAGATCGGTCTATCTCCATCTCAGAGCATGCCTAGGGATCTCTCTGGTTCCCGTACATGAGTAAGTGGAGTAGCCGTTTATTCTAAAAACAAATCTAATGAAATTATTTGACCGAAGTTCAAATCCTGAACTTGGCCCTTGCCATCTTAATCAGTTGATGACGAGTTGTGATCCCGATCTAGGATCGTTTATGTTAGGTGGAAGCGGTATTTGTTCAGGCCTTACCACCGCTACCCGTTCTCTAACATATTGTGGCAATCTACCACCCCTGGCATGTTCTTCCACCTCATCCTTTAGGTGGCGGCATTCGTCGGTTGTGTGCCCATCCAGCTCATGGAATAGGCAATATTTTCCGGTTCTACGCTCCCGCTCTATGGGATCTCTCCTGGGTGGTTTTCGATAGGGGAGTTGCCCCCGAGTTTCAGTGTAAATTCGTTCCAGGCTTGCCGCCAAATCTGTGTATTTCTTGAATCTGGGCTCTCGGAATTTCTTCCGTTTATCAGGACCATAATGTGCATCATCCTGCTTTCTCTTTCCTTTGTCCGCCCTGAGCTGTTCCCTGATGGTTCCTTCGCCTTGTACAGCGTTTATTTCCTGCTTCTCGGCTCATGATTCTTCTAATCGAATGAATCTTTCAGCTTCATGGTTAAACTCTCCAAGATCTTGCGGCGGGTCACTCGTTAAAGAATCTTTTAATTCGGTGCCTTCTCCAACTCCTGCCACTGCCGCCATCAAAATCATCGATGGATCCGGGCGATCTACAGAAGCCACCGTGGCATTAAATTGTAGCAGAAAATCTTTTATGGACTCTCCGGTCCTTTGTTTTATCGATGCCAAAGTCATCACACTCTTGGGTCGCGTCACGTGGACCCTAAACTGTCTCGTGAAGCAATCTACAAGCTCGCCCCATGTTCTGATCGATCCAGTTTCTAATTGCCTGAACCAAAGTGCAGCCAAATCTGACAAGTATCGAGGGAAGCATCGAGCCATCACTTCCTCGGATGCCCTTAACACTTCCATGTGCCTGACGTATCGAGTAATATGCATCGTTGGGTCTGATTTTCCGTCATAAAGATCCAGCATAGGTAACTTGAATTTCGGAGGATTCCTCGCATTCCTGATATTCGGAGTGAACGGACTCCGACTAACTTCCTCTAGCCCTCCACTAGACAATCCCCCTCTTATGAGTCGCTGCACTAATCCAGCCATCTTTTCATCTCCATCCTGGTGTTGCCCTCTTGGTCTTGAAGGGTATTCTGGTACATACTCTTCGTGTGGTCCATTAGCATCAGCGTTGGCTCCAGCTTGTTGAGCTCCATCGGTAGGCCTTCCAGCATCAGATCTTGATGGTCTGCCCCCAAGTCCTTGTCGGTTGCCCTCTGGTTCTGCATTCTGACCTTGAACCTGACCTTCATTGGTTTCCGCAATCCTGACTCCTTGTCCCGCACTTGCAGCTGCTGTAGTTGGTCCAACGTTTTGCACATTTGCTGCCCTCATCTGCTCGAGGAAATTCTGCAGCATCACCTGTTGGCTTTTCATTATTCTTTCGTGTATTGAATTCACCATAGCCTCCATCTCGTCCCTTGTGATGTAGACAGAAGCTTGTCCTTCTCCAGCTCCAGAGGATGCCTCTTGACTTCCTCCTTACTGCCTTCTCTCAACTCTTTGCCTTCTACTTATTTGTCGAGTCGTTGTCTTTCAAATCTTCAATCTTTCGAATCTGAACTTCAAGTCTTGCATAGCGGGTGTTGGTTCTTCTCAGTGAAAGCACCAAAGTGTTTGCGCCAAAATTGGTCACAAACCCCAAGTATTGTGAAGACACCAAACTATGAGTATGAATCAACAATATGGCAAACACAAGTCACAAATCTAAATAAGCAAGAAACAACAATCCAGAAATAAATCATAGGAACACGAGATTTATAGTGATTCGGCTATCTCCGGCCTACGTCCACTTCAATGATTTTTATCTTTTATTGATGTTCTTTGCTGATTATAAATGATTACAGCAGATACAATGAATGAATTCGAGTATAACAGCAATGAAAAGAAGTAGAATTGAATCCCGGCAGAGTCTGGACGTTGGACAGTCAAAAAGATCCCTTTTCTATAGGCTTCAGGGGGCTATTTATAGGCGTAGGAGGCTGAGATCGCGCTCAAACTTCGGAAGACTTCTTCTGGCAGTGAGTGGACCCACGCGACCGACCCCACCAAGTTTCGACTCGATCTGTGATCGATAAGAAACCATTTCGTATCCATCAAATAATGATCCAATCGAGCTGAAACTTGGCAGGGACATTCTTTAACTTTCACGCAAGCTACTGTGAAAATTTCGTTGCATTTGGATCAGTGGTTTGTAAGATATGATCGATACAAGATTACGGTTCCGTGTATGTTGTCTTGTTCGAATCCATGTTTCGTATCCACCCCTTCGTATCGATCAGAAGCACGTGTACATGGGATAACGTGGCGCGAGTTTCCTGGGTCGATCCAACCTTTATGGCGATTTGATCGAGTTGTTCCGAGGCTTTCGCCTTGTTTACATCGACACGTTCGCATCAATTATTCGTACCGATCTCGCACCGATAGCATTCACATCGTTTTTTCATAAGGTCTCATTTACATCGATCGATTGTGGTTGGGATCGATATGAACTGAGTAGATTTCAGAGGGATATGAATGTTACCGATGCGTTGACATGGATTCGAACATATGGAGTGCGAATAAGATTTCTCTGGAACGATACGAACTAAATGGATACGATCTTCATGACCACGAACCAATTCGTGGCTGATCGATACGAAGACGATCAATTCGAAGTCGCTAAGTCCCGATTGATTCGAACTTGACGACGACTCTCTGATGGATACGAATCTGATTGATTCGAATAGGTCGTCACCTCGGTTTTCTGATGGATGCGAATAGCACCTTTTATCTAACTTGTATCGATCATATCTCATTCATACGAACTCCGATTAACTTGAAATTTGGAACGTTGGCTTTCATGGCTTTGCTTGTCCTGTCTTGTCAATTGCGGCCCGATCCGAACTCGAACAAAATTCATCGATATCCATGGTTATCCTGCAATGCATTGTTGATATTCATGGATAGTTATTATTGATTTTGAGTCAGTTTTGGGTATCTCAGCTTTGCTAAAAGTTGGGATAACATAACAGATAGATCTAGGTAATCCAATAAGCGCACCCACGCGTAAACGATGAGGCTCAAATTTTCTTAACACCAAATCAATCAGAGTCGTGATCGATCGAAAGCTCTCTGGCCTCAACTTCGCGTCGATCTGGAGTAGGTGTTTCAAGAGGATGAGGCGGAGGCCTTCGCATCGATCGATGGTGGAGCTTCGCATCGAGTCAAATGCTTTGAATCTATGGATCGATACGAAGGGGCTGTGTCTGTTCGATTTGAAAGGTTGGCCTTCGTTGAAATCGAAGTGGGTGGCTTCGTAGCGAGTCAAAGTGTTTGGCTCTGGATCGAGTCGAAGCAAAGGCTTTGGATCGAGTCGGGGTGCGTGGCTCTGGATCGAGTGGGAGTAGAGGCTTCGAAGCGAGTCAAAGCGCATGGCTTTGGATCGAGTCAAAGCAGAAGCTTTGAAGCGAGTCGAAGCGCATGGCTTTGGATCGAGTCGAAGTAGGGGCTTCGAAGTAAGTCGAACTGCACAACCCTGAACGATCAATTCGAACTCGTGCCTTAGCGAGTGATTCGAACTTGCACTTGAGTGATCGACTTGAACATGAACTTTTGATGATTGGCCATGGACTTAATTTCGACAATACCGAAAATTCTAATGCATTTGAATACTTAACTCCGACGAGCTTCAGACTTGCATAACTGGACTTAATTGTTTCACCGCATATCTGATTGCTTATCGAAGCTCGTCGACGGAACTGGAACTTATCAAAATGACAACAAACTTTAACTTGGAATGATAGTTAATAGCTGGATGGTATGGTTGTGACGGTCAGCGATGACGGTTCTTCCGACTGAATTCCGAAGTCTCGTCTTTACATGTTTTCTTTATCCTCTGTAGATCTTCTCAAATGATATACAGTATTGCACTGCATAGCACACACTCACACACTTTACACTGGGGGATGCACGAGCGTTATTGCCTGTTTAATAATGACTTTTCATAAGCTAGATATTCATGGAACCCTCAAGTTCATAGCAGCAGGAACTCCCGAGTTCTATTCCTCCAACCATAGAGATACCGGTTATTGAAGTCAAAGTTATAGAGCCAACTCCGGATGAGCGCCTAAGGGCTTGGTTTATTTGTAATCCAACAGATTCTGTGCCGTCGGGTATATCCGAAGATATGCTAGGACGGATTTGTTTAAGGCACGGTCTGTCGCCTGGCGACATGTTATTACCTGGGCCGAATGACAGGCCACATGATCTCCCGGAGGGGTTTACTGCTTTCAACCATCACGCTTGCACAGCGGGGACACTCCCTCCCTTCAACCAATATATAAGGGATATGTTATCGTTTCTCGGCATAGCTCCATCTCAGCTACATCCCAACGGGTATGCCTTGTTGAACAGCACCTTTGTCCTGTTCATGGAGATCCTCTTTCGACCGCCGAAGCCGATCGAAATCAGATATTTATTCAACGTCAAGAGCCATGGAGACAGCCCCTCTTTCACCTTCCTGGAAGCGGTCAGAAACTGCCACATTGTACTGGGCTCCTCGAAACGCTAATTTACTATAAAACTGAATGGTTCTACGTTCGGTGCCCCCTAGATTCGCTAGGCGGTGGTTGGATAGACGTAAGTGTTGCCATTTCTCTCTTGGATCATTGAGATACTAGTAATTGACTTCGAAACTGACATACTTTTCCTTTTTTATAGCCGCAATCTCTCGTCCTGACGGCGCGTACTTTAGAGAGCTTGTTCGGATTCTTCAAGCGTTTCCGGGTGACGAGAGGCACATCGACTTGGTCTTGACCGATAGGAATTTGAGTACTGTCGGGTTGATAGAGCGGAGACAGAGTATACATCTGGAAGGGATACATAGAGTGGTCCCAAAGAAAAGGGTGAAGCGCAAAGCGCCCGCAGTCGTGATTGCCGAAGAAGTTGATCCAGAAAGAACGCCTACCGATACCGAGCTTCCAGCCGGGCCTTCTACCGACGTCCAAGATTCGGGAGGAAGAAGAAAAGGCAAGGCTGCTGCTCACAAACACCCTAAATCTAAGAGATTTAAATCTGTGGTCGTGTCTTTACCTTTCCCGGGAATTAGAATTTCGGAGGCTCCTCCCCCGCAAGTAGAGAGTCCGTTTGCAGGGCTTGCTGATATTCTGATCCCGGATTTTGTTTCGTCTCCACATGACGCCAGGACGGAGGAGCTTGATAGCGCTCTTGAACTGAGCGGGTCGCTTGCTACGAGTGCGGCCGACATTTCCGGTTGGTCGGGGGGTTGCATATGCATACACTTCACTACACTACATGATTCACAACTGTACATCGTCTAACTTAGGAAGTTATTAACTCTTTCTTCGTTTATCATTTCCAGGTACTATGTTTGGAAGAGGATCGACGCTCGGGAATCTCCGTTCGGTCCAAAAATCATCGTCTTATTATGATTCTCACAGGAGGGACTCGGATAGAGATCGCGACCGCAAGTACTCTCACCAAGATAGGTACGGGCATGGGGGATAGGGAGTACAGACATCGGTCAAGATCGTGCTCTCCTCCTCCTAGACTTCCATCTCCACCCCCTGTTATCGTTCCACACCCGCCAGAGCCTCCTCGTCACAGGCCATCTTCCCATACTTTTAGATCTGAGACTCATCTTCAGAGAGTCGAGACTACGGCCTCTATAATTGCAAAGTAGGTCCCCACCGAGTCCACAGAAGAAGGGGCCCTTAAACTGGCTCAGATGCGGAAGGAATTTCCGAACATCTGCTTTGATGGCTATGTCTTCCCACCACACTTGAAAAGAATTCCATCTGGAGTGGAAAACACGATGCATGAGTACATTCATGACATCTACACTCAGTACAGAGAGTGGGTAAAGGCTACGGAGAAGGCTTCTAAGGTGGCTGCTGAGCGAGCCAAAGCACTCGAGAAAATGGAATCCGACCTTGCTCAAAGGGACCGGATCATTCAAATGCTCACTGCTGAGGCCGAGTCTTCTCAGAAATCGGAAATCTTGGCCACCAAAAGAGCTGACAAAGCGAAGGAGGCAATGGAGAGGTTGGGGCAGACACATGTTGCCCTAGTGGAGGAGATGGGCCACCGGAACACCAAAGTCATTGCCGAGCGGGATGCGGCAGTCAAGGAGCTTAATGAACTCAAGCCCAAATTTACTGACATGGCCAAGGAAAAAGATGACGCGAACACCGCAGCCCAGGAGGAGTGCGAGCAAGCGGTTCTGCTTAGGGGTGAACGAGATGCGGCCGTAGCTAAAGTCCACAAGGTGGAGGCTGAGGTGGAGGAAAAAGTGAAGTTGGCCGAGTCCAGGCTAGAGGCTGACATCGAAGACCTCCTCGTTGTTTACAACGCTAACGTGCTAAGGCACAGGGGTCTAGCCTAGCTCGATGATTTTTCGACGCATCTCTATAATGCTTGGAGCCGACTGGCTGAGGAGGAGAAGGAGGCGCATCAGGGCAAGCCTGTGGATGAATTCGAACTCGAGAATCGCATTCTGACTGAGGATGAAAAGAAGATTCTGCAAGATTCGATGATTCTGCTTGAGAAGGAAATACTGGGCGCCCAGCACTTTGATGTGGGAGAGGGTTCTAGAGTTGACCACCATGAAGCATAACCTGAAGTTCCCACGTCAACCCAGCCCGAATCCTCGTCTGCGGTCGATCCCCAGGCCGTTCCTGCTTATAATTTGGATCTATCGCAGATGTCTTCGGCTACAACGCAAGTGACTGAAGCCGTTCCCCTGCCGTCAAGTCAAACTGAGAAAGGAATTCCAAACATTCCACATCGTCTTAGGTCGAAACCTTTATTGAATTCTAACAGTTCTCTTCATTCTTTGTCCAATGATTGATGCCGCACCGGCCGTGCCCCCTGCTACTCAAGAGTCATATCAGACACAGGGGGTTATCGTTGCTGAAGCGACTGTCGTGACTACTGCCGCGTCTCTTGATGATATGCAGGGAGGTTCACTTGTCTTCGACGAGCAGCTGATGGAGGAACTCTTTCGCCGTCATGGTGACCCTTTAGCTGACTTACCATTTGTCATGGGTGGAGGCGCTCCTGCTTCAAGCTTCTCGATACCGTCTGTTGATGCTCCCAGCGCGGCCTGAGTGGTTAACGAAGAGGAAATTATGGCACAAATCGCTGCTGAAATCGACGCAGCACATGGCGGTAGTTCTGGAGGTGGAACGGCGGCGCTTAGTCCGGCCCCACTTAGAATGATATCGTCTGGTGGTACATTTTCTGACACTAGCGCGGCCATTCCATCTTCCATATCTGATCTGATCCCTCCAACTCCGTCGGTAGGCAGCATTTCTATTCATTCGAGTTTAGAGGAGGATGTTGATATAATGCCCCCGCCTGGAGACCAGCCACCGAAAGGCAAAGGCTCGAAGAGGAAGACTAGTGGTGGTTCCAGCGGGTCTACACCAAGAAGGAAGCCAAGGAAGAAGAAGGATTAAACATGCTTCCCCGGTGTAATTTGACTTTCATTTTGTTGGCCGTGTATAGATGCGGGTTCGGCCCCTGCTAGTAGGAATTTTTGGAAACTTGTACACGAACTTCTTTTATAAACAATAGAAATGAAACTTCTCTTTTTTGACTTCTTTTATGTAATTGTGTATTTGTCCAAGTGCTTCAATATCTGAAGTGTACTTGTCAAGCTTTAGCTCATGAATCAAGTTTGTTTTTGTTTTCCAAGTTCGGAAACTGTGGACATGGTTTGAGATCGGGGAGCGAGTTGAATTTTTGCATCGCATCGCTTCAGTCGATGGTCGATGCTTGGGTCCTGCCCCCCAGTCTCGGGGATGAGTTGTAGAATATCAGTCAGCGATTGATTCTCGCTTTCGTCATGTTGAGCCTAGTGCCACTGAGCGGATGTTTGGGTCAAGTGGAGACCGAGTGGCTTTTCCACGCTTGTCTGATTGTCGATGATCATATCCGCACTCCGGGGATTCACATTTGTTTACTGGTGGTTGGTCATGTCAGCTTAAGTTTCAATCATATGCCCGCGATTTGGGGACTTGGACTTGATGTTTATACTCCGACTCGCGCTCAGGGAGTTTGGAGTTGTCATTTATACCCCAATTCGTGCTTCGGGAATTTGGAGCTGATGTTTATACTCCGCTTCGCACTTTGGGAATACAGAATTGATGTTTATACTCCGGTTCGCATTGTGGGAATACGGAGTTGATGTTTATACTCCGACTCGCGCTCTGGGAGTTTGGAGTTGATGTTTATACTCCGCTTCGCACTCTGGGAATACGGAGTTGATGTTTATACTCTGACTCGTGCTCTGGGAGTTCAGAGTTGATGTTTATACTGCGCTTCGCACTCTGGGAATACGGAGTTGATGTTTATACTTTGGTTGGCACTCTGGGAACTCGGAGTTGATGTTTATACTCAGGTTCACACTCTGGGAATACGGAGTTGATGTTTATACTCCGACTCGCGCTCTGGGGGTTCAGAGTTGATTTTTATACTCTGCTTCGCACTTTGGGAATACGGCGTTGATGTTTATACTCCGACTCGAGTTCTGGGAATACGGTGTTGATGTTTATACTCCGACTCACGCTCTGGGAGTTCGAAGTTGATGTTTATACTTCGCTTCGCACTCTGGGAATACGGAGTCGATGTTTATACTCCGACTCGCGCTCTGGGAGTTCGGAGTTGATGTTTATACTCCGCTTCGCACTCTGAGAATACGGAGTTGAAGAAGGATTGTCGGGTATCAATCCTTTTTTGACTTTGGTGCGATGGCTTGTCCCCGAGCTCGGGTTTCACTTAGTGAGTGATTAGTTGCACCGCAGCCACTCTCTATTTGAATAAATTCCACCGTATGGTGAAACTTAGCTCTCCGTGCATAGTAATCGTCATATGAAGCATTTCAAGTAAATAATAGCTCTGGCTCGAAGAGATTGCATTTTATTGCTGAAATAAGAAAGTATGGCAAAGTCAGTTGCCTTATTACAAGTTCTAATTTCGAAATGCAGAAACAAATTGCAAAAAGGAAGGTAAAATGAATGGATAAAGATAGCCTATCATGTGTAATAGCGGCGAAGGCTCTCGCTGTTCCAAGCTCTTGGCAGAGTAAGACCATCGACGGTCGATAACTTGAATGTGCCATCTCCGAGCCTTCGTTAATAACATACGCTCCTTCCTATGTCGGCTTCATATGCGAAGGAACTGGATAGATTCTTTTTAAGACGAGATCGCCTAGTTCGAAGGTTCGTGGACGGACCTTGGCGTTGTACAATCGGGCGACTCGACTTCGATGCGCAGTTGCCCTCAAATCAGGTTCTTCACGCTTCTCATCTAGCAGATCGAGAGATTCAGCAAGTAATATAGCATTTGTCTTTGGATCAAAGTACGTCACATGATGGGAAGGTACTTCTAGTTCAACCGGAATAACGGCTTCTGAATCGTAAGAAAGAGAGAATGGGGTGTGACCGGTCGTAGTCTTGTGGGTTGTTCGGTAAGCCCATAAAGCCATAGGAAGTTCATCAACCCACTTACCACCGACCTTTTCCAGTCGCTTTTTTAGAATGGATTTTATAACTTTATTCACTGCTTCGACCTGTCCGTTTGCCTGAGGGTGTGCAACCGTAGAGAATTTCTTCTGGATGTGAAATAGTTTGTAGAAATCTTTGAATTCAGCACTGTCGAATTGGGTTCCGTTGTCCGTAATAATGGTGCGTGGGAGACCGAATCGACAGATGATGTTACGAACCACAAAGTTGACTACTTTCTTCGTTGTAATGGTAGTGAGAGCTTCGGCTTTAGCCCACTTTGTAAAGTAATCAACTGCGACGATGGCGTACTTCGCACCACCTTTTGCCAGAGGTAGAGCAACGATGATGTCGATGCCCACATTGCAAATGGCCATGGGCTGACCATTTGCGTTATCTCGGTAGGAGGAGCTCTAGGAATTCGGGCATATTTCTGGCACCTATCACATTTCTTTGCATAATCTGACGCATCGCGATTCACGGTCGGCCAGTAATATCCATATAGAAGTATTTTCTTGCCAAGTGCTTGCCCCCCGGTGTGATCGCCACATTCTCCCTCGTGCACATCGTGCAATACTCGTTTAATTTCATCGTGAGCGATAAATCGGAGTAGAGGGACTGAGTACCCTCTTCTGTACATGATTCCATCCTCGATGGTAAAGCGTGAGGCCTTTTGAAGGACCTGTCTCTTTTCACTCCTACGCTCTGGCAGGGTTCCGTGCTCAATGTAATTTCTGAGTGGAATCATCCATGAATCCTTCTCGAGGGCAGTATCGCATACCCGGTCTATTTCTTCCCAGTTGATGCTTAGGAAGGATAGTGCTTCTATGGGAACGAGTCCCATTTGTTGAGCTTCACTTGTGCTGGCTAGCTTTGCCAGTGAATCGGCTCTTTGGTTGCGTTATCAAGGTATACAATAAATGGCATAATAATCAAACTGATTTAGCTCTTCCTGAACTCGAGCCAAGTAAGCAGCCAACCTTCGATCTCTTGCTTGGTATTCTCCCCGTACTTGATACACAACTAATTGAGAATCACATTAAATTTCCACTGCGATGATTCTCAAATCTCGAGCAAGTTTCAAGCCAGCTAAGAGGGTTTCATATTCATCTTCATTATTAGTCGCATGAAAATCGAACTTCAACGCATAGCATACGGATCGACCTTCGGGAGTTTCAAGTACAACACCAGCGCCCGAACACTGATCGTTAGATGCACCGTCGTTATAGAGCTTCCAGACGTATTCGGGGGATTTATTGGTTTCGGGCAGGTCCTCTGAAAAGGT
This sequence comes from Allium fistulosum, assembly GCA_030737815.1. NCBI lineage: Eukaryota > Viridiplantae > Streptophyta > Magnoliopsida > Asparagales > Amaryllidaceae > Allium > Allium fistulosum. The sequence continues at coordinate 184,807,652 of CM060902.1, read as the reverse complement.
AAACTCAGCTATGAAATCGGCTAGGACTTGTCCTTGGATTGCTCGTCTTGGAGTGTAAGTAATATCAAACTGGCTTAGCTCAATGTTCCACTTGAGTAGTCTACCAGATGTCTCAGGCCGCGAAAGACCTGTCGTAACGGTTGGTCGGTGTAAACAGTAATGGGATGTGCCTGGAAATACGGTCGGAGTTTCCTTGATGTAATAACAAGGCAGTAAGCCAACTTTTCTAGCTTTGGATAGTTTCTTTCGGCCCCAGTCAATCGTTTGCTGACGTAGTACACCGGCTTCTGTATCTTGTCTTCTTCTCGAATTAATACAGCGCTGATAGTGTTTTCTGATATTGCCAAATATACGAACAACTTCTCATGATCAATAAGCTTCGACAGGATAGGTGGTGTGGAAAAATGCTGAACTACTGCTTGGAAAGCGCCCTCACACTCCTTGGTCCATTCAAAGTTTCGTTTTCCTTTTCGGATCAGGTCGAAGAAGGGAATGCATTTGTCAGTGGACTTTGAAATGAACCTGCTTAATGCGGCTACCTTTCCATTGAGACTCTGGACTTGTTTTATAGTCTTTGGAGTTTCAAGATTTCTGATTGCCCAAATTTTTTCAGGATTAGCTTCGATTCCCCAAGCGTTAATGATGAACCCAAGGAACTTTCTAGATGCAACTCCGAAGTGACATTTCAGTGGGTTGAGCTTCATTTTGTATTCTCGAAGTATGTTGAACAAGTTTCCAGGTCTTTAACATGGTCGGTGGAGAGTCGTGATTTTACAAGCATGTCGTCTACATATACTTCCATTGTTTTCCCGATTTGGTTGGCAAACATCCGATTGACCAATCGTTGATAAGTGGCCCCGGCATTCTTGAGTCCGAATGGCATAACTTTGTAACAGTAAAGTCCTTAATTAGTTACGAAGCTGGTATGTTCTTGATCGGGTAAATGCATCGGTATCTGATTGTAGCCAGAATACGCGTCCATGAAGGATGAGAGTTCGTGCCCAACCGTCGAATCTACTAGCTGGTCGATCCTGGGAAGCAGGAAACTGTCTTTGGGACATGCTTTATTCAAATCGGAATAATCGACACATGTTCTCCACTTTCCGTTCGGCTTTTGGACGAGCACAGGATTCGACACCCATTCAGGATATAGGGTATCCCGAATGAACCCGTTCGCTTTAAGCTTTTCTACCTCTTCTTTAAGGGCGGAAGATTTCTCTGGATCCATACCATGCCTTTTCTGTTTGATCGGGACATGCCGCGGGTCAATGTTTAGGGTGTGGCTTGCGATATCCGGCGGGATCCCACACATATCGGAATGTGTCCAGGCAAATACGTCAAGATTTGCCCGCCTAAATTCGACCAATTCCTCTTTAGTTTGCTGGCTTAACTGAGATCTAATCTTTATCATTTTCGAATCATCGTTATTGCCAACTGGACATTGATCGTCAGTTCGGCCGGGGATGCTTGACTTTCTTTAGATTCTCCTTCGTCTTCAGTTTCTCTTGGGTCAAGATCCTTGAGGAATTGGCTAGGGTGCCCGGGCCTAGGCCCGGGCATTAATTGTCAATTATCAGTAAGACGGACGTAGAGATATTCCTCTACAACCTTTCCTTTCTCCGTTCGCTGCGCCTCCCGCAGCTCAGCAACATAACAGGCTCTGGCAGCAGCCTGATCCCCTTGGATGATTCCTATTCCATGATCAGTGGGAAACTTTAAAGTCAAACACCACGAGGCGATGGCTGCCCTGAACTCAGCGAGGGCCGGTTGGCCCAAGAAAGCATTGTAAGTGGAGTCTATGTCCAAAACAATGGACTGCAGCATCCGCACTCTTCAACGCTCACCAACTCCCAACTCTACTGGCAGTTCCACCATTCCGGTGGGTATAGTAGCACTTCCGTTGAGACCATGGACTCAGGATTGACAAGGCTTCACATCCGTGGCTTCCATCTTCATTTGCTCATAAGCTCATTTGAACAGAATGTTCATAGAGCTTCCACTGTCAAGTAAGATCCTCTTCATCCAAGCTGGACCTACTTGTGCTGAGATGACCAGTGGATCGATAGTGGGGGTTCGACTTTATCAGCGTCTCTATTCCTAAACACGATGACATCTGTCATCGTTTTCTGTTTCTTGGCCAGAGCCCCTTCATCAAAACTAATATAACACTCGAAGTTCGCATGCCTGATAGAACTGGCATACGACTCCATTTCCTTCCAGCTCCGATCAGCTGGGTGAGGACCACCACTTGTCTTATTGATAACCAACCTCCCTCCTGTATGAGCGGGTTCCTCCTGTCTTTCCTGATTTGGCGCACGATTCTGATTTGACGGGCATGCACCAACGGATTACGGCGCCCGCACATACTGATCCAACTTCCGCTCACGTATCAGTTTTTCAATGAGGTCTTGTAAGTGACGACAGTCATTGGTGTTGTAGCCATAACTCTCATGGAATCTACAGAATTTTCCTGTTTGGATTTGCCTCTCAGTTGGTGGTTTTGGGGCAGGCTTCTTGTATTGCATGGTATTGCAGGTCTGCAAATACACATTTTCCAACGACGTGTTAAACGGAGTATGGTTATCATACATGGAAGCTCTACGCCGTGGACCATGAGTCTGATCACGTTTTTTGTTTTGATTCCCATTGTCCCTCTGCTGATTCTGTTTGTTTTGTATGTTCAACTGGATTTTCCTGGAACTATCTCCGGATTGTTTAACAGTGATGTTACGTTATATTCCTTCGATGTTGGGCCATGTGTCATCCTGCTTCCTAGACTGTTTCGCATCCTCCCTTCTCGGGAACTGGGCTGCCTTGGAATATAAACGGTCCAATGACGTAGGTGGTTTTCTAGCTAACCAATTTCCGAACTCAGAATCCGCATCAATCCCCTTAGTCCATGCCATTAGGATAGAGTTATCATTGGGATTGCTTATTTCTGCACACGCAGCGTGGAATCGCTCCAAGTAATGTCTAAGTGTTTCTCTGGGAGCTTGTGTAACACTAGACAGAGTGTTAACGTCCTTAGGCCTTGCCACGTGCATACGGAATTGCTCAACAAAACTTGGTGGCCATCTGATCAAAGTTAGAGATGGATCGTGGTGGCAAACGAGTAAACCACATGGTAGCGATGCCCCCTAGGGAAATGGGGAAACTACAGTACTTTACTGCGTCATCAACCCTCGAAGCATTCATCAGCCATTCGTATTTCAGGACATGTTGATTGGGATCAGAACTTCCTTCATAAACTGGCAAAGCTGGCATCCTGAAGTGCCGTGGTGGTTCAGCATATAATACATCATCAGTGAAAGGGGTATGACTTCGGGAGATTCCACAGTCGTCATTACTTAGACCCTGACTCTCATGGATCATTTGAAAAATCATCATTGGTATGTCTGGTATCCGTGTACTAGGAGCGTGTTGAGCCAAGGTGTGGTTGGGTTCCACAGCGCGAGTCTGGACCGGACACGGTCGACGGTCCGTGCCTCACCTCCTTGGTTCAACATCCTCAGGGACATAAGGCTCAGGAGTCTTCTAACGTTGGTTGGGTTGAGGATCGGCTTGGTTTCCAGCATTACCTCCTCGTTTGGTTGTGGTGGTAGTAGAAATGTTGCCTGTGACATGATAGGGAGCAGCACCTCCTCGAGATTAGGGTTCTGTACGGAGACTAGTGGATGGTCCAGCCCTAGGTTGCCCAAGATTCGAAGCAAGTTGGTGTCCCGTGGCTTGGGTGTAGCTTACACCTAGTCGTGGACGTGTGGATCTAGTTTGGCCATTAGAGGAGGCTGAACTCTCTATGGAAGAATAAGAACCTTGGTCTCTTCTGGATCTTCTTCGCCTTTGGCGATTTAGCTGGTTAGTCAACTCTATGTTGGCGCGTAGCTGTTCAGTTAGTTGTTGTCGACTCTGGGTTAATTCTTGAAGCAACATCTGGAATTCCTGTTTAGTGACCGGGCCTGATGGATCTGAAGGTCCGGCAGCATCTTTGTTGGATGGAGGCAATTGCACGGGATTCTTCCTATCTTGTCCACCCTGATCAGCATCTATAGAGGTTGTCCGTGTACTTACCATGGTGAGGTGATGAAAGTCCTTTCCTAGATCTGATGCAAATCCGAATAGAATGGAAGGGCTTCAAAGTTCTAGATATGGATCTTCTTCTTGGATTTATACAATCCGATATAGATAGGAGATCCAAAGAGCAGGAGTGAAATTGGGTTTTTTCTCAGTGAAAGCACCAAAGTGTTTGTACCAAAATTGGGCACAACACTCTTCGGAAGTTTTTGAAGAGATAAAGTGAAGAAATTAAATGGAAAAAGAGGAATTATCTAACAAAAACACCAAATTTAAGAAATTAGAATAATTAAAATGCAGGGAGACACAAGAATTTAGAGTGGTTCGGCGTATTGCCTACGTCCACTATGAAGTAGTTTTCTTTATTGATCTTCCTTTGATGTTTACAATTGATTTCAACAAATTATACCGAATAACAATGATTTGCAACAGTGAAATTCGTTGGTAGCAGCAACAATGGAGTACAGATCTGGATCTGGCAAAGTCCGGGCATTGGAAACCTCAAAGAGGAAGAAGAACCCCTTTTCTGTTGGCTTTGGGGGTCTATTTATAGGTGTAGGAGGCTGATATTTCGCTCAGATCTCGGGAGACCCTCTCTGGCACGTGACCAGGCCCGCACGCCCAAGCACATGAAGTTTTGGTCCAATCCGTGATCGATACGAACAGATTTCGTATCGATCAAGATTTCATCCAATGGAGTTGAAATTTGGCGTGGACATTCCTTAGCATGCACGTAGTCTTCTGTGAAAATTTCATAGCATTTGGACTTGTAGATTAGGAGATATGATCGATACGAAATGCGATTCTCAATGGCTGTTTGGTTCGACCCGCTTCTGTTTCGACTCGCTCTGTTCGACTCGCTTCCGTTCGACTCGGTGACGTGGCGCTTGAATCTCACTCTACCCTTGACGACGCCGTTTTGATCGAGTCGAATCTATGCATTGATTGAGCGAGTCGAAGGAAGCCTTTCTGATGGTTGCGAAGCGAGTCGAAGGAGGCCTTTCTGATGGGTTCGAACGAAGGCTCTATGATGGACACGAAGTGAAGCGAGTCGAAGAGTGGCTCGAGACGAAGCGAGTCGAAGCGGGCTCCTCTGAGGGATGCGAGCGAGTCGAACTAATCACTTTTGAGGGATGCGAAGCGAGTTGATCGGTGATTGGTTTTCATCCAATTTTGTATCATTCATAACTTGAGCATACGAACTCGGATTGACTTGAGATTTGGAACGTTGATTCTCATGGCTTAGCTTGCCATGTCCTACCAATTTTGGCTTGATACGGACTCGGACAAAATTCGTTGATATCCATAGTGGGCCTGTGTATAACTGATCTCTAGGATGGGCCGTCGTTGGTTACTAGTCAATTCCTTGGTGTCACGGCCTTGCCAAAAGGCGGGATAACACCTGTAAAGCTTGTTAATTTCTACTTGTTTTCTTTCAAGTTTTCTACTATAAGGGAATTTCGGCTTTTTCTTTATCTAAAACAAATGATGTATTACTAACTATTACCTACCATGTGCAAACATTTAAACAGAGAAGCCCATACATGACAAATTGATACAGAAACTTGATGAACTTGCTCACTCCTTGAAGGACCCCCAGAGTGGACTGGAGTAGTTTCCTCCTCCATAGGTTCATTCAGTCCAGAGGTTGGTGGGGGTGTATCTTTATGAGGCGTTGCCTCCTTATCAAGGGATTTTGTGGAACTACTGTCGTTTTCTTAAGCACTAGAGTGACCTCCCTTATCACCATCATGGCCCTGACCTCCAGGGGGTTTTCTTTGTCATCATCATCAGTGTAAGCATCCCAGTTCATATAGTCATCATCCTTTTTCTCATTGGGATTTTTATTTTGGTTATCCTCTTCCTCAGAGGTAGACTCAATGTCAAATGATGGGATGTCAAAAGAGAGAGCTTTCTTAAAGTCAACCTTTCCCTCTTCACTCTCCAACTCAGAGACCTACTCGAATTGCTCAATTTTATCCGTGACTCTTTTGGCTAAAGTCGGGTGGAGTGAAGGAAAACTGAGGTCAGAATATTTATCACGATTATTGATATAAGCAAGCATGAGGGCATCGATATAGTATTTCATCATCATGGGCCCCAAGGAAAAATCGATGAAATCGAAAACATGCTTTTGGAAATTGGTTAGAGTTTTGACAGCAAGTTTAAGTGAAGCTCTGGACCTTTTTAGGTTATCTTCTAGCACTATGTTTTTGGAAGCTAAACGAGCCTTCTCATCCTCCGAGTCTTTTAAAGCAAGCTCCCATGCAAATTTCTCATCATGGGTAAGTCGATGAGCTTGCCTCTCCACCTTAAGGTCAGCTCAGCCTTCGATAGGGAAGCCTGAAATTGCTCAGAGGTAATCCGATGAGCTTACCTCTCTACTTCAAGGTCAACTTCAACCTTGGAAAGGGAAGCTCGGACTCATTCTAGCTTAGAGGAAGAGTCATTTTGAGCAGCTATAAGGGAAGATATTTGGCTTTTTAACTCAGCGTTTTCCTCCTGAAGCCTGAAGGATCCAGAGGAAAGTTTAGAAACATATTCATTAATGGATACCCAGTTCCTAGAAATCAAAGACAAAAGAATAAATGTAGGTTAGCAATTAGATCGACCAGTGATAATAAAGTTAATTAGATAGAAGCTTACCAAAAGCTGTTGCTCTAGAAGAGAGCGACAATTTTCTACCAAGTCTGGAGTAAAGGATAGCGTAGAAAAGGAAATAAAGGGTTATGATTGAAGAATAGACTTAACAAGATTGCTAAAATCAGTTGGCAATAATGATCCTAGAAGGGTGTGAGACTTAGAAGGAGCCCCAAAAAGATCAATCTTCATCTGTGCCAACATGGTTGGAGAATCAGAATTGAAAATGGCGGAATGGGAGCAAGAGAAGGAGGAATTGGCTCCACGAAATTTTCTAAAGCCTTAACAACTAGACTTAATGAAGTCTTCATTGGAGAACTATCTTCTTCTCCCTCATCAAGTCGATGATTTTTGCCATTTTGGCTGGAGGGGCCTCTTTAGGAGCCCTGCTTGCCTTCTTTTCAAGGATTTTTTTGAGCTAGCGAAAAGTTACATAACTTGTGAGACATTTGTGGATAATGAAGGAGGAGTAACTTCCCTTAAGGGCACAACAACCTTGGGAGGAGTTATAACAAATACCATGATATATGAATCAGACAAAATGAATCTGAGGATTCCATAGAAAGAGAACACTAAGTTGCTGAGAAACTTGATGCGCTAGGACCAATTGGCGACAATGGAGAGAAATGATTAGCATTGCCTGAAGTGTAGAAATGGGCTCCCCGGGGAGTGAACATGATGGTAGGAGGAGTACTAAGAATATTTTGGCCAACTAGCAATAAGTAATGCTTCCTTAAATTTGGAAGGGTCAAAAGATTCTACCTACTCCTAAGATGTTTTGGAGCTGCAGTTAATACGTTGATGTTTTCTTGATCCTTACTCCTGAGTGCTTTAGAAGGCTCATCTGAGAAACATTTAAGGTTGGTCAATAAGAAACATAGAGGTAAGAAAAGACGGTATCGGAATGAGCTTACAAGGAAAAGCAAAGGCTCCGTGGACATCAAAAAAGCACTTGACGAAAAAGAATTGGTTTTCCCAATCCTAAAACTTGTTAACACTATCCAATATTAGTTTCTTGTACACATTCACCCCGTAAATCTATTTATTTGACTTTATTGACCTTACTAATTTCTTCAAGGAAGTTAAATTTTCAGGGCCAAGTGATGGAAGTCCAGATTCCAGCGCTAGCATTTCAAGAGATAGGAGATAGGTATACATATTAGGCAAAAGCTGTATAGGAGCAACTCCAATGTAAAACATAAAGGAGTGTAGGAATGTAGAAAATGAGAGGAAACCACCGTGCCATATGTGGATGGCAGTAAATGCAAAGAACCCCTTTGGAGGGTTGTCAATAGTATAAGTGGAGCTAGGAGGAATGGCTTCAACTCTAGTAATGCCGAGCTCTTTCAAAATAGCATTAACTTCACTCTAGGTTTCGATGAGGGAATGCTTGGTAATGGCTTCAGCTTTAGGGGAACTCATTTTTCTATCAGGTGAAAACATTCCAATTAAAAACCTTTAACCAATTATAGATTTATATGTCTATCAAGAAAGTAAACAAGTTTGTTCAGATAGAAAATATATAAGGCTAGTTTAAGCTTTCGACAATGTCGATGGGTTGCAGTTGAGGCCTTCGGCAAAATCGAAGGGAATACAACAGCTACTTCCAATGATGTTGAAGAGCTAATAGGGTAAACTTTGGACAGTGTCGGAGGGAATATCGACTTTATTTTTTACTATCGTACACTAACAAATTTAGAAGAAAGTAGAAATGTAACTTTCTTAAACCCATTAACAGGGTCGAAAGGACAAAGTGAGGTATTTGCTTAAGTTGCTACCTTTTGATAATGCCAAGGGTCTTATGAAAACCTGAACCCATTGCAAGCACAACTTAAACTAAGTGGCAAGACCTTTCGGCTGGAATAAATTTAGGAATTTAAAATTTCCTAAATAGAAAAATGAATACCATTAATATAATAGGAAGATCTGACCAGAGGTGTTAAGATACAACTTTCAGAATGAAAGGATTTCAGCCTTGTCAAAGGCATGTGAATGAAGGGTTTAAACCCTTTGATCTTGCCAAAAGCTCTTGGTCGGAAGGTCTAACATTGATTTTGCTTAACCTTCCGGCCGCAATGATAAAGTGATCCCCAGAATACCTTCCGACACCGTCAAATGGTGTGGGAGAGATAAATCTCATTTTTGCCGCCTCAAACTCTTCCGATGGGGTAAGAAAGACATTCACATCACACAATTATGTGCTAGCGGGGCCCTTGTTTCCATAGTGGGTTTAAGAAAGGCCCTACTAGATAATAAATGCCATTTGAAATTTTTCTTAAGAAACAAGTATGATGATCCTGTTAGCAAAATTACCCTCATCTGAAATCGAATTAATTCGATTTTGAAGTATAGCATAATATTGTGAATGGACAAAAATCAATCTTAGAAAGCCAGAGGTTGAATTTAAATGTTTTGGGCATAAAAATTAAACTCTATAAAAAAGGGATTTTCCTATGGCAAACACCACCGATCTGGGATCGAAAACCATAGTTAAAGTTTACCAAAGAACCAATTTAAGAAGAAAATGATTTTTCCAAAAAGAACCCTAATTCGATTTTGAATTCGAGAAATTGAAGATCTGGTTAGAAATTAATAGCGAAGAAGACAAAACTAAAGTTTATAGAGTAAACTCAAAGAATACCTTGTTGTAAAGAGTTGAAATCTGGGAAATATTTTGGAATTCCTTTACTTTTTCTACAGTATTTTTGATTTCAGGTTAGTATAGAAGAAAGAGAAGAAGTAGATTATATAGAGAAAATCCGCCTTAATTCTTGACTGCCAAATTAGACTTAAGTGGACGCTCAAGATCGACGCGGGAAGATCAAGAGGTAAAAATTTTGAAGCTTCCGGCAATGACTTGGAAGGTCAAGAGCATCCCTTCAAATAGGGAGGGGTGCAAATGTTGCACTAAATATTAACCTTCCGGCAAAGACGAAAGATCCTTAAGCTTACAAGGAAAAGAAAAGCACAGCTTAAACCTTCTGATACTTCCAAAGGATGAAAGCGTTGAAGTTCACTAACTTGAAACCTTTCGAAGGGTCGAATGGTTTTGTCTCCATTATCCATGGAATTCAAAAGAGAAGGTGTCAAAGCAAGTTAGAACAACTACCTAATAACCTTTTCAAAAGCATAATAAGCCTTCCGAACAGGTTGAGAGACATACAAGACACCTTTCAATAATATCAAAAGGTTTATAGAGAAGACGGGGATCATAAATCAGCAAGGAGTAAAGAAGCAACCTTCCGACAAGAACGGAGGGTTCACGATAACATATGAAGGGAAAACCCCTCAATAACAGTGAAAGGTTTACGAAGGCATGAAGAAAAACAGACCCATCAACGATGCCTGAAAGTCCACAAAACCTTTCGACCAGGATGAAAGGTTTGCAAATTTATGGAAGAAGAGAACCCTTCGACGCAGCCGAAGGCACAAAGCCATAAGCATGGCCGTCGGTATTTATAAATAAGACCAACGGGGTCCTATTTTAGGGGTCGATTTTTCCTCGCACTTCATACTGCTAATATTCAATGAAATGTGGTGTAACCCTATTTGAGAACCAATTTCGGGATTTGTAAAAGAGCTTATCTTGAATAAAAAGGGAAGTGTAAAGTTCTGTTAAATCACTTGTTGTTTTGCTTGAATCCTCGTTAGATTAATGCTTATTTTCAGGATCAACCCCATCGGAAGGATCTTCCCGGCTAGGTCAGAAACTTAACTAGCTGAGTTGCAACTTTAATCTGAAAAAGTTGCCAACTTCTTTACTTTAACCTTTCGGTACGATCGTCGACCGACCTATGTTAACTTAAGCAGTAACTATTCGAAGTCATTGACTTTATGATCATAATTCTTCACCTAAGTTGATAGTATCTTGCACTTTAACAATACCTAAACCTTTCATAACCTTCATCTAAGCAATATAACCTTACGATAAATTTTAAATCCAAGAATATATGGCTTAAGCCTACTGGTGGCATTCATATACCTTCCGATTAAGTTAAACTCGACTTCACATGAGCAGTCAAACCTTTTGGTAAGACTAAAAGCTCTTATGCACCGCCCATCGATCTATTGTTTTAATTATTGTTAAAGAGATTAGTCAGCTCAAACCTTTCGATAACATTAAAGATCCGCTTCGAAGGGATAAGATTGAAGAATAATCATTCAGAAAACTTCACAAGATACCTTACAAGATTTACCAAGGTAAAGGGTTCTCTACTTAGAAGACTAGATCTTCCAACCATGCCGAAAGTTCCAAATCATAAACCAGCAACTGTCGGGGTTCAGCGTAAAAGTAAATCTTAAGGGTATTTGATCCTTATCTAAAACTACCTTTCCTATTTTTGTTGGAATATCCTTTGGGGATGTTGACCATAATTTTGGTTAACAAGAAGTCTATAAGAGGCTTGAGATTAGAGTTGATAAGTGCTACTTCGCCGCACCTAAGAGATCCAAGTGATGTAGTGGTAGAAATGATGGTGAGGTAGGAAGAGGTGTTAGCTTGTTTGAGGAAGAAAATGGAGGAGGCCCTGGTGGGACAAGGCCATAAATGAATGTTTTTCCAAAATAAGAATGCTCAAAAGGGATGAGCACAGATGAAGAGAAAAGCCAAGGTGGTTTGTTATAAATGTGATAAGAAGGGACACTATGCTCATGAGTGTCGAACCGGAAAAGAAAAAGGGAAAGGAATAGTTAGAAAGAAGGATATCCGATGTTTTAATTGTGATCAAATCGGCCATTGCAAGAACAAATGCCCAGAGCCTACTATAGATGGGTGAGGGCAAATTTATGCATTGGAGCCCGTAACCTTAAGGCCAATGGAGCAATAGAAAGGGAAGGCTGTTCTGGAAGGCTTGTTACAGATTCACGGTATGTTTGTTAGCGTTCTATTTGATAATGGTTCATCACATTCCTTTATTTCTCGATATTTGGTAGATAAGATTAACCTATAACACTCATATTTAGTTACTTCCTTAAGGGTTGCAAATCCAATAGGAGGGTATGCAACACTTGGGACGAGATGTGACCATTTAGAGTTTGATTTGCTAGGTTACATCTTTTCTTGTAGTTTGCATGTATTTGACTTTGTAGGGTTCGAAATTATATTGGGTATGGATTAGTTAAGTGAGTATGATTCTAGGATATTTTTCCACGATAGGAAAATATCACTTAGTCAACCTAGTTGCAGTGAGTGGATTTTTTATACCGTAGAAAGCCCTAGTTGCGAAGCGAATGCTTTATTGGGTATTATGGAGTTGGAGGATGAGTTTCATCGAGTCTTTTTGGTTAAATAATTTGCTGATGTGTTTGAGCCGGTAACTGGATTACCACCGAAACAAGCTATAGTTTTGGATAGATTTGTTGCTTGGAGCAGAACCGGTGAATAGACCACCAAGTAGGATAACACCCACTGAGATAATAGAGTTGGAGGTGCAGTTGGTGGATTTGGAAGGCAAGAGTTTTATTCGACCAAGTAGTTCACCTTTGGGAACTGCCACAGTGTTCGCTAAGAAGCTAGATGAATTATTTAGGATATGTATTGACTATCGTAAGTTGAATGAGAAGATGATAAAGAACCGATATCCATTGCCGAGAATTGATGATTTGTTCGATCAATTAAGTGGAGCCAAGGTATTCTCTCAACTGGATTTGGCGATGAGATTTCATCAGCATAGAGTGGCAGAGGATAGTATTCCTTTGACGGCGTTTAGGACAAGGTATGGATCGTACGAATGGTTAGTCATGCCATTCGGACTAACTAATGCGCTAACATTCTTTATGGATTTGATGCACCGAATCTTCCCAGAGCACTTGGATAGGTTTGTGTTGGTCTTCGTAAATGGCAATTTGATAAACTCTAAGGATGAGAAGGAGCATGAAGTTCATCTTAGAGTAGTACTTGAGGCCTTGAGGGAGCATCAATTAAAGGCTAAGTTTTTGTAGCGCCGTTTTAGGAAGAAGGAAGTGAAGTTCCTTAGTCATGTAGTCTTAGAGAAAGGGTTGTTTGTAGATCCGATTATGATTGAGGTAGTGAATATTGGAAGAGACCTAAGACGGTGACCAAGATAAAGAGCTTTCTTGGATTAGCGGATATTACCGAAGGTTTATAAAGGATTTTTCACGGATAGCTGCACCGATGACTAAGCTTACACAAAATAAGTGATGTTTGTATGGACTAATAAGTGTGAGGAAGCATTCCAGATATTAAAACACTTATTGACCCATGCACCAGTGTTAGTGGTTCTGGAGGGGAATCAAAATTTGGTTGTTTATACTGATGCGTGTGGAACTGGATTGGGAGCTGTGTTGATCCAAAGAGTTAAAGTGATTGCTTATGCTTCCAGATAGCTTAGACCACATGAAGTTAGGTATCCAATGCATGATATGGAGTTAGCTACCATTATATTTGCTTTGAAGGTGTGGAGGCATTACCCTTTGGGGGAGAAATTTGAGCTTTATACAGATCATAAGTCGTTGAAGTACTTTTTTCAGAAGGAGCTGAAAATGAGACAGCAGGGATGGTTGAAATTTATTGCTGCTTATGATTTTGGAATTGAGTACACACCCAGAAAATAAAACAAGGTGGCAGATGCACTTAACATGAAACATCATAATGTAGTACTGGCTATGATTACTAATTGGAAAGATTTGGAAGCATTATCATCTTGTAGTGTGCAATATAGATCCGAGATAGGTTCTAGTCAAGGAAGTGCTATGTTGTCTTGCTTAGAAGCTTGACTAGTAATGATTGAGAAGATAGCTTCTAGACAGGAGGAGGATCCAGTTTTGGCTGAGCGGATCAAAAAATTAAAGGAAGGAACAAAGAGCGACGACATAAAGGATTTCAGCCTTGACCAAAATGGGTGGTTGAGAAAGAAGGGAAGGTTGTGTGTTCTAGATGTAGGAGACACGAGGAAAGAATCTTTGGATGAATGCCATCATTTGAAATTCACTATCCATCCAGGAGGAAGAAGATGTATTAGGATATGAAGAGAAGTTTCACCTTGGAAGTTATAAAGGGGACATTGGTTTATGGATTAAGCAGTGCTTGAATTGCCAACAAGAAAAGGCTGAACACAAGAAACCAAGTGGATAACTTCAACCTTTGGAAGTTCCATTATAGAAGTGGGATTCTATCTCTATGGATTTTATCGATGGGTTACCAAGGTCTAGTAGAGGAAATGAAAGCATATGGGTCATAGTATATAGACTGACTAAGAGTGCCTATTTCATTCCAGTAAAGTCAACTAGGATGGCACCTATTCTGGTGAAGTTATTTATGAAGAATGTAGTTAGACTGCACTGGATTCCTAGTAGTATCATTAGTGATATAGATTCTTTGTTTACTAGTGAGATCTGAAAGAGTCAGTAGGAAGCTTTAGGAATAAATCTCAATATAAGTACCGCTTACCATCCACATACTGATGGGCAAACGGAAAGAGTTAATAAAGTCTTGGAGGATTTGTTAAGAGCTTGTGTATTGGATTTCGGGGGATCATGGGAGGACCATCTTCATTTAGTCGAGTTCTCATTTAACAATAGTTATCTGACGAGTATTGGGATGGCACCATTTGAAGCTTTGTATGGAAGGCCATGCAAATCTCCCATGTGTTGGTTAGAGACCGGGGATAGATTGGTTCTTTTTCCGGATTTGGTGAAAGAAGCTACAGAGAAGATTGAGTTGACCCGAGCTAGGATGAAGGAAGCTCAATCTAGTCAGAAAAGTTATGCAGATAGAAGGAGGAAATACTTGGAATTCACTGTTGGAGACTATGTGTTTATTAAGTTTTCACCAATGAAAGGTGGGATTAAATTTGGAAAGTCAGGAAAGTTAGCACCTAGATTCATAGGACCTTTCCATGTTGTTGAGAGGATCAGGAAACTCGCTTACAGAGTAGAGTTAACGAATAGTTTGGCAAGAGTCCATGATCTTTTCCATATTTCTCATCTTAGAATATGTGTTAGAGACCAGGAGACTACCATAGCACCAACAATGTTAGAAGATTTATTAGTAGAGCCAGATTTGAATATGTTAGAAAGCCGATTTGGATTGTAGCAAGAGATGAGAAAGGGTTGAGGAACAAGAAAATCAAATTATTGAAGGTTCAGTGGAGTGACGATGCAAAATACTATACTTGGGAGACTGAGAGCAGGACTGAGAGGCTTACCCTGATTTGTTTGATGGTATGTTTTATCTTTGATTGTTTTGTTGTGTACCTTATCATAATTTCGAGGACAAAATTCTTTAAGGTAGGGAGTCTGTAACACTCCATATGTTATAACATTATTTTGGATATTTAATTAGCTAAATTAAATAAAATAATGTGAAGACTAATGGGTTGAGATTTGATTATACTAAGGGTAGCCGTGCATGTTAAATATAAATCAAATAAGATAACATAAACAAATGTGTTAGGAAACAAGGAAGGGCATTATGGGAAAATGAGAGGCTTATACCCTAAACCCATAGGAAAAGAAACCTACATTCAATTCATTTTAGAAAACTAAAAACATCTAAGGCTACCCACCATTATTGTTCTCAAGAGAAAGATAAAAGCTAGGATTTAGGAGAAGGAAGATAATCAATTAATTCAACATCAAATCTCACATCTTTTAATCTCAAAGCCAAAGTGAATAATTACTACATCCAATTTTCTTATAGTTTTCGGTTTAAGACTAGGTCTGAACTGTTTTTGCATGTATATGCCATGTTTAGATAAATAAAGTTATATATATATATATATATATGTTTGTTTGTGAATTATCCATTTCCATGTTAGTTTCTATGATGTGTTTGATATGAAAACCCTATTAAATGACATCCAAATGCCTTGTAAATTATATATAGGTCAGAAATGATTTTTAGAGATGGTTTCCAATTTTCATAATTTTCTGAATTTATGTGGATTTTATATTAATTTTCTAGTGAAGAAAATGATTTATTGTGTTATATTATTTACGGCAAACTAAATAATTATTTGGGTTTGAAATTTTTATATTTTGGAAAACATATTAAAATAGATTTTTGGAATTTTTCTAAATTTTTCCTAATTGATTTGATGAATATATAAAATATATAAGATATGAGACTTAAATGTTTTATATATTTAATTAAGGAGAAGCGGCATTTTATAAAATAAAATTATTATTTATGTTAACCATAAAATATGAATGGAGATAAAGAACGCCTTTTGGAAACCTTCCGCATAGACAAAGAACATCAGGAGAAATCCTCTTACGACAATGTCGAAAGGATTGTACAATGCTAACAAAGAAGAGCACATGGGAACTTAGTAATGAAGCTTTCGCAAGGATAATGGAAAGAACTATTAAAGCATAACAAAGGAGCTAGATACAAAACTATTAAGCAACTCCCGAATGAAGACGGAAAATGTCTCCGTAACCATTTCCATAAAAAAAACTAAAGAAAAGTAGTTCATGCTAAACCCTTTGAAAGAGTCGAAAGAATGCCGTTAATAGCTTATGGCAATCCCAAACCTTTCGATGGAGATAAAGGGTTTCGTCTCTTGGCATTCAAAGAGTTCTTGCCATCCGAAAATGATGGAGAAGTCAAAGCAAGGCTATGTGACACTATAATGACCTTTTTAAAAGCATAACAAGCCTTTCGGACCAGTTGGAATACATACTTAGTACCTTTCGACAGTGTTGAAAGTTTTATGATACGGGCTGCATTCATAGGTCAACAAAGAATAAAAGACAACATTCCAACAGCATTCAAGAAACGCACGGCTTTTGGTAGCAATAAGGTAAGGGAGGAACCTCCTGACAAGGTCGAGGGGTTCATAACAGTCAAGTAAGGAAGCAACCTTTTGACAAGGTCGAAGTGTTCACAATACCATATAAAAGACAGACCCTTCGGAAAAGATGAAAGGTTCATGAATACATTAGGAAATGCAGATCCTATGATAACATTCAAAGGTCCATGATGATGTACAATGGACAAAACTTTTGACAAGGTCGAAAGGTTTACAACTGCATATATAAGGCGACCTTTCGTCCCAGTCGAAGGCATTGAGCCAAAGGGAGGGCCATCTGTATCTATAATAGGACCCAAGGGGTCCAGTTTCGGGGGCCAATTCTTCTTCTCATTCTGCTTTCACTCAACTACTATTGCTTCTGCTCACTACTTTGTAACCTTAATTTAGAAATCAAATTGGGGATTGGTTTCTTAAATTTTGTATCAAACTTCATCATGAAGAAATAAAGAGAATTGTGGCTTGTGATCGACTCGGAATTTGGGGATGATCATGATTCATCGTTAATTCAATATTAACGGCTGATCATATATGATTTATTTCTTATCTTCTTTGTTTATTTCGAGTATATGCCATGGAACTGTCATTAGAAATTTTCATGAGTCTTGTTCCCTTTTCTTGGCTTCGGCCACAAAAAGGGAGATACTACTTGAAAATTAGTCCATAATATGGTTCCATGGCATATTAAATCAGTTCTTATTTTTGTCTAGGCATGTTTGAATGATGCATTCTTTTCGAAGGTTTTTCACGTGAATAATATCAACCTAGGAGTCCTAAGCATCAAAAAAATGTAAAACAGAGTAACGTCTCCTTTCGATAACGTCGAAAGATCTACTACCTTCCGAAAAGATCGAAAGGAGATGAAAATCATTGATCGACTGCTCTCGGTTTCTCGGGTAGATGAAGTACAATGAAATGACAAGGTCGAAAGCTATATAATCATAACAACCTAGTTGAAAGTTTTAGATGATCTTTATACCCTCCGGCCAGGGCGGAAGGTTTAATAATTCTATTTTTCCAACCAAACCATAAGTTTTAAACGGAACCTTAATCTTTCGACATGGTTAGAATTTTCTACTCAATTTTATAGAAGGGGTAAACAATTTCTCAAAACCTTTCAATATTGCTCATCTCAGGCTAAGGTTAAAACTAAAGCCTTAAACCCTTCCGACTTAGTCATTATTCGAAAGATGTGAATTCAATCAACCAAAAGTTGAGCCCATGTGAAATAATCTTATGCAAAGCATTGAGGATGTTAACAAGAAATCTTGTTAGCATTTTTGGCGCTAGAAGAAGGGCCTGAACCTCCGACCTAGCTATATTAGTACAACTAATTGTAGAAATTTGGTTTGTTGTAGGAAAATGAAATCAAAAGGGCTTTCTATCGTCTGTGAAAGGGATGAACATGTAACTTCACTGGAGGAAAATGTCTCACCATCTTTTCACCCTGGGAATAGGGAACAGGGGTAGTCTTCCACCCCAGCTCAACTAGCTCGGATTCAACTGTCTCAACAACTGCCTCGGACTCAAAATCTTCAGCCAGAGGACTACATTACTAAATCACATAATTAGAACGGCAAATGGCAGAGATGAAGGATCTCCTAAATGAAGTACTATCTCATCGCTTGTCTATGAAAGCTGCTACGGCAGGAGAGGAAGTCATCTCTCCTAGAAGAAATTTGAAAATCAACATGGATGCCGCGAAGAGTAAAGCTAATATTTCCTTCTTTAAAAGGAAGGATTGCTTTCCACTAAAGGCAAACTATCAAGGAACGACCCAGGAGGAAGATAAGAATTGTTGCGAAAGCTCTACTTCAGATGGCTACAAACCGAATAAAAGGAAATACTTGAACAATAAGGCTAGCTTACCTCAAAGACGTAGCAGAGAAGGCTATGAAGGATCTATTGAATGTCAAGTGTAAGAGAATAGAGAATGAGAGAGTAAACGACAACGAGAGGGTTGCCCCTTTCATTGATGAAATCATTTCAACGCCTATCCCACCTCACGTAAAGGTCCCTACAATTAAATATCACGGAACACCTAATCCAGACGACCATTTGATGGCATTCGATAGGCAAATGGATTTGTACAATGCTTCTGGCGCTGTTAATTGTCGGCTTTTTCCAGTTACACTACAAGGAGCTGCTGCTAAATGGTACCAACAGTATCATGAGAACACGATTTATTCTTGGAAGCAATTAACCTATGAATTCTCTGCTCAGATTTGCATCTACAAGGACACCTCTACCGATTATACAGTACTCGCTAATATAAGATAGAACAATGGTGAGTCAGTAGGAGATTACTTGAAGAGGTTCAACAGTGAAGCTTTGAAAGCCAAACGAATGAATCATAGAGACAAGCCCATTGCTATACTGTCAGTGCTAAAATTAGATTCAACAACCAAAGACAAATCTTTCTCCAATGCTATCAAACTCAATTCATTAACAAAACTCTCATTATAATTTGAGAACTGGTCTAAACTACTACTAGTCTCAGAAACACTAACTAATGAAATATGTTGAAGGACAAGATCCAGATCAAAACTTTTACTAATCACTGACTGATTAGAATTGTCATTCACGTTTCTACCCAATTAGTCTACAACAGTTTCAACACAAACAATTTCCTTCCTAGTATGAAAATAGCCATTAGACTTTTCTCAGATAGCTTCTGTATCCAAACACGCAAATTTATTAGAAGTAGGTATCTTAAAAATTTTATGAGAAAATGGATTACCTTTTTTGGTTTTTGCTTGAATGAAACCATTGTTCAGATCAATATCCTCACCCCTTGCCTCTGTGACAAGATACTTGCATTTACAAAAAGCAACGTCTGGATCGAACAAGATGGGATCAAAAGATGATAATCCTTCACTTCTTTCATTTTCGAAAACAGTTCTATCCACCTTATTTACGATTTCCAGATTTTCCTTTGGAAAATTAGTAGAATTGAATTTCTGTGGAATACCAAATCTGTCTTGATAGCCCTTTCCAATATTTGGTGAATTTACAATGTTGAAATGAGTTAAAAGATCTTCTAGAAACTTTAAACCCTCATTTCTTTTCTGCTAGAGATGATCTGATAAGATTCCTTTCAGCAAAAGGAATTTCAGCATAAATTTAAAGCCATGATCAACCAACACTGATGAAGAGACAACATGATTAGATGATTCCATTTTACCAAAATAAGGTTCTGGATTGCCAAATTTTGCTTCATATCCCATACCAATATTTGGGGAATTAACAACTTTAAAATGAATAAGCATGTCCTCAAGAAACTTAATTCCCTCAAATCTGCTCTGCCAAAGGTAATCGAGAAGAATCCCTATCAATAACATGCATTTTAATACGAACTGAAAGCCGTGCTCTATAAGAGAATCTGAAGAATTAGGAAAATTAGAATTCGTCGAACACCTGTTTTTCTTATGACCAAATTTTCCACAAGAAAAACAACGAATTGGATCTCGGAATTGAGAAGAATAGTGATTGTTATCTCCACATCTATAGCAGAAATTCTTGTTAATTTTAGAATCAATCCAATTTTTGCTTGACTTCAAGAATTTAGATTTACTGGATGGAAATCGATCTTTAACTTTAACAACTTCTGCATAAGTACGAAGATGAGGATAAACTCGATTTAAATCTCGGTCGAGAGTGTCCACTTGAGCATGGTTACGAATCGAAGACGAACTAAGAGGATTTTGAGAGTAAGAACAAGAAGTTGTCGCCATTTTTTAATAAAATGTTCAATTAGCTTCACAAATGTATTTATTCTGGGAATTCTGACTTCTGCCCGTAGGATGCGGTCCACCGTATATGATATCAATTCTATTTTGGGATGGAATCAGGCTTAGCTGGTCTTCATCTTCGATCATATTCACAGCAACCAACAGGTTTTCGTGCCTCAGCCTCTGGCAGGAAAGTCTATTGCGGATTCTTCACAAACTTCTTCAACTGTCCATCTTGAATTAATTCCTGAATTATTCCAACCAATAACTTACACTCTTGGTTCCCATTCGCTTTGTGGTTAGCATAATATTTATCTCCTTTCTTCTGTTCTGGTAATTTCAGGCTTTGAACTAGGTTGGGAAATTGACCTTGTCTTGAGTCCTTGCATATTTATGTAAGATATTGGTCGGTTTAATGCCATGTTAGTATTAGCATTCTCCTATTTAGCTCTTTTAGGAATCCTTCCTGGGCTAAATTTACCACTGTCCTTCTTTTGATTATATTTTTCTTTGAATAGTATAATTCATCCATCCAAATGAATTTGTCAGCTTGAATGTGGAAGTCTTGTAAATCCCGACATCTATGGATAAATAACTCCTTCCAGAAAGGATAACTAACTATGAGACCTGAGTGTTTCGATATTAAACACTGGATTGATGAGTCTTTGGTAGTGCTTGAGGAGTCTTCAATCAGGGTGGAGTTTGAGCTAGTATGTGACAATATGTTGTGGCTGTTAGGAGATTTTCACGAAAGGTTTTCAACTACAGATATTCTCATCGATGACGAAAAGGAATTAGTGATCGAAGATCATTTTTTTCTTGATGAACTTATGTCAGATAATCACATTGACCCGGTTGTACATGATGCATAGAGTTCGCAAATCGTTGTTGCACAGAATCTGCTTGCGCCAGAAAATAGAAATTTTGTTGTTTGTTCAGATAAGAGGCAGGGTGTTGTTGATAGTATGGGAGTAGTTTTGCTGGATCATAAGACAGTGATTGGTTCTGGGGATTTTGGTGTCAGTTCATCTATAATTGGGGGCGCGGCTGTTTTGGAGAAGCTCGGGGATGACAGTGATTCTTTTCACCTGTCATTGAAAGATACTGTCTTTGTTGCTTGTAATTTTGACTCTCTTTCTTCTTCATCGAAGAGGGGTAGATGTAGGAAGGAAGTGGCTTCTTATGGTTTTGTTCGTCGTAGTGTTAGGCTATAGGGTAGCCATTCTCAGTCATCAGGTGAGTTTCCTGATTTGAGTACCGTAAGCGGTGCTACAAATTCAGGTTCAGGTACGTTTTCTAGTTTGGGTAGTACTTTTTCTTCTTATGCATTAGGTAATTTGTATTCTTCTGAATTTAGTCAGTTAGCTAGTGACACTGCTTTCATTTTTTCTGATATTGAGGTAGATCGTGAGTATATAAGAAACAAGGAAATTAATAGGGCTAGGTCTATTGGTACATGAGGATCATTAGTTGGAATATTAGGGGTTTGAATGACCTAAATAAATGTGATAAGGTTAGAATCTTTTTTAAATACTATTCTATTGACATTGCTCTCCTTCAAGAGACTAAAATCGATTGCCCTGATTTTCGTTTTTATAGAAGACTAGGTGGTTATCATTTTAAAAAATGGGTTTTCTTACCATCTAGAGGCTCTTCTGGGGGCTTAATGATTGGTTGGAGGGATAACTGTTTTAAATTACTTCAATGCATTTACAAACAACACTCTTTACACATTATTCTAGTTAATCTTTCTGATAATTCTTTATTAAATATTTCTAATGTGTATGGTCCTAACTCAAAAATAGATAGACGGACCTTATGGAATGAATGCCTTGAGTTTAGATCTCTTGCCCCGGGTTCGTGGATTTTAGGGGGAGATTTTAATGTTACTCGTTTTATAGGGGAGCGTGTTCCTCGAGAGGGTGGTTATTCTGCTATGGAGGAATTTGACAATTTTATTATTAATTCAAATTTGATTGAAATCCCTCTTTCTAATAGAGATTTTACTTGGACTAATAATAGAGAATCTCCCTCCATGGCTCTTCTTGAAAGGTTTTTTGTTAGTGATGAAATAGAGGATATATTTCCTATCTGTAGAGTGTTTGGTTTGCCTTACACTTTTTCAGACCATTGTCCAATTATCCTCACTTGTGATCGCCATAGAACTATTAGTAGATCTTTTAAATTTGAAAAAATGTGGTTACTAGATCCTAGCTTTTCAAATTTAATTATTAATAAATGGTGGTATATGAGTTTTTATAATATTAATATAGAGGTAATTCTGCAAAAGCTTTTGTTTTAAAACTTAGAGAACTTAGGTTTTCTCTTAAAATTTGGAATAAAAATATTTTTGGTAATATTAAAATTAAAAACGAAAATATTCTCAATGAGATGTTTAAATTAAACAAAATAGAAGAAACTAGACATTTAAATATTGGAGAGCGGAATGTTCTCACTAACATAAAAGAAGAAGTTAACTCTATTCTTGAAAAAGAAGAAATTATGTGGAAGCAAAGATCTAGAATCCAATGGATTAATGAAGGTGATAATAATACTAAATTCTTTCATAATATGGCCAATTGTAGAAAACGTAGTAATACTATTAACTCGATTTTAGTTAATAATGTAGAACTAGTTGACCAAAGAGACATCAATAAGGGTTTCACTGATTATTATAAAGATATTTTTGGCAATAAAAATAAATGCAGAATTAATGTTAGATGGAATGATCTTTATCCGACTATCTCCAATATTAATCTTTCTTATTTAGATGTTCCTTTTACTGAAGAAGAAATCCAAAAAGCCATTTTTGATTTACCGGGTGATAAATCCCCAAGTCCGGACGGATTTCCAATTTTCTTCTATAAAACTTTTTGGAATGTTCTAAAATTTAACCTAATTAACATGTTTAATGATTTTTATAACGGAAATCTTCAATTAGGTAGATTTAATTTTGCAAATGTTATTTTATTACACAAAAAAGTAGGTGCTAATAATTTAAAAGATTTTTGACCCATTTCATTGATTAGTTGCTCCATTAAAATTATTTCTAAAGTTTTAGCTAATAGACTTAATACAAAAATGAATTACCTAATTGACTATTCTCAATCAGCTTTCATTAAAGGAAGGAATATCACTGATGGCATGGCAGTTGTTCAAGAATATAAATCATTGTTGTAAGAATAACATTACTTGTGCTACTTTAAAATTAGATTTCGCTAAAGCTTTTGATTCAGTTGATTGGGATTTTCTTGTAGATATTTTTCATGCTAGAGGCTTTAGTAATAGATGGATTAACTAGATCATGAACTTGCTTAAAACTGGCAACTCTAGTATTATGGTTAATGGTATTTTAGGTAATAAAATTTAATCTAAGAGAGGTTTAAGCCAAGGGGACCCTCTATCGCCCCTTCTGTTTAACCTAGCTGCTGATGTTTTTGCTAAGATTATTAAAATAGCAGTCGATAATGGTTCTCTGGGTAATATAGGTAATGATATATCGAGTTATGGTGTATTAGTCCTTCAATTTGCAGATGATACCTTGCTTTTTTCCTCTCATCTTCCTAGACACATAATTACTCTTAAGTTTATTCTTTATAGTTTTGAGCTTTTATCGGGTTTAAAAATAAACTTTGATAAAAGTTCTGTTTTAATTTTAAATGATTTTGAGAAAGTTGAAAATTTAGTTGCTAATACATTAAACTGTAAAACTATGAACTTTCCGATTGATTATCTAGGTTTTGTTATTAGACCCACTAAACTTAAACATGATGATTGGTTAATTATCATTGATAAAATCAAAAAAAGGATTTCTAACTAGAATGGGAGACTTCTATCCAGAGCAGGTAGACTAGTTTTAATTAACTTTGTTTTATCAACTCTCCCAATTTATTGGATGACTATGCATCGTTTTACAGATTGGGTGATAGATAAAATAGATAAAATTAGAAGAGATTACCTATGGAGTGGCGATAATTCAAACAGTAGCATCAAATGTCTTGTTAATTGGGAAACCATTCGTAAATCCAAAAAGGATGGTGGTTTAGGAGTCATTAATTTGTGTAATATGAATTTGGCTCTTCTTGGTAAATGGTTATGGAAATTTAGAGATACCAATGATAATGCCACTTGGAAGGAGATTATTTCTAAATATTACTATAATGGTAATAATAATCTTTATCAGATTAGTCCATCGGTTTCTCGTAAGAAATCTTATTTTTGGAAATCCATTTTAAAATGTAGTGAAATTTTTAACTTAGGTATTAATATTGTAGTTCACTCAGGCAATAATACATCTTTTTGGCATGATAGTTGGATTTCCGCTACTCCTCTTAGGAATGAGTTTGCAGAATTATATGATATTTCTAACTTCAAATATGCATTTATATCTGAAGTTTTTGATTCTGAAAATGACCCTCCTTGGAATTTTAGTTTTAACAGAATTTTAGTAGGTTCAACTCTTAGACAGCTCAATTTGCTTCATGCTAGACTAAATCTTTATAATATTGATAATGATAATGATTATATTAGTTGGGAATGGGATAAGAGCAAGAAATATTCCACTAATTCATTCTATAGATTTATCAACTTTTCAGGTGTATCTAATAGTATTTTTAAGTTTATTTGGAAATCAAACGCTCCTCTAAAATCTAAATTACACATGTGGCTTATTATTCATGGTAAATTAAATACTATAGAATTTTTAAAAAGGAAAAATATTTGTATTGATAATAAATGTTATTTTTGCAATATACATTTAGAAGATAATAATCATATTTACTATGATTGTATGGACACTCATTTTATTCTTTTAAATACCCTTAATATTTTTGAATTTAATATAAGTACTAGAATTACTGATTGTGTTTTCTATTGGAATTCTTTTAGATTTAAGTTTAATAAGTATAATATATACTTGCTTGATACTTTATTCACCATATCTAGTTGGTACATTTGGTTTGAAAGAAATCAAAGAATTTTTAATAATAACATTAATCACATTAATAAATTGATATTTTTAATTTCATCTTTCTGCTTAAATTGGATCTCTAATCCTAAATATAAATTAGCCAAAAATAATATTTTTAAGGAATATCTTAATAAGGTTAGTAATAATTTGAATATTTTCAAACATAACAATAATAATTTTGACATTAATAATATTTATACTAATAATTTTTCAAACTTAAACGTTGAAAATTCGGTGTATAATAATCTGCTTTCTATTATGGGTCCATAAAGGGTGTCTTATTAGATTTTTGTTCAAGCATATATGTATATAAATTCTATTTATATACATATATGTGACTTTTACTAATTTGTTTCCTAGTTTTGTTTCGGGTCTGGAATAGATAGGTTGCTAGTCTCTTTTCAGGATTGCAGGATAGCTTGCGGTTTCGTGCAGGTTTACAGGATAGCTTTTTCCAGGAGTTTTGATTGCATCAGGCGTTATCTTATGATAGCTTCAGAGTGGAGTTCTTCCCTATAGATCAGTTTCTTCTTCAGATTAGCCTTTTTCCTCAGAGGCAGCTTCATAGAACCTTCTTTTAGATGGTGCAGATTACCAGCATCTCTGGATTTAGATCCTTTTTTCAGTTTTCCAGGTACTTCTAACACCTCATTATCGGGCGGTGGCCATGCCGGAGCTCGGTATTGGGGTGAAATGGGTGGTGGCTTTGTTGGAGCTCATTTTAGGGGTACCTGATTTTTACTCTGTTATCAGTACATTGATATGTCACCTGCCAGGCATGTTGGCAGCACCATATGATGTGTTATATATATAGTTTCATGTGTGCTCTCCTCTTTTATTAGAGGATCACACATTTTTCTCAAAAAAAAATACATTCGTGATGCCAGGAAGGGTGTATTTCCTGTGCAAGAGGAACCACCACTCAAGAACCCAAAATAAACATCAACATGCACACTCCGTTGATCAGTCTGAATTGAGAAAGGGAATCCATCATCCCCAAATGATCCATTAATTATCATAGCTTGGATAGGATCCTCGATGGTCAAAAAAATCTTGGTTGACAATGGAAGTACTGTAAACATGATATTTCAACATGCATTTGATCAGATGGGAATCTCCAAGGACAAACTTGAGCCTAGCCCCAAACCTATCTTCGGGTTCAACAATAAATGAACAACTCCACTTGGGCAAATGAAGCTTCTGGTTCAGTTGGGACTCCCTCCGTGCTCCCGAGTTTTTGAAACAACCTTTGTGATCATAGATCAACCATCATTCTACAACGGTTTCTTTGGATATCCAGCATTAGACAAAGTGGACGTGTTTGTCTCGCTAAAATATTTGATGCTCAAGTTCCCTACTATGAGCAGATGGGAACTGTTCGAGGCGAGCAATTTGCATCAAGAGAAATGTAATTTACAACCTTGGAGCAATATAACAGGGAGTTCACTTGTTACTTTGATTCGTCCATTACCTTGCAGGTCTCGGACGATGGATTTCGACATCCATTGTTCTAAGCAAAGAAAAAAATCAAATAAAACTAACTAACATATTGCCACAAGTTGTTTTGCGGTTTATGGGAAGAGGAAGATAATGTATTCCAATTCGGTAGGGGAAAGTGAAATTGTTACAGAGCTAGATTGTCGGTGGGAGGTTGAAAGAGTTAAATTGGTTGAAGAAACCGAAGAAATCCCAATAGATTCTACCGATTTTGCCAAAATAATCATAGTAGGAAGGATTTTGAGGAGCACTTAAAGTCAGGATTGACAGAATTCTTAAAGGCCAATAAGTATGTTTTTTCTTGGACCCACTCTGACATGGTTGGAATTAACCCTACGTTCATGAGTCACGCTTTGAATATCAATCCAAACATCCCCTCGGTCAGGCAAAAAAAGGACAATTCGATAAGGTGAGGACCGATGCTTAAAGGAAGAATTCAAGAAATTGCAACAAAATGGGTTTATCACAGGAAGTATTTTACCCTAAATGGTTGGCAAATCCGGTTTCGGTAAGGAAATCTAACGGGAAGTGGCGGACTTGTGTGGATTATACAAATACAAAGCTTTTCCAAAGGACTGTTGGTTGCTACTAAGGATAGATCAATTGGCCGACTCCACCAGTGGACAAAAGCTGCTCTTCTCGATGGGTGCATATTCTAGATACCACCAAATCCCTATGATTAAGCCCGACGTGGAACATAGCAGCTTCATTACAGATGAGGGGGCCTATTGTTATAAAGTAATGCCATTTGGATTGAAAAATGCTGGGCCAACTTACCAAAGGTTGGTTAACCGAATGTTTAAACAACAAATCGGGAACAATATGGAAGTTTATGTAAACAGTATGTTGCTAAAATCCCAAGAGGTGAAGGACCATCTTGAAGATTTGGATGAAATGTTCAAAGTGCTCCGCAAGTATCGAATGGAACTCAACCCCCAAAAATGCAACTTTCCAGTCCATTCAAGAAAATTTCTGGGCTATATTGTATGTGCACAAGGGATTGAGGCTAGCCCTGAGCAGATCGAGGCCATTAAGGATATGGCAAAGCCTAAGACGAGTAAAGATGTCATGAGTTTGAATGGGAAAGTAGTAGCGCTAAGCAGGTTTATATCAAAGGCCACTAATAATTGGATACCATTCTTTGAGGTAATAAAGAAAAATAAAATTTTTGAATGGAATGAGGACTGCAAAAATGCATATCAAGAGCTGAAGCTACATTGGGAAAAACTCCGATCTTATCCAGCCCCGAAGAGGGAGATGATCTATTCTTGTATATGGCAATTTCTGAACACGCAGTAAGCTAGGTATTGATCAGAAATGACGAGGGATTGCAACTACGGGTTTATTAAGTGAGCAGAAGGTTAAACGATGCTGAAATATGATACCCAGTCATTGAGAAACTGGTATAATGTTTAATTTTAACAGCTCGAAAATTAAGGCCTTACTTCCAAGCGCACTCGGTGAAGGCTTTAACCAACTTCCCATTGAAACAAGTCTTTGGTAAGCCCAAAACTTCAGGAAGATTAATTAAGTGTAGCACTGAACTAATTCAGTATGATAAAGCATATCAGCCCGGAATGGCTATAAAAGGGCAAGCTTTAGCTAATTTCATTAACAAGTGCACGGAATTCACTTCAGAACAATCCAAAAAGGAAAAGGATGTAAAAATCAAGTGGTAATTATTTGTGGATGGCACCTCAAACGAATATGGGGCCGAAGCAGGATATGTGATAATTACCCCAGATGGACACAAACTTCATTATGCTATGAAATTGGGGTTCTTAGCAACAAACAATGTAGCAGAATATGAATCCATGGTTGCAGGATTAACCCTCACTCTACTACTTAAGATCCCGAGGATTTAAGTTTTCAGTGATTCTCAATTGACGGTTAACTAAATCAAATAAGAATATCAAACAAAAGATCCCAAACTTAGTCGGTATGTGAAGAAATTTCTAAAAATTCTCGCACTTTTCAAGGATTTATTTGTACACCAAATACCAAGAGGAGACAATTCTCAAACAAATTCGCTAGCTAAGTTAGCAAGTTCGAGAGGAGCCCTAGAGACTCGAATTGTGCCTGTGGGATTTCAGGCTAATCCCAGCATTAAGGAAAACAAATAAGAGGAAGCTAAGGAGCTATTAGTATTAACCCGATCACAAGCCTTAACATAAGAATCAGAAGAAATAGATCAGGAAATACTAATTGAAGAACCTGTAGCCCCAATAGCGGAAGAATATTACGAAAACACTTGGATGGCTCCGATTATGAGTTATATTGTCAATAGGACACTACCCGTAGATAAATAGAAGCACGAAAGCTGAAAAGTAACCCTAAAACTTTACCATTATGGAAGGAATTATATACAAGAAAGGATATGCCCTTCCTTATTTGCGATGTGTAAAATCTGAGAGCGGATTGAGGATATTAAAGGAAACACATGAAGGATTTTGTGGAGATCACTCTAATGGGATCAAACTGGCCAAAAAGATATTGAGGCAAGGGTTTTACTGGCCACATTTGACCAACCAAGCAATTGAGTATGTTAAAAGGTGTGAAAAGTGTCAACATCGTTCAAAGATACCGCGTCTTCCTTCGAGTCAAGTAACCCCCATTATCAGTCCATGGCCATTTGATGTTTGGGGAATTGATTTAATCGGGCCGCTTCAATCTCTAAAGGAGGAGCGAAATATTCTATATTGGCAATTGATTACTTCACAAGATGGCTCGAAGCAGAACCACATCAAAAAATCACAATTGGGAAAGTGCTAAGATTTGTCATTAAAAACTTTGTCACAAGGTTTGGGATACCTTACAAGATAATATCCGACAATGGAACCCAATTTCAAAGTGAAGAATTTTCGCGATTTTTCCATAATACTAGAATCATAATAGGCTTCTCTTCCATTGCTCACCTAAAGGCCAATGGTGCCGTCGAAGCTGCTAACAAAACAATAAAGACAATCTTGAAAAAGAGACCGAATAAGGCAAAAGGGAATTGGGTAGAGGAATTACCTAATGGGTCATACCTCGTATTCACTAACATATGGATGTGAAGCAATGCTGGCGGTAGAAATTGAAGTACATTCTCATCAAAGGATTTCTACGCCTTTAATCCATACCAAGAGCCGAGAAAGGAATCACATAACTTGATTCATGAATTAAGAGATGAAGCAGCCTTAAGAATGGCTGAATACCAAAGGAGAATATCTAAGTACTAGAAGTCAAAGGTAAAAACAAGGTCATTCAAACAAGGAGATTTGGTACTTAGAAGAGTAATGGCCAATACGAGAAACCCATTAGATGGATCATTGAGACCAAATTGGGAAGGTCCACTAATAATTTTCAAAGAAATCACCCCAGGGGCTTACATGCTATGCCATCCTAATGGTAATGGCTACCAAGAACCTGGAACAAAGAATATTTAAAACCGTCTTTTCCAACTCTGAATGAATAAAGCTTTTTCAGGAATGTCTCTACTATGATTCATTAAGAAAAGTCTACATGGTCGGGAGTAAAATTCTCCTTAAACTTGGACAACCTTAAATGGTAGGTTACCAATAATGGTAGAAAGCCCATAGTCATGCCATGATGGCCAGGTTAAGGCACCAACCGGAGGGAGGGCTTAAGCTTTATCCGCGCCAAAGTCAGAAATGGCAAGGTTAAAGCGGCACAAGCCCTTATCCACATCACGCTATGGCTAGGATAAGGCACCTCCTGGAGGGAGGATGGGTAATCCCTTGGTCCCGTCACACTACAACCTGGCTAAGGTAGCGAATGAGCCCTTAACCACATCATGCTATGGCCAGGTTAAGGTGCCTCCTAGAGGGAGGATGGGTAAGTCTTCGGGCCCTGCTTCAAAATAAGCTAGCCAAGCAAACCAGAAACCCGGATGAAATGTCCAACGGACTAAGAAAAGTCCATTCCTGAAATAGGCACCGCCAGAAATCAACATCGCCTAAAATGGCAACCGCCAAAAGATTGGCAAGGTCTAAAATGACAAACAGCCTAAAATGGGCTCTGCTTAAATAAGCATAAAATTGGACTAAAGAGTCCTCGCCTGAAATAGGCTAAAACAAATGAACAAAGAAAACTCGAACCCAAGAAAGCGAAGGCATGCAAGACATCCACAGTGCCTGAAGATGGCGCATTCGACAAACTGAATAAGAAAGAATTCTCTTACTTCTCTTCATAAACATCTGCCAGATGAGTATTTGGGTCTTCTATTATTAATTACCAGAAATGGTACTCTAGTCTTCTATTAGTAACTAACTCAAATTGTAATCCGGGACTTCTATTATTAATTATCTGAAATCATATTCTAAAAGTGGCTTCCTAAACTTCTATCATTAGATATTTAAAATGATGTTTTGGACTTCTACTATTAAATATCAAGAAGGGATATTCTGGTCATCTATTACTCATTACTAGAAATGGTTTTTTGGATTTCTATTATTGATGCCAAATTGGATTTCTGGTCTTCTATTACTCCTTGTCAAATGTGCATTTCTGTTCTTCTATTGCTTATCTTCAAAACCAGCCCTATGATCTTCTATTATTGAATGACAAAACAAGTCATCTGAACCTTTAATGTTTACAACCAAAAATAACCTCCTAGACGTTTACATCAGAATGTATGATCAGATTGGTATTTTGGTCCTCTCTCATTATTACCGGATTAGTATGAAATTATGGCCTCCTATTATGAGGACCAAGATGATTCTGGTCTCCCTATTATTATTTGATATGGAATTTTTAGCCTTTATTGTCACAAGACATGAACTTCTAAATTAGCCATTCATGGTCTTCTAACATTCTACTGCTATGAAACTTCCATCATTCATGGAAAAATGGGAAATAATTACTATTTGATTCTAAATGTTCAAAAGATGAATCTCCGGCCAAAATAAAATCAGAGTTAAAGGTCAACCAAATTGAAAAGACACTTATAATATGAACTAACCATGCGAATATTATTAGATGTTTTGTAGGAATGCAGGGACAATTTGGCAATCCTGGAATTTTTGTCCTAAAGAACAAAAGCCTTCTTTACACTGGTGGCGAGGGGGACTAAATGTTAACCATAAAATATAAATGAAGATAAAGAAGGCCTTTCATAAACCTTTCGCATAGATAAAGAACATCAGGAGAAATCCCTATACGACAATGTCGAAAGGATTGTACAACGCTAACACAGAAGAGCACATGGGAACTTAAGAATGAAGCTTTTACAAGCATGAAGAAAATAACTATTAAAGCACAACGAAGTAGCTGGATACAAAACCGCTAAGCACCTCCCGACTGAAAATGGAAAATGACTCTGTAACCATTTGCCATAAAACAAAACTAAAAAGAAGAAGCTCACGCTAAACCCTTTGAAGGAGTCAAAAGAATGCGATTAACAACTTATAGCAATCCCAAACCTTTCGAAGGAGATAAAGTATGATGCCCCACCTCTATACTCATGCTAGCCAAGAATACTACTGGGTAATGCCATTGACTAGCACGAAGAATAAGGCTGTTGAGGAGCGACCCTCTGTGTAATTGCTTTGGGCGAGTACCGATATGTCAGATAAAATAAGTTACATTTCATTTCAAGAGGAAATCCAACATATCAAATACAAACTCGAAGCTACCACACAGTGGCTATGAGTCCTTCAGAAAAAAATATAGAAATAAACATAACACAAATCAGTCACAGATGTTCATATCTCAACGGCGGAAACAGATATGAATATAACACATAAAAGTGTACATCAGAGTAGTGGTCAAACAAGATCCACAATATCAAAAAATAATAGATACAAGTGCTAGGCAAAATAATATGTATACATCAAGGAGTCTCAATCTCAAATGTATAACAACAAAAACTACCAATCTAATGTAGTTAGACAAAAGTCAGAAGATGTTCCCAGATAAGGAGTCAAGTAGAAGCACATGTAACATCTCGGTCTGACCCGAGTATTATTTAATAAGAAAATAATAAACGGATCAGTCTAGCTATAATTATCATATAAAATGAGATAGAATAAGAGATATGACAAATACGTATGATAACAATAATGCCATACTGTGACAAGTATACGTTTAACAAAAACAAAAATCACACAATATCTCAAGAATCTCAAAGCACCAAAAAGAATGTCATATTCTTTATTTTATTCACCAAGCCACAAATATTGACAAACATATTAATGCCAATCACAAAAGTTGGTGAAACACAAATTCTAGAAATCATCAATTAGAAATCCAGAAATCACAAAGGGGGAGGCCTATCACAAACGGGAGCATGAAAACTCACCAACACGTGTATCATAAACGGAACGCTATTCCATGGTCGCTAACCATCAATTTTTGAGCCGAGGCTCCACAAACGGCCCGAAGACCATGGGTCGCTACTCCACAAAATTGAACCGTTGTTCCACAAACGGGGATTGTAATCCCTACACACACAAATAGACATCGCACATCGCTAGTCTAAATCACAAAATGATCATCATTGATCATCAAAAATTGTCGATTACACTAAGCTAGTAAATATATGAGTTTAGCTTCATGTCGCATAACCACTAGCTTAACTTAAATAGTTACGAACAAATTGTAGATTCCCACTTGAGAATTGTCACAAGATTTTCAATCGAACAAGTCCAAAAATTAACCGACGAAGTAAACGCAAGCATTTCATACCACTTGTTTTGCTAAGCCATTTAATTAGATTTTCTCATACGAATGAGGTAAAGGTTTGTATATACTAATAGATTAGAAAACAGTTTTATAAACGAGCTTCGTATTAAAAATAGAGTTGAAATCATTTTGATAAAAGAGATTGAATATTTACTTCTAGTATAGAAACCTTTGTATTTAGAAGTGACAAATCACAAAATGATTGTAGAAACAATCAATCACAAAAATCTACGTTCGAATACGTGAATTAAATCCAAAGAAATCTATACCAAATCCATCAAAATGGATATTCCCAAAAATCCAAAGAGAAAAGTAATCAAAGTCGATAGTAAGTGATAACATCTATTCAGATCAACAAAAATTGATTAAAATTGGAAACCCACATAAATTAGGAAAATTGGGCCGGGACAAGCAGATTTAGATGTCTGAAATGAGTAATTCAGACGTCTGAACCTGAAGCTCCGGGCAATATTTTGCCTAGGCCAATGATGGCCAAATCATATCGGAAGCGGTCGGATGAGTGACAATTGCTAGGGGTTTACGCCAAACGACTACCCAACCCTAAAGACTCACCAATACTCTCCGACCAACATGTTCAATCATCCATATAAGGATTTTCATAGATTTTGATTTCAAAACACCAAAATTGGAATATTCATCAAACCAATTCAATTCATAGGAAATGAAGAAGAAATAGATGTTAGGAATTCATACCCAACGACTATCAAAGATATAGACATAGACGTGAGTCCCAAAAACTCACCTTTTATACCCAAACACAAAAGATAAGCTCTAGAACAAGCAATAGGTTGATCTCTCTTTAATACCACCTCTAGAATCCTCAATCTAATATCAAAAGTGAAGTTTTCCCTAAGTTAGGTTATAGGAATTTCTGAAAATTAAAGAAGGAATTGAGATGGAGAAGATGAAGAGGATGCTTACCTAAGCTTTTCTTTGATTTCTAGCTTGAAGATGATAATTCCTAAGAGATTTAGGGCTTAGGAATTTCTAATTTCTTTTCTCTTCCCCCGTTTTCTTTTAGCTTGAGTGTTAGGAAATAAAGAGTGAATGAAGAGGAGTTGGACAAAGGGTTAGGTTATTAGAAAGTTGATGGGCTGAAACCCAAACCCAAAGCCTTAATTGAAAATCTCGAAATTTTTCCCAACTCAAAACATATCGATGTTTATACTCAAAAAGGTCGCAAACACCATTTTGAACTCAATGGAATTGGATCTCGAGTCCAAATTGTTGAATCTCAATTTCAATCTTCATTCAGACGTCTGCAATTTCCAAACCAGACGTCTGAATCTGGAAAAATATGAGTTTTCTAACTTCATTCAGACGTCTGAAATAAAAGATTCAGACGTCTGAATCAGGAAAAATAGAAGTTGTCTAGAACAATATTTAAACGTCTGAATCGTCCATTTCAGATGTCTGAAAGTTGCAATTTTAGCCTATTTCCTTTCTGGATTGACTCGAACAATTTCAGACGTCTGAACGACCCATTTCAAACGTCTGAATTTCTGTTTGAATGTGTTTTCAAATAGGCACTTCCAAATAGCACTATCCACATAGACTTTTCACTAATTCGAGTGTTCTTCTACGAATAGTGACTTTTTCGGACTAAAATCCGACTAACGATGCTATATTTAAATTAAACATTTACATATACAAATCGTAAAATATGCGGGTTGTTACATAAAGGATTTCGTATCTTGACATTCAAAGAGTTCATACCTTCTGAAAATGATGAAGAAATCAAAGCAAGGGTATGCGACTCCATAATACCCTTTTCGAAAGCATAACAAGCCTTTCGGACCAGTTGGAATACATACTTAGTACCTTTCGACAGTTTCGAAAGTCTTATGATAAGGTCTGCATTCATAGATCAACCAAGAATGAAAGACAACATTTCGACAACGTTCAAGAAAAGCATGGTTTTTGGTGGCAATCAAGTAGGGGAGGAAACTCACGACAAGGTCGAAGGGTTCACAATAGTCAAGTAAGGGAGCAACCTTTCGACAAGGTCAAAGGGTTCACCATACCATTCAAAAGACAGACCCTTCGGAAAATACGAAGGTTCATGCATACATTTGGAAATGCAGACCCTTCGACAACATTCAAAGGTCCATGATGATGTACAGTGGCCAAACCTTTCGACACGGCCGAAAGGTTTACAATTGCATATAAGAGGCGAACTTTCTTCCTAGTCGAAGGCATGGAGCCGAAGGGAGAGCCGCCTGCTTCTATAAATAGGAACCAAGGGGTCCTGTTTCGATGGCCGATTCGTCCTCTTATTCTACTTTCACTCAACTACTGTTGCTTTTGCTCACTACTTTGAAAATAAAATTTAGAAATCAAATTAGGGATTGGTTTCTTAAATTTTGCATTAATCTTTATCATGAAGAAATAAAGAGAATTGTGGCTTTTGATCAGCTAGGAATTGGGGGATGATCATGATTAGGAGTTGACTCAATAATAACGGCTGATCATATATGATTTATTTTTTATCTTCTTTGTTTATTTGGAGTATATGCCATGGAACTATCATTAGACATTTTCATGAGTCTTGTACCCTTATCTTGGCTCCGGCCACAAAAAGAGAGATACTACTTTTAAAATAGTCCCTATTATGGTTCCATGGCATATTGAATCGGTTCTTAATTTTGCCTGAGCATATTTGGATGATGCATTCTTTTCAAAGGGTTTTCATGAGAAGAATATCAACCTATGAGGCCGAAAGCATCAAAAAATGTAAAACAGAGTAACATCTCCTTTTGACAACATTGAAAGGTCTACTACCTTCCGATAAGATCGAAAGGAGATGAAAATCATTGATCGACTGCTCTCGGTTTCCAGGGCAGGTGAAATACAATGAAATGACAAGGTCAAAAGCTTTATAATCATACCAACCTAGTCAAAAGGTTTAGATGATTTTAAACCCTCTGCCTAGGGCGGAAGGTTTAATAATTCTATTATTCCAACCAAACCATAATGTTTAAACGGAACCTCAACCTTTCGACCTAGTTAATGAGTTAGTTAATTTTCTACTCGATTTCATAGAATGGGTAAACAATTTCTCAAATCCTTTCGATATTTCCCATCTCAGGCTAATGTTAAAACTAAAGCCTTAAACCCTTCTGACATATTCATTTTATTTGAGAGATGTGAATTTACTCCACCACAAAGTTGAGCCCATGTTCATAAGAAATCTTGTTAACAATTTATTTTTGAAACTAGTGGCAGCACTTTTCTAAATAGTATTTATCAACTATTGAGAATTTGAAAAAATAAGCCAGTTAGTTGCATAATTATCTTTTTAACCTAAAAACAAAGAAATCATACTTTTACTTTCAGCCTTTTACGACATTAAACCTTCCGACCCAGACCTATAGACAAGGTCTAGAGGTTCATAGCTTACGACAAGGTAAAAGTTTAATGCATATTGTATCAATTATCTAAGTACGTAGAATTGAATATGGTCGAAGGGTTCTTAGTCGAAAGGTTGATGGCCAAAGAGGTAGGGGTATGTTAGTTTTATAAACCAAAAGATTTCACCAGCTTACTTTCGAAATGGAGCTTTCGACTTGGTTACTTCCGACTAGGTCAATTACTTAAAATAAAGGTTTGAAACGACCACACTTCCTACGTCCAGGAAGACGCATCATTTTTAAGAAAGGAAGAGGTGAGAAAATAGAAAAGATAGAGAAGAAAGAAGAAACAACATCAGAATCTCAACAGCGGAACAAATGAAATATAATATATCACATAAGAGATTACACAGTAACATATACATTAGGGTTACTCAGATAATACAACACATACTAGACAGTTATAAACACCTGTCTAGTTAATACAACTCGATACAACTCAACAACACAGAGATACAACACAATGGAAATACAGATAAACACTACACAGCGGAACCAATATATATATATATATATATATATATATATATATATATATATATATATA
This sequence comes from Allium fistulosum, assembly GCA_030737815.1. Lineage (NCBI taxonomy): Eukaryota > Viridiplantae > Streptophyta > Magnoliopsida > Asparagales > Amaryllidaceae > Allium > Allium fistulosum. The sequence goes on along the minus strand of CM060902.1, from coordinate 184,770,309 downwards.
CATCTATACGTTGAAGCCTCCTGCTCCATTGCTCCTCCAGAATTCGTCAAAGCAAACCTGAATCCCTTGGCTACCCGTAAAAATTTGGGTACCCGAGAGTTTAGGAAAACATAATAAACTCCGGGTCAAACATGGGTCTGGTATGAGTAAACGGTTAAAGTTGCTTAACTTTGAAAAATCCTTTGAAAACAAGGGTATCACGTAAGACTTCCCACACATAAACATGGAAAAGTTTTTACCTTACGCTAACCAAAACATTTGATAGGAAATCCAGTGATATTATAATAGTGTCTAGGGTTTTCAAGTAAATAAGATATAGCCGAAATTGTTACATTCATTAAATTCCAGCATACTAGCCACAACGTGGGTAATACAATCAAATCCGAGGGCACTTATTGGATTTTGGATTCCATACAATGGCAGGGCTACTGGGGTACCGCCCGTCACAGTACCTGGCCTAGATCAGTGTACCGAGGATTACGCCCGCTCCCCTGCAACACAAGGCCGGACCCATCCCTTACTAGATAGTTCCGAATAAAATCACCCCACAGTTGGGATCCACAACCGCACACTAAGCCGGAATAAAAAGGGACATCTAGACAGGGATGACCTTACTCTCAAGTGGGGGCTACCCACGAAGCCTTGCTGCACCTCCCCTGTTTTAGCCATTCCCGGTTGATGAGGCTTGAGGCTACGATTACCTTTAGAGAACACATCCCTTAGAATGCTCATCGTCCACCTGACGATGTGCTGAAAGCATTCAATCCATACAAGTTCGTTCTGGGTTCGAACGAAACCGAAGGCATTATCTCATTACACTCATTTTGGAATCACCCTCAGAGTTAATGACAATAACCCTTGCACTCTGAATCTTCATCTTCACTTGAGATTCACAACCTATCGTTAATTTGGATCGATGTGGTTTTCGGATATCCAAATTTGGAAACCCGATTCCGGTCTCATCAAATCCAAACTGTATCTTTTAAGGCCAAGTTGTTTTAAAGTTAAAACAATTCATTCCATTATCTATATATATACAGAGATAGAAAATTCATATCATCTTAGTTAGATAATTCACAATATCATCATAAATAGATTATCCATATCACACAGCATTACTTATCTCGTATCTGAGATTTCAAACCATTCAAGGCAACAATATCATCCATCCATACATAAGCATGGATAAATAATCACACCATTTATAATTAATTTAAAATGAATTAAATTAATTATCTCATTTCTAATTAATTTAAAATGAATTAAATTAATTACTTCATTCTATGTATCATGCTTACTTATCCATTAATTAATTACAAATCAATTAATTAATCATTCTCCAAATTTCCATCTTAGTTAATCACCTTTGATTAACTAACCTTTAATTACATACAAGTAATTGCTTTTTAATTAATTTCACAAATTAATTATCCTTAACCATTCACAGTAATTAACTATTAATTACTTCATTAATTACATTAATTAATAATCCTTAATAAATTATTTTCATTAATTAATTAATTATAATTAATTACATTAAACCTTAATTAATTTCATTAATTAATTAACTTAATTATTCACTTCCATTTACCACCCTAAATCATATACATGAATTTCCATCTTGAAATTACTTACCTTGATTAATTAACTTCTTAATTAATTATATAAATCCTTTTTATTTATTACACCAAGTAATAAATCTTTAATTATTGTTACAAAGTAATGCTACTTTAATTACTTCCCATTAAGTAATTTCCTTTATCTAATTACATCCTGTAGTTATACCTTAATTACTTTGCTAAGTAATTATCCCATTCAATTTCATTATGTAATTTATACTTAATTAACCATCCAATGATTATCTTTAATTAATTAACAATTAATTCTCTTGAATCAGTCACATTCATTTGATTCATTACAATTGGTAATTCATTCCTTAAAACAAATTAATTAATCTTAACGATAGATTAATTATCCTTTAATTATTAATTAATAAATCTTAATTATCAATTAATAAAACTTAATAACAATTAATTACTTCTTAATTAATCTCTATAGATTAATTATTTCTTATTCATTAATTAATTAATAAAACCAAATTATTAATCAATAAAACTTAATTACAACTAGGTACTTCTTAATTACTAATTAATCAACCTTTAATTTCTTAATTAATAAATTTCCAATTCATTAATCTCTAATTATTAGTTAATCAATCATAATCATTAATTAATTAAATTAATTAACTATTATTAAATTAATCACTTAATTAACCTATTCCTTAATTAATTAAATTAATTAATTATACTTAATTTCCTAAATAACTTAATTAATTCAAAGATAATAAAATATCTTTACTTAAGATAAACATTTTCTTAATTACCATTTACATTTCAAAACCCTTAATCTTAATATTAACTTAAAACAAAATTTAAATTAAATAAATCTTAACAAATGTTAAAGAACAATTTGATATTTATAAAGAAATGTTATAAATAAAGTTTAACAAATTTTGTTTTTATATTACAATCTTATATTTAAAAGCTTTCATAAAATCTGGGTTTTCTTTCCCACTTCGGGTCCTACCCGAATACTACTCGGGACTATCCCCGAGTTTTCCCTACTTCCTCCCCTGTTTTAAAACTTAGATTAATTTACAGTTTAAAAACTGAAACGTATCACTATCAAAATACTCGAGTTAATTCCCAAAAATCCCGACCTTCGCTTCGAGTCACTCCCACACAATCACGAGAAATCACCCACGAAAACTCGTCTTCCCCAAAGCCCAAATCCAGATCGAAATGCACGTGCACGTGCACGGTATCTCGCCGCCTCTATGGCGAACTCTACTGACGTCGGCAAGTCGTGAATCATCCCTAAACTCGAAATCACTCCTTGATTCGATGCCAAACTCTAAAGATCGAAAATAAGGATTTCTGATGCAGCCCAGAATGAAGAAGTCATAGGTCGTGTGTGACCTAACATGTTGATAGGTCGAGACCGACCTAAGAAGGAAGCTAACGAGTTAAGATTTGGTGAAAAATTGTGGAAAGTTGAAGTTTTAGGTCGCAACCGACCTAACAAAGGTTATAAGTCGTTCCAACGACTTAGTGAAGATCACAGCCGACCTAACGAAGAGCTTAAGTCGTCTGAACGACCTACCGAGTCACACAGTTAAAAGGCAGAGCAATGTGGTGAAGTGTTAGGTCGTGAACGACCTAACGAGTCAAGAGATAGGTCGGTGAAGACTGGAGCCGTGGATCTTCTCTGCCGACTTAATCTCGGCTATTGATTTCATAAGTCGTACCTGTTTGTTTTTTAGGTCGTTACCGACCTAAGTTAAGTCGTTAAAGACTGGAGCCGTAGATTCCAAAGCCGCTTTAATCAGAGCCGTAGATTTTGTAAGCCACGGATGAATGAAGAGTATAAGTCGTAGAACGTTTGTTTTAGGTCGTGTACGACCTACGAGAGTTGTTAAGTCGGCAACGACTTAAAGAGATGTATTTTCTGTTGTATTTTAGGTCGTATGACGCGGCCGAACTATGTGTTGTTGTAATATGTTGTTATGTCGCTGTGTTGTAACTGTTTTGTCTTAGGTCGTCGCCGAGTTATGCTAAGTCGTAGGTCGTAAGTCGAAAACGACTTAGGAGTTGTTCAAATTTGTGTTGTAATTTTGTAACTTCTATAAATAGGCCAGTGGTGCCATTTGTAATAGTTTAGTTGATTGAAAATAAAAACTTTGTTTTGTTAGCTTTGTGCTTCCACCCAATTGGTAGTCGAGTGTAATCTCCTATCTCCTCTTTCGGTTAATCGAGTGCGCTCGATTCAACGATTGCAGAAGCCGATTCGCGGAATCTAGTGCGCTAGATCAACGCTCGAAGAATTGAAGATCATTGAACCCGGTATCGTGCGCGATCAACGAGTTCGGGATAGCTAGAATTCGGTATCTTCGGATCAACGAATTTGGGCATTTCAGTATTCATCAACTCACCGATTGTTACTTTCATCGATCTACATTGTTTTGATTAATCCGCTGCGTCAGTTTTGGTATCGGAGCTAGTTCTAGCCAATCATAGCTAGATCGAGACTTGGAGCCAATTATTTGAAGAAGTTGAAGTATTAGCCGAACATCATTTCATTGTCTAGCCGAGAATTTGAAGTTTGGAGAAGTTGTGTTCATCGTGTTCATCGTAATTTGCAACAAGTGTGGAGTTTTCGATCCATATCTTTTTGTATCAAAGTTCGAAAGGTGTTTGAATTTTGAAGTTTTGAAGAATTTGTGAAGTATTCAATCATGCCACCAAGGAGAGCTAATCGACATCAAAACGTTGAAGCTTTGTATCGAAGGGAAGAAGCTGATGAGATGGAGCAAGAATCAATGAAAACTTTAGTGAAAAGCTTAACGAAGGAATTGGTCGGTTTGAGAAGATGATGTTAGAAATGAATCAAAATCGGAGACGGGTTTCACCAGAATCTAACCATGGAGGAAGTAGAGTCTCGCCACATTCTAATCGAGACAGAAGTGTTGAAAATGATCAAGGGCGTGGGAGGAACGTGAATGATCATGAACGGAGGAATGTAGATAGAAGGGATGATGGTGGTAGACGCGTAGGGAGTAGAGATGTTGGTGGTCAGGATCGACATCGATATACATCTGATTTTGAAGAGGAGTATGATGGTGGTAGTGTTCGAGGACAAGGACGAGGACAAGGAAGAAATCACTCTGAGTATGATCATAAGTGTGAGTCGGGGATGAAGACTGAAATTCCTGAATTCAAAGGTGGTATGCAAGCAGAGGAGTTTCTAGATTGGGTGGCTAATGTTGAGGAGATTTTTGATTTCAAAGAAGTTCCAGAACATCGTAGAGTGAAGTTGGTAGCTACACGGTTGAGGGGTAGAGCTTTGGCATGGTGGCAGCAAACCAAACTTACACGTGAACGGATGGGAAAGTCCAAGGTTGAATCATGGGAAAAGATGAAGAAATTGATGAAAGCGACATTCTTACCTTATAATTATCAATCGCTTATGTATCAGAGATTGCAAAACTTGAGACAAGGAACGAAATCTGTGAATGACTATGCTGACGAATTTTATCAACTGATTGCAAGGAACGATATTATGGAGACAGAAGAACAGTTAACAGCTAGATTTGTTGGAGGGTTACGAATGCAGATTTAGGATATGGTTAATATGTTTGATCCCAGATCTATAGCGGAAGCACACCAGAAAGCGTTGGCTTGGGAGAAACAGGGAAGACGAGGAGGAGGTGTGTTTACAAATTCCAACAATCCAGTGAAAGGTGTTAGTGGGAGTTCTAATGTTTCAAAAGCCGTTGCAAAACCAGTTGTGAATGAGATTGGGAAGATGAAAGTCAACAATGATTTCAAATGTTACAATTGCCAAGAGTTGGGCCACAAATGTAATGAATGTCCAAAGCCGAAGAAGAGAGCCATGATAGCGGAGGTTGAGGACGAGAATGAAGAAGCTGAATGTTCCAATTCACCACCTGATGAGGAGGAAGAAGAAGTGTCGGGAGACGAAGGTTACAATCTAATGATGAAGAGGTCCTGTTTAACACAAAAGCAAGAGGAGGATTGTAGTTGGTTGAGGAGTAATATTTTTCAGTCAACATGTACTATTCTGGGAAAAGTTTGCAAATTTGTTATTGATGCTGGAAGCTGTGATAATATAATTTCTTCAGAAGCCGTGAGGAAGTTAGCATTGAAGACTGAGAAACATCCGAAAACATACAAGCTGGCTTGGTTGAGGAAAGGCGGGGAGGTGAAGGTTGGACGAAGGGCTCGTGTAAAGTTTTCAATTGGGAAGAAATATAAAGACGAAATCTGGTGCGATGTGGTAGATATGGACGTTTGTCATTTGTTGCTGGGAAGACCGTGGCAGTATGATAGGGCGGTGCAACATGATGGGCGTACCAACAGTTACAGTTTCATGTTTGAAGGCACAAAGATTACTCTAGTTCCAAAGAAGCGACAACAGGAGGAAAACAAGTTGGAGGAGATTGAAGAACTCAAAACTTTGTTATCTTTGAAGGAGTTTGTGAAAGAAGTTGAAGAGGAGCCTGAAGTATTTTTATTGATCGGACGGGAGAGTCAGGAAGCGGTTGAAATACCAGAAGAAGTAAAACCAATATTGGAAGAATTTGATGATGTATTTCCAGAGGAGTTACCAACGGAGTTACCACCGTTGAGGGATATTCAACACTAGATAGATCTTGTTCCAGGTGTTGTGTTGCCACATAGACCACATTATCGAATGAGTCCGAAGGAACATGAAGAGTTGCGAAGGCAAGTGGAAGAATTGCTTGAACATGGGCGTGTGCAGGAGAGTTTAAGTCCTTGTGCTGTACCAGCTTTATTGGTACCCAAAAAGGATGGAACGTGGAGGATGTGCACTGACAGTCGAGCATTGAATAAGATTACTGTGAGATATAGATTTCCAATGCCGAGGTTGGATGATTTGCTAGATCAAATAAGCGGAGCTACTATATTTTCGAAGATTGATTTGAAGAGCGGATATCATCAAATTCGTATCAGACCAGGTGATGAGTGGAAGACTGCTTTTAAAACCAGGGAGGGTCTATACGAATGGTTGGTCATGCCATTTGGCTTATCAAATGCACCGAGTACTTACATGAGGGTGATGAATCAGATTTTTAGACCATTCATTGGGAAGTTTGTCGTGGTGTATTTCGATGATATTCTGATTTATAGTAGGAGTCCAGAAGAACATTTGCAACATCTGAAGGAAGTATTGATGGTATTGCGACAAGAACAATTTTATGCAGCGACAAAGAAATGCGTGTTCATGACGCATAGTGTTTTGTTCTTGGGTTATGTTGTTTCGGGAGGAGGAATCCAGGTTGATCAGAATAAAGTTGAAGCAATCAGAAATTGGCCACAACCCAGAACGATAACCGATGTTAGAAGTTTTCATGGGTTGGCATCATTCTACCGAAGGTTTATTCCACACTTCAGTAGCGTGATGGCACCAGTTATTGATTGTAAGAAAGGGAAGCAATTTTTATGGTCGAAGGAAGCAGGATTTGCTTTTGAAAGAATCGAGGAACTTTTGACGACAGCGCCAATTCTAGTTTTACCAGATTTTCAGTTGTTGTTTGAGCTACACACTGATGCGTCAAGGGTTGGGATTGGAGGGGTGTTGAGTCAGAAGGGGCGTCCTATTGCATATTTCAGTGAGAAGTTATCTGGAGCGAAGATGAGATACAGTACATATGATGTGGAATTTTATGCTGTTGTGCAAGCTATTAAACACTGGAGACATTACCTATTTCAGAAAGAGTTTGTTCTGTATACTGATCATGAGGCATTGAAGCATTTACAAGGGCAAGACAAGATTTCAGCGAGACATGGATCGTGGATTGCATATCTGCAACAGTTTACTTTTGTTGTGAAACACAAATCGGGAGTGACGAATCGTGTTGCGGATGCGTTGAGTAGAAGAAATCATTTGTTGACTACAATGAAAGTTGCGGTGACAGGGTTTGATGTGTTACCAGAATTATTTGTCGATGATCCTTATTTTGTAAAGTTTGTTGATAAAGTCAAGGAGGGGAAGACGGATGAGTTCATGATGGTAGATGGTTTTCTGTTCAAGGGAAATCGATTATGCATACCTGATTGTAGTTTGAGAATGAAGATTGTGAAAGAGCTACATGAAGAAGGACATGTTGGGAGAGATCGTACATTACAGTTGATTTCACATTTTTGGCCATCGATGAGGAAAGAAGTAGAGAGATTTGTGGAGTGTTGTCATATCTGTCAGGTTTCGAAAGGAACTGCGACTAATGCTGGTTTGTATATGCCGTTACCTGTACCAACTAAACCATGGATTGATGTGAGTATGGACTTTGTGTTGGGGTTGCCAAGGACACAGCGTGGAAACGATTCCATTTATGTGGTAGTGGACAGATTTTCGAAAATGGCACACTTTATTGCTTGTAAGAAGACAGCTGATGCTGTCCGGGTTGCTGAGTTGTTTTTCAAAGAGATATATCGTTTACATGGTTTACCGGAATCCATTGTTTCTGAACGGGATACCAGATTTTTGAGTCATTTTTGGCTAAGTTTGTGGAAGATGGTCGGAACGAAGTTGAAGTTTAGTAGTGCCTATCATCCGCAAACAGATGGACAAACGGAAGTGGTTAACCGATCACTGGGAAACTTGTTGAGATGCCTTGTGAAAGATAACCTGAAGAGTTGGGACATGAAGTTATGCCAGGCAAAGTTTGCTCATAATCATGTTGTAAATCGGAGTACTGGGTTCAGTCCATTCCAGATTGTTTATTCGAGCTTACCAAAGGGGCCGTTGGATTTAACGGTAATACCAAACTCGAAGGGAACAATTAAGAAAGCTGCTGATTTTGTTGAAGGATTGGCGGAATGTCATAAAATCGTTCAGGAACGATTGGAGAAAGTAAATGAGAAGTACAAACAATCTGCAGATTTGAAACGAAGGAGTGTTGAATTTCATGAAGGTGATTTGGTTTATGCCGTGTTAACAAAAGATCGCTTTCCGGTGGGAACGTACAATAAATTGAAAGCACGAAAGATTGGTCCAGTGGAAATTTTAAAGAGAATCAATGAAAATGCTTATAGATTGAAGCTGCCAGATGATGTGTATACGTCTAACGTATTCAATGTTAAGCATCTCGTACCATATCATGGAGATGAGTTTGTTGTGGATGCAGAAAGTGCAAATTCGAGGACGAATTTTTCTCAACCTGGGGAGGATGATGCAGCCCAGAATGAAGAAGTCATAGGTCGTGTGCGACCTAACATGTTGATAGGTCGAGACCGACCTAAGAAGGAAGCTAACGAGTTAAGATTTGGTGAGAAATGGTGGAAAGTTGAAGTTTTAGGTCGCAACCGACTTAACAAAGGTTATAAGTCGTTCCAACGACTTAGTGAAGATCACAGCCGACCTAACGAAGAGCTTAAGTCGTCTGAACGACCTACCGAGTCACATAGTGAAAAGGCAGAGCAATGTGGTGAAGTGTTAGGTCGTGAACGACCTAACGAGTCAAGAGATAGGTCGGTGAAGACTGGAGCCGTGGATCTTCTCTGCCGACTTAATCTCGGCTGTTGATTTCTTAAGTCGTACCTGTTTGTTTTTTAGGTCGTTACCGACCTAAGTTAAGTCGTTGAAGACTGGAGCCGTAGATTCCAAAGCCGCTTTAATCAGAGCCGTAGATTTCGTAAGCCGCTGATGAATGAAGAGTATAAGTCGTAGAACGTTTGTTTTAGGTCGTGTACGACCTACGAGAGTTGTTAAGTCGGCAACGACTTAAAGAGATGTATTTTCTGTTGTATTTTAGGTCGTATGACGCGGCCGAACTATGTGTTGTTGTAATATGTTGTTATGTCGCTGTGTTGTAACTGTTTTGTCTTAGGTCGTCGCCGAGTTATGCAAAGTCGTAGGTCGTAAGTCGGAAACGACTTAGGAGTTGTTCAAATTTGTGTTGTAATTTTGTAACTTCTATAAATAGGCCGGTGGTGCCATTTGTAATAGTTTAGTTGATTGAAAATTAAAACTTTGTTTTGTTAGCTTTGTGCTTCCACCCAATTGGTAGTCGAGTGTAATCTCCTATCTCCTCTTTTGGTTAATCGAGTGCGCTCGATTCAACGATTGTAGAAGCCGATTCACGGAATCTAGTGCGCTAGATCAACGCTCGAAGAATTGAAGATCTTTGAACCCGGTATCGTGCGCGATCAACGAGTTTGGGATAGCTAGAATTCGGTATCTTCGGATCAACGAATTTGGGCATTTCAGTATTCATCAACTCACCGATTGTTACTTTCATCGATCTACATTGTTTTGATTAATCCGCTGCGTCAATTTCGATCAAAACTGAACCCAAACACAGTCATCACGTTATCGTCACGTTCATCCACCTCTGACCCTTATAGGTCACGCGATTGTACCCGGAGCTACTCTATGCTCCGATGATCCAGTCCCCACCCTCGCGATCATCTCCGGTCGCAACTCGACGACGCGAAATTCAAATGAACGCAAACTACAAACCCAGGGTATAAAACCCTACTCCATCAATTTCCGGCCATCTCGACCTATGATAAATCACCATAGTATTTTTGCCGAGACCCCTTACCCTCCAGCATGCTCCAGTAATGAACACTAGACTCCATCACGCTCCGATCGCTAGAAATCACCAAAATCCCAATTCCCGTTCAACCCAAGAATTCTACCCAATTACATAGTTAAAAATCTTGATTCTATTTTTAAAAATCATAGTTCATTAATACGAATTTGATGATGTAGGTGAAACAAGAAGTCATGACATTCAAATTTTTGACATGCTTTTGGTTTTACTGTATATCTTCTTTTCCAGTTAAAACTACTACTAATTATTCTTATGAACAATTTTAAAAACTAAATTTAGTTAATACAAACATTTTTCTTTTAAAGATCCTAACCTAAAAGAGACTAGGGAAGGTGAAATTGAATTTTGAACATATTTACCCTACTAGAAAAAAAACAGAATCATGCATACTCAAGATACAGACATGCACACCATTTAACTTTATACATATATACATACAAGCATATCCATATATCCATGCAATATTTCACAACATAAACTACAAAGATTTATCACATGCAATAGGGTACTAAAACAAATTTAGCTTTTTAAAGTGATGTTTACTCACCAGACATGAAAAGGCAGAGAGATTAAAACTGGAATGAACCTTTGTATACTTTTGTTGTTTTGTTTTCTAGAGAACAATATCTTGCTTGCACTTAAAACTGAAAACTTGAAAAGCTTTACAACTTGAAACTTTGAAATTGGAAGGAACTTCAGAGATTTCTAGTGAAAGGTGCCTTATTCTCTTTTGTTTTGAAAATGGTTACAGGTTGAAGATTAAATTTGAAGAGAAGCTTTCCAGGTTTGTTTTCTTTAAAAACTGAAATGTATTGCTCAGGCTTTTGAAAAAGGTTTACAGGGTTGGTTGTTTTCTTGCTTTGTATTGTTTAAATGAATCGAATGAAAAGGGGACTTTGATATAAAGAAAACAAATGTAGGCTGAAAGTTGTATTAGTACAAAATTTGATCAGTGATTTTTTTTAGTATGGAGGCTGAAATGAAACATTTGGGTATAAGCATTTATTAGCAATGTCATATATCCCCCCTTCATTTAATTCGTATGTACTTAGGATAGTTTTATATATTTTCCTTGTGTCTTTCAGCCTTGCATACATATCTACATGCTTACAAGATTATTCTTTATTTTATTTTGTTCTAAACTTACTCTTTCTTGCCTGCAAAGCTTCATTTCTATAGTACAAATATTTTTACTTTGTTTTAACTTGTGTGTATTTTATTTTGTTATGACTTGTTACTCGCATACATAAGATGATAGCATGTATCCATTCTAGTCTTACTTAGGCTTTAATAAGGCTGTTATGTTTATTTTATTATATTAGCTTGTATTCACTCCTATTTTCACATAACTACTTATTTTTATTTCTATTTAAACTTAATGTATTTACTAATGTATATTTTCTAATTTAAATCTTAATTTACCAAACACTACATTTATATTTATTTATTTTATTTTTACTTATGTTAAATATGATAGTTTCTTATGTTTATAAGTTTATATATTCATACTTACACTTAACCATATACTAGTTTTATATTTACTTTTAATATTGACAAGATTTAATTTAATTTAAACATTATTACCAATATTACATCAAATTACTATATATATCAAAAGTGAATAAGTAGAGTTTTATTTAAGCTTAAAATATATTTTATTGTAATTAAATTGGAACTCTTTTTATTATAAATTCTCAAATTATAATTTTCTTCTAACTACACACATATATACATATTTAAATAACACTTATTAAATTAGAAATAATAGGACTATTTAAATCTATTTATAAAATAACACAAATTAAATTATTATTATTAAAAATCAATTGATAACCATAATTTAAAACATCACATTATTAATTAATTGGTTATTTATATTTGAAAATAACAATTTTATCTGTTTTAAATAATTTAAATAAGAGATTATCACATTTAAATTCCTCGAAATTCTAGGATGTCACATTCCTCCCCCCTTAAAAGAATTTCGTCCTCGAAATTTAAAACAAAAGATAATTCAAAGTTTTATTTTATTTTCAACCAATTCAGGCATACATATCAGCCATACACAATCAAATAAACAATTTCAACAAACAATACTAGCTATTCGGACATAGATTCGGATAAGTTCCCTAAAAAAAATCTTCCGAGTTTCCCAGGTATAGATACTGGAATACTCGCTCTATTGAATCCAACTAGCTATACTACTGAGCTGCTGAGCTCCTAATCATCTATAACTATAAAACAAGACAGGATATCAGACTACAGACAAGTCTGACTCAACAACCAAAACTCCCTGAACTGCTGGTTCTAAAACCAGAGGTAGAATCTTACACATACTCCCTCAGAGATACGTGAAACACAACGAATCGCAGTCTTCCAAACTGACAATTCACTCCTACCGACCAATGCACTTATCCTTATAAAGAATACAGAAAGATCCAATATACTCCGGAGCTAACCTCACAGTCATACTCAACTTATTGCTCCTTTTACCGATGAAAAATCTCAACAACCACGAAGTCTCCAACTTCGAATTCCAACTTCTTCCGTCTCTCATCCATATAACTCCTTTGACGATCCTGGGCTGCCTACATCCTTTCCTGACTAGCTCAATCTTCGCTGATGCTTCAAATAAACAAACTGGATCAAAATAACTCAACAAAAAGATCCTCTCCAGATTTACCCAAAAATCCAGAATACAATACTACCCCACCATCAACAGTAGATTACAACTTACTTCTCCTATCCGGAAAAGATAAAACAAAAACACTTGCCAATCTAGCCTCAAATCAAGAAAAATCCCCATAGAAATTCTCTAATTCCAAAACACTGCAACTTCCGGTTGCTTCCACTCTAGAACAGCTGCCACCTTGCTTCCACTGCACAACTCTGATCTGAAGTAGATAAGAATGTCGATGAATTCGAGAAAAAATCTCAACCAACACCTCCTAGACACACATCATCAGATTCACCACAATCGGAAACGAACTGCTCAAAGAAACAGATGAGTCCTTAGTCAAGGGTACTGTCTTCAACTACCCTTAGCTGGAAGAATCTCGAAACTAGATACAGAAGAGAAAATTCAAATGCTCCGCTAAATCTTCCTAAGAAACCATCCATCTCCTTAGCTGAATCATTGGTACCACTTCTGGAATCCAGTAGATACCAAACTCAATCTCCAGATGCCGACAAAACTCTGACTTCCTGAGAACATTCAGAAAAATCTCTAACAAACCAAGAGAACACTCAGACTATCGCGAGTCACTTTTGCGATCAATCCGGCTAATTTCCAAAGAAAAACTACTCTCTCTTTACCCAACAGAATAGCTTATGCTTATAAAGCCAATCCATCGAAGAAACGGAACCAGTTTGCTGCTTCTGAAATTCCCTCGAGAAAATCTGCCAAGCCAGAAGACTTCCTTGACGGCACATAGAACACTCCGAGCTACACTGCTGCCCCAGATGCCAAAAACTTCCTATCCAAAGCTCTTCAAGAAACTCGGACCTCTAACCATACAGAAACATCCATAGTCACTGTGTCTCATCACACAGCTATTACATCCTGAGGCATCAAGATATCATGACATACCTCTGTCCAACCGATAGATCCAAACTCTCAAAAATCCGCTCTCATGAGCACGATCAAACTTGTACTTCAATGATGAACTCCAAATTCTCAACAGGTTTCCTTCAGAGATCAATAAAATTCTTACATCATACAAAGCTCATTCGAGACGGTATTAGGTCTACAGTTTCGACATATACACTTCCAACCTCAACAAACTCCAACCATTGTAGTCGTGTTACATACACCACTACCCTATCTACCTTTATAACTTATATTGGAAAACCCGAACAGGTAACCCAACAGATAGGTAGAAATAAATAAATATATATATATATATAAATTACAAGTACGCTCTCTCAAGAAAGATACCACTTACAGAGCTTAGGTATTTGCTCAACCTATGCTCTGATACCAAGTGAAATGACCCGACTTCCTACGTCCAGGAAGACGCATCATTTTTAAGAAAGGAAGAGGTGAGAAAATAGAAAAGATGGAGAAGAAAGAAGAAACAACATCAGAATCTCGACAGCGGAACGAATGAAATATAATATATCACATAAGAGATTACACAGTAACATATACATCAGGGTTACTCAGATAATACAACACATACTAGACAGTTATAAACACCTGTCTAGTTAATACAACTCGATACAACTCAACAACACAGAGATACAACACAGCGGAAATATAGATAAACACTACACAACGGAACCAATATATATATATATCTATACGATGAAGCCTCCTGTAACGACCCAAAACTTTTAGTGATTTTATTTATTAAATTAATTGAAATTTTGTGAAATTTTAAACAATAAAATTTGAAAATAAAAATTTATTATTTGGAATACGTCTATTTTAATATAGCAACTGGTAAACTTTCATCTGATAATATTGAAGTTTATTTTCCTGTGAAATTTTATTTCAATTTAAACCGGTTAATAACAGTTGAATTTAAAAGTTTTCCGAAACCTAAATATGTCAACAGGAGAAAATTTATTTAGAGCATTCTGAATCAGACTGCGAAATTCGTTTCGCGAAATTCGGACGTTTCTAGCTCCGTTTGGATTTTTCCGTACGGAATAGCAACGTATAGCGGTACCAATTATCGACTTTTGATCGGATGATCGTACCACTGATATCCGTATACCGTTTTGATCATCTCGTCGTGCTGATTTCTGTGGTATATTCAATTATGTGTTTTGGATCCCGATGAGCGACGGAAATGATAAAACCGTCCCTCATACCGGTATCATAAATGGTGACTCTTTGATTCCCTTGCTTTTAAATTTTGAAACCGTACAACCGTGGCAAAAATAAATTGTTTTAATTATTTGGCCAAATCAGAGGGGACCATTTTCTTTAGCTTGATATTTATTCACTGACCTTGAATTGCTTTGATAACTTCTCAGCTGAATCTACGGATCTGACCGTTGCTATATCACTTTATATATTGGGTGACTGTTCGCTGGTTACTTTGAATTGTTTTATAATGATAATTAATATATATCATATACCCATTCGTTTTATAGTAGCTGTATAATTAGAATCATTGAACCTGCTTCCTCTTCTACTCTTCCTTTTCCTTCCCCTGTCCTTTTATTCGAAAAAAAAACAAAAAAAAACGAAACTCGAATCCATCTCCATCATTTCGGCCACCCTTCCCAAAAACCTCCACATAGCAGCCGAGTGCAGCACTTCCGAAACCCACCACGTGGACCGCACCTCCAACCGCCTTGAACATCTCATGTGCCTCCCTGCCATCTCCACCGCGTCACACCCAGCCTGCCTCCGATCGGTGACAACAACTTCATTCCCCATGCCTGAGATCCACCACGAGCTGCTCCTCCTTCCCTTTTTCCTCCGCCACACAAGTACCCTCCCACCAACCTACATCCCATACTCTCCCCACCGTGCCAAGCAAACCACCCGCATCACCATCCCCATCCCATCACCCAATCTCCACGCCGACCTCCACCAAGCACCGGCTGAGCAAACCCGCACTCGCCTCCCACCATCGCTGACCAGCCGCAACATCTTTCATAAACCGACATAGCCACATGTTCTCCAAGCCTGCATCACTCATCGGCCTCTACTTCTCCCCTCTGCCGCCTTGGCAACCCAACTCGAGCCAATGTTGCTGCTTGTCCTTCATTCCCTTATATAGCTTCCTCTTTAAGGTCCGTCTTCAACTTTTGTGTGTTGGTTAGTTGTATATTTGTCAGTTATATATATTTATATAATTTTTACAAATCACAGTTTATGTCGTGTATATATTATGTTTATAAGCCATACCATATGTTGTTCGCAGGTAAGAGATTTCAACCATATTTTATGTAGTATACATAAAGGCTATATAAGTTTCTGTTTTATACAAGTCATATATATTTTTTTGCCGTGTATATATATATATATATGGAGGGTATGTTGTTATATGTTCTAGTTGTTGTTTTAAAGGAAGTTGTATATAAATACTTGGTTATAAAAGTTACCTGTTAGTTATAAAGTTTGTATAATAGAATTTTTTTTCCAATCTGTTAATGGTATGTAAATTTATGTAAGTATATATATAGATTTTACAAATCTTTTCGTCTGTATTCAATTTGATTTTTTTTTATATAAATTTGTCTGCATACAAATGGATTGACATTTTATATACGAAATTTTGAAAAAGGAAATTTGTGAGTTGGTTGATATATAATAGCATAGGTTATATATATTTGATCATATGGGTTTAAGATTTGGAGTTGTATTTGTTTTTAAAGGCAATATCTTTCCTCTATGTTTGGACCTTTAATGTTATATATTTAAACATATATGTACGGTCATATATATAGTTATATTATAGGTCGTATATATATAGATATTTTCAAGGGACAGTTTGGCACAGGTCCCTAATAAGTTTCAAAATACACAAAAGCCCCAGTAAAATAAAGTTTGTAAATTAGGTCCCTAGAATTAAGTTACTGAATAATGACATAAACTTATGCAATTATTCAGTGGATAATTGCAGACATTTATGCAATTATATTAAAAAATTGCAGAAAATTCCGCAATTATTCATCCAAAAAATTGCGGAAATTTATGCAATTTTTTCAAAAAATTGCGGAAAATTCCGCAATTATTCACCTAAAAAATTGCGGAAATTTACGCAATTTTTTCAAAAAGTTGCGGAAAATTCCGCAATTATTCACCAAAAAAATTGCATAACTATATGCAATTACTTAGTAACTTAATTTTAGGGACCTAATTTACACACTTTTTTTTACTGGGGTTTTTGTGTATTTTAAAACTTACTAGGGACCTGAGCCTAATATTCACTATTTTCAATCTGGTAGCTACCTTGTTCTTTGTCTTATAATATAGGCATAAGTTCTGTTTTGTGTGTATATACACACACACATTTATGCAAATGCCATTTTGTGTCTGTTTTATACCTTTAGGTTGACTTGAAATATAGTTGCTTAAAAAAAGAACAAGTATTATATATATATCTTATTTTAAATGTATGTCTAAAATCGGTTTAGAGAGAAGTATAACATATATTTTGTTTCGATTATATCGAGATGATTCTGATTCATTTCCATCAATCCCTATCTTTCAGCTTTACCCATCAAATCCACTTTCAGCTTACTTCACTTTGAGATTGTTGTTTGGATTTGTTCGACTGTCTAGATCGTGATCCAATTCGTAGCTCAATTGATCGTCAAATCATCCCTAGCCTCGAAAGGTGAGCAATCACTCACGATTAACATTCTTTTATTTATTAAATTTGATTTCCAGTGAAACGACAATTGAAATATGCTGCTGTAGTTATTTGAATTACTATCTATGCTATTATCTGTAACTGTTCACCTGTGGGATATGACACCATATCCTATTGTTTATATTATATTGTTATTAATGATATATGCCTGTTGTTATATTTTTATATGTTATCACTCTACAAGTTCCCTGTAGTTTAGAATTCACTATGGGTTGAAATGATACATACCCGAACAGACTTTAGAAAAGGAGAAAAATTGTTATGGGTTGAAATGATAGACCCAAGCGATTTTCATTTGAATTGAAATTGGGATTACGGGTTGATATGATATCTACCCGTATATATATTTAAATTACGGATTGAAATGATAAATATCTGTATCACTTAACCATACGATAAATATATATAGACACCGTTGGTCCATATATATATATATATATATATATATATTTTGAAAATAAATTCTATGGTTTTGGGAAGAAATATATGGTTTTAAAATGTTGAGCCTTAAATTTTTATATATAAATGGGAATGATTGATTTAATACATATAATGCGGTTGAGTAATTAGATTTATGTTTCAAAAATAGATTTCAGAAATAATTTGAATAAGTTAAGGTTGGGAAGATAATTTGAATTTAGTAAAGAATTTTATTTAATTAAACCGATTTAAAACTTATTGAAATTTAAGATATGATTTATAACTTGAGTTTGATTTGAATAATTTAATGAATATTTCTTGTTTAAATAAATATAAGGAAATATTTTGTAAAAATGAAATTTAAGACTAGTTAAATGATATTGAATTTATTAAGTGAATATTCCCTGATTAAATAATAATAAAGTTAAATCAAGAGCTATATGAAACTGTTAAATTTAACTTTGAAAATGTTGAACATTAAAGCTTTGAAATATATTGAAAATTTAAATGGTATATTTAGAACTAAATTGAATTGATGAATTGAGCTTTGAATAAAATTTGAATTTGGAATTTGAAGTTGATGTGAAGCAATTTGTGAGACTTGAGGAAATTAAATACTTTACTTTTAAATTATTTAACCTATATATATACTATTTTGGAAAATAGATATATTTTAAATGAAATGATATTTGGGTTTGAAGAATAAATTAATTTGAAATGACCACGGTGTTATAGTGTATATTTCTACCTTGTAGATAGTTCTGCAGATCCTTAGAGGATGGTTATCCCAAACATCCTTTAAGTTACTGGTATTTCAATTTATATTTCACTTGAGTTGGATTTATTAGTATAAGAATATTAATCCTGACTCGAGTGTTTTGTGTTTTGCTTTACGCTCGGGTCAGACCGAGTGATACAGCATTTGAGACTCACCTTTGGAGTTTGGAGCTTCGTTTGGAGATCCAACTATCGATTCAGTTTTCAGCTTTTCTAGTTGATTTGTTCAGAGAGGTCATCTATTCGTACTGAAGACTTCACTGTATTTGATATATTCTGTTGTATTTTATTTTTAACTCTGATGCTTATATAGTAGCTTCATGAACTACTATTTTATCTATTCCGCTGCGTATTATTGTTTTACTCTGTGTCTGTGATTCTATGATTGATTTATTTACTATATATGATGAGTTTGCCAAATTCAAATAACAATCTGATATTTTGAATTATTCAAGTCCGACATATGTGGATTTATTGTCGATTTGAATGGTCCAAAATAGCGGGTCGTTACACCTCCTTCTCCATTGCTCCTCCAGAATTCGTCAAAGAAAACCTGAATCCCTTGGCTACCCGTAAAAATTTGGGTACCCGAGAGTTAGGAAAACAGAATAAACTCCGGGTCCGACATGGGTCTGGTATGAGTAAACGGTTAAAGTTGCTTAACTTTGAAAAATCCTTTGAAAACAAAGGATATCACGTAAGACTTCCCACACATAAACATGGAAAAAAAATTACCTTACGCTAACCAAAACATTTGATAGGAAATCCAGTGATATTATAATAGTGTCTAGGGTTTTCAAGTAAATAAGATATAGCCGAAATCGTTACATTCATTAAATTCCAGCATACTAGCCACAACGTGGGTAATACAATCAAATCCGAGGGCACTTATTGGATTTTGGATTCCATACAATGGCAAGGCTACTGGGGTACCGCCCGTCACAGTACCTGGCCTAGATCAGTGTACCGAGGAGTACACCCGCTCCCCTGCAACACAAAGCCGGACCCATCCCTTACTGGATAGTTCCGAATAAAATCACCCCACAGTTGGGATCCACAACCGCACACTAAGCCGGAATAAAAAGGGACATCTAGACAGGGATGACCTTACTCTCAAGTGGGGGCTACCCACGAAGCCTTGCTGCACCTCCCCTGTTTTAGCCATTCCCGGTTGATGAGGCTTGAGGCTACGATTACCTTTAGAGAACACATCCCTTAGAATGCTCATCGTCCACCTGACGATGTGCTGAAAGCATTCAATCCATACAAGTTCGTTCTGGGTTCGAACGAAACCGAAGGCATTATCTCGTTACACTCATTTTGGAATCACCCTCAGAGTTAACGACAATAACCCTTGCACTCTGAATCTTCATCTTCACTTGAGATTCACGACCTATCGTTAATTTGGATCAATGTGGTTTTCGGATATCCAAATCTGGAAACCCGATTCCGGTCTCATCAAATCCAAACCGTATCTTTTAAGGCCAAGTTGTTTTAAAGTTAAAACAATTCATTTCATTATCAATATATATATAGATAGAAAATTCATATCATCATAGTTAGATAATTCACAATATCATCATAAATAGATTATCCATATCACACAGCATTACTTATCTCGTATCTGACATTTCAAACCATTCAAGGCAACAATATCATCCATCCATACATAAGCAAGGATAAATAATCACACCATTTATAATTAATTTAAAATGAATTAAATTAATTATCTCATTTCTAATTAATTTAAAATGAATTAAATTAATTACTTCATTCTATATATCCTGCTTACTTATCCATTAATTAATTACAAATCAATTAATTAATCATTCTCCAAATTTCCATCTTAGTTAATCACCTTTGATTAACTAACCTTTAATTACATACAAGTAATTACTTTTTAATTAATTTCACAAATTAATTATCCTTAACCATTCACAGTAATTAACTATTAATTACTTCATTAATTACATTAATTAATAATCCTTAATAAATTATTTTCATTAATTAATTAATTATAATTAATTACATTAAACGTTAATTAATTTCATTAATTAATTAACTTAATTATTCACTTCCATTGACCACCCTAAATCATATACATGAATTTCCATCTTGAAATTACTTACCTTGATTAATTAACTTCTTAATTAATTATATAAATCCTTTTTATTTATTACACCAAGTAATAAATCTTTAATTACTGTTACAAAGTAATGCTACTTTAATTACTTCCCATTAAGTAATTTCCTTTATCTAATTACATCCTGTAATTATACCTTAATTACTTTGCTAAGTAATTATCCCATTCAATTTCATTAAGTAATTTATACTTAATTAACCATCCAATGATTATCTTTAATTAATTAACAATTAATTCTCTTGAATCAGTCACATTCATTTGATTCATTACAATTGGTAATTCATTCCTTAAAACAAATTAATTAATCTTAACGGTAGATTAATTATCCTTTAATTATTAATTAATAAATCTTAATTATCAATTAATAAAACTTAATAACAATTAATTACTTCTTAATTAATCTCTATAGATTAATTATTTCTTATTCATTAATTAATTAATAAAACCAAATTATTAATCAATAAAACTTAATTACAACTAGGTACTTCTTAATTACTAATTAATCAACCTTTAATTTCTTAATTAATAAATTTCCAATTCATTAATCTCTAATTATTATTTAATCAATCATAATCATTAATTAATTAAATTAATTAACTATTATTAAATTAATCACTTAATTAACCTATTCCTTAATTAATTAAATTAATTAATTATACTTAATTTCCTAAATAACTTAATTAATTCAAAGATAATAATATATCTTTACTTAAGATAAACATTTTCTTAATTACCATTTACATTTCAAAACCCTTAATTTTAATATTAACTTAAAACAAAATTTAGATTAAATAAATCTTAACAAATGTTAAAGAACAATTTGATATTTATAAAGAAATGTTATAAATAAAGTTTAACAAATTTTGTTTTTACATTACAAAATCTTATATTTAAAAGCTTTCATAAAATCTGGGTTTTCTTTCCCATTTCGGGTCCTACCCGAATACTACTCGGGACTATCCCCGAGTTTTCCCTACTTCCTCCTCTGTTTTAAAACTTAGATTAATTTACAGTTTAAAAACTAAAACGTATCACTATCAAAATACTCGAGTTAATCCCCAAAAATCCCGACCTTCACTTCGAGTCACTCCCACACAATCACGAGAAATCACCCACGAAAACTCGTCTTCCCCAAAGCCCAAATCCAGATCGGAATGCACGTGCACGTGCACGGTATCTCGCCGCCGCTCCGGCGAACTCTACTGACGTCGGCAAGTCACGAATCATCCCTAAACTCGAAATCACTCCTCGATTCGACGCCAAACTCTAAAGATCGAAAATATGGATTTCGATCAAAACTGAACCTAAACACAGTCATCACGTTATCGTCACGTTCATCCACCTCTGACCCTTATAGGTCACGCGATCGTACCCTGAGCTACTCTATGCTCCGATGATCCAATCCCCACCCTCGCGATCATCTCCGGTCACAACTCGACGATGCGAAATTCAAATGAACGCAAACTACAAACCCAGGGTATAAAACCCTACTCCATCAATTTCCGGCCATCTCGACCCATGATAAATCACCATAGTATTTTTGCCGAGACCCCCTACCCTCCAGCATGCTCCAGTAATGAACACTAGACTCCATCACGCTCCGATCGCCAGAAATCACCAAAATCCCAATTCCTGTTCAACCCGAGAATTCTACCCAATTACATAGTTAAAAATCTTGATTCTATTTTTAAAAATCATAGTTCATTAATACGAATTTGATGATGTAGGTGAAAAAAGAAGTCATGACATTCAAATTTTTGACATGCTTTTGGTTTTACTGTATATATCTTCTTTTCCAGTTAAAACTACTACTAATTATTCTTATGAACAATTTTAAAAACTAAATTTAGTTAATACAAACATTTTTCTTTTAAAGATCCTAACCTAAAAGAGACTAGGGAAGGTGAAATTGAATTTTGAACATATTTACCCTGTTGGAAATAAAAACAGAATCATGCATACTCAAGATACAGACATGCACACCATTTAACATTATACATATATACATACAAGCATATCCATATATCCATGCAATATTTCACAACATAAACTACAAAGATTTATCACATGCAACAGGGTACTAAACCAAATTTAGCTTTTTAAAGTGATGTTTACTCACCAGACATGAAAAGGCAGAGAGATTAAAACTGGAATGAACCTTTGCATACTTTCATTGTTTTGTTTTCTAAAGAACAATATCTTGCTTGCACTTAAAACTGAAAACTTGAAAAGCTTTACAACTTGAAACTTTGAAACTGGAAGGAACTTCAGAGATTTCTAGTGAAAGGTGCCTTATTCTCTTTTGTTTTGAAAATGGTTACAGGTTGAAGATTAAATTTGAAGAGAAGCTTTCCAGGTTTGTTTTCTTTAAAAACTGAAATGTATTGCTCAGGCTTTTGAAAAAGGTTTACAGGGTTGGTTGTTTTCTTGCTTTGTATTGTTTAAATGAATCGAATGAAAAGGGGACTTTGATATAAAGAAAACAAATGTAGGCTGAAAGTTGTATTAGTACAAAATTTGATCAGAGATTTTTTTTTAGTATGGAGGCTGAAATGAAACATTTGGGTACAAGCATTTATTAGCAATGTCATATATCCCCCCTTCATTTAATTCATATGTACTTAGGATAGTTTTATATATTTTCCTTGTGTCTTTCAGCCTTGCATACATATCTACATGCTTACTAGATTATTCTTTATTTTATTTTGTTCTAAACTTACTCTTTCTTGCCTGCAAAGCTTCATTTCTATAGTACAAATATTTTTACTTTGTTTTAACTTGTGTGTATTTTATTTTGTTATGACTTGTTACTCGCATACATAAGATGAAAGCATGTATCCATCCTAGTCTTACTTAGGCTTTAATAAGGCTGTTATGTTTATTTTATTATATTAGCTTGTATTCACTCCTATTTTCACATAACTACTTATTTTTATTTCTATTTAAACTTAATGTATTTACTAATGTATATTTTCTAATTTAAATCTTAATTTACCAAACACTACATTTATATTTATTTATTTTATTTTTACTTATGTTAAATATGATAGTTTCTTATGTTTATAAGTTTATATATTCATACTTACACTTAACCATATACTAGTTTTATATTTACTTTTAACATTGACAAGATTTACTTTAATTTAAACATTATTACCAATATTACATCAAATTACTATATATATCAAAAGTGAATAAGCAGAGTTTTATTTAAGCTTAAAATATATTTTATTGTAATTAAATTGGAACTCGTTTTATTTTAAATTCCCAAATTATAATTTTCTTCTAACTACACACATATATACATATTTAAATAACACTTATTAAATTAGAAATAATAGGACTATTTAAATCTATTTATAAAATAACACAAATTAAATTATTATTATTAAAAATCAATTGATAACCATAATTTAAAACATCACATTATTAATTAATTGGTTATTTATATTTGAAAATAAAAATTTTATCCATTTTAAATAATTTAAATAAGAGATTATCACATTTTAAATTCCTCGAAATTCCGGGATGTCACAAGGTTACTGCTGCTTTGTTTTGTTTTGAACCTTCTGATAAAGTCGAAAGGTTTACTTGTTTTAAAACCAGCCACTTCTCCATTCTTTTGAAAAAAGCTTTCGACTTAGATGATTTACCCTTGTTTTATAAATTGAAGTATTACCCAAGCTATCAAAGGAGTTGTTTTTAAGGCAGAGACTGTTGAGAATTCGCAACTCAGTGGCTGAGTTGTGGTAGGGTTTTGAGCGTAGAGTTAGAGTAGTCAATAGCTGGTATAGCGAGTTTACGTGTGTAAGCGTCTGACTATCTAATTTCTAGTAGAAACCTTGGGGGCAGCACATAGGCAGGGTTTTGCCGAAGCTGGGTAAATTATGTGTTGTTCTGTTCTGTTTTTATTATTCTGATATTATCTGTGCTATGTTTATTCTGCTGTGATTTGTGTTAAAATTAATATACACTTCCGCAATAATTTTTATAATTAACACTACCACCCTATTCACCCCCCCTCTAGGGTGAAATCGATCCTATAAGTGGTATCGGAGCTAGGAATAGAAGCCAACATTTGTTTTAAAAATTCGTTTTTCAAAAAAATCAGTTTTTGTTTTAAAAATTTGAATTTTTAAAAATGGCTTCTTTTAATAATACTTTTGTCGACGGTCGTTCCAATATTATTCCTTCTATTTTCGATGGAACAGATTTTTTGAATTGGAAATTGAAAATGGAATTTTATTTAAAATCTGTTAATATTAAACGTTAGGATATTATTGAAAATGGGTGTGATATAACAGATAAGAAAATTATCTCGATTAATGCTCTTGCTATGCATATATTATATTCTCATATTAATCAAGATAATTTTAATTTCATTTCTCATTGTGAAAATGCACAGGAAATCTGGAATACTTTCAATGCAATATATGGTGCAAAAGTCAACAGCAATGAGAAATCCTCCATAACCGACTCAGTTAAAGAAATGTGCTTAACAGGATTTGTAAAAAGTAGTTGTGATGAGGATGATGATAATGGAGCAACTGAGCTGGCGTTAGTAATGAAGAAATTCAAAAGGTGGAATCGCAAATACGAAAATCCAGCTCTAAATCAAAAATTAAAAAGCAGAATAATCAAAGCACTAGACAATTCGAAAGAACATGGGATCATTTGCAACAAACCCGGTGATATCAAGCCCAATTATACCCGATTTCAACTCGACAAAGAAAAGAAATCAAAACGAAGATGTTTTGCAGCCACGTGGAATAAAAGCGATAGAAGTGAAAGTGAGAAAGCAGATATGTGCCTTCATGGGAATATAACCGATAGCGACGATGACGAGCCAAGCGAGGTATCAAAACTTACTCACTCTGAATTACTTATTTATTTCCATGAAGTAAACGGCTGTTTTGAACAACTTAGGGAAAGATACGCTAAACTCGAATCACAAAAAGATACTTTGATAGAATTAAATAAACAACTTGACCAATTAGTGGAAAACTATCAAAGTAGGATCCCTAAGTGTGATAAGTGTCCAACATTCGAAGAAGAAACTAAAAATCAGAAATTAAAATTAAATCGCTTGAAAATGAAATTCTGATCTTAAAAGAGAGTGAAAATACAAGAAGAGAAAATTCTATCAAAAAGTGCACACAATTATCGAATGAAAACGAATCACTCAAATCACAAGTCCAACAATTGTCTACTACTTTAGATAAGTTTTTCAAAAGTGAAAAATCATTGAATATGTTATTAGGGAAACAATCGGTCAATATTGATAGACAAGGACTTGGGTATACTCAAGCAGAACGATATAGAAGTAAAATTAAACAAGTCAATTCAATGTGCACTATTTGTAGAAGATTTGGACACAATCAAAATAATTGTTGGTATAGGCCCAAACACGTAAAAACAATTCCAATTTGGGTTCCAAAAGGCACAAATATAGAATCTCTCAAAGTTAAACAAATCTGGGTGCCAAAAGGAACATATATAAATAGTTATGGTCCTCCACAAAATTATTTTTCAAAATATTCAGCCACTAACAACCATGGACCTATAAAAACAAATAGGTCACAAAAATCTTTTACCGTGTAGGTGTGGTGGCAGGCTAAGGAACAACATTGGTGTTATCTGGATTCTGGCTGTTCCAGACATACAACGGGCAACAAATGAACGTTCCTTAGCCTAGTATAAAGGTGATAGATTCACAACGAGCAAACAACGGAAGATTATCGTACAGGTAAAACAGGTAATTGTATTTATTTTCAAATGATAAATTAAATGTGATAATCTGCACCATAATCCGAATTAAATCAGCCAGTTATGTGAAATGATTGATGATGGTAATTTTGACTAATTCAAAATGTTGATCAAATAAAATTGCTTGGATTAATTATGATGTTGATTGATTACTGACTTCTCATGCTACAAATAGATATATCTGTTTGTTTGTTTATTTCATGGCTTCAATTCAAGAATACGTCATTTAAAAAGCTGTTACAAATGGTTTTATGAAATTTGTTGAACCTTCACAGTCTGGCCTAGAACATTCAAACAATAATAATGTTAAGTGAAAGAAAAATTCGGATGCAGATTACACTGGCAATCTAGTTGATGAAAAATTACTAGTGGAACGTGTTTAAACATTCAGTAATTGCATTGTTTTTCAAAAAAAAATATCTGCATATTTTTCATAATTTTCAATTAACAGATATTTTTCTTACATAAACCCTTCAAGAAAATCATTTTTGACCTTGTTTCAGATTAGTTATTTCAAAAAAATTGATTTTATAATTATTTTTGAAATTGATTTTAAATCACTACATTAACTAATCTGACCCCTACTAATTATCGAAAAGATAAATAGTGATTGAAAAAGTGATGAGTGTTGATATTAATCATATATTATAACTCAAGAAAGTATATTTAGAAAATTTCTTTAGAAATTTAAACAAGAGTTATAAAAACTTTGGTTTGATAAAAATTTCACGACCATTTCTATTTCTATCATTTTTCTATCAATCATCACTTATCAAAATCCAATATAGTAAGTCAATATGTGGTAAATTAAACGGGAATCATTCGTTTTTTAAAAATAACAAAAATAATATAAAAATAAAAACAGCCAAAGAATTCACTCTCATTTAAAAGTCCTCATGGTTCGCATCCATTATAAGTGTATAGGTAGACACTCATGCCAGAATTGAATTGCTCAAAATACCGCGTTGTTAATTTAAATTTGGCAAACTGAACATATACAGTAAATAAATAATCACAGATCACAGACACAGAGTAATAAGTGCAGCGGAAATAAAAGAGATAGTAGTTCATGAAGCTACTATATAAATATATAAGTTACATCAGAGTTAAACCAGATACAACGGAAGAGTAACACGATACATCAGATACAAATCAGAATACATCACTGGAATCATCGAATGCTGAAAGCAGAATAGATGGCTGGATCTTCAAGCAAAGCACCAACTCCAAAGGTGAGTCTCGAATACTGGTACACTCAGTCTGACCCGAGCGTAAAGCAAAACACAAAACACTCGAGTCAAGATTAACATTCTTATATTAATAAATCCAACTCAAGTGAAATAGCAATTGAAATACAAGTAACTTAAAGAATGTTTGGAATAACCATCCTTTAAGGATCCGTCAAACTATCTACTATGTAGTAGTGTACGATAAGTATATAATGTCTATCAGTAATAATAAGATATCAAAATAGCGTTAAGTCATGGCCCATTCCACCCTTAACACATTTTTATTCCCAAAAGCATATACAAGACCGTAGTTTCCCCAAAACCGGAAGTCACTAGAGGGCAATCCATATACTAAAGGTACAAATCAAAATCGTAGTGGTCGCGCATAAATGGAATACAAGTATGACAAGGCACATGAGGCAATACCCAAGGTAGTGATACTACCGTTCGCCTGATCCGGACTGGTGAGAACGCAACGCCGCAGCGCCCGCAACACCGTGAAACACACTCCCAAAATCAAGGGTGCACCAATCGACAACAAGTATAAGTAGTTCGAAGAAGTGTGTCCACTTGAGGTAGCTAATCCTCCATTGGCCCGGCACAGCTCCTGTTTTAGTCATTTCCAATTTGACACAAGTGTCAAGGCTATCCATCATCGTTCTCTTTCTTCAGTCATCACGTACATCATTCCAACCACTTCATTCTGGATCATCACTCCGCGTATAGTTATTAAAGTGGTTTCGGTTCAGATAGAGAGTATATCCATTACCGATCCCGGTCCCTTTAATAACTTTCATAATTATTACACCAATTGATCATTTATATATTTCAAAACCAAATCAATTACAATTCAATTAGAATTCGTAAATCAACATTTCATTTGTCTTTCAAAACCAATTTCCAATAATTTACGCTTCAAAACATCCAAATTATCATTTCAAAATCTTATAATTCAAATTCAATCTTTACATTGAAAACAATTCAAATATTGATTCAAATTCGCACAAAGTTTCATTTCGAAATCATTAGAATCAATTTAGTTTTAACATTCAAATCAATTTCAAAATTCATTTATCGATTCCATTTATCATTCGTAAAGTAAATTTATCACTCAAACAATTTCTATTAAATTTCCAAATCATTAAATCAATATCTTAAGTTCAACTTCATTAAATCAAAACTTACAATTTTAAATTAAATTAAATTCGTCAAATCAATTCTTTCAATTACAAGTCTTACATTAATTCCAAAAATATCACATTTTCATTTCTTG
The DNA here is from genome assembly GCA_030737815.1 of Allium fistulosum. NCBI lineage: Eukaryota > Viridiplantae > Streptophyta > Magnoliopsida > Asparagales > Amaryllidaceae > Allium > Allium fistulosum. The sequence goes on along the minus strand of CM060902.1, from coordinate 184,741,205 downwards.
TTAAAGAAATTCAATTTCACTTATTTACTTTCTTGAATAATTTTCCAAAACTCATTTAATAAAGAAACTCAATTTCAATTATTTATGAAGTAAAATTATACTTATTCAAAAGTTCAATTTTACTTATTAAAGAATTCAATTCAATTTAATCATTAAATAATTCAATCTTATTTAATTATTAAATAATTCAAAAATTAATTATTAAATAATTTCAAAGCTTAATAATTTCAACTTAATTATAATTTCAACTTAATTCAATCATTTCCCAAATTTTAATAATTTCAACTTAATTATAATTTCAACTTAATTATAATTCCAAATCAACAACATTCTTTCATCAATTTCTTTATAAATGTTTCATTTCAGATTTTTAAATATTCACATTTAAATTCCATTAAAATTCAATTTCCAACTTCGTTTCAAACCATATTATTTATTCAAATAAAATCTTCATTTTATTTTAAATCAAATTATTTGACCAATCGGGTTTTATTTAATTCTCTATATCCAAGGTCAAAGTTCAATTTGGGTATTTATCATTTCAACCCGATTCCAATTCAATTTAAAATCAAAGCATAACACAGGGAACTTGCAGTGTGATAACTGGGATGGTGTCAAAGTAAATAAACAAGCAATAACATCAATCAATATCAATCCAAAATCAATTCAAATAATCCCGAAATAACCGTATTAATTCGCATTGTTATTTGTACGAATTAATATAATTATTTCTAGAATCTACACTATCATTTCATGTAGACTAAAGATTATAACATTTACGGTTTCACTTGTCGTTCAATTTCAAATTTTTACACTACAACAATTAATCCAATATACGTCGATGGTTCAAAGTGTAATTATCACTATTCTATATGTCAATTAATTTAACAATTAAAAGGGGTCATATTCAACTAATCAAATTTAACATATAAATCAGTTTAAAATTGTTAACTATCCTATATCAATTTCAATTCTGCATACTATTTATCATTTAACACTAACAATTTAACGTCCAATATAAACATCAATAATCAATCAATTATCAGCCAAACTGTATTATCATCGCATAAATAATTAACAGATAAAGGTGTCAGATGTCACAGGTGAACTAATACAGGCAATAGCATATATAACAGTGTAATTAACTAACAGCAGCATATTTCAATTGTCGTTTCAATTGAAATCAAATTTAATAAATAAAAGAACGTTAATCGTGAGTGAGTGCTCACCTTTCGAGGCTAGAGAGGATAGATAATGAAATTGAGCTACGAATTCCAAAGCAACGCTAGATGGGTACGATTCGATGAGAAAAACAGGCACGACGAACAAAGCCGATAATCTGAATTGATGAGAACAAATCAGAATCATCTAGATAGAAACAAGATATACATTATTATTATTTTCCATGAAATAAATCTTAAATTTAGGATGAATAATAATATATATATATATATAATTAACATTGCTCTTTAAAACATATATAATTTAAAAAAATCAACGATATATGTAATTTATATAAAAATCAATACTTACAAATCTATATTTAATAAACCCATAGTTTACCAAATTCTACAATTGAAATCAAAATATCAAAATCTAACTTAGTTAATCGAACATTCCAGTTTACATATATATGTAAACTCCTTTCTCATTGAACATACGTATAAACTTTACAAAAACGAACTGACACTATTATTAAACTGTTTCAATTATAAAATGACTTAACTGTCACATTTCTAAAAGTCTGGACAATGCAGTTCTATATATAAATACTATCAAATATCCATATACTCAGAAATCAAAAGATTATATATTACGTATATAACAACACGTAACTATACAATATAAATATATGATTATATATACAACATAACAGCTAGTATGTATATATATACCCATACTACGTGCAAACAAACCCGTCATACTCATGCATCTTCCTAAATCCAAATATATATAAATTTCAAATAGTATAAACCAATTTGTACTGCTGCAGCAAAAATAAGATATATATACTTTCTAAACATGAGCAAGTTAGTATTTGTGAAAGAAAGTCTACTCAGATTTGTTACCTCATACTTAACTACATATAACAGACCATAGATAAATGCAGACACTAAAAATGTATGCAGACAGAAATTATAAGTTTTAAAATGTAAAATTTATATATACCATATAAATTAAATTTAAAATTCAATATTATAAAACCCATATACTCACCCAGACAACCATATACATATTACTGTAAATATAAAATAGTGTAACGTATATACATAACTAACCTGACATACTTGTATGATATAAATATATTAAACTAAATTTTCTTTGATTCAGAACCAAAACAAATACATACCGATCTTATATGAATTAGGCTTATAAAATATAGTATAATATATACACAATATAGAATCTAGCATCTACAACCTATGGACCAGAGTGTATACATATAATACTACTATAAAACAGATGCATGCATATCTCAACCCAAAACAAATCTACTTTAAAAATATAAGACCATATATAACCTTTTACGCCACCTTATAGCTAACATATTTATACAGTAACCTATAAGATAACCATATATGCTAATATATCATACAATATGAGGCATACAGACCTGAGCACGCAAGAAAAGAAAAAAGAAAGACCAAGAAGAAGTCAGGATCTGGAAAGAGGATCGGTCGGTGGTTGGTTTGGCAAGAGGGGCGAGAGGAGATGAGGTGGAGAGAGGGACAGTTTCACGAAAATAGGAGACGTGGAGGATGGGTTATGGTGGAGCAGGAAGGCTTTGGAAAAGGAAAGAAGGGGTACAGGCACACAGCAAACATTGTATATGTATAATAACAATGTTATTTTCCAAAAGATGAAAAGGCAAATATTTGCAATCGAGTTGAAAGTCTGCGCGAATACAGGGAATTAATAAATCAAATGACTGTTTGAATCCACCGAGTGAAAGATGAATGGTCACCTAAAGTCCAAAAGCCAAATTGCGGAACCGATACGGAAATCGTTCCGTAAATTTCGTTGTTTTCCGGACTTCAAAATTTACAATTGAATATACTGTGGAGATCAGCACAACGAGACGGTCAAAACGGTATACGGATATCCGTGGTATGATTGAATTATAAAAATTCGAATTTTCCAATAGCGGAAAATGCAAGAAAAACGCTAAAAAATAAGATCGACGGAGCCAAAGATGTCTGAATTTGGAAAAATGACAAACTATCATCTTGCTCAGAAGATGTTTTAGAATTTTTCTATGTAAAAATATTTAGGTTTCGGAAACATTTTATTTCATTGCTTTTTAACTGATTAAATTGAAGTGAATTTACGCGCGAAATAAACTTTCATATTTTCGGACGAAAATTTACTAGTTGCTATGTTTAACTAGACGTATTCCAAATATTAAATTTATATTTCAAAATTTTATCGTTTAAAATTTCACAAAATTTCAACTAATCTCGTTATTCAAACAGTTGAAATTTACGGGTCGTTACAATACATCTTCATGAAACCACTTGTAATTGAGTTTAAATTTCTACAAAATAATATAGAAATTTTCAGTTAAATTTTCTCAAATTAATTTATGCACAAAAATGACCATTTTGCCCTTATATGAAGATGAATATGTGACAATTTGAAAATAATTTCAATTTTGGTTTAAATAAGTTAAAATACCCGATATGATCATTTATTTAATTTAAATAGATTAAATATGGTGGTAAAAATATGCACATTTACGTGCACATCAAATACCCCCACACTTATCTTTTTATTCGTCCTCGAATAAAGAAAAACTAAGATAAATCCGTTTTCGTAGGGAGCACGATTGCATTGAGCGTATGCAATAAGCCGTTAAACCTCTAGATGTCCCCAGTAGGACGAGTGTTGTCTCGTGAGGATTTTCAGTGGATACTACCCACAAAATGTTGAATATGCGATTATATGATTTTTGTTTGATGATAATAAACATATATATATTCATTTAAATGTATTTGTTATTGTACTATTTTATTTTCACAGATTAAATATTTGCTGAATAAAATAAATAACACAGAGTTTAAATTCAAACAGATATTTTATTCAAACAAATATTTATTACAATTTTGAATAGTACAAATTCAAGCTCTCACTATATAAATACACATTTTGGATTACAATACAAATTTGACTACATCACGATTCACATTTACCTTTGACCTCACTACATATCACTCGTTCACTCAACTCGTATTATTCTACAACTCTATTACAGATTGAATCCAACATCTGAGCAATCTGCAAAAATACACACTAACGCAGTAAAATTGAAAAAGAAATATTTTTGCAGCATAAAAAAAAATGTAACTTTGAAAATATTATTTGCCTCAGTTATTTGGGTTGTTCGTCATCATTTAATTCTGAATTCATCATACACGAATAGCTTGTGACATGAATAGTGTATCACTGTACATGCCACAAGGCCGTGCATACCAATATATACACTTGATAAATCTACAGGGACAGGTGAGCACAAGGTCAAACCCAAATCAAAAGTCGGGTTCAGCTCAAGTGTAATACAAATGAAATCACGACACGAGTACTAGGTCAAACCCGAGTTTTGAAACTGGATTCAACTCAAGTACAATTTCAAAAATCAACTTGAAATGATCAAGAACCAACAAAATAGAGACTAGGCAGCAAACAAAGTCAACATGACTGCATCAAGAAACCAAAACCAGGATGAACTCAAATCCATACAACAGACTCAATGATACAACATGCATATGACACAAGACTGCATCAAGTAATCAAGTCAAGATGTATGTATACACATGGCTACTGATACAAGTGACTTAAACCAAGATTAATAAGCAGTGCCAACAGACCTATGGCTCATATATACAAAACAGACCAGAGAAGCAGGTCACAGAAACTACATGAAGCACATATTCCCATGCTCAAAGACATATATACAATATGTTTCAAACAATAACAAGAAACCCAATACCAGCTATAACATGAAACAACCCAATATATACATGCAAAGTCGACATGCACATGAGCAACCATTTTTCACAGAGCAAAGCAAAGTAATCGGACCAAATGCCATCAAGTGAACATATACATATACATACGTATATATATATACGTAGTCAGTTCAATGTCCAACCGAGTCTAACCAAATAGTGAACCACAATATCACAATCAAGTGCAGTGAAGACCAACAGCAACATGGAATCAAAGTGAAGACTCAAGTAAAATATACACATGAAGTTCAACAGAAAGGTGTGCGTACATATTGATACCAAAATACAAAGAGACAACGCTACAACCAGACTGCACATTCAAGTGCAAGCCTCAAGTAAACATATACATAAATGGTGATATAGCGGTATCAAAGTAAGCAAATCAGAGACTTCAAAACCAAGACCAGACTACAATTACAAAATGCAACTCGTCACAAATATGCACAAGCTCACATGCATATCAAAGTGCAGACTCAAGTACAATATGTACAAAGTCAATGCAACACCAGACTAAGTCAACAAGACTCGGCATGTACATGAAGTTAACAACTACACATGAGATTCAAAGTAAAGTCAGAATGAAACACAAGACATATGTACAACTACAAAGTAAACAACATATACCAATATACTATGCAAAAGTAACCAAAGTTAGAGAAGTCATCAAAAGTCGTAGAGGACAAGATCAAAACGGTGGCCAAAGTGATCGATTAAGAAACTTCCAGACTATCAAAAATCAAAATTGCCGAAGATTCCAAAATGGCCGAGCATTGAAAATGCTACAGTATATTTAACAGTTTTTAACAAAGTCAATGTCAAGTTTCAAATCAGAATTCAAAGCCGTGGTTGTCAAGAAATCAAAGCAATGCTGAAGTTACAGAGAAATCAATACCGTGATAGCCAAGGAAATCGAACAGTTCGAAATCAAAGCCGTGAGAAACAAGCAACGAAATATACGAATTTGAAAAGGTCAGAAATCATCACGTTTATCCATACAAAATGAAACGGCCAAGCAAATTATCAGATGAACGAAAATAAAGGGATTCGAACCCTATATAAACAAGTAACATCATCGGCAAAATAATCATTGTGTTCAAGCATTCAACCAAGAGAGCAAAAGGCATAAATTACATACCAGAATCAAAGTCGAACTCAATCATCGAGAAGCAGCCGAGCGGAACTCAAGGAGACGAACGATCGACAAAGCAAACACGCGAATATCCATTCGATCGATCAACATTCAAGTGCCGGCTTCGAAGATTTTCACAAGCCCTAATTTTTCATCAGAGAGGAACGAAGGAGGACATTATTTTCAATAGCCAAGAAGAAATAAAAGAAGAAAAGGGCCGGTGTGGTTTCTCTGTGTTTATTAGTTTTGGGCCGGCTAACTAAAAGAGATTAGGGCTTAACTTTTAAATTATAGCTTTATTATTTAAATTTGTTTTTAAATTTAAATTATTCTGTTAAACCATTGTAATTTCTAGTCGTGTGACTAGGGGACAAACTACATGGCGTAGTTTGAGAATTCGCAACTCAGTGGCTGAGTTGTGGCAGGGTTTTGAGCATAGAGTTAGGTTAGTCGATAGTGGGTGTCGCGAGTTTACGTGTGTAAGCGTCTGACTATCTGATTTCTAGTAGAGACCTTGGGGGCCGCACGTAGGCAGGGTTTTGCCGAAGCTGGGTAAATCTGTGTATTCTACTTTTTGTTTTTAATATTCTGCTATTATCTGTGCTGTTGTTATTCTGCTGTGATCAATGCTGAAATTATTTTATAAACTTCCGCAATAATTTTTATAATTGATAGTATCACCCTATTCACCCCCCTCTAGGGTGAAATCGATCCTACACAAAATCCAAATGCGAAGAGAAAATTCCTAAATGCAAGACTTATTTACAATGAGATGAATGCAAGTTCTTGAAAATATTTACAAATGGAGGATTTACTTTTAAATCAACAAAAATAAGTTAAATATAGGTTTTGGTCATTATCATGAAAATTTAAGTCATTTACTCATCAAAATTTCCAACAAAAATCCAGTCATCATAGCAAATAGACTATAGTTTAACTCGTTGTTTTGGTTGATACATAGTGTAATTATGAAATGGATTTTTAGTTGATTATCAAAGTTTTTCAAAGTGGTATTTTCATTCTTTTCAATAACAAATCAAATCAAACAAGTTAAAATAGTGCTTGGATTTCATTTGCTTAGTCTCTTTATTTTTTTTGAAAAGTTTTATTGATATTTACAATATTTACATATGCCTAACTCAGATAAACCAAGGCCAGATATATTACCCATGCACTGCCTTTCGGACAGATGTGAGGGGAATACAGAGCATGGCGAGTGAACACACAAGTGTGAACACTTATTGACTGTAGGCGTTATTAGTAAAATAATTTTTATGTACATACACCTAACATAAATAAATTGAGGCCAGATATACCGATCGTGCACTGCCTTTCGGGCTTATGTGAGAAGGGTACAGAGCATGGCGAGTGAACACACGAGTGTGAACACATGACTTTAGGTGTTTATTAAAAACAATACATATATACAAGAAACGATTTTTTGTATTTTTTTTCTTTTTGTATTTTTTTCAAATAGAGAGAGTTTTGCAAAATCATCTTAGCACCATTTAACTTAAAAGACAAAAAAATGTTACATCCTTTACTTTAAATAAACCACTTTTTAAAATAAAGATTTTCAATTAGGATATATTTCATAATTATCACATATGAACCTTCCTATATACTAGTCAAACTATCGTTATTTGTAATCAAACTTCATTTTTATTTTTGTTTAGACAAATAAATTTTTCAAAAATTTCAATATAAATAACCAAAACCATATATTTATCTTATACTGTTTCTTTCAAAAATAAATCAAAATGCTTAAAAAATTTGTTTGTTTTTTTTGAGATTATTTATTTTTAAAAAAAATTTGGAAAGAAAAACAAAAATAAATAAAACATGAAAAATCGAAAATGATGATGAGTCTACCCCCACACTTGATTTTGACTTTGTCCCCACAGTCAACCCAATTGGAAGGTGAAAAATAAAAATAAAAACACGACCTTTATTTAAGTGAAAATTAACGATATTTACATGAGATCAGAAAGTACATCGTCAAAAAGTAAATGAAACGGTCTTTCAAAGACATGGTTTAAGCTCGGAAAACCAAACCATAAAAGATTTCAAAGTTGAACGTTTATTTGGAAGAACGAATGTTGTTTTATTAAAAATCATACGAGTTGTTTTATTGTCGATGATTTTTAGCGTCGATAAAACAATTGGTTGAAGTTCAAGTTTAATTTCACCAAATTGAGATTCAAGCTCTTCATTGAAAACTTTTTTAAAATTATTGATTTTAAAATCAAAATGGTGATGTAACTCTTCCCAATCAAAATTTCAAAACTTGTTTTCAAAAAGTCCAAAGAAATCATGTTCGTTAAATTCATCTTCCTTTGTTGGATTATCAACAACTTCATTGCGTATCTCAAGTTGAAAATCCAAAGTTGTGGTATTTAAATTTTCAAAATCGAGAAAAGGAAGATCTAATTTTAAATTTGGTTCAACGCCCTCAAAAGAATTGAAATCCAACTCAATTATCCTATTTTCAACAACTTCATTAAGATTGTTATTTTCAATTTCAAAAGTTGTCATTTGAAAATCGTCGATTTGGGTAAAAGATGGATTATTGTTTGACTTGTCACACGTTGGAATTTGATTTTGTTTGTCACGTTGTTTCATATAAGTTTCAAACAACGAATCTGTGTGATCATTGTAAATTTCCTCCATTTGTTCAACAAAATCTAATTTATAGTTATTAACATGAGGATTTTTATTTTGAAATTGTTGAGAACAAAGATTTTCAATCGTGATATGGTTAAGGTTATTCCCATTGCCAAATTTGTTTGAAAAGTTGTTTCCATTTTCATTTTGAGTTTGAAATTCATTTTGGAGTTCGAAATTGAATTGGCATGGGTTATGAACGAAATCATTTCAATTTTGAATTGAATTCAAATTTTGAAATCCTTGACAGAGTTATTACACAAATATGAATTACACAAATCATTTATACTTTGATTTTGTTGTGTAGAGAATTCAAGTAAAGACGAAATGCTATTTTCAGGATTTGAGGGTTGCTCGTTATTGTTTTGAAAATTTTGTTGTTCAAAATTCGAATTATTTATACAATAGTTGTCGTTAAAATATCCATACGAATTTGGAGTGAAATTATATGGATTATATTGATTTTCACAACTATTGTAAAATTCACATAAGTGGGGAAACTCGGACATTTTCAAAATTTGTTTTTTATAAAGGAAAAATATTTACAAATAAAATTTATTTTTCAAGAAGGAAAATTGATTATTTTTTGTATTTTGGGTTTTCAAATTTTTTTTTGGATTTTTGTTTTTCTAATAATTATTTTTTTGAATTTTTGAAATTTCAAAGGAAAAGGATTTAAAAATTTCAAAGAAAAAAAAGGAATATTTGCAATTTTTTTAGTTTTGGATTCTGAATTTTTTTTTAAATATGCATTAACTAATGCAACTAAATGAATGAAAGGGTTTAATTACAAATAATTTATCCTAAATTAACCAAAAATTGTATAATCACACTCTGTCTTAAATCAACAAGATAGTTCTCAGCCAGGTAACAGACATGATTTATCGATGCACCACGAATCACTGTAACAATGCAGCCAAAGGTTTAAGTACCTTCAGAGGAACAACCACTATAATATTTGGGAATCACCATAATATTTATAAATGGTTATTACCCTGCCGTAGCATAGACACCAAGAAATTAAATTGTTCAAAGAAGACAATTTGTCAATATACAATTAAGTGTTAACGATTTCTAATCGTTATTATTTATCAAAATCTAGGATGAAATGCAAAGTAGAAATTAAACGTGTATTAACAATACTACTATGATTGGATTTTTTTTTTAAATATATGCAAGCAAACAATAATGCAAGGAAAATAAAAATAATGGATATAACAAGCAAGCATTTTTTTGGCAAGCAAGGCGAAGCAGTTATTTTTGGCAAGCGGCTCCTTCCTATATTCTTTGATAACCTGAAAATAAAAACGAGATATATATATATATATATATATACAATTTTTTTACATGATTATCAAAGAAGAAAATAAAACAAGTGAAAAACAAAACAAATGAACGTAAAACTAATGTAAACTAAACCAAGTGAAAATGAAACTAAAACAAGTGAAAACTAAAAGAAGAGAAAAAAGACAAATTGAAAAATAACACAAATTGAAACTTATTTTTTTCTTTTTCCTTTTTTTACTTAAAATAACTAAACAAAATAAAAGAACAAAATAAAAAATAAAATAAAAATGAAGATAAATTCACAACTTTCAACCCGGCCCACACAAAATCCTCAACCCAAACTCATATACAAACCCCTTACCCAAATTTACATCCAATTTCCACTTTCTCTATTGATCCCGACTTCAAAATCGAATTTTAAAAAGAACAAAAACAAAAGAAACTGTTCCTAAATTCCAGTTAAATTGTCAAAATCTTGTTCGCGTGTTTGAAGCTTGGGTTGGTCACGATCATTTCGTCGCTTCGAGATTGGGGATTTGCAATTCGATGTTGTGAGGCGGTAGTGATTAGGAGGACGTTTGTTGTCGTTCGAGGTCGATGAGGGCAATTTAGCTGCTTAGGTGGAGTCGTCGATTGCTAGTGGAGGAAGGGATGGCAGTAAGGTTAAAGCGTAGTAAGGTGTTGGGGTAGCTTGGTGAAAATGTGCAGTAAAGAATTGAAGAAGTTTTATGATATTGATGAATGGTGTTCAGTGGTGGAAGGTTGACAATGTCAGTGGGTAGTTGAGTGACAGTTGCACAAAGGTTGACTGGGTCTGCCGTTGATGGTATGTTTCAGACAGTGATGAATGACAGTGCAGTGTGAAGGTAGGAGACAGGGAAATGGTTAGCAGTTTATGATCAGTGAGGCACAGTTTATGATCGCCGAGGTAGGGAAATGGTCATGGGTTTTGGTGATTGACAGAAGTGAGTGTGGGTTAAAGTGAAGTTGCAGAGCAGCACTTTTGTTCGGAAGAAGTTGATGAATTGATGGCAAGCGGTGATGAATGAACTATGGGAAGTTGGTTTAGGATGACTGATATTATAAGCACAGCAGTGGTTATAGAATAGGGCAGAGGCAGTATATTGTGGAGGCAATTGTGGAATGTATGGAAAGGCTGAAATGCAAGTGTGGTGATGGTCGGTGCTGTTATCAAGTTGGAGGGTAGATGTTTATCGACAGTGGTCGGTAATGAAGTGAAGTTTGATGGATATGTATAGGTCTGTAGGAAGATTAGCAAGTGATAAGGCAAGGGTATGGATGATTTAAAGGTGCAGTTTTTATTTTATTTTCTTTTTTTTAAGGCAGAACTGTTGAAATTGAAGATGTTTGATGTGGTTTTTTGGTTGAGAGGAAGTTGTTGTGCATCAGGCAAGCAGAAGGTAAATGACGATTGATGAAGGCGAGTTATTGAGGAGTATTCGAGATGGTCAGGTAATGATGGCTTGAAATTGATGAAGTGGCTGTTGTTATGCTAGAAGTGATGTTGAAGCTATGTTGTTGATGAAAGCAACTGAAGTGGTTTATGGCAGTGGATGGGTAGCAGTTTGGATGTGGAAGGCGGATGGTCAAGGAAACTGCAGTTGCGATGTCGCGATGGTTATTTATGGAGATTCGCAAAGGAGCAGTACCCTGTAGTTCAGTAGAAGGTGGAGTTGTTGCACTGGAGAGTGGGGTTGTGATGTTGTAGTTAGATGTCTTTAGTGGCTGTAGTTGGTAATTGGTTTGTGCTTGTGGAGCTGAATGTTCTGGTTATTGAAATGTAATTTGTTTGAATATGATGATGGTAAGTAGGGATGATGGTTGGAGGGGACCGTTGGTTGAAAAACAATGATGGAGATGTTTTGTTGTGACAGTGAGGGGAAAATGTAGTGATGCACAGTAGTATGTGCAGTGGAGTTTTGTAGAGTGGTAGGAATTTTGTTGAGAAGTTGCTATGTAGAAGTGTATGGCATGGAAGTAAAGGCTTGAAGTGCACAGAGGAAGAAGTTTAAGTGCACAGAGGAAGAAATATAGAGGAATGTTGAGGAATAAGTTTAGAGGATGGTTTGACAGAGTTGTCTGATGTAATTTGAGGAATGCATTATAAAAAAAGATAAAAAGAAAAAAGAAAGCTGTAATAGAAAAAATGTAGATGCTAATGTAAATGCAAATGAATAAAAATTATTTATGAAATGAAATTCTGTTTTCTTCTCTTTTTTTTAAAATAAAAATGCAAACACACAAAACAACTAGAGACCACAACAAACACACAAAGAAGATTAAAAACAAAAATCATGCAAACACACAACAATTTTTTTTTAAAATGCAGACAAACGCACAAAAATCAAACAAAATAATTCAAAGAATAGAAAATTGAAATCAAAACAACTCCCCGGCAACAGCGCCAAAAACATTTTGATCGGTTAGTTTTCTATCGATTTAGAAAATTGTAGAAAAATTTCAAATTAAATTTAACCGCAAGCGCACGACGTACAATAGTTAGTACGTGGTGAGTACGGGTTGATCCGCAGGGAGTTGTTTAAAAACGTATTCAATCAAATTAGGCCAAATGGAAGATAAATTGTTAACTAGAAGCAAAATGAAGTTAAAACTAGAATTAAAAATGTGCTTTAAAAACTGTTAAACGAGAGAAAAATTTAGAGGCAAATCCACTCATAATTTTGTAAATCAACACACAAATAATTTATGATCTCTAACTTTGATGTTAAGTGAAATAATTGTTGTATTTATCATAAGTATGGTTTGTTTATGTTATTAATTAACATAACTCAAACCATCAAACTATAATACAACAAATAAACCACTTATCCATTCTCATGAAAATGAAGCCAAAGCAAAAGCTATTTTAAGTATGATCTATTTACTATTGTAACTAGTAATATAGATCATCGAATATCTTTTTTACTTTTATTTCAAAATCAAACATTAATTAGCAAATGTTGATTTAAATTGCCTTTATGTTGAATAAGAATAGATCATTTGTAGAAGCAATATAAGCTATAAAATCCACTTGTATAAACTTACATCAAAATTCACTTTCATTAAGCACAAGCTAAAGAGATAATAAATAATAAAAATATTGAAATTACATAATATTTGAGAGCTTCATTATCCCTAAATTGAAGGGGTTTAGCTACTCATTTGTTTTATCAAATCAATACATGTAAGTTTCAACATTGTAAATGAAAGAAAGTAGAGAATAAACAAAGAAAAAGAAGATTAACTACTAGAGGGAAATTAACTAGACTAGTGTATAAATGTAAATCTAAGCTATGAACATAAGAAGAAAGAGAGCGTAGAAATAAGCATTAACAATAAAACGAAGAAAAGCATGTAGAAAAGAGAGGAGAAAGAGGCTTGGAAGCCATTTTTATTTCACTTTGATTTTTGTTTACAACTTGCTAATTTCCTAAGCAAATATATGAGAGAGTAGAAGATATGTTCGTGTACATAAGAGGGTTATTTATACATGCATAAAAACCTAATTCCATTTTTAGGGAGCTTCCCAAAATACCCTTTGGGAAGTGTGGCCACCAAGTAACCATTAGCCACTAATTAAGCTATCATTTGATGCGCATGAAGCTTTAAATTCTATTAGCATGTGCATTAGCCTCTAATATGTACATGAATATATGTGGGTAGGTGGGGTTCTCCATTATCATAACTTTGAATTATTTCCATCTTCATTTCTTTATCCCCACTCTTGTGCATGCCTACATCTTCATGAAACCACTTGTAATTGAGTTTAAATTCCTACAAAATAATATATAAATTTTCAATTAAATTTTCTCAACTTAATTTATGCACAAAAATGACCATTTTGCCCTTATATGAAGATGAATATGTGACAATTTGAAAATAATTTGAATTTTGGTTTAAACAAGTTAAAATACCCAATATGATCATTTATTTAATTTAAATAGAATAAATATAGTGGTAAAAATATGCACATTTACGTGAACATCATTTGCATGTAGAGTGTAGCTTGTTCCACGGCTTCATTGAGTTCATGCCTCTGACTGGTCTGGTACCATTGTTGTGTTCATCATGTTCCACATTTTCATGTTGTATTCATCACTGTCTCCTTTGAAAACGATTCGTGTGGTATGAAGCTTTATTCTTATATAAATGCATTTGCAGTCTGGTTATCCACATGTGTAATCTAGTCTCTTTGCTTTTGAGTTGAACTTCAGTTTGTCTACATTGCTGTCATGTGATCTGGTGCCTTGTTCCATTTGGTGGTATAACTTGTTATCAAGTGCTTGTTGCATTTTGAGTATGGTCTGAAGCTTTTTGTATATGCACTTGTTACCGATTTCATTTTGACGCAGCGGATTATACAAAAACAAAGTCGATCGATGAGAGTAGCAATCGATGGATTGGAAGATACTGAAATGCCCAAATTCGTTGATCCGAAGATGCCGAATTCTAGTTATCCCGAACTCGTTGATCGCGCACGATACCGGGTTCAAAGATCTTCAATTCTTCGAGCGTTGATCAAGCGCACTTGATTCCGCGAATCGGCTTCTACAATCGTTGAATCGAGCGCACTCGATTATCCGAAAGAGGAGATAGGAGATTACACTCAACTACCAATTTATGAAAGCACAAAGCAATCAAACAAGAATTTTATTCAAAAATCAACAACCCTTTACAAATGACCCACTTGCCTATTTATAGGCTACAACTCACGCAGTACAAAATATTCACAACTCCTAGGTCGGTTCCGACTTATAACCAACGACTCAAAACAGCCGACCTACCATAAGTCGCTTACGACTTAACAGTTTACAACACAACCCGCCTCAACCGACTTAACAAGTCACGACCTAAAACAGAAAAATACAAACATACGACTTAAAACAGTGCGATCTACGACTTAACAACCTGAAAATACTAACAGATTACATTACTTAGGTCGTTGCCGACTTAACAACTCCACACGACCCAACTTAGGTCGTACGTGACCTAAAACAAACGTCCTACGACTTATACTCTTCATCCATCAGCGGTTTAGGAAATCTACGGCTCTGATTAAAGCGGCTTTGGAATCCACGGCTCCAGTCTTCAGCGACTTAACTCTTGACTCGTTAGGTCGTAACCCGCTTTTACCTCCTAGGTCGTAACTCGGTAGCGACCTATCTCTTGAACGACCCAAAGGAAATGGCTTGTATACGTTAGGTCGTTCACGACTTATAGTAGCATACGAGTTAAGTCGTTCACGACTTAAGCTTTCTTCACGTTGCCCTGCATCTTTAGGTCCATAGTCCTTAGGTCGTCTCCGACTCAACATTTCCACCCGACTTAAAATTCCGTTAGGTCGTAGACGACTTATAACTTCCTCCTTAGGTCGCAAACTCGAGATAACTTCTTCCCCTAATTTCCAGTTAAGTCGTAGCTCCCCCTCACGTGACTCCTTAGGTCGTAGACGACCTATAACTTCTTCGTTAGGTCGCAAAGCTGCTTCCTTAAGTCGTGGGCGACTTAAGCTATGTCGTGGGCGACCTAAGTCTTGTAACTTTGTAGCTCGGCCTGCATCATCCTCCCCAGGTTGAGAAAAATTCGTCCTCGAATTTGCACCCTCATCTTCCACAACAAGCTCATCCCCATGATATGGTACGAGATGCTTAACATTGAATACGTCAAACGTATACACATCATCTGGCAGCTTCAATTTATAAGCATTTTCATTAATTCGTTTCACGACTTCCATCGGACCAATTTTCCTGGCTTTCAATTTGTTATAAGCACCCACTGGAAAACGATCTTTTGTCAACACAGCATATACCATATCTCCTTCATTAAACTCAACATTCCTTCGTTTCAAGTCTGCAGATCGTTTATACTTCTCATTTGCTTTCTCCAATCGTTCCTGAACGATTTTATGACATTCCGCCAATCCATCAACAAAATCAGCAGCTTTCTTAACTGTCTTCTTTGATTGTGGTACCACCGTTAAATCCAACGGTCCCTTTGGTAAGCTTGAATATACTATCTGAAATGGACTGAACCCCGTACTACGATTTACCGCATGATTATGAGCAAACTCTGCCTGGCATAACTTCACGTCCCAACTTTTCAGATTATCTTTCACAAGGCACCTCAACAGGTTTCCCAACGATCTGTTCACCACCTCTGTCTGTCCATCCGTTTGTGGATGATAAGCACTGCTAAAATTCAACTTCGTTCCCACCATCTTCCACAAACTTGGCCAAAAATGACTCAGAAAACGAGTATCCCTATTCGACACAATAGATTCTGGCAATCCATGAAGTCGATATATCTCTTTGAAAAACAACTGAGCAACATGAACAGCATCCGCCGTCTTCTTACAAGCAATAAAATGTGCCATTTTTGAAAATCGGTCCACCACCACATAAATGGAATCATTACCACGCTGCGTTTTCGGCAACCCCAACACAAAGTCCATACTCACATCAACCCATGGCTTAGTTGGTACAGGTAACGGCATATATAAACTAGCATTAGTCACAGTTCCTTTCGAAACCTGACATATATGACATCGCTCCACGAATCTCTCCACCTCTTTCCTCATCGATAGCCAAAAGTAAGATTGTGAAATCAACTGTAATGTACGGTCTCTCCCAACATGCCCTTCTTCATGTAGCTCCTTTACAATCTTCATTCTCAAACTACAATCAGGTATGCACAATCGATTTCCCTTGAACAGAAAACCATCTACCATCACGAACTCATTCGTCTCTCCATTCTTGACTTTATCAATAAACTTCATAAAGTAAGGATCTTCAACAAATAATTCCAGCAACATGTCAAACCCCGTCCCTTCAACCTTCATTGTTGTCAACAAATGATTCCTCCTACTCAAAGCATCAGCCACTCGATTCGTCACTCCTGACTTGTGTTTTACAACAAAAGTAAATTGTTGCAGATATGCAATCCACGATGCATGTCTTGCTGAAATCTTATCTTGCCCTTGTAAATGCTTCAATGCTTCATGATCAGTGTAAAGAACAAACTCCTTCTGAAATAGATAATGTCTCCAGTGTTTAATAGCTTGCACAACAGCATAGAATTCCACATCATATGTCCTATATCTCATCTTTGCTCCTGACAACTTTTCACTAAAATATTCAATCGGACGTCCCCTTTGACTCAACACCCCTCCAATTCCAACCTTCGACGCATCAGTATGTAATACAAACAACAACTGAAAATCAGGTAATGCTAGAATTGGTGCTGTCGTCAACAACTCCTTGATTCGTTCAAAAGCAACTCCTGCTTCCTCCGTCCATGAAAACTATTTACCTTTCATACAATCAGTCATAGGCGCCATCACACTACTAAAGTGTGGAATGAACCTTCGATAGAATGAAGCCAACCCGTGAAAACTACGAACTTCCATTATCGTCTTGGGCTGCGGCCAATCTCTGATAGCTTCGACTTTACTTTGGTCAACCTATATTCCTTCTTCCGACACAACATATCCCAGAAATAAAACACTATGCGTCATGAACACGCATTTCTTCGTTGCAGCATAAAATTGTTCTTGTCGTAGTACCATCAGCACTTCTCTCAGATGATTCAAATGTTCCTCTGGACTCCCACTATAAATCAGAATATCATCGAAATACACCACCACAAACTTCCCAATGAATGGTCTAAAAATCTGATTCATCACCCTCATGAAAGTACTCGGTGCATTTGATAAGCCAAATGGCATAACCAACCATTCGTATAGACCCTCCCTGGTTTTAAAAGCAGTCTTCCACTCATCACCTGGCCTGATACGAATTTGATGATATCCGCTCTTCAAATCAATCTTCGAAAAGATAGTAGCTCCGCTTATTTGATCTAGCAAGTCATCCAACCTCGGCAATGGAAATCTATATCTCACAGTAATCTTATTCAATGCTCGACTGTCAGTGCACATTCTCCACGTTCCATCCTTTTTGGGTACCAATAAAGCTGGTACAGTACAAGGACTTAAACTCTCCTACACACGCCCCTGTTCAAGCAATTCTTCCACTTGCCTCCGCAACTCTTCATGTTCCTTCGGACTCATTCGATAATGTGGTCTGTGTGGTAACACAGCACCTGGAACAAGATCTATCTGGTGTTGAATATCCCTCAACGGTGGTAACTCCGTTGGTAACTCCTCTGGAAATACATCGTCAAATTCTTCCAGTACTGGTTTTACTTCTTCTGGTATTTCAACTGCTTCCTGACTCTCCCGTCCGATCAATAAAAATACTTCAGGCTCCTCCTCTACTTCCTTCACAAACTCCTTCAAAGATAACAAAGTTTTGAGCTCTTCAATCTCCTCCAACTTATTTTCCTCCTGTTGTCGCTTCTTTGGAACTAGAGTAATCTTTGTGCCTTCAAACATGAAACTGTAACTGTTGGTACGCCCATCATGTTGCACCGCCCTATCATACTGCCACGGTCTCCCCAGTAACAAATGACAGACATCCATATCTACCACATCGCACCAGATTTCGTCTTTATATTTCTTCCCAATTGAAAACTTCACACGAGCCCTTCGTCCAACCTTCACCTCCCCGCCTTTCCTCAACCAAGCTAGCTTGTATGGTTTCGGATGTTTCTCAGTCTTCAATGCCAACTTCCTCACAGCTTCTGAAGAAATTATATTATCACAGCTTCCAGCATCAATAACAAATTTGCAAACTTTCCCCAGAATAGTACAGGTCGACTGAAAAATATTGCTCCTCAACCAACTACAATCCTCCTCTTGCTTTGGTGTTAAACAGGACCTCTTCATCATGAGATTATAACCTTCGTCTCCCGACACTTCTTCTTCCTCCTCATCAGGTGGTGAATTTGAACACTCAGCTTCTTCATCCTCATCCTCAGCCTCCGCTATCATAGCTCTCTTCTTCGGCTTTGGACATTCATTACTCTTGTGGCCCATTTCTTGGCAATTATAACACTTGAAACCATTATTGACTTTCGTCTTCACAACCTCATTCACAACTGGTTTTGCAACAACTTTTGAAACATTAGAACTTCCACTAACACCCTTCAGTGGATTGTTGGAATTTGTAAACATACCTCCTCCTCGTCTTCCCTGTTTCTCCCAAGCCAACGCTTTCTGGTGTGCTTCCGCTACAGATCTGGGATCAAACATGTTAACCATATCCTGAATCTGCATTCGTAACCCTCCAACAAATCTAGCTGTTAACTGTTCTTCTGTCTCCATAATATCGTTCCTTGCAATCAGTTGATAAAATTCGTCAGCATAGTCATTCACAGATTTAGTTCCTTGCCTCAAGTTTTGTAACCTCTGATACATAAGCGATTGATAATTATAAGGTAAGAATGTTGCTTTCATCAATTTCTTCATCTTTTCCCATGATTCAACCTTTGACTTTCCCATCCGTTCACGTGTAAGTTTGGTTTGCTGCCACCATGCCAAAGCTCTACCCCTCAACCTTGTAGCAACCAACTTCACTCTACGATGTCCTGGGACTTCTTTGAAATCAAAAATTTCTTCAACATTAGACATCCAATCCAAAAACTCTTCAGCTTGCATTCCACCTTTGAATTCAGGAATTTCAGTCCATCCCCGACTCCCACTTGTGATCATACTCAGAGTGATTTCTTCCTTGCCCTCGTCCTTGTCCTCGAACACTTCCACCATCATACTCCTTTTCAAAATCAGATGTATATCGATGTCGATCCTGACCACCAACATCTCTACTCCCTTCGCGTCTACCACCATCATCCCTTCTATCTACATTCCTCCGTTCACGATCATTCACGTTCCTCCCACGCCTTTGAACATCATCAACACTCCTTTCTCGATTGGATTGTGGTGAGACTCTACTTCCTCCATGGTTAGATTCAGGTGATACCCTTCTCTGATTTTGATTCATCTCTAACATCATCTTCTCTAACCGTCCAATTCCTTCGTTAAGCTTTTCACTAAAATTCTCATTGATTCTTTGCTCCATATCATCAGCTTCTTCTCTTCGATACAAAGCTTCTACGTTTTGGTGACGATTAGCTCTCCTCGGCGGCATACTTGAAAAATTCACAAACTCTTCACAATCAAAATTCAAACACAATTCGAACTTTGATCCAAAATGAAATGGATCGGAAACTCCCACTTTGTTGCAACTTCGCGATGAACACGATGAACACAACTTCTCCAAATGATAAGATCCGATCTCCAACTTCAATACAAAGTCGAACACTTCAACTTGATCACGGCTCAACACTTCAACTTCAAATTCTTCAAAAGAATTGGCTCCAAGGACTCGATTTAGCTATGATTGGCTAAAACAAGCTCTGATACCAAACTGACGCAGCAGATTATACAAAACAAAGTCGATCGATGAGAGTAGCAATCGATGGATTGGAAGATACTGAAATGCCTAAATTCGTTGATCCGAAGATGCCGAATTCTAGCTATCCCGAACTCGTTGATCGCGCACGATACCGGGTTCAAAGATCTTCAATTCTTCGAGCGTTGATCAAGCGCACTTGATTTTGCGAATCGGCTTCTACAATCGTTGAATCGAGCACACTCGATTATCCGAAAGAGGAGATAGGAGATTACACTCAACTACCAATTTAAATGAAAGCACAAAGCAATCAAACAAGAATTTTATTCAAAAATCAACAACCCTTTACAAATGACCCCACTTGCCTATTTATAGGCTACAACTCACGCAGTACAAAATATTCCCAACTCCTAGGTCGGTTCCGACTTATAACAAACAACTCAAAACAGCCGACCTACCATAAGTCGCTTACGACTTAACAGTTTACAACACAACCCGCCTCAGCCGACTTAACAAGTCACGACCTAAAACAGAAAAATACAAACATACGACTTAAAACAGTGCGATCTTCGACTTAACAACCTGAAAATACAAACAGATTACATTACTTAGGTCGTTGCCGACTTAACAACTCCACGCGACCCAACTTAGGTCGTACGCGACCTAAAACAAACATCCTACGACTTATACTCTTCATCCATCAACGGTTTAAGAAATCTACGGCTCTGATTAAAGCGGCTTTGGAATCCACGGCTCCAGTCTTCAGCGACTTAACTCTTGACTCGTTAGGTCGTAACCCGCTTTTACCTCCTAGGTCGTAACTCGGCAGCGACCTATCTCTTAAACGACCCAAAGGAAATGGCTTGTATACGTTAGGTCGTTCACGACTTATAGTAGCATACGAGTTAAGTCGTTCACGACTTAAGCTTTCTTCACGTTGCCCTGCATCTTTAGGTCCATAGTCCTTAGGTCGTCTCCGACTCAACATTTCCACCCGACTTAAAATTTCGTTAGGTCGTAGACGACTTATAACTTCCTCCTTAGGTCGCAAACTCGAGATAACTTCTTCCCCTAATTTCCAGTTAAGTCGTAGCTCCCCCTCACGTGACTCCTTAGGTCGTAGACGACCTATAACTTCTTCGTTAGGTCGCAAAGCTGCTTCCTTAAGTCGTGGGTGACATAAGCTAAGTCGTGGGCGACCTAAGTCTTGTAACTTTGTAGCTCAGCCAGCATCACATTTTGATGCAGCTCAGGATAAAGGTCTAAGTCGTTCACGACTTAAGGGGCTAAGTCGCACACGACTTAAAGAAGTAACTATAGATCGTCTTCGACCTAAGGAAGCATGCGAGGCATGTGAGCAGGAGTTACGACTTAACTGGAAACCAGGGGAAGGAGCTAACTCAAGTTTACGACCTAAGGAGGAGATTCTGGGTCGTCTATGACCTAACGAGATACTGGAGCGACCTAACTTGTTTTTAGGTCGCATACGACCTAACAAGCTAAGGCATAGGTCGTGGGAATGACCTATCATGACACTAGGGAAAGAGCTACGACCTAACGGGTTTGAGGAGGGCGAGCTAAAACAAGGAGATAGGTCGCTGGAACGACCTAACATGCTTTTAGGTCGCGTACGACCTAGCGAGATAGGAAAGAGGGGACTGGAACGAGCTAATGGGGTGCTCCGACCTAACAAATCACGACTTATGTTAGGTTGCATGAAAAGGTCTCAACCTATAATGGGTCGCGGAGTAATCTGGGGAGATAAGTCGCAAAGTCCTTAAGTCGCTACATGTTTTAGGTCGTTACCGACCTAAAGCTTAGGTCGCGAAGTTTCTAATGCGCTAATGTTTTAAGTCGCTGAAGCATTGGATGCCGTAGAATCTCATGCCGAGTTAATCTACACCGTTGACTCTTTAAAGTGTGAAGAAGCTGCTGTTAAGTCGCTACCGTCTTATACTAAGTCGTAGGTCGCAACTGTTATAGGTTAAGTCGTCTGTTTTTCATATGTTCTGTTGTAAGTCGTGTACGACTTATGTTGAGTCGGAAACTTTGATAGGTCGCGTCTGTTCTAGGTCGTAGGTCGTTTTCGACCTAAGTACTTGTAATATTTTGAAGTTTTCTGTTGTGTTGAGTTGTAGCCTATAAATAGGCGTGTATGGTCATTTTGTAAAGGTTGTTCATTTTTAAATAAAATTCTCTTTGTTTGCTTTGTGCTTTCATTCCAAATTGGTAGTTGAGTGTAATCTCCTATCTCCTCTTTCGGATAATCGAGTGCGCTCGATTCAACGATTGTAGAAGCCGATTCGTGGAATCAAGTGCGCTAGATCAACGCTCGAAGAATTGAAGATCTTTGAACCCGGTATCGTGCGCGATCAACGAGTTCGGGATAGCTAGAATTCGGTATCTTCAGATCAACGAATTTGGGCATTTCAGTATCTTCCAATCCACCGATCACTACATTCATAGATCTACATTGTTTTGTAATATCCGCTGCGTCATTTGGTATCAGAGCTTGTTCTAGCCAATCATAGCTAGATCGAGACTTGGAGCCTAATCATTTTGAAGTGTTCGACTTGCATTGAAGTTGTTTGATCGAATTTGAATTGGAGGACGAAACTTTGTCCATCGTGTCATCGCGATTTGCTACAAAGTGGAAGTTTTCGATCCGTTTCATTTTGGATCAAAGTCCGAATTGTGTTTGAAATTTGAAGTGTTAAAGAGTTGTGAAATTTTCAAGTATGCCGCCAAGGAGAGCTAATCGTCACCAAAACGTAGAAGCTTTGTATCGAAGAGAAGAGGCTGATGAGATGGAGCAAAGAATCAATGAAAACTTTAGTGAGAAGCTTAACGAAGGAATTGGCCGGTTAGAGAAGCTTATGACGGAGATGAATCAAAATCGGAGAAGGGTTTCACCAGAATCTAACCATGGGGGAAGTAGAGTCTCGCCACATTCCAATCGAGACCGAAGTGTTGAAAATGATCAAAGGCGTGGGAGGAACGTGAATGATCGTGAACGAAGGAATGTAGATAGAAGGGATGATGGTGGTAGACGTAATGGTAGTAGAGATGTGGGTGGACGAGATAGACAACGATATACATCTGATTTTGAAGAGGAGTATGATGGTGGTAGTGTTCAAGGACAAGGACGAGGACAAGGAAGAAATTACTCTGAGTATGATCACAAGTGGGAGTCGGGAATGAAGACTGAAATTCCTGAATTCAAAGGTGGTATGCAAGCGGAGGAGTTTCTAGATTGGGTAGCTAATGTTGAAGAGATTTTTGACTTCAAAGAAGTTCCAGAACAGCGTAGGGTGAAGTTGGTTGCTACGAGGTTAAGGGGTAGAGCTTTAGCATGGTGGCAACAAACCAAGCTTACACGTGATCGGATGGGAAAGTCAAAAGTTGAATCTTGGGAAAAGATGAAGAAAATGATGAAAGCAACGTTCTTACCATACAATTATCAATCTTTGATGTATCAACGTTTGCAGAACTTGAGGCAGGGCACGAAGACAGTTAATGACTATGCTGATGAATTTTACCAACTGATTGCTCGAAATGATATTATGGAGAAGGAAGAACAGTTAACAGCCAGATTTGTTGGAGGATTGCGAATGCAGATTCAGGATATGGTTAATATGTTCGATCCAAGATCTGTGGTAGAGGCACATCAAAAAGCGTTGGCTTGGGAGAAACAGGGACGACGGGGAAGTGGTGTGTTTACTAATTCTAACAATCAAGTGAAGGGTGTTGGTGGAAGTTCAAATGTTTCTAAACCTATCAGTAGACCAGTGGTGAAGGAGGCTGAGAAGACAAGGGTTAACAATGGTTTCAAATGTTACAACTATCAGGAATTGGGTCATAAAAGCAGTGAGTGTCCAAAGCCAAAGAAGAGAACCATGATTGCAGAAGTTGAGGATGAGGATGAAGAAGCTGAATGCTCTAATTCTTTACCAGTTGAGGAGGAAGACTTACTGTCAGGAGATGATGGGTATGCATTGATGATGAGGAGAAGTTGTTTAACACCGAAGCAAGAGGAGGAAAGTAGTTGGTTGAGGAACAATATCTTTCAATCTACATGCACTATTCTGGGAAGAGTTTGTAAATTTGTTATTGATGCTGGGAGTTGTGATAATATTATCTCTACAGAAGCGGTGAAGAAGTTGGAGTTGAAAACCGAGAAACATCCTAAACCGTACAAGTTAGCTTGGTTGAGAAAGGGTGGTGAAGTGAAAGTTGGGCGTAGAGCTTGTGTGAAGTTTTCAATTGGGAAGAAATACAGAGATGAAATCTGGTGTGATGTCGTAGATATGGACGTTTGTCATTTGTTGCTGGGGAGACCGTGGCAGTATGATCGAGCTGTGCAGCATGACGGACGAACCAACAGTTACAGTTTCATGTTCGAAGGCACAAAGATTACTCTAGTTCCAAAGAAGCGACAACAGGAGGAAAACAAGCTGGAGGAGATTGAAGAGCTCAAAACTTTGTTATCTTTGAAGGAGTTTGTGAAGGAAGTAGAGGAGGAACCTGAAGTGTTTTTGTTGATTGGACGGGAGAGTCAGGAAGTGGTTGAAATCCCAGAAGAAGTAAAACCAGTACTGAAAGAATTTGACGATGTATTTCCAGAGGAGTTACCAACGGAGTTACCACCGTTGAGAGATATCCAACATCAGATAGATCTTGTTCCAGGTGCTGTGTTGCCACACAGACCACATTATCGAATGAGTCCGAAGGAACATGAAGAGTTGCGGAGGCAGGTAGAGGAATTGCTTGAGCAGGGGCGTGTGCAGGAGAGTTTAAGTCCTTGTGCTGTACCAGCTTTATTGGTACCCAAAAAGGATGGAACGTGGAGGATGTGCACTGACAGTCGAGCATTGAATAAGATTACTGTGAGATATAGATTTCCAATGCCGAGGTTGGATGACTTGTTAGATCAAATAAGCGGAGCTACTATATTTTCGAAGATTGATTTGAAGAGCGGTTATCATCAAATTCGTATCAGACCAGGAGATGAGTGGAAGACTGCTTTTAAAACCAGGGAGGGTCTATACGAATGGTTGGTCATGCCATTTGGTTTATCCAATGCGCCGAGTACTTTCATGAGGGTAATGAATCAAATTTTTAGACCATTCATTGGGAAGTTTGTGGTGGTGTATTTCGATGATATTCTGATTTACAGTGGGAGTCCAGAGGAACATTTGAATCATTTGAGGGAAGTCCTGATGGTATTGCGACTAGAACAATTCTATGCTGCAACAAAGAAATGCGTGTTCATGACGCATAGTGTTTTATTTCTAGGGTATGTTGTCTCGAAGGAAGGTATACAGGTGGACCAGAGTAAAGTTGAGGTGATCAGAGATTGGCCGCAGCCCAAGACGATAACGGAAGTTCGTTGTTTTCATGGGTTGGCTTCATTTTATCGAAGGTTTATTCCACACTTTAGTAGTGTGATGGAGCCTGTTACAGATTGCATGAAAGGTAAACAGTTTGCATGGACAGAGGAAGCAGGGAGTGCTTTTGGGAAGATCAAGGAGTTGCTGACATCTGCACCAATTCTTGTATTACCTGATTTTCAGTTGTTGTTTGAGCTACACACTGATGCGTCGAAGGTTGGGATTGGAGGAGTGTTAAGTCAAAGGGGTCGTCCAATTGCATATTTCAGTGAGAAGTTGTCAGGAGCGAAGATGCGATACAGTACATATGATGTGGAGTTCTATGCTGTTGTACAATCTATTAAACACTGGAGACATTATCTATTTCAGAAAGAGTTTGTTCTGTATACTGATCATGAAGCATTGAAGCATTTACAAGGGCAAGATAAGATTTCAGCAAGACATGCATCGTGGATTGCATATCTACAACAGTTTACTTTTGTTGTGAAACATAAATCAAGAGTGACGAATCGAGTGGCTGATGCTTTAAGTAGAAGGAGTCATTTGTTGACAACGATGAAAGTTGAGGTGACTGGTTTTGAATTATTGCCGGAACAGATTGCAGAAGACTCTTATTTTAAGAAATTTGTTGAAGGGAACAATGAAAGGAAGACTGATGAGTTTATGTTGGTTGACGGTTTTCTTTTTAAAGCAAGTCGATTGTGCATACCGGAGGGTAGTCTGAGAATGAAGATTATCAAGGAGTTACACGAAGAGGGACATGTTGGGAGAGACCGAACTTTACAGTTAATTTCACAGTCCTACTTTTGGCCATCGATGAGGAAAGAAGTAGAGAGGTTTCTGGAGCGTTGTCATATTTGTCAGGTTTCGAAAGGAACTGCGACTAATGCTGGTTTATATATGCCGTTACCCGTGCCTATAAAACCATGGGTGGATATCAGTATGGACTTTGTGTTGGGGTTGCCAAGAACGCAGCGTGGTAATGATTCCATTTATGTGGTGGTTGACAGATTTTCGAAAATGGCACATTTTATTGCTTGTAAGAAGACGGCAGATGCTGTTCATGTTGCTAAGTTGTTTTTCAAGGAGATCTATCAACTTCATGGATTGCCAGAATCTATTGTGTCGGATAGAGATACTCGATTTCTGAGTCATTTTTGGTTGAGTTTGTGGAAAATGGTGGGAACGAAGCTGAAATTTAGTAGTGCTTATCATCCACAAACTGATGGAAAGACTGAGGTGGTAAACAGATCATTGGGAAACTTGCTGAGGTGTCTTGTACAAGATAATCTGAAGAGTTGGGATGTGAAGTTATGCCAGGCAGAATTTGCTCATAATCATGCTGTGAATCGAAGTACTGGGTTCAGTCCATTCCAGATTGTTTATTCGAGCTTATCGAAAGGACCGTTGGATCTAACTGTAGTGCCACAATCAAAGAAGACAGTTAAGAAAGCTGCTGATTTTGTTGAGGGGCTGATGGAATGTCATAAAATCGTTCAATAACGATTGGAGAAAGCAAATGAAAAGTATAAACAATCTGCAGATTTGAAACGAAGGAGTGTTGAATTTCAAGAAGGTGATTTGGTTTATGCAGTTTTAACGAAAGATCGTTTTCCAGTGGGTGCTTACAACAAGTTGAAAGCCAGGAAAATTGGTCCGGTGGAAATCATGAAAAATATTAATGAAAATGCTTATAAATTGAAGCTGCCAGATGATGTGTACACGTCGGGCGTATTCAATGTTAAGCATATCATTCCATATCATGGAGAAGAGTTTGTTGTGGATGCAGAAAGTGCAAATTCGAGGTCGAATTTTTCTCAACCTGGGAAGGATGATGCAGCTCAGGATAAAGGTCTAAGTCGTTCACGACTTAAGGGGCTAAGTCGCACACGACTTAAAGAAGTAACTATAGATCGTCTTCGACCTAAGGAAGCATGCGAGGCATCTGAGCAGGAGTTACGACTTAACTGGAAACCAGGGGAAGGAGCTAACTCAAGTTTACGACCTAAGTAGGAGATTCTGGGTCGTCTACAACCTAACGAGATACTGGAGCGACCTAACTTGTTTTTAGGTCGCATACCACCTAACAAGCTAAGGCATAGGTCATGGGAATGACCTATCATGACACTAGGGAAAGAGCTACGACCTAACGGGTTTGAGGAGGGCGAGCTAAAACAAGGAGATAGGTCGCTGGAACGACCTAACATGCTTTTAGGTCGCATACGACCTAGCGAGATAGGAAAGAGGGGTCTGGAACGAGCTAGTGGGGTGCTCCGACCTAACAAATCACGACTTATGTTAGGTCGCATGAAAAGGTCTCAACCTATGATGGGTCGCGGAGTAATCTGGGGAGATAAGTCGCAAAGTCCTTAAGTCGCTACATGTTTTAGGTCGTTACCGACCTAAAGCTTAGGTCGCGAAGTTTCTAATGCGCTAATGTTTTAAGTCGCTGAAGCATTGGATGCCGTAGAATCTCATGCCGAGTTAATCTACACCGTTGACTCTTTAAAGTGTGAAGAAGCTGCTGTTAAGTCGCTACCGTCTTATACTAAGTCGTAGGTTGCAACTGTTATTGGTTAAGTCGTCTGTTTTTCATATGTTTTGTTGTAAGTCGTGTACGACTTATGTTGAGTCGGAAAGTTTGATAGGTCGCGTCTGTTCTAGGTCGTAGGTCGTTTTCGACCTAAGTACTTGTAATATTTTGAAGTTTTCTGTTGTGTTGAGTTGTAGCCTATAAATAGGCGTGTATGGTCATTTTGTAAAGGTTGTTGATTTTTGAATAAAATTCTCTTTGATTGCTTTGTGCTTTCATTCCAAATTGGTAGTTGAGTGTAATCTCCTATCTCCTCTTTCGGATAATCGAGTGCGCTCGATTCAACGATTGTAGAAGCCGATTCGCGGAATCTAGTGCGCTAGATCAACGCTCGAAGAATTGAAGATCTTTGAACCCGGTATCGTGCGTGATCAACGAGTTCGGGATAGCTAGAATTCGGTATCTTCGGATCAACGAATTTGGGCATTTCAGTATCTTCCAATCCACCGATCACTACATTCATAGATCTACATTGTTTTGTAATATCCGCCGCGTCACATTTGAACACACTTGCTTGGCTTATCTTGTACATTGTGGTCTTTCCACCTCTGGTTCATTTTGTTCTGTTGCTCTTGCCTTGAGTTTGAATGGTTGAGGCTTGAACTGTATGTATGTTGAATGCATATGTACTAGCTGCCACATGTATGCATTCATGTGTATAGTCATTGTAGTCTGGTTTATTTTGTGTACATGTGTGGGTTGTTGCAGCCACTTGAGTCTGGTTTCATTGGAGATCATTTTTGTCGAACCATTGAACTTGAGTATGGTTTTGTTGATTTGGTCAAGACTCATATGAACTTGAGTTGAATCCAGCTTTTGGCTCGGGTTTGACCTTGTGCCCACCCGTCCCAGCAATTTTATCAAGTGTATATCGTTATAAATGGCCTTGTGTCATGTATAGTGATACACTGTGCATGTCACAAGTTGTTTGTGTAAGATGAATTCAAAATAAATTATGACGAACAACCCAAATAATTGAGGCAAATGATATTTTCAAAGACACACTTTTATTGTGCACTGTAAAATATTTCTTTTTCAATTTTACTACGTCACTGTTTATTTTGCAGATAATTCAGATGCTGGATACAAACTGGAATAGAGTTTAAGAACAAATACGAGTGAATGAGTGATATGTAGTGAGATGATAAATTGTAAATCGATATTTATGATGTAATCGAAATTGTATTGTAAAATGACAATGTGTAAATGTATAGTGAGAGCTTAAATTTGTACTATTCGAATTTGAAATAAAATATTTGTTTGAATAAAATATTTGTTTGAATAAGAATTCTTTATTATTTATTTTATTCATCAAATATTTATTTATTTATGTGAAAAATAAAATAGTACAATAACCAATACATTTAAATGAATAAAATTATGTTTATTATCATCAAACAAAAATCATGTACTAGCATATTCAACAATCTCCCCCTTTTGATGATAACAAATATATATTAAGATTTTGAATTTATTAAATGTATTTGGTCATTGATGAAATCTATTTGCTCCCCATACATGAATGCTCCCTCTCTACAACAAAGCTCCCCCTTTACATATGCATGGAAATAAATAAAAATATGCAAATGAAAAATAAAATATTTAAAATTTAGTTGCCAAAATCTTAATTTTTCTCTCCCTCTTTTGTTATCTGCAAAAGAGTAATTGCGTTAAAAAATAGAGATAAAGTGATAGATATTAATACAAAATTAATACCCAATCGAGTATAAATATTAAGTTTCAATAAGAAATCAAACAAAAATCATAAATACTTTGTTATGTGCATATTCCACTTTAGAGTGATAGGGGTGATGTCGGCATATAAAACTATATAGTCGTGTCTATTTGTGGTATATTTATATCAGGAATTTGAATACCTACCAACCATGTATAACCGTTAGGACTTTTACATGAGATTAGTAGTATTCTATAAATTTGAAAAAAAATGAATTTCATGTATCTTCAAACCACGCATAACCGTGAGGACTTTTAAATGGGATTAGAATCAACTTGCCTATTTAATAATCAATTTTGATATGTGTTCCATACATGCATAACTGTGAGGACTTTTAAATGAGCATGAATGCACATAATCATCTATTCCAAGTAATTCACCCATGCATAACCGTGAGGTCTTTTAAATGAGAGTGGATACTTCGGATATTTTTATTGTTAATTAAATTTTAAGAAATGAATAATTTCCCGTTAAATATACCACATTTTGACATACTATATTGGATTTTGATGAGTGATGGTCGTTAGAAATATGATAGAAATAGGGATGGTTATGGAACTTTTTTTACAAACGAAAGTTATTATAAACCTTGTTTAAATTTTTAAAGAAATTTACTAAATATACTGTTTCAAGTCAAAATATTTGATTAATATCAAAACTCAACATTTTTTCAGTCACTATTTATCGTTTTGATGATTAGTAGGGAGTCAGATTAGTAAACATAGGCAAAAAATAAAATCAAATTTCTAAAATGCCTAAACCGAGACGAAGTTGGCAAAAAACTATTTTCTGAAGGAGTTTTGTAATAATGTCTACCAATTGAGAATCGGTTGAAATGAAATTTATGGAGATATTTTCTTTGGAAATGTGATCTCTTATGAAATGATGTCTAATATCTATATGCTTGGTGCGAGAATGATGTACAGGATTATTTGTGAGATCAATTGCACTTTTACTATCACACATAAGTGGAACTCGTTTAAAATTCAGACCATAGTCTTGTAAGGTTTGTATCATCCATAAAATTTGAGCAGAGCAACCGCTTAGAGCAATATATTCTGCCTCGGTGGTAGATAATGCAATACAATTCTGCTTTCAACTTGACCATGCAACTAATGAATGTCCTATCATCAAACATGTTCCGTTAGTACTTTTTCTATCAACTAGACTTGCAGCATAGTCTACATCTGAATACCCTTTTAATTCAAAGTTATCATTAGTTGGATACCATAGAACAAAGCGTGGGGTGTGCAATAGATATCTTATAACCCTTTTGACAGCTTTTAAATAAGATTCTTTGGGATTTGATTGAAATCGTGCACATAAACAAACAGAGAACATAATGTCAAGTTTGGAAGCAGTAAGATAAAGAAGTGATCCCATCATACCTTGATATTTCTTTTGATCAACCGCTTACCTTTTTCATCCTTGTCAAGTTTAATTGTTGTGCTCATAGGATTTTTTGCAGGTTTAGCATCTTTTAATCCAAATTTGTTGACAAGTTCTCTGATATATTTTGTTTTGGAGATGAACATACCTTTTTCGCTTTGTTTGATTTGAAATCCTAAAAAGAATTTCAACCCTCCTACCAAGCTCATTTTAAACTTTTCTTGCATGACTTTTTCAAATTTCTCATACAAAAGGTTATTAGTGGCACCATAAATAATATCATCAACATATATTTGAACAATCAAAAGGTCATCATTTTCATGCAGTAGAAATAATGTGGTGTCTACATAGCCTTTTTTGAACCAATTTTCAAGGAGATAGGTGCTAAGACATTCATACCAAGCCATAGGAGCTTGTTTTAATCCATATAAAGCTTGTTAAGTTTATATACATGGTTAAGGTATTCATGACTTTCAAATCCTTCAGGTTGTTCAACGAATACATCTTCTTTCAAAATTCCATTCAAAAAAGCCTTTTTAATATCCATTTGTCTTAATTTAAATCCTTTATAACAAGCAAAAGCTAATAGTATTCTAATGGATTCTAGTCTGGCTACCGGTGCAAAAGTTTCATCAAAGTCAATTCCTTCAATTTGATTATAACCTTTAGCAACTAACCTAGCTTTGTTCCTAATCACATTACCAAATTCATCAAATTTATTTTTAAAAACCCATTTGGTTCCTACAATTGGATAATCATTAGGTCTAGGTGCTAGAATCCAAACATTATTTCGTTCAAATTGATTCAGCTCTTCTTGCATAGCCATAAACCAACTTTCATCATTAAGAACTATATCTATGTCTTTGGGTTCAATTTCTGAAATAAATCCACTGTATAGGCACAAATCACATAAATTTCTGAAGGAGGAACGAGTTTGAATACCTACGGTAGGGTAACCAATTACCAATTCTGGAGGATAATCTACTTTGAATTTCAATCCTTGTGGTTCGAGATCTCTTTGGACTTCTTCCGCGTTGGAATTTCTTTTGGATTTCCACTTTCATCTTTTTCGTTCTCTTCTTCAACATTGCTTTTGATTGTTTCCTTGCTTCGATCATCAATGCCTTCATCAAATTTCACATTGATTGACTCCATGATTGTTCTCGTTCTTTTGTTGTATACTCTATAAGCTTTGCTTCTGGAAGACTATCCCATGAACATGCCTTCGTCAGATTTTGGATCAAATTTTCGCAATTGAACACTTGTATTGAGAATAAAACACGGACATCCTAAAACTTTTAAATATGCAGTGTTTGGCTTATAGTTGAACCATACCTCACATGGTGTTTTCTTAAGAATTGGTCTAATCATAACTCTATTCATTATATAACAGGCTGTATTTACTACATCTTCCCAAAATAACAAGGGTAGTTCATACTCATTTATCATAGATATAGCCAACTCTTGTAATGTTCATTTCTTTCTCTCGACTATCCCATTTTGTTGTGGAGTACGTGGGCTAGAAAATTCATGTTTAAATACATTTTCATCACAAAAATTTTCAAATTCATAAATTTCAAATTCTCAACCATGATCACTTCTTAGCGAAATAATAGAAACTCCTTTTTCATTTTGAACTAATTTTGTGAATTTAGTAAAGTACGAGAAAGTTTCTGAGTTTTTAGCTAAGAAGTATACCCACGTGTATCTTGAGTAATCATCGACCAATACAAAACAATATTTCTTACCACCTAAACTTGCAATATCATTAGTTCCAAACAGATCCATATGAACTAGTTCAAGGACTCTAGAATTACTTATAGTGTTCTTAGCGTGAAAAGATGATATTTTAAGTTTTCCTATAGTACGTGCTTTATATAGATTTTCTGTTTTGAAATCGTGAGATGGTAAATCACTTACCAAGTCTTTTCTTTTCAATTTTTTAACAGATTTATACTAGCATGTCCTAATCATCTATGCCATAAGTTTACTTCTACATCCTTAGCTATCAAACATTTTGAAAGAGTGAGATCATCAAAAGATAGAGAGTATATATTACCTTTCGTTTTACCTGAAAACAATATTTCTTTTGTTGATCGGTCAACAATTTTGCACAAATATAAATCAAAAACAACATTCATTCCCTTATCACATAACCGGCAGATTGAAATTAGTTTTTGTGCAGATTTTCAACATATAATACATCATTTAAAGCTAATGTACTGATACGTACTTTACCTTTACCGATAGTTTTACATTTTTCGTTGTTACCCATTGTAACTCTGCCACCTTTATACTTCTATAGGCTAAGGAACTTTGATTTGTCGCCTAACATGTACCTGGAACAGCCAGAATCCTGGTACCATTATTGTTTTTCTTTAGCCTGCCAACATACCTCACTGGGCTCATCATCATCGCTGTCACTTATTTCTCCTAGAAGACACAGATTTGCTTTTTCACTTTCACTAGTAGTGCTTTCATTTTCATCATCATCACTTTCATCCCAAGTTGCTGCAAAACTTCTCCTTTTCAGTTTCTTTCCATTGTTGACTCGATTTTGAGGATAATTTGGCTTGATATGACCCGGTTTATTCACTTGTGGCAAATGATCTCCTGTTTTTATGAGTTGTATAGAACATTGTTGATTCTGCTCTTCGGTTGTTGATTTTTGGATGGATTTGCATATTTGCGGTTCCACCTTTTGAATCTCTTTATTACTAGTACCAGTTATGCTGCACCATCGTCGTCGTCGTCATCTTCACTTTCATTTGTTCCTTTGAGAGCTATTGATTTCTTTCGAGTATCACCTCCTTCACGTTCTTCCTTGAATTTCATTTCTAGCTCATAAGTGGTGAGATTTCCAATGAGTTCTTCAACTTTAACTTATTTCAAATCCTTTGATTCTTGAATGGTGGTAACTTTAGTTTCAAAATTTCATGGAAGGACTTTGAGGATTTTTCGGACTATTTCCAATTATGTGAATGGTTTTCCGAGTGCTTTTGATTTGTATATGAGATTAGAAAGTCATCCATACATCTCTTTGACATTTTCATCCTTGGCCATTGTGAATTTCTCGTATTCGCTACTAAGCATGGTAAGGCAAGATTCTTTGACTTAGGAGCTTTGTTTGTGAGTCACTTTAAGCGTATGCCACATTTCCTACGCTGTCAGACAATGTAAGACACGATAAAATTCAATTTGATCTAATGAACAAATAACAGAATTCATAGCTTTAGCATTAGCATTTTGCAATTTATTTTCTAGATCTATCTACTGATCCACAGGTTTTTCAACTTCTTGATTATCTACCGTAATTGTTGGTGTCCTATATCCCGTTTCAACAATATTCCAAGCATCAATGGTTTTCAAAAAAAAATTCATTCTATTTTTCCAATATGCATATTCACCATTAAATATGGGTGGCCTAACTATGGATCGACCCTCGGCAAATGCATTATTAAAAGAAGCCATTAAAAAAATCATATTTTTAAAACAAAAATTAGTTTTTGAAAAATCAAATTTTAGAAAAAAATTGGTTTTTTTTCCTAGCTTTGATACCACTTGTAGGATCGATTTCACCCTAAAGGGGGGGTGAATAGGGTGATACTAATAATAATAAAAATTAATGCGAAAATATATATAATAATTGCAACATAGATAATAGCAGAATAATAAAAGCAGAAATAGAACAACACAGATTTACCCAGCTTCGGCAAAACCCTACCAATGTGCTGCCCCCAAGGTTTTTACTAGAAATTAAGTAGTTAGACGCTTTCATACGTAAACTTGCGACACCCGCTAACGACTAACCTAACTCTATGCTCAAAACCCTGCCACAACTCAGCTACTAAGTTGCGAATTCTTGAACTACACCACCGTAGTTCGTAAGACTAGAAAGTTACACAAGTTTAAAAGAAAATTACAAACTAAACAAAACAAAACCCTATTTAATATTTTAAGCCCAATATAAAATATATATAGGCCGGCCCAAAATAAAAGAAGAAGCGATCCGCTTTATTTTTTTTCTCTGTGCAAAACTTCGACCGATCCTTTCTTTCTTCGTCCCTCTTTATAGCGTCTTGTTCAATTGAAGTTGCTGCTTCGATTGTGATCAATTGAGATTATAATTTTCACTCGTTTGGCTTCGTTAATTGATCACTGGCTTTGGTTGGCTTTTGGCAGCTCCAATTGTCGAGATCGAATACTTGGGTGAAATTGGTACATGACTTTCCTTTTTGATTTTGATTATTGCTCGACTTGATTCGAGTTTTCGTGATTTATTGCTCTTGTATTTTCTTGAACTCGAATCGATGATTTGCCGATGATGTAACGGGTTTAATTTATTGGGATAGAATCCCTAAATTTTCGTTCGTATATATTGTTTGAATTCATCATGATAATTTTATTCGGCCATTCGATTTTGATTGAATGCTAGCGATTAATTGTTGACTTATTCATGTTGGATTTTGCTTGAATATTTTTTAGTCGGTTCCGTTCATTACACATTGTGTGATATAAGCACTTGCGTTGATTTACGATTGCAAGGTTGAGATGATTCTGACCTGTTCATATATTTGTGATATATTTTTGCTACTACCTTGGTCACCACGGCTTTGACTCTAGCATGACATGATCATTTTGAAATACATTGACTTTGTTTGAAAACGCTTCATCACAGTTTCAATTGATAATATCTTTTTTGAAACTACTCTGATTTGTTCGAAGTACTACTATGTTGACTGTTTGATTACATTTGTAGTTGTATTGTGACTAATGGCACTACTTCAATGTTTTATATGATAGCCTGAAGTGATTCTCTTGCACAGCTTTGCATTCCACTATGTGTAGAGCTGCTTTCCTATTTCATATGAATGTAGTCTTCATTGGTCTTGTTTTACTGATTTGTTGAGTCTGTTGTGTCCATTGCTGTTATCTTTCTTTGTACTCTGTTGTGTTGATTTGAAGTCTGGTTGCACCGAGTCTGGTTATGTTGACTGATCATATGCATATTGAGTCTGGTGCTAAAAACTTTGTTGTTGCATTGCTTTATGTTGAGTCTGGTTGTCATGTTGTTTGGTCTGAGTTCTGTTGCATCCCTGGTGGTCTTCATGTTTATTTGTTGTGCACTACAAATATATATGTATACTTGTGCGTATACATATGTATATATATATATGTATGGTGGTTTCTTTGTGTAGCCTTGATCTCATGCTTGTGTACTACTCCCATTGTTGTCTATGTTTTATACATTTGTCTAAATGTAGAGTGTAGCCTTGTTCCACTACTTCATTAAGTTCATGCCTCTGACTGGTCTGGTACCTTTGTTGTGTTCATCATGTTCCACTATTTCACGTTGTATTCATCTCTGTCTCCTTTGAAAATTATTCATGTAGTATGTAGCTTTATTCTTTTACAAGTGCATTTGCAGTTTGGTTGTCTTCATGTGTACTCTGGTCTCTTTTTCTTTGAGTTGAACTTCAGTTTGTCTACATTGTTGTCATGTGATCTGTTGCCTTGTTCCATTTGGTGGTCTGACTTGTTTTCAGGTGCTTGTTGCATTTTGAGTATAGTCTGAAGCTTTTTGTATATACACTTGTTACTAATTTCATTTGTACACACTTGTTTAGCTTATCTAGTACATTATGGTCATCTACCTCTGAATCATTTTGTTTTGTTGCTCTTGCCTTGAGTTTGAATGGTTGAGCCTTGACCTGTATGTATGTTGAATGCATATGTACTGGCCGTCACATGTATGCATTCGTGTGTATAGTCGTTGCAGTTTGGATTACTTTGTGTACATGTGTGGGATGTTGCAGCCACTTGAGTCTAGTTTCATTTGAGATCATTTTTGTCGAACCATTGAACTTGAGTACGGTTATGTTGATTTGGTTGAGACTCATATGCACTTGAGTTAAATCTAGCTTTTAGCGTGGATTTGACCTTGTGCTCACATGTCCCTGCAATTTTATCGAGTGTATATCGATGTGCATAGCCTTGTGGCATGTACTGTGATACACTGTGCATGTCACAAGTTGTTTATGTAAGATAAATTCCAAATAAATGATGACGTACAACCAAAATAACTGAGGAAAATGATATTTTCAAACACACACTTTTTTTGCACACTGCAAAATATTTCTTTTTTAATTTTACTGCGTCAGTGTTTATTTTGTAGATAATTCAAATGAGGATACAAACTAGAATAGAGTTGAAGAACAAATACGAGTGAATGAGTGATATGTAGTGAGATGATAAATTGTAAATCAAAATTTTTGATGTAATCGAAATTGTATTGTAAAATGACAATGTATAAATGTATAGTGAGAGCTTAAATTTGTACTATTCGAATTTGTAATAAAATATTTGCTTGAATAAAATATTTGTTTGAATATGAATTCTATGTTATTTATTTTATTCATCATACATTTATTTAAATATGTGAAAAATAAAATAGTACAATAACAAATACATTTAAATGAATATATATATATATATATGTGTGTGTGTGTGTGTGTGTTTATTATCATCAAACAAAAATCATATACTAGCATATTCAATAGAAAGGTTGCTTCTAATGAAGTCGAAAGGTTTTAAAGGAGGATTTCCCACATGTTTTAAATTGTACCTAGTTTGCTTTCGAAAGGTTTATGCTTTAATAGTTCAATGGTTTCGAAAGGTTTTTTCAATGGTTTCGAAAGGTTTTTATTCTATGGTTTTGAAGGTTTGAGATCAATGATTTCAAAAGGTTTGATGAATGGTTTCGAAAGTTAAGGTTTTGGCTTCTTGGCTAGAAAATTCAAAGGTTTTACTTGGGTTAGAAAGAGGTGCTTTCAAAGGTTTAGAAAGAGGTACTTCCAAATGTTGAATGTTTTTATCAACTAATGTTTGAGTAAAGAATATAATATAACATGGCAATGCGATTTTGTGTAAAGCTTAAAGATTTTAAATTTTCCTTGTTTAAATTTGACTTAAAAGTTTTAAATAATTATGAAAATGTTTTCAAGGAAATTTATGGAGGGGATCCTTAAGTGAAAATGACTCAGATAGTAGAATACCAGATGGGACTAGTATAAGGTCGTGCCTTATACATTAGATACTAGCCCCGGTTAATTCTTGTCCAAAATTCAAGTGTCTAGGGCTTGGTCACAGGTAGACTAAAGTTATGATTACACACCGAAAGGAATATATGTTTTTACACAGATAGGTTATTGGCGAGGCCGAAAAACCATTAGGTTCAGGAAGACCTAGGAGATGATTAAGTTAGGGACAGACCATCAAGAAATGAAGTATTTAACAAATAGTTAAGGACAGACCGTCCAGGAGTGAAGCATTTAATAGATAGTTAAGGATAGGTAATCCAGAAGAAGAATAGCTAACAGGTGTTAGATTAATTTTGATTATATTGTCTGGTAGGCCCGAGTCAGCCAAAGGTTAAAAGTTATCCAAACAAAACTTATGTGTTTTAACAGATAGTTCATTATTACTGATATTTATGTATGTTTACATAACGAATTGCTTTACAGTATTTAACTATTTTTGGTTGCAGGAAACGGTTTTGCAAAGATATGTTTTAAAATGGATATTGTGAGGGAAAACCCGTTCCACTAAGCGGCATGGCCTCACTTAACATGTTAAATCGGGATATATAGTATTATTAACACCAAGCTTTATGTCCGACTCGAAGTTTATGTTTTCCCCTTAAACTCACAAGTGCTCAAAATTAATTTGAGTAGGCTAAGGGGTTAAGGTCTTTTTCAAGTTTAGTAGGAAGACGAATAAGGCTACCGGAGGCATGCGGGAGGCAAATAGATAGCTATTTAGGAGTTGTAGTTTTATGTTTTGTTGTATTTCCAATGTGTTTGTTTAAGTGTATTATGACTATATGACTCTGATCATCCAAGGGGTATCTTCGTATACCGCTCTTGGCGTATTTTGTAATAAGTATATTTGATCTGTTCCTGGGAACGAATTTGGGATTATGTGAAATAAATATGGAACAACCGTTTTGATTGTAATGAAGAAAAGTTGTTTTGAAATCTATGTTCTGTTTTATATTCAAGTGCTTCTAGTATTATAGATACCATTAACATAGCCGTATTTAGTCACTGAAAGCAATAATTATAGACAACTATAGCATTTGTAGCACTTAGTTTTGGGCCTCTAGATAGGGGATGTTACAAAAAATCATTTGGAAAAACCACTAATACTATCTATTCTTAAGAATAGTGAAGTCTTGTACCTATTGTTGAAACCTGACTTCTTCGATTTTTATGCGACAACTATATATTTCAATCTATATATTATTATGTCAAATATTTTTGCAGGAATCATCAAAAGAAGCTATTATCATCAACAAGATTAAAAGCTCTTTATAAAATCTAGTGAGATATATTTGTACAATC
The DNA here is from genome assembly GCA_030737815.1 of Allium fistulosum. Classification (NCBI taxonomy): domain Eukaryota; kingdom Viridiplantae; phylum Streptophyta; class Magnoliopsida; order Asparagales; family Amaryllidaceae; genus Allium; species Allium fistulosum. The sequence goes on along the minus strand of CM060902.1, from coordinate 184,701,282 downwards.
TCTGATATGGTGATGAAACACACACACACACACATATACTTTTGAAAATCTTGCTTTAAAATAAATATAAAAAAGGTATTTTCAAAATTATATATATTCTCAAGTTCAAAAATAATAAAATAGACAAAGGAACAGAACAGTACAGAAATAGACGTCTGTATATTAATTCAGACGTCTGACATCAATTTCAGACGTCTAAATTAAGATAACAGACGTCTGAGTACTATGTTGTAAATTCTTCTATTTCCATATGAAATAGACGTCTGTCACTTAATAACAGACGTCTGTCATCCTAGACAGACGTCTGAATTAAAAGACAGACGTCTAAATTAACTGTTTAGTGTTTCCTTTGATTTTTTGAAATTCAAAATTATTCAGACATCTGTCACTTTTATCTCAGACATCTGAACTTGACGAACTGAAGCATCTCTTCATATAATATCAAAATCTGAAGAGTTGTCTTCTTCACCAAGAGTTGCACTTCTTCTAATAGTTGCAACTATTGAATTAAAACTATTCAATACTATAAATAGAGATGAAAATCCACTATTTCATATACTAATTCTTTCTATCTTTTCTGATCTTATATTGTTATAATCTCAAGTGATTTTCAATTCTCTACTTCCTATCTTTGCACATTCAAATCATCATATCAAGAAGATTATAGGAAGGGTGTACTACATTGACTATATTCATGTTATTCAAAGAACACACAAGTCAAGAAACAATTTACCAAATTGTATTTGAAGTCCTATTCGGTTGCTTAGGCGGAAAAGTCCTATTCGGTTGCTTAGGCGGAAAGTCCTGTTCAGTTGCTCAGGCGGTGTAATACCTGTTCCTCCGGGTTAAGTGAGGGTTATTCGAGAAATTCCAGAAGCAGTCTGGGACTGGACGTAGAACGAGAAGTTCGAACCAGTATAAAAATCTCTGGTGTCATTTTTTATTACTGCCATTTACTTTTATTTATAATTCCGCACTTGCTAGTCGTAGTTTAACTATATTATCGATCAATATAAACTTTCATTTGGTATCAGAGCAAGGTCATCACGTAACTATAACACAGTTATCTGATATTTTAATAATATGGACAATAACACTAGCAACAGTTTTACTGAGGGACAAGCCACTACACGACCACCATTGTTTAACGGATTAAATTATAGTTATTGGTCAACTAGAATGAGAATTTTTATGCAAGCAAGTGGATTTGAAACCTGGAATATTATTCAAACTGAATATCATATCCCTACTACAGAGTATGCTATATGGTCTAATACTCAAAAACTAGATGCTACTGCAAATGCAAAAGCAATGAACATGTTATTTTGTGCTTTAGACAAAAATGAATTCAATCGAGTCAGTATCTGTAAAACTGGATATGAAATATGGAATACTCTTAAGGTTACACACGAAGGAACAAATAAAGTAAAACAAAGCAAGATCTCTATGCTTAAAAACCAATTTCAAAATTTTAGAATGAAACAAGGAGAAAGTATTAGTGAAATGTATTCTAGATTCCAGGATATTTATCACTCTCTTTTAGCTTTAGAAGTCACTTTTACTGAATCTGATGTTGTATCAAAAATCCTTAACTCTTTAACTGATGAATGGGAACGGAAAGTCTTAGCTATCGAGGAAGCTAATGATATTTCAACCATAAAAACAGAAGAGTTAATAGGAAATCTAATGTCCTATGAAGTAAATTTGCAGGCAAGACGAGCACAAGCACAGGACAAGAAAACTATCGCTTTTCAAGCAGAAAAAGAAGACTCTGAATCAGAAGATGATATGGCATTTATAGCTAAGAATTTCAAAAAGTTTTTAAAATTCAAAAAGAGTAATAAATTTGGAAATAACAAGGGTTTTAATAAGCCATCAAGTTCATCTCTTGAATGCTACGAATGTCACAAGAAGGGCCACATAAAGAAAGATTGTCCTGATCGGAAGAAAGAGAATAATTTCAAAAAGGACAAATATAAAAAGAAACAAGCCTTCTCAGTTACATGGGATGATACAGAATCTTCTTCATCAGACAGTGGTAATGATAGTGATTCAGAACAAGCCAATGTTTGTTTTATGGCAACAAATGATGATGTAAGTGATCTAACTTTTGACGATTTAATAGAAATAAACTCTGAATTGTTAGATAAACTTAGAATTCTAAAGAGTAAATATAAAGATGCTTTAGGAAAATTAAATAGATCTGAAATAGAGACTGTCATGTTAAAAGATGAAAAGAAAATATTAGAGGAAGAGTTAGTAAAATCTCAAGAATCTTATGTTAATATAACATCTCAATTGACTGATTTAAGCAGTGAAATAGAAAAACAGGAATATGAGAATGTTAAATTAACAAAAGAAAATTATGATTTAAACTCTAATATTAAAACACTTGATATAGAAGTATCAAATCTTAAAACAAAACTGGAAAATATTTCTAAAAATATTTCTAAATTTAACAGTGGAAGAGAGAATCTCTCTAAAATAATTGAGAATTCTCAAACTTGTTCAAATAAAAAGGGATTAGGATATAAAAAACCAATACAAAAGCATTCTAAAAATAATGGTTCTTTATATACTAATTTTAAGAAAAAGGAATCTATATCTGCTCAAAAATCTTCTTCAAAAATTATTCATCCAAAATCAATTATGATTTGGGTTCCAAAAACTAATAATAATTTGATTAAGAAAAACTACATTAAATCTTTTATTATGTCTGTACATAAGAATGAAAATTTTATTTTTAAAGGGAACTCTAAACCCAACTGGGTTTGGCTTCCTAAGATTTAACCCTTAGGACCCTATAGAGGAAGTGGGTACCAATAGAATTTCAATATTTTTTGCAGGTACCGATTAAGAAAAGAGGAAAATGGATTCTAGACAGTGGTTGCTCAAAACACATGACAGGCAATAAAAATATGTTAACTAACATTATCTACTCAGATGGAGGATCTGTCACTTTTGGAGATAATTCAAAAGGTTACATCATCGGCAAAGGCGATGTGAGCAATGACGGTACATCTAAATTACCTCTTATTACAAATGTCTTATTAGTTAAAAATTTAAAACATAACTTACTTAGTATTAGTCAATTATGTGATAAAGGTTTTAACATAGTATTTTCTGAAAATAAATGCAATATTTTTGATTATAACAAAAATATCATTTTCGAAGGAGTAAGAGATCATAATATTTATATTTTAAATATGAAAATAAATTATAATACAAATATGTGCTTATTAGTCAAAGAAAATGATCCTTGGCTATGGCATAAAAGATTTTGTCATATAAATTTCAAAGCTATTAATAAATTATCCAAAAATAATTTGGTAAAAGGATTACCTAAAATGAATTTTAAGGTAAATAGCATTTGTGATGCTTGTCAACTAGGAAAGCTAACTAAAACTACTTTTAAATCCAAGAAGATCATCTCAACTTTGCAACCTCTTGAATTGTTGCATCTAGACTTATTTGGACCAACTCAGACTCAATCTATTAATCACAATAGATATGTCTTTGTAATAGTTGATGATTTCTCTAGATATACTTGGACTTTATTTATGAAAAACAAAAGTGATACTTTTGAGAATTTCAAAATCTTTGCTAAACGTATTCAAAATATTAAAAATCTAAAAATTAAAAATATTAGAAGTGATCATGGAGGAGAATTTGAAAATGAATTGTTTGAGAAGTTCTGTAATAAAAAGGGAATATTTCATAACTTTTCATTTCCAAGAACGCCTCAACAAAATGGAGTTGTTGAACGTAAAAATAGAACACTTCAAGAATGTGCTAGGACTCTATTGAATGGAACCACACTTCCAAAACAATTTTGGGCAGAAGCCGTTGCTACTGCTTGTTATGTCCTAAATCGTGTTTCTATTCGACCTTTAACTAAACATACTCCATATGAACTCTTCATCGGTAGAAAACCAAATATATCTTACTTTAAAGTTTTTGGTTCTAAATGTTTCGCTTTAAATACAAAAGATCAATTAGGTAAATTTGATCCAAAATCAGATGAATGTATATTCATCGGATATTCCGAACGAAGCAAAGCATATAGAATCTATAATATAAGAACTAAATCTATTGAAGAAACACTTCATGTTTCATTTGATGAAAATTTCAAAATTAAAACAAATGATGATGAAGACATTTTAATAAATTCAAACTCTACTTTTTACAACATTTCACCTGAAAATATCTCTTCTTTAAATCAAATTGAAACTGATTTAAAATCTCCACCAAGAATTTTAAAAGATCATCCAATTCAAAATATAATAGGAGAAATTGATGAAAGAGTTAAAACAAGAAATCAACTAAATCAAATGGGTCATATAGCATTTCTTTCTAATATAGAACCTAAAAATATTAAGGAAGCCTCAACTGATGATTATTGGATTATTGCGATGCAAGAAGAACTAAACCAATTCGAAAGAAATGACGTTTGGGATTTAGTTCCACGACCATCTGATCAATCAATTATTGGCACTAAATGGGTTTTTAAAAATAAAGCTGATGAAAATGGTAATATCACTAGAAATAAAGCTAGATTAGTTGCTCAAGGATATAATCAGGAAGAAGGAATTGACTATGAAGAAACATTTGCTCCTGTCGCAAGATTAGAAGCAATACGAATTCTATTAGCCTATGCTTGTTTTCATGATTTCAAATTATATCAAATGGATGTTAAAAGTGCTTTTTTAAATGGATTTATTAAAGAAAATGTTTATGTTGAACAACCTCCCTTGTTTATACACGAACAATTTCCAGAACATGTTTATAAACTTAAAAAGGCTTTATATGGTTTGAAACAAGCACCTCGTGCTTGGTATGATCGTTTAAAAACTTATTTAATCAATTTTGGTTTTGAAATTGGAAAGGTTGATCAAACTCTTTTTATTAAGAAAAAGAAAAATGATATTTTAATTGTTCAAATTTATGTAGATGATATTATTTTTGGATCAACTCATGATAAATTATGTCAAGAATTTTCTAAAATAATGACAAATGAATTTGAAATGTCTCATATGGGAGAATTAACATATTTTCTTGGACTTCAAATTAAACAAATTAATAATGGTATTTTTATAAATCAAGAAAAATATTGTAATAATTTAATCAAACGCTTTGGTATGGAAAATACCTCTGCCAAACCAACTCCTATGAGTACAACCATACATCTTGAAAAAGATGAAAATGGCAAGAGTGTAGACCAAAAGTTATATCGAAGTATGATTGGATCGTTATTATATTTAACTGCTAGTAGACCCGATATTATGATGAGTGTCTGTTTGTGTGCACGATTTCAAGCCGATCCTAAAGAATCACATATTAGAGCAGTGAAACGTATTTTGCGTTATCTCAACAAAACCAAAGATTTTGGACTATTTTATCCGAAAGAATGTCCTTTTGAATTAGTATCATATAGTGATGCTGATTTTGGAGGAAGTCGGACGGATAGAAAAAGTACAAGTGGGACTTGTCACTTTATTGGACGGTCTCTAGTATCTTGGTTCAATAAGAAACAAAATTGCGTATCACTTTCTACTTGTGAAGCAGAATATATATCTGCAGCTTTGGCATGTGCTCAAGTAATTTATATGCAACAAACTCTTCAAGATTTTGGTTTTAACTTATCTAAATCTACAATCTTCTGTGATAACTCTAGTGCTATAAATTTATCTAAAAATCCAGTAAATCATTCACGGACAAAACATATTGACATTCGTCATCATTTTCTTCGTGATAATATTGAAAAAGATATAATCAATCTAGAATTTATATCTTCGGAAAATCAATTAGCAGATATTTTTACAAAACCTTTAAATGAAAACATTTTTGTAAAATTGAGACGAGAACTTGGTATTATCTCTCTCAACAATTTATGATGTTTACATCAGCTATTCTATCTTTATTTAAATTTTTCTTTTAACCACTCATATTGTTTCTGGTTAACATTAAATTTTGTCTTCTTTTAATCTTAACCATTTATTTTTTTTGCTTTTAGTTGTCTATAAATTTCTTTTTACCAAAGAAAATTTTTATTCAGCTTATCTATTCTTTTTACAAACGTGAAAATACAAATATGTTTTTGAACTTTGCATTATTCTTATATTCCATGGCTGGTTCATCTTCAGATGAGCCCTCCTATACATCTGAGTTTTCTTCAATTAATTTCGAAACTCCTAGTTCTGGGTCTTCCGAACTTCCGACTCCAACTCCAGCTTATATTCCGATATGTCCACCACAAAGTCATCATACGGGATATACGCCGGAAAATAAACGTTCGCGAAGAAATTTATTTCCATCTCCATCTACTAAAGAAAAGATAGATGATTTACATCACTATCAGAGGGAAACACTTGATCTTCAGCGAGAAATGTATTTTGAACAAAAGAGTCATGGAAGACGACTCAGTTTTCTTGAACGATGTGCTGCAAAAATATGTGGTTCATCTCCGATCAACACAAATGCACATATTCTCTCACCTCAACGTCCTCATGTATCCCCAAATTCATGGGAACGTCAACCTCAATGGTCTCCTATTTATCAGTCTGCTGAACAAAATCAACACGAATCATCCAAAGGGAAGTCTCCGAAGTCTCCAAAAACTCCAAAGACTCCTAAATAGATAATATATATGTCTGTATGTTTGTTTTGTTGACTTATTCTTGTATTATGTTCTTATCAATAGAAATAAATAATCTATATTTTTTTTTAAAAAAGGGCCTAAACTAAAGAAAATCTTTTATCAGACATACAGACGTCTATATTTTTCAACAGACGTCTGTAAAAACAACTACTTTTTCTATCTTCAGACACACAGACGTCTGAGTCATTTTTCACAGACGTCTAAATCTGTCTATACTTTTGCAGTCAACTTTTAGCCGTCTGTTTAAAGATAACAGACGTCTATTATTCATAATAGACGTCTAAACATAAAAAGATCAGACGTCTGAATTTAGTGCAAAATGTTTTTTGCTCTCTGTTTCATTTTAAACCTTCTGAGCCGTCTGTCTATTATATTTAGACGTCTGTCATACATCTTAGACGGCTGTTATAAATTTTTAGACGTCTGTTCTTCTAGTCTATGTTTTTATTCTACAGACTTTCAGACGACTGTTTAATTTTCAGACGTCTGAAACCCTGTTAAGAAGAAAATCTACATACGTTTTTTTTTTTCAAACGGTTTATTTTTTTCTTCTCGTCTCTCAAACTCGAAACCCTAGTTTTTCATTTTTCAATGGCACCCAAACCTAAGAAACAAAAAGGAGATTCATCTCATCAACCTCCTCACATTCTTCCTTCGGAAGATCAAATTGAAGCTTGGTTATACCACGAACCTCGAAGCATGGCTCGTTACAAGCATTTATGTTCTCTTCAATCATTTCATGGTATCTTTCATAATCTTGATCATTTTCCTTTCTACAAACTTAGGCTCTATACTGATAGATCTCAGATTACAAGCCTTATTGATTTCAAAGATAATCAACTCAACATTTGCAGACTTAGTGTACTATTATTTCTAGCGAATGTTAACAATCCAAAAATTAGAATTCATCGAGAAAAAGGAACGCTTTGGACAAGCGTTTTTGGAAACATTCTGCAAATAACTCCTTCTGACATTGGACGAATTTTAAAATGTAGCTCGGAAGGGGTCGACATAGATGACTTTAAGTTAGAAGGAGAAGAACTTAAACAAATCGAATATTATCTTTTTGAACCTGAAAAATCCACAGATAGATCAAATCATCTTCGTCCTCGACCTCGACTATTGCTTAGAATGCTAATAAAAACAATTTTTCCCCGACAAGGAAGCCATGAGGTCATTTACGATGATGAAGATAAAGCACTTCAATCAATTCTATCCAATACTCAAATCAATTGGGCTCAATACTTTTATGATGCTTTTCGCACTTATCATGACTCCAAGAAACGCTCAATTATCTATGCTCCCTATATTACTCGAATTTTAAGTGCCTTCTCTATTCAAAGTCCATCAATTGAATTTGAAAAAATCAAGGTATCCAACACTCGCTTCTTCAGTTTAATGGGATTACCAGAATCTCCTCCAACATTTCCAACATTTAATGATTATAAAGCGGAACAACTTGCTTTACAAAAAGAGAAAGGAAAAGCAAAAGTAAGTAGTTCCGGACATAATGGAAATGAAGACATTACTGAAAAAGAAAAGAATGATGAAGAAAGGGAAAATGAAGAAGAAGATGAAGATGAAGCTTTTGAGCAAGCTTTTATCCAAAGCCCAAATTCGGAAAATTTTGAGATAGAACTAATTTCTGGTACTTCTCGCTCGTATACTAAAAATGAAAAGCTCAAATCCGACATCATTATTTCTCAAAATCAAAAGAAAATTTCTCAACAAATAGCACAAGGCTTTTCTTCCATCAATTCTAGATTCGATTACTTTGATGCCAAAGTCGAAGAGAATGCACGAGAATTGAGAAATATCAAGACAATTCTTCGTCAATTATGGAAAAAGTCTCATGGATCCTCACCTCCTTCTTCTCCTTCTTGGGGAGAATGGTGAATGAAGATGGTTCTCTTTTGGTTTCTCTTTTGGTGTCTCTTTTGGTTCAATCTTCTCTCATATATTTTTTTTGGTTCAAACAATGGTGAATGATAAGATTGTATAATTTTATCTGTTTTTTTTTTTTTTTAAAAATCAACTATGATGTATCCTAAACATTGTTTTGTTTATATCTTGCTTGGTTTGTTTACATCTCTTAATTAGTGTGTTATTCACATTTTTGTTATTTTTTTTATCCAAGTCAACCCCAACAATTCTTTTTGTTAATGACAAAGGGGGAGAAATAATTATATTTCTGCTATATAATATGGTCATATTGACAGGGGGAGCAAAAGGTATGATTATAACTAATCAATGAATTATATAGTTGTCATCATCAAAAAGGGGGAGAATGTTGAAACCTGACTTCTTCGATTTTTATGCGACAACTATATATTTCAATCTATATATTATTATGTCAAATATTTTTGCAGGAATCATCAAAAGAAGCTATTATCATCAACAAGATTAAAAGCTCTTTATAAAATCTAGTGAGATATATTTGTACAATCTCTGATATGGTGATGAAACACACACACACACATATACTTTTGAAAATCTTGCTTTAAAATAAATATAAAAAAGGTATTTTCAAAAATATATATATTCTCAAGTTCAAAAATAATAAAATAGACAAAGGAACAGAACAGTACAGAAATAGACGTCTGTATATTAATTCAGACGTCTGACATCAATTTCAGACGTCTAAATTAAGATAACAGACGTCTGAGTACTATGTTGTAAATTCTTCTATTTCCATATGAAATAGACGTCTGTCACTTAATAACAGACGTCTGTCATCCTAGACAGACGTCTGAATTAAAAGACAGACGTCTAAATTAACTGTTTAGTGTTTCCTTTGATTTTTTGAAATTCAAAATTATTCAGACATCTGTCACTTTTATCTCAGACATCTGAACTTGACGAACTGAAGCATCTCTTCATATAATATCAAAATCTGAAGAGTTGTCTTCTTCACCAAGAGTTGCACTTCTTCTAATAGTTGCAACTATTGAATTAAAACTATTCAATACTATAAATAGAGATGAAAATCCACTATTTCATATACTAATTCTTTCTATCTTTTCTGATCTTATATTGTTATAATCTCAAGTGATTTTCAATTCTCTACTTCCTATCTTTGCACATTCAAATCATCATATCAAGAAGATTATAGGAAGGGTGTACTACATTGACTATATTCATGTTATTCAAAGAACACACAAGTCAAGAAACAATTTACCAAATTGTATTTGAAGTCCTATTCGGTTGCTTAGGCGGAAAAGTCCTATTCGGTTGCTTAGGCGGAAAGTCCTGTTCAGTTGCTCAGGCGGTGTAATACCTGTTCCTCCGGGTTAAGTGAGGGTTATTCGAGAAATTCCAGAAGCAGTCTGGGACTGGACGTAGAACGAGAAGTTCGAACCAGTATAAAAATCTCTGGTGTCATTTTTTATTACTGCCATTTACTTTTATTTATAATTCCGCACTTGCTAGTCGTAGTTTAACTATATTATCGATCAATATAAACTTTCACCTATACATGGTAGTCTCAGAACATGCGGTGAGCTCGATTATTATCAAAGAAGAAAGTGGGACTCAACTTCTTATTTATTATGTGAGCAGGTAGTTAAAGGATGCAAAGGTTCAGTACTGTTTAATTGAAAAACTAGCTTATTGTCTGATACCCACAGCAGGAAAACTTAGAGCATACTTTCAAGCACATACGATCAGGGTATTAACCAATTTCCCCTTCAAATTTCAATAAGCCTAAAACTTCAGGTAGGCTAGTAAAGTGGGGAATTAAGCTTAGTCAGTATGACATTGAGTTTCTACCATAGGCAGCTATCAAAGGGCAAGCATTGGTGGACTTTATTAATGAGTTTACTAACTTCATTAAAGAGCAATCGAAAAAGGAAAGGGATCCAAAACCCATGTTGCAGTTATTTGTGGATGGCGCATCGAATGAACAAGGAGCTGGAGCAGGATATGTCATAATAACACCTGACAGACACTACTTACACTATGCTAGAAATTAGGGTTTCCTGCAATAAATAATGCAGCCAAATATGAATCAATGATGGTAGTATTGGCTTTGGAGCTCAAAATCCCACCAGTTCAATTCTTTTGTGATTCCTAGTTAATGGTAAACCGGATAAAGCAGGAATATCATGCTAAAGACGCCAAGCTATCTCTATATGTAAAGAAAATATTGAAGATTCTCACTTTATTTGAAGATTTTTCTATACATCAAGTTCCAAGAGAGGAAAACTCATAGGCAATTCATTAGCAAAGTTCGCTAGTTCATAAGGTACCCTAGAAAATCGTATCATGCCAGCAAGGTACCAAGCAAATCCAAGTATAGAAGAAGGAACACTTGAATAAGGAAAGGAACTGTTAGTCATAACATGATCCCAAGCCATGTCACAAGAAAGGGAAGAAAGGGAAATTAATGAAGAAATGTGAGAATTGGTCAGTCAAGGATAGATGACTGTTATAATAACACTAGGATGTCACCTATTGTTGAATATCTTTCTAAAGGGATATTGTTGTCTGACAAGAAGGAGGCTAGAAAAGTCAAACGATATGCTCAAACTTTCACAATAGTGGATGGAATTCTTTACAAGAAAGGGTATGCACTACCTGACTTAAGATGCGTGAGTCTTGAAGATGGGATGAAATTGTTGGTGGAAGCACATGAAGGATTTTGCAGAGACCAATGCATTGGGGCAAAGTTGGCGATGAAGATAATAAGACAAAGTTTTTATTGGCCTTGAATGGCAAGTCAAGCTATTGAATATGTAAGGAGATGTAGGAGATGCCAGAAATACTCAACAATCCCTCGATTTCCTCCAAGTTAGTTAACTCCAATTTCAAGTCCATGGTACTTTAATATATGATGAATTGACTTAATTGGTCTATTGCCAATTTCTAATGGAGGAGAAAAATATGTTGTAGTCACGATAAACTACTTTATTAAGTGGGTAGAAATGGAACCACTTCCCAAAATCACTTCCGAGAAGGTGCTTAGATTCATCATTAAAACATTATAACCACAGTTGGAATCCCTATAAGATTATATCAGATAACGGAAGGCTATTCGAATGTGAAGAGTTTTCTTGGTTTTGTCATAAGAATAAGATTATTAAAAGCATTTCTTCCGTAGCACATTTGAAGGCAAATGGGGCCGTTGAATCTGCAAATAAGACTATTATGACTACCCTGAAAAGTGATCGAATAAAGCTAAAGGAAACTGGCTAGATGAATTGCCACTTGTACTTTGGGCATATCAAACCTCCACTAGAACTGCAACGGGACATACCCATATTCCTTAACATATGGGTGCAAGGCGATGTTACCAAGTGAAATTGAGTTACCCTCACATCGAAGGATCACATATGCATTTGATCCAAATCTGGAGCTAAAGAAAGAATCGCTAGACATAATACATGAATTGAGACATGAAGTAGCTATCTGAATTGCAGAATATCAAAGAATAATTTCAAAATATTACTACTCAAAAGTGAAAACAAGACATTTCAAGAGAGAGACTTAGTACTTCAAAGGGTGATGGCAAACACAAGAAATTTGTTGATGTGTTTGAGTCGGTAGTTGGGTTGCCACCGAAACGAGCCATTGAGTTTCAGATTGATTTATTGCTTGGAGTAGAACCGGTGAGTAGGCTGCCAACCAGAATGACACCTACAGAGGTGAAAGAGTTGAAGGTGTAGTTGATGGATTCAAAAGGATAGATTTTTATTCGACCGAGTAGTTCGCCTTGGAGAGCAACTGCAGTGTTTGCTAAGAAGTCAGACGGATCATTGAGGCTATGTAATGATTATCGTAAGTTGAATGAGAAGATGATAAATAATCGATATCCATTACCAAGAATTAACAATTTATTCGATCAGTTAAGTGGAGCAAAGGTATTCTCTTAGCTGGATTTGGCAACGGGATTTCATCAGCTTAGAGGGCCAGAGGATACTATTCCTTTGACGGTGTTTAGGACAAGGTAAGGATCGTACGAATGGTTAGTTATGTCGTTCAGACTATCTAATGTGCCGATTGTAGATTTGATGAACCAAATTTTCCGAGAGCACTTGATAGATTTGTATTGGTATTCATAGATGACATTTTGATATACTCTAAGGATGAGAAGGAGCAAGAAGATCATCTTAGAATTGTGTTTGAGACGTTGAGGGAGCATCAGTTGAAGGCTAAGGTTTCAAAGTGCAATTTTTGGAAGAAGGAAGTGAAGTTCCTTGGTTATGTAGTCTCAGAAAAAGGGCTGTCTATAGATCCAACTAAGATTGAGGCATCAAATAATTGGAAGAGGCTTAAGATGGTGACCAAGCTAAAGAGCTTTCTTGGATTAGCTGGATATTACTGAAGTTTTGTAAAGTATTTTTCGTGGATAGCTGCACCGTTGACTAAGCTTATGCGTGATGTGAAGTTCATATGGAACAATAAGTGGGACGAAGCATTCCATAGCGTGAAACACTTATTGACTCATGCATCGGTGTTGGTGGTTCCGAAGGGGAATCAGGATATAGTTATTTATACTAATGCATGTGGAGCTGGATTGGGAGCTGTGTTGATGCAAAGAGGTAAAGTGATTACTTATGCATCTAGATAGATCAGGCTGCATTAAGTTAGGTATCCAATGCATGACTTGGACTTAGATGCCGTTATATTAGGTTTGAATGTGTGATGGCATTATCTTTTCGGAGAGCGATTTGAGCTTTATATGGATCATAGGTCGTTGAAGTACTTGTTCTCAGAAGGAGTTGAGCATGAGATAGCAAAGTTGGATGGAGTTTATTGCTGTTAGAATTGAGTACACACCAGGAAAAGGAAACAAGGTAGCGGATGCACTTAGTAGGAAACATCAGAATGAAGTATTTGTTGTGATTGCTGAGTGGAAAGACTTGGAAGCATTATCAGCTTGTAGAGTGCAATATAGATCCAAGGTAGGTTCTAGTGCTGGAAGTTCTGTATTAACTTATTTAGAAGTTCGATCGATAATGATTGAGAAGATCACTTCTAAACAGGAGGACGATCCAGTTTTGGCTAAACGGATCAGAAAGCTTAGGGAGGGAAAAGATGGCGATGATTAAAGGATTTCAATTTGGACCAGAATAGGCGGTTGAGAAAGAAAGGAAGGTTGTTTGTTCCGAATGTAAGAGACATGAGAAAGGAATTGCTGGATGAATGCCATCGTTCGAAGTTCACTGTCCATCTAGGAGGAACGAAGATATATCAGGATATGAAGAGAAGTTTCTTTTGGGAAGGTTTGAAATGGGACATTGGTTTATATGTTAAGCAATCCTTGAATTGCCAGCAGGCAATGGCTGAAAACCAGAAACCAAGTGGATTGCTTCAACCGTTGGATGTTTCGACGTGGAAGTGGGATTCTATCCCAATGGATTTTTTTGTGGGTTACCAAGGTCTAGTAGAGGCAATGAAAACTTATGGGTCATAGTGGATAGACTAACCAAGAATGCTCATTTCATTCCGGTAAAGTCAACTAGGACGACACCTATTTTTGCGAAGTTGTTTATGAAGAATGTAGTTAAGCTGCATGGGATTCTTTGTAGTATTATCAATGATAGAGATTCTTTGTGTACTAGCGATTTCTGGAAGAGTTTACGAGAAGTTTAGGAACAAAGCTCAGCATGAGTATCGCTTGCCATCCACAGACCGATGGGCAAACGGAAAGAGTTAACAAAGTCTTGAAGGATTTTTTAAGAGCTTGTGCACTGGATTTCGGGGGATCATGGGAAGACCATCTCCATTTAACCGAGTTCTCATATAACAATTGTTATCAGGCTAGAATTGGGATGGTACCGTTTGAATCTTTGTATGGAAGACCATGCAAATCTCATATATGTTGGTTAGAGACTGGGGATAGAGTGGTTCTTTGTCCAGATTTGGTCAAAGAAGCCATAGAGAAAATTGAGTTGATCCAAGCTTGAAATGACCCTACTTATTTTACCTAATTTTTACTAGGATTTTTTTTACATTAATAAATTTCCTAGAGTCATTTAGCCTTTCTATTAAATTATCCAGGATCCTAATTTTTCCACTAATATATTTATATCAGTTCATTAATAAATATTCACACACATATGAAGATGTATGTGACCCTCTTGCTTGGATCGGAGTGTTGGTAAGCAAGAGTGCATCCTGATTGAATTTGAGTTTCTAATCAACCAGTACATAGCTCATTTTCCTTGGTTTTGATATTTAAGTCATGGGAGTGAATCCCATAATCATATATAATTTATACCTAGTATTTTTTATCATTCTTATGGTGATTGTCTGTTAGTTTGACTTAGCAAAGTGATCTCAGATTATATAGCAAGTCATCATGGTTTTAATCTAATTGTTTGATATTTGATCAAAATCCAGAAAGAAAAATGATATACACATTAATCATTTTCAACATGAGTGATTTTATCACAAATTCCTTTACTTATAACCAAGCCAGTTAAGTGATTCATTCACAATTTATATAGTTGTGTTTCTCTGAATCAAATCCATTCCCTAATCCCTGAGTTACCTCAGCTTGCATCCTAATTTAAAGGTTGCTTTACTGGATTTAGAAAATCCAGATTTTATGGTCATTTAACAAAAGTAGTATTTAAGTAATATGTATGCATATCAGATGTATTGTGCTCTCTGGACTATGAAAGCTACTCAAAATAAAAGTGGATTGCTCAAGTATTTGAAAATGTCTTTGTACATGCATTTGCAAAGAAAGCTTCAGATTGTACAAAGTGCATTTTCTTCCTTTAAACCCAAAAACTCTGGTCATCTTGATCAACCCAGACCTCACTCCTTTTGAGGTGGGTTAACCTTATGACTAGGTCATCAAAGCATTAGTGTCTGGCTATTGCAATGTAAATTCAGATATAAGATACTTGAAAAATCCCTTAAAACATGTACACATCTTTATACAGTGCACAAATATATATATATATATATATATATATATATATATATATATATATTGTTTCTTTTATCAAAACACTTCTGTATAGAGTCACAAAATTCTTGAAATATTACTTCTAGCTAAACTCAGATTTTTAACCTCAAAACTTAAAGCTTTTAAGTGACTCAAGATTAACTAATACACAATATATATATATATATATATATATATATATATATATATATGTCTCCATTTCTCAAATATAGGCATATATCATCTACAGATTTCTACCATAATACTCAAAGATATTTTCTTGCATAAGATTCAACTAAGTCTTTGGTTTTTCCCAACCTTAATACATTACCAGATTCAATTGAAACTACTAAATAAAATCCAAACATTCAAAATCATTACATAACAACAAAAGCAGAATTATAAAACTTCCAAGATTACATGCAAATAGTTCATTCTAAGCTCTTATTTAATTCTAATTTAGCATGCTTATCCAATCATTCTCATTAGCCATAGCAGCTTCCTATTTAGAACCAGCATTCCCTGAAAGAGCATTAGAGCCTGCCCCATTTTAAATGAGACACCCCAGATGCCATAAGCAAACAAGGGCCAGATACAAGATCTGGTATGAGCAATATAAAAAATTCCATGATATTAAGTAGATAAGTAAGACATAAGCATTTTGTATAGGTTGGCATAACTTCTTCAATCAATGTGCCTGACTTGTTTCTGATATATTGTGCATATATGATCAGTATTAAAACTAATTATGTACACACTTTCAACTATGCAAACATACATGTCAAACAGAGATACCCAGGAACTATCATAGCTCCAATCCAACCAACTTAGGAATAACTCAAGTTCCTACTTCATCAATTTAGGGTTGCATTTACCAAATTAATTCCTAGCCTCATCTGCCATAAAGGAATCACGGGGACACATTGCAATAAAATAATTCACAATATTGCACAAAGATCTCAGGCTTAAAACAAACCATGTGCCAACTTGCATACTTTAAATATAACAAGCATTCCAGCAGTCTTCTTGGCTCACAATCCTTAGTTTATTTACTAAGTGTTCATGTTTGATCCTATCCTGAGATAGCTAGGTGATTAAATAACAGTGTACATGAAACATTACATAAAACTTGCAAGCATACTTCAAAGGCAAGCTAATATTCATATCCAGGGGAAATCATACTTCTCAAATATTCTAGCTCAAAGAAAATACAAGAATATTTGCCACTGTGAATAGGGCCTAGGCATGTGGGTTATTATTGTTTCATAAGCAACCATGTTTGAACTAAATTCAAGATCTAGCTTAAACAGGATTTCTGGCTCATGAGTTTTCTATTTGATCAAGGGTTCAGCACTTTTGGATATTTCCATTGCACCCTTGAATCTTTCATTTGAGCCTCAGCACTTACACAAGTGTAATGCAAATCATATACATATTGATTTCTATATTTTTCATGCCATATCTAAACCAGTTACAAGTATTCTCTATTTACTTTTATGATTTCATACTTTAGCATTTCTGGGTGTAACCAAACAGAGGAAATACTCAACCATCAAAGCAATCAAAAGCATTCATAAACACCCATTAAAGCATCCATTAAAACCATAGTAATAAGATCGGAAATATGTAGGAAAATAACATAAACTTGGCTGCCTCATTACAGGACTTAATGCCATCGGATTTAGTGAGATTACTCACAGAAAAATGCTCCTCTTGCTTAATCTAGAAAAGAAACCCTTTGAAACTTTGCCTTTCTTCTTGCAAATATTTTTCTTCTTTGTTTTCTTAAATGTCTCGGGTAGAAAGTGATTTTTCTGGTTTAAACTTGGATTAATAAGAGAGGTTTTCTAGGGTTTTACAAATGTAAAATCTCATTCTTACCCTAGCAGTGCTCATGCACTTTGCATTTCTCATTTGCTTATTCTCACCCTTAGTACCCCGGCCATGCAATGCTTATTCCCCTTTTTCTTTTCCAGAATATCTATTTTGTTCTCTTTCTAAATCATGACAATTGTGTGACATTGTCACTTGTTTATTTTCTAAAAATCCTCCTTTCTATTTTCTGCCTAAAGCAATGGTTTTGCTTGCAATATGTCTTTTGCTATTTTAATGTTATGCTTTCCCTTGCTTATTTCTTTTTAATACTTTCAGTACTTATAGAAATGTACATATGCATACATATCTTATCTAGGCTTACTTAACTCCTCCTTAGTTTCAGAAAGACATACACATATATGTGCATACATGTTTCAAATCCTTATCTAATTTATCCTGGGTTTAAATTAAGTAAAATCTGTTTACTGGTTCAAACAAAACTTGCTTTGTCTTATTTTCTAAAATAATCCATATAAATCCAAAAATCAAATATCCATGTCTGGTTTGATAATTTTCATTACAAAATCATGTTTGTAAGGCTTTTCCAGTTCTTGTTTTAATTTCAGGAAATTTGGAGTTCTTCCTTGTGCCATATCAGTGTGCACGTGCACACATGCACATGCACTTGCACACAATTAATTCCATACATGCCTATACAAATAAATTCATATATTTTCAAAATTCAACCAGAATAAGGTTTCATGAATTTCTGGGGCATTACAATCACCCCACCTTTTTAGGAATTGTGTCCTCACAATTTTCTCATTTTTACTTTAAACATATCCAGATTTTTTTTTGTAAAATCTATCAAACAATTCTCAAGCAAACAATTCAGTCAAAACAACCATATACATTAAACTTTTTAGGAAATTAGAATTTACCTTCCACTGCAAAAAGCTTAGGGTAATCCATCTTTATCTTATCCTCTAACTCCCATGCACAATCATTAGGGTCTAGGCTCCATTGAACCTTCACCAATTTCAGAGTTTTGCTCCTCAACTCCTTTTCCTCTTTAGCTAAAATCCCCACTAGTTCTTTCTCATAGACCAAATCAGGATTTATTTGAACTTGAGTGGGTTTCTCCAGAATCTCCTCTTTATCATGCACCCATCTGCTAAGTTGTGATACATGAAATACATTGTGCATTGCACTCATCTCTTCTGGTAGCTCCAACTTGTATGCTAATGAACCTACTCTTTCCAAAATCTTGTAAGGTCCAACATATCTTGGGGTAAGTTTTCCCTGCTTGCCAAACCTCAACACCTTCTTCATAGGTGAAACTTTGATGAAAACATAATCACCAACTTCATATTCTACCTGCTTCCTCCTTACATCTGCAAACTTCTTTTGCCTATCTTGAGCTGCTGCCATTCTTCTCCTCACAAGCTCAATTTTCTCTGTAGTCTCTTTAACATACTCAGGCCATAAGACAGCCCTTTCTCCTGCTTCAACCCAACATATTGGTGACAAACATGGTTTTCCATACAAGGCTTCAAATGGTGCCATGCCTATGGTGCTTTGATAACTATTGTTATATGTAAATTCAGCCAAGTGGAGGTGATCTTCCCAATTACCTCCAAAGTCCAATGCACATGCCCTCAACAAATCCTCCAAAACTTTGTTTATTACTTCAGTTTGACCATCTGATTGGGGGTGGTATGCAGTACTCAAGCATAACTCACTCCCCATGGCTTCTTGAAAGCTCTTCCAAAATTTGGATGTAAAGATTGTGTCCCTATCACTCACTATTGTTTTAGGGATGCCATGTAGTCTCACTACTTCTCTCATGAATGTCTGAGCTAGTTTTGGTGCATTTCTTTCTACCTTCACTGGTATAAAGTGTGCCACTTTAGTCAATCTATCAACTACTACCCAAATGCTTGTATTTCCTCTCTTTGATCTAAGCAGACCATCTATGAAATCCATAGATATATCTTCCCACTTCCACTGTGGTATGCTTAGAGGTTGCAATAGGCCTGAGGGTCTTTGGGTTTCTGCCTTGACTTGTTTGCAAGTCATACACTTTGCAACATGTTTGGCCACATCTGATTTCATCCCTCTCCACCAATAATCCCTTTTTAGGTTTTGGTACATTTTGGTGCTGCATGGATGTATGGAATATTTACTCCTATGGTATTCATTAATTATCTCTTCCTTCAACCCTATATCTTCTTGAACACATATCCTACCTTTATTCCTTAAGTAACCATTCTTATCAGTGTGGTAGTTTGCTACTTCTTCTCCTTTTTCTATTAGAGTTTTCTTTTCCATTAAATCTGGATCTTCCTCTTGCTTTTTCCCCACTTTCAAAATTAAATCTGATTGCAAAGTTATCAAACTTAATTTTCCTTTACTCCCTTCTTCAATCATCTCCATGTTCACCTCATTGTTTTCCTCAATTTCCAAATCAGTAAGTAGAGATAAATTTCTAAACTCTTCCATCATTAACATGGCTACTTTTGCATGCTGCCTGCTCAAAGCATCTACAACCTTACTAGCTTTTCCTGGAGTATAAAGTATGTCTAAATCATATGCTGCAAGAAACTCAACCCACCTATGCTGCCTCATATTCAAATCTTTTTGTGAAAAGAGATATTTCAATGCTTTATGGTCAGTGTATAAAATAAACTTAGCACCTAGAAGATAATGTCTCCAGAGCTTTAGTGCATATACCATTGCTGCCAACTCAAGATCATGGGTCGCATACCTTGATTCATGTGGCTTCAATTGTCTTGATGCATAGGATATAACTTGATCTTGCTGCATCAATACAGCTCCTAGCCCAGAACCACTTGCATCAGTATAAACAATCAAATCCTCATTTCCCTCTAGTACTCTCAACACTGGTGCATTGACTAAGGCCTCCTTGATTTTACTAAAGGCTTGTTCACATTTCTCAGTCCATATAAAGGGTTGGTTCTTTCTAGTTAGGTTGGTAATAGGTGATGACATCTTAGAAAAATCCTTTATAAATCTTCTATAATACCCTGCCATCCCCATAAATGACCTAACTTCTCCTACTGTGCTTGGTCTTTTCCATGCTTGGATAGCCACAATTTTATTGGGGTTCACTGAAATGCCTTTGACAGATATAACATGCCCAAGGAAATGCACTTCTTCTTTCCAAAATGCACACTTAGAAAACTTTGCTTTTAAATCTTTTTCTCTTAATCCAGACAAAACAAGGTGTAAGTGATTTTCATGTTCCTCTACTATTTTAGAATAGATCAAAATATCATCAATAAAAATCAATACAAACTTGTCTAGATAATCCCTGAATATCCTATTCATCAAGTCTACAAAGTATGATGGGGCATTTGTCAACCGAAATGGCATGACAAGAAACTCATATAAACCATACCTAGTGTTAAAGGCTGTATACTTAACACTTGAGTCTTCTACCTTCATTTGATGGAATCCAGATGCCAAGTCTAACCTAGAAAATATTTTTGCTCCACTAAGTTGATCAAAGAGATCATCAATTCTAGGTAAGGGGTACTTGTTTTTGATAGTGACCTTGTTTAGCTCCCTGTAGTCTATACACATCCTTAAAGTACCATCATGTTTTCTTACAAACACTACTGGAGCACCCTAGCATGAATTACTTGGTCTTATAAACCCTTTGCCTTTTGATTCTTCTAGCTGTTTCTTCAACTCCTTCAACTCACTTGGCCCCATCCTAGTGGGTTTCTTAATGATTGGACTTGCTCCTAGTATGAGACTAATATGAAATTCCACTAGTCTGTGGTGTGGAACACCCTTAACTTCTCCAAACACATCCATGTATTTGTTAATTATGGGGATTTCTTCAATAGAAGGCTCATTGGAATCCTTATCTAAGTCAATCAAATGATATAATTTCCTTTCTTTGGCTACTTCACACAAAATTGTGATTCTTTGGCCTATAGAATTTTGTAATGATATAGTGGATGAGTCTAAATCAATTATGGCTTTGTATTGTCTTAACCAGTCTACACCCAATATAACACCTATATTTGGGTAATTTAAAACATATAAATTGGAAATAAAAACATTTCCTCCAATGTTTAATTCTACATCCACACAAATCATGTTTAAAACACTAGAACTTCCTAAGGGGCTTTGCACTAACAAAGGGGTTTCAACTAGTATGCAATTTAATTTAAGCAATGCAATTAATTCATGGGAAATCAGAGAATGTGTTGCCCCTGTATCATACACTACTGATATGGGTAGGGTTCAAATAAATAAGGTACCTTCCACTTGACCATGATTTTCTGCAATAGCCTCTACTGTGGATTTGCTTTTGCTCTCCAAACTTGCTAGCTTCCCTTGCTGTTTATACTCAGGGCAATTCCTCTTGATATGTCCCTCCTTCCCACATAGGTAGCACTTGAAAGCTCCTTCCTTCAATTCTGGGCATCTTGGTTTGATATGTCCTTCTTTTCCATAATGATTACACACTATTTTCCCTTTTGTATCAGTGGTCTTAGTATCATTGGTTTTCTTGCTTTCTGTCTCCTCCTTCTTTTTGTCATAGTGGTGATATCTTCCCTTATTCTTCTTGTTGTTGTTGTTCTTAAAACACCTAAACTTCTCCCTCTCCTTGTCATGTTGCTCGAACTTTAAGGCCAGATCAATGACTTGATCAAAGGTTTTATCTGCATATGGCAACATAGCCCTACTAAGCCCTGGGTTTAAACCCTTAATATACCTATCATTCTTTGATGCCTCATCAACTACAAGCATAGATCCATACTTAGACAAGCCCTCAAACCTTTGAGTATACTCAGTCACATTAAAGGTTCCCTGCCTAAGTCTGATGAATTCTTCAAGCAATAGAGTTTTGGCTGATGCTGGAACAAATCTAGCTTCCAACATCTCCTTGAATTGATTCCAAGTGATTTCATTCTCAATCCTCCCAGCTATGACTACCTCCCACTAGCTTAAAGCCACACCTTTCAGTTGTCTTGAGGCCACTTGCCTCTTCCTTTGATCATCCAATTGCATGTCATTGAAAATTTTGTCCAGTGTTCTCAACCATGCTTGAATTTCCATCACATTTTCAGTCCCTTCAAAGTTCTTGCCTCCCAAATTTGTATAAGTCTTTAATAGTTTTGAAAGTTCCTCATGTGGGTTCTCAAGTCTCTGCCCTACTCCATCCCTTAAAGCCCTCATAAAGTCTTGCATATCAAGCATTTGTGGTGCACTTGATCCTGCATTGTGATGAGATCCTCTTCCTACCATGATTGGATAACTAGGGTATGGGTAGATAGGGTTAGTTTATCATGAGTATTTTTCTTTTGCTATAACTTTCTATATGAATTATTATTTTACTCAAACAAACAAACAGTACATACATATGGTTATAGTACTTCAATCAATCAATACAATCATTCTTAGCTATGTATAGTTTTAACATAGCTCTGATACCAAATGAAATGACCCTACTTATTTTACCTAATTTTTACTAGGATTTTTTTTTTACATTAATAAATTTCCTAGAGTCATTTAGCCTTTCTATTAAATTATCCAGGATCCTAATTTTTCCACTAATATATTTATATCAGTTCATTAATAAATATTCACACACATATGAAGATGTATGTGACCCTCTTGCTTGGATCAGAGTGTTGGTAAGCAAGAGTGCATCCTGATTGAATTTGAGTTTCTAATCAACCAGTACATAGTTCATTTTCCTTTGTTTTGATATTTGAGTCATGGGAGTGAATCCCATAATCATATATAATTTATACCTAGTAATTTTGATCATTCTTATGGTGATTGTTTGTTAGTTTAACTTAGCAAAGTGATCTCAGATTATATAGCAATTCATCATAGTTTTAATCTAATTGTTTGATATTTGATCAAAAGCCAGAAAGAAAAATGATATACACATTTATCATTTTCAACATGAGTGATTTTATCACAAATTCCTTTACTTATAACCAAGCCAGTTGAGTAATTCATTCACAATTTATATAGTTGTGTTTCTCTGAATCAAATCCATTCCCTAATCACTGAGTTACCTCAGCTTGCATCCTAATTTAAAGGTTGCTTTACTGGATTTAGAAAATCCAGATTTTATGGTCATTTAACAAAAGTAGTATTTAAGTAATATGTGTGCATATCAGATGTATTGTGCTCTCTGGACTAAGAAAGCTACTCAAAATAAAAGTGGATTGCTCAAGTATTTGAAAATGTCTTTGTACATGCATTTGCAAAGAAAGCTTCAGATTTTACAAAGTGCATTTTCTTCCTTTAAACCCAAAAACTCTGGTCATCTTGATCAACCCAGACCTCACTCCTTTTGAGGTAGGTTAACCTTATGACTAGGTCATCAAAACATTAGTGCCTGGATATTGCAATGTAAATTCAGATACAAGATACTTGAAAAATCCCTTAAAACATGTACACATCTTTATACAGTGCACAAAAATATATATATTGTTTCTTTTATCAAAACACTTATGTATATAGTCACAAAATTCTTGAAATATTACTTCTAGCTAAACTCAGATTTTTAACCTCAAAACTTAAAGCTTTTAAGTGACTCAAGATTAACTAATACACAATATATATATATATATATATATATATCCATTTCTCAAATATAGGCATATATCATCTATAGATTTCTACCATAATACTCAAAGATATTTTCTTGCATAAGATTCAACTAAGTCTTTGGTTTTTCCCAACCTTAATACATTACCAGATTCAATTGAAACAACTAAATAAAATCCAAACATTCAAGATCATTACATAACAACAAAAGAAGAATTATAAAACTTCCAAGATTACATGCAAATAGTTCATTCTAAGCTCTTATTTAATTCTAATTTAGCATGCTTATCCAATCATTCTCATTAGCCATAGCAGCTTCCTATTTAGAACCAGCATTCCCTGAAAGAGCATTAGAGGCTGCCCTATTTTAAATGAGACACCCCAGATGCCATAAGCAAACAAGGGCCAGATACAAGATCTGGTATGAGCAATATCAAAAATTCCATGATATTAAGTAGATAAGTAAGACATAAGCATTTTATATAGGTTGGCATAGCTTCTTCAATCAATGTGCCTGACTTGTTTCTGATATATTGTGCATATATGATCAGTATTAAAACTAATTATGTACACACTTTCAACTATGCAAACATACATGTCAAATAGAGATACTCAGGAACTATCATAGCTCCAATCCAACCAACCTAGGAATAACTCAAGTTCCTACTTCATCAATTTAGGGTTGCATTTACCAAATTAATTCCTAGCCTCATCTGCCATAAAGGAATCACGGGGACACAATGCAATAAAATAAGTCACAATATTGCACAAAGATCTCAGGGCTTAAACAAACCATGTGCCAACTTGCATACTTTAAATATAACAAGCATTCCAGTAGTCTTCTTGGCTCACAATCCTTAGTTTATTTACTAAGTGTTCATGTTTGATCCTATCCTGAGATAGCTAGGTGATTAAATCACAGTGTACATGAAACATTACATAAAAATTGCAAGCATACTTCAAAGGCAAGCTAATATTCATATCCAGGGGAAATCATATTTCTCAAATATTCTGGCTTAAAGAAAATACAAGAATATTTGCAACTGTGAATAGGGCCTAGGCATGTGGGTTATTATTGTTTCATAAGCAACCATGTTTGAACTAAATTCAAGATCTAGCTTAAACAAGATTTCTGGCTCATGGGTTTTCTATTTGAGCAAGGGTTCAGCAATTTTGGATATTTCCATTGCACCCTTGAATATTTCATTTGAGCCTCAGCACTTACACAAGTGTAATGCAAATCATATACATTTTGACTTCTATATTTTTCATGCCATATCTAAACCAGTTACAAGTATTCTCTATTTACTTTTCTGATTTCATACTTTAGCATTTCTGGGTGTAACCAAACAGAGCAAATACTCAACCATCAAAGCAATCAAAAGAATTCATAAACACCCATTAAAGCATCCATTAAAACCATAGTAATAAGATCAGAAATATGTAGGAAAATAACATAAACTTGGCTGCCTCATAACAGGACTTAATGCCATGGGATTTAGTGAGATTACTCACAGAAAAATGCTCCTCTTGCTTAATCCAGAAAAGAAACCCTTTGAAACTTTGCCTTTCTTCTTGCAAATATTTTATTTCTGTTTTTTCTTAAATGTCTCGGGTAGAAAGTAATTTTTCTAGTTTAAACTTGGATTTATAAGAGAGGTTTTCTAGGGTTTTACAAATGTAAAATCTCATTCTTACCCTGGCCAGTGCTCATGCATTTTGCATTTCTCATTTGCTTATTCTCACCCTTAGTACCCCGGCCATGTAATGCTTATTCCCCTTTTTATTTTCCAGAATATCTATTTTGTTCTCTTTCTAAATCATGACAATTGTGTGACATTGTCACTTGTTTATTTTCTAAAAATCCTCCTTTCTATTTTCTGCCTAAAGCAATGGTTTTGCTTGCAATATGTCTTTTGCTATTTTAATGTTATGCTTTCCCTTGTTTATTTCTTTTAATACTTTCAGTACTTATAGAAATGTACATATGCATACATATCTTATCTAGGCTTACTTAACTCCTCCTTAGTTTCAGAAAGACAAACACATATATGTGCATAAATGTTTCAAATCCTTATCTAATTTATCCTAGGTTTAAATTAAGTAAAATCTGTTTACTGGTTCAAACAAAACTTGCTTTGTCTTATTTTCTAAAATAATCCATATAAATCCAGAAATCAAATATCCATGTCTGGTTTGATAATTTTCATTACAAAATCATGTTTGTAAGGCTTTTCCAGTTCTTGTTTTAATTTCAGGAAATTTGGAGTTCTTCCTTGTGCCATATCAGTGTGCACGTGCACACATGCACACGCACTTGCACACATGCACACGCACTTGCACACAATTAATTCCATACATGCCTATACAAATAAATTCATATATTTTCAAAATTCAACCAGAATAAGGTTTCATTAATTTCTGGGGCATTACAAAGCTAGGATGAAGGAAGCTCAGTCTAGGCAGAAAAGTTATGCAGATAGATTGAAAAACATGGAATTCTTTGTTGGAGCCTATGTGTTTATTAAGGTTTCACCGATAAAGGGTGTGATTAGATTTGGAAAGTTAGGAAAGTTAGCACCTAGATTCATTGGAACCTCTAGTATTGTCAAGAGTATCGGCAAACCAGCTTATAGGGTAGAGTTACCGAATAGTTTGGTAGGAGTCCATGATGTTTTCTGTAACACTCCACAGTTTCATGAAATTATTTAGGATATTTAATTGGTTAAATTAAATAAAATAATGTGGAGTTTAATGGGTTGAGATTTGTTTTAGCTAAGGGTAGCATGCCATAGTAGGGTGTTAACTAAGTTAAAATAACCTAAAACATAGGTGTTAGGAAATGACAAGGGAAATATGGGAAATAAGTGGAGCTTATACCCTAAACACTTAGGAGAAAGAAATTCACGTTCATTTCATTTTAATCAAACTAAAAGCACTAAGGCCGACAACCATTTTCACTCTCAAGAAGAAGACTAAAGCTAGGATTTAATAGAAGGAGGATAATCTACTAAATCAACATCAAATCTCACATCTATAATCTCAAAGCTAAGGTGAATAATTACTACATCCCACTTTCTTTTGGTTTTCAGTTTTGAGACTGAGATCCGAAATGTTTTTGCAAGTTTATGCAATGTTTTGATGATTAAAATTACATATATTTATTGGTTAGTGAAATATGCATGTTCATAATTGTTTTATGATATGTTTGATTTGAAAAACCCTATTTGATGTCATCCAAATGCCTTGAAAATTTAAATATGTGTCAGAAATGATATTTCGAAGATGGGTTTTAATTTTCATAGTTTTCCAAATTATGATGGAATTTATATTAATTTTCTAGTGAAGGAAATTGTCATTTGGGTTATAAATTATTTTCGGCTAAAATAATTATTATTTTGGGTTGAAATTTTTGTATGTTATGCAATATATTAAAATAGATTTTTTGGGATTTTTTTGGATTTTTCCTAAGTGTTTGATGAATATATAAAATTATTTAAGGTATGGGACTTAAATGTTTTATATATTAATTTAAGGAGAAGGGGCATTTTGTAAAATAAAATTATTATTTAAATCTGAAATTTGCAGTAGTATCTTTTGGAAAGTAATTTTTAACTAATTAGAATTTGTTAAAAAGGGCAGGTTAGTTAAAAAGTTACCTTCTTTAAGTTAAAAACAATGAAATCATGCTTTTGGTATGTCTCGGCCATTTTTAGCATAATACCTTCTGACCCAAACCTTTCACATAAGCCAAAGGGATTGAACCTTTCGGCAACGTCGAACCAATGCATATGGTATCAAGTACTTGGTGCGTAATGAATTGGTAGCGTCGAAGGGTTTGCAGTCGAAAGAACGATGGACAAAGTGGTTGGGATACGTTTGTTTTATAAACTAAAGTTTTCGCCTACTTTGCTTTCAAAATTGAGCTTTCGACTTGGTTGCTTTCGATTAGGTTAAAATGTTTAAAAGAAAGGTTTTAAACCTTTCAACACTGTCGAAAGGTTACAGCTACTACTTTGTTTTGAAACCTTCCGGCAAAGACGAAAGGTTACTCCGCTTTATGTAAATGTTTTATTTTGAAACTTTCCGGTATTGTCGAAAGGTCACTGCCACTTTATATATGAATGTTTTGTTTTGAACCTTTCGATGAGGTCGAAGGGTTTGATTTGGTTGATTTCGAAAGGTTTACTTGTTTTTCAAAAAAATCTGGCCCCTTCTCCATGCTTTCGAAAGGAAGCTATCAACTTAGGTGACTTACCCTTGTTTTATAAATTGAAGTATAACCCAAAGCTTTCGAAAGAGTTGTTTTAAAAGATGCTTTAAAGTTTTCGAAGTAGAACTTTTTACTTAGCCGAAAGGTTGCTTCCAATGGAGTCGAAAGGTTTTAAAAGAAGGTTTTCCACCTGTTTTAAATTGAATCCAGAATGTTTTTGAAAGGTACAAGAAGGCCAATGCTTTCGAAAGGTCTTGTTTAACCAATGTTTTAAAAAGAGGTCGAAGGTGAACCTTTCGAAGGGGTCGAAATCCAAGCTTTTGATGGAGTCGAAAGGTAACCTTCGAAGATGTCGGAAGGTTTTTTTTCTGAATGATTTCGAAAGGTTTTAAATGGAAGGGTTTCTAATGATTTTCCAAGGCAATGTATCGAGATTTTTTAAAATAGGATGTCTAAGGTTTTATTGTTTTCGAAAGGTTTGAAGTTCAATGTGTTCGAAAGGTTTGAGGTTCAATGGTTTCGATGGGTTGAGTTTTAATGTTTTCGAAAGGTTTTGATTCTAAGTGTTTTGAGGGTACCGATGGAAACAATAAATGAATATGATGTAAGTTAGGGATACTAATGGAAGTAGGTTAATCATAGGGCTAAGATTATACAAATAGATTCATAGGGCTAGCATAAATCAAATGGCAAATTCAAATAGAATCATGGGGCTAACATGATACAAATAGATACATGGGGCTAACATGATACAAATAGATTCATGGGGCTAGCATGAATCAAATAACAAAATTCAAATAGAAACATGGGGCTAATTAATATAAAAATAAACAAATGGGGCCAACATGAGATCTTTAAATTCATGGGGCTAACATGAAATAATTAGATTCGTGGGGCTAGCATGAATCATGTGGCAAAATGATGGGTTCATAGTCATCCTAGGAAAACTATGTAATGTGAGATGGATAGTCTACATCAAATTAAATAAAATGAAAGTGGAATAGGTTGTCCCTCTTTGATATAATTAAACTTTAATTGGGGATGGCGGAAATCCTAATTGTTTTCAATATGTATATCACCATAATGTTTTACAAATATAGATTTTAACCATTATGGATGCAGGAGCATAGAATATGGTTTGAAGAAAGGTTTTGTAAAAGATATGTTTTAAAAGGATGTTAGTGAGGGGAAACCCGTTTCGCTAAGCTGAGTGGTCTCATTTAACATGATTAACCAAGATGTATAGTATTTATTCATACCAGGCTTTATGTCTAACTCGAAGTTTATATTTTCCCCTTAAACTCTCAGGTGCTCAAAATTAATTTTAGTAGGATGAGGGATTAAAGCCTTTTTAATGTTTTAGTAGGTTGATGAATAAGGCTACTAGAGGCATGGAGCTGGCTAATGGATAGCTATTTAGGATTGCAGTTCTTGTTAAGTTTTGATGTATTTTCACTATGATTGTATTAGGTATATTATGACTATATGACTCTGATCATCTAAGGAGGTATCTTCATATACCACTCTTGACGTAGTTTGTAATAATTATATTTTATCTGTGCCTAGAACGATTTGGTATTATGTGTTGTGGATGTGAAACAATTGGTTTTGAAATGTAATGAAGTAAAAATTTCTTTAAAATCCGTGCTTTGTTTCATATTCAAGTGCTTCTGATATTATTGATATCATTAACATAGCCATATTTAGTCATAGGAAGCTAATACTATAGATGACTGCAGAGTCTATAGCGCTTAGTTTTGGGCCTCTAGATAAGGGATGTTACAGCTTAGTATCAGAGCATGGTTTATGAAATACTTTAACTAAAAATTATTTTTGAAAACAAAATCCTTAAAAATTAGAGTTAAGATCGGGGTATGTGATAACGCTATATTAACGAACTTGTATTTTTTGTATATATATGTATACACTATATCTCTAGGCTCCTATCTTAATAAGGCTATTTATCTATATCTCGCGAAGTTTGAATAGAAATATGGAAGGAAGAGGAGGCTGAGTTAATGTTGGAGGAGAGAACACCACTACTAATGGAAATGCCCGACTCAATGCTAGAAGAGGTCCAGGTCAGGCACAAGCTGAAACTATTGGTTTAGGAGTTCCCCAGTTGGACATGGGAGTAATGTATCAGTTCTTTGTAAACATGGTGCATGTTGGAATTACAGACGGAGTTGTTGGAGGTAATGCTGCTGGAAATGTTGGTGTAGAAAATCATATATTTCCAGTTGGATATAACTATGCTAAGCTGAGTAGAGACTATATCAGTTTTGGAGGAAAGCCATTTGCAAGAACGAAAGATGTTGTTGAAGTAGAGGATTGGTTGTTGAATTGTGAAAGGATTTCTAGAGATCAAGGCTTGAATGATGGAGAGAAGAGAAGGCTAGCCTCGAGACAGTTGCAAGGGTTAGCACTTCATTGGTGAAACAGTATGAAGGCTGGAGTGCCAGAGGAAGAGTTGACTTTGGCTGAATTCAGGAGGAGATTTGAGCAGAGGTTCTTGTCTGAGGTGGCCAAGTCGACGTTAATGAGGATGTTTATGGATCTTGTCCAAGGGAAGATGTCTGTGGTCGAATATGCTGCAAGGTATGATGAGGTATCCCGATATGGTTATGCTTTGGTTGACATGGATGTAAGAAGGAATGACAGATTCATTAGAGGATTGAGGCCACAGCTGGACAGAATGACTATGGCCCATATTCGAGATCCTTATAATGTGGTAGTGGAAATGGCCATTCGCCATGAAAAAATGCTTGCTGTTTCAGCTAGGGCAAAGCCCGTTGAATCCCATAGTCCTCAAGGGAAGAAGAGGAAGTTCTTCAAGAAGAAGGCCGTTCAGCGAGAAGGAGCCGCCAAGAAAGGGAAATAAAATATAGTTTGCTGCAAGTGTGATAAGAAGGGTCACTATGCTAATGAGTGTCATTCGGGAGATGGAAAGCCGTTTGCGGGGAAGCAGAATGTGCAATGATATAATTGCAACCAAATGGGGCATTACAAGAAAAAATGTCCTGAAGCCGCCGAGGCGGGAAAAGGAAAGGTCTTTTCTTTGGAACCATCATCTTCTAAACCAACTGCTATCGAGGAAGGAAAGTTTGTGATGGAAGGTACGGTTTTGATCCATGGTATACCAGTTAGGGTATTATTTGATACTGGAGCATCTCATTCTTTTATTTGTCGATGTCTGGTAGATAAGCTTAACCTAGACCCTCATATTTTGTTACTTCCTTAAGAGTTGCAAAATCGCTTGGGATGAGGTGTGACCATTTAGAATTTGATTTGCTAAGTCATACTTTTGAGTGCTGTTTGCATGTGTTTGACTTTGGGGAAATTGGGGTTATCCTTGGGATGGATTGGTTAAGTAAATATGATACTAGGATATTTTGCCATGATAGGAAAATATCACATAGTCACCCAGATTGTATGGATCGGATAGTTTATACCGTAGAGAACCCTGGCTGTGAAATGAATGCTTTATTGGGTATCATGGAGCTAGTGGAGGAGTTGCATCGGGTCTTTGTAGTTAGAGAGTTCGCAGATGTGTTTGAGCCGGTAACTGGGTTGCCACCGAAACGAGCCATTGAGTTTCAGATTGTTCTGTTGCCTAGAGCAGAGCCGGTGAGTAGGCCGCTGAGTAGGATGATCCCCGCCAAGATTAAAGAATTGAAGGTGCAATTGGTGGATTAGGTAGGCAAGAGTTATATTCGACCAAGTAGTTTGCCATGGGGAGCTGCCGATGTATCTGCTAAGAAGCTAGATGGATCATTAAGGTTATGTATCGATTATCATCAGTTGAATGAGAAAACAATAAAGAACCGATATCTATTGTCAAGAATTGACGATTTGTTCGAGCAGTTAAATGGAGCCAAGGTATTCTCTTAGTTGGATTTGGCGATGGGATTTCATCATCATAGAGTGGCAGAGGATAGAATTCCTTCGACGGCATCTTAGACAAGATATGGATCGTACGAATGGTTAGTTATGCCGTTCGGACTGACTAATGTGTCAACATTCTTTGTGGATTTGATGAATAGGAGTTTCCGAGAGCACTTGGATAGATTTGTGTTGGTCATCATAGATGAAATTTTGGTATACTCTAAGGATGAGAAGGAGCATGAAGTTCATCTTAGAGTTGTGCTCGAGACGTTGAGGGAGCATCAGTAAAAGGCCAAGTTTTCGAAATGTCATTTTTGGAAGAAGGAAGTGTTCCTTGGCCTTGTCGTCTCAGAGAAAGGGTTGTCTATGGATCCAACTAAGATTGAGGCGGTAAATAATTGGAAGTGACACGAGACAGTTACCGAGTTGAAGAGCATTCTTGGATTGGCTGGATATTATCGATGATTTATCTAGGATTTTTCACGAATAGCTGCATCGATGACTAAGCTTATGCGAAAAGGTGTTAAGTTTGTGTGGACTGATAAGTGTGAGGAAGCATTCCAGACCTTGTAATACTTATTGACCTATGCGCCAGTGTTAGTGGCTCCGGAGGGGAATCAGGATTTGGTTGTTTATACTAATGCATGTGGAACTGGATTGGGAGTTGTATTGATGCAAAGAGTTAAGGTGATTGATTATGCTTCTAAACAGCTCAAACCAAATGAAGTTAGGTATCCAACACATGACTTGGAGTTAGCCGCCATTATATTTGCTTTGTAGGTGTGGAGGCAGTAACTTTTAGGGAAGCGATTTGTGTTTTCTACTGGTCATCGTTGAAATACTTGTTTTCTCAGAAGGAGCTGAACATGAGACCGCAAAGATGGCTTGAGTTTGTTGCTGCTTATGATTTTGGAATTGAGTACACACTTGAAAAAGGAAACAAGGTGGCGGATGCTCTCAACCGAAAAAATAAGAATGCAGTATTAGCTAAGATTGCTGTAGAAAGATTTGGAAACACTATCAGCTTATAGTGTGCAATTTAGTTGCAGAGAAGGTTCTAGTACCGGAAGTGTTGTATCGTCTTGTTTAGAAATTAGACCGGTGATGATTAAGACGATAACTTCTAAGCAAGAGGAGGATCCAATTTTGGCTGAACGAATAAAAAGGTTGAAGGAAGGAACATAGAGCTATGACTTAAAGGA
The DNA here is from genome assembly GCA_030737815.1 of Allium fistulosum. Lineage (NCBI taxonomy): Eukaryota > Viridiplantae > Streptophyta > Magnoliopsida > Asparagales > Amaryllidaceae > Allium > Allium fistulosum. The sequence goes on along the minus strand of CM060902.1, from coordinate 184,668,004 downwards.
TTTCAGTCTTGACCAGAAAGGGTGGTTGAGAAAGAAAGGGAGGTTGTGTGTTCCGAATATAGAAAACATGAGGAAGGAAGTCTTGGATGAGTGTCATCATTCGAACTTTACTATCCATCCAGGAGGAACGAAGATGTATCAGGATATGAAGAGAAGTTTTTTCTGGGAAGGTATGAAATGGGACATTTGTTTGTGTGTTAAGAAGTGCTTGAATTTCCAACAGGCAAAGGCTAAACACTAGAAATGAGCAAATTGCGCCAACCGTTGGAAGTTCCATTGTGGAAATAGGATTCTTTCTCTCTGGACTTTATTGATGGGTTTCCAAATCTAATAGAGGGAATGAAAATATTCGGGTCATAATAGATAGACTAACTAAGAGTGCCCATTTCATCCCGGTAAGGTCAACTAAAATGGCACCTATTTTGGCGAGGTTGTTTATGAAGAATGTAGTTTGAGTGCACGAGATTCCTCGTAGTATTGTCGGTGATAGAGATCCTTTGTTTACTAGTGAATTTTGGAAGAGTCTACAGGAAGCTTTAGGGACCAAGCTCAACATGAGTAACACTTACCATCCACAGATTGATGGGCAAATGGAAAGAGTTAAGAAAGTCTTCGATGATTTGTTAAGAGCTTGTTTATTGGATTTCGGCGGATCATAGGAGGACCATCTTTATCTAGTTGAGCTCTCGTACAACAATAATTATCAGACCAGTGTTGGGATGGCACGTTTGAAGCTTTCTATAGAAGAACATGCAATTCTTCCGTACGTTGGTTAGAGATCAAGAATAGATTGGTTCTTGGTTCGGATTTGGTGAAGGAAGCTACAAAGAAGATTGAGTTAATCCGAGCTAGGATGAAAGAAGATCAATCTAGGCAGAAAAGTTATGCTGATAAAAGAAGAAAAGATTTGGAATTTTCTATCGGGGACTGTGTGTTTATTAAGGTTTCACCGATAAACGGTGTGATAAGATTTGGGAAATCAGGAAAGTTAGCACCATGATTCATTGGTCCTTTTTGTATTGTAGAGAGGATCGAGAAACTCGCTTATGGAGTAGAGTTACCGGGTAGTTTGGCAGGAGTCCATAATGTTTTTCATGTTTCTCATCTTAGGAAATGTGTTCGAGACCTGGAGACTACTATAGCACCTATAGTGTTAGAAGATTTAGTAGTTGAACCAGATTTGACCATACTTAGAAAGCCGATTCAGATTGTGGCTAGAGATGAGAAGAAGTTAAGGAACAAGTCAGTCAAGTTAGTAAAGGTTCAATGGAGTGACGATGCTATAGAATGTACTTGGGAGATGGAGAGAAGGATTAGGGATACTTATTCCGACTTGTTTAATGGTATGTTTTACCTTGATTGTTTTGTTGAGTACCTTATCATAATTTCGAGGACGAAATTCTTTAAGGTGGGGAGTCTGTAACACCCCATGGTTTCATGACATTATTTAGGATATTTAATTGGTTCAATTAAATAAAATAATGTGGAGATTAATGGGTTGAGATTTGTTTTAGCTAATGGTAGCCGTTCCATAAACGGGTGTTAACTAATTTAAAATAACCTAAAACAAAGGTGTTAGGAAATGACAAGGGCAATATGGGAAATAGGTTGAGCTTATACCCTAACCCTTAGGATAAAGAAACCTACGTTCTTTTCATTTTACTCAAACTAAAAGCACTAAGGCCGGCCACCATTTTCACTTTGAAGAAGAAGATTAAATCTAGGATTTAAGAGAAGGATGATAATCTACTAAATCAACATCAAATCCTACATCTATAATCTTAAAGCTAAGGTGAATAATTACTATATCCCACTTTCTTTTGGTTTTGAGACTAAGATCCAAAATGTGTTTGCAAGTTTATGCCTTGTTTTGATGATTAAAGTTACATATATTAATTGGTTGGTGAAATAAGCACATTCATACTTGTTTTATGATATGTTTGATATGAAAAACCCTATTTGATGACATCCAAATGCCTTGAAAATTTATATTTTGGTTAGAAATGATATTTCAGAGATGGCTTTCAAATTTCATAATTTTTCGAATTATTGTGGATTTATATTAATTTTCTAGTGAAGGAAATTATTTATTGGGTTATAAATTATTTTTGGCTAAAATATTAATTATTTCGGGTTGAAATTTTTATATGGCAGGCAACATATTAAAATAGATTTTGTGAGATTTTTCTGGATTTTTCCTAAGTGTTTTAATGAATATATAAAATTATTTAAGGTATGAGACTTAAATGTTTTAATGTTTGTTTACGGAGATGGAGCATTTTGTAAAATAAAATTATTATTTAAATTTGAAATTTGCAGCAACATTTTTTCTGAAAAGTAATTGTTAACTAGTGATAATTTGTTAAAAAGAGAAAGTTAGTTAAAAAGTTACATTCTTTAAGTTAAAAATAAGAAAATCATACTTTTGGTATGTCTCAGCCATTTTAGGCATAACACCTTCCGACCCAGACCTTTCGCCTAAGCCGAAAGGACTGAACCTTTCGGCAAGGTTAAACCAACGCATATGGTATCAAGTACATGGTGCGCAATGAATTGGTAGCGTCGAATGGTTTGCAATTGAAAGAACGATGGCTAAAGTGGTTGGGATATGTTTGTTTTATAAACTATAGTTTTCGCCTGCTTTGCTTTTGAAATTGAGCTTTCAACTTGGTTGCTTTTGATCAGGTTAAAAGGTTTAAAAGAAAGGTTTTAAACCTTTTGACACCGTCTAAAGGTAACAACTACTACTTTATTTTGAAACCTTCCAGCAAAGTCGAAAGTTTACTACCGCTTTATGTAAATGTTCTGTTTTGAAAACTTTCGACATAGTCAAAAGGTCACTGTCGCTTTACATATGGATGTTTTGTATTGAACCTTCCGATGAGGTTGAAGGGTTTGCTTTGCTTGATTTTGAAAGGTTTACTTGTTTTAAACAAAAACTGGGCGCTTCTCCATGCTTTCAAAAGTAAGCTTTCGACTTAGTTGACTTACCCTTGTTATATAAATCGACGTATAACCCAAAGCTTTTGAAGGAGTTGTTTTAAAAGATGCTTTAAAGCTTTTGAAGCGGAACTTTCAACTTAGCCGAAAGGTTTCTTCCAATGGAGTCAAAAGGTTTCAAAAGAAGGTTTTCCACCTATTTTAAATTGAACCTAGAAACTTTTTGGAAGGTTTTAGAAGGCTAATGGTTTTGAAAGGTTTTTTTTAACGAATGTTTTAAAAAGGGGTCGAAGGAGAAGCTTTTGAAGGGGTCGAGGGACGAAAGCGAAGCTTTCAAAGGGGTCGAAAGCAAAGCTTTCGAAGGAGTCGAAAGGTAACCATTCGAAGGGGTCGAATTATTTTTGTATCTGAATGATTTCGGAAGGTTTTTAATGGAAGGGTTTTCAAAGGTTTTCCAAGACAATGTACCAAGTGTTTTTAAAATAGGATGTCTAAGGTTTTATTACTTTCAAAAGTTTTGAAGTTCAATTGGTTCGAAAGGTATGAGGTCAATGGTTTCGAATGGTTGAGTTTCAATGGTTTTGATTTCTAAGGTTTTTGTGGGTACCAATGGTAACAATAAATGAATATGACCAAACTTAGGGATATTAACGGAAGTAGGTTAATCATGGGGCTAATATGATATAAATAGATTCATGGGGCTAGCAAGAATCAAATGGCAAATTCGAATAGAATCATAAAGCTAACATTGTACAATAGATTCACGGAGCAAGCATGAATCAAATGTCAAAATTCAAATAGAATCATGGGGCTAACATGATATAAATAAACTAATGGACCAACATGAGATCATTAAATTCATAGGGCTAACATGAAATAATTAGATTCGTGGGGCTAGCATAAATCAAGTGGCAAAATGATGGGCTCATAGTCACCCTAGGAAAACTATGTGATGTGAGATGAATAGTCTACATCAACTTAAAGAAAATGAAAGTGGAATAGGTTATCACTCTTTGATATAATTAAACCCTAATTGGAGATGGGGGAAATCGTAATTGTTTTCAAGTATGAATATCACCATAATGTTTTAGAAATATAGGTTTTAACCATTGTGGATGCGGGAGCACAGAATATGGTTTTATGAAAGGTTTTGTAAAAGATATGTTCTAAAAGGATGTTAGTGAGAGGAAACCCGTTCCGCTAAGCGGCGTGGTCTCACATAACATGATTAACCGGGATGCATATTATTATTCATACCAGGCTTTATGTTTGGGTCGAAGTTTATGTTTTCCCCTTAAAATCTTGGGTGCTCAAAATTAATTTGAGTAGGCTGAGGGATTAAGGTCCTTTTTAGGTTTTAGTAGGATAACGAATAAGGCTACCGGAGGCATGCAGGAGGAAAACGAATAGCTCTTTAGGATTGCAGTTCTTGTTAGGTTTTGATGTATTTCCACTGTAATTGTATTAGGTCTATTATGACCATATGACTGTGATCATCCAAGGGGGTATCTTCATATACCACTCTTGACGTAATTTGTAATAATTATATTTTATTTGTGCCAGGGAATGATTTGGGATTATGTGTTGTGAATGTGAAACAATTGGTTTTGAAATGCAATAAAGTAAAAGTTGTTTTGAAATCTATGTTTTTCTCCATATTCAAGTGCTTCTGATATTATTGATATCATTAACATACCGTATTTAGTCGCCGAAATCTAATACTATAGACGATTGCAGCATTTGTAGCGCTTAGTATTGGGCCTCAAGACAGGGGATGTTACAGCTTGGTATCAGAACATGGTTTATGAAATGCTTTAACTAAAAATGATTTTTGAAAATATAATCCTTAGAAATTAGAGTTAAGATCGGGGTATGGGATAACACTATAGTAACGTACTGGTATTTGATATAAATATAACTATAGGCTATAACTCTAGGCTCTTATCTTAGTAAGGCTATTTCTTTGTATCTCATGAGGTTTGAATACAGATATGGAAGGAAAAAGAGGGCGACTTAATGTTGGAGGAGAGAGCACCACTACTAATGGAAATGCCCGACCCAATGCTAGAAGAGGTCCAAGTCAGGCACAAGTTGAAACAGTTGGTGCAGGAGTTCCCCAGATGGACATGGGTGCAATGTATCAGTTCTTTGTAAACATGGTGCTGGCTGGAATTGCAGCTGGAGTTGTTGGAGGTAATGCTGTTGGAAATGTTGCTGGAGCGAATCCTATAGTTCCAGTTGGATATAACTATACCAAGCTAAGTAGAGACTATATCAGTTTGGGAGGAAAGCCATTTGTAGGAATAGAAGATGCTGTTGAATTAGAGGATTGGCTGTTGAACTATGAAAAGGTTTTACAGATTTAGGCATGAATGATGGAGAGAAGATAGGGCTAGCTTGGAGATAATTGCAAGTGTTAGCGCTTCATTGGTGGAACAGTGTGACGGCTGGAATGCCAAAGGAAGAGTTGACTTGGGCTAAATTCAGGAGGAGGTTCAAGCAGAGGTTCTTGTCTAAGGTGGCCAAGTCGTTGTTAATAAGGAAGTTTATGGATCTTGTCCAAGGACAGATGTCTGTGGTCGAGTATGCTGCAAGGTTTGATGAGCTATCCCAATATGGTTATGCTTTGGTTGACATGGATGTCAGAAGGAAGGAGAGATTCATTAGAGGATTGAGGCTAGAGCTGTGCAGAATGACTATGGCCCATATTCGAGATCCTTCTAATGTGGTAGTGGAAATGACCATTCGCCATGAGGAAATGCTTATAGTTTCAACTAGGAAGAAGCCCTTTGAATTCCATAGTCCTTAAGGGAAGAAGAGGAAGTTCTTTAAGGAGAAGGGTGCTCAGAGAGAAGGAGCCGCCATGAAAGGGAAAGCGGATATAGTTTCCTACAAGTGTGATAAGAAGGTTCACCGTGTTAATGAGTGCCATTCAGCAGATGGAAAGTTGGTTGTGGGGAAGCAGAATGTGCAATGCTATTATTGCAACCAGATGGGGCATTACAAGAACAAATGTCTTGAAGCCGCATAGGCATGAAAAATAAAGGTCTTTGCTTTGGAACCATCATCCTCTAAACCAACCAATGCTGAGAAAGGAAAGTCTGTGATGGAAGGCACTCTTTTGATCCATGGCATACTAGTTAGGGTATTGTTTGATACCGGAGCATCTCATTCTTTTATTTTTCGATGTCTGGTAGATAATCTTAACCTAGAACCCTCATATTCAGTTACTTCCTTAAGGATTGCAAATCCGATAGGAAGTTATGCAACGCTTGGGACGAGGTGTGACCATTTATAGGTTGATTTACTAGGTTATACTTTTGAGTACTGTTTGCATGTGTTTGACTTTAGGGGATTTGGTATTATCCTTGGGATGTATTGGTTAAGTAAATATCATACTATGATATTTTGCCATGATAGGAAAACATCACTTAGTCACCCGGATTGTAGGGATCAGATAGTTTATACCGTAGAGAAACCAAGTTGTGAAATGAATGCTTTATTAGGTACTATGGAGCTAGTGGAGGAGTTGCATCGATTCTTTCTAGTTAGAGAGTTCGCAGATTTGTTTGAGCCGGTAATTGGGTCGCCAATGAAATGAGCCATTGAGTTTCGGATTGATTTGGTAATTGGAGCAGAGCCGATGAGTAGGCCGCTGAGTAGGATGACCCCCACCAAGATGAAAGAGTTGAAGAAGCAATTGGTTTATTTGTAAGGCAAGAGTTTTATCCGACCAAGTAGTTTGCCATGGGGAGTTGCAGCTGTATTTGCTAAGAAGCGGATGGAACGTTAAGGCTATGTACCGATTATCGTAAGTTGAATGAGAAAATGATATAGAACCGATCCATTATCGAGAATTGATGATTTGTTCGATCATTTAATTGGAGCCAAGGTATTCTCTTAGCTGGATTTAGCAACGGGATTTCATCAGCTTAGAGTGGAGGAGGATAGCATTTTTTTGATGGCATTTAGGACAAGATATGGATCATACGAATGGTTAGTTATGCCGTTCGGACTGACTAATGCGTCGGCATTCTTTGTGAGTATGATGAATAGGAGTTTCCGAGAGCACTTAAATAGATATGAATTAGTCTTCGTAGATGAAATTGTGGTATACTCTAAAAATGATAAGGAGCATGAGGTTCATCTTAGAGTTGTGATCGAGATGTTCAGGGAGCATTAGTTAAAGGCCAAGTTTTTTAAATGTCCTTTTTGAAAGAAGGAAGTGAAGTTCCTTGGCCATGTCGTGTCGAAGAAAAGGTTGTCTGTTGATCCAACAAAGATTGAGGCGGTGAATAATTTGAAGAGACCCGAGTCGATGATCAATATTAAGAGCTTTCTTTGATTGGCTGGATATTATCGAAGATTTATCTAGGATTTTTCACGAATAGCAGCACCGATGACTAAGCTTATGAGAAAAGATGTGAAGTTTGTATGAACTGATAAGTGTAATGAAGCATTCCAGACCTTGAAACACTTATTGACACATGCGCCAGTGTTAGTGATTCCGGAGGGGAATCATGATGTTTATACTGATACGTGTGGAACTAGATTGGGAGCTATGTTAATGTAAAGAGGCAAGGTGATTTCTTATGCTTCTAGATAGCTCAGACCACATGAAGTTAGGTATCCAATGCATGACTTGGAGTTGGTCGCCATTATATTTGCTTTAAAGGTATGGAGGCAGTATCTTTTGGGAGAGCGGTTTGAGCTTTATACTGATAATAAGTCATTAAAATACTTGTTCTCTCAAAAGGAGCTGAACATGAGACAGCGAAGATGGCTTGAGTTTATTGCTGCTTAAGATTTTGGAATTGATTACACACCCGAAAAAGGAAATAAGGTGGTAGAAGCTCTCTGTCGTAAACATCCGAATGCGGTATTAGCTATGATTGCTGAGTGGAAAGATTTTGAAGCATTATCAGCTAGCAGTGTACAGTTTAAATCCGAGGAAGGTTCTAGTACCGGAAGTGTTGTATTGTCTTTTAGAAATTAGATCGGTGATGATTGAGAAGATAACTTCTAAGCAAGAAGAGGATTCAATTTTGGCTAAACGGATCAAATGGTTGAGGGAAGGAACAGAGAATGATGACTTAAAGAATTTTAGTCTTGACCAGAAAGGGTGGTTGAGAAAGAAAGGGAGGTTGTGTGTTCCGAATGTAGAAAACATGGGGAAGGAAGTCTTGGATGAGTGCCATCGTTCAAAGTTCACTATCCATCTAGGAGGAACGAAGATATATCAGGATATGAAGAGAAGTTTCTTCGAAGAAGGTATGAATCAGGACATTGGTTTGTGTGTTAAAAATTGCTTTAATTGCCAACAGGCAAAGGCTGAATACCAGAAACCGATCGGATTGCTTCAACACTAGAAGTTCCCTTGTGGAAATGGGATTTTATCTCTATGGACTAACTAAGAATGCCCATTTCATCATGGTAAGATCAACTAGGACGAAACCTATTTTGGCAAGGTTGTTTATAAAGAATGTAGTTAGACTGCACGGGATTCCTAGTAGTATTATCAGTGATAGAGATCCTTGGTTTACTAGTGAATTCTGGAAAAGTCTACATGAAGCTTTAGGGACCAAGCTAAATATGAGTACCATTTACCATCCACAGACAGATGGACAAATGGAAAGAGTTAACAAAATCATGGAGGATTTGTTAAGAGCTTGTGTATTGGAATTTTGGGGATCATGAGAGGACCATCTTCATCCAGTCGAGTTCTCGTACAACAACAGATATCAGACTATTATTGGGATGGCACCGTTTGAAGCTTTGTATGGAAGATCATGCATGCAACGCCCCACACCCCTTAGTATACCAAAAGGACACACCAAAAGATGTGGTGCGTTGTAGATATAACTAACACTAGCAGAGATTAAGATTCACAAGACAAAATAGATAAAACAGCGGAAATAATTAATATAATAATTTGCTAAAAGTCAAAATTCATAATATAGAATTATAAAACCAAATACATCATATGTCTCAAAATACCAATATATGTCTCATGAAATCAAAATCTCGGTCTCATAAATATCAGAGTACAAACTATCCCTCACAAAGTGCTAGTACATGGAATAAGCTAAAAACTGAAAATAAAGAAGAGAAATACATAAGAAATCTCATCCAAAGAAGTCTCTAAGTGTCTGCAATCTATCGTCCTTGCTCTTGCTAGCCTATGGGGAGAAAAGGGGAAAATGGAGGAGTGGGTCAGACTACAAGTCTGGTGAATGATAGTAATTACTAGAATTTTTAAGTAAAGTAAAAGTAATAGACTTTACAATAGTTCTAGTATATAAAAGGAAATAATAATGAGATGGAATAAGCTGTAAATAAATAAGAATGAACTAAATTGACATAATTGATTAACTTTGATTGTTTCCACTTGTCTTTGATAGCTGCTTTGATTAGGCTAAATTCCTAATTCTATAATTAGGCTGAAACCCTAATTTTACCCTTTGATTGGCCTGCTACTCCATAGACCTACTGTGAACTAGAAGCTATATAGCTCCATACATAGAAAGTATCTACTGTGGACTAGATGTTATATAGCTCCCATAGAGGGCAATGATGCCTACGAAATACATACATACTAAGTGCTTGAAACTCATAACGATTTATGAGCCATCATTGGAAGTCGCGCCATGACCACCACTAAGCTCGTCTTACCTATTGTTCCACCTATTGGGTCTTCTTATTACCTCAAGATCCAATATAAGCATGCCCCTCGTCTCACCTCAGGATTATGTGAGACACCTCGTCTCACCTCAGGGTTATGTGAGACACCTCGTTTCACTTAAGGGTTATGTGAAACATCATGTCCATAGAAATAATAGGAGAAATGCTATTGGTACTGGCCCATCATCCAAACAATATCTAATTGCGCCCCTTTGTCCAAATCTCTATGATTTGGACTTCTACTTATTCACTGTTTACTACCGTTATTAAAATAAGCATGCCCCTCGTCTCACTTCATGATTATGTGAAACACCGTGTCTATAGAAATAGGGGAATGTTATTTGGTATAGGTCCTACTTTAATTCTTTGATTATTAACTTAGGTAAATTATTTAAATAAGTCCTTACTTTTGTTCTTACTATCTATGCTTATTAATTTATCCTAAGTTTTAAAATAAGCCTCACTTTGTTCTATTTCTTATTATAACCTACGTTATGATCATGCTTATTTCTTAACCCAAGGTCTAAGTGTAAAAATAAGCTTCTTTCATCTTATACTCTTTTTAGTTATAATTCTAAGTTTCAACTAGGCCAATTATCTTTAATTAGTCTAATTCTAACATCAATATCATAATTAGAATCAAATTTCAGTCCTAATTCCATTTTTATTACAGTCTTTACAATTTACATCTTATCTTCCATTATTTCAGTATTCTTATAATTTTAATCCATATTCGCATTTAATCTATTCTAATCCATAAGCGAAGAAGAAGGAGAAGTAAAAGAAAACTGAAAATAGAAGAAAATCCAAAGCATATGAAAAAGATGTAAAAAACACATAAATAACAGTAAATAAATTAAAATACTGTAAATAAATTGTAAATAAATGGAAAAGCTATAATTAATAGAAATAAACTAAAATTAACTTAAAACAATAACTAAAAGAAATAGACTGAAAATAATTCTAAAAACTGTAAATAAACTACTAAAAAGGTAATTCCAAAAATTGTTGTAAAACAACAACTATTGGAAACCATATTATTTTAAACTACTTAAAGAAATCTAAAATAATTACAATCACTCACCTATGGTCCTAATCTATTCCCTTTTGGTCTTCCTAGATCCACTTGAGGGTAATAAAATATTTTTATTAAAAAGATTCTCTGCTGGGAAAATTATTTCTTTTAGGGTCCTTTCTAAAATGGTGAACCCAATTAGAGAAAATCTTAGAATGAGAAAAAGTATTAGGTCTAAGGTTATATTTATAGGTGTAGAAGTGGATCTTGGAACATTGGATTTGAGGATGCAACCACATCATAGTTTGAATAGGAGCCATCCGATGGAAGCACGAAGGGACCAGATGAGCTGAAAGAATGAAAATGACGTATAAAATTGGCCACGAGCATTACAGGAACAAAGGAAAAATTCCTTCATTCATTACCCAAGGCGGGTCGACCGGGCAGTCGACCGCCCCTCCTCCTAGGTCGACCGTCGGTCAACCTAGGGTGTAGTTAGGTCAACCTCTTGGTCGATCTAGCCCAATATATATATACATATATATATATATATATATATATATATATGTGTGTGTGTGTGTGTGTGTGTGTGTGTTCAATTTCTTGTTCATCTCCTATCTTGCTCATATTTGCTTGGTTTTTGATGTTCTATATATGGAAATTGACCAGAAAATTACCACGGACACAATGATGCAACTCTCGCGGCTCAATTCTGATAATTTCAGAAAGTTATTTTATTATTTCATTAATTAACTAATTAATGTTAAATTTCGGGTTGTTACATTCTCCCCTCCTTAAGGGATTTCATCCCTGAAATCTCCAAGGAAAAAGAATGAACTAGATGTCTTCATCCAATATCTACAACCAACTAGTCAATCATCAACCATTCATCCATTGTCCTTAAGTTTCTCTAATGCAATTTTATGATACTTATGCAATTAGTGTAGTGTCAATGTCCTTAACTAATGCAAAAGATTAGGCGGTCCACTGATTCAGTTGACCTCCTTGTATGCAATCATGTCCATGCTATATATCCAAATGAATGCAAAAATCGCTAATGAGTGCTGATAGTTCTGTATGCGTGCTATAATCATCATCCAAATACAACAACCATGTGATAAACATCAATTTATAGCAACCATGAAAATGAAGAAAAATGCAAATGCGCACACATCCATATGCATATGCTCTAGTGTCCTAGTTAGGCCGATCCCTAAGAGATAATAGTGCCTAGTGTAAGTATATGCATCCATTAGCATCCACTAGCAAACATGTGCAACCACTTGCATACATCATCCACAACATGTTCTACTAACACGTTTACATCGAATCCTACCATCCATAGGTTAACTCCTAAGTTCTACCCTCCCAAAGGATAATAAAGGAAAGAACCTATTCAAAACTAAAGATCGAAAATAGGAAATTCGAAAAATTACTATCGAAGAAATGGAGATATGAGAGATGAATTTTCTCCTAATCAAATTTTGTCTTCTCCGAAGTCTTTTTAACCTCTGTAGACTCTATCCAACACGAAAGCTACTTGCGCGGTCTTCCACAAAGAGCTTCGAAAGGTGTTGCTCTAATGCTAGCTTGAAAACTATTATCATCTGAGAATTACACTAAAGGAAGATGCTTTTCCAAAGTTTCTTCAAAATCAAAAATACATGTTCTCAACCATGTGTGCCTTACAATCTTACTAATTTCACTTTACTGTTCTTCTTTAGCCTGCTCACATAAATCAACATTCCTTGGTTCTCACTAGGGCCATATATGCTTTATGGTAAAGTCTATTATTACTTCCAAAAGTAATTATTGTTGTCTCCTTTATAGCCTTACACATTTTCCGTCACTCCTTAGGAAATGATTCCTATCTATTCCACTTTTAAGGGTTTGGTTTGGTATTTATCCTCTCACTTCAAAAACTAAGGCTTCTAAATTTTTAAATCCCAAAATCTTTGTCCTTAAAGTGTTATCTTAAAATTCTTCTTAAATTAAAAAATACTCGGTTGCTTAACATTTTATGTTTCTAGATTTGCATCCTTACTTCATTTTGAATTTACATTATTTCCCAAACCTAGAGGGGAAAACTTTCAAATTCTATGTCCAAAACTTATTCCTCACTTTCTTTTCAAGACCTTTTCAATTTTCTATAAAATTTGAAATTTCAAATTCTACTTTTATTAAGTTTTTCATTTCAAAAACTTATTTACTTTTTCACCAAACCATTTCCTTTTAAAATATCTTTAAAATATCCTTATGTTTTCAAAACATCTTCTTATTACACCAAACGATCTCATACCTTAATGTATTGGAACTACTTTCTCCAATGAGAAATTGTTAATGCTAAAATCTTCAATGAACCTTTTAAAAGAGGATTTCATGTTTATGTGAAATTACAAGTAACTTATTTATATTTTTCAAAATAGGCTATACAAAATATGGTGCTCCCATACCTTTTATATCTCTTTCGTGCTTTCCTTATAACTTGCACAAAACATTTTTATTGGTTTCATAGAAAATTATACCACTATTCTTTTCATTCCAATTGATTAAAGTATATTTAAATTATATTTTCTTACGATAGAAATCTTCTAATGTGTAACTTTTTCTTTTCAAAAATACTCATCTTCAAAATTGTTTTAATATATCCATAACCAAAAGCATTTTCTTATACTTATTTAATTATTAGGTGTATTCACAAATCACTTTAATTTCTATTCTAGAAATTATCTTTTAAAAAAAAATTATTTGGGTTTAAATCAGATGTTGCATAAAACACTATTACTATAAACCAAAAATACTAGTGTATGAATTTGTTTAAAAATAAATGCTAATAAACCACATCTACTATGTAAAAACATTACCTTTGGGACTCACTTACTATAACGGTAGCGTTATAGTCTATGCTCCCTTTATTTTCACGAAATCATCTATTACAACAATAAATGTTGTAATCTACCTTTTCGATACTTAATATATTTTAGGATTTTATATTTAAAATCTCTGTTTACTTAAAAAGAAACTAGTGAGCTGTATACGTTCTATATTTCCTAAAAAAGAATTTCACTTTTAACAAAATTTATATCATATATAAACCAAATTAAATTTCTTACCATATTCCCAAAATCCCAGTATTTACTTTTAAAAATATTGATAATTCTTTTCAATTCTAATAATTTCATTTTATTGGGTTAGACATAAAGTGGATTTTCCTACTTACTACCCTAGGAGTATCCTTTCTAAACCTTGGAAATCTCATTTCCTTACTTAAAGTTTTATGTTCCTATAATCATATTTATTCTAATGTGCTACCGCTAAATCCACATATATGAAACAATTATAATCTCTACAATTATCTACACATAGGCTTTCTTCTTTCTTGATCAACTGAATCTATTGTACATCTCCAATCTTTGCCTACCTCTCTTTGGATTTTCACAATCCAGACCTAAATGTACAAAATCGTTTCTCAAACTCTTTCCATGTGTAGACCTTCTCTATGCCCCAAGAAACAAGCTTCCTTATGCCAAAAGTGATGCTTTAAGAACTTTGCATTTAATAAAAGAATGCGAGGTGTATGAAGAATATCCTCTATACTCTTGGAAAACACCAAAATGTCATCCACGAATACCACCATGAATTTATTTAGGACATCTCTAAAAACACGGCTCATCAAATCTAAAAAATAGGCTGGAGCGTTGGTTGGCCCAAAAGGCCTAACCAAGCACTCAAAGAATCCATCGGGTGCCCTAAATGCGGTCTCACTAATGTTGTCATCATCGATCCTATGATGATTAAATCTTGTAGCTAAATCATGCTGGTAGAATACCGAAGAGCTAACTAACTGGCGAAAAAGATCATCAATCCTAGGGAGTGGATATTAGTTCTTCTTTGTGAGCTATTTAATTCTCTATAATCAACAGAACCATCTGCTTTAGTAGCGAAGATGACTAGAAAATCTCTGACGACAAGAACCGAATCTAACTCTGATGATGATGAATTGAGGGAATAAAGGAAGCTCAACATGACTGACCCCTATGGGTCGTAAGAAAATTTGAGAGTCCGTCCGCTACATGTCCCTAATCTAACAAATCCCTTCTTGCAGTCTAATATCACACCATAAGTGGATAACCAATCCATCCCCTAAACAATCCCACACCTCAAAAATCTCAGTACATAGGCGTCACAATCAAACTCTACACCCAGTATAAAAAATTTCAAACCCCCTACAAATCATTGAGAAGTGTGCCGATATTCCTATGGGGTTTGAAACAACAATGAGGTCTACTACTAAAGAGATATCTAAGTGCAAACAATCTACTAGAGTACTAGAGATGAAAGGGTGTGCTGCTCCAGAATCGAAAAGCGTCCTAATGGGAAAATCAGAAATAGAAACCAAACCTTCAACGGTGACTTTCCTACATCTATCCGGATTGCTGCTGGAAGGTGTTGCCTCTAAAGCCTAAATTTACGCCGCCCGTGCACTCGCTCCCTGTCCCGAATTCCGGGGACAATTCCTACTCAGGTGACCGAGCTATTCGCAAGTACAACGCTTTCTCTTCTTCATTACTTTCTTGCGATTTCTTGCATAATGACCAATCATCCCACAACTATGGAACTTCGCTTCCATCTTCATTTTCTTCTAAGGGCCTTACTCTTTCCTCTTGTCTTTATCTTTCTTGTCCTTCCACCACTGCTTCTTAGAACCTATAGGAACCTCCTTACGTTCTCCCTTCAGCTGCCAATATTTAGTTTGAATTCACAGTCCGTCCTCCAAACCTAGACGCCTAAACCTTCGCTCCATATCCTCCAACCTAGCTTGTGTCTCCTCGAAATCCTTCGTGCTAGAAAACGTTCCGGCCTCTATGCTAGTGAAGTCCTTGCATAGCTTAGAAAAATCAGCTGGTATAGGTGGATTAAGAGGATTTCCACCTTCCGCTTGTATTGGGCACTTTCCCTTGCACCTTTGGTACCATAGCTTTATGGAACCAATCAGCCATACTATGCAAAGAAAAGGAAACTTAGGCTTGAAAGAATCGAAAGAAGGTTAAACTGGACTTTGAGGTGATTTAAAAAAAACTCTTTTATACTTGAAAACTATTTCTAAGAGTTTCTTTTCTAAAAATACTTTTTAGACCAAGTTATTTTGGAAAATATTTTATTTCTAAAACAAATTTTTTTAGGAATCCTATAACCTTGGGCTCTGTCTCCATGTGTAACACCACACACCCCGTAGTATATCCAAAAGGAAAGACTAAAGGATGTGGTGCATTGTAGGTATAACTAAAACTAGAAGAGACTAAGATTCATAAGACAAAATAGATAAAAACAACGGAAACAATTAAAAATAATAATTTGCTAAAAGTCAAACTTCATAAATATAGAATTATAAACCAAATACATCATATGTCTCAAAATACCAATATATGTCTCATGAAATCAAAACCTGGTCCCGTAAATATCAGAGTACACTATATCCCTCACAAAATGCTAGTACATGGAATAAGCGAAAAACTAAAAATAAAGAAGAGAAATGCATAAGAAATGTCTGCCATCATTGGAAGTTGCATGCGTGACCACCACTAAGCTCGCATTACCTGTTGTTCCACCTATTGTTTCTTCTTATTACCTCAAGCTCCAGCATAAGCGTTCCCCTCGTCTCACTTCAGGATTATGTAAGGCGCCTCGTCTCACTTCAAGGTTATATGAGACACCTCGTTTCACTTTAGGGTTATGTGAAACACTGTGTCCATAAAAATAATAGGACAAATACTGGTGGTACTGGCCCGTTATCCAAACAATATCTAGTTGCGCCCATTTGCCTAAATCCCCATGATTTGGATTTCTACTTATTAACCATTTACTACCGTTATTAACATAAGCGTTCCCGTCATCTCACTTCAAGATTACATGAAACACCATGTCCATAGAAATAAGGGAATGTTATTTGTACAGGTGCTACTTTAATTCATTGCTTCTTAACTAAGGTAAATTATTTAAATAAGCCTTTACTTTTGTTCTTATTATCCATGCTTATTAATTTATCCTAAGTCTTAAAATAAGCTTCACTATGTTATATTACTTATTATAACCTACTTTATAATCATGGTTACAACTTAACCCAAGGTCTAAGTGTAAAAATAAGCTTCTTTCTCTTATACTCTTTTTAGTTATAATTTAAAGTTATAACAATGCCAATTATCTTTAATTAGTCCAATTCTAACATCAATATCATAATTAGACTCAATTTCAGTCTTAATTCCATTTTTATTACAGTCTTTACAATTTACATCTTATCTTCCGTTATTTCAGTATATTTTTATAATTTTAAACCATATTCACATTTAATCTATTCTAATCCATACGTGAAGAAGAAGGAGAAGTAAAAGAAAACTGAAAATAGAAGAAAATCCAAAGCATGGGAAAAAGATGTAAATAACGCATAAATAACAGTGAATAAATTAAAATACTGTAAATAAACTATAAATAAATGGAAAAGCTATGATTAACAGAAATAAACTAAAATTAACTAAAAAGAATAGCTAAAAGAAATAGATTGAAAATAATTCTAAAAACTATAAATAAACTACTAAAAAGGTTATTCCAAAAATCGTTGTAAAACTACAACTATTGGAAACCCTATTATTTTAAACTAGTTAAGAAATCTAAAATAGTTACAATCACTCACTTTTGGTCTTCCCAGATCCACTTGAGGGCATTAAAATATCTTTATTAAAAAGATTCTCTCTATAGAAAATTATTCCTTTAAGGGTCCTTCTTGAAAAGGTGAACCCAATTGGATAAAATCTTAGAATAAGAAAAATTGTTAGTTCTAGAGTTCTATTTATAAGTGTAGGAGTGGATCTCGGATCATTGGATCTGAGGATGCAACCACATCATAGGCTGAATAGAGAGCTATCGGATGGAAGCACGAAGGGACCAAATTAGCTAAAAAATGAAAATGGCGTATAAAATTGCCCATGAACATTACAGGAACGAAGGAAAAATTCCTTCGTTCATTACCCAAGGCCGGTTGACCAAGCGGTCGACTGCCCCTCCCCCTAGGTCGACCGACCGATCGACCTAGGGCGTGGTTAGGTCGACATCGTGGTTGACCTAGCCCAATATATATATATATATATATATATATTCAATTTCTTGTTCGTCTCGTATCTTGCTTATATTAGCTTGGATTCTGACGTTCTATATATGGAAATTGACTAGAAAATTACCACGAACAAAATGGTGCAACTCCCGTAGCCTAATTTTGATAATTTTACAAAGTTATTTTAATAATTCATTGATTAACCAATTAATTATTATGGGCTAAATTTCGGGTTGTTACAATGCAAGTCTCCGTATGTTGGTTAGAGACCAAGGATAGATTGGTTCTTGGTATGGATTTGGTGAAGGAAGCTACAGAGAAGATTGAGTTAATCCGAGCTGGGATGAAACAAGCTCAATCTAGGCAGAAATTTATGCTGATAGAAGAAGAAAAGATTTGGAATTTTTTGTCGAGGTCAATGTGATTATTAAGGTTTCACCAATAAAGGGTGTGATAAGATTTAGCAAATCAGGAAAGTTAGCACCTAGATTCATTGGTCCTTTTTGTATTGAAGAGAGGATCAAGAAATTTGCTTATAGAGTAGAGTTACCGAGTAGTTTGGCTGGAGTCCATAATGATTTTCATGTTTCTCATCTTGGGATATGTGTTAAAGATTCAAACACTACTATAGCACCTACAGTGTTAATATATTTAGTAGTTGAACCAGATTTAACCATAGTTAGAAAGCAGATTCAGATTGTGGCTAAAGATGAGAAGATGTTGAGGAACAAGACAGTCAAATTAGTACAGGTTCAGTGGAGTGACGATGCTAGAGACTGTACTTGGGAGACGGAGAGCAGGATTAGGGATACTTATCCTGACTTATTTGATGGTATGTTTTACCTTTGATTGTTTTGTTGAGTACCTTATCGTAATTTCGAGGATGAAATTGTTTAAGCTGGGGAGTCTGTGACATACCATAGTTTCATGACATTATTTAGGATAATTAATTGGTTAAATTAAATAAAATAATATGGAGATTAATGGGTTGAGATTTGTTTTACCTAAGGGTAGCCGTGCCATAATAGGGTATTAACTAATTTAAAATGACCTAAAACAATGGTGTTAGGAAATGACAAAGTAATATGGGAAATAGGTGGAGCTTGTACCCTGAATCCATAGGAGAAAGAAACTCACATTCATTTCATTTTACTCGAACTAAAAGAACTAAGGTCGACCACCATTTTCACTCTCAAGAAGAAGATTAAAGCTAGGGTTTAAGAGAAGGAGGATAATCTACTAAATCAACATCAAATCTCACATCTGTAATCTCAAAGCTAAGGTGAATAATTCCTACATCCTACTTTCTTTTGGTTTTCGATTTTGGGATTGAGATCCGAAATGTTTTTGCTAGTTTATGCCATGTTTTGATGATTAAAGTCACATATATTTATTAGTTGGTGAAATATACATGTTCATACTTGTTTTATGATTATTTGATATGAAAAACCCTATTTGATGACATCCAAATGCCTTGAACATTTAAATATGGGTCAGAAATGATATTCTAGAGATGTAATTCAATTTTCATAATTTTTCGAATTATGGTGGATTTTATATTAATTTTCTAGTGAAGGAAATTGTGTATTGGGTTATAAATTATTTTCGGCTAAAATAATAATTATTTAGGGTTGAAATTTTTATATGTTAGGCGACATATTAAAATAGCTTTTTTGGGATTTTTCCTATATGTTTTGGTGAATATATAAAATTATTTAAGTTATGGCACTTAAATGTTTTATACATTTATTTAAGGAGAAGGGGCATTTTGTAAAAAAAATTATTATTCAAATCTTAAATTTACGGCAACATTTTTTTGAAAAGTAATTGTTAACCAATAAGAATTTGTTAAAAAGGGCAGGTTAGTTAAAAAGTTGCCTTCTTTAAATTAAGAACAAGAAAATCAAGCTTTTGGTATGTCTCATCCATTTTAGGCATAATACCTTCCGACCAAGACCTTTGCCTAAGCTGGATGGATTGTACCTTTCGGCAGGGTCAAACCAATGCATACGGTATCAAGTACTTGGTGCATAATGAATTAGGTAGCGTCGAAGGGTTTGCAGTCGAAAGAAGATGGCCAAAGTGGTTGGGATATGTTTGTTTTATACACTAAAGTTTTCGCCTGCTTTGCTTTCGAAATTGAGCTTTCGACTTGGTTGCTTTCGATCAGTTTAAAAGAAAGGTTTAAAATCTTTCAACATAGTCGAAAGGTTACAGTTGCTACTTTTTTTTGAAACCTTCTGGTAGAGCCGAAAGGTTACTGCCGCTTTATGTAAATATTCTATTTTGAAACCTTCCGGCATATTCGAAAGATCGCTGCCGCTTTATATATCAATGTTTTGTTTTGAACCTTCCGATGAGGTTAAATTGTTTGCTTTGATTGATTTCAAAAGGTTTACTTGTTTTAAAAAAACGCTGGCCCCTTCTCCATGCTTTCGGAAGGAAGCTTTCGTCTTAGGTGACTTACCCTTGTTTTATAAATTGACATATAACCCAAAGCTTTCGAAAGAGTTGTTTTAAAAGATGCTTTAAAGCTTTCAAAGCAGAATTTTTAACTTAGCCAAAAGGTTGCTTACAATGTATTCAAAAGGTTTTAAAAGACGGTTTTCCACCTGTTTTAAATTAAACCTAGAAAGTTTTTGAAAGTTTTTAGAAGGCCAATGCTTCTGAATGGTTTTGTTTACTGATTTAAAAAGGGGTCGAAGCGAAGCTTTCGAAGGAGGTGAAAGGTAACGTTTCGAAGGGATCGAAAGGTTTTTGTGTCTGAATGATTTCGGAAGGTTTTTAATGGAAGGGTTTTCAAAGGTTTTCCATGGCAACGTACCAAGTGTTTTTAAAATAGGATGTCTAAGGTTTTATTGCTTTCGAAAGATTTGAGGTTCAATGGGTTCAAAAGGTTTAAGGTTCAATGGTTTCGAAAAGTTTTGATTTCTAAGGGTTTTGAGGGTACCGATGGAAACAATAAATGAATATGACCTAAGTTAGGGATACAAATGGAAGTAGGTTAATCGTGGGGCTAACATAATACAAATAGATTCATGGGGCTAGCATGAGTCAAATGGCAAATTCAAATAGAATCATTATGCTAACATGATACAAATAGATTCATGGGTCTAGCATGAATCAAATGGCAAAATTCAAATAGAATCATGGGGCTAACATGATATAAATAAACTCATGGGGCTAACATGAGATCATTAAATTCATGGGGTTAACATGAAATAATTAGATTCGTAGGGCTAGCATGAATCAAGTGGTAATAAGATGGATTCATAGTCATCCTAGGAAAACTATGTGATGTGAGATGGATAGTCTACATCAACTTAGACAAAATGAAAGTGGAATAGGTTATTCCTCTTTGATATAATTAAACTCTAATTGGGGATGGGGGAAATCCTAATTATTTTTAAGTATGCTTGTCACCATAATGTTTTGTAAATATAGGTTTTAACCATTGTGGATGCAGGAGCACAGAATATGGTTTTATGAAAGGTTTTGTAAAAGATATGTTTTAAAAGGATGTTAGCGAGGGGAAACCCGTTCCGTTAAGCGGCGTTGTCTCACTTAACATGATTTACCAGGATGTATAGTATTATTCATACCAGGCTTTATGTCTGACTCAAAGTTTATGTTTTCCTCTTAAACTCTCAGGTGCTCAAATTTAATTTGAGTAGGCTAAGGGATTAATGTCTTTTTTAGAGTAAGATGACGAATAAGGCTATCGGAGGCATGCAGGAGGCAAATGGATAACTATTTAGGATTGGAGTTCTTGTTATGTTTTGATGATTTCCGCTGTGATTGTATTAGGTCTATTATAACCATATGACTTTGTTCATCCAAGAGGGTATCTTCATATACCGCTCTTGACGTAATTTGTAATAGTTATATTTTATCTATGCCTGGGAACGATTTGGGATTATTTGTTGTGAATGTGAAATAATTTGTTTGAAATATAATGAAGTAAAAGTTGTTTTGAAATCCATGTTTTGTTTCATATTCAAGTGCTTCTGATATTATTTATATCATTAACATAGCCGTATTTAGTAGCCGAAAGCTAATACTATAGATGACTGTAGCATCTATAGCACTTAGTTTTGGGCCTCTAGATAGGGGATGTTACATTTTCCATATTTCTCATCTTAGAAAGTGTGTTAGAGGCCCACGGACTACTATAGAACCTACAGTGTTAGAAGATTTAATAGTAGAGCCTAATTTGACCATATTTAGAAAGCCGATTCGGATAATCGAGAGAGATGAGAAGAAGTTGAGGAACAAGACAATCACATTAGTAAAGGTCGAGTGGATTGACGATACTAGAGATTGTACTTGGGAGGCTGAGAGCAGGATTAGGGACTCTTATCCTGAGTTGTTTTGATGGTACGTTTTACCTTTTTTCTTAGTTGTGTACCTTATCCTAATTTTTAGGACGAAATTCTTTATGGAGGGCCGTCTGTCGAAAAAGACAAAGGTCAAAGAGCAGAACAAAATAGAAGGCTTAAATATAAATCTACAGCCTCCAACTAATCATCAAAGAAGAATTGCTGAACTTCACATATTAATACCCGAATCTGGGTTTATGGTCTTTTATTATAAAATTCAAGACTACATTTATTAATACCTGAATATGGGATTTAGATCTTAACCAATAACTATTGGTCTTCATTATACCCAATGCGTTTGGGACTATTATTAAATACTATGCTTCACTTATTAGTGCCCAAATCTAGGATTAAGATGTCTATTATGAAGCTAATTATTATGGATTTTGGGTTATCCATCATTAATTCCCGAATCTGGGTTTGAGAGTTCTATTATGAAACCATTACTTATTATCAGTTACTAAAACCCAAATCTAGGTTTGGGAGCTCTATTATAAAACCATTACTGATTATCAGTTACTAAAACCCTAATCTAGGTTCCGAATATCTTACTATTGACTTCTGAACTTCACATATTGATGATCGAATCTAGGTTTTAGATTTATGAACTTCCTAATACCTAAATTTGAGTTTAAAGTCGTTTACCATCAATTTTTGGATTTCATCTGTTAATTCCCAAATCTGGGTTTTAAAACTTGTTTGAACTAGCTAATTTTCTATCGGTATAGAAAATAGCCAATCAAATTTATATTAAAAATAACTACAAGCGCATAACATACAATGTTAATACGTGGTGAGTACGAGTCAATCCACAGGGAATTGTTTAGATTTAAAATTCTATTTAATTAGATTAACCAAGATGTGATAACCCTGATTTTGTAAAGTAATTTCATGATTTAATTTAGTTTGTATTTGTTTGAAATTGCATTGAAAAGATAGAGATAGGAAACTGATTTGCAGATGCATAGTTTAAAAACATGTACATGTGCACAGGACAGTGCACAAACATGCACACAGTTTTCTGTGTGATAAAATAGGCAGTAGTTAATAAAAATGATAGGATAGATAAATTACAAATATATATATGTAGGAAGAAATGATCAAGTCTTGAAAAAAAAGAGAGAAAGACTTAGGCCAGGATAGGCATACATGTATTATACATGTGCACAAAACAAATGCTTGCTGAAATAAAAATTAACATTGCATGAAAATGGTATGAGCCTTGGAACAAACACTTTATTCATTTTTAGCAATTCCTTTTTACTTTAGAAAACAAAAATCATGCAAATAACATGACTGGGGTAATGAGGTATATTTTCTGAAAAAATTAAAATGCCAGGACTACTTACCCATTTTCTCTA
Organism: Allium fistulosum; assembly: GCA_030737815.1. Taxonomy (NCBI): domain Eukaryota; kingdom Viridiplantae; phylum Streptophyta; class Magnoliopsida; order Asparagales; family Amaryllidaceae; genus Allium; species Allium fistulosum. The sequence continues at coordinate 184,644,523 of CM060902.1, read as the reverse complement.
AAAGTAGAATGAGAGGTAGATCATAATTGGTGGGTAAAATTGGCATTGGGTAATTTCATTAAACCCTAGTAGCAGCCAGAGTTTATATAAGAAGACCTGGTGTAGTAAGGTTTTTGCTCTGCCTCATAAAAGAAAAATATATAAATATATATTTAACAGAAGTTAGAAAAGAAAATGTGGAACACCAGTCATTAGAGTAGGAAGAAGGCAGAAGATCAAAGGAAGAAATAGCTTAGGAAAAAGAAAAGGGGATTAAGGTGAGTAATCTCACTGGAAGTATTGGCAATAAGTCTTGAATATTGAGGCAGCCTAACTAAAATTCATATTTCATTTGTTTGCAAGCTAGATTCATTTTTATGATTTAGTAACTTTGACTTGTTTTATGATCTGTTTAATGGAAACCTCTTTATATTGATTTACTCAGTATGAAAGAGCCATGAATCTAATGTTTAAATAGGTTTTTCTGTGTTATAATATAACTTTGAGGTGAAGCAGTTAATATGGGTTTTCTTTATACATTTATTAGTTTAAAACCCAGGATGCTTAATATGGATATATGGTCTAAAAATGAGAAAGGATATGGGGCTGCAACATGGTGTGTTTGCTTAAGTCTTATCTTAACAGAAAAGAACTTATATAAAAAAAAGGAAAAATATAGAGGTGCAATGTATACATGTGCTGAGCCTCTACATTCATGAACTATCCAATAAATCTTATACTTGTTGTAACGACCCGACTTTCCAGTCCCGGAAAATCGAACCATTTGTGTTAAAGAAGAAGAGGTAGAAGAAGAAGAAACAGAAAATCAACAACAGAATCTCACATCGCAGCGGAATAAAATATAATATATACAAAACAGATCTTTACTCAAACAGAAAGATATATCTGTTTATACAATACATTTACAGAATACATCATCAGAGCTCATCACATCAATGATATACATCCAAATACACAGCGGAACAATAAACAAATACCGAAGTACGTATCGCCATCCAGCTCGTCTCCTGAGCTCCACAGCTACAATCTGAACCTGTTTATCTCGGTCTGACCCGAGCATCATATAAAACAATACCCGAGTCAGTCTGGAATACCAGAGTGAGAAAATCACACTCAATTGATTATTAAAGTTTCAAAATCTTTTGAAAGACAAAAGCATCTCGTAAGACCACGCCACAAATAAACATGTCGGGTTTTTACCTTACGATAGCTAAAACACTTTTTATCAAATTCCTCTGATATTATAATAGTGTCTATATACAAATACTTATTAAAATAGCTGAAATTGTTACATTATTAAATTCCAGCATACTAGCCACAACGTGGGTAATACAAACAAAACTCGTACAAGGCACGTAGGGAGAATGGATTTCCAACGAATGACTAGGCACTGGGGTACCACCTGTCACAGTACGTGGCCTAGATCACAGTACCGAGGAGTACGCCCGCTCCCCTGCAACACAAGGCCGGAATCACCTATGGGCAATTCCGAATATGATCACCCCACGGTTGGGATCAGCAACCGCACCACTAAGCCGAAATAAAAGGCACATCTAGGCAGGAATGATCATACTCTCCAGTGGGCGCTACCCACGAAGCCTTGCTGCATAACCCCTGATTTTCAGTCATTCCCGGTTGATGAGGCTTGAGGCTAAACGTTACCTTCAGAACGTTTCACTTAGAATGCCCATCGTCCCCTGACGATGTCCGAAAGCATTCATCCATACAAGTCTGTTCCGGGTCCGAACAGAACTGATAACACTATCCCCTTATCAATATTACCCTCGTTTCCCCACGAAACGTACAACCGGATCGAAGTGGTTTTCGAGTCTCCAGACCTAGAATCCCGGTATACGGAAACCCGATCCCGGTCTCTTCGAAACGATCAGCGCATTTGGCCAATACTGATAGTCGGTTGTTTAACTATCAATTTACATCCATAACAACCATCAACAATAAATAATTTTTCCCAATTATCTATTTTTTTCCCAAAATATCTTCGCAAGATATTATTCCCCTTTCCAATCCCCATTGGAAACAATTTCAAACTATATTCCTTTCACGGAATAATTTCCCAAATATTTATTTTCACTGGAATACCAAGTACAACCCATTTTAGATTTTAAAAATAATTTTAAAACACTTTATTATAAATATACTTTATAAAACACCTTTTGAAAACTACTTTAAAACTTAAGTTAAAATATATATTTAAAAATATCTAAAATAAAACCACTTTAAAAATATAAACAAATTTCCTTTTAAAACGTATTACCAAATCACTTCTATATCTATTACAATAATAGTTTTGAAAAATACTTGCTTTTGAAAATTTACATTTGAAAAAATAGATTTTCTAAACCTGATTTTAAAATTAACAATAAATCTTTAACAAATATTTAGAATTGCTTTTAAAACCAAATGTACTTGGCTATCCAGAAAATACTTCTCTTCCACTTCTTTAAAAATAAATCATTATTTATTCTTAAACCAATTCTCCTTCCCTTATAAATTCCCATCCTGAATTTATATTTAAAATGCCCACCGACATTTATTTCACTTTATAAACCCAGTTTATAAATTTCCAAAATCTCATTCTCTTTAAATTTCCAATTCCAAACATTTACATCAATTCTACCATTGATTTCAAATTTGCTTTACTTTGGAATAAAATTCCTTGTTTACTTTATTTATTTCAAATACAATACCCTTTAAATTTTATCTCTCATTTGTGAATTTAAAACCCCCTTTTAACTGAAAAATACCTATTTTAAATTCCCAACATTCCTTATTTACAGTTTTAATTAAATTAAATTATTAAATTAAAAGTAATTCCTTTATTTCTCTAAACCAATATTACTTGAGTTTTCTAATCTTTATTTCTCCTTCGTAAATTTAAATTTCTTTTCCCCATATTTATTACAATTCCAATTCACTTTATTTTATCTTATTTTCAATTCACTTTTAAATTTATTCCAACTTACTTAAATTATTATTCTTTATTTTCTTCAAAAATTCAATTCCATAGATTTTCAAAATTTCTTATACTGGGAATTCAATCAACCACAACATCCAATATCAAATCATCACAGGATATCAATATTCAGATCACAGAATAATAAAATAAATTTTTGAGGAATCCAGTTGGATCCCTCCAACCTGTTTCCCTGCATCCACAGACGTTAGCACAATACCAATTCCACTTCGAGGTGGAATATCGCGGTATATGGGATTTAAAATAAATCATCCGCTATTATGCGGCGCATAGGGTCTCATCCGCTATAAAATGCGGGAATATCAAATCCAATATATACATATGCCAATATATATATATTGGTATATACTACTATATACCATATCATATCAATCAAATCAAACAATTCAATCATTCATCCATATTTAAATTTAACCAATTAAATTTAAATAAAATTAAACTGAGTGAGATTAACTCACCTTTTATTTTAGCTTTGCAATCCACTCCAGACCAGTTTGTTTTCCTTTCAGATTTCAACCTTGAACAACATTTTATGGTTTATTAATATTTGGACCAATCAAACAATCTATTACTATTTATTTATTTCCTTTAAACGCTATAAGTATTTTAAGATTCCCATTCCCAAAATCTTACCTTTATACCATTTACTGTTTTTAAATAAAATATGTATGTGAATTAATATATATATATTCTCGAATCAAAACAATTTAAACACCGTTAAAAATCTTCTGATAGTTGAAATAATGAATCACAATAAAATTACAATTTTAAACCTAAGCAAACATTGAACTAAAATGTTTTGAATTTAAATTACCTAAGCCTGCAGAAACAAAAATCACGAGTACCACGCACTCCGGCTCTACGAGATTCTGCCTTCGCTCGAACGAGCTCATCACCGTCGCCACTGCCCAACAGTCATATTTCCTATCGCCTTCGAAGCCGTGTGCTCGAGAACAACCTCGCGACCATCCCGATTATCACGCCTTCGACCCATCCTAACGCTGTCACCACCGCTTCCAACATCGCGATCGCCTCACGAACCACCACGTCGCGCCACCGTACCCCACCCCTTCGCATGCCTACTCCGGATGATTGACACTCTTGCCTTGCGATCGAGACTGTAGCAGGACTTCAAATCAGCAGTAGAAATATCGCGTAGGAGCAAGGACGAGCCAACGATGGCTGATGGCATAGCCGAGTTCGCAGCAATGATTAGCTCGAAGGCGTTGATTTCGCGAAACCCTAGTTTTCTCTTCTTCTTTTTTTTTTTTCGAATTAGATTTGGCTTATCTGTAGATAGATTCGAAACATTAAGGTATGGGAGAAGGAAGAAAGAAATGGGAGCGGTTGATTGAAAAGGAGGAAGCCATCTCTTTTATTTTTCGTTCCGAAGATTTTTCTTCTGGGGTTTCAAAAGTACCCGGCTGCCATAAAAAAAATAGTTAGGTCGACGCAATTCAGGTCTAGGGTGGCTCGAGTAGACTTAGGGTGGCTGTTGATTTAACTTTATATTTTTATATTTTTAATATTATTAAATTTTCAAAATATCCTGTTAAGCATAACGCGAAATCTCGAACCCCGAATCGGACATGACGACAGACGTTATAAGGTTTTACCCGCATTTTGAACACGATGGAACGTGTTGCGAAAGTTAATTCGATCATACACGCAAGTTACAAAAGTAAATGATAAATTTCAAATCAAATCGATTAAAATAGTTCTACGCGTTTTGAGCTGTCAGGGTCAAACGACAACTCCGATAGCTACGAAAATTGAAATCCGATAATAATACAATATTACGGACCCAATGGAACCGGTTTCGTCGAATTCCGAGACTGTGCCTCGGAAGGCTATTTTTTTAAATTCAATTTAAACAATAAAATTTCAAAACTGAACAAAACGCTTTAAAATTCAATTTTAAAAGTTTCATCACCTCCAATATTATCAATATAAATTTTCTGAACCTTTAAACTATTTTTAAAGGGCTAAAAACTCCGGATTCTCTATTTTACCCTATTCCGATAATTAAATCCAACAATTAATTATCCAATAAATATTGATATTTGAAATTCAAGTTAAAAATTTAACCTCTGAACATTTAAAATTAATTAAATATACCAATTTCAAATAGACAAAAATTCCGGGTCGTCACATTCCTCCCCCCTTAAAAGAATTTCGTCCCCGAAATTACTAGTTAGGAAGAATGATCCATATCCCGTTAGCTATTTCCCAAATTCAACCAGTTTCAACAACTTGCCAAAACAAATCTTTTTATCAAGGATACACTAACCCTCTTATCAACTTTCCAAACCTATCCATAATTCCCAAACAATATCACTTACTTATCAATTCAAATTTAAATTTGAATTCAAATTTTAAATTATCAAAATTTCTCAAAATTTTTCTAACTCCCTAAATTTCTGAAAAATTTCGCCAGCGTCTCCTTTGCGCGGCTAGCTCGGTACTACTACAAAATGGCTCTACGGCCTCCCAATCTCAAAAAGAAAACAAAAAGCCAAGTGGCTGTATCAAAAACCCAATCAAATTTCATATAGAAATTCAAATACATACCTTTTTGTCGGGCCATTAAATTTTATCTTCTAAAATCAAAATCCCAATTTATCCATTGCTTTTAGACACCTGTATATCCTACTAAGCAATAATATTCAATCACAAATTCCAAAGTCATTTTATACTTTCCTTTACAAATTTTCAATATTTGTTTTACTTAAGCCCGTACGATGCACATATATCATCCGTACGCAATATCACATTTGATCGCTCACTCGATCACACAATTTCACTTCCGAACTAGTATCGTCCACCCGACTTCCTAGTGCGGACTCAGATCTGGTTTCTTGATCAGAAACCGTCATTCTCCTTGCATAGTCATAACTACGATAGAGAATTACCAGAATCAATCAACAATCCTTATCCAGGTTCGCCGTTGAAAATCGAGTGAAAAATCCTGATTCGGATCGATAAAACTATCTCGAAATTCTGTGTTCGACATCTGGACCAAATAGCTATGCGAATAAAATAATATACGTACGCCTTACGTAATTAGCCCAATTTATTATCAATTATATCAATTCTCTTTTATTCACATTCATTTTGATTGTTATTCACTTATTCACAACTATCTCATTTCACAATTTACAGTTAAATTTTCTATTCAATTATTCACTAGGAATAATTTTCTCAATACCGAATTTACTTAAGAATTCACCATATTCCTTAAGTTCAAAATAAATATTCTACATACTGCTTATACTTATTTTCACTTCATTATTGAAGTTCATATCCATTTCTATTTACTCTTGTCTTTACAATTCCATTTGATTTCAATTTGGCTTTCACCCGAATATTTAATTAGTTGCACTTACTAATTAATTTAAATTTCAATTAACAGTTTATTCGCAAACTTCACTTCTTTAGTTCCTTCGATTTCACTTCACCTTACATTCACATTTGAATTAGATTTCAATATCCAGTTTCAATTTTATTTGCTTAGCAAATTTAAATCATTTATCGTTAATGAAAATTTTGAAATTTTTGAAAATTTTCTAACTCCCAAAATTTACGAAAATTTTTGGCAGAGTCTCCCTTGTACGGAGAGACTTCTGCGATATCGCAGGATGCACAAAAATATATATACATCGGCCTCAGGCCGGAAAACAAAGAAAAACAGTTCATATCTCCTATTTTTAATTTTTGGCGTAGGCGTACCTTTATTTTTAGCATTTTAAAAGCAAAGCGGCTTATAAATTTAGCAATTTGCACCGCCAAACCAGCCTAGCGGCTCCCAAAATCCTGTATTTACTCAATTTAAACAGGTAAGTGACAAATATATGTGATTTATTAATACTTCATTTACTCTCAACAGTTAAACCATGGATTCTATAAACAATGCGCTTTATACACTTCCAATAGCACATATGGAATACTTCAACACTTATTTTGAATGTTTACAACCAATTTCCGATGCTATCTCATTCAATTCCAATGGTCTACAACCGAATTACTTACATTCAGTTCCTTTAAATTTAACAAACTTATATTTATTATAATTGATTTCCAAAATCAATTTTATTACCTTTCTATCAATTTATTGAATTTTATTAAATCTCATTTTCGCCTAACGACCAATTTCTTATACAAATTCGACGATATACAAACAAATAATCAATCACTAGGTTTTAAAACTATTCTAAATTGGTTCCAACTCAATTTATACTTAATGCTATTCATTCATTTTTATTACATTTCAGATTTGAATCCATTCATTTACATTTAAATTCATTCTGAATTTTCATTTCCTTATTCATAACTTCCCAAATTCTATTTCGATTCAAATTTTTTTTTTCTCTTAATTTAAATCCAACCCAGTATCATTAAACTTAGTTTAAGTTGAATTAAATTCAACTCCTCTCCATCTATTTAACTTAAGTTAATTTACTTCAATTCATTCAAATTTTATACTTAGGCTCAATTTCATTTTACAAGTAAATTCTCTCTTCTATTCAACTTAACTCCACCACAACCAATCTCATTTCAATCTACAATTTCTTTGATTATTTATTATAAAATTAACTTTCCAGATTCAACTCATTACATGGCCATTTCCAAATTATTTCCACTTAGTTGGATTTTATTTTCAATTCAAACCTTTACTATTTTAATCCATTTCCTGGAGTTCTATCCATTTAAATAATTCAAATTTTGGATTTCATTCATTTCTATTACAAACAATTCTATTTGGTTTATTTATTTTACTTCAAATTTTATAAGTCACCTTCTTTTTTATATTCGCACTTCCTTCTATTAAAAATAAATTTTATTCACATTTTACCTCTTAACTCCGTTTATACATTTTTATTTAGTTAAGTATATATTTTATTCCAATACTGTTTCAATTTTATTATAAGCTGTCAAAACTTATTTATTCCAATTCAATACTTATCTTGTTACATTTATTTAGTCCAGTATATTTTATTATCCCATAAGCCTTTAATTCAGATTCCAGGTTTTTAAACAATTTCCCAACCTTTCAAAATCACCCGGTTTTAATTTCAAATCATTTTGGAGTCTCCAACATCTCCAAATCACATTTCTCAAAATTTTAAACCAATCCTGATTTTTAATTCCAACAAATTTCCTTTGGAAATTTCAAAAACTAGCCTTTCTGAATAAATCAATTTGGCAGCAATTCGTCACTCAGAAGTTCGAAAATGAATCCTGAAGATGCGGCCGTCATCCTCCGAATTATTTTCCAGCGACTGTAGTGAATTTATTGCTATTTTTTTTCAAAAATTTATTCGAAACAATTTCCTTTCCAGAAATATTTTCCCAAATAATAATGCTAGTGTTTATCTTCAAAACTCTTTGAAACACTTCCAAGATATCCGGGGTTTAAATTTACCAATTTGATTAAATCAAATTTTTAGTTACAATTCATCTGTACAATTCATATTTATACAAATACCCATTGGTTATGTAAACCATTCTGATTTTACAATCTTACCATATTTTTTCTTTCAAATTTTATTTGTTAGAATATTTTAATCCAAACATCCAAATATATAATAATTCAAAAGAAATATTTCTTTTATATCAAAAATACATTTTTTTCGGGTAAAATTATTTCATCTACCCGTTTCAAAACAATATTGTGTCGAATTGTTCTATTCGAGTGTTTAGAAACCCCTTCGATACAGTTGCGCAGACTGTGCCGACGAAGGTTCATATGCCACTCAATAAATCAACCAACACAATATAAAACCAATTTATATTCACTAACAAATACGCGCTCATAACTATTAATACACTCAAAATTCCCACCAGAGCCAAGGTTATCGCCAACCTAAGCTCTGATACCACTGTAACGACCCGACTTTCCAGTCCCGGAAAATCGAACCATTTGTGTTAAAGAAGAAGAGGTAGAAGAAGAAGAAACAGAAAATCAACAACAGAATCTCACATCGCAGCGGAATAAAATATAATATATACAAAACAGATCTTTACTCAAACAGAAAGATATATCTGTTTATACAATACATTTACAGAATACATCATCAGAGCTCATCACATCAATGATATACATCCAAATACACAGCGGAACAATAAACAAATACCGAAGTACGTATCGCCATCCAGCTCGTCTCCTGAGCTCCACAGCTACAATCTGAACCTGTTTATCTCGGTCTGACCCGAGCATCATATAAAACAATACCCGAGTCAGTCTGGAATACCAGAGTGAGAAAATCACACTCAATTGATTATTAAAGTTTCAAAATCTTTTGAAAGACAAAAGCATCTCGTAAGACCACGCCACAAATAAACATGTCGGGTTTTTACCTTACGATAGCTAAAACACTTTTTATCAAATTCCTCTGATATTATAATAGTGTCTATATACAAATACTTATTAAAATAGCTGAAATTGTTACATTATTAAATTCCAGCATACTAGCCACAACGTGGGTAATACAAACAAAACTCGTACAAGGCACGTAGGGAGAATGGATTTCCAACGAATGACTAGGCACTGGGGTACCACCTGTCACAGTACGTGGCCTAGATCACAGTACCGAGGAGTACGCCCGCTCCCCTGCAACACAAGGCCGGAATCACCTATGGGCAATTCCGAATATGATCACCCCACGGTTGGGATCAACAACCGCACCACTAAGCCGAAATAAAAGGGACATCTAGGCAGGAATGATCATACTCTCCAGTGGGCGCTACCCACGAAGCCTTGCTGCATAACCCCTGATTTTCAGTCATTCCCGGTTGATGAGGCTTGAGGCTAAACGTTACCTTCAGAACGTTTCACTTAGAATGCCCATCGTCCCCTGACGATGTCCGAAAGCATTCATCCATACAAGTCTGTTCCGGGTCCGAACAGAACTGATAACACTATCCCCTTATCAATATTACCCTCGTTTCCCCACGAAACGTACAACCGGATCGAAGTGGTTTTCGAGTCTCCAGACCTAGAATCCCGGTATACGGAAACCCGATCCCGGTCTCTTCGAAACGATCAGCGCATTTGGCCAATACTGATAGTCGGTTGTTTAACTATCAATTTACATCCATAACAACCATCAACAATAAATAATTTTTCCCAATTATCTATTTTTTTCCCAAAATATCTTCGCAAGATATTATTCCCCTTTCCAATCCCCATTGGAAACAATTTCAAACTATATTCCTTTCACGGAATAATTTCCCAAATATTTATTTTCACTGGAATACCAAGTACAACCCATTTTAGATTTTAAAAATAATTTTAAAACACTTTATTATAAATATACTTTATAAAACACCTTTTGAAAACTACTTTAAAACTTAAGTTAAAATATATATTTAAAAATATCTAAAATAAAACCACTTTAAAAATATAAACAAATTTCCTTTTAAAACGTATTACCAAATCACTTCTATATCTATTACAATAATAGTTTTGAAAAATACTTGCTTTTGAAAATTTACATTTGAAAAAATAGATTTTCTAAACCTGATTTTAAAATTAACAATAAATCTTTAACAAATATTTAGAATTGCTTTTAAAACCAAATGTACTTGGCTATCCAGAAAATACTTCTCTTCCACTTCTTTAAAAATAAATCATTATTTATTCTTAAACCAATTCTCCTTCCCTTATAAATTCCCATCCTGAATTTATATTTAAAATGCCCACCGACATTTATTTCACTTTATAAACCCAGTTTATAAATTTCCAAAATCTCATTCTCTTTAAATTTCCAATTCCAAACATTTACATCAATTCTACCATTGATTTCAAATTTGCTTTACTTTGGAATAAAATTCCTTGTTTACTTTATTTATTTCAAATACAATACCCTTTAAATTTTATCTCTCATTTGTGAATTTAAAACCCCCTTTTAACTGAAAAATACCTATTTTAAATTCCCAACATTCCTTATTTACAGTTTTAATTAAATTAAATTATTAAATTAAAAGTAATTCCTTTATTTCTCTAAACCAATATTACTTGAGTTTTCTAATCTTTATTTCTCCTTCGTAAATTTAAATTTCTTTTCCCCATATTTATTACAATTCCAATTCACTTTATTTTATCTTATTTTCAATTCACTTTTAAATTTATTCCAACTTACTTAAATTATTATTCTTTATTTTCTTCAAAAATTCAATTCCATAGATTTTCAAAATTTCTTATACTGGGAATTCAATCAACCACAACATCCAATATCAAATCATCACAGGATATCAATATTCAGATCACAGAATAATAAAATAAATTTTTGAGGAATCCAGTTGGATCCCTCCAACCTGTTTCCCTGCATCCACAGACGTTAGCACAATACCAATTCCACTTCGAGGTGGAATATCGCGGTATATGGGATTTAAAATAAATCATCCGCTATTATGCGGCGCATAGGGTCTCATCCGCTATAAAATGCGGGAATATCAAATCCAATATATACATATGCCAATATATATATATTGGTATATACTACTATATACCATATCATATTAATCAAATCAAACAATTCAATCATTCATCCATATTTAAATTTAACCAATTAAATTTAAATAAAATTAAACTGAGTGAGATTAACTCACCTTTTATTTTAGCTTTGCAATCCACTCCAGACCAGTTTGTTTTCCTTTCAGATTTCAACCTTAAACAACATTTTATGGTTTATTAATATTTGGACCAATCAAACAATCTATTACTATTTATTTATTTCCTTTAAACGCTATAAGTATTTTAAGATTCCCATTCCCAAAATCTTACCTTTATACCATTTACTGTTTTTAAATAAAATATGTATGTGAATTAATATATATATATTCTCGAATCAAAACAATTTAAACACCGTTAAAAATCTTCTGATAGTTGAAATAATGAATCACAATAAAATTACAATTTTAAACCTAAGCAAACATTGAACTAAAATGTTTTGAATTTAAATTACCTAAGCCTGCAGAAACAAAAATCACGAGTACCACGCACTCCGGCTCTACGAGATTCTGCCTTCGCTCGAACGAGCTCATCACCGTCGCCACTGCCCAACAGTCATATTTCCTATCGCCTTCGAAGCCGTGTGCTCGAGAACAACCTCGCGACCATCCCGATTATCACGCCTTCGACCCATCCTAACGCTGTCACCACCGCTTCCAACATCGCGATCGCCTCACGAACCACCACGTCGCGCCACCGTACCCCACCCCTTCGCATGCCTACTCCGGATGATTGACACTCTTGCCTTGCGATCGAGACTGTAGCAGGACTTCAAATCAGCAGTAGAAATATCGCGTAGGAGCAAGGACGAGCCAACGATGGCTGATGGCATAGCCGAGTTCGCAGCAATGATTAGCTCGAAGGCGTTGATTTCGCGAAACCCTAGTTTTCTCTTCTTCTTTTTTTTTTTTTTCGAATTAGATTTGGCTTATCTGTAGATAGATTCGAAACATTAAGGTATGGGAGAAGGAAGAAAGAAATGGGAGCGGTTGATTGAAAAGGAGGAAGCCATCTCTTTTATTTTTCGTTCCGAAGATTTTTCTTCTGGGGTTTCAAAAGTACCCGGCTGCCATAAAAAAAATAGTTAGGTCGACGCAATTCAGGTCTAGGGTGGCTCGAGTAGACTTAGGGTGGCTGTTGATTTAACTTTATATTTTTATATTTTTAATATTATTAAATTTTCAAAATATCCTGTTAAGCATAACGCGAAATCTCGAACCCCGAATCGGACATGACGACAGACGTTATAAGGTTTTACCCGCATTTTGAACACGATGGAACGTGTTGCGAAAGTTAATTCGATCATACACGCAAGTTACAAAAGTAAATGATAAATTTCAAATCAAATCGATTAAAATAGTTCTACGCGTTTTGAGCTGTCAGGGTCAAACGACAACTCCGATAGCTACGAAAATTGAAATCCGATAATAATACAATATTACGGACCCAATGGAACCGGTTTCGTCGAATTCCGAGACTGTGCCTCGGAAGGCTATTTTTTTAAATTCAATTTAAACAATAAAATTTCAAAACTGAACAAAACGCTTTAAAATTCAATTTTAAAAGTTTCATCACCTCCAATATTATCAATATAAATTTTCTGAACCTTTAAACTATTTTTAAAGGGCTAAAAACTCCGGATTCTCTATTTTACCCTATTCCGATAATTAAATCCAACAATTAATTATCCAATAAATATTGATATTTGAAATTCAAGTTAAAAATTTAACCTCTGAACATTTAAAATTAATTAAATATACCAATTTCAAATAGACAAAAATTCCGGGTCGTCACACTTGTGATTTAGTCCGATTTGAAGATCTACATGGATCTGACTGAATCAGAGGTAGAGAGAAAAAAAAAGAAGAAAAGAAAAACAAACAGAAAATTATCTATGACCATATGTTTGTATTGGGATCTACGGAAGCCCATAGAAAAATAAGAAATCACCTCTATTGTTATGATGAAGTGCTTGTTCATGAAAATATGTCTTGTTAATCTTTGGATGTATGCCTGTGACTGAATGTATTATCCACTGCTTGAAACATGTGATGCAGAGAGGAAATTAACACTAAAGGGTAGTGACACTTAGTAATTTAACTAAGGATTTTGGATCTCAGGGCTACAAGATAAAGCTTGGCAAGATGAACATTGAAAGCCCACACATGGTATGTTTATACCCAAGGGCCTGAGTGTGCTGGGTTAACAGAGAAAGGTCCCACGCAGTGTGTGTTTAAGAAGAGAAAGTAGCTAAAGTCCATAACATATTTGATATTGAACATTAGAAATAGGTTCATATGAAGGCTTGGGAAAAATCCCTGAAGGCCAGAAAAATCTATGGATGAGGAATAATGATTTAATTGATGATTGTGTTGACTGTTTTAGGATCTTCTATGGATGAATTCTATGTTTGTTTTCTCTGCAATAAATCATTGAATTATGCATCATTTTGTTGTGTATGCCTAGGTTGCACAGAAATGGGTATAAGAGTAATATTGCATTCCTTTATTTATCTTAAAGTTATTGGAATATGAAAAAGAAAACTATATGAAAATTATGTTTCCAATTAGATTACTCATACCAGACCAAGTCTGACCCATGTGTGTTGATGCACTATTGGGTGTCTCATATTTAATGAGGTAGTCCATAGTGATTATGCAGGTAAATAGGCATTTCATTGATCAAGCTTTGGATGGGTTGGCTGCTTAAGGAATTGGATGCAATAGTTACAAATTTACTGAAGTTAAATAGATGTTTATGCCAAATTTATGTTAAGCTATGTTGTTTAAGTTGCTTAGAAAAACCAATGTATGGTTATTTACTGTTTTGTAATCATGGGACTTAAATAGGTGTTTCATCTGAAACTTATGGATTTTATTTTGAAAATGTTTTACTAAGTAATGAAGTTTTTAGGCTCTTTGATTAATTAATTTATGATGATAGAAAACCTGAGATTGTGATGATTTATAAACTAAAAGAACAACTAGATACTTGACAAAAGAAATTCATGTTTAAGTTAAAGAAAAATCTGGCAGAAAGATTTTGAGTTACCTTGATAAGATAGAACAAAATAACATGTATTTTGAGAGGAAACGGTTCAAAGTGAATATGGCTAACATAACCATTTTCTTGAGCCTGGGTTAAGCCAGCACTAAAGGTTTTCTAAACTAAACTTTCAGTTATGATGTTACAACCCAAGTACAAGGTAGACTAAGACTTTTTTTTACTAACAAGAATAGAAAGAAATTAGGCACTTGTAAGAGCACAGGAACATGCACACACACATGCACGGGCAAAAGCCCAGTTCATACAGTAATACAATTATGGGAAATACATACATAGTGTTAAAGCTATAAGTCATGAAATCAATAGTTATGAAGAAATAGACATGACTGGGAAAATTTGAAAAACATACTTTTGCTATGTGGAGAATCACTTGAAAATCCCCAAATAGATTCTCTGCTTCCAAACCTCTATACTCTGACATAAAAACAGAAAGTATTATATATATATATTTTCGTATATGAAGGTTTAAGATAATTTGAACACACCAATATTTTTATATTGGTTTTAAGATCCTGGTTAGAAGGTGAACCAGAGAATGATATTCTCTTGACTAGGTGACCACTGTGATTTATTGAAGAAGAAAAAGGCTTGAATTTTAGGAAAGAAAGTGGGTCATCTCACAAGATTTGAGAGTGTTTTGAGCTAAAAATGTGGAAAAACTAGCAAAAGAAAATGGATAAAAATATGAGAGTTTGAGGGCTATTTAGAGATAAATCTATTCTCTAGATCACATAAATCAACATAACATGAAATTATGATCTCTCTTTTTTGGTCATTAGCGAATTTAATTGATGTGTTTATCATAAGTATGGAATATTTTTACTATTAATTAACCCAATATAATCCATCAAACTATAACACACCCATTAAACCACTTGCTAACTCTCATGAAAAACGACAATGAAGTTGAAAATATTATCTATTCTAAGCATAGCCTATTAACTATTGATTAGACCATCATGATTTAAACATTCACTTCATTACCATAATCATATATAGATGAAGAGGTAATTTGTGTTTATGTTTGTTTAAGCATAGCCTATTTGATGTCAACAACATAGGTTATCAAATTTAAAGCTAAAACAACAATTTAAAACTCATCAAATATTGCCATTAAGCACAAAAGGAGATCATAGATTATCAAATTATGTTGAATCTACATAATTAGAGAGCTTCATTACCCCTAAATTGAAGGGGTTTAGCCTCTCATATTTGTTATCGTATCAACAAATGTAGATTGCAACATGAAACAAAAAGTGGAAAATGAAAGTTAAATAAAAAGAGAGCTAATTAAAATTAAATAAAAACTAATCTGCTTGCATAAGAAAGGAAACTAAGCTACTAACATAAGAAGAAAGAGAGCATTTAAGTAGAAAAGAAAATTAATTAACATTGCATAAAAAAAGAAAAATACATGAAATTAAAATGGCTAAGTAACCATGAAAAAGAAAAGAGAACATTGAATTATTTGTGAGCCTCTAACTAAACTAAATGAAGGCTAATGACTAAGAGTAAGAGAGGAGGTTACATTGACATATGGAGTATTTATACATATTTTAAAACCTTAATTTAATTTTTGGGAATTACCCAAACTACCCTTAAGGAAGTGTGGCCACCAAGTTATCATTAGCATTAGATAATCATCCATTTAAATGTACGTGAAGCTTTAATGACCATTAGCATGTGCATTAGCTCCTAATTTGTACACCATGGTAAGTGGGTAGGTGGGGGACTTCCATGTTTTATGAAATGAATTATTTCCATCTTCATTTCTTCCTATCTTCTTGTGCATGCATATTTTCCATGAAACCACTTGTAACTGAATTCAATTTCCTACAAAATAATATGAAAATTTCCAAGTAAATTTTCCCAAATTAATATATGCGCAAAATGGTCATTTTACCCCTGTATTAAGATGAATATATGATGATTTGAAAATAATTTGAATTTTGGTTTAACAAGTTAAAACACCCAATATGATCATTTATTTAATTTAATTAGATTAAATATGGAAGTAAAAATATGCACATTTACGTGCACATCAAAGAAGTTTGTATTTAGATTACAATGGACGTTTAGTCTTCAATCAAAATTTAGAGTTTGTCTTCTCGGTACCCAAATTAGGGTCATTAGTATGCTACCTTGAACAACATTTACCAACATCTTGATCTTATCGCATGGATCATTATTATATCTAGAAGGAGTTTCCAAACGGTTGTCCAAAAATAAGGATTCATGGATTACAATAACTTATTTCCAGATGGTAGCTCACGACCTTCTATTACCAAACATTTGTTGTCTCCAATGGAAAGTTCTTAGACTTTAATTATTATACATCTGGTTTACTATTAATTTCTTAGGAGTTCAATTTGTGAATTTCATTTTTTTACTACAAAAGTTGAATAATGGGACTTGTAATATTGTCAGACAAGAGTCCTTAAGTCCCAATCGTTTTTACAATTATAGATTTCATATTCTTTATTAACTCAAGATGATGACTAGTTAATCTTTGGGGTTTCGAAGCTCTTTATATTAAATTCAATTCCAATTACAAAGCATATATGTAACATCCCCCTATTTGGAGGCCCAAAACAAACGGCTACGGATGATGCAGTCATCTATGGTTATCAATCTTCGACGATCAAATACGGTGGTGGAAGATACATTGATACACAGATGACAAAAAATGGAAAATTTTAAAAATTCAAAACATATTTCCACATTCCATTCAAAGGATTTCATGTTCATTACCTAAACCCAAATCGTTAATCACGTTCAGCAAAATATAATTATTACACATATGCCAAAAGCGACATATGAAGATGCCCCCGTAGTTGATCAGAGTATATAATAAGGCTAATAATTCTGCCTTTACATCCAAATACACAGTGGAAAAAAAGATAACTCTAAATAACTAACTGCCACATGCACGCATCCGGAAGCTTTATTCGTCTAAGAAGAGAACCTAAAAACCTTACTATCAAACTACTCAAAATTAATTGAGCACCCGAGAGGTTAAGGGGAAAACAAAAACTTCGAGTCAAACATAAAGTCTGGTATGAATAATAATCGAACATCTAATTCCCTTTTTAGATATCTAGTGAGACCATGCCGCTAGCAGAACAGGTTTTCCCCTTACTAGTATCCTAAAATCTTATGAAAGTCATATACCGTGCTTCTGCATCCACAATGGCTAAAAGATACATTTTCAAAATATTATGATGATATGCATACTTGAAAACAATAAGGATTTCCCAACCCCTGTTTAATATGACACCCTATCCTATCCATAGTTTTCATGGGAACACTAAAAACCATATGCTCCTACCAGTTAACTTAATTAATTCAAGTGTTCCCCTGAACCTATTAGTCATTTCACTAACACTCACCTTATCTTAGTTTTCATGGGTAGACTAGGAACCTACGGATTTATCCGGTAACTCACTTCACATCTATAACGACCCGTAATTTTAACACTTTGAAAATGAGATATTTAATTATTTTAAATATTCAAATGTAGAATTTTCAAACTTAAACAATCATTTTTTATATAATAAATAAGAATGGTAAACTTTTTTTTTGATATTGAATAAAGATTTTGGATTTCCATTGTAAAATTGACAAAAGTCGACGATAAAGTAGGATAAATATTCGTGAAATCTATTTAAAGGATAATAATTCCTTTTAAATATATATAATTGATATCAAACTCATTTGATAATAATAGTAATTTAATTTATAATGGTTTGATAAATATATAAAACTTGTTTTACAAAATTGACAAATTTCGTCGCATATCGATAAATCGATGTCGTATTTTTATAAGAAGATTTGGATACTGTTTTATATTATTTTATAATTAAAATATGCTTGTTTTAATTATTTAAATATAATAAGAAATTTATTTTAAAGTTTGGTTTACATGAATAAATAGTTTAACAAAAACGTCAAAATGTGACCGGAAAACGTTTTGTCGAAAATCAACGTTTTGTCGATTAAAAGTTGCCACAACGTTATCGCACCTTTGTTAACATATTTGAACATATAAATGTAGACATTTTAATGCTAATCAAGTTTACTTTTACTAAATAAAATTAGAAAACTTCTAGAAGTCATTAAGAAAAGTAAGTAAGAATTAACAAAAGTAAGAAATTCAAAAGTAAACATCAAATCAATATCACATCAAAAGCCAACATAATTATTATTTTACTTAGCTTAGTTCTTAAGGGATTAAGACCTAAATTAAGGATGTGAAAGGTGATGTTAATTTTTGAAAAAGTGGAGATTAATTTAGGTTGAAGTAATTTTATTTAGGTAATTTGGTAAGAGTTTATTTTGGTAAATTACCACTTCTTTCTTTTTCTATAAATACCCACCTCCTTCTTCACTTTCATTCACATTTCTTCTTTTTCTTTTCTCAAGCTTCTTCATCTTCTTCCTTTCTCCTTTAATGGCTTCCATACCATAAGAAAAAATTAAAAAGAAATAATGTCAAAATATTTACAAAAAATTCAAATGAAATCAATGTTCATTCTCTTCAAATCAAACATCTTTTTTCTTCATATTTTACCTCTTCTTCTCTCGGCTATAACTTCTTCAAAACCGATCAAAAATACAATTTTTTTTTAAATCATGTATTTTTCCAGTGGCTACAACTTTCTTGTTGACCACTTTGACTCATTCTAAAGATAACTATGTCAAAAATATACTTCTTTTATGTACATTTTCTGGCCCAATTTTTAAGCCAAAGAATGGGCCATTTTATTTTGATCATAACTTGATCATAACTTGTCCATGTTAAAATATTATTTTTTTAACTATATAAAATTCTAATGGCTACAACTTTTATGTTGCGCACTTTTTCTAGTTTTGTGGTTTGCTATACCTGAAACTCAATCCTTTGAAGTGCATTTTCGGGCATCATTTTTGTCAATCCGACAATACCTCTTCTTCATTCTTTCATATCTTTCTCAAAACTAATCAAAAACAAGTGATTTTTTTTTAATTCAATAGAAAATAATTTTCAACAATTTTTCAGTTAACAAATTTTTCAAATTTTGAGAGTAATAGAGTCAAAAATAAGAGAGAATATGACCTATTTTTCGGGTCTAAATCTTCAGAATTCAAGTTCAAAGCTCTACATCTTCTTCTCTATACTTTCGATCAATCTCCATCTCAAGACTGGGCCAAGCTATTGGAAGGGAGAGGGTGTTGTTTGATAGTGACTAATGGAGTAGAAATTAGTTAGTGAAGTGTTGGTTGGTTAGAATGTTGGTAGGATGTTTATCGCTTTCGTTTATGGTGAGAAACTCTATTTAACATCTCTATTTGTATATATACATGTTTGATGATGTGTTATGATTGCTATGGATGCTTATATATGATTTGATGATCAAGTATTGATTGTTTGATATGATTGTTAAATTGTTTTACCAAGTCACGTTAATACACGTCGATAAGCACAAAGGAAATCACTTTCCTATTGAAAATGAAATGTTGTATATGGAGTGGTTAAACCTTTTGGAAACAGTTTTAAAATGAGTTAGAAATGTTTTATAAACAATTAAATATGTTTAAAGAAGTAAAGAAAGAAAAATCAAGATTTCATCTTGTATATTTTAAAATATGACCGAAATAATTTTCCAGAAAAATCACGCTTTTGCAGTAAAGTGACCCAAGTTTAAAATTAATATTTTTAAATGAATAAAAATATGAAATGAATTTGATAAATCTATTAAAATGGTTTAAAAGAGATTTGGAATGGAAAGTATGAATTTTCAATTGTTAAATGTTGTTTAAATCAAATAAGCTTATATAGCACTTTCCATAGGACATTTATGCTGCGAATTCTATAACCTTCGGAAAATGAGTTTAAACTTAACAATTCTTTCCTAAATCTTTATGAAAGATTTTTAAAGGAATAATTAATTAATTTAATGATGATTTGGAAGTTTTAATAAGAGTTTGAATAAATGGTTAAGAGGAATTATTTATACCACTTAAATGAAAAGTGAAGAATATTGAATATAATAACAAACTGAGTATGCGGAAATGACTAGTACATTTGTGCCGCCTGTGAGATCTGGGAAGATAAAACAAGGTGTTTAACTAAGGTTAGGGATGGAGCAACCAGTGCCCTGAACTTAGCTGGCCTATGTTTTCTCTTTTTAGGCGAGGGGTTGAATAGATCGAAAGGAAAGCCCGGATGCTCTAAAAGATCATATTTAAGTTTTTCCAAAATAAAAGAAAAGAAACAGATTCTTTGAATGTTATTTAACCACTTTACATTTTTTATTCCATAATTGGTACGAAGGAACCGGGATCGGATCTGGGTGACTCCTATCTGAAAAACAGGGATCAGATATGGGTGATTCCTATCCGAAAACCCCTTCAAACCAATTTTCGAAATAAAACATATTGAAGACAAAGATATTCATGATGTAGGATCACTTACCATTTGTCGCTGGAGGTGAAATTTACCATATTTAAGGTGGCGGTATTGCTCTGTTATAAAAATCTTCGATTTGCATAATATGATTTGAAGTTAAGAAAGAAATATTTGATTAAATTTAATGAATGATTTGGGAATATTTTCCCTAAGTTAAAATTTTAGCTTGAATATAAGAAATCTTTGACTAAGATTTAAGAAAGGTTTAAATAAATTAAATGATTTGATAAAGGAGGCTTAATGATTCCATTTACTTTGAAAAAGAAAATGGAATAAATTAAAGAGAATATATCTAAGAAAAATATTTGATTTAAATAAAAGATGAAGTAATTGATTGATGATTGATATCTACATATGAACTTAACATCTTTTTATCGATAATTGGATTTCGAAGGAACGGTTATCGGATTTGGGTGATTTCTATCCGTAAACCACTTCGAACTGTTTATGTGTTCGAAGAATGAAGATATTTGAAGACGGAGATATTTAGACGAATAATAAAGAGGGACTACTTGTTGATTAATTGGGGATAAACTCCCAATTCACTATATTGTAGTAGGGGTCTCGTTGTTATGAAATACCTCAAAACCACAAGGACTTCTCACCTAGTAATGGCCGAGGAAAGTGCCTTCGGTTTCGTTCAGTCCTAGAACGAACTTGTATGGATGACTGTCTGACCTTGCATTCTAAATCACAATAATTGGTTTCTATAACAGTATATCAGTTGGTGGCGGAGAAGACACCTTCTCTTAGCTTAACACCCTTTCCCGGGACATACGAGCTGAGGAAGTTATACATTTGTAGAAATCAGTCATGTGAATGTGGAATGGCAATGTGGCATTCAAAATGAAAGAAGATGTTCTATGTGAAAAGGTAATCGTAGCCTCAAGCCTCATCAAATCGGAAATGGCCGAAATAGGATTAGATGCAGCAAGGCTAAGTGGGTCATTCCCAAGTAGGGTATGATCATCCTCTTCTATATATATTTCTTCCCACTATGACGTTCGGGATGTAAATTAATGTGGTGTATGGAAACGAGCGCTCGGTTAAAGGTCGGTAACGACCGGGGGATGACATATTCGGTACTATCTAATTATAGATGTAGGCCGGTCTTGTGTTGGTAGAGGGCAGATGTTCTGTGCCTCGGGATATCCATCTAGAGGTGTACCCATTCGGAAGGTAGATCCTTTACCTGGTTATTTGTATGGATATCCATTCTCTAATAAGAACCTGCGATTTTGTTTGTATTGGCGTAATGAATAGCATCGAAATGCTATATGGGTAACCATTTCGGATAAGATTACTAAGTTTATTTGCAAATGTTTTCAAAGATATGTCATTATAATATCAAATGTTTTGATATATAAAAGTGTTTTAGTTATCATAAGGTAAAAGCCCGTTTGTGTTTATGTATGGGCGTGGTCTTATGAGATACTCTTTCTTTTTAAAGGATTTTATTCAAAGGCTAATATATGACATTGTCATTTATTATTGAGTTTTCTCACGCTGGTTTATCAAGCCTGATACGGGTATTTTCAATACTCGGGTTAGATCCGAGTAGGTTTAGGTTTAGTTTGAAGACGGTTGGAGTTTCCAGAGGAGAGCTGGAGATATTCATCTACGTACGGACGTATTCTTTTATCCGCTTTGCTTAGTGAGATTCGTACATGATAGGGGTTCTCGCTTCTTGTTAGTTAGCGAACGGATGACTCTTACTCCTACATGTCCCTGAGATCTAGTATCGAAGGGTTGGTTTCAGTCGAGAGGCTGGCCGTAAAAGCAAAGCATGAGGTACAAGTGTAAGCTACGGCGGAAAGTGGCCGATGTCGATGGTTGAAAAGCCTATATCATTACATTTGGTATCAGAGCTGAAGGTTAAGCGAGAACCTTGGCTTTGTTTGGGTAAAGACTCATCAGAGATAGGGTTAGTAATACCCTAGGATGAGTAACTCATTAGAGATAGGGTTAGTAACACATTATAATGAGTTTGAGTGTATTATATATGAGTGCGTATTTGTTAGTGACTAATAAATTTTTTTGTGTTGATTTATCTTTGAGTGATTTATGGATTCTAATCGATGCGCCTGATCACCGTTATCGATAGGGATTCCTAAACACTTAAACAAGGCGAACCGACACACTGATTTTGAAAAAATTGGTAAATACAATAATTTTACCTAAGATTATATTTTGAATATATAGTATATATTTTGAAAAGTTGTATAGTTAGAAATCAGGATTAGTGAAATTTAAATATGAACATCTTGTGATTAGAATTTCACAGTTAAACTATAAGATGTTACATAAAGATAATCGATAAGTAAGAAATCTGATAAGGTAATTAAGATCATTAATACTTATTTCAAAATAATAAATTAAGAAATGATGATGTTAAATTATTATCATAAATTTATTAAATGTTTGATTTAAAAGTTTAAGCACAAATACCTCATGAATTAAGTTTCAGGATATGATTATAAGATGTTTAAAAATAAGATTGGTTTAAGGAATGAACATATAAAATAAAAATGTATTAACAAATACAAAATGATTATGGAAAAGGTAAAAATATAAAAGGAATGAGAATTTAAACTCGAGTAAAAGAATTATGGAAATTTAAATGAAGTTAATGAATTTATAAAATATGTTTTATAAAGTAATCTATAAAAGATTTTGAAAATGGTATTATTTCAAATAAAAAGAGGTATTTTATGATAACTAATTCAAATGGCTCGAAAATAAATTAAAAATGGGAAGGAGATGCATTCGGATGGTAAACACTTCTCTTAAGTATTACTCTTCTTATTAAGAGGATATATGATACTATTGGTAGTGCCCAGTTCCTTGGATTGTTTGGGAGTTACTCGATTTATATAATTTTCTTAAGTTAAAGAGATAATGTGAATCATTAAATGATAAACTGATTAGTAATCTTTATAAAAGTGTTTAAACTAAAGATAAATTTGGAATCACTAATTGATAAGATAAAACAAAATTCTCGACGATTTTGGATAGTCGAAAATTTCCGAATCATACTTAATTCAGATATTATGAAAACTTTCGGTAAAAGATTATGAAATACTTTGAGTAAATGAAATTGGATAAGCATAATTTATAAATGTGATTTATAAATAAAAGGATTTAAGAATACTGAATTTAATATCAATAATTTAAAATTTGTTTTTCCAAAGTTGGAAAATTAATAATAGTATAAAAAATTATAGAAATAAGTTTTATAACTTATGAATTTGAGATAATAGTAAATTAAAACAAAGTTCAAATTTGTCAAGATAGACAGATTTAAGTAAAACCAATTTGAAATTTGGATTTGTATATACTCTTAGGATGTAAAGGTATATCATACAAATATAGATTTAAGTCACGAGCTATTAAGTAAAATAACGACTCTTTAAAAAGCTAATTATAACTGGAAAATGTTTTATTAATGAATTCTAGCATTAATTCAGAATTTGGACTTAAGTCTTTAAAATTGATTGATTTGCATAAGTTATAAGATGAAATAAACTTAAGCAATAGTTTTACGAAATGATTTATAAATAATATTAGTGTTAAAGGAAATATACCGAGTTGAAAGATTGTGGGAAAACTTTTTTATAAAGATAAATTATCATCTGAGTGAAAAATGGTTTCTTTAGAATATTTTCCTTTAATAATAATATTTGAAAATATATAATTTAAGGGATTGTATAAAGAAGCACATTTATAAAGTTTTTGAGCTTAAGATAAAGTTTTATGAAAGTTTTTGAAAGTCAATAAATACATATATTATATGTAGACCATTTCATCACACAAATGTTGATCAAATATTCGAGTATGGAACTTTGAGGTGTTTACACCGGTCTGGAAAAGAATTTATCACTAGATTCTTGACGACGAACATTGATGAGTGTTTGTGGTTAGGTACTTTAGTTTTCTATCGTAGTTGAGATCTATACAAGGAAAGCAAAGGTTTCTAAGCAAAGTTCCTAATCAGAGTCCGCACTAGAAGATCGGAGGATCGATACTAGTTTGGAAATAAAGTAGTGTATTCGAATAGGAGATTGAATAAGATATTTCATATGAATGATCTGTGTATATTATATTGAATTAATTTTGAAGATAGATGTTTTGGTCAAACTTTTGTTCGGGTAATTTTGAGGACGAAATTCTTTTAAGTATGGGAGAATGTAACGACCCGTAATTTTAACACTTTGAAAATGAGATATTTAATTATTTTAAATATTCAAATATAGAATTTTCAAACTTAAACAATCATGTTTTATATAATAAATAAGAATGGTAAACTTTTTTTGATATTGAATAAAGATTTTGGATTTCCATTGTAAAATTGACAAAAGTCGGATTCCAAGAAAGTAGGATAAATATTCGTGAAGTTCGTTTAAAGGATAATAATTCCTTTTAAATATATATATATAATTGATATCAAACTCATTTGATAATAATAGTAGTTTAATTTGTAATGGTTTGATAAATATATAAAACTTGTTTTACAAAATTGACAAATTTCGTCGCATATCGATAAATCGATGTATTTTTATAAGAAGATTTGGATATTGTTTTATATTATTTTATAAGTCAAATATGCTTGTTTTAATTATTTAAAGATAATAAGAAATTTATTTTAAAGTTTGGTTTACATGAATAAATAGTTTAACAGAAACGTCAAAATGTGACCGGAAAACGTTTTGTCGAAAATCAACGTTTTGTCGATTAAAAGTTACCACAACGTTATCGCACCTTTGTTAACATATTTGAAACATATAAATGTACACATTTTAATACTAATTAAGTTTACTTTTACTAAATAAAATTAGAAAACTTCTAGAAGTCATTAAGAAAAGTAAGTAAGAATTAACAAAAGTAAGTAAGAAAAGTCAAAAGTAAACATCAAATCAATATCACATCAAAAGCCAATATAATTATTATTTTACTTAGCTTAGTTCTTAAGGGATTAAGACATAAAGTAAGGATGTGAATGGTGATGTTAAGTATTGAAAAAGTGGAAATTACTTTTATGTTGAAGTAAGGTTATTTTTGTAATTTGGTAAGAGGTTATTTTGGTAAATTACCACTTCTTTCTTTTTCTATAAATACCCACCTCCTTCTTCTGTTTCATTCACATTTCTTCTTCTTCTTTTCCCAAGCTTCTTCATCTTCTTACTTTCCTCTTTAATGGCTTCCATACCATATGAAAAAATTAGAAAGAAATAATGTCAAAATATTTACAAAATATTCAAAAGAAATCAATGTTCATTCTCTTCAAATCAAACACCTTTATTCTTCATATTTTACCTCTTCTTATCTCGGCTATAACTTCTTCAAAAAAGATCCAAAAAGAAAAATTATTTATTTAAAATCATGTATTTTTCCTGTGGCTACAACTTTAATGTTGACCACTTTGTCTCATTCTAAAGATATCTATGTCAAAAATATACTTCTTTTCAGTACATTTTTTGGCCCAGTTTTTAAGCCAGAGAATAGGCCTTTTTGTTTTGATCATAACTTGAACATAACTGATCCATATTAAGAAATTATTTTATTTAAACCATATAAAATTCCAGTGGCAACAACTGTTATGTTGAGCACTTTTTCTAGTTTTGAGGTTCGCTATACCTGAAACTCAATTCTTTGAAGTGCATTTTCGGGCATCATTTTTATCAATCCGACAATACCTCTTCTTCATTCTATCATATTTAGCTCAAAACTAATCAAAATGAAGTGATTTTTTTTAATTGAAGAGAAAAGAATTTACAACAATTTTTCAGTTAACAAGTTTTTCATATTTTTTGGAGTAATAGAGTCAAAAATAGGAGAGAAGATGACCTATTTTTCGGGTCTAAATCTTGAGAATTCAAGTTCAAAGCACTACTGCTTCTTCTCTATACTTTTGGCCAACCTCCATCTCAAGCCTCGGCCAAGCTATTGGAAGGGAGAGGATGTTGTTTGATAGTGTCTAATGGAGTAGAAAGTAGTTAGTGAAGTGTTGGTTGATTAGAATGTTGGTAGGAAGTTTATCGCTTTGGTTTATGGTGAGAAACTCTATTTAACATCTCTATTTATATATATACATGTTTGATGATGTGTTATGATTGCTATGGATGCTTATATATGATTTGATCATCAAGTATTGATTGTTAAATTGTTTTACCAAGTCATGTTAATACACGTCGATAAGCACAAAGGAAATTACTTTCATATTGAAAATAAAATGTTGTATATGGAATGGTTAAATCTTTTGGAAATAATTTTTAAATGAGTTAGAAATGTTTTATAAACATTTAAATATGTTTGAAGAAATAAAGAAAGAAAAATCAAGATTTCATCTTGTATATTTTAAAATATGTTCGAAATAATTTTCTACAAATATCGCGCTTTTGCAGTAAAGTGACCCAAGTTTAAAATTAATATTTTTAAATGATTAAAAATATGAAATGAATTTGATAAATCTATTAAAATGGTTTAAAAGAGATTTGGAATGGAAAATATGAATTTTCAATTGTTAAAAGTTGTTTAAATCAAATAAGCTTTTATAGCACTTTCCGCAGCACTTTTATGCTGCGAATTCTATAACCTTTGGAAAATGAGTTTAAACTTAACAATTCTTTCCTAAATCTTTTGTGAATGATTTTTATAGGAATAATTAAGTAATTTAAAGATGATTTGGAAGTTTTAAAAAGAGTTTGGATAAATGGTTAAGAGGAATTATTTATACCACTTAAACGAATTTATACCACTTAAACGAAAAGTTGAGAATATTGAATGTAATAACAAACTGAGTATGAGAAAACGACTATTACATTTGTCCCTCCTGTGATATTTGGAAAGATAAAACATGGTGTTTAAGTAAGGTTAGGGATGGAGCAACCAGTTCCCTAAACTTACTTGGTCTATGTTTTCTCTTTTTAGGCGAGGGGTGGAATAGATCGAAAGGAAAGCTCGGATGCTCTAAAAGATCATATTTAAGTTTTTCCAAAAGAAAAGAAAAGAAAATGATTCTTTGAATGTTATTGAACCACTTTACATTTTTTATTCGATGATTGGTACGAAGGAACCGGGATCGGATTTGGGTGATTCCTATCTGAAAAACCGGGATCGGATTTGGGTGATTTCAATCCGAAAACCCCTTCGAACTAATTTTCAAAATAAAACATATTGAAGACAAAGATATTCATGATGTAGATTACTTGCCATTAGTCCCTAGAGGTGAAATTTACATATTTAAGTTGGCAGTAGTGCTCTGTTATAAAAATCTTCGATTTGCAGAATATGATTTGAAGTTAAGAAAAAAATCTTTGATTAAATTTAATGAATGATTTGGGAATATTTTCCCTAAGTTAAAATTTGTAGCTTGAATATAAGAAATCTTTGATTAAAATTTAATGATTGATTTGGAAAAGTTTTCCTAAGAAAAAGAGAAAATGATTTGGAATTATTCCAAGATTTAAGAAAGGTTTAAATAAATTAAATGATTTGATAAATAAGGCTTAATGATTCCATATACTCTGGAAAAAATGGAATAAATTAAAGAGAATATATCTATGAAAAATATTTGATTTAAATAAAAGATGAAGTAATTGATTGATGATTGATATCCATGTATGAACTTAACATCTTTTTATCGAAAATTGGATTTCGAAGGAACCGAGGTCGGATTTGGGTGATTCCTATTCGAAAACCACTTCGAACTGTTTACGTGTTCGAAGAATGAATATATTTGATGACGGAGATATTGAAACGAATAATAACGAGGGACTAATTGTTGATTAATTGGGGATAAACTCTCGATTCACTATATTGTAGTAGTGGTCTCTTTGTTATGAAAAACCTCAAAACCACAAGGGCTTCTCGCCTAGTAATGGCCGAGGAAAGTTCCTTCGGTTTCATTCAGTCCTAGAACGAACTTGTATGGATGACTGTCTGACCTTGCATTCTAAATCACAATGAGTGGTCTCTATAAATGTATATCAGTTGGTGGCGGAGAAGACACCTTCTCTTAGCTTAACACCATATCTAGAGACATACAAGCTCAGGAAGTTATACGTTTGTAGAAATCAGTCATGTGAATGTGGAATGGCAATGTGGCATTCAAAGTGAAAGAAGATGTGCTATGTGCAAAGGTAATCGTAGCCTCGGGCCTCATCAAACTGGAAATGGCCGAAACAGGATTAGATGCAGCAAGGCTAAGTGGGTCATTCCCAAGTAGGGTATGATCATCCCTTTCTAGATATATTTCTTGCCGCTATGATGTTCGGGATGTAAATTAATGTGGTGTATGGATACGAGCGCTCGGTTAAAAGTCGGTAACGACCGGGGGATGACATATTCGGTACTATCTAGTTATAGAGGTTGGCTGGTCTTAAGATTGGTAGAGGGCAGATGTTTTGTGCCTCGGGACATCCATCTAGAGGTGTACCCATTCAGAAGGTAGATCCTTCACTTGGTTATTTGTATGGAAATTCATTCTCCAATAAGAACCTATGGTTTTGTTTGTATTGGCGTAATGAATAGCCTCAAAATGCTATATGGGTAACCATTTCGGATAAGATTAGTAAGTTTATTTGCAAATGTTTTCAAAGAGATGTCATTAAAAATAATATCAAATGTTTTGATATATAAAAGTGTTTTAATTATCATAAGGTAAAAACTCGTCCGTGTTTATGTGTGGGCTTGGTCTTACGAGATACTCTTTCTTTGCAAAGGATTTTATTCAAAGGCTGATATATGACACTGTCATTTATTATTGAGTTTTCTCACACTGGTTTATCAAGCCTGATCCGGGTATTTTCAATACTTGGGTCAGATCCGAGTAGTTTCAGGGTTATTTTGAAGATGGTTGGAGTTTCCAGAGGAGAGTTGGAGATATTCATCTACGTACGGACGTATTCTATTATCCGCTTCATCTGTTTTTATTAGTTTTGTTGTCTGTCAACATTTGTAAGGGCAGGTGTTATAACTGTCCATGCTGAATCTAGGTTAGACTCTGATATTGTATTTGAAAATTTTTCGCTGTAAAGATTATTATTGAAATAATATATGTTATTCCATTCGTGTGAGATTATGTTCTGTCTTTATTTTCTTTCTACCCTTAATGATCCTCTTATTCGTGTAATTTGAGTTGGACATGTGTGGTTTATTGTCGATTCAAAGGGTACAAAAAAACAGGCCATTACAACATCCTAGTTTTCATTGGTTTACTAGGAACCTACCGATACTTCCATTAGCCGCTTTTTTATCCTAGTTTTCATGGGTTTACTAGGAATCTTTGACTGATGTCAATTCTTAATCTGAATATTGTTTTCATGGGTTCACTATAAGCTAATTTGCCCCTGCTAATTAACCATCCTTAGTACATAGTTTTTGTGGGTTAACTATGAACGTTTTGGTTTATTCCAACAACAACTTCATCATAATTTTCATGGGTTTACTATGAACTTTTTGGTTTGTTCCAATAACTACTTTATGATAGTTTTCATGGGTTTACTATGAACCTTTTGGTTTACTCCAATAACTATACAGTTTAGGCATCTTATATTATGGGGTCACCCTGACCCCTTGGATGCAATTCTACTCATTCGGGAGTTTAAGCAACATATATTCACTAATGAGTTGCCCTAGCTGGTTCTTCTACCCTCTTTTCCCAAAATAAAGTTATGGGTTATCATGTGATTATATTCTTATTTGAAGAAGCAAAACAACATTTTTTAACTATACCACTAATGTGGGTTTAGGGTCCTTGAAATATATTTCATAAAACATAGTTAACACCTTTAACTTATATTTTTATCAAGGCAATACTTCTTCAAAATTTCACACTTAAAGCTATTACAAAATTATATATAAGCCGTGGGTTTTTCCTTTAAAAATTAGAGTATGGGTATTAAAACCTTTCGGCAATGTCGAAATCTACTATTTTCAACTGCTTCGAAGGGATTTAATTATATCCTTTTAAAATAATAGGCTTCGGCCCTTTTTATACTTTAAAACACTTCTTTCTAGACCCTATGACCCCAATGAAACTCAAACCTTACGAAAGCATTGGAAAGAAAACCTTACAAAAACTCACTGGGTTCAATTTAAAACATGTGGAGAACCTTCTTGGAAAATCTTTCAACTTCATTGGAAGCAACCTTTTGACTTTATTGAAAGCTCCGCTTCGAAAGCTTTAAAACATATCATTTGAAACAATAGGCCTCAACCTTTAAAACAACTCCTTCAAAAGCTTTAGGTTATACTTCAATTATAAAACATGTGTAAATCATCTAAGTCGAGAGCTTTGATACCTTTCGAAAGCATTGGAGAAGCGGATGGTTTTAAAATAAGTAAACCTTTCGACTTTGTTGAAAGCAACCTCTTCGAAAGGTTGGAAAAAGTGGCAATAACCTTTCGACTATGTCGGAAGGTTCAAAACTAAACAATGATTAAGCAGCATTAACCTTTCGATTGCGTCGAATGGTTTAAAACCTTTATTTTGAATAATTGACCTGGTCGAAAGCAACCAAGTCGAAGCTCTTATTCGAAAGCAAAGTAGGTGACTCATTTGGTTTATAAAACAAACATACTCCATCCTCTTCGACAACCAACCTTTTGACTAAGTACCCTTCAATCGTGTCCAATTCAATGCGTACCAAGTAACTTGATATCATATGAATTGGTCTGACCTTATCGAAAGCTATAACCTATCGACCATGTCGAAAGGTCTGGATCGGAAGGTTTGATGCCTAAAATGGTTGAAACATGCTAAAAGTATGATTTTCTTGTTTTTAACTCAAAAAGATAATTTTTCCAACGAACCTGCCTTTGTTTGTCAAATTCCTATTGCTTAACAAATACTTTTCTAGAAAAGTGTTACCACTAATTTCAGAAATAATAATTTTATTTTATAAAATGCCACTTCTCCTTAATTAAATATATAAAACATTCAACTCCCATACCTTAAATAATTTTATAAGTTCATTAAATCATTTAGGAAAAATCTGAAAAAATCCTAGAAAATCTATTAATATGTTTTCCAACATATAAAAATTTCAAATCGAAATAATTATTATTTTAGCCGTAAGTAATTTATAACCCAATAAATCATTTTCTTTACTAGAAAATTAATATAAAATCCTCATTAATTCAGAAAATTATGGAAATTGAAACCCATCTCCAAAATCATGTTTTCTACAACATAAAAAATTTTCATGGCATTTAAAAAACCATTTCATCTCGGTTTTGCCCTAAAACCGTGTGATCTCCTTTTTAACAAACTTGTTTAAACCATATAAATCATATTCAATCATATCATCATTCAATATATCATAAAAACAGATTTACACTTAAATCTGAAACCATATGATCATAAAACTAAAGTAGAGATGTAGAAATTATTATTCACCTTAGATTAGATAAGGAAATTGAAGTTTGATTTCTTCTTGCTTGATCCTAAGCTTTACTTTGATTTTCTCTTCTCTTCCTAATAGCCGACCATACTCTTCTTCTTAGGGTTACTATTTTGTTTGAGATAAAAATGAACGTGTATGGAGAATAGTATAAAGGTGGGAAATATGGGTGGCTATTTACCCTAATGTCGTTATGTTTAATTACTTAATCATTTATTAGTTCATTTAGTTAAATAAGTACGACCACTTAATTTATTAATCAATCCTCAATCTCCTTGTCTACATTATTCTATTTAGTTTATTCTAAGTAAATCTCTTGAATCATGTGAACAAAATTAGGGGTGTTACAATATACTATATAAGTAACGAGCTAACGATAGAAAATGTTATATGCTTTAAATTTTGCAAGAACATGAGATTATTAAGAACGAAATAGTTGTTAAATTTTATTATTAAGGAATAAAAACTTCTTTCATACAAAGGCATTGAGATGGCTTTTGAAGGAGTTGCAAATATCAGGTGCTATTATAAATAATAAATAGGACAAAAGCTTTTGAAAAGGAGGGAAAAAGCAAGGTTACCCTTTCGACTCATTAAGACATTTCGACAAAGATTGATTTTCATAAATAAGAAAAGCAAGAATGCATTCGAAACACCTTTCGAGGGTATTGAACGAAAGGCTTGTGCACATGAACCAATTCCTTCAAAATATAAGGTTTCATCATTGTCAATTTACCACTTGAAGATTTGATTCCAATACACTTTTCGAGGGAAAGGGTAAGGCTTTTAAAATGGTTGGAATTCTTCGAAAGCATGATGAAAATCCTACGTGAAGGCCACGAGTCCTTCCAACCCACATATCACTCTCTATTCCTTTCAAACCAACTTGAAGTATCAACTGATTACTCACTTGCAACTGTATAGCAGTGCAAGGTGAAGAGCACCGCCACTACCCTTTCGACGAAGTCGAAAGCAGTCCAGTTAAAAGCAAAGAAAAAGTGGCACTCAGACTATAATGGTGGTGAAAATTAGTCTAGGCGATCCTTTCGACTAGGTCAAAAGGTCTACAATTATAAGGTGGAGGCATAAGAATGGATGAGATAGATCCAAAGGAAAGCCTTTTAATAGCATCGAAAGCAGGCACGTAGAAAACTGAAGGAAAGCCTTTCGACAATGTCAAAACGATGCATGCGGAAAATTAGAGAAAGACCTTTCGACTGAATTGAAAGAATGGGCGCAAAAGGGGGTAGATGTACATCTATAAATACGACCTTAGGGATCTGATTTTGGGGATGGGATTTTGGAATCCTAAACTCATTCTCCAACTTCTTAGCAAGATCAAATTTTTGTAACCCTAAATCAATTTGGGAAAAAGTACTCTTATTTGTAACCCAACTTGGATTAATGTTAAAAGAGGAAATGCATGGATTCAATAAATATTTTGATCATGAGGTAGATCATTTCGATTATTAGCTTGTCTAATGATCAATTACACATGAAGCTAGCTTATCTTCTTAATTTCTTTGTGTCTTATGCTATGCCATGGCAATAGCTTGGATAATATGCATACGAATCACATTATTATAATGTTTAATGATATTTAATAATAAAAATATGATTATGATGTTTCAGACTTAATAAGTTCATGGAACTTATGTTATCGACGATGATTTTCCATTGCATATATTAAATAGAGCTTGCATATTATACATTAGATCTACTTCAAAAGAGCGAGACCCCCTTTGACTTAGTGGGAAGGGAAGTTACGAAAGGGATCTGAAGTAAAATGATAAGAAATGCTGTACGGATGAATTCCTTCGAAAGGTATACCCACACTACAATACATACAATCCTTTCGAAGGAATTTATTCCAAAATAGCATAAACAATAGTGTCAAATGTAAATACTTCTCTTTAAAGGTAGTGTGGTCCTTTCGACATAGTTAGAAGGAATAAATGTCAGATATGAATAACCACTTTAGATCCACCGAAAATAGTGGTTTCAAAAAAGGTGCTTTCTCTTTAACCTTCATTTTGATAAGGCTGATTGGATCTATTAACTACCGTTAATATTTTCTTAAAACCTTCCAAAAGCAATTTTTCCATGTCAACCCGATCGAAAAGGGGGTTTTGAAGAGAATGATCATTTTTAATAATCTTCTTGTGAAGCACAAACAATATTTACTGTTAACCATATAGCTTTAGGGATGTTGAAAAGTTTTCTTGTTAAGACTTTATCTTAATTAGATACCAATTTTTGACAAGAGGTTATAAATGATGAGATGATTCTTTGGAATCCAATAAGACTCAACACTTAGTAGATTTACGACCTGGTTGTAAGTCTATAGGCTACAATTGGGTAACTAAAAAGAAATTAAAAACTTATGACATAGTTGATAAATATAAAACCCGTATCATCACCTACTTAGAGGCCCAAAACTAATGGTTACGGATGCTGCAGTCATCCATAGTTATTTATCCTCAGCGACCAAGTATGGTAATGTATGATACATTAATACACAAAAGCACATGAGTATGGAAAAAAATTTAAAACATCAAACAAGTTCCACATTCCATTTAAAAACTTTAAAATGCGTTACAAAATCCTACAATCATTAACCACGCTCAGAGAAAATATATTTATTACAACATACACCAAGAGCGACATATGAAGATGCCCTGTTGGATGATCAAAGTATATATAGGCCATTAAAAATTTTTTCCTTTACAACAACAACACGGAGGAATCAAAATAAAAGACAACTCTAGATAGCTATCATGCCTCTTGCACGTCTGCGGAAGCTTATTCGTCTAAAGAGGTACCTGAAAACCTCAACTCTCAAACTGCTCAAAATCAATCGAGTACTCGGGAATTTAAGGGGAAAACAGAAACTTCGAGTCAGACATAATGCCTTATATGAATAATAATATGCCATCTCAAACCATTTAGATATTTTGTGAGACCACG
Source organism: Allium fistulosum (assembly GCA_030737815.1). Taxonomy (NCBI): domain Eukaryota; kingdom Viridiplantae; phylum Streptophyta; class Magnoliopsida; order Asparagales; family Amaryllidaceae; genus Allium; species Allium fistulosum. The sequence continues at coordinate 184,609,133 of CM060902.1, read as the reverse complement.
CCGCTTAGCGAAACGAGTTTTCTCCTTACTAGTATCCTAAAATCTATGTAAACCATATACTATGCTCCTGCATCCAAAATGGTTAAAAAAATTCAAAACAATATAATGATATGCAAAACAAGTAAATCAATTATGGATTACCCATCCCTGGTCATTTTGACTATCTGTCTCAATTATAGTTCTAGGGTCACTATTAACATATTAGTTTTCATGCGCTTACTAATAATCTATTTAATGTCTATGGACTCCTCGTCTAGTTACATAGTTTTCCTAGGATCACTAAGAACCTATTGGCCCTGCCACTATCTTTACTATTCCATGGGTTCTCCTGAACCTATTGGTTACTCCAATATCTTTTCTCTTATCCTAGTTTTCATGGATTGACTAGGAAACTATAGACATCTATCAATATCTTAATCTGGATATAGTTTTCATGGGTTCGCTACAAATCAATTTTCCCTTGTCAATATCAAATCATAGTTTTCATAGGCTAACTATGAACCTTACTTCTTGACATCTCCATTTATACATAGTTTTCAGGGGCTTACTATGAACTTATTGGCCCCTACCAATATTTTTTCTTATACACAGTTTTCATGGGCTTACTGTGAACCTATTGGCCCCTACCAATATCTTTAACTAATTTAATTTACAGGAAAATATTGTCAAGGACAAAAATTTTCAGCGTTTTTGCCTCAAGGACAGGCCTTCAATATTTTATCCTGAAGGACAACTTTCTTTAGGTATCAGTTTTTAGTCATTGATAGTATCAGTTTGTAGTTATCGGTAGCAGTTTTTAGGTATCAGTTTTTATCTTGGTAGCAGTTTTGTTGTCCTTATGAATAATTTTGGAAAATATTTGTCCTTATGAATAATTTTTAGAAGAATATTTGTCCTTATGGTAAAAATATTGAGGTTGTGTCCTTTAGGCAAAAAATATACAAATCTTTGTCCTTTAAATTAATTCCCCCTTTAATTTATACTCACGACTGAGTCAACCTAGCTGATTATTTTGCCCTTCCCTAAATTATCATTATGGGTTCATTACAACATGAATACAGATATATATTTGAAGAAGCAAACATAATAACATAACAATACCACTCCTATGGGTTTAATATCCTTAAATTCATTTTATATAAAACTTGATTAATCCCTTTAGCTGTTTGATAAATGAAAACTTCTTCAAAACTTCATTTCAAAACACTTTATTTATGCCGTGATTTTCTTTTACAATCAGATTGGGTTATTTTTTTTGGAAAACCTAAGGCTTTCGAGACCTTCAAAACTATGCTTTTAACCTCATTGAATAACCTCCTTCGAAAGCGTATAAATATCTTTTCAAAACATTAAGCCCTACCTCTCGAGAAACTTTAAAACATCTCTTTCAAAATCTTTCGAATGTAATAAAGTATTACTAATTAACCCTTAGAAGCATAGCTTTGAAATCATTTAAAGTACCCTTTTCGAAACCTTTGAAAGTACACATTTCGAAACCTTTGGAAGTTTCTTTTCCGAAACCATTGAAAGTCCCTCTTTCGAAACCATTTGGTTTATATTTAATATTATCATTTGGGTTAAAATGAATATAAATGAAAGTATCTCGAAACCATTCTTTATCACATAAAAGCATCAGGGAAAACTGAATGACGTCGGCACCATCCCTATCGGAAGCTTCAATTTATTTAAGTAAAAAATTGAAGGTTAACATCGAAACCCACTTTCGAAGTCATTGCCTTTAAATCCCTTGGATCCTTTCGAAAGCATTTAGGAAGTGGCTTAAGTTATAAAACAAAGACTATCTTCTGAAAGCAATGATGTCTTCAATACCTTTGAAAGGCATAAAAGCGGTAGAAGGGTTTCGACTTGGTTGAAACTAACCCTTCCGAAAGGTTTAGTTTGAGAACTAAGTAGCTCCTTGGGAAGCTACTATTTTAAACAATAAGGCAGCAAATCTCTTTCGAAAGATTGTTTAAAAGACCCTTTCGAAAGCCTCGGTTTCGACTCCTTAGAAAGCTTTTAATAAAACAAAGGCAAGCGCTTAACTTTGTAAAACAAACATAGGTATCGACACCATGCCTTTTGCCTTTCTCCAATCCACCACGTACCATCTAAATGATAGCTTATGTAACGGATTTGGCCTAGGTTGGTATCAACTTAGAAGGTTTCCAATTGATTGAAGGCGGTACTTCTAGGTCGAAAGGTACTTCTAATAGAGGCGGAACTTGATTTTCTGAGTAAAATCTGATTAATGCCAATTAAAGAAAATTCTATCTAACTAACCTGCCCACGTATAAACATGTGATTAGTTTCCTCAACTTTTCAAATTCTTTACTAGAATAACTACCGCTTAATTTTAGATCTAAACCAAGATTAATTTAGAAAATAAGTCCTTCCATTAGTAAAAGAATTAAGTTATTTACGTTCTCCTTTTAAAATAATTTAATTCCCATAGTAATTAAGTTAAGAAAAATCCCCAAAAATCATAGAAATTCACTTTTAATATGTTATCTAACATATATAAATTTTAGACCCAATTCTCAATGAAATTTCTAAAATAAATTTCTAAACCCAAATCACCATATTTTCCTTTGAAAATTCATAATCATCTTTCCATAACTTCGAAAATTATCAAAATTAAAACCCAATTCCAAAATCATGTTTTACATAACATATAATTTTTCCATGGCATTCAAACATCAATTTCAATCGGTTTTTGCCCTAAAACTGCATAAATTCCCATTTAAACAATCTTGTTTAAATCAAACAAATTATAATTCAAGCATATCATCATCCAAAACATCATAAAAACAAATTTAATATTAAATCCGAAAACATATGATCATAAAAAAAATAGAGATGGTATAAGTTATTACTCCCCTTGATTAAGATAAGGAGATTGGATTGAGATTGGGATTTATTCTCCTTGCTTCAATTCCTTAGTTTGATTCGAATTTCTCTTCTTTCCTTGTTAATGGCCGGCTCCTCTATTCTTACATTTGTATTTTTGTTTTCTAGGTGACATGAATGGGAAAGGAAACTATAAGGAACGAATATATATAAAAGGTTTACGGTAACAAGTGCGGCTAATTCCCAATATACCCTTATGTAAATTATTTAGCCTATAAGCCATTCTCAAGCCTATTTAATTAATTTAATTAAGCACGGCCACTTAGTATTTATTCAAATCTTAATCCCCTTATCACTTAACAATTACATTATTATATTTAATTTATCTAATTAATTTTCCTGAATAATGTTATTATAAATTAGGGGTGTTACAAGCACCCCTCCTTAAAGGATTTCGTCCTCAAAATTCAGTAAGGACTCAATACTAAACATAGCAAGCTTCTGCAATGACTTCTAACAACCACACTAGTCTACCTAACTAGCAATTATCTATATAAATCTACACCCTCAAAGCAGATAAGGATAAGTATCTCAAATCATGTCTTCTATTTCCTAAGTATAGTCCTTCTCGTTGTCGCTCCACTGCACTTTCACCAACTTGACTGTCTTGTTCCTCAATCTTTTCTCATCTCTTGCTATAACCCGAACTGGTTGTCTAACAAAAGTCAATTAGGCTCTACTCTCAAATCTTCCAACACTATAGGAGGAATAGTAATCTCTAGATCATGCGCATACTTGCAAAGATTAGACACATGCTATACGTTATGGATACCTTCCATACTGCTGGGCAACTCTACTCTGTATGCGAGCTTCCCAATCCTCTCTATAATCTAGAATGGACAAACATATCTTGGTACCAATTTCACTAACTTTCCAAATCGCACAACAGCCTTCATCGGTGACACCTTAATCAAAACGTTATCTCCAACTGAGAATTCTAGGCCTTTACGCCTCTTATCCGCGTAACGCTTCTGTCTTGATTAAGCTTCCTTCATCCTTTCCCAGATCAACTCAATCTTCCCCGATGCCTCCCTAACCAAATACGGACCTAAGACTAATCTGTCTGTAGTCTCCAATCAACATGCTGGTGATTTTCATGGCCTTCCATACAAGGCTCAAAAGCCGCCATTCCTATACTAGTCTGATAACTATTATTATAGGAACACTCAACTAAATGTAGGTGATCTTCCCAAGATCCACCAAAGTCCAATACACCAGCTCTTAGTAAATCCTTGAGTACCTTATTGTCTCTCTCTGTCTGCCCATTAGTTTAAGGGTGATATGCAGTACTTATCTTGAGCTTAGTGTCTAACACATCCTGTAGACTCTTCCAGAATTCGCTAGTAAACAAAGCATCTCTATCACTGACTGTACTACTATAAACTCCATGAAGTCTTACTATGTTCTTCATGAACAACTTAGCTAAAACAGGTGTCGTCCTAGTTGAGTTAACTGGAATAAAATTTGTACACTTGGTCAACCCCTCCACTATAACCCATATACTTTCATTTCCACAATTTGACCTTGGCAACCCATCTATATAGTCCATGGATATTGAATCCCATTTCCAAACTGGAATCTCTAAAGGCTGATGCAACCCACTCGGCTTCTGATGTTCGGCTTTCAGTTGTTGAAAGTTCACACACTACCTTACCCACATGTAACATCCCGCTACTTAGAGGCACAAAACTAATGGCTACGGATGCTGCAGTCATCCATAGTTATTAATCTTCGACGACCAAATACGGCGGTGCTAGATACATTGATACACAGATCACAAAAATATGAAAAAATTTAAATAACTCAAAAACATGTTTCCTCATTCAAATAAAAACACTGATGTACCTTAAATAGTCACAATAACATTAATCACATTCAGCAAAAAATAATTATTACAAATACGCCAAGAGTGACATATGAAGATGCCCCTTTTGTGGATCAAAGTACATATAAAGGCTAATAAATCTGCCTTTACAACCAAATACACAGTGGAAAAGAAAACACTAAATAACTATCTGCTTCCTACACGTCTTCGGAAGCTTTATTCGTCGAGGAAGAATCCTGAGAAGCTTAAATCTCAAACTATAAAAAATTAATTAAGTACCCGAGTGTTTAAGGGGAAAATAAAAATTTTGAGTCAAACATAAAGCTTGGTATAAATAATAATCTAAAATTTCAATCCTTTTAGATATCTAGCGAGACTGTGCCACTTAGCGGAACAAGTTTTCCATTCAATGGTATCCTAAAACCTTTTTAAAGCCATATACTATGCTCATGTATCCACAGTGGTTAAAACATACATTTTCAACATATTATGATGATATGCATACTTGAAAATAATTAGGATTTTCCTTCCCCGGTTCAAACTGACACCTTGTCTTAATTATAGTCTTAGGGTCACTATTAACCTTTCAATTTTCATTGGTTTACTAATAATCTTTCAATAATTAAATAATACCCTGTCCTATTCATAGTTTTCATGGGATCACTAAAAACTTATAGGCTCCTGGCAGTTAACTTAATTAATTCATGGTATTCCCCAACCTGCTGGTCATTCCAATAACTAATCACTTTATAATAGTTTTTATGGGTTGACTAGGAACTAATGGATTTATCCAATAACTCTCTTCACATCCTAGTTTTCATAGGTTGACTAGGAACTTATTGATACTTCCGTTTGCTACTTACTTATTCTAGTTTTCTTGGGTTTACTAGGAACCTATTGATTGATGTCAATTATTAATCCGAATATAGCTTTAATGGGTTCACCGCAAACAAATTAGCCCCGCCAACTATCCTTAACACATAATTTCCATGGGTTAACTATGAACCTGTTGGATTCCTCCAATATCTACTTAATTATGGTTTTTATGGGTTTACTATGAACCTTTTTGGTTTACACCAATAACTACTTTATCATAGTTTTCATGGATTTACTATGAACCTTTTTGGTTACCTCCGATATGTATAAAGTTTAGGCGTCCTATAATTTTGGTCACCTTGACTCCTTGGATGCAATTCTACTCATTAAGGAGTTTAAGCAATTTATATTCACTATTAAGTTAACCTGGCTAATTCTTTTACCCCTTTTTCCCAAAATATAGTTATGGGTTGTCATATGGATATATTCATAATTGAAGAAGCAAAAAAGCACCTTAACGATACCACTTCTATGGGTTTAAGGCCCTGAATTGCATTTCATAAAACATAGTTAACAACTTTTAACTTATATTTTTATCAAGGCAATACTTCTTCAAAATTATGTACGCAAGTCATTACAAAACTCCTTTATATAAGCCATGGGTTTTCCTTAGAAATTTAGAGTATATGTTTTTAAAACCTTTCAAAAACCATTGGAAAGCAAACCCTTCGAAAGCTTAAACAAAACTAAAAGCCTTTTGAAATCATTGAAAATAAACCTTTCAAAATCATTCAACTCTTAAAATACAAACCTTTCAAAGACTTACTAGGTTCCATTTAAAACATATGAAAAATCCTCTTTTAAAACCTTTCGACTACATCGAAAGCAACCTTTCAACTTTGTCGGAAGGTCTGCTTCGAATGCTTTAAAACATCTCTTTAAAACAATAAGCTTCAGCCTTTAAAACACCTTCTTCGAAAACATTGGGTTATACTTCAATTACAAAACTAGGGTAAATCATCTCAGTCGAAAGCTTTGGCGAAGCGGCTGGTTTTGAAACAAGTAAACCTTTCGTCTTTGTCAAAAGCAACGACTTCTAAAGGTTAAAAAAGCGACAATAACCTTTCGACTGCGTCGGAAGGTTCAAAACAAAACAATAAGCGGCCTCGACTGTGTCGAAAGGTTTAAACCTTTATTTTAAATAATTGACCCGGTCAAAAGCAACCAAGTCGAAATCTCTTAGTCGAAAGCAAAGCAGGCAATCTTTGGTTTATAAAAAAAACATACCCCAACCCCCTTGGCAACCAACCTTTCGACTAAGAACCCTTTGACTCTATCCAATTCATTACGTACCAAGATACTTGATACCATATGCATTGGTTTGACCATGTCGAAAGCTATAAATTTTCGACTTAGTCGAAAGGTCTGGCTCGGAAATTTTGATGTAGTATATGGCTGAAACGTGCTAAAAATATGATTTCTTTGTTTTTAACTTAAAAAGGATAACTTTTCAACTAACCTACCTTTATTTATCCAATTCTTATTGATTAACAAATACTTTCCAAGAAAAATGCTATCGCTATTTTCAGAATTAAATAATAATTTTATTTTTTAAATTGCCCATTCTCTTTAATTAAATATATAAAACATTTAAGTCCCATATCTTAAATAATTTTATATATTTATCAAAACACTTAGAAAAAATCTAGAAAAATAGAAAAAATTCTATTTTAATATGTTTTCCAATATATAAAAATTTCAAACCCTAATAATTATTGTATTAGCCTTAAATAATTTATAACCCAATAAATAATTTTCTTCCCTATGTTAATATAAAATCCACATTAATTCAGAAAATTATGGAAATTGAAACCCATCGCCAAAATCATGTTTTCTATAACATAAAATTTTTCCATGACATTTAAAAAACATTTCAACTCGGTTTTCCCTTAAAATAGTGTATATCTACTATTTTGAACATCCTTGTTTAATCCATATAAATCAAAAATCAAGCACATCATCATTCAGTATATCATAAAATAGATTTACGCTAAAATTTAAAACCATATGATAATAAGATGTAGAAATTATTTTTCACCTTAGATTGGATAAGGAAATTGAAGTTTGATTGAGATTGATTTCCTCTAACTTGAATCCTAAGCTTTAAGTTGATTTTCTCTTCTCTTCTTCCTAATGGTCGGCCTTGCTTGCTTCTCACTTTTATAAATTTGTTTGAGATCAAATGAATGTCTATAACCTAATGAGAATAGTATAAGGGTGGGAAGTATGGTTATTTACCCTAATTCCCTTGTGTTTAATTTCCTAACCGTTTATAAAAGTTTATTAGATTTTAACTAAGCACGGCCATCTAGCTTATTAATCAACCACAATCTCCTTATCTACATTATTACATTTAATTTATTCAGTTGAATCTCTTGAATAATGACAATAGAATTAGGGGTGTTACAAGCTCCCCTCCTTAAAAAATTTCGTCCTTGAAATTCAGCAAGGACTAACTAGCAAACATAGCAATCATTTGTAACATCTCCTAACAAGCATACTAGCCTACCTGACTATCATACTGAATATTAATCTGATATAGACATACCAACAAAGCAGATCAGGATAAAGATATCGAATCCTTCTTTTGTCTCCCAAGTATAGTCTTTCTCATTGTCGCTCCACTGAACTTTCACCAAATTGACTGCCTTGGTCCTCAATCTCCTCTTATCTCTTGCTATAGCTCGAACCAGTTGTCTAGCGAAAGTTAAATTAATTTCTACTATCAAATCCTCTAACTCAGTCTGAGGAATGGTAGACTCTAGATCATGCACATACTTACGAAGATGAGATACATGGAATAAATTATGAACACCTACCAAACTGCTCGGCAGCTCTACTCAGTATGCGAGCTTTCCAATCCTTCCTATAATCTGGAATGGTCCAACATATCTTTGTGCCAACTTTCCCGACTTCCCAAATCATACCACATCCTTCATCGGTGATACTTTAATAAAAACCTTGTCTCCTACCTAGAACTCTACGCCTTTATGCCTTTTAACTATGTAACTCTTTTGCCTGGATTGACCTTCCTTTATCCATCCTCGGATTAACTCAATCTTCTCTGATGCCTCCCTAAACAAATCTGAACCTAAGATCAATCTGTCTCTAGTCTTCAACCAACATTCTGATGATTTGCATGACCTTCCATACAAAGCTTCATAAGGCGTCATTTTTATACTAGTCTAATAAATATTATTATAGGAAAACTCAATCAGATGTAGGTGATCCTCCCAAGTTCCACCAAAGTCCAACACATGAGCTCTCAATCAGTCTTCGAGTACCTTATTTACTCTCTCTATATGCCCGTCCGTTTGTATGTGATATGTTATACTCTTCTTAAGCTTCATACCTAAGACCTCCTGTAGACTCCTCCAAAATTCGCTAGAGAATAATGCTTCTTTGTCGCTGACTTTGCTATTAGGAATCCCATGATGTCCAACTATGTTCTTCAAGAACAGCTTCGCCAAAATAGGTGCAGTCCTGGTTAACTTTACCGAAATGAAATGGGCACTCTTGGTCAACCTGTCCACAATAGCCAATATACTCTCATTTCCTCTATTTGACGTTGGTAACCCATTTATAAAATCCATTCATATTGAATCCCACTTCCAAATTGGAATATCTAAAGGCTAAAGTAACCCACGTGGCTTCTGATGTTCGGCTTTCACTTGTTGATAGTTAACACACTGCCTAACCCACAAGCCAACATCCTTCTTCATGCCTTCCCAATAGAAGCTCCTATTCATATATAGATATATCTTGGTTACTCCAAGATGAATCGTAAACTTCGATCAATGACATTCCTCTAGAACTTCCCTCCTTAAGTTCTCTACATTCAGAATGCACAATCTTCCCTTCTTTCTCAACCATCCACTTTGGTCAAGACTAAAATCCTTTAGGTCATCAATCTATGATCCTATCAAGCCTTCTAATCCTCTAGGCTAAAACTAGTTCTTCTCTCTACTTAGAAGCTATCCTCTCGATCAACACTGATCAAACTTTTAAAAAAGACAGTATGGCAGGACCATGACTAAAACTAGCAATAGATCTCAACTGCATACCACAACTGGCTAAAGCTTCCAGATCCTTCCATTCTACCAACATTGATAACATCACATTCTGATGTTTTCTACTAAGAACATACACTATCTTATTTCCTTTTTCTGGATTATACTCTATACCAAAATCATAAGCTGCCAAAAACTCCAACCATCTCTGCTGCCTCATATTCAACTCCTTTTGAGAGAAAAAATACTTTAATGACTTATGATCAGTAGACAACTCAAATCACTCTCCCAAAAGATAATGCCTTCAAATCTTCAAGGCAAATATCACCGCCGCCAACTCCAAGTCATGAGACGGATATCTTACTTCATGCGGTCTAAGATGTCTAGATGCATAAGTGTTACCTTGCCTTTTGGCAAGACCATGACACTAAGGAATTGATTGGAAATCAAAGAAAAATCATCCCGAAGAATGGTTATATACAGGTTTGTTATGGATGTTGGTAAAATTTTGCCCGAGTCTAGATCGAGCTACAATTAACATGACATGACAAGCATAGCTACGAAAGCCAACGCTCCAAATTTCAAGTAAATCTGAGTTCATTTGCTCAAGATATGATCGATGGAAGCCAAGTGAAAAAGCTCGTTCATATCCATCGGTTAATCCATTTCACATCGGTTGCATTCGAATCCATTAACGGCGGCTTCCTTCGTATCCATAGGAATTGACCCACTTTGTATCCATTCACAACCACCCATTTCGTATCCATCGGCAGTAGTGGGGGAGTCCATCTCGTATCGATCCAGTTTCAAGCATGCTCCATATCGATCGACCATAGATCGATACGAAATCAACACCTCCCATCGATACGAAACCAAATACTCGATGATTGATATGAAGTGGAGCACATGGCATCGATACGAAGTAGAGTACATGACATTGATATGAAGTGCAGTGCAACAAAAGCGATACGAAGTGGAATGCACCAGATCGATATGAATAAAACACGTTCAAGTGGAAGACTCGGTCACTCGGCATAAAAAGATGATCAATCTTAAAAGCAAGCTCCACGTTATCAAACATCACGTGTAGAACCATCGATACGAAGCTATCGATATGAACGGTATCGATATGAATTCAACAGCCTTTGAAAAATCCAAACTTGCATCGATCATAACTCAAAATCTACATGTCCAAATGCCACCAAATTTTCACAGGAGCTTGCATCCATCTTCAGGAATATTCATGATCGATCTTGACTCGATTGGACTAAATCCGGATTGATACGAATTGAATTCGTATCGATCACAGATCGACTCCAAATGGTCAGGGATCGATCGCGTGGGCCCACCCACGTGAGAAAAGTGGTCTTCCGAGATCCGAGTGGGATATTTGCAGCCTACGCCTACAAATAGCAGCCCAGGACCTACGGAAAAAGGACCTTTGGCTCTTCTACGTCCAGACTCTGCCAAAATCACTATTGTACTCGAATTCTACTATTGCAACTCGTTGTAATCAGCAAATAAAAGTTAATAAAACTCAACCATTTCATAGTGGACATAGGCCATACGCCGAACCACTCTAAATCTGCATGTTTTTGTGCATTTACTTGTTTGTTTATTGGCATGTTTGTTAGATCTTCCTCCTTTTCCATTTATATTCTTCATTTTATCTCTTCAAACACATCCGAAGAGTGTTGTGCCCAATTTTGGTACAAATACTTTGGTGCTTTCATTGAGAAAACCTAGTTTTCTCCTGCTCGTTGGATCTACCGTCAATATCAGATTGCAAGAATCCAAGGTGAAGATCCAGATTTCAAGTTTAAAGTTCTTCCATCCTATTTAGATTTGCATCAAGTCTAGGAAAGACCTTCGCTATCCATCATGGTTAACATTAGAACTACTTCAACAATTGCCGATGCAGAAGGACAGGACAAACAGAACCCCATGCAACAACCTCTGACCGATCAGAATGCTGCCGGACCATCAGATCCATAAGGCCCTATCACCCGGGAAGAGTTTCAACAAATAATGCAAGAGCTGACGCAGAGTCGACAGCAGCTTACCCCACAACTCCGTGCTAACGTGGAATTGACCAATCAACTGAATCGTCAGAGATGAAGGAGATCCAGAAAGGATTAGGCTTCCAATTCATCCACTGAGAGTTCAGCCTCTTTAGACTACCATAATAGATCCATGCCTCCACGGCTGGACAAAAGTTCTGCAAAGGCTACTGGACATCGGCATGAACCTTCGGCAACCGAGAGTTGGCCCGTTAACTATCCATCAGACTAGACCCTCCTCCCGAGGAGGTACTGCTCCTTATCATGTTATAGGTAACCGCACTACAACTACTGCTATCGAACTTGGAGTTGATGCCCGAAACCGGACAGATCTGATCCACCGTCAATAAGAATATACTCCATATTCGTATGTCCCCGAGAACTTAGAACCAAGGAGGCGAGATATGGACCGTCAACCACGACCAGCCCATCCTCACATTTTGGAACCTGACCATACCTTGGCCCAGCACGCCCAGAACGTCCAGATGTCGGACATCCGAACGATGATCCGTCAGATGATCCGAGAAAGCCAAGGTCTCACCAATGGCGACTGGGGAATCTCCCGGTGTCATACTCCTTTTACTGATGATATACTCTACGATGAACCGCCTCGATGATTTAAAATGCCAACTCTGCCTTTTTATGAAGGGAGCTTTGATCCTAATCAGCATATCTTAAAGTACGAATGGTTAATGAATGCTACACGAGCCGATGATGCAGTTAAGCGTTGAAGTTTTTCGATCTCTCTTGGGGGCATAGAAACTATGTGGTTTACTCGTTTACCACCTCGATTTATCTTGTTTTTTGATCAGTTGGCAACAAAGTTTGTTGATCAATTTCGCATGCATGTCACGAGGCCAAAAGATGTTAACACTATGTATAGTGTCACTCAAGCCCCTGGAGAGACACTAAGACGTTATTTGGAGAGATTTCATGCTGCATGCGCTGAAATTAGTAATTCCAATGATAACTCAATTTAGATGGTACTAACTAAGGGCATTGATCCCGATTCCAAGTTTGACAACTGGTTGGCCAGAACACCTCCTGCATCATTGGACCGTTTCTATTCCAAAGTAGCCCAATTCTTGAGAAGGGTGGATGCGAATTAGTCTAGGAAAAAGGATGATGCAGGTCCTAGTATGGAAGGAATCCAAAGCAACATAACTATTAAACAAATCGGGGAGAGTTTCGAAAAAGTGCAATTAAACATATATAATAAACAAAGTCAACAGAAAGGCAATGGAAATCAAAATAGGAAACATGATCAGAATCATGGGCCACGACGTAGGGCTCCTATGTTTGACAATTATACTCCTTTGAATACGTCACTGGAAAATGTGTACTTATAGACTTGTAATACCATTCAATATAAGAAACCTATTCCAAAACAATCATTAGAGAAATAGATTCAAACGGGGAAGTTTTGCAGATTTCATGATAGCTATGGCCATAACACGAACGAGTGTCGTCATTTGCAGGATATCATTGAGAAGTTTATACGTGAAAGAAAGTTTGGAGCAGTTTGTGTTGGCACCACAGTTTGGAGGAGTGGGCCCATCGAATCAGAACCGAATACCAATTCAGGTGAGACTGGAGGAACCCACTCCTACCGATGGGTGGTTGGTGATTAATACTATTAGAAGGGGTCCTCATCCAGCAGATCGAAGCTGGAAGGAAATGGAGTGTCAGTTCTATTAGGTATGCGAGCTTCGAATGTTGTAGTAGTTTGGAAGATGGGGCTCCAGCCAAGCAACAGAAAATGATGACGGACGACATCGTATTCCAAGATAGAGATGCCGATAGGATCGAAGCCCCAACCATTGATCCACTTGTTATATCAGCTCAAGTATGTCCTACTTGGATGAAGAGGATCTTAGTAGACATTGGAAGTTTAGTGAACATCTTGTTTAAGTGAGCCTATGATCAGATGAAAATGAAAGCAAAGGATTTGAAGCCTTATCAGTCTCGTATTCATGGCTTAAATGGGAGTGCAACTACACTCACTGGAGTGTGGAACTGCCAGTGGAGTTGGGAATCGGAGAACGCCGGACAGTCCAGATATTACAGTTTGTTCTGTTGGATATAGACTTGCTATACAATGCTTTCTTGGGCTAACCGGCCCTAGCTGAGTTCAGAGCTGCCATTGCCCCTTGGTGTTTGACTTTAAAATTACTTACCGACAATGGAGTTGGAGTCGTTCAGGGAGACTAGGCTGCTGGATGAGCCTGTTATGTTGCTAAGCTGTGCGAGGTGCAGCGAAAGGAAAAAGGAAAGGGTGTAGAGGAATCTCTCTGCATCCGCTTTGTTGAGAACTGATAATTGATGCCTAGGCCTAGGCCCGGGCACCCGAACCAATCTCCAAGGGATCTTGACTCGAGAGATACCGAAAGTGAAGACGAAGTAAAGACAGTCAAGCTTCCCCGGCCGAAATGACGATCAAAGTTTCGATCGACGATAGTGACGATTCAAAAATGATAAAGGTTGGATCTTAGCTAAGCCAACAGATGCAAGAGGAATTGCTTGAATTTCTCCGGGCAAACCTCGACATGTGTGCGTGGACACATTCTGACATGTGTGGAATCTCCCCGAACATCGCCAGCCACATATTAAATATTGACCCACGGCATGTCTCGATCAAGCAAAAAAGGCGTGGTATGGATCTAGAGAGATCTGCCACCCTTAAGGAAGAGGTAGATAAGCTTAAATTGAATGGGTTTATTCGAGATGCATTATACCCTGAATTGGTTTCCAATCCTGTACTTGTTTAAAAACCAAATGGAAAATGGAGAACATGCGTTGATTACTCAGATTTGAATAAAGTTTGCCATAAAGACTGCTTTCCACTTCCCCAAATCGATCAGCTCGTAGACTCAACGGCTAGACATTAACTCTTATCCTTTATGGATCCGTATTCTAGCTACAACAAGATACCCATGCACTTAACGGACTAGGAGTACACTAACTTCGTAACCGATCTGGGACTTTACTGCTACAAAGTTATGCCTTTCGGACTCAAGAATGCCAGGGCAACATACCAACGGTTAGTTAATCGAATGTTCGCTAACCAGATCGAAAAAACCATGGAGGTATATGTGGATGACATGATAGTGAAGTCGCGGTTCTCTACTGATCATATCAAAGACCTGGAGTCAATGTTTAATATCCTTCGAGAAAATAGAATGAAGCTCAACCCATTGAAATGTCACTTTGGGGTCGCATCAGGAAAATTCTTTGGGTTTATCGTCAACGCTCGAGGAATCGAAGCCAATCCCGAAAAGATCCGGGCAATTCAAAATCTCAAAACTCCAAGAACTATAAGCAAGTCCAGAGATTCAACCGGAAAGAAGCAGCACTGAGCAGGTTCATTTCAAAATCCACTAACAAATGCATTCCCTTCTTCGATCTAATTAGAAAAGGGAAACGAAATTTTGAATGGACTATGGAATATGACGGTGCATTCTGAGTGCTGGTTCAACATCCCTACACACCACCCATTCTGTCAAAGCCTATTGATCATGAGAGATTTTACATATACTTTGCGGTGTCAGAAAACGCAATCAGTGCTGCCCTAATTCGAGAGGAAGACCGGATACAACGGCCAGTATATTACATTAGCAAGCGACTGACCGGGGCAGAGAGAAATTATCCGTAGTTTGAAAAGTTGGCTTATTGTCTTATTATTGCATCGAGGAAGCTCCGTCCATATTTTCAGGCTCATCCTATCATTGTCTACATCAACCAGCCGTTACGATAGATCCTTATGCGGCCTGAGACATCTGGTAGGTTACTCATGTGGAATATCGAGTTAAGTCAGTTTGACATTACTTACACTCCAAGGCGAGCCATTCAAGGACAAGTCCTAGCAGATTTCATAGCTGAATTCACTATTCCAAAGGACTTGCCCGAAACCAGTGTATCTCCCAAGTATATTTGGAAGCTGCATACTGATGGTGCATCAAATGACCGTTGCTCAGGTGCCAGGGTTGTACTTGAAACTCTGGAAAGTCGATCTATATGCTATGCTTTAAAGTTTAATTTTCATACGACCAACAACGAAGCCGAATATGAAGCCCTACTTACTGGATTGAGACTAGCCAAAGATATAAGAATTATTGCTTTGGAGATTTATTGTGAATCGCAATTGGTCGTGTGTCATGTTTGGGGGGAGTACCAAGCCAAAGACCGAAGGATAGCTTCTTATCTCGCTCGAGTTCAGGAAATATTGAATCAATTCGATTATTATGCCATCTACTGCATACCCTAAGAGCGCAATCAGAAAGCCGATTCATTAGCGAAGTAAGCTAGTACAAGTGAGACGCAGCAAATGGGACTCGTTCTCGTGGAAAAGTTATATTCCCCGAGCATCGATCAAATGGAGAATGATTGGGTATTTGAGGTCATTCCCGATAAGAAGTCATGGATGACTCCGTTCAGAAATTATCTTGAGCATGGGACCCTACCAGATCATAGGACTGAAAAGAGACATGTTCTCCGAAAAGCTTCATGGTTTACTATTAAGAATGGAGTCATGTATAGAAGAGGGTACTTTGTTCCTTTACATCGGTGTATCGCTCACGATGAAATCAAATCGGTATTGCATGATGTGCACGAAGGAGAATGTGGCGAACACACCAGGGGGCAAGCTCTTGCCAAGAAAGTGCTCCAATACGGATACTATTGGTCGAATGTAAATCGCGATGCATCGGATTACGCCAGAAAATGTGACAGATGTCAGAAGCACGCTTGGATTCCTAGAGCTCCACCTACTGAAATAACTCAATTGGGCAGTCCATGGTCGTCTGCAGTATGGGGCATTGATATCATCAGTTCTCTACCTCTAGCCAAAGGTGGTGCGAAGTACTCCATCGTCGCAGTTGATTACTTTACCAAGTGGACGGAAGCTGAACCCCTTGCTACAATCATGACGAAGAAGGTGAAAAACTTTGTGGTATGCAACATTATCTGCCGATTTGGTCTCCCACATACCATCATCACCGATAACGGAACCCAATTCGATAGTGTTGAATTCAAGAATTTCTGTCAACGATTCCATGTCTAGAAGAAATTCTCTGTAGTTGCACACCCTCAAGCGAATGGACAGGTTGAAGCGGTTAATAAAGTTATAAAGTCTATTCTGAAGAAATGACTGGAAAAGGCCGAGGGCAAATGGGTCGACGAACTTCCTATGGCTTTATGGGCTTATCAGACAACCCATAAATCTACAACCGGCCACAAACCATTCTCTCTTTCCTACGGTTTAGAAGCCATTATTCTAGTCGAGATGGAAGTGCCTTCTTATCGTGTGACTTATTATGATCCAAAAACAAATGCTATATTACTTGCTGAATCCCTGGATTTATTAGATGAGAAGCGAGAAGTGGCTGACTTGAGGGCAGCTGCATATCGAAGTCGAGTCGCCTGATTGTACAATGCCAAGGTCCGACCCCGAACCTTTGAACTCGGTGATCTTGTCCTCAAAAGAATCTACCTGGTTCGTTCGCACATAAAACCAACGTGGGAAGGGCCGTATGTAATCGAACAAAAGCTCAGAGATGGCACATTTAAATTATCGACCGTTGACGGTCTTACTCTGCTAAGAGCCTTGAACAACGAAAGTCTTCATCGCTACTACACATGACAGGCTTTATTTATTCAGTCTACTTTTCATTTGCAATTTTTTTATGCATTCAAAATTTGAATTTGTAATAAGGCAACTGATTTTGTCGTAGTTTCTTATTTCAGCAATAAAATGCAATCTCATTGAGCCAGAGCTGTGATTTTTGAAACGCGTCATACGACCATCACTATGCACGAAGTGCTAAGTTTCAACATTCGGTGGGATTTTATTCAAATAGGAAGTGACTATGATGCGATCGGTCACTCGCTAAGTGAAACCCGAGCTTGGGGGAAAGTCATCACATTAAAGCGAAAAAAGGATTGATACATGACAATCCTCTAACTAACTCCAGATTCCCAGATTTTGAATTGCAGTATAAACTTATAAACGTGGTTTCGAAGAGGGTGGATCCGTCCACCTAACGACTTCGCCCGTATTCGAACCAAGCTCGAGGAGGGTGGACCCGTCCATCAAATGACCTCGTTTGTTCACTCACAGTGGATTTGAGTCGACCATCCATGATCCTGATAGATCCTTCATTCCTAAAGTGCAAACGAAATCCTAACGCCTGAACAAATTTGACTGACCATCTGTCGGCCAACTCCAGATTCCCAGAGTGCGAACTGGAGTATAAACACCAACTAACTCCGGATTCCCATAGTGCGAACTAGAGTATAAAACATCTACTAACTCTAAGTCCCCAGAATGTGGATTGGAGTGTAAACATCGACTAAGTCTAAATCCCCAGAATGTGGATTGGAGTTTAAACACAAACCGGATACGAATCGACCATCCATAAGACAACTCTGAGTCCCTAAAGTGCGTTCAGAGCATAAACGTAAATCGGGTGAGACTGACCACCTGCGAATCAATTTAAGACCCCAGAGTGTGGACGTAATTCTAATTATCGAACGGGTGTGACTGACCGCCCACGATAATAACTCAAGTCCCCGGAGCTTGGACATATCACTAAAACTTAAGCGGACACAGTCGACCGCCGACGAACAAGTGCAATCTCTAGGGTGTAGATGCGATCACCAATTGATGAGCGAGTGTGGTTCGACTGCTCGAATTTGCCATGTTTGAAATTCGTTTCATAAAGATTACGATCGATGTGTGCAGCATTGGCATTCAACTTAACACTCGGTCGTGACCCAAAGCCATGGCCCCAGAACTTAGCGACTAAACCCGAGCTTGATTCGGAGACTTAAATTTCATAAGTACAATAAATTGAAGTTCAAATGCTGGAACACTTAAACAGATGAATACAAGTTGTACAGAAGAAAAAATGAAATTTTATTTCAACTATTCTTTGGGAGAAAAAAGATAAGTATAAAATTATACCAAAAATCCCTACTAGCAGGAGCCGAACCATCATCTATACACTACAACAAAACATGCTTTTTACAATGGGCAATGCCGGTTGTAATATGTGTTCCACAACGGGCAACCGACCGTTGTAATAGACGATGTTGTAATAGGTTGACCATATTTTACAACGGGCAATGCCCGTTGTAATAAATCTTTTTACAACGGGCAATGCCCATTTTAATACACCTTTTTACAACCGACAATGCCCGTTGTAATACATGATATTGCAACGGTTTCTGACCGTTGCAAAATAAATGCAAATTTAAAAAAAAAATTACAGCAGCATACATCCTTACCAATAATGAATAATTTAACGAGTAATAAATATTATCATAAAACAACCAAAATCATTTCATTTCAAGTGTGTTTGCATTTCATTTACATTTTCACTGTGCATTGTACATTTCTTTATAATACATAAAAAAGAACGGTTACAATCACATAAACACTGCCTATCACCCCTAAACTGTGCACATGCACATTACAACCAACAACCAACAAACCACCCAAACCACTACCCTCAACCCTGATCACTGTCATAGCCCCATCATCCATACTACCCACTGAATTGTCCTCCACCACTTCACCATAAAAACTGCCTGCACACTTTCAAAAACTACTCCGACCATTACCCCTGCCATCTCCACTGATACAAAACCACCATCTTCCTTCAAAACTGTAATCACAACCTCTTCCAGTCCACACTCTAACACTTCTTCTTCCAATGTTCTGTGCATAATTTTGTGCATCTCTGCTACCCTATCTCCACCACAAAGTCATCACAAACCACTGTCTGATTTTTGCATCCTTCCCCCTTCACCCTTCACTGTCTTACCAAATAACATTGCACATCCCCATACATCAAATCCACTTAACCCACTTCCTGCTGTCAATCACAGTCATCTACATACCCCACTCAAAACTGCACTTCTACCACCATTGCTAACATCCACTACCTTGCATTGCATGTGTGATTAGTTACATGTATAGATAATATTCAGTTAACAAACCTAATATATACATGTATATATAATATTCACATCAAAACTCATGAAAGAAACTATACTGTGTAAATTAGTTACATGTGCGCATATAGTCATTAATACAAACAAATAGGCTCTAATCACATAGCTTCCATGAAACCTATGCTCCTTAAGAAGGATCAGTTTGTGATACAAGTTTTGCTTAGGACATCTCTAAGAGGCTTGAGTTCCTTTTTAAATCCACGCTTATGTGACATTATTTACCTCTTTATTGTTGCAATTGGTGCATGCACGGTAAAGAGTGGGTACTTATATTAATTGTTATTGAGCTATTTGTGTTTTCAATATTTATGTGTGAGGGAGTGGAGGAGTTGGAACATCATAGCCAATCCAACAATAAGAAGAGAAGGGAGAGATATATTTTGATATTTTCCAACAAGCGGAAAACACAAAAAAGTCATTTCTAATTTTATATATTTAAATCATTTTCCAAATCGACCGTTTTCCATCCGCTTTCGCTCTTCCATGTATTTTAAAGTACAAATTGAAAACACAAAACTCAGTTTTCAAACCAAACAACACCTTGCTTATTTCATTTGTTTAAACTTGGTCAGTGTGTGTTCTTGTGATATGAAACTTTGCATATTAAACTGTGAACAACTAAAGAGAATATACATATACTATTTCACCTAGATGTCAAAAGATGACAATATCCAATAAGTCATTTAAGGGTAATTTACCAATAGTTACCTCATCAAAGAAAAGTATGCAGGGTGAGCATGCTCTCGCACGGGTAAATATTGTCCTAATTGCTAGCTCACTCTCTCCAACATATTTATTTAGAACTTCAGCGGCCTGGCAACAGAAAGTAATGTAATCTGATGTTTATTTAGGGAAAAAAGATAGAATTGGTAACATATAAACTTAGCTAAAATTGTCATCAGGAAAAAAAGTGCAGACTGCTGTAGGAAAGAAATGTCAATAAAGAAAAGATAGTATAAAGCAAATCATTCTGCACCTTGATATGAATGAAATTGGCGCTTGATTCATTTGCAACAGCCTCGGCAATTAATGTTTTTCCGCAGCCAGGAGGCCCAAAAAGCAAGAATCCAACTTACATGTTCACACCAAGTGCCTAAAAGTTTTTTTTCCAGCAATTAACGAAAGCATCCAACACTATATAATAATTCCATGCCATAAAAACACAACTAAATTATAAAGCAGTAGTTAAGACATTAGCTATATCGTTTTTAAGCTCAAACAAGAGAACTAGAAATAGTATTTAATTTCTCTTACATGCTCTATGTTAAACGCCAAGGTTTGATATTGATTAGACAATTGGTTAAATGTTCATGGTTTATATGATGCATGCATGAGTCCAAACAAGGTAAACTAATGAAAGACAAACCAAAATTATTTCAAGTCCTGGCAACAAATAAAATTGAAAATATGAAGCTTGGTTGTAAAATCTATAAATGCATTGAATCAGCTTGGAATCGCTAAGCATCGCATATCAATAAGTTGTCTAAAACATGTACGTGCACACATGTAGGTGCAACACTTGCTCATGCACACAACAAACAAGCACAAACCGACATAAATATAAAAATAAGCAACTATATCGATCAACAGTTCAGCACCATCTCTAATAATTTAATTCCAATCAATACAAGAGTTTTGTTCAATCCAATTAGAATTACTGTAAGTAACCCGTGAATACAGAATATAGTATCAAAGAATAAATTACCTGATAAGTCCATTGTTGCTAGGAAAGGTCTTTCTTTCCTTGATTGAGGCCAGTCAGAGTTACTGGACCTAATATCCCTGTATTCCATCTCTCATAATGGCTTCCAACATTCTGAATATTTTTGTAACAAGTTTAATTTTGCTAAACCAATAATTTTTGAATTAAAATCGAATTGTACTGAAAATACATACTGATAAACCAACGGAATCGCTCAACAAAGATATTTTGTTGCTTCCTGCCCATAACTTTGCACTTCCTGTATAAGTCAGTTTTGGATAATCCAAACTTCCATATGCAGTGCCTACGAAAATGCCAAAAAAAAAGTTAATTTCTATTTAAAACGATGATTTGTCTCTAAGCAAATAGAAAACGTAAACCTACCTGAATATTTTCCATTGATATAGACATGCACGGCATGGCCAGCAGACATCACAGTAAGGATAGGATACTGACCAGTCTTTAGAAATTATTCATCATTCGCTATGTCAACACTGCATATAAAAGATTATACACGAGTCCCTAATATTTTGTTTTTGAACAATTTTTTATTATAAGATGTATAAGTATACTGGTTCAGAGACTCACTATGTAGTGTACCACAAATAGTCAGATCGATCCCAAGTAGTATTCAACTGCTCCAACAGTCCTACCTTTGTGAATGTGTTATCATTAAAAGACTCATAATCTTCAGTATAGGTTTCCCAAGAAAACCCCCCAAGCCATTGCATTTTCATGGTTGAGCTTTGAGTTCCTATCTGCATTTTATGTGCATATAAATAAAACATATAAAGCATGTTTAATGAAAAAAACAAGAGCATAAATGACAAGTGTTTTGTACCCTTGCTGTGTTGAAAACTGTAGTTCTGCAATCAGGGAGAATGCTTACAGACCAAGGTGGGAGATTATAATGGATACCATTAAAAGCTACAGTTGCATAAGAACGAGAATCGTAGTTGGAAAGAAATGCAGCACAAGATGATTTAGATCTGTACACATGAGCCTGCATAAAAAATATATCAAAGCAATCAAGTTGAGCAATTTTTGTTCTATACGTTCAAGTACTGCATTTTACAACAATTGTTTACCTCCCGACCATGTCCAAGAGAAGTTACTGTAGGATCGATAGCAACAAGAGAAGACTCGCATTGTTTAATTGCTCTGTGAAGATCTCGCAAATGGCCCCATTTTGGTTCCCTTAATAAACCTGCAAGAAGACATTTGAAAGAGTTAAAAGTGTACCTGTAAGTATTTATTCAAGGGACGTATACAGCATATAAATAGGTGGAAAATTTTCTTAATTTTAAAGAAGAGATTAAAATATGTACCATATTCATCAATTGGGGCATCATAATCATAGCTAGTTGTTATAAAAGGGCCACCTGCTGTTCGGCCAAAATTAGTTCCTCCATGGTACTGCATAAATCAAAATTAGTTCCTCCATGAAACCGGATTTCTGATAAAGATCCGCATATACTTGAAGGTCTTCTTCAGTGAACCACGATGGCAGAGGAGTAGCCGGATCTACAAGATCCATTATCACTTGATTTTCATCTGTCGCGATGGGGATCTCAGAGCTCGAAAATAAAGTGTAAACGTTGCGTATAATAGTCTTCACACGAAAGCGACCAAAATCTGCCTCTGCTCTTCCAGGTTCCTACATGTCTTCACATCAAAGCGGCGACAAAACCCTAATTTATTGAAGAGGAACGAACGAACATCAAAGCTTTTAGTTTATTGAAGAGGAACGAACAAATTCCTAGTTGGGCCGGCTCCTTTATATTATAAACTGCGCTTGTAGTTTTACAACGGGCATACTATGTGTTGTAAAATTGGTACCTTTTACAACGGGCATTTTGTGACCGTTGTAAAGTTGGCATCTATTACAACGGGCATTTTTTGACTGTTGTAATAGCCTTCTATTACAACGGACAACCAATGCCCGTTGTAAAAAGGGCATTGTGTATGACATCTTTTACAACGGGCATGAATGGACCGTTGTAATAGCCTTCTATTACAACGGGCAATCAATGCCCGTTGTAAAAAGGGCGTTGTAATAGGGTATTTTTGTTGTAGTGATACACGGCCTACAATAAGCTATAGCACCCCACTCTGAGACCCACATTAGTAAAGAGTATTACAAAGCAATACCGTTTGCTAATACGGAGAATAGATTTGGATAGGAGCGAACATCTATAGCCTTGTCTTAACTATCTACTGAATACGTCGATAAATGAAGCATATTTTTTTCCTGTGGATCGACATATCCAATAGATATTTAATACAAAACTATAATGGCTATAAGCTCTAATAGAACAAAATATAAACACTCAAATGTAAAACATCACAGAACAGCAGAATGACATGCATATGTCTAAATACAAATACATCTCCAGTACAAATCCAAAATGATACAAATAAGTGGTATGACAACCACTACTCATACATGAGCCCAAGATAATAATACATAGATCAAAGTGTCAGTAGATAAGGATAACAAAAAGCTAAATAAGATAGGCTAGCAGATATGAAGAAAGAAAAGTCCATCCGGAAGAAAAAGCAAATAGGCTAAGTTCGAAGCACCTAACCTAAAACACCTCAGTCTGACCCGAGTATAAAAATACACGGGTCAGACTAACTAAACAATTAGTTAGATAAGCTAAATGATAATTACATGCAAGGTTATAAAGTACCACAATAATCTCTAAAAGAGATAACATGATCATCTAACAAAAGATGAATCATAACAAGCCTCATACCATCGGCAACTAAAATAAACAAAAGATACGAATATCCCAAATCAAGCCAAAAAGGAAAATAACAAATACCAACGAAGGTAACACAAGTTTCCACAAGTTAATCGCTATATATCGTGTGGTTCAAAGAACCTACCCCGAAAGGCGATTCTCTAGGGAAATATAAATATCAAAGAAACAAAAGATGCACGTGCTTAGTACTGTATAAACAAGGATCCACAAGCCCGAAGGCGATAAACCCAAGTATCTCTCGAGCGGTGACGAAGGACCAACTCCAAAAGCGATACTATAGGGCAACAAACCCGAAGGCAACAAACCCGAAGGCAATAAACCTGAAGGCACAAACCCGAAGGCAACAAACAGTAGTGGCGAAGGTCCGAAGGCCCAGTACTGGACACCACTAACTGGCAATAAGTGTCACAAACCTCTTGGATAGGAACCTGCAAAGTGTTAACGTGTTTCTCATACCACACGTTCGCACTAAACGGTTTACTAACCGTTAGTCAATTCCGCACTCAAAGCAGTACAAAGTTTACCTCATCTCATTGGTAAACCAGACCCGAAGGTCAAAACGATCAAACGAATAGATTAGGAGTTAACTGAGAAGATAAACGCACGTGTTCATAGCATATGTTTTATCTGATCACTTAATTCTCCTTCCTCTTTTCTCGAAGTGCAAAATTGTTCGTTTTATATAGAAATTAAGTTGAAGAAAACGAGTTTTAAGAACGTTTCAAAATCGCTTTAGAAATTGCCTTTGAAATTCTCTTATTATAGAGTATATAATTTTTATACTAAAAATAATATATAATAATAATTTGAAAAGCCCGTTTATTTGAAAAACATTTTTAAAACACATTATAATACCTGTGTATGAAATCCAGAAAGAAATATCAAGAAAACATCGAAATAACGGAAATTACAAAGTATTATCCGTTTAAAATAAGTTGCGACTAAATATTCAACAGCAGGTTTGAATAAGTTAACAGTGTCAAAATAAATTTAATTTCTGCTAATGTAGTTCAACATTCCTACTTCAATTGTCAAAAAGAATCATTCAAATCCGATTTGAAACAAAGAATCTGCGTCGTTTCAAAGTTGGACTAAAAATAAGGTTAAATCGCTGAATTCCAGCAGGCCGCGGATTCAAGTTTGACAGCAGTTTCAAAATAGCAAACGAACGCAGATTGTCATGAAATTTTGCAGATATATAACTCAACACTCCTACTTCAATCCGCAAAAAAATCACTCAAATCCGATTTGAAACAAAGAATCTGCGCCGTTTCAAAGTTGGACTAAAACATGGTTAAATCGCTGAATTCCAACAGGCTGCGGTTTCAAGTTCGACAGCATTTTCAAAATAGCAAATGAAGCCAGATTGTCATGAAATTTTGCACGAATGTAACTCAAAACTCCTACTTCAATTTGCAAGAAGTGTCACTCAAATCCAATCTGAAATGAATGAGTTATGCTGTCTCAAAACATGGACTCGGGCAATGTTTGCAACGGTTCAAATACCAAAAATGTACAGGCCTGAAACCATCTTGGGTTCAACTTCCAGGCATAAAACGGAGGACCAAATTACCTTGGATCAAGCTGAAAATTTGTACACATATACTTGAAATTTGGTTATTTCAAACAAAAAAAGAATCATTGAATTCCAGAAAGAATTGAATGATTTATACTGTATCAAACATGGGCTCAGGTCATGTTTGCAGCAACTCGGCAAACAACTACAGGCAAAAATTTGTGCTTGAGTTGATTTTGCAGCAATGTTTTGAACACTCAAATGACAATTTTTTTCAACGAAAATTTGCAGAAATGAAGTTCAACATGCAAGCTACCAAATGTAAGAAATCCGGCAGCGTTTTGTTCATGGAATTCAAAGTTACAAGCATTCAAAGTGGCAATATGAAACAATTTCTTGCAATTTTGAGCTTGGCTCAGCTAGGATTTGTGCGTATTACAACTCAGCCTGCTGATGTTGAAGATTAAACTTATATTTGCAGCTGAAAGATGAGAGCATGGAGCTAGATTTGGTTCAAATACCTGTAAAAACTCAAAATAGAAACATGCAACCAAAAAAAAGAGATTACATACAAACCCTATATCACAAATTAGATTTTGATGAAATGGTTCAGTTTTGGAGTAGATTACCTATAGAATATGTTTTAATTTGAAAGAAAACAGCAAGTTTTTGAATTGGTTTGGAGATTGGCTTGGGTTTTGAAGTTTGTGGAGTGGGTTTCTTTTTCTTATCTACTGGAAAGAGGAAGAAGAAGGGAAAAAAATGTACGTACAGTAAAGTGTTTCTCACTTCTTTTTCTTATTTCTGGCCTTAGTGCACTAATGGGCTTTTGGACCAAAAATTTAGAGAAAATAAATTAGGCCTAGGTTATATAATTCAACACTAAACCAATATGCACATATACACTAAGTTATAAAACAAACTACACAATTTCTTCATGTTTTTACCCAAATAAAATATGTAAACTTACATATATATTAAATAAAATGTTTACATCGTACAAAAAGATAATTTTATTTTTTAAAACATTTTTATTATTAAAAACCTTTATTTTACAAAAATAGATAATTTTCACAAATAAATGCACAAAACTTTATTTTTAACTTCTAAAACTCCACAAAAATATTTTTCTTGCTTAGAAAAATATATCTAACCATTCTAAACTCAAATTTATAGTTAAAACTCATTTTTAAACTAATTTTCACCTTTTTTTTAAAATAAACAACCTTTAAAAATCAAATACTTCTTTTAAAAATTAATAAAAGAAGTAATTGGCAATAATTAATAAAATTATTGCATTTTATCTAAATAAAAATCATTTTTCATTCATTACTAAACCAAATAAATTAAATAAAGTTTTCAAACTTTAATTTCACATTTTATTTTCAAAATTCATTGTTTATTCCAAATAAATAATTTAAAATCTCCAATTTTAATTTAAATCACAGTATTAAATCATAACTACCATTATAATTTAATATTTACAGGTAATCTCCAAAACCAGGGTTGTTACAAACTCCCCCTCTTAATAAAATTGCATCCACGCAATTTCTAGAGAAGATTTTGTATTCAACTTATTAATTTCATCGATTAAAAGAAAAGAAATAAGCTTGAGATAAAAAGATTCTAACCATTGCTATGCGAAGAAAGAAAACCAGAGTAGGATCGCTCGATAAACTCTTTGGTTTCCCAAGTGCAGTTATTGAGATTAGCGGACCATTGTACTTTAATGAGTGGCACGTCCTTATTTCGAAGGCGTTCCACCTCCGAAGCAAGTACGCGAATAGGCTGCTGCACAACAGATAGGTCTGGTGAGATCTCAAGCTCTTGCAAATCAGGAGAATAGATGACAGAATCTGACTCTCGAAGACACTTCCGAAGCTGAGAGACGTGAAACACGTCATGAATGCCAGGTATATGAGCTGGAAGTAAAACTCTATAAGCCACAGGGCCAATACGTTAAGTAATAGGAAATGGTCCTATAAAGCGAGTAGCTAATTTCCCAGTCGTACTGAAGCGCATAACCCCTTTTAAAGGAGAAACACGAATAAAGACGAGATCACCAATAGAGAATTCGAAAGGCTTCCTACGGTTGTCCGCGTAGGATTTCTGGCGGCTCTGTGCCTCTTTCATTCTTTGACGAAAGAGGTCAATCTTCTCGGAAGAATCACGAACAGAATCTGGGCCAAGAATAAGCTTCTCACCAAATTCCAACCAACAAGAAGGTGATCGACATGGCCTTCCGTATAAGGCTTTGAAAGGATCCATACCGATACTGGATTGAAAACTATTATTGTAGGAGAACTATACAAGGGGTAAATGATCCTCCCAACTACCTCCAAAATCAAGAAAACAAATACAGAGGAGATCTTCCAAGATACGATTCACCCGTTCGGTCTGTCCATCAGACTGTGGATGATAAGCTCTGCTAAAATTAAGCTTTGTTCCCAAAGCTTGCTGAAGACTCTGCCAGAAATGACTCGTGAATAACAGGTCACGGTCACAAACAATCGAACTAGGAACACTGTGAAGTCTCACAATTTCCTTGATATATAACTTGGCCAAATGGGAAGCACTCCTATTAGACTTAATAGGAATGAAATGAGCTGATTTAGTAAGGCGATCAATAATAACCCAAATGCTAGAATCGCCCAATCTTGAACGAGGTAGGCCGTCAATGAAATACATCGAAATCTGATCCCATTTCAACAATGGAATCTCTAGAGGCTGAAGGAGATCAGAAGGGCGCTGATGTTCAGCTTTGATACGCTGACAAGTCATGCAATTACTCACATAACTCGCCACATCGCATTTCAAGCTTTCCTAATAATAAAGGCGATGCATATAGGCATACATCTTACTACTGCCAGGATGAATGGTATACTTAGAACGATGACAGTCATCGAGAATGTAATGCCTAAGTGTAGAATCAGAAGGCACAATAATACGGTTCTTCTTGCGAAGACACCTATGAAAATCAATGCAGAAATCCCATAACGCCTCATCACGGGATTCAGACTCACAAAGCTGAATAAGGTGCAACAACTCTGGATCTTGTCATTGAGCCTCGGCGATACGATCAACCAAACTAGGATGAGCTTCCAAGCTAAACAATAGAATAGGCGAATCAGATGATGGGTCTCGATCCCGAATATCGCACAAAGATAGAGTCTCAAGAACATTCCACTCGGCTAACATCATAGAAACAACAGTCGAGTGTTTGCGACTAAGCGCATTAGCTACACGATTACCCTTACTAGGGGTATACTGGATATCAATATCATAAGAGGCAAGAAACTCGAGCCAATGTTGTTGTCTCATATTGAGTTCCTTCTGAGCGAACAAATACTTCAAGGATTTATGATCGGTATAGAGAATGAAGCGCTCGCCTAAGAGGTAATGGCACTAAATCTTCAAAGCGAAGACAATGGCAGTTAACCCAAGATCATAAGTGGCATAGCGAACTTCATTCGGGCATAGTTTCCTAAAAGCATAAGCAACTACCCGATCCTTTTGCATAAGAACATCACCGAGACCACTTCCACAAGCATCGGTGTAGACAACAAGATCATGATTCCCCTCGGGAACCACAAGAATATGAGCATTATTGAGAAGTTCCTTTAATGTCTAAAAGGAAGCTTCACACTTGTCGGACCAAATATAACGAACGCCTTTCCGAGTAAGACTAGTAAGAGGAAGCACGACAAGGGAAAAATCCTTAATGAACCGACGGTAATAACCCGCCAATCCAAGAAAATAATGAATCTCATGAACATTCTCAGGCCCCTTCCAATTCTGGATAGCTTCGATCATCGAGGGATTGACTAAAATGCCCTCGGAAGATACAACATGGCCTAAGAACTTAACATTATTCTCCCAAAAGTGGCACTTGGAGAATTTAGCTCTGAGCCGATGCAGACGAAGATTATCGAAGACAACCCTCAAATGGTGGGTATGCTCTATCTCGGACTTAGAATAAATAAGGATGTCGTCAATAAACACAAGGACGAACTTATCGAGATATTCCCGGATTCTCGATTCATGAGATCGACAAAGAAAGCATGAGCGTTCGTCAACCGAATGGCATAACAAGCCACTCAAAAGAAACATAACGAGAGCGGAAAGCTGTAAGAGGAATACTATCCTCCGCGAATCGTGACTGATGAAAACCAGTGGCAAGGTTGAGCTAAGAAAAGACCTTAGCACCACTAAATTGATCGAACATATCGTCGATCCTAGGTAATGGTTCCTATTCTTGATGGTCAACTCGTTAAGCTTGCGATAGTTAATGCAAAGCCTAAGAATACCATCAGACTTCCTCACAAATACAACCGTGGCACCCCACGGTGATAAACTAGACTGAATCAACTTCTAGACTCAAGCTCTAAAAGCTGCTTCTTTAGTACCTCATTTTCTTTTGTAGACATCCTCGTGGGAGGATGAATAACTGGCTGCGTGCCTGGAATGAGATCAATGTGGAACTCAATTGCCCGCTTGGGTGGCAAACCCAAAACAGGCTCAAATACATTAGAGAAGTCACAAACAATAGGAATACGAGATATATCATCAACATCTCGTGAGTCTAGAGAATATAAAGCCACTTCGGAATTATCCACATTCCGAAGAACAAGTGATAGCGTAGTAGACGAATCTGGATGTCGAAGATATAAAATTCTCTCAGAACAAATAATCCTGGCATCGTATCACACTAGCCAGTCCATACACAAAATCATATCTAATCCCAAATAAGAAATAATGTGCAAATTCGCACAAAAAGAAAAGCCACTTAGAGCAATCTCAAGATCATCACAAAGCATGCTAAGGGTCGTGGATCCCCTAATAGGAAAGCAAAAGTAGATTCCTATCTTCTACCAAAAATGAGCCGAAAAGACATACCTATTCTTTCTTTTTTCTTAGCTTCTTCTTCGGCGTTGACCCGCTGGAGCTGCCACTTAGCTTCCTCTTTAAGCCCTTGCCTTTTGGCAGCCGATCTCCAATCAGGGGTATTATATTAATTTCCTTCTCCGAACTCACATGTATCGGAATGCTTCCTGAAGGCGGAGTCGGAGGGATAGGATCAACATTAGGAGGCGGGAGAGGCATGCTAGTGTCGACGACCGTACCACCAGAGGAAGTCATTCGTAACGGGGCTGGACCAGGGCCCGCTATTCCACCTCCAAAGCTACTAGCATGGGCAGCTGCTTCCGCTTCGGTGTTAATTTCGGCTATTATCTCCTCTTCGTGAGTTGTTTGTGCATCGCCGGGAACGCTAGCGGCTGGGCTCGAGGAGGTACTCATAGGTGCTACTCCACCCATAACAAACGATAGGTCAGCAAAGGGATCACTATGATGACCAAGAAGTTCCTCCATCATCTGTTCATCAAAAGTAAGCATGATTCCCTATTCTCCATTGTTTGGCACTTTAACCGTCATAGTGATCGGTTCGGTTATGATGACCTCCTACTCATGGTGTTGCTCTTGAGTTGCAGGGGGAATGACCGATGTGGCTCTAGTCACTGGATAGAGACAAGGAAAACTGTTAGTAATTACTTCAAGTAACGCTTCTGATTTTGAGCAAGCATAGAAAACGTTCAGAGTACCTTCCTCGGTTTGTCTCGCGGGTGGCGGAGCAGCTTCAGAGATATGCTTGCGAGCTGGAGATAACTGCTGTTGATCAGGATTATAAGCATGAACATAATGAAGATAAACCAAAGATGTAGACTCAGGCTGCGTTGGTGCAAAGTTTCGGAACCTATATCATGGTGCTCAATGCTAGAACCTTCTTCGGCCTCCAAGTGCTAAGTGCTAAGTTTCTCCTTTTCATATGCGATTATGGTATCGTGGAGAACTTACCTTTCATCTTCACTCAACACCCGGTTCTCGAGCTCAAATTAATCAATCGATTCGACTTAGTGTTCGACATTTTCATCTTCTACCAATCGGCCCCAAGTATTATACAACTGTGTTGGATAATTATCATGCCAGGTTAGGTGTTTGTGCCTGAAGACCTTAGCATTATATGCGATCAGAAGGTCTTCAATATCGGCCTCTAACCTGGCTTCCACCATTTTAACTTCATCCACACCTTAGCCTCGGCCTCAAGAATTTTGAATGCTGCCGCATCCCTTTCACCCTGGAGCACCACAGCTTGTTCGCATGACTCCTGGGCTACTTTGTTTGCATCATCCTTTTCTTTAGTGAGTTTAAAAAGTTTTGCTTTAAGCTCATTGAGTTCCTTCAGAGCAGCATCCATTTCGGCCGTAAAAGTGGTGTTTCGGCGGCCTATCTCCTCAACCAAAGCGAAATGCGTCTGTCGCATCCTTTCCATGGATTGATTTGCCTCGTAGGCTTTCTGGGTGGCCTTTATTTTAGATTTTCGGGAAGATTCAGCTTCATTGTTTAGCACTTGAATTATACGATCTTTTTGGGCGAGGTTGGTTTCTAGCTTCTCAGTTGTTTTTCCTCGCTCAAAAGCCACCGCCGATGCCTTGTCTGCAGTCTTCATCCACTCCCGATATTGGTTGTAGATGTCATGAATGTAATCATGCATGGTTTGTTCCGCCTCAACCAGAATACTTTTTAAGTTTGGGGGGAAGATGAATTCGTCAAAGAAAATTTTAGGGAAGTATTTTTTAATTGGGCGATTTTGATCACTCCTTCCCTGATGGGCTCAGTGACTGCTTGTTCAGTAATAATGGGGACTTCAACCTCAGTCCTGCGATCCTACGAATCAGGCCTCAGAACTTGAGAAGATGGTTTTTGGCAGAGAGGCTCCAAGGGTTTTCTATCATGGCCAAAGGGTTGTGTTGGAGCTCGAGGAGGTGGAGAGCGTGATCGGGAGCGATATCTATATTCTCAATCCCTGTCTCTCACCCTTTCTAACGCTCTTGGCTTGAATAACCGTGATCGTGGTCTCTATCAGCCTCCCACCGGCAGGACTCATAATACGAACTGGATGACTGACGTGCTGAGCGAAGACTTCCTAACATAGATTCGCTCCTAGTTATCGTATCTGTAAAACAAAAGAGAAGCAAAATCATTAATCTCCAAAAGTGGACAGCTTAAGATTGGAAATCGTGTAGTGTCATGAAGTGTATGCATGCATGTGTTAAACCCCCCGACCAACCGGATATGTCGGCCATACTTGTAGGAAGTGACTCACTTAAATCTAGAGCATTCTGAAGCCCCTCCAATCCGGTGACGTGTCGAAGTGACACATAGTCCTGAATTGGAATGTCGGTGAACCCTTCAAAAGGATTTTCCATTTCTGAGGGAGGAGCCTCCGGAATTCTAACACCGGAGGCTGGCAGGGACATGACTACAGATTTCCATCTCGAAGAATTATGACGCTTATAAGCGACTGCCTTGCCTTTCCTCCTACCCACTAGATCCCGAGAACTAACTAGGTGCTCAACTACGGGTTCATCATCAGTGGGTGTATCCTCTCTATTCCCTTCCTCAACTATTATAATCCCGGGCGCCCTGCGCTTAGCCCGTTTTGTCGAAACTGCCCTAATCGACCCTTCGAGTCTAATGCTCTGATCCTGGTCAATTAGCCCAATGGCTCTTAAATTTTCATCTGTGAGCACCGCATCAATTTTTCTCGCTTCGCCTGGCACTTCTTGAAGAATCTTTACTATTTCTTTAAAGTGAGCACCTTCGGGTCGCGGAATTGCGGCTGTAAAGGAAAGAAGATATTAGTTTCAATGTCAGTTACGACTATCTCGTTGGATACTAGAAAAATTGCAGCACTTACGTTTTAATAACCACCGATTGGCAAACCCTGGACGGCATCGGACATAGAACCACTCCGTCTTGAAATAGCTGAGCCTGGTCCAAGGCCCCGTCACCACTTGACTATTCCTAACTACTTCCAGGAATGTGAATGAAGGATTGTCTCCCTAACTCATGACATTAAATAAGTATCTGACTTCTTCAAGTCGGGGGACGAAAGAGATGTTCCATGAAAATGATGAATAGACTATTCAGCAGTGCATATCCGTTTGGATGTAATTGCGACGGAGTGATTCTAAGGAAAGCCAACACTTCTCGAATGTACTGGTTGAATAGAGGAAGCGTTCCGGGTGTGCACGAGTGTTTGTTAAAGGTAGTGAATCCTTTCGGAGGAGCGTGCGGCATGTCATTCGGTCCGGGTAATAGAACTTCATCTAATGGTAGACCATGTCTTAAGCATATCCGCCCCAACATATCTTCTGAGACATTGGATGGCATAGAATCTTGCGGATTCCCGATAAAGCTGGCTCCTGGCAGCTCGTCCGGAGCTGGACCTATAACTTCGGCTGCAATGGCCGGCATCTCTATTATCGAAGAAGATGAACTCTGAGTTTCCTACTGCTGAGAACTTGTAGATTCCATAACTAATCAACTCACCAAAAACCATCATTAGATGACAATAAGCCCGTGTGTTCCCCAGTGTGAACTGGATGAATGTGTTGTGCAGTGCAGTACTACAGAATACTTAAAAAATTCTACAGAATTTAAGGAATGTTCAAACGACAAAACTTAGAGATTCAACCAGAATGACCGTCATCGCTGACCGTTACAACTGTGCCATCCGGATTTTGGAGAGCGATCTACCTTAAAGTTTGTAAAATTTGTCAGGTTACAGTTCCATCGACGAGCTTCGAAGGGTAGTCAGATATGTAGTGAAACGATTAAGTTCAGTTATGCAAGGCATACGCTCGTCGGAGTTAAATATTCGAGCATGAAAAAATTTCGTATCCATTGAGGTCAAGACTTGGATCGATCATAGGAAGCTTCATTCATATCGATCATCAGAAACAAAGGTTCGTATCGATTGAACAGTGGCGCTTCATATCGATCACCTGAAGATCACTTCGTATCGATGCAAAATCCTATACTTCGTATCGATCTACAGCAACACATTCGTATCGATTGCCCGACCTAAGATTTCTTATCAATCGCTCCAGATCGATACAAAGGCTAATCATCAACCGGTCGATGTGAATGTCGACCAGCTATCGATACGAAGCAATCCCCTCATTCGATACAAAATTCCGTTATGTCCAGATCAATACGAATTTTTTCTTCATCCACAATCGATACGGATGCGCCTATCATGCCCATCATCCTTTGTATCATCTTCTTCAAACAGTTCAGACTCCGGTTCCTCCTCCCTCAACCATGCTCCAACCCAATTTTGGCCTCATCATCATCAGAATTGGCCGCGATTATGGATTAATTGGCATTAAATCTCAAATCTTATCGTTTTAATGTGAGATTGTTCAACTAATTACTTAAATGAGAGTGTTGATTCGAGGGATTAACAAGCTATGGTGGTTTGGGAACGAAGGCAATTTCCAGTTCTTGTTTCTTTTATCGATACGAATATGAAAGAGAAGTAAAGGCAAGTGAAATTTTTCCAAGTCCCAAAAGCTTTTATAGTAGTTCGTACCCAAGGGAAACAATGCTTCGTATCCCCATTGTTATACCGAGATAACCGGTTACCTCTATCAATACGAAAGCTGATGTTCATGTCCAACTGATTCGTAACCGTCCACGCATCGATACGAAAAGAACAGCGGGGTTGCTTTGGAACCACATGAGTACTATTGATACGAAGAAACTTATTAGTATCCATCGATCCAGATCGATACGAAGTGTAGTTGCTCATATTCATCGACGACCGATCTTCAACTCCATCAATGCGAAATGATAATTTCGTTCCATCCATTCAAAGACAATGAGAATTCGCACCCATCGATGCAAAAATATTCAAAAAGGCTAACGATTCGTATCGATCACCATCGATACGAAAGCAAATTTTCGACTCCTTGAATCGATCCAAGATAGGATCGATACAACGGAGTACACCAAAACAACCATCAAGCATTGTTACAACTCGAATTTCACATCGATTTAGGAGAGGATCAATATGAAATTCGATAAGAGAAAACTGACGATGACTCGTGAGCGTGCAAACGTTAACGAGATTTAGGTTAACATACGTACATGTACGATAGAATAACATCCAAATTTTTAAAGGATTCATGTAACGACCCGTATTTTTAACGGATCGACAAGTTCGTCAGAATCTGGAATTTTAGAGTTTTTTAGCCATTTCAGATTTTAGGCGAAAATGGCTAAGTCCTGAGTCGTGAACGACTTAGTGTAAGTCGTGAGTCGTATACGACTTAGGGGATAGGAGCGACTCAGGGATTTGGCTAGTTAAGGGTGTAAGGATAAGTTGTTTGAACGACTTAAGGAGTAGGCGCGACTTAAGGACTGGGCGAGATAAGGCTTAAGTTGTAACAGTTAAGTCGTGACCGAGTTAAGGTGATGAGTCGTACCCAAGTTATCTGATGAGTCGTACCCAAGTTATCTGATGAGTCGTACCCAAGTTATCTGATGAGTCGTCTGACCAGTTGAGTCGTAACCCCAGCTATTTGTTAAGTCGTGACCGACTCAGTAGTTGGCTGCTATGTTATAAGTCGTAGGATAGTGGGATTTGATAAGTCGTAGACGATTTAGTAGTTGAGTCGTATATCCAGTTAAGTCATAGACGAGTATCCCAGTAGCCCAGCTAAGTCGTGAGGTTGATAAGTCGTAGCCGAGTTAACTGTTAAGTCATAAGGGATCTGGGTTTTGTTGAGTCGTAGGCACACGCTATGAGTCGTGACCGACATAGGAGATAGCTGTTTTGTCATGAGTCGTAGGCAGATGTGTGTTAAGTCGCTAAGGGTAGTCTGGTTAGATCGTAGAAGCCAGAAGTCGTTGAGTCGTAGGGCTTTGAGTCGTAAGTCGTAAACGACTTATGAAGGCTGACGACTTAGGGATTTCTGCTATAAATAGGAGAGCTTCTCTTCATTTTTGGGATCCGGATTTTGAAGCGACGAAGTGCTGCCATTTTGAGAGCTCGACTTCTTCACTTCTTTTCTCCACTCTAATCTAGTGCTTCCTTCCATCCAAATCGAAGATCAAGATTGAAGATTCAAGAGCTTAGATTGAAGATCTTCATCTTTTCAAGAGAGATTTCATCGTTTGAAGCGGATTCGTGATAGATCAAGCTTGATCCTTCGCTGTCCAGATCTGAAGCGTGTTGATTTGGGTTTGTTTAGGTGATTTGGTGAGTGGTGATTATCTCTCACACGGATCCAAAGGAGTATATCGGATTGTTGGCTCGATTTGGTGTTAAAATAGTGATTTCCATGCATTTTCTTCATCCTAAGTGTAGATCCATATAGATCCATTGTTCATGATGATGTTACATCCATTTTATCATATGTTAACCTATGCAAGTTCATTCATCAAGTTTATAGAGATATAATCCATGTTTTCATGCTTATTGGACTTTCAACTCTTTAATTACGAAAATGCCATTATTGTTATAATTGTCTACCTAGATCATATTTGAATGCTTGATTGCTTGGATTGATGTTTGATTTGATTGATTGTTATGAACTAGATGATTGATGATTAGATTTAGATCGAAGATGATTCAAAAGCCAAGGGAAAGGCTCTTGGATTGGAAAAGCTGCTCGTGGCATATGTAGCGGGATGATGAAGCTCTTATGCATAGATTTGATGATGTGAAGTTGAGATGAGGCTTTGCAAGGATGTAATGAAGCGAGGCATCATATGATGAAGACTTGGTCTAATCCAGACGGGATCATTCCAAGCATGTTGATAACTCGGTGATATGATTCGAGTTGAGGATAATGAATGGATATGAGAATAGTCATCGAGGAGGATGACTAGGAGGTTTGGATAGCATCGTTGTTGAAGGTTCTAGCATGCTCTAAGCAAGAGTACGTTTAGGCAGATTCGATAGTCCCAACGACTAACTGTTGATGGTCGAGTACTCTGGGCAGATTCGATAGTCCTAGGCACGGGTTGCGACGACGTGCGGGAGTTATGTCTAGAACCGGGGTTTCCATTAGCCCTTGACGGACGGCTGAAAGAATGTGCCGGTCATTCAATTAACGGTGATATCGAAGCAATGATAACAGTGATAGCCAGAGTCATGGATGTTTGGTTGTATCGTCATTCGGACTCAAGAGCGGTATTTTCTGGGTGCTTATCTGATTTAGGCCTTGGTACTTGGAAAACATCGCCCTTGACTCGAGTGATAGTAGCTTTACTTTAAAATTGTATGTTCTGCTATGTTTGCTTTTGCTTAGTGTGTGTCTGGGGGCTATCATTGTAGAATGAGGTTGGAGTGGGAGGGTTGTATTCCTATTCCTTTTCCTTTATGTTCCTTTGGTATGTTGTTAGTTAATTTACTGCTCACTAAGACTGTTGTCTGACTCAAGGCTTTATGTTTTAATTCTTATTGCCTTGGGCTGTTCGTCCATTTTTGGGACGGGCAGACTAGGTAACAGGTGGCAGGTGCTGTTCTCTTCTCACGATGCTGATATCGAAGACGAGCTGGAGGGTTGCATATTATCTTCTTATTATATGTACTGGATGTTCCGCTGTTTTGTATTCTCTGAGAGATATGTAGTGAGGCTTGATGTTTTTACTATTTGGATGTTTGTATTCAACTATTATGGAGTTTTATATGATGGCATTTTGTTCTGTAAAGCTTCACTATACATATGTTCTATTGTATTTTGTCCATGCGCTGTGAGTAATACGATAGATTCTGTTGTTTCAATTTACCCTGACAATCGTCCATGGTCGCCTGGCACACCTTACAGCGCACTATCTCTAGATTAGGTGCAGGGGTCATGGGCGGTCGTCACATTTGGTATCAGAGCATTGGTTAATCGATTTTACCCAACGCTCGCTGTCGTAACTACGTATGAGAGACGTAATTGTATTTTGATGGATGACTACTATATATAATATAGTAGCTTAGTAGAGTTTGAGTCCTTTATGCTGTTGTTTTTCTAGATGTTCTAATCATTCCTTTTTATAGATATTGAGAATGAGTCGAAGAGGGAGACCAGCTGCTAGGGAAGGCCGTGCTACTGAAGAGACTGCTGATTATGCAGCCATGTTCGAAGCTATGATGACTTCGATCATGAGAAGGATACCAGTTCCGGGGGCAGCAGTTGATGTTGGAGTTCAAGTCCAAACTCCGAAACTAGTGGATTTTGCTAAGTTGTGCAAGGATTATACTGCTCTTGGAGGGAAGGTTTTCTTCGGAACAGAATCAACTATCGAAGTCCAGAGATGGATAGATGCTTGTAGAAGGATCTTTGGTGATTTGGGAATTGATAATGCAACTAGGAGGAAGTTGGCATCAAGGCAGCTTCAAGGGAGAGCTTCTAATTGGTGGAACTCTATTACCATCGATACTCCGGAGGAAGAGATTACTTGGGAGCAATTCCAAGTTAGGTTTGAAGC
Source organism: Allium fistulosum (assembly GCA_030737815.1). Lineage (NCBI taxonomy): Eukaryota > Viridiplantae > Streptophyta > Magnoliopsida > Asparagales > Amaryllidaceae > Allium > Allium fistulosum. Next base: position 184,570,121 of record CM060902.1, on the reverse strand, counting down.
TAAGTTCATTTCTACAGCTCAGAAGTCTGTTCTGTTTAAGAAGTTTGTGGAGCTCAAGCAAGGAGGGAGATCTGTTCTTGAGTATGTTTCTGAGTTTGAAGCTTTGTCCAAGTATGCCCGGTCATATATTGAATCTGCTTATCAGAAGAATGAGAAGTTCGTGACAGGCTTGGACAGTTATCTTGGGAGGCAGTTGGTGGATCATTTGGATGATTCATTTGAGAAGCTTGTGGAGAAAGCTCTCAGGCATGAGAGTCTGTTTCCTAAGGAAGGATCTGTTGTTGCTGTGACCAGGGAAGAGTCTAAACCCCAGCAGGGTGGAAACAAGAAGAGGAAGCAGCAGCAGCAGAAGGGTAAGGATGGCCAAAAGAAGCCGAAAGGCAAGGTGACTTGCTACAATTGTCAGCAGAAGGGCCATTTCTCTAAGGATTGTAAGAATCCGAAGGCACCGATGAAGTATCACAACCGTGACAAGCCAGGGCACATCAGGAAGAATTGTCCAGAACCGAGGAAGGTCAGGCAGATTGTGCAAGCTTATGCTTTGGGAGCTGTTCCGTCGTCTTCGAAAGCTCCTACCGCTGAAGAGAAAGGAAAGAGTGTGGTTGTTCAAGGTACTGTTTTCTTATGTGGTGTTCCAGTTAGAGTTCTTTTTGATACTGGAGCGTCGCATTCGTTTGTTTGTAATGAACTCGTAGGCCGGTTAGGTTTGGAACCGGATATTGTTGATAGGCCATTGGTTGTGACTAATCCAGTTGGGGGTTCGTCTTGTTTGTGTATGTTATGCCGTGGTCTAGTTGTATCGAGTCATGGTTGCTCTTTTGTTTGTGATTGCTTTGTTCTGAACTTTGCGGGGTTCGGAATTATTTTGGGTATGGACTGGCTTAGGAAGTATGCGGCTAAGGTTGATTGTGAGAGGCTGGAGGTGACAGTCGAGAATGTGGAGGGGCGAAAGATTGTGATACGATGTAAGCATGAGGAAGGCGTCTTCATGAGCTTCATGTATTCGCTAGTTGTTCCACGGGATGGACTGTCTTTAGTGCCAATCGCAAATGGATTCGAGGATGTCTTTGACGAAGTCAATGGGTTGCCGCCGCATAGAGAGATCGAGTTTCGTATAGATCTAGTTGAAGGAGCCAGACCTGTTGTGATGCCTCTTAGGCGGATGGCTCCTAGGGAACAGCAAGAGTTGAGGGTGCAAGTTGATGACCTTTTACAGAAAGGATTCATTCGGCGTAGTGTGTCCGAGTGGGGTGCACCAGTTGTGTTCGCAACCAAGGCAGATGGATCGTTGAGATTGTGTGTGGATTATCGTGAGCTGAATAAAGTGACTAAGAAGAACAAGTATCCATTGCCGAGAATAGATGACTTGTTTGATCAGCTTCACGAAGCTAAGGTGTTTTCTCAGATGGATTTGGCAACGGGATTTCACCAGTTGAGAGTGGCTAAGGATAGTGTGCCGAAGACTGCTTTTAGGACACCATCCGGTTTCTTTGAGTGGCTGGTAATGCCGTTTGGATTGACTAACGCGCCAGCATATTTTGTGGATCTTATGAATAGAGTGTTCAGAGATCAGTTGAATAAGTTCGTACTTGTGTTCGTGGATGATATTCTGATTTATTCCAGAACAGAAGAGGAGCACAAGACGCACTTGCGTATGGTTTTGGAAATCTTGCGGAAACATCAGCTGAAGGCTAAGTTTTCGAAGTGTCACTTCTGGAAGAGTGAAGTGAGGTTCTTAGGCCATGTGATTTCTGGGAATGGAATAGCAGTTGATCCCGCTAAGGTGGCAGCAATCCAGGATTGGGTTAGACCTAAGAATGCATCTGATGTGAGAAGTTTTCTTGGATTAGCAGGATATTATCGACGGTTTATCAAAGACTTCTCCAAGATAGCTGCACCGTTAACAGGATTGACGAAAAAGAACCAAGTGTTCAGTTGGGATGCTAAGTGTGAGCAAGCTTTCGGAATCCTGAAAGAGAGTTTGACAAGTGCTCCTGTTTTGACTATTCCGAGTGGGAATGATGAGATGGTGGTTTACACCGACGCATGTGGTACTGGACTTGGAGCAGTGCTGATGCAGAGAGATAAAGTTGTTGCGTATGCAAGTCGACAACTGAAGCCGCATGAAAGGAATTACCCGACTCATGATTTGGAGTTAGCGGCGATTGTATTTGCTCTGAAGATGTGGAGGCATTATCTGTTGGGAGTTCGATTCGAGTTGTTTACGGATCACAAGTCGTTGAAGTATCTTTTCTCTCAAAAGGATTTGAATCTTCGGCAGCAACGTTGGCTAGAGTTTTTAGCATCATATGATTTTGGTATAGCTTATACTCCGGGAAAAGGTAACGCAGTGGCAGATGCGTTAAGTCGAAGACATGCAGGATTGGGAGCCATGTTTTCAGAATGGAAGAGTCTCGAGTATTTAGCTGGATTTGACTTCAGGCCTAGATGTGAATTGGAACCTGAGATGTTGGCAAACTTATCAATAAGACCGACTCTTGTGGAAAGGATTGGCGAGAGTCAAAAGCGAGATGATAAGCTTGTCAAGATTATCCGTGAATTGGAATCTGGATTGGATCCAAAAAAGGATAAAGGATTCGAGGTCGATCGAGAGGGTTGGCTTCGGAAGCAAGGACGACTAGTTGTTCCCGATATAGATGAATTGAGGAGTGAAGTTCTAAAGGAAAGTCATCACTCGAAGCTGACAATTCATCCAGGTGGAAATAAGATGTATCGGGATATGAAGAGAACCTACTACTGGGAAGGTATGAAGAAGGATGTTGGAAATTTTATTTCCAAGTGTATGAACTGCCAGTTGGTAAAGGCTGAACAGAAGAAGCCAAGTGGATTGCTTCAGCCATTAGACGTTCCTACATGGAAGTGGGAACAAGTATCGATGGATTTTATTGATGGATTGCCTAGAACCAGAACAGGAAATGAAGGAATTTGGGTTATCGTTGATCGTTTGACCAAGAGTGCAAGATTCATTCCTGTTCGATCGACTAGGACTGCATCAAAGTTGGCGGAGTTGTATGTTAAGTGGATAGTTCGATTCCATGGTATTCCGAAGAGTATAGTGAGCGATCGAGATCCATTGTTCACTAGTGGATTTTGGAAGAGCTTCCAGGAAGTTTTGGGCACCGAGTTGTGTTTGAGTACAGCTTATCACCCTCAAACAGATGGCCAGACCGAGAGAGTCAACCGAGTTTTAGAAGATCTTCTTAGAGCATGTGTTTTGGACTTCGGAGGATCATGGGAAGATCACCTTCATTTGGTGGAGTTTGCATACAACAATAGTTATCAGTCAAGCATTGGTATGGCACCGTATGAGGCATTGTATGGAAGGCCGTGTAATTCTCCGACATGTTGGATAGAGACAGGAGAAAAGTTGATGCTTGGGCCAGAGATGATTCGTCAAACTTCAGATTGTATAGAGATCATTCGGCAACGAATGAAGGCAGCCCAAGACCGTCAAAAGAGTTATGCTGATAAGCGTCGAAAGGATTTGGAATTCGACGCAGGAGATATGGTTTTTGTGAAGATTTCTCCACTAAAGAATGTTATTCGATTCGGGAGGAAAGGAAAATTGACTCCGAGATTTGTCGGACCATTCCCGATCATCGAGCGAATTGGAAAGCTCGCCTACAGATTGGAGTTGCCGGAGAAGATGTCGGGTGTGCACAATGTTTTTCATGTATCGTATCTATGGAAGTATGTGCACGACTCGAATACAGTGGTTTCTGTCGATAGCTATGAAGATTTCGAAGTTGATCCAGTCGATAGAAGACCTCGTAAGCCGCTTCGTGTTGTTGAAACCGACACGAAACAGCTTAGGAGGAAGGTAGTTAAGTTGCTCAAGATACAATGGAGTGATGATGATAACGACTGTACGTGGGAGGTGGAAGAGAGGATGAAAGCAGCTCATCCCGAACTCTTCAAGGTATGGCCCTAAGGTGTCGTATCATCTAACAACATTGTAACTTGTTCTAAGTCTTAGAATTCTGTATGCTAAGCTGGAATTGGATGCATGGTTTGCTGATTGTTATGGTTGGTAGGCGTACAGAATAGTCTTCGATTGCTTTGTTTGTTTGGAATTTCGGGGGCGAAATTCCTAAGGGGGAGAGAATGTAACGACTCGTATTTTTAACGGATCGACAAGTTCGACAGAATCTGGAATTTTAGAGTTTTTGAGCCATTTCAGATTTTAGGCGAAAATGGCTAAGTCCTGAGTCGTGAACGACTTAGTGTAAGTCGTGAGTCGTATACGACTTAGGGGATAGGAGCGACTCAGGGATTTGGCTAGTTAAGGGTGTAAGGATAAGTTGTTTGAACGACTTAAGGAGTAGGCGCGACTTAAGGACTGGGCGAGATAAGGCTTAAGTTGTAACAGTTAAGTCATGACCGAGTTAAGGTGATGAGTCGTACCCAAGTTATCTGATGAGTCGTACCCAAGTTATCTGATGAGTCGTCTGACCAGTTGAGTCGTAACCCCAGCTATTTGTTAAGTCGTGACCGACTCAGTAGTTGGCTGCTATGTTATAAGTCATAGGATAGTGGGATTTGATAAGTCGTAGACGACTTAGTAGTTGAGTCGTATATCCAGTTAAGTCGTAGACGAGTATCCCAGTAGCCCAGCTAAGTCGTGAGGTTGATAAGTCGTAGCCGAGTTAACTGTTAAGTCATAAGGGATCTGGGTTTTGTTGAGTCGTAGGCACACGCTATGAATCGTGACCGACATAGGAGATAGCTGTTTTGTCATGAGTCGTAGGCAGATGTGTGTTAAGTCGCTAAGGGTAGTCTGGTTAGATCGTAGAAGCCAGAAGTCGTTGAGTCGTAGGGCTTTGAGTCGTAAGTCGTAAACGACTTATGAAGGCTGACGACTTAGGGATTTCTGCTATAAATAGGAGAGCTTCTCTTCATTTTTGGGATCCGGATTTTGAAGCGACGAAGTGCTGCCATTTTGAGAGCTCGACTTCTTCACTTCTTTTCTCCACTCTAATCTAGTGCTTCCTTCCATCCAAATCGAAGATCAAGATTGAAGATTCAAGAGCTTAGATTGAAGATCTTCATCTTTTCAAGAGAGATTTCATCGTTTGAAGCGGATTCGTGATAGATCAAGCTTGATCCTTCGCTGTCCAGATCTGAAGCGTGTTGATTTGGGTTTGTTTAGGTGATTTGGTGAGTGGTGATTATCTCTCACACGGATCCAAAGGAGTATATCGGATTGTTGGCTCGATTTGGTGTTAAAATAGTGATTTCCATGCATTTTCTTCATCCTAAGTGTAGATCCATATAGATCCATTGTTCATGATGATGTTACATCCATTTTATCATATGTTAACCTATGCAAGTTCATTCATCAAGTTTATAGAGATATAATCCATGTTTTCATGCTTATTGGACTTTCAACTCTTTAATTACGAAAATGCCATTATTGTTATAATTGTCTACCTAGATCATATTTGAATGCTTGATTGCTTGGATTGATGTTTGATTTGATTGATTGTTATGAACTAGATGATTGATGATTAGATTTAGATCGAAGATGATTCAAAAGCCAAGGGAAAGGCTCTTGGATTGGAAAAGCTGCTCGTGGCATATGTAGCGGGATGATGAAGCTCTTATGCATAGATTTGATGATGTGAATTTGAGATGAGGCTTTGCAAGGATGTAATGAAGCGAGGCATCATATGATGAAGACTTGGTCTAATCCAGACGGGATCATTCCAAGCATGTTGATAACTCGGTGATATGATTCGAGTTGAGGATAATGAATGGATATGAGAATAGTCATCGAGGAGGATGACTAGGAGGTTTGGATAGCATCGTTGTTGAAGGTTCTAGCATGCTCTAAGCAAGAGTACGTTTGGGCAGATTCGATAGTCCCAACGACTAACTGTTGATGGTCGAGTACTCTGGGCAGATTCGATAGTCCTAGGCACGGGTTGCGATGACGTGCGGGAGTTATGTCTAGAACCGGGGTTTCCATTAGCCCTTGACGGACGGCTGAAAGAATGTGCCGGTCATTCAATTAACGGTGATATCGAAGCAATGATAACAGTGATAGCAAGAGTCATGGATGTTTGGTTGTATCGTCATTCGGACTCAAGAGCGGTATTTTCTGGGTGCTTATCTGATTTAGGCCTTGGTACTTGGAAAACATCGCCCTTGACTCGAGTGATAGTAGCTTTACTTTAAAATTGTATGTTCTGCTATGTTTGCTTTTGCTTAGTGTGTGTCTGGGGGCTATCATTGTAGAATGAGGTTGGAGTGGGAGGGTTGTATTCCTATTCCTTTTCCTTTATGTTCCTTTGGTATGTTGTTAGTTAATTTACTGCTCACTAAGACTGTTGTCTGACTCAAGGCTTTATGTTTTAATTCTTATTGCCTTGGGCTGTTCGTCCATTTTTGGGACGGGCAGACTAGGTAACAGGTGACAGGTGTTGTTCTCTTCTCACGATGCTGATATCGAAGACGAGCTGGAGGGTTGCATATTATCTTCTTATTATATGTACTGGATGTTCCGCTGTTTTGTATTCTCTGAGAGATATGTAGTGAGGCTTGATGTTTTGACTATTTGGATGTTTGTATTCAACTATTATGGAGTTTTATATGATGGCATTTTGTTCTGTAAAGCTTCACTATACATATGTTCTATTGTATTTTGTCCATGCGCTGTGAGTAATACGATAGATTCTGTTGTTTCAATTTACCCTGACAATCGTCCATGGTCGCCTGGCACACCTTACAGCGCACTATCTCTAGATTAGGTGCAGGGGTCATGGGCGGTCGTCACAATTCACAGCGGTTGAATGCTCACCTGATGATAATTATGACAGCAAACAACAGTTTTCCATCATTCAACACTCAGTTACAATAGTGTGTAGTACAACAATTGGAAGTCAACAATTCATTATTTATGTTACTAAAGGTCAGTCAAACATTATATCTTTCGACGAAAAGACAACAACCATTCAGCAAGTCAGATAGAACTTTTCAGAATGAAGATTGTAGCTTTTCAAAGCACGTCATGTCCCCACAAGATGTACTTTGGGGGGAAAATGTTATCCTGCCTTTTGGCAAGGCCATGACACCAAGGAATTGACTGGAAATCAAAGACAGATCATCCCGAAGAACGGTTATATACAGGTTTGCTATGGATGCTGGTAAAATTTTGCTCGAGTCCGGATCGGGCTACAATTAACATGACATGACAAGAAAAGCCACGAAAGCCAACATTCCAAATTTCAAGTCAATCTGAGTTGATATGCTCAAGATATGATCGATGCAAGCCAAGGAAAAAAGCTCGTTCGTATCCATCGGTAAATCCATTTCGCATCGGTTTCATTCGAATCCATCAACAGCGGCTTTCTACATATCAATCGGAATTGACCCACTTCATATCCATTCATAACCACCCATTTCGTATCCATCGGTAGTAGCATGCGAGTCCATCTCATATTGATCCAGTTTCAAGCATGCTTCGTATCGATCGGCCATAGGTCGATACGAAATCAACATCTCCCATCGATACAAAACCAAATACTCGATGATCGATAAGAAGTGGTGCACACGGCATCGATACTAAGTGGAGCACAAGACATCGACATGAAGTGGAGTGCAACAGAAGAGATACAAAGTGGAATGCACCAGATCGATACGAAGAAAACACATTCAAGTGGAAGACTCGGTCACTCGGCATAAAAAGTGGATCGATCCTAAAAGCAAGTGCCACGTCATCGAACATCACGTGCAGAAGCATCGATATGAAGCTATCGATACAAATAACATCGATACGAATTCAGTAGCCTTCAAAAAATCCAAACTTGCATCGATCATAACTCAAAATCTACAAGTCCAAATGCCACCAAATCTTCACAGGAGCATTCGTGCATCTTCAGGAATGTTCATGATCGATCTGACTCGATTGGACTAAATCCTGATTGATACGAATTGTGTTCGTATCGATCATGGATCGACTCCAAATAGTCAAGGATCGATCGTGTGGGCCCACCTACGTGAGAGAAGAGGTCTTTTGAGATCTGAGCGGGATATTTGCAGCCTACGCATATAAATAGTAGCCCAGGACCTATTGAAAAATGACTTTTGGCTCTTCTACATCTAGACTCTGCCGAAATCACTGTTGTACTCGAATTCTACTATTGTAACTCGTTGTAATCAACAAACAAAACTTAATAAAAGTCAATCATTTCATAGTGGACATAGGCCATACGCCGAACCACTCTAATTCTGCATGTTTCTGTGCGTTTACTTGTTTGTTAATTGGTTGTTTGTTAGATCTTCCTCTTTTTCCATTTATATTCTTCATTTTCTCTCTTCAACCACATCCGAAGAGCGTTGTGCCCAATTTTGGTACAAACAGTAAGCTATAACTTTTCCCATTTGCATTAACACTGCTCCCAATCGAGTACCACATGTGTCAGTGTATACTATTAAACCTTGGTTACCATCCGGAACTGCTAACACTGGAGCATTGGTCAACAAATGCTTTAACTTAAGGAATGCTTCCTCACATTTGTCGGACCAAAAAAACTTTACGTCCTTCCTAGTCAACTTAATCAAAGGCACTGCTATCTGCGAAAAATCCTTGATGAATCTCCGGTAATTGCCAGCAAGTCCAGGAAATCTTCTGATCTCGGTTACCATCTCTGGTCTCTGCCAATTATTGGCTACCTTGATCTTAACTGGATCAACTGACAATTCTTCCTCTAAAACCACATGACCAAGAAACTTAACTTCTCTTTTCCAGAATTTACACTTATATAACTTCGCCATTAGCTAATTCTGCCTCAGCGTTTCCAACACCACTATAAGATGAATCTTATGCTCTCTTTCATCTTTAAAGTACACCAAAATGTCATCTATAAATACCAACATGAACCTATCCAAGTGCTCTCGAAAAACCTGATTCATCAAATCAACAGAGAAAGCAGGTGCATTTGTCAATCAAAATGGCATCACCAACCACTCATACAAACCATACCTAGTTCGAAATTCTGTCAAAGGAATGCTATCCTCTGCCACGATCAACTGATGGAACCTCGTCGCCAAATCCAATTGGGAATATACTCTGGCTCCGCTCAACTAATCGAAGAGATCATCTATCCTCGAAAGATGGTACCAATTCTTGATCGTCCTTTCGTTTAACTTATGATAGTCGATGCACATCCTTAACGACCATCACCTAATTTCTTCACAAACACCAAAGCTGTTACCCAAGGCGAACTGCTTGGTCTAATAAAATTCCTTCCCTTCAGATCTACTAACTGCACTTTCAATTCCTTCATCTCCATCGATGCATCCTACTTGGTGGTCTACTGATGAGTTCAGCTCCCGATACAAGGTCTATCCGAAACTCAACAGCTCTTTTTAGGGTTAATCCTACGACCGGCTCAAATACATCTGCAAATTCTCTTGCTACTCGAACCTGACTAAGCTCATCTCCAACCTCCATCGCATTCAACAAAGCACAAACACTCCCACTGGAATTCTCTATAGAGAAAATGATTCGGTTATGACTATCTGGGTGTCTCAATGATATTTCCCGATCTTGGAAAAATACCCTAGCTTCAAACTTACCCAACCAATCCATACCTAAGATGATCTCGAAAACTAAGAAATAAAAAAAATACAAACTCCATGCAAACTTATGATATAACATATCAAGTTCTATCTGGTCACATCTCATCCCAAGGGTTGCATACCCTCCTATTGGATTCACAACCCTTAAGGAAGTTACAACGTGTGTGGGTTCTATACATACCTATCAACCAAACACTCAGACATAAAAGAATGTGATGCGCCGATATCAAAAAGTTCCCTATCTGGTATATTTTTAATCAAAAGCGTACCTTCCATCATAGTTTTTCCCTTTTCTGCTGTAGTGGGTTTAGAAGAAGATAATGGTCTAATAGCAAACACCTTCCCTCTGTCTGCCCTAACTGGTTCTGGGCACCGGTTCTTATAGTGCCCAACTTGATCATAGTTGAAGCATTTCACATTCTCCTTCTCTACAGGCTTCTTTCCTTTGCTCATCTAGCTCTCATGATCATAATGGCCCTTCTTATCACACTTATAACACTCCAAATCGTCCTTTGCCTTCTTAGTGGCCTCCCTTTTCTTCTAAAAGAATTTCTTTTTTCTTCACTAAGAACCCTGGAACTCAATTGACTTCTTCCTAGCTGAAACAGTAAGCATCTCCTCATGATGGACAATCATCTCTTCCATCACGTGATAAGGTTCTCTAATATGAGTCACAGCCATCCTTCCTAGCTCTGGCCTCAAACCTCTAATGAATCTCTCATTCCTTTTGACATCAGTGTCAACCAGAGCATAGCCATATCGAGATAGCTCATCAAACTTAGCAACATACTCAATCACAGACATCTATTCCTTAGACAAGATCCATAAACTTACACATCAACGCAGACTTGCCAACCTCAGATAAGAACCTTTGCTCAAACTTCCTCTTGAAGTCAGCCCATGTCAACTCTTCCTCCAGCACCCCAGCCATCACACTATTCCACCAATAAAGTGCTAACCCTTACAACTGTCTAGAGGCTAGCCTTCTGTTCGCTCCATCATTTAAGCCTAAATCTGTAAAAATCCTATCACATTTCAAAAGCCAATTCCCTACTTCAACGGCATCCTCTAATCCAAGAACTAGCTTTACTCCCAAACTAATATAGTCTCTACTCAACTTAGCATAATTATAACTAGTCGGAACTATAGGATTAGCTCCACCAACATTCCTAGCGGCTTCTGCTTGCAGAAGATTAGCCAACAACTTATACACCATCCTCGCATCTACTGGCGGATTTCCAGCACCTACATTGGCCTCATTATTTTGGTAAGCATTAGCCTATCGATCTTGACTTCTCCGGGTACTAGGACGAGCATTTCCATTTGTTGTGATGTTCTTCCACCTTGATTTCCTCTTCCGTTTCCTACCTCCATATCCTCTTTATGGTATATCTCCAAACAAGCCTTAGTAAGATACAGAAGAACGGTCTAAGAGAAAGGGTAATAAGTACTTAGATATATACATATATATCAAATACAAGTACATTACTATAGCATTAACCCAAACCCAGATCTAAATTTTAAATTCATTAGATTATGTTAGTAAAAGCTTTTAGGTTTAACTTTTCTTTAAAGTTTCATAAACCTATGCTCTGATACCAACTTGTAACATCCCCTTACTTAGAGGCCCAAAACTAATGGCTACGGATGCTGCAGCCATCCATAGTTATTAATCTTCGGCGACCAAATACGGCGGTGATAGATACATTGATAGAAAGATCACAGAAATATGGAAAAAATTTAAACAATTCAAAAACATGTTTCCTCATTCAAATCAAAACATTGATGTTCCTTACATAATCCAAATAATGTTAACCACGTTCAGCAAAATATAATTGTTATAAATACGCGAAGAGCGACATGTGAAGATGCCTCCTTGGTAAATCAGAGTACATAGAAGGCTTATAAATCTACCTTTACAATCAAATACACAGCGGAAAAAGAAAACACTAAATAACTATCTTCCTCACGCATGTCTTTAGAAGCTTTATTCGTCAAGGAAGAAACCGGAGAACCTTAATTCTCAAACTACTCAAAATTAATTGAGTACCCAGGAGTTTAAGGGGAAAACAAAAAATTTGCGTTGAACATAAAGCCTGGTATGAACAATAATCTAACGTCTCAATCCTTTTAGATATCAAGTGAGACCATACCGCTTAGAGGAATGGGTTTTCCCCTTACTAGTATCCTAAAACCTTTTTAAAGCCATATATTGTGCTCCTACATCCACAATGGTTAAAATATAAATTTTCAAAATATTATGATAATATGCATACTTGAAAATAATTAGGATTTTCCTGCCCCAGTTTAAACTGACATCCTGTCTTAGTTACAGTCCTAGGGTCACTATTAACCTTTTAGTTTTGGTAGATTTACTAATAACCTTTCAATAATTAAAGAATACCCCATCCTATTCATAGATTTCATGGGATCACTAAGAACCTATAGGCTCTTGCCAGTTAACTTAATTAATTCATGGTTTTCCCCAACCTATTGGTCATTCAAATAACTAATCAGTTTATCCTAGTTTTCATGGGTTGACTTGGAACCTATGGATTTATCCAATAACTCACTTCACATCCTAATTTTCATGGGATGACTAGTGTTATCCCGCCTTTTGGCAAGGTCGTAACACTAAGGAATTGACTAAGTAAAACAATGACGGTCCATCCCAGAGATTGGTTATACACAGGTTCACTATGGATATCGACGAATTTTTTTCGAGTCCGGATCGAGCTAAAACTGGTTCGACACGACAAGCAAAGCTATGAGAGCCAACGTTCCAAATCTCAAGCCAATCCGAGTTTTTATGCTCAAGTCAAAACCGATGCAAAATTGAATAAAAACATCCTCGCGTTCGACTCCCTCTGTTCGAATCCATCGGGGGGCCTACTTCGACTCGCTCAGCTCGCATCCTTCAGAAAAGGCTACTTCGACTCGCTCAGCTCGCATCCCTCAGGAAAGCCTACTTCGACTCGCTCAGTTCGCATCCCTCAGGTAAGCCTACTTTGACTCGCTCCGCTTCAAGCCACAGTTAGACTCGACCATCCAACATCAACTTCGCATCCATCCGGAGACTTCTACTTCGTGTCCATCAATGCGAAGCAAGGCACAACAGTCAATACGAATAAACGCCACGTCATTGAGTCTAACAGAACCGAGTAGAACAAAGAGCGAGTCAAAACAAGAGTGAGTCGAACCAAACAGCCAACCGAGAATCCCAATTCGTATCGATCATATCTCCTAATCTACAAGTCCAAATGCTATGAAATTTTCACAGAAGACTACGTGCATGCTAAAGAATGTCCATGCCAAATTTCGACTCCATTGGATAAAATCTTGATCGATACGAAATCTGTTCATATCAATCACGGATCGGACCGAAACTTCGTGGGCTTGGGCGCACGGGCCTGGTCACATGCCAGAAAGGGTCTCCCGAGATTTGAGCGAAATACCAGCCTCCTACACCTATAAATAGACTCCAAAAGCCAACAGAAAAGGGCTTCTTCTTCTCCTTTGAGATCTCCAATGCCCAGACTCCGCCATATCCGGATCTGAACTCCATTGCTGCTGCTACCAACGAATTCCACTACTGCAAATCATAATTACCTGTTGTAATTCATGGAATTCACTTGTAATTGAAAAAGATAGATCAATAAAGCGAACTACTTCATAGTGGACGTAGGCAACATGCCGAACCACTCTAAATTCTTGTGTCTCCTTGTATGTTAATTATTTTCATATCTGAGATTTGGAGTTTTACAAGATAATTCCTCTTTTTACATTTAATTTCTTCACTTTATCTCTTAAAAAACTTTCGAAGAGTGTTGTGCCCAATTTTGGTACAAACACTTTGGTGCTTTCACTGAGAAAAACCCATTTTTTCTCCTGCTCTTTGGATCTCCTATCTATATCGGATTGCATAAATCCAAGAAGAAGATCAAGGTCTAGAACTTTGAAGACCTTCCATTCTATTTAGATCTGCGTCAGAACTAGGAACGGACTTTCACCAATTCACCATGGTAAGTAAATGGACTACCTCTACAGCTGCTGATCAGGGAGGACGGGATAGGCAGAATCCCATGCAATTGCCTCCGTCAAACCAAGATGCCGCCGGACCTTCAGATCCAACAGGCCTAGTTACCAAATAGGAGTTCCAGATGCCGTTCCAAGAATTGATGCAGAGTCGACAACAGCTAACTGAACAACTGTGTGCCAACGCAGAGTTGACCAACCAGTTAAATCGCCAAAGGCGTAGAAGATTCAGAAGAGACCAAGGTTCTTATTCTTCTACAGAGAGTTCAACCTCATCTGACGGTCATCACCGGTCTATGCGCCTACGGTTGGATGTAGGTTACACCCAGGCCACAAGGCACCAACTTGCTTCGAATCTTTGACAACCTAGAACTGGACCATCCACTAGTCATCATACAGGACCTTCATCCCGAGGAGGTGCTTCTCCTTATCATGTCACAGGCAACATTGCTACTACCACCACTACTGGACAAGGGGTCGATGCTGGAAACCGAACTGATCCCCATCGAAGCCAGCGAGAGCATACTCCAGAGCCTTATATCCCTAAGAATGTTGAACCAAGGAGGCGAGGCACGGACCGTCGACCACGTCCGGTCCAGACTCGCACTGTGGAACCCGACCACACCTTGGCGCAAAATTCTCCAGATATTCGAATGCCGGATATACCAACGATGATCCATCAAATGATCCGTGAAAGTCAGGGTCTCAGTAACGACGACTGGGGAATCTCCCGGAGTCATACCCCTTTCACTGATGACATATTATATGCTGAACCACCTCAGCGCTTCAGGATGCCAACCCTGCCAGTCTATGAAGGGAGTTCAGATCCCAATCAACACATTCTAAAGTACGAATGGCTAATGAATGCTGCGAGAGCTGATGACGCAGTAAAGTGCCGTAGTTTCCCAATTTCCCTAGGGGCATCGCTACCATGTGGTTTACTCATTTGCCACCACGATCTATCTCTAGCTTTGACCAGATGGCCACCAAGTTTGTTGAACAATTCCGTATGCACGTGGCAAGGCCTAAAGATGTTAACACCCTGTCTATTGTTACACAAGCCTTTGGAGAAACAATTAGACGTTACTTGGAGCAATTCCATGCTGCATGTGCAGAACTAAGCAATCCCAATAATAACTCTATCCTGATGGCATTGACTAAGGGGATTAATGCTGATTCCGAGTTTGGAAATTGGTTAGCTGGAAAACCACCTGCGTCGTTGGACCATTTCTATTCTAAGGCGGCCCAATTCTTGAGAAGGGAGGATCGAAACAGTCTAGGAAGCAAGATGACGCAGGGCCCAACATCGAAGGAATCCAAAGCAACATCGTTGTTAAGCAATCCGAAGATAGTTCTATAAAAGTTCAGTTGAACATCCAAAATAAACAAAATCAGCAGAGGGACAATGGAAATCAAAACAAGAAATGCGATCAGAACCGTGGTCCACAGCGTAGAGCTTCCATGTATGATAATTACACTCCATTGAACATGTCGTTGGAAAATGTGTATTTGCGGACCTGCAATACCATGTAGTACAAGAAACCTGCCCCGAAACCACCAACTGAAAGACAAATCCAAACGGGAAAGTTTTGTAGATTCCATGAGAGTTATGGCCACAACACCAATGAGTGTCGTCATTTACAAGACCTTATCGAAAAACTGATACGTGAACGGAAGCTGGATCAGTAAGTGCGGGCACCGCAGTCTGGTGGTGCTGGCCCATCAAATCAGAATCATGCACCGAATCAGGAAAGACAGGAGGAACCCGCTGGTACAGGCGGGAGGTTGGTTATCAATACAATAAGTGGTGGTCCTCACCCAGCATATCGAAGCTGGAAGGAAATGGAGTCGTATGCCAGTTCTATCAGACATGCGGACTTCGAGTGTTGTTGTAATTTTGATGAAGGTGCTCCAGCCAAGCAACAGAAGACGATGACAGATGACATCGTGTTCAGGAACAGGGACGCTGATAAGGTCGAAGCCCCCACTATCGATCCACTGGTCATCTCAGCATAGGTTGGTCCCGCTTGGATGAAGAGGATCCTAGTTGACACTGGAAGCTCTGTGAATATTTTGTTCAAGCGAGCTTATGATCAAATGAGAATGAAAGCCACGGACTTGAAGCCTTGTTAATCCCGAGTCCATGGTTTCAATGGAAGTGCTACTATACCCACTGGAATGGTGGAACTGCCAGTAGAGTTGGGAGTTGGAGAACGCCGGAGAGTACGAATGTTACAGTTCATTGTGTTGGACATAGACTCCCCATACAATGCTTTCTTGGGCCGACCAGCCCTTGCTGAATTCAGGGCAGCCATTACTCATGGTGTTTGACTTTAAAATTTCCCACTGATCGTGGAGTGGGAATCATTCAAGGAGATCAGGCTGCTGCCAGAGCCTGTTATGTTGCTGAGCTACGGGAGGCGCAGCGAAAGGAGAAAGGAAAGGGCGTAGAGGAATCTATCTGTGTCCGTTTTGTCGATAATTAACAATTAACGCCCGGGCCTAGGCCCGGGCACCCTGGCCAATTCCTCAAGTATCTTGACCCAAGAGAAACTGAAGACGAAGGAGAATCTAAAGAAAGTCAAGCATCCCCGACCGAGCTGACGATCCATGTCCCAATTGACAACGACGATGATTCGAAAATGATAAAGATTGGGTCTCAGCTAAGCCAGCAAACTCAAGAGGAATTTGTTGAATTCCTAAGGGCAAATCTTGATGTATTCGCCTGGACGCATTCAGACATGTGTGGGATCTCGCCAGACATCGTGAGCCACACTTTGAACATTGACCCGCGGCATGTTCCGGTCAAACAGAAAATGAATTGTATGGATCTAGAGAGATCTGCCGCCCTTAAAGAAGAAGTAGAAAAGCTTAAAGCAAACGATTTATTTGAGATGCGATATATCCTGAATGGGTGTCGAATCCCGTGCTCGTCCGAATGCCAAACGGAAAGTGGAGAACGTGTGTCGATTATTCCGATCTGAATAAAGCATGTCCCAAGGACAGTTTCCCGCTTCCCAGAATCGATCAGCTAGTAGATTCGACAGCTGGGCATGAACTCTTATCCTTCATGGACGCGTATTCTGGCTACAATCAGATACCGATGGATTTACCCGATCAAGAACATACCAGCTTTGTAACTAATCTGGGACTTTACTGTTACAAAGTTATGCCATTCGGACACAAGAAGGTCGGGGCTACTTATAACCGATTGGTCAATCGGATATTCGCCAACCAAATCGGTAAAACAATGGAAGTATATGTAGACAACATGCTTGTGAAGTCACGACTCTCCACTGACCATGTTAAAGACCTGGAAACCATGTTCAAAATAATTCAAGAATACAAAATGAAGTTAAATCCATTGAAATGCCATTTTGGAGTTGCATCTGGAAAATTCCTTGGATTCATCGTCAACGCTCGAGGGATCGAAGCTAATCCTTAAAAGATCTGGGCTATCAGAAATCTTGAAACTCCGAAAACCATAAAACAAGTTCAGAGTCTCAATGGAAAAGTAGCAGCATTGAGCAGGTTCATTTCAAAGTCCACTGACAAATGTTTTCCCTTCTTCGATCTGATCCAAAAAGGGAAACGAAACTTTGAATGGACCATGGAGTGTGAGGGCGCTTTCCAAGCACTAGTCCAACATCTATCCACACCACCTATCCTATCGAAGCCTATTGATCATTAGAAGTTGTTCATATATTTGGCGATATCAGAAAACGCTATCAGCGCTGCATTAATTCGAGAAGAAGACAAGATACAGAAGCCAATATACTACGTCAGCAAGCGATTGACTGGGGTCGAAAGGAATTATCCAAAATTAGAGAAGTTGGCTTATTGCCTTGTTATTGCATCAAGAAAACTCCGAACGTATTTCCAGGCGCATCCCATTACTGTTTATACCGACCAACCGTTACGACAGGTCCTTTGGCGGCCTGAGACGTCTGGTAGGTTACTCAAGTGGAACATCGAACTGAGCCAATTTAATATTACTTACACTCCAAGACGAGCGATCCAAGGACAAGTCCTAGCCGATTTCATAGCTGAATTTACCATCCCAGAGGACTTGCCCGAAACTAGTGAATCCCCCGAATACATCCGGAAGCTTTATACCGACGGTGCATCAAACGACCGGTGTTCGGGCGCTGGTGTTGTACTTGAAACTCCCGAAGGCCGATCCATATGTTATGCTTTGAAGTTTAATTTTCATGCGACTAATAATGAAGCTGAATATGAAGCCCTCTTGGCTGGCTTTAAACTTGCTAGAGATTTGAGAATTATCGTAGTAGAAATTTATTGTGATTCACAATTAGTTGTGTGTCAAGTACGGGGGGAGTATCAAGCAAGAGATCGAAGGCTGGCTGCTTACTTAGCTCGAGTTCAGGAAGTACTAAATCAGTTTGATTACTACGCCATTTATTGTATACCTCGAGGACGCAACCAAAAAGCCGATTCATTGGCGAAGCTGGTCAGCACAAGCGAAGCTCAGAAAATGGGACTCGTTCCCATAGAAGCGTTATCCTCCCCGAGCATTGACCGGGCAGAAATAGACCGGGTATGCGAAACCGTCCTCGAAAAGGATTCATGGATGACTCCACTCAGGAATTACATTGAGCACGAAACCCTACCGGAGCGCAGGAGTGAAAAGAGACGAGTCCTTCAGAAGGCCTCATGATTTACCATCCATAATGTAATCATGTATAGAAGAGGGTACTCAGTCCCTCTACTCCGGTGTATCGCTCACGATGAAATTAAACGAGTGTTGCATGATGTGCACGAGGGAGAAAGTGGCGATCACACCGGGAGGCAAGCACTTGCCAAGAAAATACTTCGATACGGATATTACTGGCCGACCGTGAATCGCGATGCATCGGATTATGCAAAGAAATGTGATAAGTGCCAGAAATATGCCCGAATTCCTAGAGCCCCTCCTACCGAGATAACGCAAATGGTCAGCCCATGGTCGTTTGCAATGTAGGGCATTGATATCATTGGTGCTCTATCCCTGGCAAAAGGTGGTGCGAAATAAGCCATCGTCGCAGTTGATTACTTTACAAAGTGGGCTGAAGCCGAAGCTCTTGCTACCATAACAACGAAGAAAGTAATCAACTTTGTAGTTCGCAACATCATCTGTCGATTTGGTCTCCCACACACCATTATCACGAAAAACGGAACCCAATTCGACAGTGGTGAATTTAAAGATTTCTGCAAACGATTTCACATCCAAAAGAAATTCTTTGTAGTTGCACACCCTCAGGCAAACAGATAGGTCGAAGCAGTTAATAAAGTTATAAAATCCATTCTGAAAAAACGACTGGAAAAGGTCGGGTGCAAGTGGGTCGATGAACTTCCTATGGCTTTATGGGCTTACCGAACAACCCACAAGACCGCGACCGGTCACACTGCATTCTCTCTCTCTTATGGTTCAGAAGCCGTTATTTCAATCGAGCTAGAAGTACCTTCTCATCGTGTGACATACTATGATCCAAGGACAAATGCTATATTACTTGCTGAATCGCTCGATCTATTAGATGAGAAGCGTGAAGAGGCTGATTTGAATGCAGCCGTGCATTGAAGTCGAGTCGCCCGATTGTATAACGCCAAGGTCCTCCCGCGAACCTTTGAACTAGACGATCTCGTCCTGAAAAGAATTTATCTGGTTCCTTCGCATATGAAGCGGACATGGGAAGGACCGTATGTAATTGAACAAAGGCTCGGAGATGGCACATTCAAATTATCGACCGTTGACGGTCTTACTTTGCCAAGAGCGTGGAATAGCGAGAGTCTTCGCCGCTACTACACATAACAGGCTATGTTTATCCATTTTGTCTATTTTCATTTTCGCAATTTTTTTCTGCATTTTGAAATTAGAATTTGTAATAAGGCAACTAACTTTGTCATATTTTCTTATTTCAGCAATAAAATGCAATCTCTTCGAGCCAGAGCTGTGATTTACTTGAAATGCTTCATATGATCGTCACATGCACGAAGAGCTAAGTTTCACCATACGGTGGAATTTATTCAAATAGAGAGTAACTGTGATGCAACCGGTCACTCAATAAGCGAAACCCAAGCTCAGGGACAAGCCATCACATCAAAGGCAAAAACGGATTGATACACGACAATCCCTCACTTAACTCCAAATTCCCAGAGTGCGAATTGGAGTATAAACACCAACTCCGAACTCCCAGAGTGCGAGTCGGAGTATAAACATCAACTCCAAATTCCCAGAGCGCGAATTGGAGTGTAAACACCCACTCTGAACTCCCAAAGTGCGAGTCAGAGTATAAACATCAACTCCAAATTCCCAGAGCGCGAATTGGAGTATAAACACCAACTCCGAGCTCCCAGAGTGCGAGTTGGAGTATAAACATCAACTCCAAATTCCCAGAGCGTGAATTGGAGTATAAACACTAACTCCGAACTCCCAGAGTGCGAGTCGGAGTATAAACATCAACTCCAAATTCCCAAAGCGCGAATTGGAGTATAAACAACAACTCCGAATTCCCAGAGTGCAAGACGGAGTATAAACAACAACTCTGAACTCCCAGAGTGCGAGTCGGAGTATAAACGCCAACTTCGGATTCGCAGAGTGCAAAACGGAGTATAAATAGAAACTTCAAGTTCCCAGGGCGTGAATTGAAGTACAAATATCAACTCCAAACTCCCAGAGTGCGAGTCGGAGTATAAGTGTCGATTCCAAGTCCCCAAATCATGGACGTATGATTTAAACTTAAGCCGGCGTGACTAACCGCCGATAAACAAATGAGAATCCCCGGAGTGCGGATATGATAATCGACAATCAAACAAGCATGGATGAATTACTCAATCTCCACTTGACTCAACATGTTATACGTGAGAATCGATCGTCGACTAATGTTCTACAACTCACCCCCAAGACTGGGGGGCAAAACTCAAGCATCAACCATTGACTGAAGCGACGCGACGTCAAACATCAACTCGCTTCCCGGTAGCAAGCCATGTCCATAGTTTTCGAACTTGGCAAACAAAAACAAACTTGATTCAGAAGCTGAAACTTCACAAGTACACTTCAGACATTGAAACACTTAGGCGAATACGCAATGATAGAAAAGAAGCCAAAAAAGAGAAGTTTCATTTCTATTGTTTATAAAAGGAGTTCGTATACAAGTTTGTCCCAAAAATTCCTACTACCAGGGGCCAAACCCGCATCTACACACGGCCAACAACATGCAAGTCAAAATGAACCAGTGAAGCATGTCTAATCTTTCTTCTTCCTTAGCTTCCTCTTCGGAGTAGACCCGCTAGAGCCGCCGCTAACCTTCCTCTTCGAGCCTTTGCTTTTCAGTGGTTGGTCTCCAGGCAGGGGCATTATATCAACATCCTCCTCCGAACTCGAGTGGATAGGAATGCTGCCTGCCGGCGGAGTTGGAGGGATAGGATCAGATGTAGAAGATGGAATGGCCGCGCTAGTGTCAGAAAATGTACCGCCAGGTGAAATCATTCTAAGCGGAGCCGGACCAAGCGCCGCCGTTCTACCTCCAAAACTGCCACCATATGCTACTGCATCCATTTCAGCGGCGATTTGTGCCAAGATTTCCTCTTCATTAACCGCTCGGGCCGCGCTGGGAGCATCAAAAGACGGTATCAAGAAGCTTGTAGCAGGAACGCCTCCGCCCATGACAAATGGTAAGTCAGCTAAAGGGTCACCATGACGGCGAAAGAGTTCCTCCATCAGCTACTCGTCAAAAACATGTGAGCCTCCCTGCATATCGTCAAGAGACGCAGCTGTAGTCACGGCAGTCGCTTCAGCAACGATTACCCCCTGCGTCTGATATGACTCTTGAGTAGCAGGGGGCACGGCCGGTGCAACATCAATTATTGGACAAAGGATAAAGAAAACTGTTAAAACTTGACTCGAGCAAAGATCTCGGCTTAAGAAAGATATGTGGAATGTTCAGAATACCTTCCTCAGTTTGACTCGTAGGCGGGAAAGCGGCGTCAGTAACTTGCGCCGTGGCTGAAGACATCTGCGGCTGATCCAGATTGTAGGCAGGAACAGCTTGGGGATCGACCGCAGACGAGGAATCGGGCTGGGTTGACACTAGAACTTCAAGACTCGTTTCATGGTGGTCAACCCCTGAACCCTCTCCTATTTCAAAGTGCTAGGCCCCGAGCCTCTCCTTCTCATGCAAAATCACCGACTCGTGGAGAATCTTCCTTTCATCTTCAGTTAGAATGTGATTCTCAAGTTCAAATTCATCTACAGACTCGCCCGGATGTGCCACCTTCTCTTCCTCAACCAGTCGGCCCCAAGCATTGTACAGATGCACCGGATAATCATCGAGCCAGGCTAATCCCTTGTGCCTCAGCACATTAGCGTTGTAAACAATGAGAAGGTCATCGATGTCAGCCTCTAGCCTGGACTCGGCCGACTTCACTTTCTCCTCGACCTCAGTCTCCACCTTGCAGACTTTGGCCACAGCTGCATCCCGCTCACCCCTCAGCAGAACAATTTGTTCGCACGCCTCCTGAGCTACGTTGTTTGCGTCATCCCTTTCCTTGGCCATATCGGAGAATTTAGCCTTTAGCTCATTAAGTTCCTTGACCGTCGCATCCCATTATGCGGTAACTGTAGTATTCCGATGACCCATCTCCTCCACCAGGGCAACATGCGTCTGCCTCAAACTCTCCATGGCCACGTTCGCTTCATAAGCTTTTTTGGTGGCCGCAATTCTGAGAAGACTCGGCCTCAGCAGTTAGCACTTGAATGATCCGGTCCCTTTGAGCGAGATCGGTCTCCATTTTCTCAAGCGCTTTGGCCCACTCAAAATCCACCTTGGAAGCCTTCTCTACCGCCTTTACCCACTCTTTATACTGGGTGTAGATGTCATGCACGTAATCATGCATCGTGCCTTCCACTCCAGACGGAATTCTCTTTAAGTGAGGCGGAAAGACATAGCCATCGAAGCAAATATTCGGCAAATCCTTCCTCATCTGAGCCAATTTAAGGGCCCCATCTCCTGTGGGCTCAATGGGGACCTGCTCTGCAATTATGGAGGCGGTGGTCTCAACCCTTTGAAGATGAGTATCGGATCTAGAAGTATGAGAAGTTGGCCTGTGACGAGGAGGCTCTGGTGGATGTGGAATAGGAATGGGAGCTGGAGATGGGAGTCTAAGAGGAGGAGAGCATGATCTAGACCGATGTCTGTACTCTCTGTCCCTGTCACGCCCATATCTATCTTGACTAGAGTACTCGCGATCGCGGTCTCTATCTGAGTCCCTCCTATGGGAATCATAATAAGAAGAAGCCTTACGGGCCGAGCGAAGACTCCCGAGCATTGACCCTCTTTCGGACATCGTACCTGAAAAAAAGAAACGAAGGAAGAGTTAGTGGATTCATAAGTTGGACGATTTACAGTTTGGAATCATGTAGTGTAGTGAAGTGTATCCATGTGCAACCCCCTGACCAACCGAAAATGTCGGCCACACTCGTAGCAAGCGACCCGCTCAGTTCAAGAGCATTATCAAGCTCCTCCATCCCGGCGTCGTGTTGAGACGACACATAATCCGAAATCAAAATATCAACAAGCCCTTCAAAAGGATTCTCTACTTGCGGGGGAGGAGCCGCCGAAATTCTAATCCCCGGGACAGGCAAGGACATAACTACTGATTTTATTCTCTCGGATTTAGAATGCTTATGAGCAACAGCCTTGCCTTTTCTTTTTCCTCCTAAGTCCTGGACATCGGAAGAAGGCCCAGCTTAGAGCTCGTTATCGGTAGGCGTTCTCTCCGGATCATCTTCTTCAGCTATTACGACTCCGGGTGCTTGGCGCTTCACTCATTTCTTCGAGACCACTCTAAGTGTCCCTTCCAGTCGTATGCTCTGCCTCCGTTCAATTAGCCCGACAGTCCTCAAGTTTCTGTCGGTTAGAACTCAGTCGATATGCCTCTCTTCGACCGGAGCCGCTTAGAGAATCCGAACTAGTTCCTTGAAGTATGCACCGTCAGGTCGGGAAATTGCAGCTGTAAAAAAAGAGAAATATGTCATTTTTGAGGGCGGTCATAATTATGTCGATAATTTAAGGGAAAAACTGCAACACTTACGTCTATCCAACCACCGCTTAGCGAATCCAAAGGGGCACCGAACGTAGAACCATTCAATTTTGAAGTAACTTAGCCTTCCCCAGGAACCCATTACAATGTGGCAGTTCCTTACCGCTTCCAAGAAAGTGTAAGAGGGGCTTTCCCCGCTGCATTTAACTTTAAATAGATATCTGATCTCGATCGGCTTTGGTGGTCGAAAGAGGATCTCCATAAACAAAATAAAGGTGCTATTCAACAGAGCATACCCGTTGGGGTGTAGCTGGGATGGTGCTATTCTAAGAAATGATAACATCTCCCTTATATATTGATTAAAAGGAAGGAGTGTCTCCGCTGTACAAGCGTGACGGTTAAAAGCAGTAAACCCCTCCGGGGTATCATGTGGCCTGTCATTTGGTCCGGGCAATAACACGTCATCCAGCGATAAGCCATGGCTTAAACAAATACGTCCTAGCATATCCTCGGAGATACCAGACGGCACAGAATCTTATGGACGACAGATGAACCGGGCACCCGGACGCTCGTCCGGAGCTGGGTCTATAACTTCGGCTTCAATAACCGGTATCTCGATGGTTGGAGGAATTGAACTCGGGAGTTCCTGCTACTGAGAACTAGAGGGTTCCATGACTAGCTAGCTTATGAAAAATCATTGTTAAACAAACAATAACGCTCGTGCATCCCCCAGTGTAAAGTGTGTGAGTGTGTTGTGCAGTGCGGTACTATATATCATTTAAGAAGTTCTACAGAATTGGAAAAAGCATGTAAACGATGAGACTTCGGAATTCGGTCAGAAGGACCGTCATCGCTGACCGTCACAACCGGGCCATCCAGTTATTAGCAATCGGTCCGAGTTAAAGTTTGTCAAAATTTTGTTAGAGTTGTAGTTCCATTGACGAGCTTCGAAGGGAAGTCAAATATGCAGTTCAATGGTCAAGTCCAATTATGCAAGTTTGAAGCTCGTCGGAGTCAGTTGTTCAAGTGTGCAAGGAATTGCAAATTCTTTAACATTCAAATTCGTATTGGTCCCAAGAGCCTTGTTCGCATCGATAAATCATGATTCATCCATGCGCAAATTCGACTCGGTCTTGGAACTGTAGATTTCATTCACCCATGTGCGAGTTCGACTCGGTCTAAAGTATGCATACTTCGAATCGATCTGGAGCGTTCATTTCGCATCCATAGATTAAGTTTTCTTCGTATCGGTCCCGGCCGCCAAATTCGAATCGATCGAAAACCCTGGGTTTCGACTCCATCAGACTCAACCCCTTCGTATCGATCAACCTGCTCAAGACACTCATCGATACTAATCGACTCGATGCCACAACTCAGCCATCGATCGATACGAAGGCCTCCGTCTCATCTCGAAACCCTAACTCCTGATCGATGCGAAAGCGATACGAAATAATCATTTTATCTCCATGCACCTTCTTCCCCAGACCGATTCGAACAACATCTTTCTCCACCTTCGACCTTGCACAAGACCTACTTCCTCGAATAGCGATCAGGCGCAAAGTTCAAATGGAATGGCATAAGAATCTGATCCTCATTGTTTTAGGGCTGGTGTTATTTGATTGATTACCTTATGTTCGATAACTAGTTTAAGGGATTGAAGGATTGGAGTCGATTCGAGTCGAGCAGTTTTTCTACTTCTAAGTCTTTTCAGCGATACGAAGACAATGCGCCAGAATAGAAGAGTGAAAATTGAAAAAATGGTTAAGTACAGAGTATTTATACGAACTCGAGCACAAAGGTAAAAAACTATTCGCCTCCCCAGTGAGTTCAACTGGCTACGAAGTGTCACCAAAAAATCGAGTCGAACAAGCAGTTCGAATCCACCAAGAAGCCAACTTCGACTCACTCAGTTCGCATCCATCATGGAAGCCTACTTCGACTTGCTCCACTTCGACTCACTCAGTTCGCATCCATCATGGAAGCCTACTTTGACTGGCTCCACTTCGACTCACTCAGTTCGCATCGATCAGGAATGCCTACTTTGACTCGTTCAGTTCGAGTCCATCATCGAGTCGAACAAGCGCTTTGTGTCCATCATCGAGTTGAACAAGCACTTTGTATCCATCGAACCCTGCATCCATCGATACGAAATCTTTGTTCGTATCAATAGTTTCCAACTACTTCCCCAAAGCATCGATACGAACAGTCAGTTCGAATCCATCAAATCATGGCTTCCAAAGGCCAACTCCATTGAATCGAAATGCTCACTTCGCATCCATAAATTCAATGAAAATCATCTTTAATGTTTCAACCCTTCACATCGATTCAGGAGAGGATCTTTGCGAAGGAACATTCAAAAACAGCCATCGAGCGTTGTTACAACGAATTTCACATCGGTTCAGGAGAGGATCGATACAGAATTCAATATAGAATAAACTGACAACGACTCGTGAACGTACAAACATCAACGAGAGTCAGATTAGAGTATATGCGTGTATGTCGGACTAATATTCAATATTCTAGATTTCCAGGAATTGTAAACTCGTTTGGTAACGACTGCAAGAACAAATAGCTAATCGCTAACATACATCAATCAGTTTCAACAATACAGCATATAGCAGCTGACAGTCAATGGTTTACATTATCAAGAAAATTAGTCGAAGATTACAACTTCCATCGAAATGACAATAACTATTCAGAATAAAGATTGCATCATTTCAAAGCACGTCATGTTTCCACAAGACGTACTTTGGGGGGCAAATGTTATCTCGCCTTTCGGCAAGGCCATAACACTAAGGAATTGACTAAGTAAAACAATGACGGTCCATCCTAGAGATCGGTTATACACAGGTTCACTATGGATATCGACGAATTTTGTCCGAGTCCATATCGAGCTAAAACTGGTTCGACCCAACAAGCAAAGCTATGAGAGCCAACGTTCCAAATCTCAAGCCAATCCGAGTTCATATGCTCAAGTCACAACCGATGCAAAATTGAATAAAAACAGCCTCGCGTTCGACTCGCTCTGTTCGAATCCATCGGGGAGCCTACTTCGACTCGCTCAGCTCACATCCCTCAGAAAATCCTACTTCGACTCGCTCAGCTCGCATCCCTCAGGAAAGCCTACTTCGACTCGCTCAGCTCGCATCCCTCAGAAAAGCCTATTTCGACTCGCTCAGTTCGCATCCCTCAGGAAAGCCTACTTCGACTCGCTCCGCTTCAAGCCACAGTTCGACTCGACTATCCAACGTCAACTTCGCATCCATCCGGAGACTTCTACTTCGTGTCCATCAATGCGAAGCAAGGCACAGCAGTCAATACAAATAAACGCCACATCACCGAGTCAAACAGAACCGAGTCGAACAAAGAGCGAGTCGAAACAAGAGCGAGTTGAACCAAACAGCCAACTGAGAATCCTAATTCGTATCGATCATATCTCCTAATCTACAAGTCCAAATGCTATGAAATTTTCATATAAGACTACGTGCATGCTAAAGAATATCCACGCCAAATTTCGACTCCATTGGATAAAATCTTGATCGATACGAAATCTGTTCGTATCGATCACGGATTAGACCGAAACTTTGCGGGCTTGGGCGCGCGGACCTGGTCACGTGCCAGAAAGGGTCTTCCGAGATCTGAGCGAAATACCAACCTCCTACACCTATAAATAGACTCCAAAAGCCAACAGAAAAGGGCTTCTTCTTCTCCTTCGAGATCTACAATGCCCAGACTCCGCCAGATCCAGATCTGAACTCCATTGCTGCTGCTACCAACGAATTTCACTGTTGTAAATCATAATTACCTGCTGTAATTCATGGAATTCACTTGTAATTGAAAAAGATAGATCAATAAAGCAAACTACTTCATAGTGGACGTAGGCAACACGCCGAACCACTCTAAATTCTTGTGTCTCCTTGCATGTTAATTATTTTCATATCTGAGATTTGGAGTTTTTGCTAGATAATTCTTCTTTTTACAATTAATTTCTTCACTTTATCTCTTCAAAAACTTCCGAAGAGTGTTATGACCAATTTTGATACAAACACCTAGGAACCTATTGATACTCCATTAGCCACTTAATTATCTTAGTTTTCATGGATTTACTAGGAACCTATTGACTGATGTCAATTCTTAATCAGAATATAGTTTTCATGGGTTCACTGCAAACCAGTTATCCCTTGCCAACTGTCCTTAATACATAGTTTTCATGGTTTAACTATGAACCTCTTAATTTCCTCCAATAACAACTTAATCATAGTTTTCATGGGTTTACCATAAATCTTTTCTATTTACACCAATAACTACTTTATCATAGTTTTCATGGGTTTACTATGGACAATTCTGGTTACCTCCAATGACTACAAAGTTTAGGCATCTTATAATTTTGGTCACCCTGACTCCTTGGATGCAATTCTACTCATTCAGGAGTTTAAGCAATTTATATTCACTATTGAGTTAACCTAGCTAGTTCTTTTGCCTCTTTTTCCCAAAATATAGTTATGGGTTGACATGTGTATATATTCATAATTGAAGAGGCAAAACAAAAACTTAACAATACCACTCCTGTGGGTTTAAGGTCCTTGAATTGCGTTTCATAAAACATAATTAACACATTTAACTTATATTTTTATCATGGCACTACTTCTTCAAAATTATGTACGTAAATCATTACAAAACTCCTTTATATAAGTCATGGGTTTTCCTTAGAAATTTAGAGTATGGGTTTTTAAAACCTTTCAAAACCATTGGAAAGCAAACCTTTCGAAAGCTTAAATAAAACTTAAAACCTTTCAAAATCATTCAACTCTGAAAAATATAAACCTTTCGAAATCATTCAACTCTTAAAGCATAAACCTTTCAAAGACTTACTAGGTTCCATTTAAATCAGGCAAAAAATCCTCTTTTAAACTTTTCGACTACATTTGAATTAACCTTTCAACTTTGTCGGATGGTCCGCTTTGAAAGCTTTAAAACATCTCTTTAAAACAATAAGCTTCAGCCTTTAAAACACTTTCTTCGAAAGCTTTGTGTTATACTTTAATTATAAAACAAGGGTAAATCATCAGTCAAAATCATTGATACCTTTTGAAAGCATTAGAGAAGCGGCTGGTTTTAAAACAAGTAAACCTTTCGTCCTTATCGAAAGCAATGACTTCGAAAGGTTGAAAAAAGCGGCAATCACCTTTCGACTATGTGGAAAGATTCAAAACAAAACAATAAGTGGCGGAAACCTCTCGACTATGTCAAAAAATTTAAAACCTTTATTTTAAATAATTGGCTTGGTCGAATGCAACCAAGTCGAAAGCCCTTATTCGAAAGCAAAGCAGGCAATCTTTGGTTTATAAAACAAACATACCCTAACCTCTTTAGCAACCAACCTTTCGACTAAGAACCCTTCGACTCTATCCAATTCATTACGTACCAAGATACTTGATACCATATGCATTGGATTGACCGTGTCGAAAGCTATAACCTTTCGACTTAGTCGAAAGGTCTGGGTCGGAAGGTTTGATGCCGTATAAGGCTGAAACATTCTAAAATATGATTTCTTTGTTTTTAACTTAAAAAGGATAACTTTTCAAGTAACCAACCTTTATTTGTCCAATTCTCATTAGTTAACAAATATTTTTTAGGAAAAATGCTGCCATTATTTTCAGAATTAAATAATAATTTTATTTTAAATTACGCCTTCTCCTTAATTAAATATATAAAACATTTAAGTCCTATACTTAAATAATTTTAAATATTTATCAAAACACTTAGGAAAAATCCTAGAAAATCTATTTTAATATGTTTTCCAACATATAAAAATTTCAAACCCTAACAATTATTATATTATCTGTAAATAATTTATGAAAAATAAATAATTTTCTTCACTTGAAAATTAATATAAAATCCACATTAATTCGGTAAATTATGGAAATTGGACCCCACCTCTAAATTCATGTTTTCTATAAAATAAAAATTCCCCATGGCATTTAAAAATCATTTCATCTCGATTTTACCCTAAAACCATGCATATCTGCTTTTTTGAACAACCTTGTTTTATCCGTATAATCCTAAATCGAGCACATCATCATTCAATATATCATAAAATAGATTTACAGTAAAGTCCGAAACCATATGATCATAAAACTAAAATAGAGATGTAGAAATTATTATTCACCTTAGATTGGATAAGGAAATTGAAGTTTGATTGAGATTGATTTCCTCTAACTTGAATCCTAAGCTTTAAGTTGATTTTCTCTTCTCTTCTTCCTAATGACCGGCCTTGCTTACTTCTCACATTTATAAAAAAAATTAAGATAAAATGAACATGTATGACCTAATGAGAATAGTATAAGAGTATGAAGTATGGTTATTTACCCTAATGCCCTTATGCTTAATTTCCCAACCATTTATATAAGTTCATTAGATTTTAACTAAGCACGGCCACCTAGTTTATTAATTAACCTCGATCTCATTATCTACATTATTCCATTTAATTTACTCTAGTTAAATCTCTTGAATAACGTCAGTAAATTTAGGCAGGTTAAACCACAGGCCAACATCCCTCTTCATACCTGCCCAATAAAAGCTCTTCTTCATTCCTGATACATCTTGGTCCCTCAAGGATGAATCTAAACTTGGATCGATGACATTCTTTAAGAACTTCTTTCCTCACGTCCTCAACATTTGAAACACACAACCATCACATTTTCTCAATCAACCTCTCTGGTCAAGGGCAAAATCCTTTAGATCATCGATCTCCATTCCAACCTCAAGCCTTCTAATCCTCTCGGCTAATACTGGATCCTCTTTCTGCTTCGAAGCGATCCTCTCGATCAAAATTGATCGAATTTCTAAACAAGACAACATGGCAGTACTCTGACCAGAACTAGCAGTCGATCTTAACTGCACACTACATGTAGCTAAAGCTTCTAAATCCTTCCATTATACCAGCATAGCTAACAACACATTCTATTGTCTTTTGCTAACAGCATCTACTACTTTATTACATTTCCCTATTGTGTACTCTATATCGATATCATAAGCAGAATAAAACTCGAGCCACCTCTACTGTCTCATATTCAGCTCCTTATGAGGGAATAAATATCTTAAAGACTTATGATCCATGTATAGCTATAATCTCTCCCGTAAGAAATAATGTCTCCAACTCTTCATTGTGAAGAACACTGCAGTCAACTCTAAATCATGAGTAGGATATCTCACTTTATGCAGTCTAACTATTGTGAAGCTTATGCAATCACTTTACCTTTTTGAATAAACATAGCTCCTAATCCAGTCCCACATGCATCAGTGTACACCACCAACCCTTGGTTTCTATCTGGAACTACTAATACTAGTGCGTTGGTCAGCAAATGCTTTAACTTAAGGAATGCTTCCTCACATTTTTTGGAACAAATGAATTTCACATCCTTCTTGGTCAGCTTAGTCAAAGGTGCTGGTATCCGCTAGAATTCCTTGATGAATCTCCAGTAATAGCTAGCAAGTCTAAGAAAACTTCTTATCTTAGTCACCATCTCTGGTCTCTTCTAATTTTTAATAGCTTCGATCTCTTCTGGATCGATTGACAACCCTTTTTCTGAAACCACGTGACCAAGAAACTTAACCTCTTTCTTCCAAAAATGACACTTGGAAAACTTTGCCTTTAGCTGATGCTGCCTCAGCGCCTCAAGCACAACTCAATGATGATCTTCATGCTCACTTTCATCCTTAGCGTATACCAAACTATCATCTATAAACACTAACACGAATCTATCCAAAAACTCTCAGAAGACTTGGTTCATCAGATCCACAAAGAAAGTAGGTGCAATCATTAATCTGAATGGCATTACTAACCACTCATACGAACCATACCTAGTCTGAAATGTTGTTAGAGGAATACTGTCCTCTGCCACTCTTAACTTATGGAAACCTATCGCTAAATCCAACTGGGAAAACACGTTGGCTCCACTCACCTGATCAAATAAATCATATATTTCAGCAACTGATATTTATTCTTGATCGTCTTCTCGTTCGACTTATGATAGTAGATACACATCCTCAATGACCCATCTGGTTTCTTCACGAACACCATAGCCGCTCCCCAAGACGAACTGCTTTGTTTAATAAAATTCCTTCCTTCTAGATCCACTAGCTGTATCTTCAATTCCTTCATTTTTGTCGGTGTCATCCTGCTAGGTGGTCTACTTACAGGTTCAGCTCCTGGCATAAGATCTATCTGAAACTCAATAGCTCATTTCAATGGTAGTCCTATGATTAGCTCAAAGACATCTGCCAAATCTCTTCCTATTCGAAACTTACTTAACTCTTCTCCCACTTCCATTGCACTTAACAAAGCACAACTACTCCGGTCAGAATTCTCCACTGAGAATATGATTCAGCTATGACTATTAGGGTGTCTTAGTGATATCTCCCCATCTTGGAAAAATATTCTTGCCTCATGCATACTCAACCAATCCATACCCAAAATGATTCTGAAATCTACGAAATCGAAAACATACAGATTGCATGCAAACTTATAACCTAATAAATTAAGTTCTAACTAGTCGCATCTCATCCCAAGAGTTGCATACCCTCCTAATGGATTCATAACCGTCAAGGAAGTAACAAGGTATGTGGGTTCTAAGTATAACCTATCAACCAAATACTGGGATATAAATGAATGTGATGCACCGATATAAAATGGCATCCTAACTGGCATAATTTGAATCAAAAACGGACCTTCCATCACAGTCTTCCCCTTTTCAGCTGCAGTTGGCTTAATAGATGATGGTCCAATAGCAAATACCTTTCCCTTGTCCTCCCTAACCAGTCTGGGACATTGATTCTTATAGTCCCTAACCTGGTCACACTTGAAGCACTTCACTCTCTTCTTATCTACAGCCATATTCCCCTTGCCCGACTAGCACTCATATGCATAAAGACCCTTCTTATCACAGTTGTAGCTAACTAAATCAGCCTTTGCTTTCTTGGCAGCATATCCCTTCTGGGCTCCCTTCTTCTTAAAGAGCTTTCTTTTCTTTCGCTAAGCACCCTGGGTTTCAACTGGCTTCTCTTTGGCACAAACAACAAGCATCTCCTTATGATGAATTGTCATCTCCACTACCATATTATAGGGGTCACGAATATGTGTCAGGGTCGCCTTAGCAAGCTCGGGCCTCAATGCCCGAATGAACCTCTCATTCCTACTGATGTTAGTGTCTAAAGTAGCTTACCTTTATCGATACAGCTCATCAAACTTAGTGGCATACTCAATAACTGACATCTCTCCCTTAACCAGATCCATAAACTTCCTCATCAACGCCGACTTAAAAACATCAGATAAAAACCTCGGCTCAAATCTCCTTCTGAACTCAACCCATGTCAACACTTCCTTCTGAAGTCCGGCAGTCACACTATTCCACCAACGAAGTACTGACCCTTGCAACTGCCTCGAAGCCAACCTTCTCTTATGTTCATCATCCAAACCCAGATCAACAAATATTCTCTCACAATGTAACAGCCAATTCTCAACCTCGATAGCATCCTCCATTCCCATAAACGACTTTCCACCCAGATTGTTATAGTATCTACTCAGCTTAGCATGATTATTCCCTAATGGGAGCTACAGGATTAGCTCCTCCAACATTTCCAACAACTCCAACAGTAGCTCCTACTTGCATAATATTGATGAAGAACTGATAATTGCCCCAATATCTACTGGCGAATTTCCAGCACCCACATTGGCATCGGCATTTTGGTTAGCATTAGCCTGTCGACCATGAATGCTTCTGGTGTTAGGTTGAGCATTTCTATTAGTTATGGTGCTTGCAGCATCGAGATTTCCTCTTCCGTTTCCTACATCCATATCTTCTTTCTCGTAAATCTACGTACGAGCCTTAGTAAGATACAGAAGAACGGTCTAAGAGAGTGAGGAATACGTACTAATATATATCTATATCAAATACAAGTACGTTACTATAGCGTTATTCCAAGCCCCAATCTTATTTTTAGATTCATTGGATTATGTTTTGAAAAATCTTTTAGGTTTAAGTTTTCATTTAAGTTTCATAAACCTATGCTCTAATATCAAATTGTAACAACCCCTACTAAAACTAACGGCTATGGATGTTGTAGTCATTCATAGTTATTAATTTTTGGTGACCAAATACGGTAATGTTAGATACATTGATACACAAAAACACATGAATATGGAAAAAAATTAAAAATATCAAACAAGTTCCATACTCTATTTCAAAAAGTTTCAAATTCATTACATAATCCCACAATCGTTAACCATGTTCAGAGAAAAGATATTTATTACAATATATGCCAAGATGCCCCCATGGATGATCAGAATATATATAGGCAATTAAACAATTTTACCTTTACAACAACAATACCGCGGAATCAAAATAAAAGAGAACTTTAGACAGCTATCATGCCTCTTGCACATCTCTGTAAGCTTATTCTTCTAAAGAGGTACCTGAAAACCTCAGCTCTTAAACTACTCAAAATCAATTGAGTACCCGAGAGTTTAAGGGGAAAACAGAAACTTCGAGTCAGACATAAAGCTTGGTATGAATAATAATATGCCATCACAAACCATTTAGATATCTTGTGAGACCATACCACTTAGCGTAAAGAGTTTTCCCCTCACTAGTATCCTAAAACCTTTTTAAAACCATATACTATGCTCCTACAATGACAATGGTTAAAACTATTTCTGTTAGCCATGAAATCTACATGACAACAGAAATATGAAAGAAGGTGGAAAAGATCGAGATTTCGGTGGAAAACCATACCAAGTCATCAAGAAGGACTTAAAATGGATGTTTCGAAGGTGTTGAACAGGTATCCAAGGAGTTGAAGGTAACAACTACTCATACGATGCAAAGGCCATCGACCCAAATGAAAGTAGAAAGTCCCTTCCACCATAACCAACCTTTTGACATAGACGAAAAAGCAATTATGACTTTGGAACCACCTTTCAAAGGCAATCAATGATGATCTCTCGGTTACACTTCAAAACTTTCGAAGACAAAGGTTTTGCCTTATAGTAACCGTTTCGAAACCATAGCAAGCCTTACAAACCAGTTAAGATCCATCCAGGACACCTTTAGACAATGTCGAAAGGTCTATGAAGGAAGCAATACATAGAAATCAATAAATATAAAATAATGTTGGAGAACCTTTCGACGACGTCGTAAAGAGTCATGGCTTTCGACCAAGTCGAAAGATCAAGAGAGAATGAAGAAGTTGCTATAGTATGACAAGA
Organism: Allium fistulosum; assembly: GCA_030737815.1. NCBI lineage: Eukaryota > Viridiplantae > Streptophyta > Magnoliopsida > Asparagales > Amaryllidaceae > Allium > Allium fistulosum. The sequence goes on along the minus strand of CM060902.1, from coordinate 184,535,179 downwards.
AGAAGAAGAACGCATTTCAACGACGTCGAAAGGAAGCAAAGCCTTTGATTACATTGAAGGGAAATATAGCACTCCATAGTATCAAAGGAATGCAAAGCTTTCGACAACTTTGAAAGGAAACGTGGCTTTCGACTAGGACAGAAGACTCAAGACAGCATGAGAAAGGCAAACCTCTCGACAAGGTCGAAAGGTTCATAATAGCACATGAAAGACAAATCTTTCGATAAGGATAAAAGGTTTATAATAAGGTTTAAGGCTGCATATAAAAGAAGACCATTTGACCCGGTCGAAGGCAAGAAAGTGAAGGAGTAAACCAAGAAGCCCAAGAGAACACCTTTCGATGACATTGAAAGGTTCTTAACCTTTCGATCAAGTCGAAAGGTATAAGGCAGCATATAAAGGGGATCATTCAACTCAGTCGAAAGCAAAGGCGTGGCAGAGGGCCAACCTAAATCTATAAATAAGGCCCAAGGGGTTTAGCTTTGGGGACCGAATTCTGGGATATTTCCTTTTCTCTGCTTTCTTAGTGAAAATTGTACTTAGAAGAAACCCTAAATCAAATTAGGGAAGAAAGCTTAATTTCTTGTATCTCATTTTGAATAATGAATAAAATGGAGATGGCTTGTTCATGATGGATAATGGCGAAGAGGTAAATCATTTAGATCATTAGCTGGACTAATGATCAATTGCACATGATTTCAACCTTTTTCTCATAATCTCTTTCGATTTATGTTGTATATAAGATCGACTTAGACATTTCGAATCGTAACCTATCCTCATCGAAATCAATCTTGAATACGGAAAAAAGCGATGATGATGTGGTGGCAACTACGTTGAATACAGGAGCTGTTGGAATTTCTAAATTACTCTTATATCAAGAAAACAAAATTGGATAAAGATTATCAAACTAGGACTGCTTTGAAAGGTGGAATACCTATTGACCTAGTCGAAGGGTAAACTTCCTAAAGGAAACCTGGTTTATATATCTAATAACCATTCATGATGGAATTCATTCGAGGGGAATCTATTCGTTTAAGCATCAGTGATCCCTTCGAAGGGATTCCATGAAAAGAATATTGACACTAAGGGGTTTAAAGCAATTAGAATTTATAGATTGGATATGCATTTCCTTTCAGAAAAGTCGAAAGGTCTTAAACGTCACCTTTCGACTTGATCAAAAAAGGAAGTGGAAATCATCATCTATAACTGCTTTCAATTCCCAGGGGAGATGGAACTCGACAAAGTGATGACTCTGAAAGCTAAATGATTATGAATTACTTCAACCTAATCGAATGGTTGAAATGGTCTTGTCACACCTTTCAATAAGGTCGAAAGGTTTGGCATCTTACCTCAATTCCAACCTTGTTGAAATGTTGGAGTGATCTTTTTAATAACCTTAAGACAAGGTCAAAAGGTTTGACCATTTACGTCTGTTCCAACATAGTCGAAAGATTAGAGTGATCTTGTTAATAACCTTTCGACAAGGTGGAAAGGGTTGGCAATTTACTTCTATTCCAACCTAGTAGAAAGGTTTAAGTGATCTTGCTAATAACCATTCAACATGGTTGAAAGGTTTGAAAATTTAATATATCATCAACCTGGTCGAAAGGTTGAAGCAGCCTTATTATATATCTCAACAAGGTTGAAAGGTATGGTAGTTTACTATTCCTTTCACCTAGGTCCATTTGATTAAGTCATTTTATCCAAAAGATACACTTTCAAAGGCAAGAATCATCTCAATCGTATGGTCATGTTCAAAAAAATTCTTATAAAAGCATTAGGGATGTTGACAAGTTTTTTAAGGCAACCTGGAGGAAAATATAGCTCCAACTTTCAACCTGGACTGGGTCATTCTAGGGCAAACTTCGTCACCAGCACGGCAGGATGAAAATATGAAGAAAATAAAGCGCTTGGTGCAACAATTACAAGAAATGCAGGATATGTTGAAGATGGCTTTGTGTAACGACCCAGAATTTTGAACAAATTAAATTGAAAATATTTAAATTAATTTTAAATATTTGAACGATGATTTAATTTGAATCCCCAATATAACTTTGAATTTGGCGATTAAATTATAAAATTTAATCTATATATAGTCGAATAAAAATTTGAATCTTCAATTCTGAGCTGAAGAAAAATATTTTAAAAGGGTTGTAAAATCTATATTGATATTACTGAAGATAACAGAAGCTTCAGAATTGAGTTTGAAAATGATTTGTTCAGTTTTGAAATTTTATCGTTGAATCGATATTTAAAAATTAGCCGTCCGAGGCGCAGTCTCGGAATTCGACGAAACCAGTTCCATTGGATCCAGAATATTGTATTATTTTCGGGTTTCAAATTTCGTATTTTTCGGAGTTTATATGTGAGCACACGACGGGTAAACACATTGAATTTTTATCGGAATTCAATTTAAATTAATATTTTATTTGGTTAAATATCAGCACGTTATCCTCCCTTGAATCACGCAGAGAATCGCGACATTGATTGTGCAAGCACGTTCCCTTGATAAATCACGTAATACTCTCCTTACCTTTCTTCAATTCAAAATCAAATTGCCAGAGAAGTAAATCGCGGCCGAGGAAAATAAAATCAATTCGAACGGAAGGAAAGAAAATAAAGAGGGGTCGCGAATCATTATAAATTGCAACGTTGTCACGATTGCTTCGATAAAAGGCAGCGCGATTTCGCGCGTGGGCAGCGGCGACTGGTCGCGATTGTGGAGCGCAAGGGAGGCACTCGGGCGGAGTCGTTCGAGTCGAGGCGACGACGTCGCAACCAGCGATGGTCGGTGATGAAAGCTGCATTCGATTGTAACTAGGGTTTCATCGCAGTAGGTGGTCGCGATGGGTTATGGCATCTTCGGCAAGGCAAGGTCGACGAGGGTGCGAAGAGGCGGGGGCGCGATTATGGCGATGCGCGATGACTAGACGAGTGAGTAAACTTGGGGATTGCGGTAATGACAAGGAGGCGCGTGCGATTTATTGCGACCTGATGGAGACGTTCGAAGCGATGCAGTGGTCGGAGTCGTCGAGGTGGCGTCATGGTCAAATCATGGATGAGGTATCATTTTATTTAAATTTAATTTGACAAATAAGTTACAGTGAAAATATATGCACAAAAAAAAAAGAAATAAATATATACAGATAAAGTTTTAAAATTTTAAATATTCTGCAAGTTATTTTATCACTTTCAATTTTGATTTAATAGATATGTATAACATAGGTTAGAAAATATTAACAGTAAAAATTAATTTCTGTTTTATAATAAATATTATTATAATTTTACAGTAAAGTACAAGATGATTTTGTTTCAATATAAGGATTAAAACAGGAAATATATAGTTAGAGTTTCTATTAGAAAAAATATTATAAATATAAGTATATATGAAGTTTTGAGGAAATAAAATAAATACACATCTTAGATCTGCTTATTATTTTAAAATGAGGTATTAGGGTAATTAAATTGGTTAATTTTTTTAGTTACTAAAAGATTTTATTTATAAAAGGAAAATTAGTTAATAAAAATATAAAAGGAAATTGGGTTAAAAAAAAAATCTTTGGCTAATTTAATCTGTAAATGGAAAACGGATGGAAATTAAATTTTTATCTGTTTAAAATGGAATCTCTGAAATTTAATTGTTCAATTGACTCGAATTTTAATAAATTGTATAATTATTTATACAAGGTTAAAAGATCGTGAAAAACAAACTGGAATGGAAATGGATTGCAAAATAAAAGCGAAGGTGAGATTTTCTCACTCGAAGGAAGATTTGTTTTACAGTTATTGATTTGATTGATTGCTATTGGATGTGATATTAGATATAGTAGGATATATCTATATATAGCAATATATATATTGGCATATGTATATATTGCAGTATGATTTCCCGCACTATATAGCAGATAAGACCCTATTGCGCCGTTAGTAAGCGGATGATTTTTATAAATCCTATATACCGCGATATTCCACCTCGAAGTGGAATAGGTATTGTGCTAACGTCTTTGGATGCAGGAAAACAGGTTGGAGGGATCCAACTGGACCCCTCACATTGATTAAATTTGTTTATGAGTGATGTGATAATCTGTGAATGATTATATTGATGTTATTGATCATATTGATGTCTGGAAATTGTTTGAAAGCTAAAATTTAGCTGAATGGATTTTTGATATCATTGGATTCCAAAAATAAACGAAATTGAATTTTTGAAATTCAAGTAGAAACCTTTAAGTGAATAAATTTTTAAGAAATTAAATAAAATTGGAAGAAAAGAATTTAAAAGTATAAAAAGTTGATTTTGTAAGTCTTATCGAATTAATTTCCAAAAATTGAGTGGAATGTTAAATAAATGAATTTTTGTAAAATATTGATTATAAATTAAAGAATTCATTTAGATTTGGATTTTTAAATAGATTTAAGGAGACAAAGGAATTTATTTTCTTTAAGAGGAATTTATTTAAAAAGAAATAAGTTGGAAGTCCAATTAGAAATTTAATTGGCAAATTGAAACGAATTTGGAAAATCAATATAAAATGATTTGGGATGGGAAATTAATTTAGAAATGAATATTGAAATTGATTTGGTATTGAAGTAAAATTAGAAATTAATTTGGGATTTGATTTTGGGGTTAAAAGTGGATATTTGGGAATGTGGATTTAAAAATGAAAATGTTGTTAAAATGGGTTTATGAAAAGGATAAAATTTACAGTTTGTAAAGTTTAAAAGAATGATTTTTGTAAATAAATGAATTATAAGTAATTAACTTATAAATCGGATTTTTGGCTTTTTAACTGAGATTTTTGAATAAGTGTGAACGGTTCATAGATGAGATTTATAAAATATATATTTTGTAAATCAAAACAATGGAATTTTAAACATAGTTCGGTTATTGTTAAAAATAAGATTTTAAATGAAATCTTATAAGAAATAAGATTTAAAATTTGTGAAGTTTTAAAGGAATGAATTTTGTAAATAAATAAAGTATAAGTACTTAACCTATAATATGGACTTTTGGTATATAAAGTTGAGTTATAAATTGAATTGATTTATAAAGGAGATTTATAAACCAAATTTGTTATAAAATAGAAATAGAATTTATAAACGTTGTTTTATAAATTCGAAATCAATTGAATTTGATAAATTAAATATAGAAGGTTATTAAAGGAAATATATTCGCGATTTTGGATAGCGAATTACCCTTGAAATAAAATGTGTAGAGATGATTGAAATTTGGTTAAGTGAATTATATTCACGATTTTGGACAGTGAATATATTATTGAATAAAACATATATGTTTTGGGAAAATGATGTTCTAAAACAAAGTTAACTATTTTAAAAAGACATTTTTTTTAAATGTATAAAATATCACATACATAGATTTCAACATTCATTGTTGAAATAGACATTTTCGAGAAATAAGGAAATAGTGGAATATAACACTGTTGTTATAGTAAATGATTTTCGAAAGAAAATGTTTTATGTAGTATTGGAATTTATATATCTATCTTAAAAATACGAATCCCTATATTAGTGATTTTGAGTCGTCGTAACGATGTTTTACGTAACATTCGTTTTGACTCAAATAGATGTTGTTAAAATAAATGATTTCCTTAAAGAATGAAATATATACTTAATATTGATTTAAGTATATCGAATATTTTCAAAATGTTGAAAATAAATAGATTTGTGAAATACTTATTTTTAAATAAGTATGGAAATGTTTTTCCAATATGAAATGTTTTTTGAGAATTTATCTATATAAAGATAAATTGAAATTGAATATTTGAAATCGATTTGAAAACCGAATATCAGTAGATATTCGAAAAATATAAATTCAGTGTGGAATTTATAAAAGAAATGGAAATTCATCTTAAAAATAAATATCGATTTATTTTTGAAGTGTGGAAATTATATATCTAGTAAAGATATTTTGGAAAATAAATAATTTGGAAAATTATTTGGAATCTGATGATGTTGCGTATCTTTATTGATAGTTAAATAACCGACTATCAATAATTACCTTGAATGGGTATTTGTTGTGAATTGGATGAATTTGAATGCCACACTTATTTTTGAATAAGCGCTCACTATTCGGGTTAGCCGGGAAAGGACCATGGGGTCGTATAACCCATTCCGAATATGTGATACGTCGTTATGAATCGCATTTGATGACCGGTGTTGAAGACCGGATATTTTTGAAAACAGAAGAATTACCGTCGAGTTACTCTACATCGGCTGATCTCCGATTTAGAGGTTTTATCACCCTTAGTGACGGGAAGTCTGGACGTGATTAGAAAATTATCTGGATGTGCAAGGGCTTCGTGAGAAGTGCCTTCGGTTCTGTTCGATCCCGTAACAGACTTGTATGGTTGTGTGTCTGACGTTACAAATTGAGATATAAAGATGATTTCTTTCAAATACATTTCTGTTGGTGGCGGAGAATTTATTCTCTTAGCTTAACACCCTTCTCTGAGACATACGAGCTCAGAGGTTTTGTAGTTGAAATTTATCAGCGATATACTCCCAATTTGGTAACGTGGCATACTGAGTGTTGCTATGAAATGATTATTGTTTGATCATTTGCGATATGATCATTTGTTTGATCATTTATCTTTGTGATCATTTCTATGATCATTTGTTTGACCCGAAGCATGGCTTTATGAAAGCGTAGCTTTGTGGATGAGACTTCGTCGAGCCTCACACCCCGGAAATGGTCAAAACAGGAAGGATGCGGCAAGGTTCTAGGGAGTAGCGCCCCTTAGTGTATGTCATTCCTTCTGGATAGAGGTGGTATCATGGTATGGAGCCCAGATACTTAACATATGTTGTTGCTGCATTATTATTATTCTTATGTGGTTGTTGGAAATCGAGGATCCTCGGGAAGATCGGTTACGATCGGGGGATGGCATACGCGTGTCAGTAGTTACCTATTTTGGCAGAGGTAACCCGGCCTTGTGTTGGCAGAGATCCGGTTAGGTTCTCGGGTCATCTTTCCAGAGGCGTATCTATGTGGAAATGGGAAGTTCCTTGGCCTGACCATTTGTTGGAAATCCAAAGAAACAATACGAGACTTGTACGGTTTTAGTTGTAGAATCTGCTATTTAATATGGCAGTTATAGCAGGCATAATATATGGGTACCTATGCTGGCTAAGATTTATATTCTACTTTCAAAAAAATGTTTTCCACTATGCACTAATGATAATATCAAAAATGATTTTATTTTGCGTAGTAAGCATCTTTGACTATCATAAGAAGAAATCTCCTCCAAGTCTGCGTTTGCATTGTGTGTGTGGTGGGAGGTCTTATGGTAGTTACATTTTCAAAAACATTGCGAATTGATTTTAAAAATATCCTGTTATTTGATTTAAAGATAAATAACTGTTTTACGATCTCACACCAGTCACCATGACTGACTCGGAGTTTATTGTTTCCCTTCTAAACTCTAGGTGCCCACCAATTTCCACACGGGCAGCCTAGAGTTATGTTATCAGGATAAGCTGGATATTCTGGAGCTTTGGAAGCAAGCTGGATGGCGAAACGTACATCCGTACTTATTTATTTATTCCGCTGTGTATTTTGTATGAGGACAAGTTTATATAACTGTCCATTGTTGTATTGAGTTGTATATTGACTCTGATTGATGTATGTATAAACTGATATAGTTCTTTGTTTTAAAAGACTAGTGATTATCTATTATATGTTGTTCCGCTGCGATATGTGAGATTCTGATATTGTTTCTGTTTCTGGTGTTGTTCTGTTCTTCTTCTTTCTTCTTCTGCTTTCTTCTTCTTCTACCTTTTTCTTATTTTTAAAACCCTCATGCTTCGTATTTCCGTGCATCTTGAGTTAATCAATGGAGATTAGTGTTTAATCAAGGAGTACGGATTTGCGGGCCGTGACAGCTGGTATCAAAGCATATGGTTAAGCGACAACCCTGCTTTGTTGGGTGTTACTCAGTAGAGATAGAGTCAGTAGTACTCTAGAATGAGTTGAGTGTAATAATAGATATGAGAGCGTATTTTTTATTGAAAAAAAAATTGTTTTGTATTGTGTTGACTTATCGGTTGACTGTTTATAGATTCTGGTCGGTGCAGGGTGGCCAACTGTAATCGATAGGAATTTCTAAACTCTTAAACAAGATAAACTAACACGGTATTGTTTAAATAGGGTAAATGAAATATTTTTTCCCAAAACTATTTTTGTATAAAAAAGAAATGTTTTCTATAAATTATCATAGTATATGGATGCTTGGTTGTTAGGAAGTGATAATGTTGAATTATTATCATTATTATATAAATTGTGAGAAATTAAAATAATAACCAAAGATTTGGAGATAAATTCATTTAACAAATGAGATTTATAAATATGAATTGGAAGTATAAGGAAATAAATTCATATATGAATAAAATTATAAATGTAAAATTGTAAATGTGATTTATAATTGGAAATAGAATTCCAAGAAGATAATTGAAAAAAAAATTCATTAATGGAATGAAAGATAATTGATAAATTCAATATTCAGAAGTTAAACTGAATCCAAATTAAATTGGAATTGTAAATTGAATTCAAATGAAATTGGAAATGTAAAGTTGAATGATAATGGATATAACTTCAATAGTGAAGTAAAAATGATATAAGAAGTATCGAAATTTTGTAATGAAATGTGCAAAATGGTTTGAATGTTGTAACTGGATATTATGCTAGTAGGATATACAGGTGTATAAAGGAATTTGAATTTTGATTTCAAAGATAAATTTGAATTGCTCGACAAAAGGTACGTATTTGAATTTCAATATGAAATTTGATGATTTCTTGTCTAGCCGCTTGGCTTTTTCTTTTTCTTTTTGAAATTTGAGAGTCCGTAGGGACGTTTTGTAGTCGTACCGTGTTAGCCGCGCAAAGGAGACACTGGCAAAAAAATTTTGAAAATTTAGGGTGTTAGAAAATTTTTGAGAAAATTTTGAAAGTTAAAATTTGAATTTAGATTTAAATTTGAATTTTAAAGGAAACAATGTTGTTTGAAACTTATAATTGAAGTTGGAAATTTAGTTGAATTAATAACGAATCTTTAGTAGAAAGATTTGTTTTGATAAAATTGACAAAACTATTTGGATTGTGAAAAATAGTAGACGAGTTAAGGACCTTTTTTTTTCCTAACTTGTAATTTCGGGAAGAAATTATTTTAAGGAGGGAAGTTTGTAACGACCCAGAATTTTGAACAAATTAAATTGAAAATATTTAAATTAATTTTAAATATTTGAACGATGATTTAATTTGAATCCCCAATATAACTTTGAATTTGGCGATTAAATTATAAAATTTAATCTATATATAGTCGAATAAAAATTAGAATCTTCAATTCTGAGCTGAAGAAAAATATTTTAAAAGGGTTGTAAAATCTATATTGATATTACTGAAGAAAACAGAAGCTTCAGAATTGAGTTTGAAAATGATTTGTTCAGTTTTGAATTTTATCGTTGAATCGATATTTAAAAAATAGCCGTCTGAGGCGCAGTCTCGGAATTCAACGAAACCAGTTCCATTGGATCCGGAATATTGTATTATTGTCGGGTTTCAAATTTCGTATTTTTCGGAGTTTATATGTGAGCACACGATGGGTAAACGCATTGAATTTTTATCGGAATTCAATTTAAATTAATATTTTATTTGGTCAAATATCAGCACGTTATCCTCCCTTGAATCACGCAGAGAATCACGACATTGATCGTGCAAGCACGTTCCCCTGATAAATCACGTAATACTCTCCTTGCCTTTCTTCAATTCAAAATCAAATTGCCAGAGAAGTAAATCACGGCCGAGGAAAATAAAATCAATTCGAACGGAAGGAAAGAAAATAAAGAGGGGTCGCGAATCATTATAAATTGCGACGTTGTCGCGATTGCTTCGACAAAAGGCAGCGCGATTTCGCGCGTGGGCAGCGGCGACTGGTCGCGATTGTGGAGCGCGAGGGAGGCACTCGGGCGGAGTCGTTCGAGTCGAGGCGACGACGTCGCAACTAGCGATGGTCGGTGATGAAAGCTGCATTCGATTGTAACTAGGGTTTCATCGCAGTAGGTGGTCGCGATGGGTTCTGGCATCTTCGGCAAGGCAAGGTCGACGAGGGTGCGAAGAGGCAGGGGCGCGATTATGGCGATGCGCGATGACTAGACGAGTGAGTAAACTTGGGGATTGCGGCGATGACAAGGAGGCGCGTGCGATTTCTTGCGACCTGATGGAGACGTTCGAAGCGATGCAGTGGTCGGAGTCGTCGAGGTGGCGTCATGGTCAAATCATGGATGAGGTATTATTTTATTTAAATTTAATTTGATAAATAAGTTACAGTGAAAATATATGCACAGAAAAAAATAAATAAATATATATACAGATAAAGTTTTAAAATTTTAAATATTCTGCAAGTTATTTTATCACTTTCAATTTTGATTTAATAGATATGTATAACATAGGTTAGAAAATATTAACAATAAAAATTAATTTCTATTTTATAATAAATATTATTATAATTTTACAGTAAAGTACAAGATGATTTTGTTTCAATATAAGGATTAAAATAGGAAATATATAGTTAGAGTTTCTGTTAGTAAAAATATTATAAATATATAAGTATATATGAAGTTTTGAGGAAATAAAATATATACACATCTTAGATCTGCTTGTTATTTTAAAATGAGGTATTAGGGTAATTAAATTGGTTAATTTTTTTAGTTACTAAAAGATTTTATTTATAAAAGGAAAATTAGTTAATAAAAATATAAAAGGAAATTGGGTTAAAACAAAATAATCTTTGGCTAATTTAATCTGTAAATGGAAAACGGATGGAAATTAAATTTTTATCTGTTTAAAATGGAATCTCTGAAATTTAATTGTTCAATTGACTCGAATTTTAATAAATTGTATAATTATTTATACAAGGTTAAAAGATCGTGACAAACAAACTGGAATGGAAATGGATTGCAGAATAAAAGCGAAGGTGAGATTTTCTCAATCGAAGGAAGATTTGTTTTACAGTTATTGATTTGATTGATTGCTATTGGATGTGATATTAGATATAGTAGGATATATCTATATATAGCAATATATATATTGGCATATGTATATATTGCAGTATGATTTCCCGCACTATATAGCAGATAAGACCCTATTGCGCCGTTAGTAAGCGGATGATTTTTATAAATCCTATATACCGCGATATTCCACCTCGAAGTGGAATTGGTATTGTGATAACGTCTTTGGATGCAGGAAAACAGGTTGGAGGGATCCAACTGGACCCCTCACATTGATTAAATTTGTTTATGAGTGATGTGATAATCTGTGAATGATTATATTGATGTTATTGATCATATTGATGTGTGGAAATTGTTTGAAAGCTAAAATTTAGCTGAATGGATTTTTGATATCATTGGATTCCAAAAATAAACGAAATTGAATTTTTGAAATTCAAGTAGAAACCTTTAAGTGAATAAATTTTTGAGAAATTAAATAAAATTGGAAGAAAAGAATTTAAAAGTATAAAAAGTTGATTTTGTAAATCTTATCGAATTAATTTCCAAAAATTGAGTGGAATGTTAAATAAATGAATTTTTGTAAAATATTGATTATAAATTAAAGAATTCATTTAGATTTGGATTTTTAAATAGATTTAAGGAGACAAAGGAATTTATTTTCTTTAAGAGGAATTTATTTAAAAAGAAATAAGTTGGAAGTCCAATTAGAAATTTAATTGGCAAATTGAAACGAATTTGGAAAATCAATATAAAATGATTTGGGATGGGAAATTAATTTAGAAATGAATATTGAAATTGATTTGGTATTGAAGTAAAATTAGAAATTAATTTGGGATTTGATTTTGGGGTTAAAAGTGGATATTTGGGAATGTGGATTTAAAAATGAAAATGTTGTTAAAATGGGTTTATGAAAAGGATAAAATTTACAGTTTGTAAAGTTTAAAAGAATGATTTTTGTAAATAAATGAATTATAAGTAATTAACTTATAAATCAGATTTTTGGCTTTTTAACTGAGATTTTGAATAAGTGTGAACGGTTCATAGATGAGATTTATAAAATATATATTTTGTAAATCAAAACAATGGAATTTTAAACATAGTTCGGTTATTGTTAAAAATAAGATTTTAAATGAAATCTTATCAGAAATAAGATTTAAAATTTGTGAAGTTTTAAAGGAACGAATTTTGTAAATAAATGAAGTATAAGTACTTAACCTATAATATGGACTTTTGGTATATAAAGTTGAGTTATAAATTGAATTGATTTATAAAGGAGATTTATAAACCAAAGTTGTTATAAAATAGAAATAGAATTTATAAACATTGTTTTATAAATTCGAAATCAATTGAATTTGATAAATTAAATATAGAAGGTTATTAAAGGAAATATATTCGTGATTTTGGATAGCGAATTACCCTTGAAATAAAATGTGTAGAGATGATTGAAATTTGGTTAAGTGAATTATATTCACGATTTTGGACAGTGAATATATTATTGAATAAAACAGATATGTTTTGGGAAAATGATGTTCTAAAACAAAGTTAACTGTTTTAAAAAGACATTTTTTTTAAATGTATAAAATATCAAATACATAGATTTCAACATTCATTGTTGAAATAGACATTTTTGAGAAATAAGGAAATGGTGGACTATAACACTGTTGTTATAGTAAATGATTTTCGAAAGAAAATGTTTTATGTAGTATTGGAATTTATATATCTATCTTAAAAATCTGAATCCCTATACTAGTGATTTTAAGTCGTCGTAACGATGTTTTACGTAACATTCGTTTTGACTCAAATAGATGTTGTTAAAATAAATGATTTCCTTAAAGAATGAAATATATACTTAATATTGATTTAAGTATATCGAATATTTTCAAAATGTTGAAAATAAATAGATTTGTGAAATACTTATTTTTAAATAAGTATGGAAATGTTTTTCCAATATGAAATGTTTTTTGAGAATTTATCTATATAAAGATAAATTGAAATTGAATATTTGAAATCGATTTGAAAATCGAATATCAGTAGATATTCGAAAAATATAAATTCACTATGGAATTTATAAAAGAAATTGAAATTCATCTTAAAAATAAATATCGATTTATTTTTGAAGTGTGGAAATTATATATCTAGTAAAGATATTTTGGAAAATAAATAATTTGGAAAATTATTTGGAATCTGATGATGTTGCGCATCTTTATTGATAGTTGTTTGCACAAAAAATGGACAAACACCTCAAAGTTGTATGATTTAGTAGATCTTATGTTATTCTTAGTAATTTGAGCGACTTATGCAAATACGTAAAAAACAGGGGTTAAACTGTAAAAAGACACGCAGATTTATAGTGGTTCAGCCAGAATGTGCCTACGTCCACTTTATATGTTATTTCTCTTGTTCTGTTATGATTACAAGTACAAAGCTTTGGTACAAGTAATAGAAAGTTGTTTGAAGAGTTCCTTCCGTGCTTGAGTTCTCAAAACTTGTCCCCATTGCTGTACCCCTACCCCTCTATTTATAGAGTGAGGCTGGGGGTAGGGGTCCAGGATATGTATAGTTGCTGATGGGCCTGGGCTGATGTGATCTGGCCTGGCACATCTGGTTCGGTGTCCTCTGGTTCGGTCGTTCTTGGGGAGCTTTGGTAGAGGTTGGATCGGTGGGGCTTCATTCGGCATGGATGCTCGGTGGATCTGGTCCGGTGGTAGATAGGGAGTGGGTTGATTCGGTGGAGCTTCATTCGGTGGTGAGACTTGGTTCAGTGGGGGTGATGCCGAATGTGTTGGTTCGGCGAGGTGCTGGAAGAGGCAGTTGATTCGGCAGCATGGGGAAAGAAGGTGGTTCGGTAGCATGTCTTGGACCGGTGGCGAATGAGTGGGGCATGTGGTTCGGTACGTACTTGGTTTGGCAGGAGCTAGAAGGAGTTGGTTTGATATTGAGATGGAGAGATTCTGGTTCGAGCGTTTGGTTGATTAAGTGTTTGAAAACTTGGCCAACATTTGCCCCCCAAAGTAGGGTATATGTTCACCATATATCGTGCTTTGTTTTTCGTCCATCCAATCTCGACGTCTGCGTGCGTTTCATGTTGCCGAACCAAGTGGTTCGGTACACTGCCTTCGCCTATAAAATAGGGGACTAGGGCTTCTATCTTTCCACCTGCCGACTCATTCCCACGAACCTCAGTGTTAGCCGAACCAAACCCTTAATCGAATCAGGTGAGATCTTTAGCCGGACCAAGTCTAATCCTTTTTGCCGAATGAGTTTACGTATTGTATCACTGATTGCCGAATGAACTTGCGTTTGTATGCCGAGTGAACTTGCGTTTGTATGCCGAATGAACTTGCGTTTGTGCGTTTGTATGCCGAATGAATTGTTGTACTGAGTGAACATGTGTTTCATACTTCGAACTTTTAAGTGAAATTCCAAATTACATTGTTCGTATATTCTAACGATATACTTTCCCGTGTTTGCAGATAATGTCTCGCAAAGTGGAAACTCGTTCGGATAAGAAGAAGTCCCAGGGTGAAGGGGGACCTTCCGTCGTGCCCCCTGCTCAGTCGGAACTGGCGCAACATGGACCTGCCCTGAGGTCGTTGGTGGACGGGTATGGTCCACAGGAGCTCCTGATCTCCCCTCCCGACTGCTTTCCTAGCTCCCTAAAGGAGGAGCAGTTAGACGTCATCTCTCGCTCCTTCGGGATAGATAGAGCGCTCATGGTGCTGCCGGGGGCTGGAGTTATGCCATATGACCCTCCTGAAGGGTATTTCGCCTATAGCAGATACCACTGTATGTGCGGGGCCATTCCTCCTATTAACGCCTGGATAGTCAGCTTCATCACTTATCTGAAGGTGGCTCCGTTCCAGCTCCAGCCCAACTCCTACGCCATCTTAGTGTGCTTGTACACTATCTTTCAGAAGAGGTATGGGCGCCCTCCTTCCAACCGGGAAATACGGTATTTGTATAATCTGAGGGGCTACAGGAAGGGGTCCCCATATATCAGTTTGGAGTCAGCCGTCTCTTTCAAGCCTGTTTTGGATCTGTACTCTAAATTCAGCATGTTCAAGAAAGAGTGGTTCTTTGTTAGGGACGACTCCGTTTCAATCCGGCGTTTTACTTCTGGATGTAAGTTGATGCTTTTACTTATAATTTCTATTTCGATTGCGATGCTTCTTCTCATACTTTCTCATTTTTGCTAGCGACAGGTGGCTTTCCGGTTGTGGAGACTGACCGCCTGGTTCAGACGGCGGCTGAGGTAGAAGCTATTCTTGGGAAATATAGATCATCTGCCTTCTTGATCAGAAATGCGATTCTTCTGGAATATAACTTAATCCTCCCGCAGCAGTCAGTAGTTAAGCTGAGGGAGACGGTGGAGGAGAGGGCGGCTGCTCAGACCAAAGAAGGTGTTTCGGTGGAGAGTAGTAAGAGGAAACCTTTCACAAAACCTCCAACTGTCGGAGGTAAGAAACTCAAGAAGTCGGACGGTCCCTCCCCCAGCAATTGTCCACTTACCCGGGAGGAGGAAGACATAGAGGAGGAAAGAGGCGAGGGTGGAGATGGTCGGGATGGTGACAAAGGTGGCGATGGCATCGGGGCCCTACTTCCTGGGCAAGCGGGCGAGATTCAGGAGTGGACGGATGATGCGTTCCACCAGGCTTTTGAGGGGTTGGATGGAGATCCGGCTTTGGTAGAGAAGACCGGGAAGGCGGACAAAGCCGGGACTGGTGCAAGTGAGTCTTCTCCGACCATTCCAGCCAAGGTGGCTCCGACGACTCAAGGTGATCTCTTGACTCCTGCATGCTTCATTAATGATAGGGACTTAGGAATATTTTATGACCCGCTCCCGTCCTGGAACGAAATCCAGGACTTATTGCAGTATCCCACTCCTCCCCAGGGTTTGTACAACCACAGCTGTGTTTCTTTTCCCCTTTTTTTTTTTAACTTGTAATTTACCCCGTTTCTCGAATCATATAGTGATGTAAGTTTGTGACACTTGTTCTTTATATCAGGAGCAGGCAAGACGTCCAAAGCCTCAGACCTTCGACACAGGCTTGAGCAATATAAGCTTTCCAAAACTTCTCCTAAGCCGAAGCCCTCGACCCAACGCTCCGGGGATGTAGTCGGCTACCGTCCTCTTCTTGGGGTCATCGAAGAAGGTATTCAGCAGAGGAAGAGGAGTCATCCTTTATCCGAACCTTTGCCTGGTCCTCAGCTTCCGGCTCAGCCTCTTCATGATATCATTGAGGAGGGTAGCGAGTTTGCACTTTCTCCGCACCCGTCCGGAAACCCTTCTGTTATTCATATCGACCGTCCCGACTTGGCTCGTAATCCATTTACGGGTCATCCTGATCTGGATCCAAGCTCTCATGATATTACTTTTGACGAAGTCACTGGTGAACACCTTCTCCCTCGTAACCCCATGGTACGAGTACTTGATGAAGCCAAGTCCTTAGATCTCGATTTACTCACTACTCGTATAGTCACTATGGGAGACGAGGCCAAGGCTAATATTGATCGGGTGGCGGAGGAGACCAAGAAGCTGATGGGGCATCATGCTCGGCTGGTTAAGGCCGGAGAAGAGATTGGGAGCGCCAATATCCGACTTCGACTGGTGGTTTCGGATCAGGCCAAACAGCTTGCGGATCAGGCCATTCAGATTTCTCAGCATGAGGCTGCTATTGGGCGACTAAGGAAAACCATGGAAGAGGCCAGTCGGGCCGAATTGCGGAAAATGGAAGCTACTTGCAAAGAACGGATTGACATGGCTATTGCCACGGTGGACGAGGTTCGGAAAGCGGATCTCGAGCAGGTGGAGGAATTGTCCGGGAAACTTGAGGCTGCAGAGCTTGCTCAAGCCAAGTTGAGGGAGGAGATGGAGGCAATGCGGGGATCCCTTCTGGTTGACTGCTCGAGATACCGATCGGAGAGAGATGCCGCCGTTGGGAGGTTGTCGGCTTCCGAGGCCCGGATGAGGGAGTTTGAGGAGAATGAGGGGATGATGGACGAAATGCTCCAGGATATGTATTTCCGTACCTGGAAGCAGGGCAACCTGTCCTGGATGGATGATTATCCCAGGGTCATGGCTAAGATTTATCTCCGGGCTCTGGAGGAGGCTAAGGCTGATGCAGATAAAGAGGGTGGAACGGTCTTCAGTATGGATGTGGTCACTGCCCAGTTTACCAAGGAGGAGAAAGTGGCGGTAAAGGAGGGTATGCGGCTGCTTGCTGCTGAGGAGGCAGGTGTGCAGGTAGAGGATGACGACCAGGATGGTCAAGAAGCAGGTGCTGGTAAGTCTTCCTTTCTAGTCTTTCCATTAACTTGGTTACTTATCGCTAATGAATTCTTTTTATGACCAGACAGGTGGGCAACAGAGCAAGGACAAGACTCCGACGCAACCGGCTCCCTGATTAGAACTGGAAAATTCTTTTTGTAGACTTGACATGGTTGTATACGTTAGTCTTAAGACAGTAGAGTAACTTCTAAGTTGTAATTCTTGCTACTTGTAATAATCAACATTATTCTTGACGCGTAATTTTTAACTTAAGCTGATTTTGTCGTTTCTTGAATATCTGATGCTATTTCGACATATCGTATGAGAAATGTAGCTATGTATATTCTTGTAACTAAATTGTGTTTGATGTCAGACTCTAGTTCTAAACCATAATTTTATGACTTGCAATATTAGCGTGTGGTGTGAACAAATTATAGTCATGTATTTGTACATAAAAGAAGAAGATACCGCCTTTCATGTTTTAATCGTAGATGGCAGTCTTGAACATCTTGTAGGACCGAGCATGGAATGTAGTTGAATGTCCTGCCACTGTGAGTCCCCACACCCATTGGCGAGTATCTCCTACTCTGTATCATGTACTTTAGGGATTGTTATAGGGGATAGGAAAAAAGCTTTTAAAGTAAAATTGAAATACGTAAAAAAGGTAAAACTTCCAATCACGGAAGGCCTTCGATGTGCTTAAGTTCGTGGCAAACGGGTTTCGTAGTCACTTTCCCTAGCTGTGGGTCTTGGAGACATTTGTCACCCATCTTACGCCTCCGCGGGGAGTTAATTCTTTTTTTACCACAGCCGCACTTAAGACACATCGGAGCCGAGATCGCGCACAGTAACTACCCGGGCCATTATGGCCCGTAATCGTGGGTATTATTCGATTTACTATGGCCGGCTAGCGTGGGTGCCGATCGTCAACTGTGAACTGCCCCTGGCTGGCCACACCTTATGTTGGGGCTTATAGTCGGTTCACAGTTGCCGGCGAGCCTAACGCCGTAATGAGCTGCCTCGGCTATAGTCGGCCTTCTCAGTGGCTTATAATCGGCTCATTACAGTTGGCTTTAAGGGCCGTCGCGAGCAATGAGTTAACCCGCAGCAGAGGGATGCTGGAGCGAAAGTGTCTCATTGGCGAGGGCATAGATTCGCATAGTACCTGTTGGGTATTGTCCACGTGAAGTTGCATTGTGGAGTGCTTTGAACAGAAATGCTATATACTCAGGATTTTGTTCAACAGAAAAGGATAAAGTTAACAAGCAGCTAAGATACAAAGGAACAAGTTAAAAAAGAGACAAGGTTTTTTAAAGTGGTTCGGCACGAAAATGCCTACGTCCACTGATTCTCTTTGTTAATTCACTTCATATGGGCAATACAAGTTAAGAAAAGTATCGACGGAGGTGTTGGATGTTCCATGCCCTCTGGAACACCTCTCCGTCCACTGTTGACAAAATATAGGCTCCGTTGTGGAGATCTTTATGAATTACATATGGTCCATCCCAGATTGGGTCTAGTGCTCCGGGGCGAGGGAAGATCCGCTTGAGGACAAGATCCCCTTCTTGCAAGGTACGATGCTTGACTTTGGAGTTGTATTGTGCTGCCACTTTTTGCTTGTGGGCTGCTGTTTTGAGGATTGCATCGTTTCTTCTCTCCTCGATTAGATCCAAAGACATGTGAAGGAGTTCTTCGTTCTCTTCTGGGTTATAGTGGATCCGACGATGGGAAGGCACAATAGTTTCAACTGGGAGCATAGCCTCCGATCCGTATGCCAAAGAGAAAGGAGTGTGCCCTGTCGATGTTCTGAAAGATGTGCGATAGGCCCATAGTGCCGTAGGAAGTTCATCCACCCAAGCGCCCTTTGACTTTTCGAGCTTCTTTTTTATTAGAGTTTTCAGAATTTTGTTGACTGCTTCGACTTGTCCGTTTGCCTGGGGATATGCTACGGATGAGAAGCTTTTATGAATTCTATGTTCTTGGCACCAGTTGGCGAATTCCTCGCTGTCAAATTGAAGTCCATTGTCTGATATGATTTTGAGTGGGACTCCGTACCTGCATAGAACATTTTTGATCAAGAAGTTAATAACTTTTGCTGAAGATACTTTATTTAGAGGTTCCGCTTCCACCCATTTGGTGAAATAATCAACTGCCACTATAGCATATTTGGCCCCGCCTCGGCCCATTGGTAGCTCGCCGATTAAGTCAATTCCCCATATCGCGAAGGGCCAAGGGCTGGTCATCTGAGTAATCTCGGTTGTTGGTAGCCGAGGGATCTTAGCAAATTTTTGGCATCTATCACACTTCTTGACGAAATCTAAGGCGTCCTTGCTTAAGGTGGGCCAGAAATATCCGTATCGGAGTATCTTTTTTGCTAATGTTTGCCCCCCGGTGTGATCTCCACAGCTCCCCTGATGGATGTTGGATAAGATTTCCTTGGCTTCCCTTCCGGCGACACACCTTAATAATGGGTTAGAGAAATCGCGCCGATAGAGGATGTCTTCTTGTATTGTATAGCGGGACGCTTTCCTCAAGATTTTCCTGACTTCATTACGCCCGTTGGGTAGTGTGCCACTCTGTAGGTAGTCTCGGATGGGAGTCATCCAAGTTGCTTCTTCGGCTGCGGCTATCAGATTCACTTGCTCAAAGCTTGGGACCGTTTGCTTTGAGATGGTTACTGCCCCGAAGATGGCGATGTCTCTCATACTCGCTTGCTTTGCCAATTCGTCGGCCTCTTGGTTCTCTTCCCGAGGGATGTGTTTGACTAAGTACTGATCCAATCGGCTGAGAAGCAACTTGGTCTTCTTTAGATATGCTATGAGTCGTTCCTCTCGAGCTTGGAATTCTCCTAGTATTTGATTAACAATAATTTGAGAATCGCTGTGAAGACACAAAGAATTGGCTCCGATTTCCATGGCAATTTCTAGTCCAGCTATCACTGCTTCATATTCTGCATCGTTGTTGGTGGCAGCGAACTCCAACCTTATAGCATAGTGCAGCTTATTTCCCCTGGGAGTGATTATTACCACACCTGCCCCCGAGCCTTGTTCGTTAGATGCACCGTCCACAAAGAGATTCCACTTGATATCTTCTGTTATTTCCAGTTGCTCCTTATCCTTGTTGGTAGTGAACTCTGCAATGAAATCAGCCATGGCTTGTCCCTTGATGGCGGTGCGAGGGTGATAGGTGATATCATATTGACTTAGCTCAATACACCATTTAAGTAGTCGCCCGGAAGTGTCGGGACGATGGAGTACCTGCCTTAGTGGTTGATCGGTCAGAACTTTGATGGAATGAGACTGGAAGTAGTGACGTAGTTTTCGTGAAGTGATTAGTAAACAGTATGCTAACTTTTCAAGTTTAGGATATCTGACTTCTACCCCAGTAAACCTTTTACTGACGAAGTAAACTGGTCGTTGCGTGCGGTTGTCTTCCCTTACCAAGGCAGCGCTTAAAGCGTGAGATGACACAGCAAGGTATAGGTATAATTCTTCGCCTTCGCTTGGGGTCGAGAGTACCGGTGGTTTCTGGAGGTGTTCGATTAGGTTAAGGAAAGCGGTTAAGCATTCGTCCGTCCATTCGAACTTTCCTTTATCTTTCTTTAGAGCTACGAAGAAGGGGACACACTTGTCCGTTGCTTTGGAGATGAATCGGCTTAGGGCGGCCACTTTTCCATTTAGGCTTTGCATTACCTTTCGGGTGGAAGGTATCTTGACGTCCCTTAATGCTCGGACTTGTTCAGGGTTTGCTTCAATCCCTCGGGCATGGACGATGAACCCTAAGAATTTTCCCGATGACACTCCGAAGGAGCACTTTAGTGGATTCAACTTCATTCCATACTGTCGAAGTACCTGGAACATTTCTCCTAGGTGGCTTACGTGATCCTTGGCTTTTCGTGATTTCACCAGCATGTCGTCTACATATACTTCCATAGTTTGTCCTATTAGCCCTGCAAACATCTTGTTGACGAGGCGCTGGTAGGTGGCTCCTGCATTTTTAAGTCCGAAGGGCATCACTTTGTAGCAGTATAAACCCCGGTCGGTGATGAAACTAGTGTGGTCTTGGTCGGGAGCATGCATAGGAATTTGGTTATATCCTGAGTATGCATCCATAAAAGATAGGAGTTCGTGCCCGGTTGTGCTGTCTACAAGTTGGTCGATTCTGGGAAGCGGGAAGCAATCATTTGGGCAGGCGTCGTTTAGGTTGGAGAAGTCAATGCAGGTCCGCCACTTCCCATTAGCCTTCTTTACTAGTACCGGGTTGGCGATCCATTCTGGGTAAACAGCTTCTCGTATGAAGTCATTGGCGAGTAGATTCTTTACTTCTTCATCGAGGGCTGCTGATCGCTCTGCCCCCATACTTCTCTTTTTTTGTTTTACAGGCGCCTTGGTAGGATCAATGTTTAATACGTGGCATGCTATGTCGGGGGAGATTCCGGTCATGTCAGCGTGTGACCAAGCGAATACATCCAAGTTGTGGCGGAGAAAATCAATGAGTTGTTCCTTCAATTCAGCTTTCAGCTGGGACCCAATTTTCAGTAGCCTACTTGAGTCATGCTTGTCTACAGATTTAAATTCCATAGCTTCTGCAGGCTCAGCGGTGGCCTCCTCCTCTTTGTCCCTAGGGTCTAATTCGTTGAAAGGGTCGCTGGTGTATCGAAGAGGAGGGGCTTTCTTTAGTTGCTATGCTTCAAGGCTTTTTGTGCAGAGGGCAATCTCTACACCTTTCCCTTTATCTTTCCTGTGGTTATTGCGAAGTTCGGTTACATAGCAGTCTCGTGCAATATCCTGGTCTCCTTCCACTTCCCCTACCCCATTGTCTGTTGGAAATTTCATTTTCAGGCACCATGGGGCTAGGACAATCTGGAAGTCAGATAAGGCTGGTCTTCCTAAGAAGGCGTTGTAGGCCGAATGGTTTTCTATCAGCACAAACGTTTGTTTCCTTACAACGGAGCGGGAATGGCTTCCAATCTCAACGAAGAGGTCCAGCCGCCCGAGGGGCATCTTCGCATCTCCAGTGAAACCGTGTAGTGGTTTATCGCAGGGAGATACATCCTTCATTGATAGCTTCATTTTGTCGAATGCATGTTTGAACAGGATATTTACAGAGCTTCCAGTGTCTACCAGGATTCGGTAAACTTCGGCGGGACCGAGTCGGGCAGAGATAACCATGGGATCCATGTGAGGGTACTGTCTTCCTTCTAGGTCGCGTTTACTGAATATGATGTCATCGCTTTCTTTCCCCTTTGGGTGGCGCTCTTCTATAACCGTATTGACACAGTCTTTATTGTCTCTAAGCGACTTCCCATATCTTTCCATCTCTCTCCAACTTCTGTCTGCGATGTGCGAACCTCCTGAGATGGTATGGACCACTATCTTCTCTTGACTAGAGCTGCTAGCGTTGTGGTTTCCTCTGTCGGTCCCTGGTGAGGGTAGCCTCGGGTTTTCATTGGCAGGGGCTGGAGTCCTGTCTTGACTTTTTACATAACGTTCCAGTTTCTTCCTTCTGATGTGTTCCTCAATCAGATCTCGGAGATGATGGCATTCATTGGTATCATGTCCGTGAGATTCGTGGAAGCAGCAGAATTTTCCAGACTTCTTTGCGTTATCTGATTCCTTCTTGTATGGTGGGCGTTTGTATCTAACTTCGCCTTGGGTGGCAAGGAAGATATTTTCGACGGTCTCGTTCAAAGGGGTGTAAGTGTCGAATCTTGGTCCTGGCCGATATAGGCGCTTTTCTACCTTCTTGCCCCCAGCATTGTCTCTGGAATCATTTCTTCGAACGTCCCTCGCCACAGCAGGGGCGTTGCCATGGGTCGTCTTACTTTGCTGTCTTGACTGCTCTTCAATGGCAGCATCCTCAAGCCTCATGTATTTCCCGGCTTCATGGAAGAAATCGGGTAAAGTAGCTAGTTTTTCTTTTGTCAATCTTCTAGCAAATTTAGTGTCTGGATGCACCCCACTGCAGAGGGCCATTAGGATAAGCTTCTCATCGGCATCTTGAACTGCGGCTGCTGCGGCGTTGAATCTGGTTAGGTATTGCTGCAGCTTTTCTCCAGGTTTCTGTTTGACGCTGGATAAGGAATAAGCGTCCTTAGGTTGCTCCATATGGATGCGGAACTGACTGATAAATTTTTCTTTCAACATCTCCCATGAGCTGATGGATCCTTGGGGTAGATGACAGAACCAGGAGGTAGCAAGATCTGCTAAGAAGAGCGGAAAGCATTTGCATAGTAATCCCTCTGTTGCTCCACTCATGAGCATATGCTGCGTGTACCTCTGTAAGTGTACAACGGGATCGGAGGTTCCTTTGTAGGGTTCCATTGTTGGCATCTTCCATTCTCGGGCGGTGATAGCAATTTTGATATTGCGGGCGAAAGGGCTGGTTACCCTAGCGCCTATCCCTCGATCTCTTTGCTCCCGTTGGACACACTCTCTGAATAAGCATGCCATCCTTTCATCAGAACTTGGAGCAGATAGAAATGAGTTTGGTTCTGTTCTGTGGGATTGATTCCGTCCAGACAACCTGTAGGGATGGTATCGTCTATCATTCCTCATATTTTCCAGTGGCTGCCTTTGATCTTCTGGGAGCATGCTTGGGTCAGCTACAGTTGGCCCTTGCCTTGATCTTCCCCTGTTGGGTTCTGATCTAAGCATTTCCTCGGGTCCAACTTCGGGCTGAACTCTAGCTCGGCCCCGTTCACTGGTGTTTCTGCGGTTAGGAAGCATGACAGGCTCAGCTACAGTTGACCTTCACCCGGTACCTTCCCCGTTGGGTTCGGTACCAAACGTTTCCTCAGGCCTAACTTCGGGCTGTGCTCGGTCTCGGCTCCTACCACGGCTACTTCTGCCGTTAGCTCCTTCGAAGAAGGAAGACCTTTGCTGTCTCTGAGATCCTCCAGACTGGGACTCGCCCCATGATTCAGTGTTGCGGTTGGATTCTTCAGTGTCCCTCAAGCGTGACATGAGATGGTCCACCAAGGCTTCCTGCTGGGACGTGAAGCGGTTAGTTACTTCAACAACAACTCTGTCCAAATCTGCCCTAGTGATTGCTGCAGGCTGTTCTGTGGCAGGAGTGGTTGGGTTAGCCTGTCCTTCATTTGTTACCATTGCTGGAGGAAGACGATTTACTTGATTCGTGACAGCTGGATCTGGAAGACTGCTGGATGCGATGTTTTTTCCTTTGTTAACATCTTTTCTCTGTTTGGGAGGCATGTTTTCCAAGTGGCGGACGATGCTGTTAGGAAAACTTGTTAAGTAGGTGAAGCTGAAGCTTCGAGCTTCTAGCTCTCAATGAAAGCACCAAAAATGTTTGCACAAAAAATGGACAAACACCTCAAAGTTGTATGATTTAGTAGATCTTATGTTATTCTTAGTAATTTGAGCGACTTATGCAAATACGTAAAAAACAGGGGTTAAACTGTAAAAAGACACGTAGATTTATAGTGGTTCAGCCAGAATGTGCCTACGTCCACTTTATATGTTATTTCTCTTGTTCTGTTATGATTACAAGTACAAAGCTTTGGTACAAGTAAAAGAAAGTTGTTTGAAGAGTTCCTTCCGTGCTTGAGCTCTCAAAACTTGTCCCCATTGCTGTACCCCTACCCCTCTATTTATAGAGTGAGGCCGGGGGTAGGGGTCCAGGATATGTATAGTAGCTGATGGGCCTGGGCTGATGTGATCTGGCCTGGAACATATGGTTCGGTGTCCTCTGGTTCGGTCGTTCTTGGGGAGCTTTGGTAGAGGTTGGATCGGTGGGGCTTCATTCGGCATGGATGCTCGGTGGATCTGGTCCGGTGGTAGATAGGGAGTGGGTTGATTCGGTGGAGCTTCATTCGGTGGTGAGACTTGGTTCGGTGGGGGTGATGCCGAATGTGTTGGTTCGGCGAGGTGCTGGAAGAGGCAGTTGATTCGGCAGCATGGGGAAAGAAGGTGGTTTGTCTTGGACCGGTGGCGAATGAGTGGGGCATGTGGTTCGGTACGTACTTGGTTTGGCAGGAGCTAGAAGGAGTTGGTTTGATATTGAGATGGAGAGATTCTGGTTCGAGCGTTTGGTTGATTAAGTGTTTGAAAACTTGGCCAACAATAGTTAAATAACCGACTATCAATAATTACCTTGAATGGGTATTTGTTGTGAATTGGATGAATTTGAATGCCACACTTATTTTTGAATAAGCGCTCACTATTCGGGTTAGCCGGGAAAGGACCATGGGGTCGTATAACCCATTCCGAATATGTGATACGTCGTTATGAATCGCATTTGATGACCGGTGTTGAAGACCGGATATTTTTGAAAACGGAAGGATTACCGTCGAGTTACTCTACATCGGCTGATCTCCGATTTGGATGTTTTATCACCCTTAGTGATGGGAAGTCTGGACATGATTAGAAAATTATCCGGATGTGCAAGGGCTTCGTGAGAAGTGCCTTCGGTTCTGTTCGATCCCGGAACAGACTTGTATGGTTGTGTGTCTGACGTTACAAATTGAGATATAAAGCTGATTTCTATCAAATACATTTCTGTTGGTGGCGGAGAATTTATTCTCTTAGCTTAACACCCTTCTCTGAGACATACGAGCTCAGAGGTTTTGTAGTTGAAATTTATCAGCGATATACTCCCAATTTGGTAACGTGGCATACTGAGTGTTGCTGTGAAATGATCATTGTTTGATCATTTGCGATATGATCATTTGTTTGATCATTTATCTTTGTGATCATTTCTATGATCATTTGTTTGACCCGAAGCATGGCTTTATGAAAGCGTAGCTTTGTGGATGAGACTTCGCCGAGCCTCACACCCCGGAAATGGTCAAAACAGGAAGGATGCGGCAAGGTTCTAGGGAGTAGCGCCCCTTAGTGTATGTCATTCCTTCTGGATAGAGGTGGTATCATGGCATGGAGCCCAGATACTTAACCTATGTTGTTGCTGCATTATTATTATTCTTATGTGGTTGTTGGAAATCGAGGATCCTTGGGAAGATCGGTTACGATCGGGGGATGGCACATGCGTGTCAGTAGTTACCTATTTTTGCAGAGGTAACCCGACCTTGTGTTTGCAGGGATCCGGTTAGGTTCTCGGGTCGTCTTTCCAGAGGCGTACCTATGTGGCAATGGGAAGTTCCTTGGCCTGACCATTTGTTGGAAATCCAAAGAAACAATACGAGACTTGTACGGTTTTAGTTGTAGAATCTGCTATTTAATATGGCAGTTATAGCAGGCATAATATATGGGTACCTATGCTGGCTAAGATTTATATTCTACTTTCAAAAAAATGTTTTCCACTATGCACTAATGATAATATCAAAAATGATTTGATTTTGCGTAGTAAACACCTTTGACTATCATAAGAAGAAATCTCCTCCAAGTCCGTGTTTGCATTGTGTGTGTGGTGAGAGGTCTTATGGTAGTTACATTGTCAAAAGCATTGCGAATTGATTTTAAAAATATCCTGTTATTTGATTTAAAGATAAATAACTGTTTTACGATCTCACACCAGTCACTATGACTGACTCGGAGTTTATTGTTTCCCTTCTAAACTCTGGGTGCCCACCAATTTCCACATGGGCAGCCTAGAGTTAAGTTATCAGGATAAGCTGGATATTCTGAAGCTTTGGAAGCAAGCTGGATGGCGAAACGTACATCCGTACTTATTTATTTATTCCGCTGTGTATTCTGTATGAGGACAAGTTTATATAACTGTCCATTGTTGTATTGAGTTGTATATTGACTCTGATTGATGTATGTATAAACTGATATAGTTCTTTGTTTTAAAAGACTAGTGATTATCTATTATATGTTGTTCCGCTGTGATATGTGAGATTCTGATATTGTTTCTGTTTCTGGTGTTGTTCTATTCTTCTTCTTTCTTCTTCTGCTTTCTTCTTCTTCTACCTTTTTCTTCTTTTTAAAACCCTCATGCTTCGTATTTCCGTGCATCTTGAGTTAATCAATGGAGATTAGTGTTTAATCAAGGAGTACGGATTTGCGGGCCGTGACACTTTGTCTCAAAGATAATCAAAAACTCCAAGGCAGACTTAAGGAGAAGCAGTAGTTTCTCCTTGAAGAAATCTTAAGACCAGTACCAGGACTTGACCTCCTCAAAGAAGAAAGAGCTTCCTTAAGTAGAAGCTAATCATTAAGGGAGAATTCTCGACAAGTCATTAGAGTAGTCTGGTAGCTTAAGTTCTAAAGAGTATTGCTCGAGTCGGAAAAAATATGACAATGTTGAAGCTTACCTTAAAGATGCTGTTGAGAAGGCTATCAAGGATACCATGAATTCAAAAGGAAAAAAGAACCATGGACGTGAATGCAAATGACAATGAGAGGGTACCACCATTCACTGATGAGATTATGGCAATAGTAATTCCTCCTTATGTCAAGATCTCGTCTATGAAATATCATGGGAATACCTATCATGATGATCACCTTATGGCTTTTGACAGCCAGATGGACCTATACAATTCTTCTAGAGTAGTCAGATGCCGACTGTTCCCCGTTACTCTCCAAAAGGTGGAAGCCAAGTGGTATAAACAGTACAGAGAAAAAACTAACTACTCTTTAAGTAGTTCTCTTATGAATTCTCAGCACAATTCTGCATTTGCAAGGACCCAACTATTGATTAGACGGTCCTAGCGAACATAAAACAAAGTAAGTGTGAGTCTCTGGGGGACTATTTAAAAGATTCAACATATAAGCTTTGAAGGCTAAGGACATGAATGATCGAGACAAACATAGCCGTACACTCTGGTTTAATCGAAAATACTCCTTTCTAGATGCAGCTATTTGTCAATGGCTGCAAAGATATCCAAGACTTCCACTTTCAAGCGGATAAATTTATACGAATGGATGAGCTTTACTATTTTAAGAGAGACACTTCCTAAAAATGAGGGAGGAAGATTTGGCTTGGACTATAGACATAAAAGGATCCGATGGGAAGAGCCAATTGCTAATACAATCGCTTTAAATAGGCCACTGTCTTACATATATGCTACAGTAAAGGAAAGAGTCAACTTCCCGACCTTCTACAGGGCTAAGAATAATCCAAAGCAGAAGAAGGGAGGAGACTACTGTTCCTATTATAAAGCTAACGACTATAAAACAAATGAATGCAGAGTGCTGGCCGGCATAATTCAAAAGTTGATCTGAGAAGTACATCTTATCCAAGATCATCATAAAGCCTAACGAGCTGAAAGTGCTCTCCAGAAGCGTCCAGGCAACGCTGTAAATGTCCATGAAGATGAAGACCCCCTCAGCTTAAGCCTGCCAATTAACAGGATTGATGTGATCCATGGTAGGCCACATCTGGTAGAAAATAGTAAAGGAACTCGAAGGAGATATATCAAGGAAGACAAGGAGGGAATTTACTCTGTTCGAGAGGAGCCTCCAACCATGAGCCCACGACTTAATATTCAAATGCCAAATTTGGTGGTCACTCCGCAGGAGCTGCGCAAAGGAGTCCACCATCTTCATAATGACCCTCTTATGATCATTGCACAAATTGGACTGTCAATTGTCTCCAAAATTCTAGTCGATACAGGGAGTGTAGTAATGTCATCTTCAAGCATGTTTTGGATCAGATGAGTATCCCAGAGTAAAAAATAAAGCCGAGCTTCGAGCCGATATTTGGGTTCAATAACAAGGGATCAACTCCAATGGGGAAATAAAGCTACTTGAACAAGTAAGGGTGCCTATAACTTGCCGAACATTTGAAACTATCTTTGTGATAATTGAACAACCCTCCTACTACAATGGCTTCTTTGGCAGACCATCCCTAGATGAGATTGATGCTTTCGTCTCGACAAAGTACCTCATGCTAAAATTCTTGACAAAGTGAGGCTGGGGGATTGTGCAAAGAGAACAATTTAGCTCCCGTGAAATGTATTTTGCCATGCTCGATTAGTACAAAAGGGAGTATTCTGCTTACTTTGATTCTTCTACCACTTTACAGCCTTTGGATGATGGATTTTCAATCTAACATTCAAAGCAAAGATTAATAATAAGAAGTCTAATAAGAATAGGTATCAAAAGTACATTTCTGCAGGAAACAAGAGAAAGAGGATTGACACTAACTCAGTAGAAGAAGGTCCAATAGTCATAGAGTTTGATTGCCTAGGTGAGATAGAGAGAATAAGGCCCATAGAGGACCTTAAGGAAACCCATATAGATTCTGAAGATGCTTCTAAAGTGGTAAAAGTGAAAAAAAACTTGATGGCGAGTTAAAGAAAGATCTGATTTGGTTCCTCAAAGACAACAAGGATGTGTTTACTTGGTCACATTCTGATATGGTGGGGATTGACTCGAATGTCATGTGTCACGCCCTTAACATCAACCTAGGAGCAACCTCCATAAGGAAGTGAAAGAGACAATTGGATAAAATTCAAATAGTTGCTCTGAAGGAGGAAGTTGATAGGCTCCTTGAAAATGGTTTAATCCAGGAAGTATATTACCCTAAATGGTTATACAATCCAGTTCTGGTGAAAAATTCAAATGGAAAGTGGAGAACATGTATCGATTACACAGATCTAAACAAAGCATGCCTGAAGGATTGTTTCCCGTTGTCGCAGATAGACAGTTGGTGGATGTAATGAGTAGACACAAGTTGTTATCTATTATGGATGCTTATTCAGGGTACAATCAGATTCCGATGTTCAAGCTAGATGAAGAACATACCAGCTTCATAATAGAGAGGGGAATTTATTGTTACAGAACCATGCCATTTGGACTGAAGAATGTAGGGACCACTTATTAGAGATTGATTAATCAAATTTTCAAGGAATAGATTGGCAGAAGTATGGAAGTTTATGTTGATGACATGCTGGTAAAATCTAACGAATTTGAAAACCATCTCTAGGATCTGGAGGAAATATTCGAGATATTGCGGAGGTACCAAATGAAGTTGAATCCACAAAAATGCTCTTTTGGGGTCCATTCTGGAATGTTTTTAGGTTACCTAGTAAGTGCTTAAGGAATAGAGGAAAATCCTTATCAAATTCAAGCCATAAGAGACATGGCCAAGCCTAAAACTAATAAGGAAGTGATGAGCATTAATGGAAGAGTAGCCGACCTTAGCAGCTTTATTTCAAAAGCTATTGATAAGTGCATTCCTTTCTTCGATATGATTAAGAAAAAGAAGAACTTCGAATGGGAAGAGGATTACAGAAGAGCTTTCTTGGAATTAAAAGCCATTTTGAGAAACCGCCAATATTCTTAAGTCCCAAAAATAGAGAAATATTGTATCTATATATGGCGGTGTCAGAACATGCAGTCAGCTCGGTGCACATTCGAGAGGGCAACGGGGCACAGCTCGCAATATATTATGTAAGCAAGAGGTTAAAAGATGCAGAGGTTCGATACCCAGTTATAAAGAAATTAGCATATTGTTTGATTCTTATAACATGAAAACTCAGAGCATACTTTCAAGCACATTAGATTAGAGTATTGACCAATTTTCCTCTTAAGCAAGTTTTTAGTAAGCCTAAGAGTTCGGGAAGGTTGGTGAAATGGGGAATTGAACTCAGCCAATAAGAGTTGGAATTTCAACCACGGGCAACAATTAAAGGGAAAGCACCTGTAAACTTTGTTAATGAATGCACCGGCTTTATAGAGGAACAATAGGAAAAAGAGAAGGACCGGAAGCCCTTTTGGCAAATAATTTTAGATGGGGACTCAAATGAGCAAGATGCCGGCGCAGGTTTATAATCATAACACAAGGTGGACATCATTTGCACTACGCCACGAAACTAGGATTTCTTAGAACCAAAAATGTGGTCAAATATGAGTCGATGGTTGCAAGATTAACTTTGGCACTAGAGTTGAAAAACCCACGAAAACATATTTTTAGTGACTCGCAGCTAATGGTCAATCAAGTAAACCGGACCAACCAAACAAAAGACCCCAAGGTATCTTTATATGTGAAGAAGATATTGCAAATGCTCGCTTTTTTTGAGGATTTTTTGATAAATCAAGTCCAAGAGCAGAGAATGCACATGCAGATTCTTTAGTGAAGTTGACCATCTCAAGAGGGCCATAGAGACATGGATCGTCCCCATCGGATATCAAAAAAGCCAAGTATTGAAGAGGAAACATTCGAGTAGGGGAAAGAGTTGCTAGTTATGACAAGATCTCAGGCCAAGTCTCAGATGGGAGAGGAAACAGAAAGTGGTCAAGAGTTAACACAAGAAAGGATGAGTCAACCAAAGTCAAATAGCACATATGATGATACATGGATGTCACCCATTGTTGAGTATTTAGTTAAAGGGATACTACCACCCGATAAAGGAGAAGCGAGAAAAATTGAGAGACAAGCTCCTACCTTTGTTAATATGCATGGAAACCTCTATAAAAAGGGGTATGCTCTTCCCTATCTTAGGTGTGTAAGCATGAATGATGAAGTAAAACTAATGGCTGAAGCACATGAAGGATTTTGTGGCGACCATTCAAATGGAATAAACTTGCGAAGAAAATAATGAGGCAAGGATTTTACTGGCTCCACATGGAAAGCCAAGCCATAGATTATGTGAAAAGGTGCGAGAAATGCCAGAAATATTCAAAAATACTCATGTTACCCCCAAGTCAATTGACTCCAATCACAAGTCCATGCCCCTTCGATGTATGGGGAATAGATTTGATTGGACCATTACCAATTTCAAAGGGTAGAGCGAAATATATCATAGTGGCCATTGTCTATTTTACCAAGTGGGTTGAAGCTGAACCACTTTCAAAAATCGCTTTGAGGAAAGTATTAAGATTTGTTATCAAGAACATCATAACCAGGTTTGGACTTCCCTAAAAAATAATTTCTGACAATGGAATGCAATTTGAGAGCGAAGAATTTTCCTAGTTCTACCACAAAAACGGGATTATTAGAAATTTTTCATCTACCGCACATCCAAAAGCTAATGGGGCAGTTGAGGCTGCAAACAAAACCATAAAAAATTCTGAAAAAGCAATTGAACAAGGAAAAATAAAATTGGTAGAAGAGCTACCATTAGTTCTATGGGCTTACCAGACATCTACTAAGACAGCAATAGGACATACCCCGTATTCTTTGACATATGGGTGTGAGGCAATGCTACCGATCGAGATTGAAATACCCACACACCAAAGGATTGCCTATGCATTTGATAATAATCAAGAATTAAAGGAAGAATTGCTAGACTTAATATATGAGCTAAGAGATGAAGCAGCGGTAAGAACCATTTAATATTAAAGAAGGATTTTGAAATATTACAACTCAAGAGTAAGAGCTCGATCATTTCAAGAGGGAGGATCGAATAAGCCCCTATCTGTGCCATGCTATGGCCAGGCTAAGGCACCTCCTGGAGGGATGACAACTTAAGCCTCTATCTGCGCCATAAGATGGCCAGGGTAAAGCACCGAATAAGCCCTTATCCGCGCCACAAAAGAGCCAGGGCAAAGCGCCTCTTGAAGGGAGGTCGGGTAAGTCCTTGGTTCCAGCCTCTAAGATGAGCTAACCAAGATCATCGGACAATAATGGACTAAGACGTCCAAGCCCAAGAAGAGGTTCAACCTATAACGGACTAAGACATCCAAGCCCATGAAGAGGCCCAACCAATAGTGGACTAAGACATCCAAGCCCAAGAAGAGGCTCAACCAATAATGGACTAAGATGTCCAAACTCGAGAAGAGGCACAATCAACCAAGGACTAAGACGTCCTAGCCCACTTAAAGGTTAATCAAATTGTGGACTAAGATGTCCAAGGCCCGAAGGAGGCTCATCAAGTGAAAGACTGAAATATCCAAGCCTATAAAGCGGTATATCTAATCATGGACTAAAATGTCCAAGCTCAAGAGGTAGCCAATCAAACTATTTCTATGCAAGACCTTAAGGGTTTATGTATGTCGAAAAGGATGGAAAGCAATGTAGTGAAATGGGATTCCATTGATTATTACCCGAATCTAGGTTTTTGGACTTTCTTCATATCATCAATTAATGCCCGAATCTGGGCTCCGGGGTCCTCATATATGAATTTCAACATCTAATACCCGAATCTAGGTTTTAGGACTTTATCAGTCGCCATCATTATTAAGCTTGAGTCAGGGTGTCAAAGCATTGTTGATCATTACAATTCTTAATACTCGAACTTGGGCTTCCGGATTATTATCTGGTTTTGCCTAAATACCCTAATTTGGGTCCATGAAATCTGTTATGAAGTAAATTTTCATAAATTTCTGATTATTCAAAATATGCCTTGATACATGCAAGGGATTTCTATTTGAACAACTATCTGCTTACAAAAAATATGTGCCCTAGTCTGGGCCGAAGGTTCTTTCTACAAAGAGGATTGACAATCATATGTCCCGGTATGGGCTTGAAGCTTAATATGGAAATCATACTGCTAATTCCCGTTTAGTTGGCCATAAAAACCTGAATCTGGGTTTAGAATGCCATATATAAAAATATTTTTGGGATATTGTTACCTATACTCTGGGTGTCACGTTATCAATTTCTAAACTTCGCAAGTTAATGCCCTAATCTAGGTTAGATTTCCTGGTTGATATAGTTGAGTCCATTATAGGCAGTCGAAAATTTCAAGTTGGTCTTCTTAATGCCGAAATCAAAAGTTGTTGTTTATTAATTCAAAATGATGCTTATCAAACAAATTAGGGCATTAATATGTTGATCAACTACTAAACATACATGTAAGTATGATAGTAACAATGGTGCTTTTAACTTTGAGTTTTGTAGGAAAGACAAAATTATGAAGAGTAAAAAAGCTATGAAAACTTTGTCCTAAAGAACAAAAACTTCTTTCATATGGGGAGGGGGGCAAATGTTAGCCATAAAATCTACTTGATAATATAAGTATAAAAGAAGGTTGATAGGATCGAGATTTCAGTGGAAAAATAGACCAAGTCATCAAGAAGGACTTAAAAAGATGTTTTGAAGGCATTGAGTAGGTATCGAAGGAGTCGAAGGAACCAACTACTCATACGGTGCGAAGGCTATCGACCCAGATGAAAATAGATAGGACCTTCCACCATAACCAATCTTTTGACACAGACGAATAAGCAATTATGATTTTGGAACCTCCTTTCGAAGGCAATCAATGGTGATCTCTCAATTACACATTAAACCTTTCGAAGACAAAGGTTTCGCCCCATAGCAACCTTTTCGGAACCACTGCAAGCCTTACGAACCTGTTAAGATGCATGTAGGACACCTTTCGACAATGTTGAAAGGTACTATGAAGGGAGCAATATAGAGAAATCAACAAAGGTAAAAGAACATTAGAGAACCTTTCGATGACGTCGAAAAGAGTCATGGCTTTCGACCAGGTGGAAAGATTAAGAGAGGATGAAGAAGCTGCTAGAGTATGACAAGAAGAACAAGAACACCTTTCCATGACATCGAAAGGAAGCAGAGCCGCCAACAACATTGAAGGGAAATATAGCACTCCACAACATCAAAAGAAAGCATGGCTTTCAATAACCTTAAAAGGAAACATGGCTTTCAACTGGGACAAAAGACTCAAGACAGCATGAGAAAGGAAAACCTTTTGATAAGGTCGAAAGTTTCATAATAGCACGTAAAAAACATACCTTTCGACAAGGTCGAAAGGTTTGTAACAAGGGAAAACCTTTTGATGACATCGAATGGTTCATAACCTTTTGATCAAGTCGAAAGGTTTAAGGCGACATATAAAAGAAGACCTTTTGACCCGGTCGAAGGCAAGAAAGTATAAGGGTACACCAAGAAGCACAAGAGAACACCTTTCAACGACATCGAAAGGTTCATAACCTTTCGATCAAGTCAAAAGGTTTAAGGCGGCATATAAAGGGGACCTTTTGACTTAGTCGAAAGCAAAGGCGCAGCAAGGGGGCCAACTTGCATCTATAAACAAGACCCAAGGGTTCCAGCTTTGGAGACCGAATTCTGGGATAGTGAATTCATTTCCTTTTCTCTACTTTCCTACCGAAAATTATACATTGAACAAACCCTAAATCAAATTGGGGGAGAAAGCTTAATTACTTGTAATTCATTTTGAATAATGAATAAAATGGCAATGGCTTGTTCATGATGGATATTGGCGAAGAGGAAGATCATTTAGATCATTAGCTAGACTAATGGTCAATTGCACATGATTTCAACCTTTTTCTCATAATCTCTTTTGATCTATGCTGCATAAAAGATCGACTTAGACATTTCAAATCATAACCTATCACCATCGAAATCAATCTTTAATACGGAAAACAAAAGCGACGATAATGAGGTGGCAACTATGTTAAATACCTGAGCTGTTGGAATTTCTAAATTGAGCTTATATCAGGAACATAAAATAGGATAAAGATTATTAAACTACGACTTCTTCAATAGGAGGTATACCTTTCTACCTAGTCGAAGGGTACACTTCCTAAAGGAATCCTGGTTTATATATCTAATAACCATTCATGATGGAATTCATTCAAGGGGAATCTACTCGTTTAAGCATCAGTGATCCCTTCGAAGGGATTCCATGGAAAGAATATTGACACTAAGGGGTATAAAGAAATTAGAATTTATAGATTAGATATGCATTTCCTTTCGAAAAAGTCGAAAGGTCTCAAACGTCACCTTTTGATATGATCAAAAAAAGAAGTGGAAATCATCATCGATAACAACTTTCAACTTCCAAGGGAGATGGAACTTGACAAAGTTATGATTTTGAAAGCTAAATGACTATGAATTACTTCAACCTAATCGAAAGTTTGAAATGTCCTTGTCACACCTTTCAACAAGGTCGAAAGGTTTGGCAACTTACCTTAATTCCAACCTTGTTGAAAGGTTGGAGTAATCTTGTTAATAACCTTTCGACAATGTCGAAAGGTTTTGCAACTTACTTCTATTCCAACCTAGTCGAAAGAATGGAGTGATTATATTAATAACCTTTCAACAAGGTAGAAAGGATTGGAAATTTACTTCTATTCCAACCTAGTCGAAAGGTTTGAGTGACCTTGCTAATAACCTTTCGACATGGTTGAATGGTTTGATAATTTAATATATCATCAACCTGGTCGAAAGGTTGATGCAGACTCAATATTTTTCTCGACAAGGTCGAAAAAGGAATGATAGTTCACTATTCCTTTCACCAAGGTCCATTTGATTAAGTCATTTTATCCAAAAGATACACTCTCAAAGACGAGAATCATCTCAACCATATGGCTATATTCAAATAAAATTATCTTATAAAAGCATTGGGGATGTTGACAAGTTTTATTGTTAACAAATTCAAAACTAAATAATGATATGCAAAACAAGTAAATCAAT
The DNA here is from genome assembly GCA_030737815.1 of Allium fistulosum. Classification (NCBI taxonomy): domain Eukaryota; kingdom Viridiplantae; phylum Streptophyta; class Magnoliopsida; order Asparagales; family Amaryllidaceae; genus Allium; species Allium fistulosum. The sequence goes on along the minus strand of CM060902.1, from coordinate 184,498,623 downwards.
TATCGATTACCATCCCCATTCATTTTGACTATCTGTCTCAGTTATAATTTCTAGGATCACTATTAACCTATTAGTTTTCATGCGCTTACTAATAACCTATTTAAGGTTTAAGGAATCCTTTTCCATTACATAGTTTTCATGGGATCACTAAGAACCTATTGGCTCCTGCTAATATCTTTACTATTTCATGGGTTTTCCCTGAACTTATTGGTAACTCCAATATATTTTCTTTTATCCTCGTTTTCAAGGGTAGTCTAGGAAACTATTGACATCTACCAATATCTTAATCCGGATATAGTTTTCATGGTTCACTACAAACTTGTTGGCCCCTGTCAATATCAATTCATAGTTTACATGGGCTAACTATTAACCTGTCTTCCTAACATCTCCAATTATACATAGTTTTCATAGGCTTACTATAAACCTATTGGCCCCTGCCAATATCTTTTCCTATACACTGTTTTCATGGGCTTATTGTGAATCTATTGGCCCCTGCCAATATTTATAACTAATTTAATTTATATTCACTACTTGGTCAACCTAGTTGATTATTCTGCCCTTCCCAAAATTACCGTTATGGGTTCATTACAATGTGAATACACATATATATTTGAAGAAGCAAACATAATAACATAATAATACCACTCCAGTAGGTTTAGTATCCTTGAATTCATTTTATATAGAACTTGGTTAATCCTTTAACCCTTTGATCAAGGAAAACATCTTCAAAATTTCATTTAAAATACTTTATTTATGCTATGGTTTTCTTTTTAAATGAGATTTGGTTATTTATTGTTGAAAAACTAAGGCTTTCGAGACCTTCAAAGTTTTTTTTTGACCATATTGGATAACCTCCTTCGAAAGCTTATAAATCACTTTTCAAAACATTAAGCCCCTACCTTTCAAAACAGTTTAAAACTTCTCTTTCGAAACATTTTTAATGTAATAAAGTACTACTTATTAACCCATAGAAGCATAGCTTCGAAACCATTGAAAATACCCCTTTCGAAACCTTTGAATGTACCCCTTTCAAAACCTTTGGATGTATCTCTTCCGAAACCAATGAAACCTCTTTCTAAACTATTGGGTTTATATTTAAAAATATCATTTAGGTCAAAGTGAATATAAACAAATGTATCTCTTCTGAAACCATTATTTATCACATGAAAGCATTGGGGAAAAATTGATGGCCTTGGCACAATCCCTTTCGAAAGCTTTAAATTATTTAAGTAAAACATTGAAGGTTAACATCGAAATTCCCTTTCAAAGCCGGTGCCTTCGAAATCCTTGGACCCTTTCAAAAGCATTTAGGAAGTGGCTTAAGTTATAAAACAAAGACTATCTTTGAAAGCATTTATGTCTTCAATGCCTTCGAAAGGCATCAAAGCGGCAAAAGGGTTTTGACTTGGTCGAAACTACCCCTTCCGAAAGCTTTACTTTGAAAACTAAGTAGCTCCTTCGGAAGTTACTGTTTTAAACAATAAGGCGGAAAATCTCTTTCGAAAGCTTTCTTTAAAAGACCCATTTGAAAGCCTCGGTTTCAACTCCTTCGAAAGCTTTTAATAAAACAAAGGCAAGCGCTTAACTTTTTAAAACTAACAATGGTATCGACACCTTGCCTTCCGTCTTTCTCCAATCGACTACATATCATTTGATATTGTAACACCTCATATTTTCGGTAACATTATTTAGGATATTTATTTAGTAAATTATATAAAATAATTTGTTGATTAATGGATTGGGATTTGATTTAACCAAGGGTAGCTGTGTTATATGTAAAATGAACTAAAAATTAAGATGGAGTTAAGTGTTAGGAAATAAGGGAGGGCAAAATAGGTAAATGATAAAACTTAAACCCTAAATCCTTAGGATATCAAACACACGTTCATATTATTTTTCTCAAGTAAAAATATCCTAAGGTCGACCACTATTTTCGATCTCAAGAGAAGATAAAGCTTGGCTATTCAAGAGGAAGAAGTAAATCAACATAAGCAAGATCAAATCACACATCCTTAATCACAAAGCTAAGGTGAATAATTTCTACATCTCAAGCTTTCTAAATGATTTCGGTTTTAAGATGAAATCTGAATTTATCATGCATAATTTAGCCATGATTTCTACATGAAACATTTCATATAATCTAAAGGGTAGACCTTTTAGTTTTAAAAGAAAAGAGCACCTGCTTACTTTCGACTATGTAGGCTTCCGACTATGTCGATTGATTTTAAGAAAAGTTTTAAGGTTGCACCTTTGTTCTAAGTAATAACTTTCGACTAAGTCAGCTTTCGACTAAGTTAATGGTCTTAAAAGGATTGGTTTCAAAATAGTTGCACCTTTGTTTTTAAATAATAGCTTCCGACTATGTCAAAGCCTTTACTGTCGCCTTCTACCTTTCGAAACAGAGCTCTTAAAGGGGTTGTTTTGTTTTATAAAAACCCTACCGCTTCTCTAATGCTTTCGAAAGGGGTGGCTTCGACACCATCACTTCTCTACTTAGTTATAGCTTTAGAAAAAGTTAGCCTTCGACCCAATTGCTTATGAACCTTATTGATTTTTAAAGAATAACCCAAAGGTTTCAAGAAGATAGCGTTGAATGATTTCAAATGGTGTTTTTCCACATGTTTTAAATTGAACCCAAGTGCTTTCGAAAGGTTTGAGTTTCTAAAGGTTTAATGCTTTCAAAAGGTTTTGAAAATGGTTTCAAAGGGATGGTTCCCCAAACGGTTTCGAAGGAGTCGAAAGGTACTATATTTCAATGGTTTTGAAAGATCCAGAAGAAAGGTTTTCCAATGGTTTTGAATAAGTAAAGGAAGGGTTGTTCCTATTGTTTCAAAAGGTAATGTTTAATGGTTTTAAAGAGGGGGGTCTAAGGTTTTTAGCTTTCGAAGGAAAATGGAATTTCAATGGTTTCGAAAGGTTTATATGAATGGTTTCGAAAGGAAGGTTTGTTCTTTCAGCCTAAATGAACGAAAGGGTTTTACATGGTTTCGAAAGGGGTATTTCAATAGGATTGAAATGGGTACTTTCAAATGTTTAAAGGATTTTAATCAACAAATATTTTTGTAAAGTATGTATATAGCATGGCAAGGTGATTTAGAGTAAAGCATAGAGTATGAATATTTTCCTTGTTTAAATTTGGTTTAAAAGGTTTTAAATCAATTTCAGATGAAAAGGTTTTCAAGGAAAATTATAGGAGGATATCCCTAAGTAAAATGACTCAAATATTGGAATACCTGATGGGACTGGTATAGGGTCGTGCCTTATACATTAACTTTTGTCCCTAGCTAATTTAGTCCAAAATTCCAGTTTGTTAGGCTTTGTTTTGACTAAAATTATGATTACACACGGAAGGGAATATGTTTTGTATACAAATAGGTTATTGGTGAGCCCGCAAAACCATTAGGATCAAGTGATCTTGGGAGATATTAAAGACAGACCACCCAGAAGAGAAATATTAAACAGATAGTTAAAGGGCAGACCATCAAGAAGAGGAGTGTCTAACATTTGTCAGATAATTTTGTTATTTTGTCTGGTAGGCCCGAGTCAGCCAGTGGTTAACAGTAAGCCAAACAAAACTATAGTATTCGGGCAGATAGTCCATTTGTTACCTGATATGTATATTTATATAATGATGCTTTACAGTTTTAACCAGTTTTGGTTGCTGGATAAAGGTTTGCAAAAGTTATGTTTTAAAAGGATATTAGTAAGGGGAAACTCATTCCGCTAAGCGGCTTGGTCTAACTTAATATCAAATAATAGAGATGTATAGTATTATTCACACTAGGCTATATGTATCACTCAAGGTTCATGTTTTCCCCTTAAACTCTCGGGTGCTCAAAATAGATTTGATTAGGCAGAGGGTTACGACTTTACAGGATTTAGTAAGATGATGAATAAAGCTACCGGAGGATAGTAGGAGGCTAAGTGATAGTTATTTAGGAGTTGCAGTTATGTTTTAGTTGTTTTATTCCACTGTGTATTATGTCAGTTATGACAATATTACTCTGACCATCCAAGGGGGTATCTTCATATATCGCTCTTGCGTATTTTGTAACAAGTATATTTTATCATTTCCTAGGAGACGTTTTGGGATTTGTAATTTGGATATGAAACATCTATTTTGAAATGTAATGAAAATTTCTAATTTGAAATATGTGATTTGTTTCATATTCGAGTGCTTCTGATATTACAGATACCATTAAGATAGTCGTATTTAGTCGTTGGAAGTTAATACCATGGATGACTGCAGCATCTGTAGCGCTTAACTTTCTAAAACAAACAACGGTATCGACACCATGCCTTTCGCCTTTCTCCAATCCACTGCGTACCATCTAAGTGATACCTAGTGTATTAGTTTCGGCCTCGGTTGGTTTCAACGGGAAGCTTTCCAATTGATAGAAGGCAGTAGTTCTGGGTCAAAAGGTACTTCTAATAGAGGCGGAACCTTCTTTTCTGAGTAAAAACTGATTAATGCCAATTAAAGAAAATTCTATTTAACTAACTTGCCCATGTGTAAACATGTGATTGGTTGCCTCAACTTTACAAATTCTTTACCAGAATAACTGCCGCTTAATTTCTGATCTAAACCAAGGTTAATTTGGCAAATAAGCCATTCCATTAGTAAAACAATTAAATCATTTAGATTATCCTTTCAAAATAATTTAATTCTTATTGTAAATCACTTAGGAAAAATCCCCAAAAATCATAGAAATTCACTTTTAATATGTTATCTAACATATATAAATTTTAGACCGAAATTCTCAATAAAATTTCTAAACCCAAATTACCAAATTTTCCTTTGAAAATTCATAATAATATTTCCATAACTTGGAAAATTATGAAAACTAAAAATCAACTCCAAAATCATGTTTTACATGACATATAATTTTTCCATGGGATTCAAACTTCAATTTCAATCAGTTTTGCCCTAATTCCGCATAAATTCCCATTTAAACAATCTTGTTTATATCAAACAAATTATAATTCAACCATATCATAATCCAAAACATCGTAAAAATGAAATTAATCTTATATCCGAAAACATATGATCATAAACAAAATAGAGATGGTATAAATTATTATTCACCTTGATTAAGATAAGGAGATTGAATTGAGATTTAGATTTATTCCCCTTGCTTTAATTCCTTAGTTTGATTTGAATTTCTCTTCTTTATTGCCCTTGTTAATGGCCGGCTTCAATATTCTTACGTTTGTATTTTGTTTTCAAAGTGACGTGAATGGGAAATGAAACTATAAGGAATGAAAATATATATAAGGGTTATGGTAACAAGTGCAGCTAATTCCCAGTATACCCTTAGGTAAATTATTTAGCCTATAAGCCATTCTCAAACCCATTTAATTAATTAATTAAGCATGGTCACTTAAAATTTATTCAAATCTCAATCCCCTTATCACCTAACAATTAAATTATTCTATTTAATTTATCTAATTAAATCTCTTGAATAATGTTATTATAAATTAGGGGTGTTAGAAAACCCGTTTAGTAGCTAAAGGGTTTAGGCAAAGAGAAAATATAGACTTTTTTGACACTTTTTCACATATAAATAGAATTATATCCATTCGAGTACTAATTTCACTTGCTCTATTCATATTTGATAATACGCCAAATGGACCTAAAAACTGATTTTTAAAATAGTGAATTGGAAGAGGAAATTTATATGGATCGACCTGATGGTTTTGTAATTCATGCTCAAGAATATAAAGTTTGGAAGTTAAATAAATCTTTATAAGGTATAAAACGAGCACATAAGCAATGGCATGAAAAATTTGATAAATTAATAATCTCACATGGTTTTAAAGTTAATGATTGTGACAAATGTATTTATTATAAATCTTAGAGCGACATCTACACTATTATATGTTTTAATGTGGATGATCTATTTATTTATGGGTCAAACATTCATGCCATAAACACTATTAATCTTTTTTTAGTGCCAATTTTGATATGAAAGATGAATGTGAAGTGAGTGTAATCCTTGGTATTAAGATTACTAGGTCAGAAAATGGAGTTTCTTTGGATCAATCTCTTTATACTGAGGATACAAAAGAAATACAATTACTTTGACCCTAAACATGTATGTACACCATATGATCCCGGTGTAAAACTATTTAAGAACACTGGTGTAGGTATAAAATAGTCCGATTATGCAAGCATCATTGACACTTTCGATATGCCACTGATTATACTAGACTCGACATTGCCTATGTCGTGGGATTATTATTCAGGTTTATTAGTAGATCTAGTATAGAGCACTGGCATGCTAATGAAAGGTTCATGAGATACCTAAACGAACCTTGAACCTTGAATACATTATGAAAGGTTTCCAACTGTTCTTGAAGGACACACCGATGTAGAGTGGAAAATTTTAACGGATGATTCAATAGAAACCAGTGGCTATACATTTAGCATTGTTGGTGGAGCTATTTCTTGAAAATCTAAGAAATAGACTATTTTGGCACAATCCAATAAGGAGTCTGAAATGATAGCACTAGCTATAGCTAGTGAAAAAAGAAACAGATTACTTAAGAAATTTGCTAGCTAAGATTCATCTATGGGAAAAACCGATACCAACTATATTGATCTATTGCAATAGTAGCGTGGCTAATGTAAAAGTACAGAACCAATACTAAAACAGTAAGAGACGACAGATAGGTCATAAGCACAGCACTGTTAGATAGCTACTCTCTTCAGGAACTGTTAGAGTGGATCACATATGCACTGATGAGAATTGGCAGATCCTTTGTCGAAAGGACTGGACAGAGATAAAGTCCTTAGAACTTCTAAATTGTCCTTAGATTGTTGAATCACGCACAATGACAACTCGACCTAATGACTAGAGATCCAAGAACTAGGTTCAATGGGTAAGATCATGTTTGTACGTGATATGAGTTGAACATGTCATATATATATATATATATATATATATATATATATATATAAAAGCATGTATTCCTGAAGTGATTAGAGAATGAGTTAATAGAAACTCTTAATGAGATGTATACTCCATATGCAGTGGATTACCTACCTTCATGAGTACTCTTGATAGACTCATCCGTGTAGATGTTGAAATGTGGCCGTTACCTATGGAATTTTGGACAAAATTCCTACAACATTCACTAAAATGAGTTAGACATGCATGGCCGTAAATGCACGGTCTTATTTGATTGCACTGTAGAAAGATTGTATGTGATTTGATGTCAGGAATAGAGTTCAAGACTACGTGTCACTCTAGTAAAAACTGAATCTTATTCCTTATGCAAATGTTCAAGTCGAAAGACACATTTGTTTACAAACAATTTTATGTTTTCATAAATTGATCGAAAATTATTTTTCTTAAATTCAAGTGGAGGATTATTTGAGATGTTTTGATATTAAGTGAATTATGAAAAATTGGAATAAGCGTACATGATTCTCTAGTGAATAGTCTCACACTGTGGGACTATAGAAAAGAATCAAGCTTTGTTCAGCCCATTGGGCGCCCAATAACGCTCTTTTGTGCGAAGGGAGGTCATGATTAATCACCACAAACGCACGCTGACCGACTCGACTCGACCGGATCCGACCCAGGCTCAGGCTTGTTGTGGTGTAACGCTTATATTTTTAGACGAGAATTGTTTTGTATTTTCAGACCGTTAATTTTTTTTCAAACTGTAAATTCAAGATTCGTTTTTTGAGCCGACGTCATCCTACTATACAATAACGTTTCTTTTTTTATTCCGTCTATTTAATTGATGTTTAGACGAGACAAAAAAAAGAACGACATCTATTCTTTCAAACCATATCTTCTTCTCCACGAAATTTCTTTAACAAAATGACAAGCAGTAATTTTTGAGTGCATCAAAGTCGATTTCGTTTGTGCAGACGAGTCGATACAGCAGAAAAAGGAAGACTGTTTTATCCTACAGGCGACGGCGTATGTCTAGACTGCTTTGCACTCCTGAACAAAACGTTGAAACGTCTTCAAAAGATTGACGACGTACACGAGTCAGCCAAGTACATAGTTTTTCAACAGTTTCAACGGTTTCACCGGTTGGACGATTAAAATCTTAAACCTCTGGTGATCATGGTTTTGTGGTCCGATATCTTTGTACGGCTAAGTTTTTGCTTTCTCCTCCTTCTCTCTTATCTTAAACCTCCGATGGTCATGCTTTTGTGGTCCGGTATCTTTGTATGGCTAAGTTTCTACTTTCTCGTCCTTCTCTCTTATCTTAAACCTCCGATGGTCATGCTTTTGTGGTCCGGTATCTTTGTATGGCTAAGTTTCTGCTTTCTCTCCTACGTGTATATGCAATTATGCAGCTGAACTTTCACAATGCAGCCAGATTCCTTCAATGAAATCATCATCGCACGCGACTATTGATGCGATATGCATGAGAGATGCGTGAGTGGTTCATAAGACATGTTCGTACACGCAAATATTCAGATTTCATTTTCATATTTCATTATGCCGTGAGAGTAAAATGGCATTAACAGCTAAAGAAACGTGATCGTCACGGTACCCGTATGTTAACAACGTGCATATTATTATGGACGCACCATTAAATGCTTGCTTGTCGCCAATATTCAAGGAGTTATGCGTGTATAATAGACACACGTATATGGACCAGAATCTCATACAAAGTAAGTAGAGTGACTTATACCTTACTCACTCGTGGATATTACTGATTAATAATTATATTGTGATCAACTGAATGCACTAAAAAATGGAGATTGTTACCGTTGCTGTCCAAAATCCCGGTGAGATAGAATATGTTGGGAACTGGACAAAACTGATGTCATTTGGATGAGAGATTGACAAAGTGGTTCATAAAAAGTGTTGGAACACAACCAATCGGGCTTTCGAACCGATGATTCAACCATTCATTTTGCATGGTTGAACATCGTTTTTCTATTTTCGCTTCCTTCTTAACCGAACAAAATAATAAATTGTAAAAAATTGTTATCATTCCAAAATTTAAAATAGTAAGTTTCACCATCTTGTTTTTCGTCGTTGCAAGCTCTTTCATGACAATTGCAAACTTCCTCAACTTTACCGCTACTAAGCTTCTTATGTTATGCACTATTAATATTTACACAACAACACTTGTATCATCGCAGTTGTGCATTGCTACTGTTCGAAATTTCAGCTCTAAACATTGAAAATTCTCTATGATTCACTCATCCAGCGTATTTCTAGAGTATACGTTATATTTAAATGTGTAAATTACTGGAACATAACGCACGGTTTCGTCGGTTTAACCATCTAAATGTTAAACTGATTATTGTGGTTCAGCTAACCGGTTCAACAAACATGGTCTCGATCAACAACAATGCAGCTGAACTTTAGCAGCCAGATTGGTCCAATGAAAGCATGATAGTACAGTCATACAATATGCCCGAGTTGTTCATAAAACGTGCACGTACACAACTATTCAGATTTCATTATGTGGTGAGAATGAAATGATATTAACAGCCAATGAAACTTGATCATCATGGAATCCGTATGTTAAAAACGTGTATACTATTATGGATACACTCCGTTGAATGTTTTTTATTAAAAAAAAAAAAGATAATTTTGTATTATTTGCAGTTATATAAGTACCTTCGATTTTTAAAAACATAACAGCATCCGGGATTCTAGATGGTGTAATAAATTAAATAACCGCCTATTGTATAACTGCTCGGTGTCTTAATATAACTACCTATTGGTGTTGCTCTATGCGATTAAAAGCATGTTTGTTATTATATACGAGCATTAAGGCACGCGCTTCACACGTGATGAAGGCACATAAATTGTTTTTGTATAAATTGTATTTGTTTAATACTTTTAAAAGAAAATGTTTTTCAGAAATATTTAGCCATATGTTTTGTAGAAGTTAGAAGGAATTTGTGTTAAATCATATGTATTTAATTTGAATTTTTTTTTCTAGGTTGCAATATCTAATTATTTGTTAATTTAAAATTTTATTTATATTATTAATTTAAAAAAAAATTGTAAAGTAGTTTATTTATTAGATCATATTTTTAAGTAATACGAAGACTTAGTAATATCTATTGTTATCACACCCTTTGGTCAAGGCTGGAATATCAACAAATTGGCAAGAAAGGATGAATATCAAGATTGAAAATCAATTGGAAACAAGGCTTTGATCGATATCGTTAAAAATTTGGCCGAGCTCCGATCAAGGCGGGATCGATTGGGAATGATGATCAAGGCTAGGAGGGTCTACGTTCCGAATTTCAGGTCAAATGGAGTTCATTTGCTCAAGAAAATTGATGCATACGAACAAGGCTTTCGTATCGAACAGAGGAGGAAAGAGGGTTTCAACTCGAAGGTTTCGAGTCAGAGGAGAATAGGGGCATGCTTCGAATCGATACTTTCGAATCGATCAACATGGATAATAACAGCGCGTTCGTATCGATCAGGTAGGATGGCCAAGTTGATTTCGACTCGATGGCTGTGAACTTGGATTGAATAGATAGGCACATGATAATTTTTTCGACTCGATGATTTCGTATCGATCGGGATGAAGCGTAGCAGCATACTTCGAATCGAAACTGTTCGTATCGATCAACGTTGGACACTTTGAATCGATACTGTTCGTATCGATCAGCATGGATACTTCGAGCCGATACGAACAGAGGCGTAGTCGATGGATGCAAACAGAAGGGAGGCCAAACGATACGAAGAAGACTGGTAACATTAACAGATGGATGTGAATAAATGATTACAAAGCCTGGATGCGAACTAGAAATGTGGATGGTTTAAAGGAGGAAATGCTCAACACGGCATGGAAAGTGGATCGAACCTTGAAGATAGGGCCACGTCCTCGCCAAGTGTGTGCAGGGTATCGATGCGATCGAGTATCAATGCGAAATGGATCGATTCGAACGGAATGTCACATGAGCTCTACATTCGGTATCGATCATATCAGAAGATCTACAGGTCCAAATGCCACGAAATTTTCACAGGAGCTTACGTACAAGCTGAAGAATGTTCACACCAAGTTTCGACTCCATTGGACAAAACCTTGATTGATGCGAATTCATTCGTATCGATCACGGATCGAGCCGAAACTTCATGGGCTTGGTCGCGTGGGCCCACTCATGTACCAGAAGGAGTCTCCCGAGGTTTGAGCGAGGTATTTGCATGGAACATCTATAAATAGAGCCTTAGAGCCTACAGAAAAGGGATCTTTCGGCTATCCAACGTCCAAACTCTGCCGAAAACACCTTTGCATTACTAAGCTACTATTGTACTCAAATTTCTTCATTGTAAGTCATTGTAATCAGCTGTAACCAGCAAGGAAAGTCGATAAAAGATTAACTTTTGGAGTGGTAGTAGGCCGGAGATAGCCGAACCACTATAAATCCTGTGTCTCTGTTTGTTTCTTTCCGTTTTAAGTTTGTCATTCTTGATTTTTTATCCTCTACATTACCTAGATCTGTGACTGGTGATCATATATTGTTGATCTGTGTTCATACACTGGTGCTTTCATGACATTTGGGGTTTGTGACCATTTTTGGCTCAAACACTTTGGTGCTTTCACTGAGAACAACTAGCACCCACTATACCAGATTCGAAGTTCAGATTTGAAGGCTTAAGGATCAGATCTAAAAAACCATGACAAGGCAATCGAGTAGAAGACAAAGAACAGGGAAAAGTCAACACGAAGGAAGCCAGGAGGCATCATCAGGGGCTAACCAGACTTCTGCTTTCATCACTAGGGACGAGATGGAGATGATGATGGGAGCAATGCATGAAGAGCTTCTGAAAAGGTAGGAGGAAATGATACAGAACCTCCTCAGGCAGTTTGGACAAACATGAATAGCTGGAGCTTCAGGAGTTCAGATCCACAGAGCTGGAGCAGAAGGACCAAACAAGCAATCGAATGGAGCAGCTCAGTAAGGCACAATCCCCAATCAGCACACAACTGCTAATCTGGATGGATCCAGACATGGGGGCACACCACCTGGCAACGATGAACCAATCCATGGAGGACTTCTAGTTGACACTATACAATAAGATGCTGGCAGGAATGCAGGAGCATGGGATGAAGATATGTACCGGAATTCCCTCGGGGACTCGGGGGGCAACCCTTGATGGACAATGCTGGATTGGCCGAGATTATCAAGCGAACTATGCACGGAGGATTGACAAACAAGTATCTGGAAGGAGTAAATAGGAGTCCATTAACTCGTGAAATCAGAATGGCTCGGAACCCACCGGAGTTCAAGCTACCCATGCTAGAGGTGTACAATGGAAAAGCTGATCCGACTAATCAATTGTTGAGATATACAAGACATATGGAAGTGCTGGGGGCATCGGAGGAAGAGATGGCCAGATGTTTCCCTCTATACTTAACGGATATAGCTGCGATGTGGTTCAAACAACTAGAGGAAGGATCTATCAGGACGTGGACAGAATTGGTGGACAAGTTTCTGGAGCAGTTTCGGGTTCATATTAAGAGACCGAAGAACGTGATGACGCTAACGTCAGTGAAGCAAAGGACAGACGAATCGCCCAGAGCTTTCTTAACTCGATTCAATGCGGCGGTTGCTTCGGCGGATCGGCCAGATCCATCGATGGTTTTGATGGTAGCAGTATCAGGAGTCAGAGAGAATTCAGATTTCAAAGTATCTCTAATACGGGATCCACCAATGGATCTCAGGGAATTCTTCCACGAAGCTGAAAGGTTCCTTCGGCAGGAAGATGCATGTTCAGATATAAAGTTAAAGGAGGTGAACGCAACCGAGGATGGTGGGCCATCCAGCGGAGGCTCGGACAAAGATAAAGATAAAGCAAAAGGGAAGCTGGATGACGAATTAGGAAAAGCTAGGAAATGGTGGAGAGAACCAAAGTTCTCCAGTTACACAGGATTAATCAAGATGTTGGAACGGATATTCATGGAGACTCAGAATTGCCTTCCCTATCAAAGGCCAGCTAGGAGAGAGCGCTCAGAACGTGAAAGGGCATCAGGAAGGCATTGTCTTTTTCACGATTTGGATGGATATGATACCAACAATTGTAGGCATTTGAAGGACATAATCGAAGAGCATGTAAGGAATGGGCAGTTGTGACAATATGTCGAGGCTCGGAATGCGACGGTGGAGCAGGAGCGACCACCATCTACCTCAAACAACAATGGCGCGAGGCCCAGAGATGATGGTCGGTTGGTCATTAATTGACGGGGATGATATGAAATAAGTAGCGAACTATTGTCAAACGACTAAGTCATTTACTCATGTACGGGGACGGAGATGGCCCCTAGGCATGCTCTGATTGATGATAAACCACGACGCTATGGTTTATGAAATTTGCTTTTTCTTTTGGTTTGGACATTTGCTTTTTCTGGTTCGGTTTTGGAGTTTGGTTAGAACTCCTGGTTTTGTTTGTTTTTGGGTTGGGACTTTCATTTGGATGATTGTTTTCATCTGGTTTTTGATAAATGGTCATCGAGTATGGATTATGCTTGGCAAGGGGTAAGTCTCTTCGTCCGAACGAGGCGAATTGGCTTATTCAGGTCATCGAGTATGGACTATGCTCGGCAAGGGTCTGGAGGGACCAGGATTCAGCCTAGGACCTAGGCTCCATAATATCTATCGGTTACAATTTCAGGTCGTCGAGTATGGACTATGCTAGGCAAGGGTCCGGAGCTACCAGGATTCGGCTTAGGACTTAAGCCATAGCATTACTCAACGTTCAGGGACACTGGACCATGGTCGTTAGGTGTGGATTGCACTTGACAAAAACCCGAAGAGGTTATGGATACGAATATTAGCTATGAACAGCTAAGGATTTGGATATTGACCCGGAGAGGTCCTGGATTCAGTTATTGGTTATTCGGTAAGGATGGATTAGGACTCGGTCATCGGGTTCAGATGGATATGGAATTGGCTAAGGCCTTGGTTACTGGATTTGGAATCAGACATCGACTCGGAGCAGTCAAGAACGATGCACTTGGATGATATGGCTATAGACTTTAGATATCGGATTCTGGACTATTCAAAATAGCCCTTCTTATCACAATGCATGTTTTGGGGGGCTAATGTTATCCCATCCTTTGGTCATGGCTGGAATATCAACAAATTGGCAAGAAAGGATGGATATCAGGATTGGAAATCAATTGGAAACAAGGTTTTAATCGATATCGTCAAAATTTGGCCGAGCTCCGATCAAGGCGGGATCGATTGGGAATGACGATCAAGGCTAGGAGGGACTACGTTCCAATTTTTAGGTCAAACGGAGTTCATTTGCTCAAGATAATTGACGGATACGAACAAGGCATTCGTATCGATCAGAGGAGGAAAGAGGGTTTCGACTCGATGGTTTCGAGTCAGACGAGAATAGGGGCATGCTTCGAATCGATACTTTCGAATCGATCAACATGGATACGAACAGCGCATTCGTATCCATCAGGTAGGATGGCCAGATGGATTTCGACTCGATGGCTGTGAACTTGGATTGAATAGATAGGCGCATGATGATTTGTTTGACTCGATGATATCATATCGATCGGGATGAAGCGTAGCAGCATACTTCGAATCGAAACTGTTCGTATCGATCAACATTGGACACTTCGAATCGATACTGTTTGTATCGATCAGCATGGATACTTTGAGTCGATACGAACAGAGGCATAGTCGATGGATGCGAACAGAAGGGCGACCAAAGGATACGAAGAAGACTAGGAACATTAACAGATGGATGTGAATAAATGATTACGAAGCCTGGATGCGAACTAGAAATGTGGATGGTTTAAAGGAGGAAACCCTCAACATGGCATGGAAAGTAGATCGAACCTTGAAGATAGGGCCACGTCATCGCCAAGTGCGTGCAGGGTATCGATGCGATCGAGTATCGATGCGAAATGGATCGATTCGAACGGAATGTCACACGAGCTCTACATTTCATATCGATCATATCTGAAGATCTACAGGTCCAAATGCCACGAAATTTTCACAGGAGCTTACGTATAAGCTGAAGAATGTTCACACCAAGTTTCGACTCCATTGGACAAAATCTTAATCGATGCGAATTCATTTGTATCGATCACGAATCGAGTTGAAACTTTACGGGCTTGGTCGTGTGGGCCCACTCACGTACCAGAAGTAGTCTCCTAAGGTTTGAGCAAGATATTTGCATGGAACGTCTATAAATAGAGCCTTAGAGCCTACAGAAAAGGGATCTTTTGGCTATCCAACGCCTAGAGTCTACCGGAAACACCTTTTCATTACTAAGCTACTGTTGTACTCGAATTTCTTCATTGCAAATCATTGTAATCAGCTGTAACCAACAAGGAAAGTCAATAAAAGATTAACTTTTGGAGTGGACGTAGGTCGGAGATAGCCGAACCACTATAAATCCTGTGTCTCTGTGTATTTCACTACATGGAATGATAGATATGTACTCTGATATAACATGTAAATAATTCTATTAATTTATTGACAGCACCTTGGATGCATTGGGCAGTCCCCCTTGCCCATATCCGATGCAACAGAGTCATGGAACGACTCCTCGTCGACCCGGAATTCTTAGTCTGTGCCCACAAGCGTACACGTTCAAGCACATCCATCCACCTATGCTACAACTGACATTGAGGCTGCTATGCACACAATGACGCTCAGTCAACAAGATGAGAACTGGTACATGGATACCGGCACTACATCTCATATGACGACCAATGGGGGTACACTATCACCTTATTTTAATATGAGAATTAATCGCAATATAATTGTTGGTAGTGGTCAACAAATTCCGATATGTGGTTATGGGCAAAATAAATTTCTCCCTCTCAACCTCCCTTACATAATAATGTCCTTTATGTCCCAAAACCGATCAAAAATTTAGTTTCTATACGTCGTTTTACTGTTGATAATAATGAATTTTTTGAGTTTGATCCTCTTGGATTTTTTGTGAAGGACCTTCAGACGGGGATGCATCTAATGAGATGTAATAGAATAGGATCTTTATCAACTCAAACGACTTCACCAAAAATCAAGCAATCCTGCCATCCACCTTTGCTGCTTTATCTCTTGTTTTATGGCATAATCATTTAGGTAATCATGGATCTTTAGTTTTGAACTCTCTCAAAAACAATTAGCTTATTAATTGTAATAAGACGTCTTTTTCTTTAGTTTGTCAATCATGTGTTTTTGGCAAACATATTAAATTATGTTTCTATGATTTTATTTCTCATACTTGCATGCCATTTGATATTTGCAATAGTAACTTATGGACTTCACCTGTCTTAAATTTAGCAGGTCATAAGTTATATTTTGTTTTTGGATGATTTCACTCATTTCTTCTGGACATTTCCCCTAGGTGCTAAATCAAAAGTTTACTACACTTTTATGAAATTTAGTGCTTACATCCGAACTCAATTTGAGCAAACTATCAAATGTTTTCAATGTGATAATGGAAGGGAGAATGATAATGATCCATTTAAGCTATTTTGTGCAAAAAATGGAATAATTTTCCATTTCTCTTATCCACATACCACACCACAAATGAAAAATCCGAATTTAAAATTCGTTCAATAAATAACTTAGTTAGAACCCTCCCAGCTCATTCCTTTATGCCTCCATTCTTTTGCATCATGCTTGTGGCGACTCACAAATCTGTACCCTTTGAATCGACAATAATCCACACATGTCTGACCCAAAATGAACAGACTGACAGAAAGTCAAGAGAAAGAAAAGAAGAGAGAAGAAGAGAAGAGAAGAAAGAGAGAAGAAAGAGAGAAGATAGAAAAAAAAGAACAATATAAAATCTCACATCGCAGCGAAAAACATATAATATCATATCAATGATCTTTATACAATAGAAACCATATATACATACATCAATCAGAGTACAACAATCAATCAATAGTTATCAGCCTTGACAGTTATAATAACATGTCCTCACAATTACTGATAATATAAACAACTAACAAAGCACAGTGGATAATCAAGAAAAACAGGTACGTGTATACAAAAATGAAGATCTCCAGACCTCCTGCTAAAGCTTCAAAAGCACCAATCTGAACATGTAAATATAATCGGTCTGACCCGAGCATTGAAATGGAAGAACGCCCGGATTAGTCTGGTAAACTAGCGTGAGAAACATACCCAATAGAATTTATTAAATTACCAAAACTTTTCCTTTATCAAAATAAAAGTATCTCGTATGACAAGTCCACGTATAAACACGGACATGTTTTTACCTTACGATAACTAAAACATCTCATACCAAATCATCTGATATTATACTAGTGTTTAGTATACAAATAATATTCAAAATAGCCGAAATTGTTACCATTATTAAATTCCAGCATACAAGGCTTTACAAATAAAATGGCAGGTACGTAGTGGAGTTTCGATTTCCACACAAATGATCAGGTGAAGGGACTACCTTTCGAAGGGGTACACCTCTAGAAGAATGTACTGAGAAACCATCACAAAGTTTCTTTACTTACACAAGACCGGCCCACCTCTATAACTAGATGGTACCGAATATGTCATCCTCCGGTCGTTATCGACCTTTACCGAGGGCCCTCTAGCATACAAACCACAATAATCAGATACACGATGTCATAGCGTGTAAAGATATATCTAGAAGAGGTTGATCATACCCTACTTGGGATCGACCCACTTAGCCTTGCTGCATCTAATCTTGTTTTGGTCATTTTCGGTTGATGAGGCCTGAGGTAACGATTACCTTTCACAATCACAGTCACATCACTTTGAATGCCACACGTCCATTTCTGTTGACTACTAATTGCCTTCCACAAAAATACAACCCTTGAGCTCATACGTCTTAAGGAGGGTGTTAAGCTAAGAGAAGTTGCCTTCTCCGCTACCAACTGATGTATATTTGTAAAAACCAATGTACGTAATCGTTAGAAATGCAATGTTAGACAAACATCCATACAAATTGTCCAGGAATAGGACAAAACGAAGGTACTCTCCTGTAATGACCCAAGATTTTAGGAATTCATTCTGGAAAATATAAATAAATTTAAAATAATTTTTAAATTAATTTTGGAAGGAGATTGTTATGGCTTGATAGTGTATCAGTGTGTGTACATGTGTGCACAGGAAATGCACATGAATATAAGCTAAAACCCTGAACTCCAAGAATACATACATATTGATGTGTATGGAAATATATATATATATATATAAATATATATATGTAGATTAAATTCTTAAAAGCTGAATGCATAAGTAAATATAAATATAGGTATGCTACTGAATATTTTTCTTAAGTATACATGTGCATGTGTGTGTCAGTATAGAATGATATATGTGGGTATATTAATTATTTCAGAAAGACTTATATACAAATGATATATATAAATGTGTTAATAAAAATACTAGAGTTCAAACTAGTGAAATAAAATATATAAAAACATATTTTAATATAAGCAGAAATAAAAAGAAAGAAGATATAAAAAGAACTAATCCTTTTATAAATAAATAAAGGAAGTACATGCCATTTACATGAAAGCTAAAAATAGAAAAAAAATAAGAGAAAACAGAGAAATATTGCTATAGGCAGAATTAGGAAGTGTGTTAAATAAATAACAAAGCCAAGTCACATTTTTAGCATGATTGTAGACAAGGGGGAAAAGTATTTTCTGAAAAGCAATTTCTGAAAGAAAAATGTAACCACTTTTCTCTTCACCCAAATTAAGCCGGGAAGGGGTAAAACTTTGGGTTAAAATGCAGATAACATGATTTTCTGGTGGGCAAAAATGGCTTTAGCCAATACCCAGAACCCTAAGAGAAACCCTGTATATATATATATACAAGTATATACAGCAGCCTCCTCTTCTCCTCAGAAAAGAATTTTGAAAAAAAAAAGAGAAAAACAATACCACAGAAATCATAAGACAAGGGAAGAAAGAGAGCTTGAGGATAAGAGCAGGAGTTCATCAGTTAATTAAGGAAACAAAGGAGGGAGCTAGGTGAGAAAACTCACTCAAAAATCTAAGGCAATAAGTCCTAATGTAGGCAGCCAGATAAAAGTATTTTTATTAAAAGAGTATTTTCATATATGAATGTTTATCTGTGAATTTAAACTTGAATATGTTTTGATTTTCTTTGGTTGATCACTTGTTTTATTTTAACAAAGTTTTATGTGTTGTTAGTATGCATATCTGTTTATACACTCAGATCTCTGATATGTTAATATTTAGGGATATAAACAAATACCCAGAAAGTAAAATGTGGAGAATAGGCAAGTAGTATTGGTTTTGGCTTAACCCAGAAAACTGAAAATAATGTTGAGCTGCAATATACTCATGTATAAGTGCTGAGGCTCGAAATAAAAAGGAATTAGGGGTGCAATAGGGTTGCCTATGTGCTGATGCTCCTGATTCAATAAAATGCATAGCAAACAAAACCTTGTGATTCAGTGAAACCAGGTCATCCTGAGTTTTACTCAAGCACAAATGTTTGCAAAAGAAAAACTCTCCCAGAAGCTATAAACCAATGTTAGCTGCCTAAACTCCTTTTAAAATACCAAGATGAATATATGTATATCCAGAACCTTGTTTTGTATTCATCAATGGTTGTTTGCTTGATTGCCTCTGTATGGCTATGAATAATATGAGATGTCATGTTATGGATGTTTTAGCTAATGAAATGAATCACTGAATGGTTTTGCCATGAACAATCAAAAGAGTTATTATTAACTTAAAAACCTGATTAGGAAATTGGGGTCAAGAACACTGCAGGAATGACTTGTGTGCTTGAGTAACATAAGTTGACACATGGCTTGTTTAAGTCCTGAGATCTTTGTGTAATGGAGTGAATTAGTTCATTACAGTGTGTCCATTGATTCATAAATATTGCAGATGAGATCAAGGATAGATAAATATACCAAGGAAGTAATACTTGAGCAGATGAGAAAACTAGAGTTTTTCCCAGATTTGAAATATGAGTATTGAATGAGTGATTTAACTCATATTAGTTATTTTCCTGTTTGGTATGAATGATTGTTTGTCTATGATTGAATTGTATGCTTGAATGTATGTGCTATATATATATACATCTGTAGTCTTTGGGAAGAAAATTTAAGTGTGCACATGCACAATGACACAGAGCATGCACACAAGTATTTACCTAATTCCAAAGGACAGAACCTTATGTATTTGTACTTAACTTGATTTTAAACTAATTAACAAATTGCTTTTGTGAATTTTCTCATACCAGACATGTGTCTGACCCTAGTGTGCTAATGGCATCTGGGGTGTCTCATTTAAAATGAGGCAGTTTCCAATGCTTTTTCAGGGATTGCAGCAACTAAATAGGAGTAGGAGCAAGGCCTTGAGAAGAAGATATAGCATGCTAAAACTTAGTTAGATAAGAGCCTAAATGTTGAAATCTGCATGTATTGACAATTTAAATTGCTACTTGTATTAAGTGATGAATGCTGGATGGATATTTTGTTAGGCATTTTGTTAAGAGATTGATTTGTATCTGGAAACTATGAATTAAGTTAAATATCTGTTATGTTTAAAAGTATTTTAATCAAATCTTGTAAGTAGATTTAGCAAGAACACCATGTTAAAATTGAATGATTACATTTTATAAAATGCATTAGTCAATCATGAATCTTTGGAAAGGATTTAAGTTTTGGAAAATCTGGAGAGTTGATTCTCAGAAAATTTAAATGGTTTTATTTTCTAATATAGCATATGTATGCAAAAGAAATAGGCATAGATTAAATGTTTTATATGGCTGCAAGGTTTCTATAGTTAAACTTGTCTCATACAAATGTTTCATGTCCTATTTTAATTAGAGAAAGGATCTGTAATAAGGTAGATGGAAGCCAGATTCAAATAGTTGCAGATATAGATGCACATAAACATGTTTAAGTGCAGATTTTACCACACCTTTTCCTTTGTATTTGAAATAAGAATCTGAATTTTACTCAGATTCTAACCAAATGCATTTTAAATGCCAGACAAATCTTATAAGAAGAAATACAAACCTGGAAAATGATAAACACTCTTATCATTCAATCTTGAAGCCTTCTAGGTTGTAGGAATGGAATTCAAAAATAATTAAGCAAGAATTCTTGTTTAGTATGCTGGAATATAGGCAAAAATAAAACATATATGTGCAGATATAGGTAATAACAGATTGCAAACTGTACAGAAAAAAAAAAAATGAAAACCAAAAATTGTGTTTGAACCAACCAGCATAGTACTCGAACTCGAGATCTCATGTGTATAAGTTAGGCGCGTTTCCATTACGCCTAGATGTTGCTTGCTTTCACTTAGGATCCACTTTATTTTATACTGATTTTGACACTATTCAGAGCTTAACATAAACAGCTATATTAAAAGCTTGTTTACTACTGAGAATTACTTGATCACTTCTTAGTTAGGATAAACAGACTAATATGTATGTTACCAGTGGATTGTTTAGTCAAAAAAAAAATAGCAATCCAATATCCTCTTGTTTTTCCAGAACTCTGATTCAAACAAGAGAGGCATATGCATCCTCACATGTATGTGCTTATTTTTGTGAATGTACTGATATATTTATATTGGTTGATTTTTGTGATCCTGGATGTATTTGATTTATTGGAAAAAGAAAGTGACCCTGAGAATTATAATTGAAGTGGATGATATATCTATCTATATTTATATATCCTCTTTACCTAAAAAAAAAAAATTTCCTTATGAAATTAGAGTATAATTAGGAGGGTCATTTCAGTTGGTATCAGAGCTATGTTATTCAACATAGTAGAAGTAAGGATCAAGTCCTTAGATAGAAATGAAATTAAAAGGAACTAAATATCAAACTAACCAGCTATGTAAATTATTATTAGCAAACTATGGTAGGGAGACCACCAAATCAGGGAGCAGGATCTTCCCATGCACCACCAATGGTCAATCTGCAAGACTTGGTGAGAGCATTTAGGGATGGGGCAGGACAAAGGCAAGAAATTCCCTATGAAGAACTCTCAAAATTGCTTAAGACATATACTCATTTAGGAGGCAAAAGCTTTGAAGGGACAGAGAGTATCATGGAAATTCAAACATGGTTGAGAACATTGGAAAGAATTTTCAATGACATGCAACTTGATGATCAAAGAAAGAGGCAAGTGGCTTCCAGACAGCTAAAAGGAGTAGCTTTAGGCTGGTGGGAAGTAATCATTGCAGGGAGGAATGAGAATGAAATCACTTGGAATCAATTCAAAGAGATGTTGGAGGCAAGGTTTGTACCAGCATCAGCAAAGACTACCTTGTTAGAAGAATTCATTAGACTTAGACAAGGAACCATGACTGTCACAGAATATACTCAAAAGTTTGAGGGACTTTCCACATATGGAGCAATGCTTGTGGCAGATGAGGCATCTAAAAATGATAGGTACATAAAAGGTTTGAATCCAGGACTTAGCAGAGCCATGTTACCCTATGCAGACAAGACTTTTGATCATGTGATAGACTTAGCTTTGAGGTTGGAACAGCATGACAAGGAGAGGGAGAAGTTCAGAAATTTTAAGAGCAATAATAACAAGAAAGGTAAGGGGAGGTATCACCCTTATGATAAGAAGAAAGAAGAGGCTAGTAGCAAAAACACTGGAGATGTCAAGGCTAAGGAAGACAAGAAGAAAATTGTGTGCCATCAGTGTGGAAAGGAAGGGCATATCAAACCAAAATGTCCAGAATTGAAAGGAGGAGCTTTCAAATGCTATCTATGTGGGAAAGAGGGGCATATGAAGAGGAATTGTCCTGAGTTTAAACAGCAAGGCAAATTGGCAAATTTGGAAGGAAAAGGCAAGGCCACAGTGGAGAGTAACACTGTAAACCATAGCCAAGTGGAAGGTACATTACTTATTTGTACCATACCCATAACAGTAGTGTATGATACTGGGGCAACTCACTCCTTAATTTCTTATGAATTGGTTAAAATGCTAAAACTGAATTGCATATTAGTTGAAACCCCATTGCATATACACAGTCCATTGGGGAGTTCTAGTGTTTTAAATATGATTTGTGTGGATGTGGAGTTAAACATAGGAGGAAATATTTTTATTTCCAATTTATATGTTTTGAATTACCCAAATATAGGTGTTATATTGGGGGTAGACTGGTTAAGGCAATTTAAAGCCATGATTAATTTAGACTCATCCACCATATCATTGCAAAATTCTAGAGGCCAGAGAATCACAGTTTTATGTGAGGTAGCTAAGGAAGGAAAACTATATCATTTAGTTGACTTAGAAAAAGATTTCAGTGAATTAACCATTGAAGAAATTCCCATAGTCAATGAATATTTGGATGTGTTTGGTGAGGTCAAGGGTATTCCACACCATAGACCAGTAGAATTCCAGATCAATCTAGTTCCAGGGGCAAGCCCAGTGATTAAAAAGCCAACTAGAATGGGGCCAAATGAACTTAAAGAATTAAAGAAACAGTTAGAAGAATTGGAAGAAAAGGGTTTTATAAGACCAAGTAATTCTTGCTGGGGAGCACCAGTGGTGTTTGTTAAGAAGCAAGATGGATCCTTAAGACTCTGCATAGATTATAGAGAATTAAACAAAGTAACTATTAAAAATAAATACCCATTGCCAAGAATAGATGATCTTTTTGATCAATTAGCAGGGGCAAAAGTATTTTCTAGACTAGACTTAGCATCTGGTTTTCATCAAATGAAGGTGGAAGAATCAAGCATCAAGTACACTGCCTTTAACACTAGGTATGGGTTGTATGAATTTTTGGTTATGCCATTTGGCTTGACCAATGCACCATCTTACTTTGTAGATCTAATGAACAGAACCTTTAGAGATTGTTTAGACAAGTTTGTGCTTATTTTTATAGATGATATTTTGATTTATTCCAAGACAGTGGAAGAACATAAGCATCATTTGCACCTAGTTCTGTCTAGGCTAAGGGAAAAAGATTTAAAGGCAAAATTTTCAAAATGTGTGTTTTGGAAGGAGGAAGTACATTTTCTTGGCCATGTTATATCTGCCAAAGGAATTTCTGTGAACCCCAATAAAGTAGTGGCTATCCAAGCATGGAAGAGGCCAAGCACTGTGAGTGAAGTGAGGTCATTTATGGGGATGGCAGGGTATTATAGAAGGTTTATAAAAGATTTTTCAAAAATTTCTACACCACTCACTAACCTAACCAGGAAGAACCAAGCTTTTGTTTGGTCAGAAAAATGTGAAAAGTCTTTTGAACAATTGAAGGAGGCATTGGTGAATGCTCCAATTCTAAAGGTACCACATGGAAATGAAGAATTAGTGGTATACACTGATGCTAGTGGATTTGGCTTGGGTGCAGTGTTGATGCAACAAGGCCAAGTCATTGCATATGCATCCAGACAACTAAAACCCCATGAAGTAAGGTATGCCACACATGATCTCGAATTAGCAGCTGTGATATATGCTTTAAAACTTTGGAGACATTATTTGTTAGGCACTAAGTTTGAACTTTACACTGACCACAAGTCTCTAAAATATTTGTTTTCACAAAAAGATTTGAACATGAGGCAACATAGATGGGTGGAGTTCTTAGCTGCCTATGATTTTGACATACTCTATACACCAGGCAAAGCAAACAAAGTTGCAGATGCTCTAAGTAGACAACATGCTAAATTGGCTATGCTGATGATAGCAGAATTTAAAGATTTGTCTTTGCTAACCGAGTTAGAGATTGAGGAGAATGGTTGTGTGCAGATGCATGGTGCACAAGAAGATAAAGGGAAGTTAAGCTTAATGACACTTCAACCAGATTTAATTCTGAAGGTAGGAAAAATGCAAGAACAAGATGCTCACTTAGTAGAGAAGAGAATGCTCCTCTCAAGAGGGGAGGAAGTGATGAAACACCACATTGATAAAGATGGTTATGTGAGATACCAGAATAGGATGTGTGTACCAGGGGACATAGAATTGAAGAAGGAGATATTAAATGAATATCACAGAAGTAAATACTCCATTCACCCAGGTAACACAAAAATGTATCAAAATTTGAAAAGAGATTTCTGGTGGAAGGGGATGAAATCTGATATAGCTAAGTACATTGCCAAATGTATGACTTGCCAACAAGTCAAGGCTGAAACCCAAAGACCATCAGGGTTGATGCAACCTCTTAGTGTACCACAGTGGAAGTGGGAGGACATATCTATGGACTTCATAGATGGACTGCCTAGATCTAAGAGAGGTAATACCAGTATATGGGTGATAGTGGATAGGCTAACCAAGGTAGCACACTTCATCCCAGTCAAGTCAGAAAGAACTGCACCAAAACTAGCTCAAATTTTTATAAGAGAAGTGGTAAGGTTACATGGCATTCCCAAAACCATTGTGAGTGATAGGGATACTATCTTCACTTCAAAATTCTGGAGAAGCTTTCAAGAAGCAATGGGAAGTGAACTATGTTTAAGTACTGCCTACCATCCTCAATCAGATGGGCAGACTGAGGTGGTAAATAAAGTTTTGGAGGATATGTTGAGGGCATGTATACTGGATTTTGGGGGCAACTGGGAAGATTATCTTCATCTAGTTGAATTTACATACAACAACAGCTACCAAAGCACCATAGGAATGGCTCCATTTGAAGCCTTGTATGGTAAACCCTGCTTGTCACCTGTTTGCTGGGTAGAAGCAGGAGAAAGGTCTATTTTAGGACCTGAGTACATACAAGAAACCAAGGAGAAAATTGAGTTGATAAGAAGAAGAATGACAGCAGCTCAAGATAGACAAAAGAAATTTGTAGACATGAGAAGGAGGCAGGTAGAATATGAAGTGGGAAATTTTGTTTTCATCAAAATCTCACCCATGAAAAATGTGCTGAGGTTTGGAAAACAAGGCAAATTAACCCCAAGATATATTGGACCATACAAAATTCTAGAGAGAATTGGTCCCTTGGCATATAAGCTGGAATTACCAGAAAACATGCAAGGTATACATGATGTTTTTCATGTATCACAATTGAGAAGGTGGGTCCATGACAAGGCAGAAATTCTTGAAACCCCAACCCAAGTGCAGATAAATCCTAATTTGATTTATGAAAAGGATCCAGTGGGAATTTTGGCAAAAGATGTGAAGAAGTTGAGGAATAAATCTCTGGAACTTGTGAAGGTACAGTGGAGTCTAGATCCTAGTGATTGCACATGGGAATTAGAAGACAAAGTTAGGATGAATTATCCTAAGCTATTTTCAGATTAAGGTAATTCTGAATTTTTGACTGATTTCTTTATTTTGGATGAATATATTTTTAGTTAGTATAGAACTAAGAATCTGTTTGGTAGAGATATACTTGTTCTCTGAATTAAGTTTAAAATTTATTTTAAGCTTAGGAAAATTGTGGGACACAATTTCTAAAAGGAGGGGTGTATGTAATGACCCAAGATTTTAGGAATTCATTCTGGAAAATATAAATAAATTTAAAATAATTTTTAAATTAATTTTGGAAGGAGATTGTTATGGCTTGATAGTGTATCAGTGTGTGTACATGTGTGCACAGGAAATGCACATGAATATAAGCTAAAACCCTGAACTCCAAGAATACATACATATTGATGTGTATGGAAATATATATATATATATATATATATATAAATATATATATGTAGATTAAATTCTTAAAAGCTGAAT
Organism: Allium fistulosum; assembly: GCA_030737815.1. NCBI lineage: Eukaryota > Viridiplantae > Streptophyta > Magnoliopsida > Asparagales > Amaryllidaceae > Allium > Allium fistulosum. Next base: position 184,472,014 of record CM060902.1, on the reverse strand, counting down.
GCATAAGTAAATATAAATATAGGTATGCTACTGAATATTTTTCTTAAGTATACATGTGCATGTGTGTGTCAGTATAGAATGATATATGTGGGTATATTAATTATTTCAGAAAGACTTATATACAAATGATATATATAAATGTGTTAATAAAAATACTAGAGTTCAAACTAGTGAAATAAAATATATATAAACATATTTTAATATAAGCAGAAATAAAAAGAAAGAAGATATAAAAAGAACTAATCCTTTTGTAAATAAATAAAGGAAGTACATGCCATTTACATGAAAGCTAAAAATAGAAAAAAAATAAGAGAAAACAGAGAAATATTGCTATAGGCAGAATTAGGAAGTGTGTTAAATAAATAACAAAGCCAAGTCACATTTTTAGCATGATTGTAGACAAGGGGGAAAAGTATTTTCTGAAAAGCAATTTCTGAAAGAAAAATGTAACCACTTTTCTCTTCACCCAAATTAAGCCGGGAAGGGGTAAAACTTTGGGTTAAAATGCAGATAACATGATTTTCTGGTGGGCAAAAATGGCTTTAGCCAATACCCAGAACCCTAAGAGAAACCCTGTATATATATATACAAGTATATACAGCAGCCTCCTCTTCTCCTCAGAAAAGAATTTTGAAAAAAAAAAAGAGAAAAACAATACCACAGAAATCATAAGACAAGGGAAGAAAGAGAGCTTGAGGATAAGAGCAGGAGTTCATCAGTTAATTAAGGAAACAAAGGAGGGAGCTAGGTGAGAAAACTCACTCAAAAATCTAAGGCAATAAGTCCTAATGTAGGCAGCCAGATAAAAGTATTTTTATTAAAAGAGTATTTTCATATATGAATGTTTATCTGTGAATTTAAACTTGAATATGTTTTGATTTTCTTTGGTTGATCACTTGTTTTATTTTAACAAAGTTTTATGTGTTGTTAGTATGCATATCTATTTATACACTCAGATCTCTGATATGTTAATATTTAGGGATATATAAACAACTACCCAGAAAGTAAAATGTGGAGAATAGGCAAGTAGTATTGGTTTTGGCTTAACCCAGAAAAATGAAAATAATGTTGAGCTGCAATATACTCATGTATAAGTGCTGAGGCTCGAAATAAAAAGGAATTAGGGGTGCAATAGGGTTGCCTATGTGCTGATGCTCCTGATTCAATAAAATGCATAGCAAACAAAACCTTGTGATTCAGTGAAACCAGGTCATCCTGAGTTTTACTCAAGCACAAATGTTTGCAAAAGAAAAACTCTCCCAGAAGCTATAAACCAATGTTAGCTGCCTAAACTCCTTTTAAAATACCAAGATGAATATATGTATATCCAGAACCTTGTTTTGTATTCATCAATGGTTGTTTGCTTGATTGCCTCTGTATGGCTATGAATAATATGAGATGTCATGTTATGGATGTTTTAGCTAATGAAATGAATCACTGAATGGTTTTTCCATGAACAATCAAAAGAGTTATTATTAACTTAAAAACTTGATTAGGAAATTGGGGTCAAGAACACTGCAGGAATGACTTGTGTGCTTGAGTAACATAAGTTGACACATGGCTTGTTTAAGTCCTGAGATCTTTGTGTAATGGAGTGAATTAGTTCATTACAGTGTGTCCATTGATTCATAAATATTGCAGATGAGACCAAGGATAGATAAATATACCAAGGAAGTAATACTTGAGCAGATGAGAAAACTAGAGTTTTTCCCAGATTTGAAATATGAGTATTGAATGAGTGATTTAACTCATATTAGTTATTTTCCTGTTTGGTATGAATGATTGTTTGTCTATGATTGAATTGTATGCTTGAATGTATGTGCTATATATATATACATCTGTAGTCTCTGGGAAGAAAATTTAAGTGTGCACATGCACAATGACACAGAGCATGCACACAAGTATTTACCTAATTCCAAAGGACAGAACCTTATGTATTTGTACTTAACTTGATTTTAAACTAATTAACAAATTGCTTTTGTGAATTTTCTCATACCAGACATGTGTCTGACCCTAGTGTGCTAATGGCATCTGGGGTGTCTCATTTAAAATGAGGCAGTTTCCAATGCTTTTTCAGGGATTGCAGCAACTAAATAGGAGTAGGAGCAAGGCCTTGAGAAGAAGATATAGCATGCTAAAACTTAGTTAGATAAGAGCCTAAATGTTGAAATCTGCATGTATTGACAATTTAAATTGCTACTTGTATTAAGTGATGAATGCTGGATGGATATTTTGTTAGGCATTTTGTTAAGAGATTGATTTGTATCTGGAAACTATGAATTAAGTTAAATATCTGTTATGTTTAAAAGTATTTTAATCAAATCTTGTAAGTAGATTTAGCAAGAACACCATGTTAAAATTGAATGATTACATTTTATAAAATGCATTAGTCAATCATGAATCTTTGGAAAGGATTTAAGTTTTGGAAAATCTGGAGAGTTGATTCTCAGAAAATTTAAATGGTTTTATTTTCTAATATAGCATATGTATGCAAAAGAAATAGGCATAGATTAAATGTTTTATATGGCTGCAAGGTTTCTATAGTTAAACTTGTCTCATACAAATGTTTCATGTCCTATTTTAATTAGAGAAAGGATCTGTAATAAGGTAGATGGAAGCCAGATTCAAATAGTTGCAGATATAGATGCACATAAACATGTTTAAGTGCAGATTTTACCACACCTTTACCTTTGTATTTGAAATAAGAATCTGAATTTTACTCAGATTCTAACCAAATGCATTTTAAATGCCAGACAAATCTTATAAGAAGAAATACAAACCTGGAAAATGATAAACACTCTTATCATTCAATCTTGAAGCCTTCTAGGTTGTAGGAATGGAATTCAAAAATAATTAAGCAAGAATTCTTGTTTAGTATGCTGGAATATAGGCAAAAATAAAACATATATGTGCAGATATAGGTAATAACAGATTGCAAACTGTACAGAAAAAAAAAAAATGAAAACCAAAAATTGTGTTTGAACCAACCAGCATAGTACTCGAACTCGAGATCTCATGTGTATAAGTTAGGCGCGTTTCCATTACGCCTAGATGTTGCTTGCTTTCACTTAGGATCCACTTTATTTTATACTGATTTTGACACTATTCAGAGCTTAACATAAACAGCTATATTAAAAGCTTGTTTACTACTGAGAATTACTTGATCACTTCTTAGTTAGGATAAACAGACTAATATGTATGTTACCAGTGGATTGTTTAGTCAAAAAAAAAATTAGCAATCCAATATCCTCTTGTTTTTCCAGAACTCTGATTCAAACAAGAGAGGCATATGCATCCTCACATGTATGTGCTTATTTTTGTGAATGTACTGATATATTTATATTGGTTGATTTTTGTGATCCTGGATGTATTTGATTTATTGGAAAAAGAAAGTGACCCTGAGAATTATAATTGAAGTGGATGATATATCTATCTATATTTATATATCCTCTTTACCTAAAAAAAAAAAAAAATTTCCTTATGAAATTAGAGTATAATTAGGAGGGTCATTTCATCTCCCACCACATCCTGTCGGGAAATCCCTAGGATTAGTAGCGCATAGTCCTTGCATTGGATATTTCATAATGAAGAGACAACTGCTACTATATGTATATAGGGATTTTAACCCCAAACGATCAACAAGCAGTCCCCCACTATGAAAATCCAGAATATCAATATCATCGTAAGCAACCTGCACAAATCGTCGCATATGCGTTGGTCCGAAGTGGTTTTCAGAAAAATATTATCCCGGTCTCTTCGCACCAACACACAAAAGTGTTTCTCAACCTCACATAGAAACTAAGTCTCATAGACTTATCACGTCTCCAACTTTCAACTTGCTATCCTTCGGGCGAAGAAGGAAGCTCGATAGATTAGAGTAATACTCTGCACTTACGAATCAACATCCTCAACACAAACAATAATTAAGCATACACGGAAGGCTACGTACTAAGTGTATGACTAAATAGTTCCCACACCAAGTCGAGGAACTAAAATGGCCAAATTTGATAATCGGTAATTTTACTATCAAAACAATAAACAAATATTTAGCACTATAAACAATCACTAGGACCTTTTAATTAATCTTTTATTAATTAATCCATCTGCCAAATATTCACTTTAAATTATCTTTAAAAGATATAATTCTCAAAACCATTTCAACTTCTATATTGGAAAACATTTCCATATACTTATTTAATAATAAGTAATTCACAAATCAATTTATTTTCAACACTTATAAAATATTCCATATACTTAAATCATGATTAAGTATATATTTCATTCTTTAAGGAAAACATTCTTTTAAACACATTTATTTGGGTCAAAACGAATGCTGCGTAAAACATCGTTATGACAACCCAAAATCAGTAGTATAGGGATTTGAAAATAAGATAGATATATAAATCCCAATACTGCACAAAATATTTCCTTTCGAAAATCATTTACTATAACAACAATGTTATAGTCCATCATTTCTTTACTTTTCGAAAACATCTATTTAACCAATGAATGTTAAAATCTATGGTTTCGATACACAAAATATTTTAAAACATCTTTCAATCATTTTATTTCATTTACAATATCACTTCCCAAAACATATCCATTTTATTTAATATATTATTCAATGTCCGAAATCGTGAATATAGTTCATTTACCAAATCAATGTTTCTACACATTTGTTAAAGGATAATCCACTGTCCAAAATCATGGATGAAATTACTTTAACAAACTTCTATATTTAACTTATCAAATTCGACTGATTTCACATTTATGAAACAATGTTTATACATTCCATTTATATTTTATAAAAACTTCCATTTATAAAATCAAATTCCATTTATATTCCAAAATCCCAATTATAAGTAAATTGCTTATAATTCATTTATTTACAAAATCATTCTTTTATAACTTCACAATTATAAATCTTATTTACTTATAAAATTCATCTTTAACTTCATTTTAAACACTTATAAAACTCATTTATATTTCCTTCATTTTGATTTATAAAATATCAATTTTATAAATCTTATATATAAGCCATTTATAATAATTCCAAAAATCTCCATCCAAACTATTTTACAAAATAGTTAACTCCACATTTCAAAAATCATATTTCAATTATATTTCATAGAAAATCATAATTTTATAAACATAATAATTATAACATTTATTTATTTAAAACAAATCTATTTACTTAACAATTCAAAATTAAATAAAACGTATATTTTCAAAATCACTTGAAAATCCTTTTTAATTCAAAATCACCACTTTAATATATTTAAATTACCAAAAATAGGCCCAATGCTGCAATAGTACCAAATACAGTAATCACAGCATCCAAACATCAAATATCAAATGATAACAGCATACATCACAATATCGATAAATAAATCAATACTGGTGAGGAATCTAGTTGGATCCCTCCAACCTGTTACCTGCAACAAATATAAATTTTAGAAATATATGTACAATGTCCGCTTCGAGGCAGACGCACGTACAAAGGGTCATCCGCTCATACCCGGGAGCGTATAGGGTCTCATCTGCTCCAATAGGTAGGAATATATCCAAATACCAATAAATATATATACAATATATCATATATCATCCAAACAATCATCAACCATCATAAATAAAATTTATTCTTACTTATATAAAAATATCAATGAGTCAGAAAGAGTGAGTTTTACTCACATTGGTAGTAGTCGTCGCGTTAGCGATTTATTCCGATTAAAATTAAGCAAGCATTTAATTTCAACCAAAATTTTCACTAGCTCAAATAAATCCCAATCAAGCTCTATAATGTAGTGCTCGTCAATACGGACCTAACGAAATTCGTTTCGTCAAAAACAGACCTCGTATGAAAAAGTTATGAGGTTTTTGAAATTTAAACAAATTAATATATATATAAATTTCAAATTTTATTTTATTTTTTTAACCTAGCTTATCTCGGCCTTTAAATTTCTCTCATCAGATCATGGCCACCCATTGATTTCTTCTCCCCCCAGATTTATGCGTACACGATGAACCCAAAAGCCGCCATTCTCATTTGAATTTTTGCGACCTCCCCTCACGCCGAGACGATGGTCAAACACCATCATTTCAAAGCTCGCACTCGCCTCCACCAACACCCTAAAGCACGTCGAACCCGGTCGTGCTCTAGCCTCGGAATTTGTGCGCGACCACGATGACTTTGAGCATGAATTGCCACCACTTCATTGCTCGAAAATTCATCATCGTCGTATGGATTTGAAGTTCTCGACGAGTTCTATAATTTTGTAGTTGAGAGCTTTTGTTAATTCTTCATGGATTGAGAGAGATTAAGAGGAGAAGTTTTGAAAGATATCACCCATTAAAACGAAGTGGTGGCTAACCCTAGCTAAATTAAGGTTTTTGGCAAATGATGAAAATTGAGGTCCTTTTATAGAAAATTCTCGCGCACTATTCATCCGAAAATTTTTCGAACTCGAAACGAAGCGTGTCGCCTGGCGTTTATAATGTATTACCCATATTCTGAACGCAATGGAATATATATTAGGAGCCAATTAGGTCGTATTTGGAAGATAAGTTTTCGAATCGACTATTTAAATTTAAAATTCACTTAAACCGATTTCTACACGTTTTAGCTTGCCTCGGACAAACCGTAAACCCGATTGACACGAAATTTGAAATTTTACAATAATTTAACATTACGGATCCAATGAAACTAGTTCCGTCGAAATCCCAGACTATTTGAAAAATGGCTATTTTTACTCGTCAATTAAATATTAAAATATTCAATTTCTACAAATTAACTTTTAATTCAATTTTTAAAAGTTCACTAATATCGTTCTAATCCAAATAGAATTTAATTCATCTTTATAAATCATTTTCATTCACATTAAATTCAAAATCCAATTATTTCAGCAATTTCAAATATTAAATTAACAATTTAATTATTCACTTAAATCACTATATTTAAAATATAAGTTATTCAACTTATAAATTTTACTTGTGAATATTTAAATAAAGTAAATATACGAATTTCAAATGACCGAAATTCTTGGTCGTTACATTCTCCCCTACTTAAAAAGAATTTCGTCCTCGAAATTACCAAGTAAGAAAAAGTCTCAAAATCCATTAACTTTTCAAAAACAATTCGTTCAAATTAGATATCCATTCATTTAAACATTTTAACTTTTCCAAAAATCGTTAGTTAAATTTCATACAAAAAGCTTTCTAAGTTTTTAAATCATACTTAGTTATCTTTTCAAAACCAACTATATCGTTTAACTTTTAACTCAAAATCACAATTTCAGTCATCAAATATTTTTCCCAAAATTTTCCTAACGCCTTAAATTTTCAAAAAAAAATCGCCAGCGTCTCCTTTGCACGGTTCGATCGTAGTAGGATCACAACATATATATATATATATATATCACAAATATAGATCTCATTTTCGAGGATGAGGCATCCCGTAAGGAAAAAAGTGTAAAAGTACGATATGTAATCCGAGATATGTACCTTATATATTATTAGCGAGCATATACGACTAATATAGCGCGAAAGGGAGCTCCAAATGCGAAGCAAACGCCATACGCACCTACTAAATACTCAACAAACAAATGAGAAACATGTATATATGAAAGTAATATCAATATACAACATATACCAATACAATAACTATATATGCTAATATAGCAAATGCAATCAAAAGCAACAAATCCAACCATCAAACAACTATCATCCAACAAACATCAAACAAACTAATCTCTATCCAATCAATCCATAACCAAATCAATATAAATTCGCTTCTCATTAATATTCATTGAATTGATTTTCAATTTAATCACATTTGATTCATTCACATTCGATTTTACTAACATTCATTTATTCCTATTCAGTTAGTTTACATTCACTAATTTACATTCATTTTAGTTCACTTTCAATTCAAATCAAATTTAATTCTATTTAAATTTACTTAACTTCCAATTTAAATTCAATTATTTAGCTTTCAATTACATTAATTCAATTTCATTAACATTTAATGAATTTCTATTCAATCAACTAACATCCATCTAACTACATATATCCAATCATAACCAAATTTTTTAAATTCGCTTACATTCAATTTGGTTCAGTACATTTAATTCCAATTGGTTTAATATTCAATTCAGATTGAATTCTAGTATTCACTATATTCACATTTCTATACAGCACTTCCAATTCATTATTAATTCCCAACTTCTTAACTTAAGTTTTATTCAATTCTTATCGACAACATTTCTAATGCATATTTATTCACTAATTCACTTTTACAATTAAAGTTGAATTTCATTACATAACTCAAGTTCATATTCATTTAAAGATTTCATTTCATTAACTTCTTATTATTCAACTTTACTTTGCACATTCATTTTATTTATCAAAATCAACTTGATTAAACATTACTTAAGTTAAATTTCATTTTATTTTCACTTGAATTTACTTGACTATACAACTTAAGTTCATTATAATTTAATTCAAATTCTATTTTATTAACTTTTACTAAAGTCAAATTCATATCACTATTCAAATTCTAATTTCATTTTACTTAACAAAATTGTTTAACCATTTTAACAATTGGTTTTACTTACATTTTCCCATTTCATAAGTTATACAACTTATTTATTTATTTAAACTTCCATGAACATCTACCTAAGTTCACTTCCATTCACCAAACTCATTTTATAATTTCAATTCATGGTTATACAATCACTTTACAACTTAGGTTTATTTTTATTTCCATTTCAATAACTCATCTAATCCAATTTTAAATCAAATTCACTTTATTTAACTTTCCTTTAGTTAAATTTCAAATCATATATTTATTATGCTAACTCAAATTTATTTCAACTTTTACCAAAGCTAAAATTTTATTATTTCATATTATAAGTCCAAAACTCAATTCACTTAAATTAATCAATTTCAACTTGGATTTTAAATTCAAATTTGTTTATCACAACAAAACTTAAATTTTCAATTTACTATTGGTAGCAAATCCATCACACAGAAACTCAAAAATGATACTGATGATGCTGCAGTCATCACTCTTATTATTTCCCAGCAAAAGTAGCGAATTCATTGCTTTATATTCTTTTAAAAAAATTCATTTTATTATAAATCACATTTATAAATCTTTTACTTATATAATTTCACTATTTCACTTTACCTCTATAAGATCATTTCCAAGTTTATTTATCTTACTTAGATTTATAACAATATAACCTCTTTAAATTTGAAAAAACAACTTTAAAATAAACGGGGTTCAAATTTTAAAAATCTTAGTTTAAATTCATTTTTATTTATAACTCATATTTGTAAATATATTCATGTTGTTTCATTTCTTAATTATATATAAGTTTATTTCATAATTGTAAATCATTTTAATTATAATTCCATACTTATAATTCATTTGCTTATATAATTTATTCTTTTACAATTGTTGTTTTCAATTTAGATTATTCAAACAGCTTTTATTAACTTATATATATTCACATTTTCAAACAACCAAACAATCTATTTATATACACTTTAATACTGAAAAATTGTTTCTTTATATATAAAAAATATAATCGAGGTAAAATTATTTCATTTACCCAATTTAAAATGATACTATGTCGACTTGCCTCGTTTAAGTGTTTGGAAATCCCTATCGATAATGTGGTGTCCCACATACCGACCAGAATTCACAAATAACTCAATGGATAAGCAAACACAATGTAAAACATTTTTATATCACTAACAAATACGAGCTCATATATATAATACACTCAAACTCAATCTAGGGTGCTACTGTCCCTATCTATACTGGTACACATCAAAGCTTAGGAAGATACAAAATCTAAGTTCTGATACCAAATGTGACGACCCGCAAATTCGTACCCTTTGAATCGACAATAATCCACACATGTCCGACCCAAAATGCACAGACTGATGGAAAGTCAAGAGAAAGAAAAGAAGAGAGAAGAAGAGAAGAGAAGAAAGAGAGAAGATAGAGCAAAATAGAACAATACAGAATCTCACATCGCAGCGGAAAACATATAATATCATATCAATGATCTTTACAAAATAGAAACTGTACATCAATCAGAGTACAATAATCAATCATTTGTTATCAGCCTGGACAGTTATAATAACATGTCCTCACAATTGCTGATAATATAAACAACTAACAAAGCACATCGGGTAATCAAGCAAAACAGGTACGTGTATACGAAAATGAAGATCTCCAACCCTCCTACTGAAGCTTCAAAAGCACCAATCTGAACCTGTAAATATACTCGGTCTGACCCGAGCATTGAAAGGGAAGAACGCCCGGATCAGTCTGGTAAACCAGCGTGAGAAACACACTCAACTGAATTTATTAAATTACTAAAACTTTTCCTTTATCAGAACAAAAGTATCTCGTAAGACAAGTCCACACATAAACACGGACATGCCTTTACCTTACGATAACTAAAACATCTCATATCAAATCATCTGATATTATACTAGTGTCTAGTATACAAATAATATTCAAAATAGCCGAAATTGTTACCATTATTAAATTCCAGCATTCTAGGCTCTACAAATAAAATGGCAGGTACGTAGCGGAGTTTGGATTTCCATACAAATGACCAAGTGAAGGGACTACCTTCCGAAGGGGTACACCTCTAGAAGAATGTACTGAGAAACCATCACAAAGTTTCTCTACCAACACAAGACCGACCCACCTCTATAACTAGATGGTATCAAATATTTCATCCTCTGGTCGTTACCGACCTTTAACGAGGGCCCTCTAGCATACAAACCCCAATAATCAGATACACGACGTCATAATGTGTAAAGATATATCTAGAAGAGGATGATCATACCCTACTTGGGAGCGACCCACTTAGCAATGCTGCATCTAACCCTGTTTTGGTCATTTCTAGTTGATAAGGCCTGAGGTAACAATTACCTTTCACAATCACATATCACATCACATTGAATGCCACATGGCCATTTCCGTTGACTACTAATTGCCTTCGACAAAAATACAACCATTAAGCTCATACGTCTTAAGGAGGGTGTTAAGCTAAGAGAAGTTGCCTTCTCCGCCACCAACTGATGTACGTTTGTAAAAACCAATGTACGTAATCGTTAGAAATGCAATGTTAGACAAACATCCATACAAGTTGTCCAGGAATAGGACAAACCGAAGGTACTCACCTACCACATCCTGTCGGGAAATCCCTATGATTAGTAGCGAATAGTCCTTGCATTGGATATTTCATAATGAAGAGACCATTGCTATTATATGTATATTTGGATTTTAACCCAAAACGTTCAACAAGAAGTCCCCCACTATGAAAATCCGGAATATCAATATCATCATAAGCAACCTGCATAAATCGTCTCATATACGTTGGTCCGAAGTGGTTTTAAGATAAATCTGATCCCGGTTTCTTCGCACCAACACGCAAAAGCGTTTCTCAATCTCACACAGAAACTAAGTCTCGTAGACTTATCACGTCTCCAACTTTCAACTTGCTATCCTTCGGGCCAAGAAGGAAGCTCGATAGATTGGAGTAATACTCTGCACTGTACGAATCCAAATCCTCAACATAAACGATAATCAAGCCTACACAGAAGGCTACGTACTAAGTGTACGACTAAATCGTTCCCACATCAAGTCGAGGAACTAAAATGGCCAAATTTGATAGTCAGTTATTTAACTATCAAAGCAACAAACAAATATTTAGCACTATAAACAATCACTAGGCCCTTTTAATTAATCTTTTAGTAATGAAATCATCTACCAAATATTCACTTTAAATTATCTTTAAAAGATATAATTCTCAAAACCATTTCAACTTCTATATTGGAAAACATTTCCATATACTTAATTAATAGTAAGTAACTCACAAATCAATTTACTTTCAACATTTAGAAAATATTCCATATACTTAAATCATGATTAATATATATTTCATTCTTTAAGGAAAACATTCTTAAACACATTTATTTGGGCCAAAACTAATGTTGCGTAAAACATCGTTATGACGACCCAAAATCACTAGTATAGGGATTCGAAAATAAGATAGATATATAAATCCCAATACTATACAAAATATTTCCTTTCGGAAATCATTTACTATAACAACAGCGTTATAGTCCATCATTTCCTTACTTCTCGAAAACGTCCATTTCAACAATGAATGTTGAAATCTATGGTTTCGATACTCAACACATTTTAAAACATCTTTCGATCATTTTATTTCATTTAAAATATGACTTCCCAAAACATATCCATTTTATTTAATATATTATTCACGGTCCAAAATCGTGAATATAGTTCATTTACCAAATCAATGTTTCTACACATTTATTAAAGGATAATCCACTGTCCAAAATCGTGTATGAAATTCCTTTAACAAACTTCTATATTTAACTTATCAAATTCGATTGATTTCACATTTATGAAACAATGTTTATACATTCCATTTATATTTTATAAAATCTTCCATTTTTAAAATCAAATTCCATTTATATTCCAAAATCCCAATTATAAGTAAATTACTTATAATTCATTTATTTACAAAATCATTCTTTTATAACTTCACAATTTTATAAATCTTATTTACTTATAAAATTCATCTTTAACTTCATTTTAAACACTTATAAAACTCTTTTATATTTCCTTCATTTTGATTTATAAAATATCAATTTTATAAATCTTATATATATAAGCCATTTATAATAATTCCAAAAATCTCCATTTAAACTATTTTACAAAATAGTTAAGTCCACAATTCAAAAATCACATTTCAATTATATTTCATAGAAAATCATAATTTGAATAACATAAAAATTATAACATTTATTTATTTAAAATAAATCTATTTACTTAACAATTCAAAATTCAATAAAACATATATTTTCAAAATCACTTAAAAATCCTTTTTAATTCAAAATCACCACTTTAATATTTTTAAATTCCCAAAAATAGGCCCAATGCTGCAATATTACCAAATATAGCAATCACGACATCCAAACATCAAATATCAAATGATAACAGCATATATCACAATATCTATAAATAAATCAATACTAGTGAGGAATCCAGTTGGATCCCTGCAACCTGTCACTTGCAACAAATATACATATTAGAAATATATGTACAATGTCCGCTTCGAGGTAGATGCATGTACAAAGGGTCATTCGCTCATACACGGGAACGTATAGGGTCTCATCTGCTCCAATAGGCAGGAATATATCCAAATACCAATCAATATATATACAATATATCATATATCATCCAAACAATCATCAATCATCATAAATAACATTTATTCTCACTTATATAAAAATATCAGTGAGTTAGAAAGATTGAGTTGTACTCACATTGGTTGTAGTCGTCGCGATAGCGATTTATTCCGATTAAAATTAAACAAGCGTTTAATTTCAACCAAAATTTTCACTAGCTAAAATAAATCCCAATCTAGCTCCGTAATGTATTGCTCATCAATACGGACCCGACACAATTCGTTTCGTCAAAAACGGACCTCGTATGACAAAGTTATGAGGTTTTGAAGTTTAAACAAATATATATATATATATATATATATATATATATATATTTCAAATTTTATTTTATTTTTTAACCTAGATTATCTCGGCCATTAAATTTATCCCATCAAATCATGGCCATGCATTGCTTTCTTCTCCCCCCAGATTTATGTGTACACGATGAATCCAAAAGTCGCCTTCTCATTTGAACTTTTGCGACCTCCCCTCACGCCGAGACTATGATCAAACACCATCATTGCAAAGCTCGCACTCGCCTCCACCAACACCCTAAAGCACGTCAATTCCGGTCGTGCTCTAGCCTCGGAATTTGTGCACTACCGCGATGACTTTGAGCATGAATTGCTGCCACATCATTGCTCAAAAATTCATCATCGCCGTATGGATTTGAAGTTCTCGACGAGCTCTATAGTTTTGTAGTTGAGAGCTTTTGTTAATTCTTCACGGATTGAGAGAGATTAAGAGGAGAATGTTCGAAAGATATCGCCCATTAAAACGAAGTGGCAGCTAACCGTAGCTGAATTAGGGTTTTTGGCAAATGATGAAAATTGAGGTCCTTTTATAGAAAATTCTCGCGCACTATTCATCCGAAATTTTTTCGAACTCGAAACGAAGCATGCCGCCTGGCATTTATAATGTTTTACCCTTATTCCGAACGCAATGGAATATATATCCGGTGCCAATTCGATCGTATTTGGAAGATAGGTTTTCGAATCGACTATTTAAATTTAAAATTCACTTAAACCGATTTCTACGCGTTTTTGCTTGCCTTGGACAAACCGTAAACCCGATTGACAAGAAATTTGAAATCTTACAATAATTTAACATTACGGATCCAATGAAACTAGATCCATCAAAATCCGAGACTGTTTAAAAAATGGCTATTTTTACTCACTAAATAAATATTAAAATATTCAATTTCTACAAATTAACTTTTAATTCAATTTTTAAAAGTGCACTAATATCGTTCTAATCCAAATATAATTTAATTCATCTTTATAAATCATTTTCATTCACATTAAATTCAAAATCCAATTATTTCAGCAATTTCAAATATTAAATTAACAATTTAATTATTCAATTAAATCACTATATTTAAAATATAAGTTATTCGGCTTATAATTTTTACTTGTGAATATTTAAAATAAATTAAATATGTGAATTTCAAATGATCGAAATTCTGGGTTGTTACAATGCTCTACAAATAGCAACATACTTAACGTTTTACCAAGCAAGCTTTTGAAAATGAAATCACCCACAAAAATTCTTTACCAAAAGGATCCTTCTTATTCTCATCTATGTTTCTTTGGGTGTTTGTATTTTCCTTTGCGTCCTTCTACTACAATCAATAAGCTTCTATTACCACCAATCTTTACTTCAACCTTGTCAAAACCATAAAGAATAAAAAAGAAGGATTTACGAGGAATGATAGCATCAACAAAGCCTTTAAAAGGAGTCGAATGAATATTACAACAAAAATTATATGCGCTATAAGCTTTTGAAGGGTTCGAAAGGGGACAAAAGCACCCTTTCGCTTCAGTTGCTTCCTTTCAAAATGGATGCTTCCGTATGCATAAAGGTGCTACGAATAAGTTGAGGAATACCGTTGGAAGGCAACAAATTACAGGCTCTCACATGCGGGCCAAACCTTTCGACATAGAGGGTTTTGCCTTCATTCACATTCCACAGAAGGATGTTTTGCTAGAGCAACCCCTTTGAAAGCATAAATAAGCCTTTTGAACCGGTCGAAACCATTCACAATTATGAAAGAATAGCTTACTAAAGTTCAATATTGCAATCTCCTACACCAGTGGATGGGGTTCCGCATCAATCAATAAGTATGCCTTCGAAAGAAACCTTCTGCTTTAAAACCTTCTACATCTCAACTGCTTCGAAGCCCCAAAGATCTACCTATTGATAGAGTAGAAAGCTCGCATCTTTTCTTACCTGCAATAACACCGCAGCACAAAGTTGTGAACCACAACTACCGCTTTCGATGATGTCGAAAGCACTCAAGTTCCATTTAAAAGCAAAGCAGAAGGGTGCCCTAATGTTAACGACAACGAAAGGTCTCCAAGGCCCCCTTACGACCAAGTAGAAATGACTGATTCGAAAGGTGCCAACCCGCAACTATCAATAAGACCCTAGGGTTCCGGTTTAAGGGATATGATTTCATTGACTTCATTCTTGTATTTACTTAAATTTGCAAATCCTAATCTCAAATTGAACTGGGGATTTGATTACTTTGTATTACTTAAGCTACAAGCAATAAAGGAAAAAGATAATCAAAGCAAGATGATGGCATTTTGGATATTTTTGTTGATTTAATGTTCGTATATGGTTCTATCCATGATCTGTTTATGTCAACCTAATCAAAAGGTCACCCTTCGAGGAAATTGAAACCTTTTAGCTCAACTAGTGTCTTAGACCCTTAGGTCTTAACCCCAAGTAATCAAAAGGCTATTTTCAAAGAAGTCGTAGCCTTTTAATTCAACTCATATCCTTAGATAATTAGGACTAATCCTCAAGTCACCTCATCTACCTCGAAAGGAGGATTCGAAAGGATACTAAACCAAATTAACTAGTTTGAAAGGGTTGTAAAGATGATTCAGGTGTTCCAATAAAGTCGAAAGGTCATATAAAAAGGAGTTCCAATTATTGCAACCTATTCGAAAGGTGGGCTTTAGGAAATCGAAAGATTTCAACTATCTCTATCTGATCGAAAGGGGTTTTTGAATGGATCACTTACATATTAAACTTTACTTTGGGGTGTTGACAAGTTTTTGTTAACATTTTAGCATTAGAAGGAGAGGTTGAACCTAACTTTCATCTTTATTTTCCTCTAATCCATTTTTATTCCCGTATTACCTACTTTAGGTTTTACATCATCATGTTTAGCAAAGTCAAAAGGTCCGAAGAAGACTCCTCAGAGCCACGCTCAATTAGATTCCCCATGGAACTATCAAAGACCCTAAGCTACATGAAGAGAAAATGTTAAGATTGGAAGCTTTAAGGATTACAAAGAAAAAGAGAGCTAAATCTTATAGCCCAGAAAATTGGAGTTTAAATACTTTCACAATAGCCCCACCTCTATCTTTGCCTTAGGAGGAACAAAAGATAAGAGTGATAGCTTATTCGACCAAATGAAGAATTCAATTCAATTTTATACCAATGGCAGTATCTTTGAAGAGGGGATGATGGCTTATACCACCTTTGCACATATATGGCATCAAGCAACAAGTGGAACATTGCCTACATGTGAGCTTAAAAAGGTTTTGAAAAATAAATTGGTCGTTGGGGATGAAACTTTGGAATCAAGAAAAATCTAGAAACTATCCTCAAAAGACAAGCTTCTAATCAAGACTCTCTAAGGAATGTAATCTGACTATTTCAATTGAAAACATCTACATGTTAATCAAGGATGAACTCAACTATTGGCCATCACAAAAGAAAAAATAAAAATATGAAAGGAATCAGGGAGGATCCTTATACCATTATCACATGATGAATGGACATGTGACAAATAAATGTAGGGCACTTAAAAGAATGGTGACCATCTTTTTCAGACAAGGCAAAATAAATGCATTTGTAAAGCGATCTTAAGAAAATTCAATAAAGAACTATATTTTTAGAAAAATCTATATGGTCAGGAGTAGAATTCTCCTTGCACTTGGAAATTACCTAAAACGATCAAAGTCTTTGTCCACGCCGAGTTGGCCAGGTCAAAGCGCCTCAAGGAGGGAGATTAGAGTAAGCCTTTAATCGCACAGTGCTATGACCAGGTTTAAACATAGACAAGCCCTTGATCACGCCACACTATGGCCAGGTCAAGGTGCCTCCTAGATGGAGGTTAGAGTAAGCCTATATCCACGCCACGCTACGGCCAGATTAATGCATCGACAAACCCTTGATCGCGCCTCGCTATGGCAAGGTCAAGGCACTACCTTGATGGAGGACGGTGTAAGCCTTTGGTCCACCATGCTATGGCCTGGCCATGGCACCGAACAAGCCTTCAGTCCCACCAATAAAGCCTGGCTAGAACGCCTCATGGAGGTAGGCTGGGTAAGTCCTTTGGTTCTACTTGTGGATATGCAAACCAAGCGCAGCAGACAACAAAGGACGAAGACGTTCGAACCTGAGAAGCGGCATTTTAAACAATGGACTAAGATGTCCTAGCATGAGAAGTGTAATATCAAACAATGGATTATGATGTTCGAGCTTGACAAGTGGCATGTTAAACAATGACAGCATACAAGGCCTAAAGGATGGCACATACTAAAAGGACCAAAACCCAATAAGTGGAGCTGAAGAGAAGAATGAAATAAGAATTTATAGCCTCCGAATAATTTCCAAAAGAGAATTTTTGAAATTGACTTATTAATACCTGAATCTGTGTTTCGGGTTTTACTATTAATCTCTGGTCTTCATCATATCCAAATCTAGATTTCGGGTATATTACATTTAATTTTCTAAACTTCACTCATTAATGCCCGAATTTAGGGTCTGTACTTCTATTATTTTGTGGATTTCTTACTATCATCCACTAGTACCTGAATCTAGGTTTCAGTTCTTTTAGCTTATGAATTTCATTTAGTAATGCCCAAATCAGGGTCACTGGAATTCAAATACAAACTTTCAGATGACGTTTGTTGACACAGGAATCTAGGTTTTCAGATCTTCTATTATAAAGATTCCTAATGTATTTTCAGATGATGATTTCTGGACTCTTATTAAATGGTCATTATTGGCTCTCTATTCGCTATTTCTAGAAGAGGAATTTCTAAACTTCTATAAGTAAAACCAAAATTGGATTTTTGGTTCTTTATGATTAGGTTTTTGGTATTCTATCAATATAGTTGGGGTCAAATTCCTGGCTCTCTCTCATCATGACCAAAGATGAGTTTTATGACATTCAACCGTATCTAATTGTGGAATTACTTCTCACTTATTATCATATGCTTACCTAATCATCTATTAACCTCCATTACAAATGTGGAGAAAATACCATACATATTTCAAGTTAACGATAAGAAATATTGTTTACTTTGTACATTTCAGGAATAAAAGATCAATAGGGAAATTGAATGGGTCATCAAATACAAAAATCATAGTCCAAGTTACCAAAATGTAGATTCATAACAACATCGTAAGAAAAGACTATGGACCAAGTGATATTTGCATAATTTACATAATTTACAAAATTATTTACAAGTAAATAGGATAAGTGTAAGTTTCACAAATCTGAACAGCCTTATTTAGATTTTCAACAATCAAAGGATCAATGATATGCCAAATTGCTATACAAAGAATATGTTTAAGCTTCTTTTCCTTTTTCTTTATATGGTCAGCATCATCGATAAAATCAACATGAGCCTTTAAAGCATGGTTGAAAGCTTTATTGGCACCTTTAAGGGTTTTGTTCTATCTCTTTAAATCAGCAACACAATTCTGGAGAAGCTTTAATGTGTTGTAAATATCTTGCCTTTTTTTGTTCATCAATGTCTCTCACCATTTCAAATTTCACCTTCTTATACCACTCACTCACTACCTTTTCGTATAAAGTAGGGGGAGAGTTCATCATAGTAGGAAATTTTTGAATTGCAAAAGATGAAGACCTTGTTGATTTAGTAGCAGTTAAGGCGGTTGAAGAAGTCGGCAAATTGCTATTTGAAATGTTGTCCCTCATCATAAATTCCAAAGATTTGCATTGAGCCTGAATGTCTTTCAGTTTGATCTCTAAATCGCTTTTCTATTGAAGAAGTTCAGACACCTTATGATCGAAATCATTCGAAGGAATTGATTTAACTTGGAGCTTCAATGTGGAAATTGTTTCATTCTTACTCTTGACATCTGCTTCAAGAATTGCGATTTGAATATTGAGATTTTTAACAATTGACTTTCGAAGCAAATATCTCCTATGCCATACAGCGTTACAATATTGCCTTGGAAATAAGTGGATAAAGGATCAGTAAATAGACATCTCCTTTCAACATCCGCAATCAATCTGTCTTCTTTGTTAGTGAAGTGAGATAAAGAATCTGATGAGTGTGGTGCGATAGCTAATTTTGATTCCTATATAAACAAACGAAAAACAAAATTAATACTCAAATTATTAATTTCATTTTTTACAATAATGAGGTTACAACTCAAGAAGAAATAAAACAAAAAAAATACAATTTCATTGTTTTAATCAAGTACTTACTTTATTACACTTAAAGTTGAGAAACATCATTTTTTACTTTGTTCAAAGAATTAGCTGAAAGAGTAACTGTAGAATCAAAAGGGGAATTAAATCCTTTCGGGGTAACGACTGGTGAATGTTTGCTACAGTCCTATTCCCCAACAAGAGGACTATCACGATCGCATATTAATTTAGTATGATATGTTCGAATTTCCTTGAGATGCTTTTCTTTTTCTTCGCTAAGAAAATTGAAATGGAGGCGAGGATGATCCATATAAAGTCTCCACAGGTCTTTAGAAAAGCAATATCTAGCCAATTTTGAGGATTTCAAGAGTGAAGCCTTTTCTAAATAATCCATTCTTAATTTGACATATTTGCTTAAATAATCTCTAGAAACACGGCTGCTTAAGAGACGTTTGTTCTGCGATAACGTAATAATACACGACTAAGTAAAAAAGGAAACTGGCAAAAAAATTACAAATTGATGCTATTACATAATTACAATGTTCAACTGATTCATACAAAATTGACTTTTTGAATAACTAAGAAATAAATTTATCCTTATAGTATTTCAGTTTATTCGAAGCTAACTCATGAGGGATTAAATGGACTCGCGGTAAATTCCAGCAAGCCCGTGGATGTGGATTAGATCCAAATTCGTCCAAATATCTCCTGTGAAGATGCCTAAGTAGACTCCCACTAAAATCATCCAAATATGAAAAATCTACATTCGGATGTCTGCAATAGGCTTTGTATAGGAAGTCTACTAGGATGTCCCTTTCTTCAACCAACTTCCAAAAGAGTTTAATTAATTCCCAATTCTCTTTTGAAAGTTTATCATATTGAAGGTGTGACCTCTTCAGTACAGGGGCAGCTTCCTGATCTTTGAAAGACGCTAATACTATGGTGCTTTTATTAAGCCAATGATACTTGTCAGACAGTGCATTGTGTTCTTTCAATTGTTTATCTAACTCTCTATATAAACTTCTTATTTCTGGTTGTTTTCTTTCAAGCTTTATTTTATAAAGTTGGATAGATTTCTTCTTTATCCAAAATAAAAATATGTCAACTGTTATTATTTGGGAAAGTGAAAGCCATTTGGATAAAGAATCACATACCTGATAAACAAGAATCGAAGTTTATGGGACTTGCCTTTTCTCTTTTCATTCTTCAGGGTTAATATTGGCAGCCTCTTCGTGAAAATCAGAGGGCTTAGGAAGTTCAGTTGGGCTTGTATCACGATTACTAGGATCGGGATTAACTTTTTCTGAAGCCCTAGGGATATCGTCATCATCTTTCTCATGAGCACGGCATGACCATCACCATTGCTGCCAGAACCCTGACCTCTGTCTTTGTTGTTAAGGTGTCATCATTGTTATCATCGTCGTTATCTTCATCATTGCCGCCTTCCTCTAAGGCGATTTCATCATCATTATCTTCTTCACCGGAATTAGAATCTCCTTCTATGGAGGGGACTTCAAAGGATAAGAGTTTGGCAGCATCAATCTCCTATCTCTCAAGGACTTCGTTCCTTGCTCCATTTCTTTGATATTTTCCATGAATCTTCTGACTAGAGTAGAATCGAGTGAAGGAAAGCTCAAGTCTGGACACTTTTCAATGTTGTCACTATAGGCAAGCATAAGAGCATCCTCATAGAGTTCACGATGATGTTATTGAGAAAAGTGCTTAGAAATTGTGACACCTTTTACTTGGCTTCAAAGATAGTATTAATGGCCATTCTCAATGAATTTTTTCTCTTCCCCAGCTTCTTTTTGGGAGAAGATTGTTTAGCCACCATCCAAGCCTTCTCCTCCTTTGATTCTTTCAAAGCCATTTTTAAAGAAAAAATTTCGTTGGCTAAGAGTTGTTTTGCTTTCCTCTCCTTAGAGATACTAGATTCTACTTGAGCAAGAGAGGCCCCCAACCTTTCTTGTTCTTTCACTGCATTATCTTTGGCAGTAGAAAGGGAAGTAATTTTTTTGTTTAAGGTTGAGGTTTCCTCTTGAAGCCTGGATCTCTAGTAGAAGATTTGGAAGTGCTTTGTTGAACAGAGAACCAGCTTTTAGAGATCTAAAAGGAAAAGTATGACATGGGTTAACATTTAGTAAGAACTAATAATACGAAGGTTAAATAATATGAAATGTACCAGAAGTTGTTGCTCTATTAAAGATCAACAATGACCTATTGGGTCAGGAATAAAAGGAGGTGGATGAATGAAAGTAAAGGAAGAAGAATTCATAATAGATTGTACCATTTTCTCAAAATCATTAGAAGGCACTAGTGATGTGAGGCTAGAAGGGTTCAACTCCTGAGAGGGAGTTGAAGTTCCCAAATCTCTTTGCAACCACTCAATGATATTAGGAGAATTAGAAACAATAATACGAGACATGAGATCATCCTCTGAGGGACTTGTTTTGGATTGATCAATAGGAGCTTCAAGAATAGGACTCTCTAAAGTTTTACTCACATCAACAGTTTCACCCTCTTTCGGCGGTAGAGAAGACTGGACATCAACAACCTTTGCTTTCTTAAGAGATAGGCCTGCTACAGCCATCTCACCTAGTTTTCTTTTAGTGATCATCTTCGACCTAAAAATAGCCCGGGTCAGGGATGATGCACTGGATGTAGAAGTTGTGAGAACTAGATCACTTGCGATCAATAAGACCTGAGGAGTAGTTGCTAAAAATTCCAAAAGTAAAAGTTAGTAAAGTAGTGTAGGATGCAACACAGTAATAAATCGCAAAAACTATGCATAAGCTTACCAGGATGGTCCAGGCAAATTAGAGAATAGGAGATAAATTCTTGGGATCGCCTAAAGACAATAAATGTTTGCTTCGAGAAATATGTTGGATAAGAGGGGGTTGTCCAAGAACTCTTTGATTAGCTGGGAGAAGGGAATATTTCCGAAGATTGGATGGTTTCAACAATATAAGCCTATCCTTGAAGCTACGTGAAGTTGTGGTCAACAGCTTTATGATTCTTTTATCCTCATCACTAAGTTCTTCTGGTGCAGGACCTAATCAGAAAACATAATTTTGTAAAAGAAAGCAATTGAATAAAGATAAAAGTTATGATTAACTTACGAGGGGGGGGGAAGAGGAGACTCTACTAATGTTTGGAAACATTTGACAAAAAAATGAGTCTCCTAGTCTCTAAATTTATTTACCCCTTCTGAAATTAATTTTTAGGGGGATTAGCTCTAAAAATCTAGTTGTTCAGATTACTGAGTTTGACTAGGCAAACTAAGTAGTTGAGAACTTCAGCATTTAGTGAAGGAATGCCTAATTCCAAAACCATAGCTCCAAAGAGATAAGATATGTACAGACATTAGTTGATAATTTAATAGGTGCAATGCCATGATTATAAGGAACTTAAATAGGAAGACATGGAAGGGACGAAAGCCACCATGCCAAATGTGAATGTCAGTATAAGCGAAGTAAACTTTGGGTGGATTTAAATAATGTTGTTATCGCTAGGGGGAATGGCTTCTACTTTGGTGATTCCGAAGTCATTCAGAATGGCATCGACTTCGTCTCGAGAAGATATTAAAAAATGTTTGGAGATGGATTCAACTTTCTTTGGTGAAGATTCTACCTCTGGAGCTATTTTTTTCAAGTTTCATAGAGATCTTTTTCACACTCATGATCCAGACAGGTTAAACCATTTCGTTAAAAGGTTATAATTTGTCCCATTATTAATACCTTTCAAAGATGTCGAGAACCAATTGCAATAATTCAAATGTCAACCAAAGTATATAACTCAATGTCTTTGAAAGGATATCAAAGTCAATTTGGGTCATAAAATTCATCGAGCTTCCAAAAATGTCGAACGGATAGAAGAAATCGAAACACCTAGAAACACCCTTCGACAATAACGAAAGCCTAGGAAAAACAATACTTATAAATGGAATAACTAACCATACATTACTCGATTAAATATATATATATATAGACACGCGCGCACACACGTTAACAACGTTCCACATTCAAACCAAATAAACCATTTGACGATGTTGAAACAAAAACAAATTTTTTTTACTCAAAGAATATGAATGTTGTCGAAACACTACATTCCCATTAATCCAAAAGACGTGGATTTAAGTGATTTTATTACAAATAAAAACGCTTTGAAATGTTTCGATAACATTTATAAAACTGATAGTTATACTCCTATTCAATATAAAGGGTTTGAGTAAGTTGAAACGTAGGTATGGTTTCGAAAATATTCGAACAACTAAACTTTTTGCATTTTGGAAGGTTACGATCAAGACGAAATGCTTGATAATGTTTTCAACTTTAACAAAATAAATTATCATCCATCCAATTAATGGTAGGAAGTATAAATTTCGAACCATTAACACCTTCTGAAGTAAATAAAAATTGAGCATGGATCCAGAGAAAAATTAAGTCCATATTTATATGCATTAAGTTTTGGGTCCTTTAAAATAAATAAAACAATTTGGGTATATGTTATGTGGCCATCAACTTGAACCCTTTAAGATAACTGCTTCGAAATTTATCAGGGAACATCGAAACCTACTTATGCTTTCGAAGAAGTCCATCTCTTGTCGACTACGTCAACTCCTTCAAAATGGTTCACTCAAATGTTAACACATGACCTTCTTCTGATCCCTTTGAAAAAGGTCGAAAGAGTAAAGCAGAATTGACCGCCTCAACCCCTTTTGAAAGGGTTGAAAAGTAAAATTACAACAGCAGGTTTTAATTCATACAATTTAGCGTTTTCTTTGAAGCCCATGAAAATAATTCTTTCCCTAATTCAATTTTCAATCCGACACTTCAGAGGCTAATGATTAAATTGGTTGAACATGAATTTACACTTAACAATGATGAAAACATCAAATTCAAGTTTGAATAATAATTATTTTAAAATAATAATGATAATAATATAAGATCGAGTGCAATAGAACTCGAGCTTAGATTCGAATGTAATAAGGGCAAATAACCCAAAATCTGATGAATTCCAAATACAAATTGGTGCGGTAGATTGAGCAAAATAAGCATATAAGTGAATCCATGGATAATTTCATATGAATAAAAAATCAAATCATCTTTACGAAATAAGAAAAGAAATACTAGTTCGAACTTAATGAATTTAAAATCGAAATCAAGCATGGTAAATCAGTTTGAAGGAACAATAGACATGTACCTTGAATTTGAATTCGTGTTGAATAAAAATAGGATATTGAAAAGAAATTAAAATTTTGGATTCTTGCTATAAGCTTTTAATGGTAGGTATTATCCGAGTATTTAACCTGTTAGAATCCAAAAGATGTCGGATAAAGTTGATCAAGTCAGGATAGCACAAAAGCCAACTAAAAGAACTAGAGCAACAAGCCAACAAAAGCCAAAGGAAAAGAATGAAAAAAATACACTAAGGACATGGATCGCTGGCAATCCATGGCCTATGGATCGCTAGTGTTACTTAAAAAATCCACCTTCCGCCTAAGTCAGAAGCTCTTTAAGCAAAGGACGAAAAGAAAGGAGCTCAGGTCAGACCTTACGAAGAAGTCGAAGGGATGTAGTTGACAATATAAAACAATTCAAGACCTTTCAGAGGGGACTGAGGGTTTCATTTTGCAGTATTCAAGACGCTCTTACCTTTTGAAGAGGGCATGTAAGTCAGGGCAAGGGCAAAAGACTCTATAACAACCTTTCCGAAAGCATAATAAGCCTTTCAGGCCGATTGGAACACCAATTAAATAACTTTCAACGGCGTCGAAAGGTTTTTGACAAAGGCAACATTCATAATTCAACAAAGAATGAAAGACAACCTTCCAGAAATATTCAAGGCAAGCATGGCTCTCGTCAGCATTCGAGTAAAAAGAAACCTTCCGACAAGGTCAAATGGTTCACGATAGTCGAGTAAGAGAGAAACCCTCGAACATGATCGAAGGGTTCACATATCACATAGATGACAGACCTTCCAACAAGGACAAAAGGTTCCTAAAAGAAAATAGAAGAGAAAACCCTTCAGCAATGCTCAAAGATCGACGATTGCATGCGAAAGGAAAACCTTACGACAAAGTCGAAAGTTTAGCAAATGCATATAAAAGAGGAACCCTTCAGCCCAATCGAAGGCACAAGTTCAAAAGCATAGCCACCGGCATCTATAAATAAGAACCAAGGGGTCCTATTTCGGTGGAGGATTTTTCCACATTCTCATCTTGTAACTTCTTAATCTAAGGGTTGTAACCCTAAATTGATTGTGATTTGTGAAATTTAATAAAAAGGAAGTCTTTTCTTGGATACCCAAGGGAGTCCTTAATTCTATTAATTCCTTTGTTATTTTGCTTAATCTTCTGCTAGATTGACTTGTATTTCCAGGCTTAATCAATCCGGATGGTTCTTGTCGATGGAAATGACAGTATTCCTTTGATAAATAATCCATATATCCCTTCCAAGTTCACCATTCCTTAATCTAAACCCTTCGATCAAAAGGAGAAACTTATTTGAATCAGCTCTCATAACAACCCTTCGAAATCATTAGTGTTGTGGTCAAACTCTTTGATAAGAGTCACAATCCCTCACATTCTAACTACCTTAATGATCTTCCGAATCCCAATAAGTAACTGCCGAACCTTTCGACAAGGTTGACATTTATTTCACATCTATAAAGTCTACCATACCTTATCTATGTAAAAGAAGGATACTCATTTCAACCTTCCGATAGGATTAAGATTACCCCCTTTTTAGAGAACAAGCTAAGGAAATCTTATCTCAATCAAGAGGACAATTTCAACGGGAGGTCTTACAAAAGATCAGCTAAAACAGAGATCATTATATACCAAGTTAACAAAGTTGAAAGGTTTCCCATATCCTATATCCAAGCCTTTTTGACCGCTTCGAAAGGACAGATTCGAGAGTTTCCAATAAGGAGAGATATATAGATAAGCCCATAATTTCTCAATCCCTCAATACCATTCAACTCAACCGCATCATTCGGAATAAGTTTGGGGCATTGGCAAGACATAACTAATTACCATTTTTCATTAGGTCCATATCTAGGATTCGTTGGGGTATTGACCATAAGTTTGGTTAACATTGTGACGCTAGAAAGAGGGCTCGGACCTACGAATTAGTTGATTCCCTAATACTACACTTCTCCGATCCCCATCGGACCGATTCCACATCAAATTCACTTATTTTTGGTTTGATCATGACCAAAAGGTTTAACACTTTTAAAGAAGGGTCTTCTGAACCACACTTGACAAGGTATTCCTATGTAAATATCAAAGACTCTAATCAAGATAAGGAGCAAAGATTAAGGCTCGAAGCCTTGAAGATTATAAACAAAAAGAAGGCAGAATCCTATGACTCTGAGAATGGAGCTTAAACCCCTTTCATGTGGGACCGACCCTAATTTTTGCACTTAGAAAAAGAATAAGTGGAAGTGACAACATTTTTAATCAAATGAGAAGAACTATTCAGTCATATTCCCAGGGGACTATCTTTGAAAATGAGATGATAAAGGACTATGATAGTTTCACGTACAAATGGAGTAAGATTATAAACGAGGCTCACCATTCAAGGGAGAATTGCAGACATATTGAAAAATCTACAATCGAAGAAATACGAATGATAAAAGAACTCCCTAGTGGAAATATAAAAATAACCAAGGAATTTCCAACCAAAACCTTAAGACTGAAAGAAGGACCCGTGAAAGAGGATCAACGAACAATGAAAAGGAAACCTAATCCTCAGGAAGAAGTACTCGTACCAAGTCACAATAGAATTAGACACTGGATAAAGACGGCTCAAAATTCAAGACCTCTCAGAGAATATAATCTTACTACCTCTATCGAAGACATCTATATCTGAACCAAAGAAGAACCTAATTATTGGCCTTCTTATAAAAGAAGCCAGGATTTGAAAGGAAACTTAAGGGACTATATTGCAACTTTCATCTGATTAACGGACATGATGAAAATCAGTTCAAGGCGCTTGGAAAGATGGTCCTACACTTCCTAAGACAAGGAAAACTTAAACATTTTGTAAAGGATTGAACAAATCATGGAATATAATTTCTTTCCTCAAAATAAGAGAAGTCCATATGGTCGAGAGTGTGATTCTCCTTAAAATTGGAATACCTAAAATTATAGGCTACCAATAATGGTAGAAAGCCCTTGGTCACTCCAAGATGGCCAGGTCAAGGCACCTCTTGGAGGGAGGGTGTAAGCCTTTGGCCGTGCCAAAGTCAGAAATAGCCAAGTTAAAGCAGCACGAACTCTTATTCGCGTCACACTATGGTCAGGATAAGGCACCTTCTGTAGGGAGGACGGGTAATCCCTTGTCCCATCACACTATGGCTTGGTCATGGTACCGAACAAGCCCTTATCAGTGGCATGCTATGGCCAGGATAAGGCACCTCCGAGAGGGAGGATGGGTAATCCCTTAATCCCACCATGCTATGGCCTAGCCAAGGTACCGTACAAGCTCTTAGCCGTGTCACATTATGGACAGGTTAAGGTGCCTCTTGGAGGGAGGTGGGGTAATTCCTCGGGCCCTGCTTCAGAATAAGCTAGCTGAGCGCATCGAAAACCCAAATGAAATGCCCGGCAGACTAAGAAAAGTCCTTGCCTGCAATGAGCACTGCCAAAATTCGTCATCGCCTAAAATGGCAACCGCCAAAATAATAGTAATGTCTAAAATGACAAACAGCTTGAAATGGGCTCTGCTTAAATAAGCACAAAATTGGACTAAAGAGTCCCTATCTGAAATAGGCCAAAAAAAATGTACAAAGAACACACGGGCCCGAGAAAGCAAAAACATGCAAGACATCCTCAAAGCCTGAAGATGGCACATTCAACAAAAGAATCAGAAAGAATTCTCTATCTCCTCTTCGTAAACATCTACCAGATGGGTATTCTTGTCTTCTATTATTAACTACTAGAAATGGTATTCTGGTCTTCTACTATTAATTACCATAAGTGGTATTCTGGGCTTCTATTATTAACTACCAGAAATCGTATTCTGGACTTCTATTAGTAACTAACAGAAATTGTATTCTTGGACTTATGTTATTAATTATTGGAAATGATATTCTGAAAGTGGCATCTTTGACTGCTATCATTAGTTATCCAAAATGATGTTTTGCACTTTTTATTAAATATGAAGAAGGGTTATTCTGGTCATCTATTCCTCATTACTAGAAATAGTTTTCTGGGTTTCCATTATCAATGCCAAATTGGATTTCTGGTATTCTACTAACTATCAATGCCAGATCGGGTATTTTGGACCTCAATTGCTTAATTACCACATACGGCTTTTCAGACTATTACTATCAATTCCAAATTAAAGATCCCGGTATCCTATCAGCAGATATGAATTTTCGTCCTTATGTTGGCTATCATCGAAAATGGTACATCGGGTTTCTATTGCTTATTACTAAGTAAAGGCATTTCGATATTTAGATGTTCCTTTTTGCTAAAACAGGCATTCCAATTCTCCATTACTTATTATCAAAGGGTACCGAAAAGTGAGTTTCAAATTATCTTAATATTTTTTAATACCTGAATCTAGTTCGGTGACACCTAGTCGAACTCCATCATTAATACCAAAGCTTGGATGTCAAGACTAATGTTTATTATAAACCCTAATCTGGGTATAAAATCTTTGGACTTCTATTCATCTCAAATAATTTGACACAAGTGAAAGAATATTATAAGAAGAAGATCACTGTTAAAAGAATCTCTGAATGAGAACTTTAGACTTTTTATTCTCAGATTCTGTTGGTTACAAGGAATGAATCGGAAAACTACCACATAAAAATTTTAGACATTAATGTCCCATCAGGTTCTTTATTGAGTAAATGTTAAATTTCGATATCTATGTGCAGCTTATTACTCACTATTTTTAGGCATGCCAAACAAGTGGAAGGAGTTAAATCCACGATCATCCCTCATCATGGATAAAGATGAGATCTTAACATTTTAAATGAGTCCTTTCATACAATTGGCGAAATAATTTGCTAATCTAGGCAAATGATATGTTTAGATTAATATGTCAATTTCGAACTAACAATTAAGAATACTATCTACTACATGTTTCTCAAAAAAGTTAGAATGATGGAAAATCTGGGTTCACTTAATCAAGAAAGGAGTCATGAACTAAGGTGGAAAGCCGAGAAATGAATCAGTCTTCAGGAGACACGTCCAAATGAAAAGACAAATAAGGTGCAGAGAAAAGCAACACGACAGGTAGTATTTACCAAATTATAAATAATGCATTGCATTATGCTGCATAGCGTTACTGAGGTACAGAAAATATATCTATATATATTAAGATTCTTGTGACTTGATCAACTGTTCTTGCAAAACCAATAGATATTATAGGATCAGCACTCGAAACTGAGTTCCTAATGATTCGTATAGTGCTTAACTACCTTTTAATTTTGTTTCCAAGTCATCAATCCTCTCATAAAAATTGGTCATTCCAAGTCAAGATTGATATAGGTATCTCCACCAACAGAATGCTTTAAAACATTAGTATCCCGGTCCCCTTCCTTAAAGTTTTAACTTTGAATTCTAAATTTCCTTGGAGAATTCTTGAATAATGTAGCATTGAAAGGGATACTTTTTTATTCTACTCTTTGCAACAAGGTTATTAGAGAACTTAGAAATAAAAGAATATTTGTGAAATTGACTTTGTTTGAGCTCCACTCTTAACCTATCCTTGATTATTACAAATTCCAATAAAAGGACTTTGGAAAGTAAAACTAGTCTTTCTCGAGTTTGCTATATAAATAAACAAAATGGGAAATTAAATTTCATTATTTCAACAATAAGAATATATATTAAAGTGTGTTTCTTGTTGAGACTTGCTATTGCTAATAAGATACAATTCCCCATAAGCTTTTAAGTTAAAATCCTATGCTCTAACAACTTCCCTAACCTTGCCGAGATTGTTGGTGAGAAGAAGCGCATTGAGTATGACTATCTCTCAATTGTAATTTCAAATCGTTTATTCGATAAATAAGTTCAGACATCATTCCACCAAGCTCTATTGTGAGATTTGGTATGACAGTTGATTCATCTTTTATCTTAATCTCAGTACCAAGATAGTCAATATAATTGCTTGATACCTATTTATGATCACTCTTCCAATTTATGTAAAATAGACTTAGAAAAGAACTCAAGAAATATATTTGTTCTTATGATGCTTGAACCATTTAAGGGGAAAAAATTTGAGAAATCAATCTAGCTCAAAGCCAATTATTGCATGCCCTCGGACTTGGGTCAAATTCTAATGTATCTGAATATGGAAACATCTAAGTAAACCACCATTGAATTCACCTAAATATGAAAACCCTGTAATAAAGCATCGATAGTATACTTTATACAGAATTAATAAAAATGTCTCTCTCTACCTATCATACATAATAGGGTTGGAAACTCACCGTTATTTTTTTTGAAAACGGGCTATCTTATGCAGAACCTCACCAGATAATTCCTAGCCATCGTTTACTTTCGAATCAAAGTGAAAACAATAATTATACAAAATGACAAAATCATTTAATGACAATCTCTAGAAATACGAGAAAGAATGTCTCAATTTTCCAACCAAAATCTCAGTTAAAATCCATTCGTCTTCTCCCCTCTCTCTTCTAATTATTATTATATAAATATTTATCTCTACAAAAAAACAACAAACATCGATGGCAGCTTGTAACCTCCACCAAATTAACCCTGATTTTGTCAATACTGAAGTGCCGCATTGTTGTTGCTGTTATGCGACAGGATTATTAGATCAACCGCAAGAGGCAGCGGGAGTTAATAGTGTTCAATCTAGTAACGAAATTCAATAACACCTTAATGTCTTTAATCATCACATAATAACAACCTACTCCATGCTTTATGATTTGGATACAAATACGTTCTAGATGGATTTGTCCATCTGGGACGCTTCTGGTGAAGACTTGGTGCTGATGATGTATTAGCCTTATCAGCCAGTCTGGTTTGAACCAGTGATTGTAAACCCAATCAATTTGGCTCCAGACTTGCCACCTCTTCCAAATGAGCTATAAAGGGGAAATCATCTTACTATTTTTGCTAATCATCTTCAGTGTTTAGTCCTAGGATTTTAAAGTCAGTTTGAATATGTATATATTGACAAATTTTTGAAAAATGTAGCATGAAACAATGTATAAGTAAGTATTTTGGCATGTCAGTTTAGTTAAATTTCTGAAGTGTTGCTATGCAGATGAAGATGTGTTTGGTTGTTTGGTACTTTGTTATATGATGCTTTGCTATACAGAAAGGAATCGAAAGGTTTGGAACTCTTTTACCTTGATGAAATCTTGTTGTCAAAGGGTCTAACAACTAAATTATTTAGATCTTCCGACAATGAAGGAAAGTTGAGGATAGAATACCTTCCGATCTAGCCGAGAGGTTCAAAAAGGTCAAATTCATCATTGCAGCTTTGATCCCCTTCGAAGGGGTAGAAAGAACATTTTAAGTTACCAAAGCAATACCTAAATAAGTTCCAAGCTGCCATATTCAGTCTAACTAAATCCTAAACCTATATAAGATATAGTTTTTAAATCCTACCTAAAAAATGAGTGAAGGGGAAAGCTAGTCTAAAGTTTTAAATCGAATTTAAAAAGTGACCTCTTTGTTTTAAAAGAAGTCAAACTATTTGAAAGAATTCTTTTAATTTTACTTGGTAATTTTTTTGTAGGAAAAAGAAGTTGGAAACTTTATAGCTTTCAGTGAAAATGGCTTGGAAAGTCAAGAGCATCCCTTCGCATGGGAGGGGCAAATGTTACTCAAAAAATCCACCTTCCGCCTAAATCAAAAGGTCTTTAAGCAAGGGATGAAATGAAAGGAGTTCAGGTCAGTCCTTCTGAGGAAGTCGAAGGGATGCAGTCGATAATATGAAGCAATTCTAGACCTTTCAGAGGGGAAGGATGGTTTTATTTCGCTGTATTCAAGAAGCTCTTACCTTCCGAAGAAGGCAAAGAAGTCAAGGCAAGGGCATACGACTCTATAATAACCTTTCCGAAAGTGTAATAAGCCTTTCAGGCCAGTTGGAACACCTTCTAAATACCTTTCGATGGTGTCGAAAGGTTTATGATAAAGGCAACATTAATAAGTCAACAAACGATGAAAGACAACCTTCCGACAATATTCAAGGAAAGCACGACTCTCGTCAGCATTCAAGTAAAAAAAGCAACCTTCTGACAAGATAAAACGATTCACAGTAGTCGAGTAAGAGAGAAACCCTCTAACACGATCGAAGGGTTCACATATCACATAGATGACAGCCATCTCAACAAGGACAAAAGGTCCCTTAAAGCAAATAGAAGAGTAGACCCTTCGACAACGCTCAAAGATCAATGATGGCATGCAAAAGGAAAACCTTACGACAAAATCGAAAGGTTAGCATCTACATATAAAAGAGGAACCCTTCAGCCCGGTTGAAGGCACAAGGTCGAAGACAACCCAAAAAACAAAGCCCAAAGATAGGCTAAGTGTATGGATCATTAGCGATCCATATAGTATGGATAGCAAGAAATCCATACACTCTGCATCACCAACGATCTGTACGTCATCATCAGATCACTACAACTCATATGGAGTAGAGCAAAGGGAAGTACTAGGGAAGTCGATCGTATATGAGCTTGATCCATGGATTGCTAGCGATGCATCACTTTAGCTTAGATCGCGGTGCAAACTCTAGTGCGTCTTCCTGTGATTATTTGCAACTAGCAAACAGGCTTGGCCAAATAGCTTTCCAACCTCTATAAATACTCTCCTATTTGCAACATAAAGGGGGATCCTCCAGACTGGTTGCTGAAACACTGCAGAAAGCTTTCTTCACTCTTCTCCTCCCTCATAATGATCATCCAAGGATTTTACTGTGATTCTCTAATAAACAATAACATTGGGACTTAGTTTAACTAAAGATATTCAAGAACTTTGTAATCCAATTAATTTTGTAATAGCAATTAGTCGATAATAAAATTATAATGTGGACGTAGGCTTCATTAACAACCGAACCACTATAAAAACCTTCTTGTCTTCTTTCTATTTTTGCACTTTTTACATCTATTCTTTTTTTTATTACTCTGTAAGAATAGGGCTGGTGTTTTCACAATCAAGCTAGGATGTTGATCCATTTTTTGGGTTAACATTTTGGTGCTTTCACTGAGAATCCTACTCAGGGTTCTGATCTAGCTATATACTTTGGATCAGATAGGTCTAGATGTTAGCTCCTCAATCTCCGTTCAAAAGTTCTGCTGTTAAAAATCAATGGCTCTGGGAGGATGAAGAACTTCTTCTAGAAGGTCAATAGGGATGGTAATAACTGGAGAGGAGATGAAACATCAAAGGACTGAAGTAAATGGTGC
The DNA here is from genome assembly GCA_030737815.1 of Allium fistulosum. NCBI lineage: Eukaryota > Viridiplantae > Streptophyta > Magnoliopsida > Asparagales > Amaryllidaceae > Allium > Allium fistulosum. Next base: position 184,437,900 of record CM060902.1, on the reverse strand, counting down.
CAACGTAGGAGATCAGGTGCCAGCATCCTCCAATCAACGCGAAGTCATTACAAGAGACGAGTTGAACAAAATGGTTGACGAAATCAACAAAAAAAGGAAAGCAGTCAGAGAGCTCTGATGGATATGCTCAATGCTCACTTAACATTACAGTCAAATCCTGCTCCAAGAACTCTGGCTGAACGCACGGCTGTCATAGAACAAGAAAATTCTTCCGTTTCTTCCTAAGTAGAAGAAACAGAAAGTAGTCATAAAGAAAGGCGACAACAGGAACTATGGGAATCAATGCAGAAGGAAATACAAGTACTCCGCTTATCGCAAGGTAACCAACTTTGAACTTGAACCAAGGGATGAAAACCCCACAAGAGGATATAGCCATGGACCTCTCTAACTCAAAAGATGGAGAACAATTTAACGATGATAAGCTGGAAGAAAATCCCAATGCATTAGATAATGCTAGAAATGTCCAAACTGCCCCAGTCAGGCCAACCGCAAGCCAAAGATATTTTAAGTCAGTGGTTCTCCCAAAGACAGGAGAGCCTTGGCTTCAGCCCACTCACCAAGACCGTTTCCAAAGCCAAACACTTGATGTAGTAAAAGACAGCCATCCCTACGACTACCGGACATTAGAGGTATTTATCTTGAATATTGTTAAGCGATTGATGGACAAGGATAAAAATAGGAGAGACGATGAATGGGGATCCACACCGAGTTGGACTTCCTTAATCGATGAGATTTTGAATGCGCAATATCCAAAAATATTAACAATGCCAATTATTCCATCCTACATAGGGACAAAGTACCCAAAACCCCATTTGTACAAGTATAGTTGGTACATGGATGGAGAAAATGCTTTAGAGGCTATTCGGTGTAGGTGTTTTCCCATTTTTCAAGAAGGAAATGCTTCTATGTGGTTTAGTAAGCTTCCACCGAGATCCATCTCCACTTTTGACCAACTAGCAACAAGGTTCCTCGACCAGTTCAGGCTCCATACCGTGCAACCTAAAGATGTGATGTCCCTGTCCGGACTATTCCAGGGATGAAATGAATCATTGAAGTCTTCCATGAACATGTTTGATACCATAGTTAAAGAGATGAGCAATCTAAATATTGACATGGTTTTCATGGCTTTGGTCCATGGCATTCACCCCAAATGTGAATTCGGAAGGTGGATCAAAATGAAGCAACCCACTACAACGAAGGACTTTAATCATAAAGCAAGTCAGGACTAGAGATTAGAGGAGGCGCAGGAGCTAAAAAGGAAGTCTGCCAGCATGCAACCGATGAATGTCGGGCATAGTGACATGGCGATGAATCAGAATATAAGTGCTTCCGAGAGTGCTGAAGGGATCATAGGGGAAGATAGAAATTAAAAAAGGAAGAATCAAAATTCCAGTAAAAGAAATGGAAATAATTAACACCTTAATGGCTTCAGGCCAAAAGATTACACCCCTCTCAATGATACACTGGAAAAATCTATCTTGCGACACAAGGTACCGAGGAATATAAAATAAACCCCCTAAGAAGGAAGCAAATGAAAAACAAAAACACACAGCGAAGTTTTGTCGCTTCCACAAGATGCATGGTCACAACACAAATGAAAGTCGCCATCTAAAGAACATGATTGATGAACTAATCCGGGAAAACAAGCTTCAGCAATACGTGAGAAAGTCGCAGAATCCAGATCAACCCACGGCTCCTTATGCCACTAGAGAACAAAGAAACCAAACCAGAATCAGTGAAGAAGGATTAAAATGAACTGACCAGAGACTTGTTATTGGAAAGATATATGGTGGACCATATCCCGTGTAGAGGAGTTAGGGAGAGATGGAGTGGTATGCGAGTTCATTGAAGCACGCTCTAAAGGAATCATGCCTCGCAATCGAAGATAGAGCTCCATCCAAGCAAGAGAAAATTTTGAATTATGATATAGTATTCTGAAACCAAAACACCGAAGGAATCGAAGCTCTGATTCTTGACCCCATGGTAGTAACAGTCGGAATCGAGCCCACTATGGTTGGACGAGTATTGGTTGACAATGGAATTTCTGTGAATATTCCTTTCAAGCGTACCTTCGACTAGATGAAGATCAGCATGAAGGATGTATCTACATGCCAAATAAAGATCCAAGGATTCACCTGTGAGCCTAAACAACCCGTCGGGACGATTGAATTACTTGTATAACTTAGGGAAGGCGACCGAAAAGTCACCCTCACCCAAACTTTTGTCATTGTAGACGAAATGTCGGCGTACAATGCCTTCTTGGGATGACCCACAATGGTAGATTTTAGAACTGCTTTAGCCCAATGGTGCCTTACCATGAACTTCCCAATAGAAAATGGAGTCGGATGGTCAAAGGAGATCAATGCCTCATTAAAGAATGTTACATTGCCGAGTTACATGAATCTAAAAGAAGGGAAAAGGGGAGTGATGTGGGGAGAACTCTCCAAATTCATTAACCTACTGAATAGCAACTACAGAGCCGCCCCTGGCTCAGGGACCATTGTCGATTCGATAAGAAGAAGAGATCGGGGGAGGATCGGGCAGCATTGACAGAATTGACGATGTCTGTCCATGTTGATATGGATGACCCAATGAATGTCTTGCAAATTGGATCGCACCTTGGAAATAAGATGTGATTGGAACTTACTAAATTTCTTCGCTCCAACTTGGATGTGTTCACTTGGAAACATTCCGACATATGCTGGGTATCGCACAAATTGCATGCTACGCACTCAATATTGACCCCAGTTTACACCAGTAATGCAAAAGAGGCACATCCTATGCCCTGAGAGGTCAAAGGCATTAAGGGAGGAAGTGCGCAAGCTAATGCTAATGGTTTATCCATGACACGACTTATCCTGAATGGGTATCTAACTCGGTCTTGGTCAAAAAGTCCAGGTGGAAGTGGCGAACCTATATCAATTACTCGGACTTAATAAAAGCTTTCCGAAAAGATAGCTTTCCACTGCCCCAAATAAACTAGCTTGTTGATGGAACGGCGGAACATGAATTGTTATCATTCATGGACGCATACTTAAGGTACAACCAGATCCTGATGCGCAAACCTAATCAAGTAAACCCCAGCTTCGTCGCCGATCTGGGACTATACTGCTACAGGGTAATGCCATTCGGTTTAAAGTATGCTAGGGCAACCTACAAAATATTAGTAAATACCATGTTCAAGCGTCAAATCAAGAAAACCATAGAAGTTTATGTGGATGACATGTTAGTCAAATCGCAAGTAGCTGCCAACCACCTGGATAATCTTGTAGAAATGTTTGAAATACTCTGGAAGTATAGAATGAAACTCAATCCACTCAAATTTCACTTTGGAATAGCCTCCGAAAAGTTCTTAGGATTTATAGTAAGTGTTAGGGGCATTGAAGCAAATCCAGAGCAAATAACTTCCCTACGAGAAGTCCAAGCCCCAAAGAACAAGAAGGAATTGCAGTATCGGAATGGAAAAGTTGCAACACTAAGCCGATTTATCTCTAAAGCCACCGATAAATGAATACCATCCTTTGATGCATTAATGAAAGGAAAGAAAAACTTTGAGTGGAGTGAAGCAAGTTGAATTGCATTTGAAGAATTGTTGAGACACATGGAAGCCCCACTGATCTCATCGAAGCCAGTGGACGGAAAGGACCTATTCATTTACTTAGCAATCTCACATCATGCGTTGAGCATTGCCCTTTTGCATGAAGAAAAGAAAATCCAGCGACCCTTATACTACGTTAGCAAATGGTTTACCGGAGCCAAGAGAAATTATCTAAAGCTGGAAAAGCTAGCGTGTTGCCTGCTGATCGCGTCTAGTATGTTATGACCATATTTCCAAGCACATCCAATCAAAGTACTGGCTGATCAACCTCTGAAGCAAGTATTTTACCGACCCAAAACATCCGGACGACTTCTTAAGTGGAACATCGAACTAAGCCAACATGATATTACTTATCACCTGAGAAAGGCTATCAATGGGCGAGCGCTCGGAGATTTCATCATCAAATTTGTCATACGGGATGATGAAGAAGGAACACCTTCGGAAGTGTGGACATAATGGAAACTCTTTGTAGATGGCCCATCTATCAACTTATGTTTGGGGGTAGCGATAGTGCTTGAAACCCCCAAAGGATGAGCCATTTGCTACACCATGCGCTTGGAATTCCCTACAACAAATAATGAAGCAGAATATGAAGCACTGATAGTGGGGCTAAAAGTTATGAAAGAGAATAAGGCTCGTTCACATCTACAGCGAGCCAAACTAGTCGTCTGCCAGGTAAAAGGCAAGTACCAAGCTTGAGGGGAGAACCTTGCCCCATATCTATCTGAAGTACAAGAGTTGCTAAGCGACATCGAACATTACATCATAACTCACATTCCGAAAGAGCAAAACACCAAGGCTGGCTAGTTAGCGAAACTGGCATGCTCCGGGGTAGCTCAATTGTTGGGACTAGTCCCGGTTGAGACTCTGACTGCCTCGAGTGTAGACAAAATGGACGCCGACTGGATTCTTGAGACCGCCACCGAACCAAAAATATGGATGATGCCAATCAAGGACTACTTACATACTAGGACCCATCCAACTAACCGGAATCAACAGAAAAAGCTTCTCTAGAAGGTGTCGCAATTCGTAATATAGGATAGAATATTCTACCGAAGGGGATTCTCTACTCCCCTTTTTAGTTGTGTGACAAATGACGAAGCCCAATGGATCCTAAAGGAAGTGCATGAAGGCGAATACGAAGACCACGCTAGGGGGCAAACCCTTGAAAAGAAAGTTCTCCAGTATGGATACTTTTGGCCAAAAATAAATCGCGATGCAGCAGACTACGTCAAAACATGTGATCTTTGCCACAGATTCAGCAAAATTAAAAGAACTCCCTCAACAGAGTTAACACTAATGGTCAACCCATGGCCGTTTTCACTATGCGGTAATCGACTCGATTGACTTATTGCCAATAGCTAAAGAAGGGGCTAAATATGCTATAGTTGTTGTTGACTATTCACGAAATGAGCTGAAGCGGAATCGCTAGCCACCATTACTAGAAAAGAAAGTCATTAACTTTGTTCCTAAAACATTATTTGTAGGTTTAGTGTGCCATAGAAAATCATCACTAATAATAGGACCCAATTCGAAAGCCCCGAGTTCGAAGAATTCTGCAAACGCTTTCGAATTAAGACGAGTATTTTCGTAGTCGCTCATCCGCAAGAAAATGGGTAGATGGAAGTAATAAACAAGATCATCAAGTTCACTATCAAAAAGTGAATAACTAAGGAAAAAGGGAATCGGGTTGATGAACTTCAACTTGCACTATGGGCTTACAGAACAACCCACCAAGCAGCAACCGATCACACTCCGTTCGCTTTTGCTTATAGCTTTGAGGCAATGATTCTCATCAAACTAGAAGTCCCCTCTCATCGAAGGCAAAATTTTGATTAGAAGAAAAACGAGCAGCTCCTACTCGAATCACTGGATACGGTTGACAAAAGGAGGGAAGAAGCCGAGTTGAGGACCGCTGCCCACCAAAAAAGGGTCCCGTGATACTTCAACTCCAAATCACAACCCAACCTTCAAGGTGGGAGACCTCATCTTCAAACGAGTCTACCCAGTGCAGCGAGCCTTCGGACCAAACTGGGAAGGGCCGTATGTGATCAATAAAAATCTAAGGGATGGGAGTTTCAAAATGACAACCGTCGACGGAATCCAAATTTCAAGAGCATGGAATAGCGAATCACTGCGCCGCTACTTCACTTGAAAACTACCTTATGTACTTTCTATTTTTTAGCAAATAAACCATCTTGGGATCCCTGGTGTATTGTAAATAGGCAAAAACTTACCCGACCTTACTTAATAAAGTTAATTTGCTTTTTGAACCAACAAAACCTTGTTCATAATCGCAGCATGCTGAGTCGATGGGGTCAAATTGGCCCAAAACCATTCAATCGCTACTTGAGAAACTGGAATCATGCTCAAGTATGCCCCCACTTACCAGCCGAGTCGACTATAGAAAATCAACTCAAACCGTAGGATCAGCGGTACCCGATCCCTACCTTCTAAGAATTGGTGTTACCCCAGCAACATCGGAAAGGCTCAAATAAAATGCCATGCATCCCATAAGCTGTGCACTAACCTTCTGAGCCATTAAATCATGCTCTTAAAACATAAACTCCTCACGTTGCTCGAAGATAGGCAAGATCGAGTAGTATCATAACAAGAAAACTTTTCAACATCTCGAAAGCTTTGTGAATAACCAATAAAGGCATACATGATTGGAAGGTCAAAGAAGTAGCTTCTTTCACAAACCCACCTTTCAACCAGATTGACCAAGTCGAAACAGATTCAATGGTTAGAGTAGAAATATAGGCTAAGGAAGATGCATCCGATTCGAAATCTTTCTTTGAATGAGTCAAGGGCTGCTATTTATGAAAGTTTTTAACAATGTCGAATTGTTTTTTCCAACCCTATCGACCACATCAGAAGGTATGCATGTTTCATTAAAATGAGATAGCTGCTCTCGACCCCATTGGTTGGCCTCCTTTGTTGATGGTCCACTTCGAAAGGGTTGCAAATTAAGTGGGAGGTGAACCCTTTTTGAAATAATTCATATCTTAATCATTCGCTTGCCAACTACAGACTTGGTTCCTTTCGGAACACCCCTTTTGACCAGGTCGTAAGGAACTACATCCTTTCAAAATGAATCCAGACTGTAAATGCCTAAGCTTCATTCTGTTTTCTTTGCATAAGATCAGTCTGGATATTCCTGAGTTTCACTAACTCATCAATGTCGAAACCTCATCACCATTTTTACTTTGATGATGACGTGTTTCAAATGATCATATCCAGGTTTATCTTAATGTATCGCATAAACAAAAAGAAGATAAGAGAATAAGATAGAATCATGTGCAATGGGTCATTAGTCTAGCTAATGATGATAATGATCTACCTCATTATCCGAATCCTTAATGAATTCGCCATCTCTCCCATTTTTATTAATCTAAAATGAGTTATAATTATGAAAGATTTCCCACAAATCGATTTAGGGATTACAAAGATATTTTTTGATTCAAAGAAATTGAGATAAGAGAAACGATCTTAGGATTCGAAAAATCTGGTCCCCATAACTGGACCCCTTGGGTCTTATTTATAGATGCAGGTCGGCACCCTTCCATGCCAATGCCTTTGACCAGTCGAAAGGCAACCCTTTTTATATGCCACCTTAAGCCTTTCGACTTGGTCGAAAGGCCTTGTCTACTCTTGACACAGTCGAAATGAATCTCTTTTGAGTCCTTTAGTCCACCCTTGCGCTATCCTTATCTTACTCCAGACCTTTCAATTAAGTTGAAAGGGTCTTTTATCAACATTTTTCCTTTGTTTACCATTAGTATTCCATTTCTACTTTCTTCAGAACTGCTTTCGACGTTGTTGAAACGTCTTCAAATGCACCTTTCTCTTCATGTTGCCTTGTTGTCGTTGGAAGTAAAACAGGAGCCTCCGACTCGATAGGTTGTCCATAGGGGATTCAAAGATGTTGAAGTACCAATGGTTTTAATTCTGTTGGGTAGCTTCCGAATACATGCCTGTGAATTGATGCGGAACCTTCATCTGATATCAGTAGCTTTGACCAGTTCGAAAGGCTTGTGTATGCTTTCGAAAAGGTAGTTATAAAGGCTAAACCTTCGGTTTTGAACGGTTTGGCGTGCATATGAGTGGCTGATGTTCTTTGCCTTTGACAGGTGGTTTCGAGTTCATTCTTGAGTTTTTTAAATACGTGAATTCATCTGCATCGATAGGTTGAAAGTGGCAGAAGGGCAGCCATGCTTTCATCTGACTCGAAAGATTTCACACTGTTAATTACTGCTAAGGACACCTTGTAGAATACAATAGCCTTTGATTTTTGTTTAATGATAATAAACATATATATATATATATTTGATTAAATGTATTTATTATAGTACTATTTTATTTTTCCAAATAATCAAATAAATATTTGTTTAATAAAATAAATAACTTGGAATTCATATTTAAAAAAAATATTTTGTTCAAACAAATATTTTTTTACAAATTCAAATAGTATAAATTTGAGCTCTCACTACATTTACACATTTTTAATTATAATACAATTTTAGTTACAACACAATTTGTACTCATACAAGTTTCACCTCACTACATATTCACTCTCACTCATATTTGATCTTCAACACTGTTCCAAGTTGTATCCAGCATCTGAGCAATCTGCAAAATAAACACCGACGTAGTAAAATTAAAAAAGAAAATATTTTGTAGTGCACAATAAAGTGTGTGTTTTAAAAATATTGTTTGCCTCGGTTATTTGGGTTGTTCGTCATCATTTCTTTTAATTCATCTTACATGAACAACTTGTGACATGCACAATGTATCATTGTACATGCCATAAGGTCATGCACACCGATATACACTTGCTTGTTGAAATCATAGGACAGGTGAGCACAAGGTCGAACCCAAGCCGAGGCTGGATTCAACACAAGTGCAATCCAAAATACAAAACAAAATTCAGTTCAGAAAGTACAAAAGACATGTACAAAGGGTCAAGGCGTTTCTCTAATCACTGTACACATGAAGTCTCGACCAAAACAACAAAACATGCTCAGGTCCAACAAATATGACACCTACCTCAATCACATGTACAAAGGATAAAGCACACTCATATGTACAACCAGACCACAAAATATACAGAGCATCAAGCTGCATTAAGACACATGTATGCATGTATGCAAATATATCCACACACATATATCAGATCAGACACCAAATGAACTCAACAAGCCAATGAAACCAAACTACAAAGTGCACCAAAACTAGTAATGTAACAAGATCAGACAATGATATGTATGAAATAGAGGACACAACTAGCACAAAATTTATGGCAAGAAAATCAAAGCGCAGACTAAAGTTACAAAGGCATAAAGCAAAGCTTCGGACTAGCATGGATGTAGTAAAAGGTTCAGACAAAAATGAACATACATGGAGACTTTGAATGAAACCAAAATTGAGGACAGACAACAGACTTCAACATACAATAACTATGCAACACAAGTTCGAACACACATGAAAACATATTGAACCAGACCAGGAAATGACTCGAAGAAACTGTCAATTAACTCATAGCAAGATAATAAGACCACTAGACATGTATGCATACATATGAAAAAGAGGTGACAAGCAAACAAGTGAACATGTTCAGATACACATATCACTTCAAAAGACTCAAGTTCAACCAACATGTGTAGACTCGAGTACACATGAAGAATCAACCAGACTGCAGATATACAAATGACTCGAACAAAATAAAATACAAGTTCATATGCAAGTTTCAACATGTACAACAAAATGCACTATACATAACTTCAAAATAACAAACAGTGACAAGTATATACATATGCAACATGGAGACAACAATACATATATACATGCACCAATCACACACATATACATACATATATGTATATACATGGAGATGACACATCAAAAACAAGACAGTGAAATAGGTTACATGTGTATAACAGTGAAGTAGTGCATATGTTTCAGTTATTAACTGTAGCAGTTTCGAACAAAGTCAAAGGAGTTTACATATTTTGAAATTTGCCAGTAAGTCATGATAAACCAGTTAATCAAATTAACCCAATATATTATCTCTAATTCAAATGCCAACAAATCAGCAATCAATGAACAGGTCAAGGCAGTGAAGAACAGAGCAGATTCAAATGCATCAGAAAAATATGGAGTAACTCACATATGATGAACAAGTCAAAAATCATCACATCATTCAAGCAATAATCGAACGGCCAAGCAACGTAAGAGATCAATTCATGAAAAATTCAAACTCGTAAATACGAACGAATTAATAGGGATTTGATCCCTATTTAACCCAAATTCATCATCAGGAAATTGGCAGTCGAGTTCAAACAAAATCAGGGAGCAAGCAAATAAACCACGAACTAATCCAGAACTCGAATCAAGTCGACCAATAATCAAAATCGAAAAAGAGGAAAAATCACATACCACATTCACATAAGTCGAGTTCGACACAATTGAAGCTGCCGTGAAATATCAAGGCCAGAGAATTGGTTAACGAAGCCAATCAAGTGAAAGCATATTTCGATTGATCAATTTCTGAGCGAAGCTTCAATTTTTCGAAAACCCTAATTCCAGATTATAAGAGAAACAAGGCGACCGAAGTTACTACACAAAAGAAGAGGAATGCATCTTTATTTTAATTTTTGTGGGCCGGTATTCTATTTAATATTAGGCTTTAGTTTAAAATAATAGGGTTTTGGTTTTTATTTTGTTTCAGTTTTATTTTCATTTTCTTTTTATATTGTATAACTTTCTAGTTGTGTAACTAGATACAAACTACAGGGCGTAGTTTGAGAATTCGGAACTCAGTGGCTGAGTTGTGGTAGGGTTTTGAGCTTAGAGTTAGGTTAGTCAAGTTAGCGGGTGTCGCAAGTTTATGCTTTTTTGTAAGCGTCTGTGATGCAGCCCAGAAGGATGCTCAGAATGAAGAAGAGCTAGGCCGCATACGACCTAACGAAACCTCTAAGTCGTTACTGGTTGTGGAAGCACAAATTGGTAAAGGGCTAGGTCGCGAACGACCTAACGAGGCCTTTAGGTTGCACCAACGACCTACTGAAGACCGACAACGACCTAGCGAAGAACTACGAGCTAACAAAGAGGCTAGCGAGTTAGCAGTGTGTGAAGATTGGCGGGGAGCTGAAGTATTAGGTCGCGAGCGACCTTACGGATCCTTTAAGTCGCACCAACGACCTAGTGGAGAGCTACGACCTAACAGACTGAAGAGAAAGGTGATACGACCTAACGAGTTACGACCTATGTTAGGTCGCAGGAAAACGGAACGATCTAAGTTAGGTCGCAAAGTCTTAGGTCGTGAAGACTTAGGTCGCGAGGTTTTAAGTCGTACAGACTTAGGTCGCGGAGTTATGCTTCTTAAGTCGCAAGGTCTTATCTTTAAGTCGCTACAGCTGGATGCCATTGATTCCTATGCCGAGTTAATCCCTGCTGTTGAATCCTTAAGTCGATGATGGAAGCTGGAGCATGGAAGTTAGGTCGCAAGGATGGTATGATGAGTCGTAGACGACCTATATGTTGTATTGTTTTCATTGTACATGTTGTTAATCCGTTACTGTTAAGTTGTATGTCGTAATGAGTTGTATTTTAGGTCGTATGACGCGGCCGAACTATGTGTTGTAACTGTTTTGTCTTAGGTCGTCGCCGAGTTAGGCTAAGTCGTAGGTCGTAAGTCGGTTCCGACTTAGGAGTTGTATTTTCTTTTATGTTGCGTGTTGTAGCCTATAAATAGGCAAGTTGAATCATTTTGTAAGGTTGTTGATTTTTGAATAAAATTCTCTTTTGATTGCTGTGTGCTTTCATTCCAATTGGTAGTTGAGTGTAATCTCCTATCTCCTCTTTCGGTTAATCGAGTGCGCTCGATTCAACGACTGTAGAAGCCGATTCGTGGAATCAAGTGCGCTTGATCAACGCTCGAAGAATTGAAGATCTTTGAACCCGGTATCGTGCGTGATCAACGAGTTCGGGATAGCTAGAATTCGGCATCTTCGAATCAACGAATTTGGGCATTTCAGTATCTTCCAATCCACCGATCTCTACTTCCATCGATCTACATTTGTTTTTGAAATATCCACTGCGTCAGTTTTGGTATCAGAGCTTGTTCTAGCCAATCATAGCTAGATCGAGACTTGGAGCCTAATCATTTTGAAGTTGAAGTGAAGATTTGAGTTTTTGTTTATCACGACCAAAAGCAAGTTGAAGTGTTCGACTTTGGATTGAAGTTGTTTGATCGGATTTGAGTGGGAGGCCGAAACTTTATCCATCGTGTTCATCGCAATTTGCAACAAAGTGGAAGTTTTCGATCCGTTTCATTTTGGATCAAAGTTCGAATTGTCTTTGAATTTGAAGTGTTTATGAAGATTTCAAGTATGCCGCCAAGAAGAGCTAATCGCCACCAAAACGTAGAAGCTTTGTATCGAAGAGAAGAAGCCGATGAGATGGAGCAAAGAATCAATGAAAATTTTAGTGAAAAGCTTAACGAAGGAATTGGCCGATTAGAGAAGCTTATGACGGAGATGAATCAAAATCGGAGAAGGGTTTCACCTGAATCTAACCATGGGGGTAGTAGAGTCTCGCCACATTCCAATCGAGACAGAAGTGTTGAAAATGATCAAGGGCGTGGGAGGAACGTGAATGATCGTGAACGGAGGAATGTAGATAGAAGGGATGATGGTGGTAGACGTGAATGTAGTAGAGATGTGGGTGGACGAGATAGACAATGATATACATCTGATTTTGAAGAGGAGTATGATGGTGGTAGTGTTCGAGGACAAGGACGAGGACAAGGAAGAAATTACTCTGAGTATGATCACAAGTGGGAGTCGGGGATGAAGACTGAAATTCCTGAATTCAAGGGTGGTATGCAAGCAGAGGAGTTTCTAGATAGGGTGGCTAATGTTGAGGAGATTTTTGACTTCAAGGAAGTTTCAGAACATCGTAGAGTGAAGTTGGTTGCTACAAGGTTGAGGGGTAGAGCTTTGGCGTGGTGGCAGCAAACCAAACTTACACGTGAACGGATGGGGAAGTCAAAGATTGAATCTGGGGAGAAGATGAAGAAATTGATGAAAGCGACATTCTTACCTTATAATTATGAATCGCTTATGTATCAGAGGTTGCAGAACTTGAGACAAGGAATGAAATCTGTGAATGACTATGCTGATGAATTTTATCAACTGATTGCAAGGAATGATATTATGGAGACAGAAGAACAGTTAACAGCTAGATTTGTTGGAGGATTGCGAATGCAGATTCAGGATATGGTTCATATGTTTGATCCCAGATCTGTAGCGGAAGCACACCAAAAAGCGTTGGCTTGGGAGAAACAGGGAAGACGAGGAGGAGGTGTGTTTACAAATGCCAACAATCCAGTGAAAGGAGTTAGTGGGAGTTCTAATGTTTCAAAAGCTGTTGCAAAACCAGTTGTGAATGAGATTGGGAAGGCGAAAGTCAATAATGGTTTCAAATGTTATAATTGTCAAGAAATGGCCCACAAAAGTAGCGAATGTCCGAGGCCGAAGAAGAGAGCTATGATAGCGGAGGTTGAGGATGAGAATGAAGAAGCTGAATGTTCCAATTGACCACCTGATGAGGAGGAAGAAGAAGTGTCGGGAGACGAAGGTTATAATCTCATGATGAAGAGGTCATGTTTAACACCAAAGCAAGAGGAGGATTGTAGTTGGTTGAGGAGCAATATTTTTCAGTCAACATGTACTATTCTGGGGAAAGTTTGCAAATTTGTTATTGATGCTGGAAGCTGTGATAATATAATTTCTTCAGAGGCTGTGAGGAAGTTGGCATTGAAGACTGAGAAACATCTGAATCCATACAAGCTAGCTTGGTTGAGGAAAGGCGGGGAGGTGAAGGTTGGACGAAGGGCTCGTGTGAATTTTTCAATTGGAAAGAAATACAAAGATGAAATCTGGCGCGATGTGGTAGATATGGACGTTTGTCATTTGTTACTGGGAAGACCGTGGCAGTATGATAGAGCAGTACAACATGATGGGCGTACCAACAGTTACAGTTTCATGTTTGAAGGCACAAAGATTACTCTAGTTCCAAAGAAGCGACAATAGGAGGAAAACAAGTTGGAGGAGATTGAAGAACTCAAAACTTTGTTATCTTTGAAGGAGTTTGTGAAGGAAGTAGAGGAGGAGCCTGAAGTATTTTTATTGATCGGACGAGAGAGTCAGGAAGTGGTTGAAATACCAGAAGAAGTAAAACCGGTACTGAAAGAATTTGACGATGTATTTCCAGAGGAGTTACCAACGGAGTTGCCACGGTTGAGGGATATCCAACATCAGATAGATCTTGTTCCATGTGTTGTGTTGCCACATAGACCACAATATCGAATGAGTCCGAAGGAACTTGAAGAGTTGCGGAGGCAGGTAGAGGAATTGCTTGAACAGGGGCGTGTGCAGGAGAGTCTAAGTCCTTGCGCTGTACCAGCTTTATTGGTACCCAAAAAGGATGGAACGTGGAGGATGTGCACTGATAGTCGAGCATTGAATAAGATTACTGTGAGATATAGATTTCCAATGCCGAGGTTGGATGACTTGCTAGATCAAATAAGCGGAGCTACTATCTTTTCGAAGATTGATTTGAAGAGCGGATATCATCAAATTCGTATCAGGCCAGGAAATGAGTGGAAGACTGCTTTTAAAACCAGGGAGGGTCTATACGAATGGTTGGTTATGCCATTTGGCTTATCAAATGCACCAAGTACATTCATGAGGGTGATGAACCAGATTTTTCGACCATTCATTGGGAAGTTTGTGGTGGTGTATTTCGATGATATTCTGATTTACAGTGGGAGTCCAGAGGAACATTTGAATCATCTTAGAGAAGTGCTGATGGTACTGCGACAAGAACAATTTTATGCTGCAACGAAGAAATGCATGTTCATGATGCATAGTGTTTTATTTCTGGGGTATGTTGTGTCGGAAAAGGGAATACAGGTTGACCAAAGTAAAATCGAAGCTATCAGAGATTGGCCGCAGCCCAAGACGATAACGGAAGTTCGTAGTTTTCACGGGTTGGCTTAATTTTATCGAAGGTTTATTCCACACTTTAGTAGTGTGATGGGGCCTGTGACTGATTGTATGAAGGGTAAACAGTTTACATGGACGGAGGGAGCAGGAGTTGCTTTTGAACGAATCAAGGAGTTGTTGACGACAACACCAATTCTAGCATTACCTGATTTTCAGTTAGTGTTTGAACTACATACTGATGCATCAAAGGTTGGGATTGGAGGAGTGTTGAGTCAAAGGGGTCGTCCGATTGCATATTTCAGTGAGAAGTTATCAGGAGTGAAGATGCAATACAACACATATGATGTGGAATTTTATGCTGTTGTACAAGCTATCAAACACTGGAGACATTATCTATTTCAGAAAGAGTTTGTTCTGTATACTGATCATGAGGCATTGAAGTATTTGCAAGGGCAAGACAAGATTTCAGCAAGACATGCATCGTGGATTGCATATCTGCAACAGTTTACTTTTGTTGTTAAACACAAGTCAGGGGTGACGAATCGTGTGGCTGATGCTTTGAGTAGGAGGAGTCATTTGTTGACTACACTGAAGGTTGAGGTGACAGGGTTTGATGTGTTGCCAGAATTATTTGTCGATGATCCTTACTTTGCGAAGTGTATTGATAAAGTCAAGGAGGGAAAGACGGATGAGTTTATGATGGTAGATGGTTTTCTGTTCAAGGGAAAGCAATTGTGCATACCTGATTGCAGTTTGAGAATGAAAATTGTGAAGGAGCTACATGAAGAAGGACATGTTAGGAGAGACCGTACATTGCAGTTGATTTCACAATCTTACTTTTGGCCATCAATGAGGAAAGAAGTGGGAAGGTTTGTGGAGAGATGTCATGTTTGCCAAGTTTCTAAGGGAACAGCGACAAATGCGGGACTGTATATGCCGTTACCCGTGCCTGTAAAACCATGGGTGGATATCAGTATGGATTTTGTTTTGGGTTTGCCTAGAACTCAAAGGGGAAATGATTCTATATTCGTTTTGGTGGACAGATTTTCGAAGATGGCACATTTTATTGCTTGTAAGAAGACGGCGGATGCTGTTCATGTTGCTCAATTGTTTTTCAAGGAAATCTATCGACTTCATGGATTGCCAGAATCTATTGTGTCGGATAGAGATACTCGATTTCTGAGTCACTTTTGGTTGAGTCTGTGGAAAATGGTGGGAACGAAGCTGAAATTTAGTAGTGCTTATCATCCGCAAACGGATGGACAGACCGAGGTTGTGAACAGATCGTTGGGAAACTTGTTGAGGTGTCTTGTTCAAGATAATCTGAAGAGTTGGGATGTGAAGTTATGCCAAGCAGAGTTTGCCCATAATCATGCTGTGAATCGAAGTACTGGTTTCAGTCCATTCCAAATTGTTTATTCGAGCTTACTGAAAGGGCCGTTGGATTTAACGGTAATACCACACTCAAAGGGGACAATTAAGAAAGCTGTTGATTTTGTTGAAGGGCTGATGGAATGTCATAAAATCGTTCAGGAACGATTGGAGAAAGCGAATGAGAAGTATAAACGTTCTGTAGATTTGAAACGAAGGAATGTTGAGTTTAATGAAGGAGATATGGTATATGCTGTGTTGACAAAAGATCGTTTTCCAGTGGGTGCTTATAACAAATTGAAAGCCAGAAAAATTGGTCCTGTCGAAGTCGTGAAACAGATTAATGAAAATGCTTATAAGTTGAAGCTGCCGGCGGATCTGTACACGTCTGACGTATTCAATGTTAAGCATCTCGTACCATATCATGGAAATGAATCCGATGAAGAAGAATTTACAAATTCGAGGACGAATTTTTCTCAACCTGGGGAGGATGATGCAGCCCAGAAGGATGCTTAGAATGAAGAAGAGCTAGGCCGCATACGACCTAACGAAACCTCTAAGTCGTTACTGGTTGTGGAAGCACAAATTGGTAAAGGGCTAGGTCGCGAACGACCTAACGAGGCCTTTAGGTCGCACCAACGACCTACTGAAGACCGACAACGACCTAGCGAAGAACTACGAGCTAACAAAGAGGCTAGCGAGTTAGCAGTGTGTGAAGATTGGCAGGGAGCTGAAGTATTAGGTCACGAGCGACCTTACGGATCCTTTAAGTTGCACCAACGACCTAGTGGAGAGCTACGACCTAACAGACTGAAGAGAAAGGTGATACGACCTAACGAGTTACGACCTATGTTAGGCCATAGGAAAACGGAACGATCTAAGTTAGGTCGCAAAGTCTTAGGTCGTGAAGACTTAGGTCGCGAGGTTTTAAGTCGTACAGACTTAGGTCGCGGAGTTATGCTTCTTAAGTCGCAAGGTCTTATCTTTAAGTCGCTACAGCTGGATGCCGTTGATTCCTATGCCGAGTTAATCCCTGCCGTTGAATCCTTAAGTCGATGATGGAAGCTGGAGCATGGAAGTTAGGTCGCAAGGATGGTATGATGAGTCGTAGACGACCTATATGTTGTATTGTTTTCATTGTACATGTTGTTAATACGTTACTATTAAGTCGTATGTCGTAATGAGTTGTATTTTAGGTCGTATGACGCGGCCGAACTATGTGTTGTAACTGTTTTGTCTTAGGTCGTCGCCGAGTTAGGCTAAGTCGTAGGTCGTAAGTCGGTTCCGACTTAGGAGTTGTATTTTCTTTTCTGTTGCGTGTTGAAGCCTATAAATAGGCAAGTTGAATCATTTTGTAAGGTTGTTGATTTTTGAATAAAATTCTCTTTTGATTGCTGTGTGCTTTCATTCCAATTGGTAGTTGAGTGTAATCTCCTATCTCCTCTTTCGGCTAATCGAGTGCGCTCGATTCAACGATTGTAGAAGCCGATTCGCGGAATCAAGTGCGCTTGATCAACGCTCGAAGAATTGAAGATCTTTGAACCCGGTATCGTGCGCGATCAACGAGTTCGGGATAGCTAGAATTCGGCATCTTCGGATCAACGAATTTGGGCATTTTAGTATCTTCCAATCCACCGATCGCTACTTCCATCGATCTACATTTGTTTTTGAAATATCCGCTGCGTCAGTTTGACTACTTAAATTCTAGTAGAAATCTTGGGGGCAACACGTAGGCAGGGTTTTGCCGAAGCTAGGTAAATTTGTCTGTAATCTTTTCTACATTACTTTCTTTTATTATTTTTATTTTCACATTAATTTTAGTATGAACATATTCAACCCCCCCTCTAGGGTGAAAACAATCCTACAAGTGTACCCGAGCAAGGTTAATAGCATAAATGTCTAACCCTAGTTGCAAATCTAGCAAGAGTCAGTCCAGAATTATCCCCCTATTTTTGATAGAACAGATTTTTAAAATTGAAAATTAAAATGGAATTTTATTTAAAATCTGTTAATTCTAAATGTTGGGATGTTATTAAAAATGGGTGTGATATAGTGGACCAGAAAAATATTTCGATTAATGCTCTTGCTATGCATATACTATACTCTTATATTAATCGAGATAATTTTAACCATATCTCTCATTGTGAAAGTGTACAGGAAATCTGGAATGCTTTTGATGCAATAGACGGTGCAAAAATCAACAACGGTGAGAAACCCTCCACAATTGACTCGGTTAAAGAAATGTGCTTGACAGGATTTGCAAAAGACAGCAATGATAAAGATTCAATAGCCGATGGGATAAGTGATTTTTCAATCAATGATTTAGTTCTCTTGTGCCAAAAATTAATTGAAAATAATGAAGCTCTTGAGAAGAAAAATAATAAGTTGATAACGGAATAATCTAAACTGCGTCAGAAAAACAACGATTTGTAAAATGAGCTTAAAAATATTAAGAAAAATAAAAATTGTAATTATAAAAGGTGTTTGGACTATGAAAAAGAATTTGCCTGTTTTCATGAGAACTTTCAAAAGATAGAAAACGAAATTTTAATTCAGGCAAAGAACAAAACTGAGTTTATTTGTAGAAATAATATTTTGCAAAAAGAGTTGGATTGTTTTAAGAGGTTGGAAAGTTCTAAATGTGCGACTTTTGAAAAGAAATTAATTGAGATCAATGAAAATTGCAAAACCCTTGAAAAAGAAAATGTGATTTTGAGCAAATCTGAAATTACTCGATTATATCACGAGTTTGAAAAGGAGATTGAAAAAATCAAGGATTTTGAAAAAATTGAATTTAAAAAACTCCAACTCTTTGAAACTGAGATGCTAGAAATTGAGACTAAAATTAGAGAGCTTCAAAATTAAAATATGGGCCTAAAAATGAAATTTTTTGAAAAGAGAGATAGTACTATTAGTTGTTGTTCGAAGCTAATAAATGAAAATAAACTTTTAAAAACCAAAGTTAACAAACTTGAGTTGATTACTCGAAAAATTTTCACTAGAGAAAAATCATTTAATATGCTCTTAGAAAATCAACTCTTCGTGAATAAAAGGAAACGATTTGGATTTGCAGAAGTGTCAAAATATGAACAAACAACTAATAACACTGTTAATGGGAAAAGTGTGATACCAAAATGTGTAAAATGTGGAAATATTGGACATGGCAAGTATAATTGTCGAAATATATACAAACACAAAACCGTTAAACAAATATGGATTCCGAAAAATACGAATAAAAATGGTTTGAAATTTATAAAAATTTGGATTCTCAAGGGTACATTGTAGATGCTAACGGTTTGTTAAATAGACAAACTTGGGTACCAAATATTTCAGTAGATAATAATAGTGGTCCTACATCCTTAGTTAGACCACTTGCCTTCTCAAAAATTTAGACACATAAGTGGGCTAAGGAAAAAATTTGATGGAGATAGATTTCGAGTTGTTCTAGGTAATTTATAAACTAAAATTTAAACGTTCCTTAGCCTATAAAGATTAGATGGAGATCATCGCATTTCGGATATCACAGCATCAAAGGGAAGTGAGGTATGATCTCTTAACTCAATTTTGTTCACATATTGTTAATTATGTTTTCATCAACATTGTTGAAGTGTTTCTGCCATATCTTGAGCTTCTTAACTCCGATTTGTAAAATTCTTGAAGTTCTAGAAAGCTAACCGATAATGCTACAACTTTTCTGTTTTTAGTTTTTATTGATTCAATTAGGAATGACATGAAAACTGTAATAAATTCAATATATAACTCAGAAAGCATATCTGTTTTACACAAGCAAGTTGTGGTAATTCAAGTATAATCTTTGATTGATTTGAAAAATTGATTTGAAACCAATTTTGGCAAGTAGCATTTTTGAACATATAAAACTCTCGTGTTATGAGCCAAATCAAACTTCAAACTTTTATCAGCCAAATAAAGGTTTCAAATTGAGTGTGTCTTCAAAATAAAGATTGTCAACTACTTTGAGACAACAATCATTATTGACTCTCTTCATGTCTATGAAAACAGTTTTCAAAACTGCTTTGATGAATTTTTGAATGTGTGTTTTTTGCTCAATATAGATTATTTTACTTGTGCTTGATATAAATGGACATGCTGAAAATTTCAAAAAACAATTCAAGTGTCGACGAGTACACATTTTTCTTATATAACACTATATATCACCATGAATACCTCAAATACAAGTGGTATCTGATATCATCTCATGTTGAAATCATTTTTGCAATTATTTAACTATTTATATTGATTTTCAACTAGAAGTCATTTTTATAAAACTCCCTTATAGAAAATTGATTTTCACTTATTTTAATTTTTGAAACTTGGGTTTTTATCATGTTAAAAATACTCTAGTTTATTTCGGTAAGAGGTATACTCTAGAAAAGATAACCATTGACTAATTGAATCTTTTAGAACTCATCAAAATTATTATAGTGCTTGAAAAGTGATGGATAGTGATTAAATTATATTTCATAACAAGAGGAAGTATAATTTTATAATTTCATGAATATTAAACAAATTTTATAATATTTTTAGATTAGTACTTATTCCATGATCATTTCTATCACTTTCACCTTTCAGTAAATCCATACATCATAATATATGTGCAGAATTTAGTATTTCAAAATAAGGAAATATTTTTTTTGTAAAATAATTATATTCACTCTCATTTAAAAGTCCTCGCGGTTATGCATGGGTGAAATACTTGAATTTCTATATATGCGCTTCCATTCTCATTTAAAAGTCCATGCGGTTATGCATGGATGAGACACATATAAGAAAGGGATAAATATTAAGTATATTCTAAACTCATTTAAAAGTCCTCACGGTTATGCATGGTTAGAAAATACTTAACATATTTTTAAAAAAAGCGGTAACTACTAACCTCATTTAAAAGTACTAATGATTATGCATGGTTAGTAGGTGCTTTACATTTTTTTTGTATAATATTTGAAAAGAGAAAATGCACAAATTATTTCTTTATTGAAAATATCAAACTCTTGTCACTATATAAAATTTTCCATAATCATACTATTTTTCTAAAGTGGAGTTTGTTTCTAATTAAAAAAATACAATGGTTTTTGTTTGATTAAATGGAATTTGAAATTAATATTTACCTCTTGATTTGATTTTATATTTTTAACCAAAATCGTTGCTATTTCAATTACTATTATTATTTTTGATGATAACGAAAAGGGGGGAGGTTAAGATTTTGATTTTTGAGCGATATAACTACATACATCTGTGTAGGGGGAGTTTTCTTGTAGCAGGGAGTATTCAAATAAGGGGAGCTAATGGAATCCATCAAGACCAAATACATTTAATAGAGTCAAAATCTTAATATATATTTTTTATCATTAAAAGTGGGAGACCGTAGAATACAATAGCCTATGATTTTTGTTTAATGATAATAAACATATATACATTCGTTTAAATGTATTTGTTATTGTACTATTTTATTTTTCCACATAATTAAATAAATATTTCTTTAATAGAATAAATAACTCGGAATTCATATTCAAACAAATATTTTATTACAAATTCAAATAGTACAAATTTGAGCTCTCACTACATTTACACATTTTCAATTACAATACTTTCAATTACAACATAATTTTCGCTCATACAAGTTTCACCTCACTACATATTCACTCTCACTCATATTTGATATTTAACTCTGTTCCGGCCTGTATCCAACATCTGAAATATTTGCAAAATAAATACTAATGCAGTTAAATTGAAAAAGAAAATATTTTGCAGTGCACAATAAAGTGTGTGTTTTGAAATTATTGTTTTCCTCGGTTATTTGGGTGGTTCATCATCATTTCTTTTAATTCATGTTACACGAACAACTTTTGACATGCACAATATATCACTGTACATGCCACAAGGCCGTGCACAACGATATACACTTACTTGTGGAAATCGCAGGGACAGGTAAGCATAAGGTCAAACCCAAGCCGGGGTTGGATTCAACACAGGTGCAATACAAAATACAAAACAAAATTTAGTTCATAATGTACAAAAGACATATGCAAAGGATCAAGGCGTTTCTCTAATCAATGTACACATGAAGTCTCGACCAAAGCAACAAAATATGCTTAGGTCCAACAAATAAGACAACTGCCTCAATCACATGTACAAACGGTAGAGCTTCAAAAAAATACTCATATGTACAACCAGACCACAAAATATAGAGAGCATCAAGCTGCATTAAGACACATTTATGCATATATGCTACTATATACATACACATATATCAGATCAGACACCAAATGAACTCAAAAACCAACTGAAACCAAACTACAAAGTGCACCAGAACTAGTAATGTAACTAGACCGGACGGTGATATGTATGCAACAGAGGACACAACAACTAGCACAAAATTTATGGCATGAAAATCAAAGTGCAGAATACATTTACAAAGGCATAAAGCAAAGCTTCAAATCAGCAAGGATGTAGTAAATGGTTCAGACAAAAATGAACATACATGAGGACTTCGAATGAAACCAAAATTAAGGACAGACAATAGACTTCAACATACAATAACTATGCAACATAAGCTCGAACACACACGAAAATATATTGAACCGGACCAGGAAATGAAATGACTCGAAGAGACTATCATTTAACTTAAAGTAAGATAATAAAACAATAGACATGTATGCATACATATGAAATGGAGGTGACTAGGAAACAAGTGAACATGTTAAGATAAACATATCACTTCAAAAGACTCAAGTTCAACCAACATGTGCAGACTCAAGTACACATAAAGAATCAACCAGACTATAGATATAAAAATGACTCGAACAAAATAAAATACAAGTCCATATGCAAGTTTCAACATGTACAACAAAGTGCACCATCCCTGACTTCAAAATGACAAACAGTGACAATTATATGCGTATGCAACATGGAGAAAGCAATAAATATATACATGCACCAATCACACACATATACATACATATATGTATATACATGGAGATGACACGTCAAAAAGAAGACAGTAAAGCAGGTTACATGTGTATAACAGTGAAACAGTGCATATGTTTACAGTTATTAACTATAGTAGTTTCGAATAAAGTTAAAGGAGTATACATATTTCAAAAATTGCCAGCAAGTCATGATGAACCAGTCAATCAAGTTAACCCAATATATTATCTCTAATTAAAATGCCAACAAATCAGCAATCAATGAATAGGTCAAGGCAGTAAAGAATAGAGCAGATCCAAATGCATCAGAAAACTATGGAGTAACTCACATGTGATGAACAAGTCAAAAACCATCACATCGTTCAAGCAATAGTCGAACAGCTAAGCAACTCAAGAGATCAATTCACGAAAAATTCAAACTCGAAAATACAAACAAATTAATAAGGTTTCAATCCATATTTAACCCAAATTCATCATTAGCAAATTGGCTTTCGAGTTTAAGCAAAATCAGAGAGCAAGAAAATAAATCACGAACCAATCCAGAACTCGAATCAAGTCGAGCAATAATCAAAATCGAAATAGGGGCAAAATCACATAACACATTCACATAAGTCGAGTTCGACACAATTGAAGCCGCCGCGAACTATCAAGGCCAGAGAATCGGTTGACGAAGCCAATCAAGTGAAAGCGCGATCGATCAATTTTCTAAGAGGAGCTTCAATTTTTCAAAAACCCTAATTCCAGATTTTAAGATAAACAAGGCTGCCGAAGTTACTATGCAGAAGAAAAGGAAGACATCTTTATTTTAATTTCTGTGGGTCGATCTTCTATTTAATATTGGACTTTAGTTTAAAATAATAGGGTTTTGGTTTGTATTTTGTTTTAGTTTTATTTTCATTTTCCTTTTAAATTGTATAACTTTCTAGTTGTGTAACTAGATACAAACTACAAGGAAAAGTTTGAGAATTCATAACTCAGTAGCTGAGTTGTGGTATGCTTTTGAGCTTAGAATTAGGCTAGTCAAGTTAGTGGGTGTCGCAAGTTTACGCTTGTTTGTAAGCTTCTGACTGCTTAAGTTATCTCTTGTTGGCAGATGATTTATGATTGCTGAATAAGCACAAAAGGCCATTTTTGACCAATTTGCACTATTCTACACTGTTTTCTACCAATCCACTTCCACTTCTTCGCCTTTGATGTAATCCCATGTGTTTTTGAGTGAAAATTTCCCCTTTGATGATAATTTTCAATGCCAAGTATCTTCACCGAGACTTGCACTATTTCCAACTTAATAATTGCTGCATTTAAAATTGATGTTGCTGGTCGCTTTTGTGTATTCCATGTTGAGTTTTGAATAATGCTTTCAACTTTCTCATTGGCCCCTCCAGATTGATAAAGATTAGACTAGACTAATAGATTTATCAAGGATTTTCCATTAATCCAAGGATCAAACCAAAGGCTGGTTTGGTTACCTTCTATGAATTTTTTTCTATAATTTTATACCCGTTTCCCTGTATTTTAGTATGCTTTTCCAAGTATAAGAATGATGATTTTCCATTGACATGTTCCAAAAAAATTATTTTTGATATATTTGCCTTTCGTCCACTTGGCCCACATTGATTTGCCTTCAATGAATTTCCAAAATAGCTTGTAGTTAGAAGCTTCACTCAAATCCTTAAATTTCATAAGCCTATACCACCAACCATTTTTGGTTTTGTTACTATGATCCATGCAACATTATGATATTTTCCTTTCCATAAAAAGTTGGAACAAAACCCTTATATTTTTTCTATTGCTTTTGCTGGAATATTATGAGATTGTATCCAGTACATAACTATAGCAGTAATGATTTTATGGGTGAGTTCTAACCTTCGTGCTAATGATAACAATCTGCTAAACTAACTGTCAAATTTTCCTTGAATAATGTCATGCAATTTACCACAGTCCCTATCCTTAATTGGGTTGGCACTAAGAGGGAGACCCAAGTATCTAACTGGTAGATAACTTTCTTTGAATTTTAATATGTCTAGTATTTCTACTTTCCTGTTACATGCTTTACTGAAGTACACCTTGCTCTTATTTTCATTAATTTGCAGCCCGACATGTGTTTTAAGATTTTCAAATATTTTTCGAATAATCCTTGCATTTTGAATGTCTACATTTAAAAAAATTAATAGATCACATATAATAAATGAGTAATATAAGGAGCAATTGAATTTAGTGGTTTTAATTCTTTATTCAACTGTTCCCTTTCGATTTGTAATATGAAATATTCAATTGCTATAGTAAATAAGTAAGAGATAATGGATCTCCTTGTCTTATTTCCCCATTTCTATGTATAAAACCACAACGAGATCCATTAATTAGAATGGAATATAAGATAGTGCTACTACATTCTTTAATTAGATTGCAAAAAATTTCATGAATTCTTAGTTGTCGCATCATATGTATACTATAGTTTCTTATCATTTTATCAAATGCTTTACGAAGGTTAACTTTGATACACATTTTATTCTTCCCACTTCGATTAAAATTTCTAATCATTTCATGTCCCAATAAAGTGTTTTTAACTACAAGCCTGCTTGGTATAAGAGAACTCTGATTTTACGATATTAAATATTTTAGAATAGTTTTTATTCTACAACTTCAAATAGTTGCAATTATTTTGTAGATGAAGTTACAACTGGCTATACGCCTATAATCTCATAAACTATATGGAACTTTGATTTTTCGCACAAGAGTAATAAATGTATGATTAATGTTTTTTAAAAATTTTCTACAGGCAAAATACTCATTTAATGCTTCAAACAAAATATTTTGATTTCCTCCCAATAAGTTTTGTAAAATTTTGCACCAAAGTCATCAGGCCTTGTGCTTTTATCATCATTTGCATTGAAAATGATATGCTTTAATATCCTTTAAATTAACCTGAGCAAGTAAAATTTCTTCACTGTTAGCATGTAGTAGAAAATTAGTTGTGATGTCAGGAAAGTTAATTGGGTAGTCATCAAAACAGAATAAATCAGAAAAACAAGTGATAGCCTCATCTTCTAATTGAGAGGCTTCATTTATAATGATTATTAATTTTCCTACATCATTCCTATATTTTCTATTAAACATTTTAGCATAAAAGAATTTTCTTAGGGTATCCCTACTAATAAGTCAATCTACTTTAGCTTTCTTCTTTAAATTGACATCTTCAATATGCAAATCATTGATTAATTTCTTTTCACTACAAAAATCAGGGCTTTTGATAGCCCCAACACATAGCGTTTCCGCTTTTTCTCCTCTCAACACTATGGAATGAAGAGTATTCAACGCTATGTACTAATAAATACGGAGTATTTAACGCTGTCTAACAAAAGGGCGGCAAACGATTATTTTGTGCGGGAAGAAAAAACCACATCTACTACAACCTCAGCCCTTTCCTCTTTTCACTTCGTCACCTCCAGAAAACAACAGCGAACCAAATCCCTAAATCGTAAAATCCTTAAACCACCGCGATCAATAGTCTCGCAGACCAACATCTCTAAATCCCGAAACCCTAACCACCATAATCAACATCAATCCCAATCCCTAGGTATTGGTGCCGTAATCTCACTGCTACATTACATCCTAATCCCTAAACATGTCACCACCATTTCAACTGCCCAGAACGGTAAAACCATGCCACTCCAATTTGAAACGCCATGAGAAGTACTGCAACATTTATTATATATTTTTTCACTTCTTATGATTCTCAATCTATTCACTATCTCCTGACACATGTTTACAGGTTATTACAACCCTTAATTATGCTGTGGTGATACTTTTATCCCTTTTTCAGCCTATCGATCATGATTTTGAGGTAATTTATTTAACCCCATTTTGTTATGATGTAAAGATATGAGATTAAATTAGGTGAGTATTTGATAGTGATAATGATAGATTTATGGTAATGATTTTTGTATAGTACTTTTTTTTTGTAAAATGTGCTGCTGACATAAAACTACAGTCTGATCAATTCTGAATATATATTTTCATGCCTTCAACCATAAATCTCTTATTAATAATTCAAAGCACAAAACAATTCATTCTGAATCAATTTCAAAAACTTTTTTTTGAATAGATGTCAAGAATTAATCCTTTATGGACTGTAACTGTGATTATAGGTTAAATGGTTATAAATTGAAGAAGTACAAATGCAAGAATAACAAGGACATGGAGAGTTTAAAGCGGTTCTAAGACTGCTTTTAACTTTATAACGATTTAGTATGCTTTTATCTACAACTACTTAAATCAAAAGTTGTTGAATTTTTGCATGCCACTGTAGATGAAAGTCAGCTAATGCAGTCAAATAAATACTTGCTTGGGTTCTCTGGGATATGCATACCATTTAGTTTCTTCTTGCTTCAAATTGCTTGAACGGTGGGCCTAATAGTTGCTAATTCATTAAGCATTATTTCTAATTCAAAAAATATATAAGCTTATCTATTGATGTCCACTTGCTTATAATTTGTAATCAGCATAGGTTAATCAATTTTTTATCTCACACACATATTGTGCTGTCTAAAACTCAAATTTTGTCAGTGTTTATGGTTTTTTGTTTGATGGTGGTGAATAAATAACTTGTCAAATTCAATTGCTGGTTGTGTCAACATGATCAATAGTGGTCCATCTCTTCAATCTCAAGTTCTTAAGCTGAGCAGCACTTATATATTTATAATGCTTATTTGTTAGTTTATTTAGCTTCTACTTGCAAATCTTGTTTTGGTTAGAGGGACAGACTTCTATTTGCACCTCTACCGTAGGGACATATTGTTTATTTAGCTTCGATTTGCAATCTTGTTTTTTGTTGATGTCCAATTTCAACAACATTTCCTCTCTTAATTGTCATTTTCTGGAATGACGCGTGAAGGCAATAGACGATGCTCTAATTTGCTTTTTTTTTACATATTTGTTCCAACATTTTTACAGTTCTAATATTTGATACTATTAGAATATCTAGGAAAGTATTTTCAAAATCTAATGTATCAAAACTGAAAATACTGTACGATTAAAATACACGTTTTTTTAGAAGGCTGTATTGCGTAAAAAATAATACAATTTACATCTAATATTTGAGATATGTGAATGTTCCTTTACCATTATGATATCTTTAACATCTGTATTGCTTGTTTCAATGTAATCATTTTAATTTTAGCAAGATCAAGAACTATGACGATGAATAAATAATAAAATTAAAGACTATACCTGAATAATAAGTTAGAAGTTTCGATGTAATCTACATAAACATATTCCTGGAATGTCCTATGTAATGTATGACAAGTTAGAAGATCAGATTTGGAATCCAATGTTTCATTTGCAAATCTTTTCCATACATTACAACTCTATATGTTTAAAACTTTAAGAGTAAGCACAACTAAACTAGATATACCATCAGCATCTGTAGTTGGTATGACATCCTGCACCATTGCAGTCACCCTATTAGTTTATTTGAATATTTGAGAAAGAAGCGAAGCTCTATTGGTTTAGTATCAAGAGTCAGCACAACTCCAGCCCGTTCCATGATTCGCTACAAAGATAAACATATATTCAGTATAAAAATATCAATCATGAAAATATCGATAAACACAGCCAATTAGAGTGAATTGTTTGTAACCAGAAATTTTGGATTTGATTAGAACTAAGTTTTATTTAGTTTGGTATAACTGATTCTCGGTGACTTATATTAATGTATGTTTTTTTTACTATGTTTAAATGAAATTTTTGTTAATAAAAATATGGAAAGTTTGCAACTATCAGCTTTTGATCTTTTCTTTTCTATAACTCAAGGATGCATCTAGAACACCACATGTGATCTCCTGCTCTAATGCCTACACTAGGTCCAACTTGATATTCCCACTGTAGAACAAGCAAGATTTATTTTTGACAGAGTCTATATCATATATGCAAAAACCAAATATAGCTGCAAGGAACACTGACATGTATATGTAAATCGTAATTACCTGAAAAGCATAATCTCACCATTTGTGCCACTAATACTGATTCCAGTAGAAAAAATGCTTGTAATGAGCATCTAATATGTCATGATCAAATATTTATC
Source organism: Allium fistulosum (assembly GCA_030737815.1). NCBI lineage: Eukaryota > Viridiplantae > Streptophyta > Magnoliopsida > Asparagales > Amaryllidaceae > Allium > Allium fistulosum. The sequence continues at coordinate 184,408,893 of CM060902.1, read as the reverse complement.
TACACCAGCTGCACAGTACAATGGCTCCTGGCTGCTGTACATTTATTATATGCTTGAACTAAAAAGGGCACAAACACCCAAAAGAGAAAGAGAGTAGAGTATAAATGAAGAATGTAAATGAAAAATAACAGAAAACAATCACATGCAGATTTTATAGTGGTTCGAAAATATGGGCCTACGTCCACTTGAAGGTTCTCTATTATTTTTCCACTAATTTATGATTACAAGTGATCGGAATCCATTTTGACCCTTGATTACAATGAATTTTTGACTGCAATTATTTATTGATATCCTATAAGTTAACGTATCTTAGCACATTTTTAGATATTAGCGTTCTTTAACCCATTGTCTTCTTTCCCTCACACTCTTTTGAAACTATATTATAACACCTTAGTATAATGTGCTTAGTGGTTCTCCAATTTACTGCACTAATTCAATGGTATTGGGTCCATTACGAATATATTATGCTATTTTGTATCATTAGCATATTGAGTAGGCTATGGCTAAATTAGAGTAATCTAAATTATTGTTTGAAAGATAAACCAATGTGCTTAAAATTAAAAGATTCATTATTAAATCAAAGACACGTCAATTTTATCCAAGTTAAAGTTTTCTTTATTCGTTGTAATATGATGTATAGTCTCACACTTAATCCATATTTTAGAAACCATACCAGCTACTCAATTGTGAAATTTATTCCACCATGTTGTCCATATTTTTTGTACCTAAATAAAAATATATTTATTTCATTCATGATTATTCTCATGAAGGTATGCAATTGCATTCCTTAAAAAACGTGGTAAGGAAATATATAGTGAGTGAGCAGCATATGTTGATCCAATTAATAAGGTGAAATTCTTAACCTTTGGCTTTTTGCCTTCACATTCGGCCTTTTGCTTCTACTCATATTTTTTTTCTAATTTCTTGAAATAAAATTTGCTTCTTAAGTTGGATATTTACTTTAAACCAGTTGCTTTTGAATCACCATGTAGAACAGACATGAAATTTGGTCGTGTGTTTTGATTATTGATTTTTTGACATATAAACATAACCAGGTGTGCATGCATAAATTAATTTGAGTATTTTCTTTGATTTTCATGAATTAATTCTTCATGCGTAGCCATTATTTTAATTATTTTCACGAATTAGTTCTTCATAAATAGAGTTGGGTATGTAAAGAGTGGGTGGTTGAAAAGGTAAGGCATTTACGGTAAGGACATGGTAAGGATAAAGCCGGGGATAGTGAGACTGAGATAGGGGTGGGGGATGGAGACGAGTTTGAATATAGGTGAGGTGATGGGAGTGGATGCAAATGGGAAGATTAGGAGTAGGTTAAACGGAGAGATGGCATTTAGATTTCCTGCCTCAAAATCTACTTTTCATAGAGTCTCTACTAGCCGTTGGGTTTATAGATTTAGATTTGAAATTTTAACTTAATGTCTTTCTTCATGTAGATGGAGACTGAAACTACAGCTGAAGTGGGCTTTAAGAACCGATAACAGAGAAGCGTGGCAAGACATGAAGAAAGCTTAGCGGCCTTGTGTGTGCAGCAGCATGATGAGAGCATTTTCTGGGCAAGCATGGAATGAAGCATGATGAAGCACTAAATCACGCATGAATAAAGCAAGCATGAAATGTGGCCGACTGAATAGAAGGGCGTGACCAAAGCACTAAATCAGTGTGGACATGAGCAAATTTTGGTGAAAGTACACCAGAGCTGTTAAAATCTTTTTCACTTGTAAGTTTGATTGAATTCTAAATATAATTTTATTTCACTTACAAGTTAAAACCTTAAATGCTACAAGTCCTAATATATATTAAGGCATTTAAAAAATCATACTAGTACCAATAATTTTCTTTAATTATCTATATATATGTTATCGTAAAAGCATCCTCATCTTGCTATCAACTTTAATCATTTTCTAAGTAAATTTTTTTCTCCTGTTTCCATATCCCTATCCACTCTTATGGTCTTTTAAGCACAAGCTTAGGCGATCATGTTCAGTACAAGCTGTCTCTTTTATCTTTGACCTCAAACTGTAATGCTCATCGCTAGTTCTTCTTACCTTAATATGATAAAGAGAATTGATAGCTATGGTTTTTATTATTCTCAATCAACTGGCTACTTTGCTCAAGCGGCTAGTGTTTGCACAAAAAATGGACAAACACCTCGAAGTTGTATGATTTAGTAGATCTTATGTGATTCTTAGTGATTTGAGCGATTTATGCAAATATATGAAAAACAGGGGCTAAACTGTAAAAAGACACGCAGATTTATAGTGGTTCAGCCAGAATGTGCCTACGTCCACTTTATATGTTATTTCTCTTCTTTTATTCTGATTACAAGTACAAAGCTTTGATACAAGTAAAAGAAAGTTGTTTGAAAGTTCCTTCCGTGCTTGAGCTCTCAAAAATTGTCCCCATTGCTGTACCCCTGCCCCTCTATTTATAGAGTGAGGCTGGGGGTAGGGGTCTAGGATGTGTATAGTTGCTGATGGGCCTGGGCTGATGTGGTCTGGCCTGGTACGTCTTGGTTCGTCATTGCTTGGTTCGGAGGAGGTTGGAGTGTAGAATGGACCGGTAGTTGCTTGGTCCGGTGGTAGGATGGCGAGGTTAGTCCGGTGTGGAGATGGTTCGGCATGGGTTGGTTCGGTTATGGAGTTGGCTCGGTGGTTCTAAGGAGGAAGGGTGGTCCGGTAGGAGTTGGCTCGGTGGTTCTAAGGAGGAAGTGTGGTCCGGTAGGAGTTGGCTCGGTCTGCCGAATGGGTTCCTACGAGGCATGGATACCGAATGGGGTCTGCCGAATGGGTTCCTACGAGGCATGGATACCGGATGGGGTCTGCCGATTGGGCCCTGGAAAACGAGAATGCCGAATGAATCAAGCTTCTTGGTCTCGAGGCCTTCTGGGTGAGAACTCGCCCAACATTTGCCCCCCAAAGTGGGGCATATTCTCGAATATGGCGTGCTTTGTTTGACGTTTTCATTTGGCCCTTGTTTGCCGAACCAGATGGTCCGGTCATGTCCTTTTGTCTATAAGTAGGGACCGTACGCCTTTGCTATTTCCTACCTGCCGAACTAAACATTTGCTCTTGCCGGATCAAACTTCGTAGCTGAATCGAACGTGGTAGCCGAATCAACGTGGTAGCCGAATCAAAGAGGTAGCCGAATCAAAGTGGTAGCTGAATCAAAGAGGTAGCCGAATCAAAGAGGTAGCCGAATCAAAGTGGTAGCCGAATCAAAGTGGTAGCCGAATCAAAGTCCCTATTTTCACTGAATCAGGTGAGATCCTTTCTATGTTGGACGAATGGTTTATCGGAGGTAGTCGTATATCTGTATGAACGGATGGAGTTGGGAATGCCGAATGGTCATGAGAACTACCGAATGGCCTTGAGAATTTTGCATTTACTTTACCGAACGACAACGGGTGTTTGAGCATTTTGATTTTGAGTGAAATTCCATATTATATACTTACTTTTTTACATCCTTTGTTCTAACAACATGTTTTTCCGGTGTTGTAGATAATGTCTCGCAAAGTAGAAACTCGATCAGACAAGAAGAAATCTGGGGGCGAAGGAGGTTCCTCTGCCGTGCCCCCAGCTCACCCGAATCCAGAACGTCACGGACCTGCCCCGAGATCACTAGTGGACGGGTACGGCCCTCAGGAACTTCTAAACTCCCCGCCCGATTGCTTTCCTAGCTCCCTTAAGGAAGAGCAGCTTGATGTCATCTCTCGTTCTTTCGGAATTGACAGGGCGCGAATGCTGTTGCCAGGGAGAGATGTTATGCCGTACGACCCTCCTGAAGGGTACTTTGCTTACAGTAGGTACCACTGCATGTGTGGTGCCATTCCGCCCCTTAACGCTTGGGTAATCAGCTTCCTCACATATCTCAAGGTGGCCCCATTCCAGCTTCAACCCAACTCCTATGCTATACTGGTGAGCCTCTTCGTAATTTTCCAGAGGAAGTATGGTCGTGCTCCTTCCAACCGGGAGATCCGGTACTTATATAATCCGAGGGGCTATAAGAAGGGGTCCCCATACATTAGCTTGGAGTCAGCCGTGACCTTCAAGCCGGTCTTGGATCTGTATTCTAAATTCAGCATGTTCAAGAAGGAGTGGTTCTTTGTCAGGGACGACTCCGTTTCAATTCGGCGCTTTACTTCTGGATGTAAGTTGATGCTTTTACTTATAATTTCTATTCCGACTGCGATGCTTCTTCTCATACTTTCTCATTTTTGCTAGCGACAGGTGGCTTTGCGATTGTGGAGACTGACCGCCTGGTTCAGACGGCGGCTGAGATAGAAGCTATTCTCGGGAAATATAGATCATCTGCCTTCTTGATCAGAAATGCGATCCTTCTGGAGCATAACTTAATCCTTCCACAGCAGTCAGTAGTTAAGCTGAGGGAAACGGCAGAGGAGAGGGCGGCTGCTCAGACCAAGGAAGGTGTTACGGTAGAGAGTAGCAAGAGGAAACCTTTCACAAAACCTCCAGCCGTCGGAGGTAAGAAACTTAAGAAGTCGGACGGTCCCTCCCCCAACAATTGTCCACTTACCCAGGAGGAGGAAGACATAGAGGAGGAAAGAGGTGAGGGTGGAGATGGTCGGGAAGGTGATAAAGGTGGTGATGGCATCAGGGCCTTGCTTCCTGGGCAAGCGGGTGAGATTCAGGAGTGGACGGATGATGCGTTCCACCAGGCTTTCGAGGGGCTGGACGAAGATCCGGCTTTGGTAGAGAAAACTAGGAAAGCGGACAAGGCCGGGACCGGTGCAAGTGAGTCTTCTCAGACCCTTCCAGCCAAGGTGGCTCCGACGACTCAAGGTGAACTCTTGACTCCTGCATGCTTCATTAATGATAGAGACCTAGGAATATTTTATGACCCGCTCCCGTCCTGGAATGAAATCCAGGATTTATTGCAGTATCCTACTCCTCCCCAGGGTTTGTACAACCACAGATGTGTTTCCTTTCTTATTACCTTTTAATTTGCCGTGTTTTCTCGAATTATATAGTGATGTAAGTTTGTGACACTTGTTCTTCATATCAGGAGCAGGTAAGACATCCAGGGCCTCGGATCTTCGGCACAGGCTTGGGCAATACAAGCTTTCCAAAACTTCTATCAAGCCGAAGCCTTCGACCACCGCTCTGGGGATGTAGTCGGCTATCGTCCTCTTCTCGGGGTTATCGAAGAGGGTATTCAGCAGAGAAAGAGGAGTCGTCCTTTATCCGAACCTTCGCCCGGTCCTCAGTTCCCAGCTCAGCCTCTTCATGATATCAAGGAGGAGGACAACGAGTTTGCACCTTCTCCGCACCCGTCCGGAAACCCTTCCGTTATTCACATCGACCGTCCTGACTTGGCTCGTAATCCATTTGCGGGTCATCCTGACCTGGATCCAAGCTCTCATGATATTACCTTTGACGAAGTCACCGGTGAACACCTTCTTCCCCGCAACCCCATGGTACGAGTACTTGATGAAGCTAAGTCCTTAGATCTCGATTTACTCACTACTCGTATAATCACTATTGGAGACGAGGCCAAGGCTAATATTGATCGGGTGGCGGAGGAGACTAAGAAGCTGATGGGGCATCATGCCCGGCTGGTTAAGGCCGGAGAGGAGATTGGGAGCGCCAATATCCGACTTCGATTGGTGGTTTCAGATCAGGCCAAACAGCTTGCGGATCAGGCTATTCAGATTTCTCAGCATGAGGCTGCTACTGGACGACTAAGGAAAACCATGGAAGAGGCCAATCGGGCCGAATTGTGGAAAATGGAAGCTACTTGCAAAGAACGGATTGACATGGCTATTGCCACGGTGGACGAGGTTCGGAAAGCGGATCTTGAGCAGGTGGAGGAATTGTCCGGGAAACTTGAGGCTGCAGAGCTTGCTTAAGCCAAGTTGAGGGAGGAGATGGAGGCAATGCGGGGATCGCTTCTGGTTGACTGCTCGAGATACCGATCGGAGAGAGATGCTGCCGTTGGGAGGTTGTCGGCTTCCGAGGCCCGGATGAGGGAGTTTGAGGAGAATGAGGGGATGATGGATGAAATGCTTCAGGACATGTACTTCCGAACCTGGAAGCAGGGCAACCTATCCTGGATGGATGATTATCCCAGGGTCATGGCTAAGATCTATCTTCGTGCTCTGGAGGAGGCCAAGGCCGATGCGGATAAAGATGGTGGCGTGGCCTTCAGCATGGATGCGGTCACTGCCCAGTTTGCCAAGGGGGAGAAGGTGGCGGTGAAGGAGGGTATGCGGTTGCTTGCTGCTGAGGAGGCAGGGGTGCAAGTGGATGATGACGACCAGAGTGGCCAGTAAGCTTATGCTGGTAAGTCTTCCTTTTTAGTTTCCCCATTAACTTGGTTGCTTATTACTAATGAATCCTTTCTTTGACTGGACAGGAGGTCAACAGGGCAAGGATAAAACTCCACTGCAGCCGGCCCCTTGATTGTACCTGGAAAAACTTTTTTTTGTGGATTTGACGAAGTTGCATATGTTAGTCGTAAAATAGTAAAGTAGCCTTTAGGTTGTAATATTTTTCCACTTGTAATAAATAGTCTTATTCTTGACGTGTAGTTTTTTAACTTAAGCTGATTTTGCCGTCTTTTGAATGTTTGCCGTTATTTTGACATGTCGTATGAGAAATATAACTATGTATATTCTTTGTAATTAAATTGTGTTTGATGTCGGGTTCTGGTTTAAGACATAATTTCACGACTTGCAATGTTAGCGTGTGGCGTGAACAAATTATAGTCATGTATTTGTACATAAAGGAAGAAAATACCGCCTTTTACGTTTTGTTTGTAGATGGCAGTTTCGAATATCTTGTACGACCGAGCATGGAAAGCAGTTGAATGCCCTGTCATTCGATTGTGAATCCCCGCATCCATTGGCGAGTATCTCCTACTCTTGTATCCTGTACTTTAGGGATTATTATAGTGGACAGGAGAAAAACTCTTGAAGAAAAACTTGAAATATGCGAAATAGTAACACTTCCAATCACGGAAGGCCTTCGATGTGCTTAAGTTCGTGGCAAACGGGCTTTGTAGTCACTTTCCCTAGCTGTGGGTCTTGGAGACATTTGTCACCCATCTTACGCCTCCGCGGGGAGTTAATTCTTTTTTACCACAGCCGCACTTAAGACACATCGGAGCCGAGATCGCGCACAGTAACTACCCGAGCCATTATGGCCCGTAGTCGTGGGTATTATTCGATTTACTGTGGCCGGCTAGCGTGGGTGCCGATCGTCAACTGTGAACTGCCCCTGGCTGGCCACACCTTATGTTGGGGCTTACAGTCGGTTCACAGTTGCCGGCGAGCCTAACGCCGTAATGAGCTGCCTCGGCTATAGTCGGCCTTCTCGGTGGCTTATAATCGGCTCATTACAGTTGGCTTTGAGGGTCGTCGCGAGCAATGAGTTAACCCGCAGCAGAGGGATGCCGGAGCAAAAGTGTCTCATTGGCGGGGGCATAGATTCGCATAGTACCTGCTAGGTCTTTTCCAGGTGAAGTTGCGTTGTGGAGTGCTTTGAATATGCTCAGGATTTTGTTCAACAGAAAAGGATAAAGTTAACAAGCAGCCAAGATACAAAGGAACAAGTTAAAAAAAGAGACAAGGTTTTTAAAGTGGTTCAGCATGAAAATGCCTACGTCCACTGATTCTCTTTGTTAATTCACTTCATATGGGCAATACAAGTTAAGAAAAGTATCGACGGAGGTGTTGGATGTTCCATGCCCTCTGGAACACCTCTCCGTCCACTGTTGACAAAATATAGGCTCCGTTGTGGAGATCTTTATGAATTACATATGGTCCATCCCAGATTGGGTCTAGTGCTCCGGGGCGAGGGAAGATTCGCTTGAGGACAAGATCCCCTTCTCGTAAGGTACGATGCTTGACTTTGGAGTTGTATTGTGCTGCCACTTTCTGCTTGTGGGCTGCTGCTTTAAGGACTGCATCATTCCTTCTCTCCTCAACTAGATCCAAAGACATGTTGAGGAGCTCTTCATTCTCTTCTGGGTTATAGTGGATCCTACGGTGGGAAGGCACAATGGTTTCAACTGGGAGCATAGCCTCCGATCCGTATGCCAAAGAGAAAGGAGTGTGCCCTGTTGATGTTCTGAAAGATGTGCGGTAGGCCCATAGTGCCGTAGGGAGTTCATCCACCCAAGCGCCCTTTGACTTTTCGAGCTTCTTTTTGATAAGAGTTTTCAGAATTTTGTTGACTGCTTCGACTTGTCCGTTTGCCTGGGGATATGCTACGGATGAGAAGCTTTTATGAATTCTGTGTTCTTGGCACCAGTTGGCGAATTCCTCGCTGTCAAACTGAAGTCCATTGTCTGATATGATTTTGAGTGGGACTCCGTACCTGCATAGAACATTTTTGATTAAGAAGTTAATAACTTTTGCTGAAGATACTTTATTTAGAGGTTCCGCTTCCTCCCATTTGGTGAAATAATCAACTGCAACTATAGCATATTTGGCCCCGCCTCGGCCCATTGGTAGCTCGCCGATTAAGTCAATTCCCCATATTGCGAAGGGCCAAGGGCTGGTCATCTGAGTAATCTCGGTTGTCGGTAGCCGAGGAATCTTAGCAAATTTTTGGCATCTGTCACACTTCTTGACGAAATCTAAGGTGTCCTTGCTTAAGGTGGGCCAGAAATATCCGTATCGGAGTATCTTTTTTGCTAACGTTTGCCCTCCGGTGTGATCTCCGCAACTTCCTTGATGAATGTTAGATAAGATTTCCTTGGCTTCCCTTCCGGCGACACACCTTAATAATGGGTTAGAGAACCCGCGCCGATAGAGGATGTCTTCTTGTATTGTATAGCGGGACGCTTTCCTCAAGATTTTCTTGACTTCATTACGCCCGTCGGGTAGTGTGCCACTTTGTAGGTAGTCTCGGATGGGAGTCATCAAAGTTGCTTCTTCGGTTGCAGTTATTAGATTCACTTGCTCAAAACTTGGGGCCATTTGCTTTGAGATGGTCACTGCCCCGAAGATGGTGATGTCTCTCACACTTGCTTGCTTTGCTAATTCGTCAGCCTCTCGGTTCTCCTCCCGAGGGATGTGTTTGACTAAGTAGTGGTCCAATCGGCTGAGAAGTAACCTGGTCTTCTTTAGATATGCTATGAGTCGTTCTTCTCGAGCTTGGAATTCTCCTAGTATTTGATTAACAATAAGTTGAGAATCGCTATGAAGACACAAAGAATTGGCCCCGATTTCTATGGCAATTTCTAGTCCAGCTATCACCGCTTCATATTCTGCATCGTTGTTGGTGGCAGCGAACTCCAACCTTATAGCATAGTGCAGTTTGTTTCCCCTGGGAGTGATTATTACCACACCTGCCCCCGAGCCTTGTTCGTTTGATGCACCATCCACAAAGAGATTCCACTTGATATCTTCTGTTATTTCCAATTGCTCTTGATCTTCGTTGGTAGTGAACTCTGCAATGAAATCAGCCATGGCCTGTCCCTTGATGGCGGGGCGAGGGTGATAGGTGATATCATATTGACTCAGTTCAATACACCATTTGAGTAATCGCCCAGAAGTGTCGGGACGATGGAGTACCTGCCTCAGTGGTTGATCGGTCAGAACTTTGATGGAATGGGATTGGAAGTAATGACGTAGTTTTCGTGAAGTGATTAGTAGACAGTATGCTAATTTCTCAAGTTTAGGGTATCTAACTTCTGCCCCAGTAAACCTTTTGCTGACGAAGTAAACCGGCCGTTGCATGCGGTTGTCTTCCCTTACCAAGGCAGCGCTTAGGGCATGGGATGACACAGCGAGGTATAGGTATAATTCTTCTCCTTTGCTTGGAGTTGAGAGCACCGGTGGTTTCTGGAGGTGTTCGATTAAGTGAAGGAAAGCGGTCAGGCATTCGTCATTCCATTCGAACTTTCCCTTGTCTTTCTTTAGAGCTTCAAAAAAGGGGACGCACTTGTCCGTCGCTTTGGAGATGAATCGGCTTAGAGCGGCCACTTTTCCGTTCAAACTTTGCATTTCCTTCCGAGTGGAAGGTATCTTGATATCCCTTAGCGCTCGGACTTGTTCAGGGTTTGCTTCTATCCCTCTGGCATGAACGATGAATCCTAAGAACTTTCCAGATGACACTCCGAAGGAGCATTTTAGCGGATTCAACTTCATTCCATATTGTCGAAGTACTTGAAACATCTTGCCTAGGTGGCTCACGTGATCTTTGGCTTTCCTTGACTTTACCAGCATGTCATCCATATATACTTCCATAGTTTGTCCTATCAGCCCCGCAAACATCTTGTTGACGAGGCGCTGGTAGGTGGCTCCTGCATTTTTAAATCCGAAAGGCATTACCTTATAGCAGTATAAACCTCGATCGGTGATGAAACTAGTGTGGTCTTGGTCGGGAGCATGCATAGGAATTTGGTTATATCCTGAGTATGCATCCATAAAAGATAGGAGTTCGTGCCCGGCTGTGCTGTCTACAAGTTGGTCGATTCTGGGAAGTGGGAAGCAATCCTTTGGGCAGGCGTCGTTTAGGTTGGAAAAGTCAATGCAGGTTCGCCACTTCCCATTAGCCTTTTTTACCAGCACCGGGTTGGCGATCCATTTCGGGTAGATAGCTTCTCGTATGAAGTCATTGGCGAGTAGGTTTTTTACTTCTTCATCAAGGGCTGCTGATCGCTCTGCCCCCATACTTCTCTTTCTTTATTTTACAGGCGCCTTGATAGGATCAATGTTTAATACGTGGCATGCTATGTCGGGGGAGATTCCAGTCATTTCAGCGTGTGACCAAGCGAATACATCCAAGTTGTGGCGGAGAAAATCGATGAGTTGTTCCTTCAATTTGGCTTTTAGTTGGGACCCAATTTTCAATAGTCTACTCGAGTCGTGCTTGTCTACAGATATAAACTCCATAGCCTCTGCAGGCTCGGCGGAGGCCTCCTCCTCTTTGTCCCTAGGATCTAATTCGTTGAAAGGGTCGCTGGTATATCGAAGAGGAGGGGCTTTCTTTAATTGCTACGCTTCTAGACTTTTTGTGCAGAGGGCAATCTCTACACCCTTCCCTTTATTCTTCCTGTGGTTGTTGCGAAGTTCAGTCACATAGCAGTCTTGAGCAACGTCCTGATCTCCTTCCACTTCCCCTACTCCATTGTCCGTTGGGAATTTCATCTTTAGACACCATGGGGCTAAGACAATTTGGAAGTCAGACAAGGATGGCCTTCCTAAGAAGGCGTTGTAGGCCGACTGGTTTTCTATTAGCACAAACGTTTGTTTCCGTACAGCAGAGCGGGGATGGCTTCCAATCTCAACAAAAAGGTCCAGTTGCCCGAGGGGCATCTTCGCGTCTCCAGTGAAGCCGTGTAGTGGTTTATCGCAGGGGGATACATCCTTCATTGATAGCTTCATTTTGTCGAATACGTGTTTGAACAGGATGTTTACCGAGCTTCCAGTGTCTACCAGGATTCGGTAGACTTCGGCGGGACCAAGTCGGGCAGAGATGACCATGGGATCCATGTGAGGGTACTGCCTTCCTTCTAGGTCACGCTTACCGAACGTGATGTCATTACTTTCTTTCCGCTTCGGGTGGCGCTCTTCTATAACCGAATTGACATAGCCTTTATTGTCTCTAAGCGACTTTCCGTATCTTTCCATCTCTTTCCAGCTTCTGTCTGCGATGTGTGGCCCTCCAGAGATGGTATGGACCACTATCTTTTCTTGACTAGAGCTGCTAGCGTTGCGGTTTCCTCTGTCGGCCCCCGGGGAGGGTAGCCTTGGGTATTCATTGGCAGGAGCTGGGGTCCTGTCCTGACCTTTTACATAACGTTCCAGTTTCTATCTTCTGATGTGTTCCTCAATCAGATCTCGGAGATGATGGCATTCGTTGGTATCATGCCCGTGAGATTCGTGGAAGCGGCAGAATTTTCCAGACTTCTGTGCGTTATCTGATTCCTTCTTGTATGGTGGGCGTTTGTATCTAACTTCGCCTTGGGTGGCAAGGAAGATATTTTCGACGGTCTCGTTCAAAGGAGTGTAAGTGTCGAATCTTGGTCCTGGCCGATATAGGCGCTTTTCTCCCTTCTTGCCCCCAGCATTGTTTCTGGAATCATTTCTTCGAACGTCCCTTGCCACAGCAGGGGCGTTGCCATGGGTTGTCTTATTTTGCTGTCCTGACTGCCCCTCAACGGCAGCATCCTCAAGCCTCATGTACTTCCCGGCTTCATGGAAGAAATCGGGTAAAGTAGCTGGCTTTTCTTTTGTCAACCTTCTAGCAAATTTAGTGTCCGGATGCACACAACTGCAGAGGGCCATTAGGATAAGCTTCTCATCGGCATCTTGGACTGCAGCTGCTGCGGCGTTGAATCTGGTTAGGTATTGTTGCAGCTTTTCTCCAGGTTTCTGTTTGACGCTGGATAAGGAATAAGCGTCCTTAGGTTGCTCCACATGAATGCGGAACTGACTGATAAATTTTTCTTTCAACATTTCCCACGAGCTGATGGATCCTTGGGGTAGATGACAGAACCAAGAGGTAGCAAGATCTGCTAAGAAGAGCAGAAAGCATTTGCACAGTACTCCCTCTGTTGCTCCACTCATGAGCATATGCTGCGTGTACCTCTATAAGTGTACAACGGGATCGGAGGTCCCTTTGTAGGGTTCCATTGTTGGCATCTTCCATTCTCAGGGGGTGATAGCAATTTCGATATTGCGGGCGAAAGGGCTGGTTACCCTAGCGCCTATCCCTCGATCTCTTTGCTCCCGTTGGACACACTCTCTGAATAAGCGTGCCATCCTTTCATCAGAACTTGGAGTAGATAGAAATGAGTTTGGTTCTGTTCTGTGGGATTGATTCCGTCCAGATGACCTGTAGGGATGGTATCGTCTATCATTCCTCATATTTTCCAGTGGCTGCCTTTGATCTTCTGGGAGCATGCTTGGGTCAGCTACAGTTGGCCCTTGCCTTGATCTCCCCCTGTTGGGTTCTGATCTAAGCACTTCCTCGGGTCCAACTTCGGGCTGGACTCTAGCTCGGCCCCGTTCACTGGCGTTTCTGTGGTTAGGCTGCATGACAGGCTCAGCTACAGTTGACCTTCGCCCGGTACCTTCCCCGTTGGGTTCGGTGCCAAACGTTTCCTCAGGCCTAACTTCGAGCTGTGCTCGGTCTCGGCTCCTACCACGGCTACTTCTGCCGTTAGCTCCTTCGAAGAAGGAAGATCTTTGTTGTCTCTGAGATCCTCCAGACTGGCACTCGCCCCATGATTCAGTGTTGCGGTTGGATTCTTCAACGTCCCTTAAGCGTGACATGAGATGGTCCACCAAGGCTTCCTGCTGGGACGTGAAGCGGTTAGTTACTTCAACCACAACTCTGTCCAGATCTGCTCTAGTAATTGCTGCAGGCTGTTCTGTGGCAGGAGTAGTTGGGTTAGCCTGTTCTTCATTTGTTACTGTTGCTGGAGGAGGACGATCTACTTGATTCGTGACAGTTGGATCTGGAAGACTGTTGGATGCGATGTTTTTTCCTTTGTTAACATCTTTTCTCTGTTTGGGAGGCATGTTTTCCAAGTGGCGGACAATGCTGTTAGGAAAACTTGTTAAGCGGATGAAGCTGAAGCTTCGAGCTTCTAGCTCTCAGTGAAAGCACCAAAAATGTTTGCACAAAAAATGGACAAACACCTCGAAGTTGTATGATTTAGTAGATCTTATGTGATTCTTAGTGATTTGAGCGATTTATGCAAATATATGAAAAACAGGGGCTAAACTGTAAAAAGACACGCAGATTTATAGTGGTTCAGCCAGAATGTGCCTACGTCCACTTTATATGTTATTTCTCTTCTTTTATTCTGATTACAAGTACAAAGCTTTGATACAAGTAAAAGAAAGTTGTTTGAAAGTTCCTTCCGTGTTTGAGCTCTCAAAAATTGTCCCCATTGCTGTACCCCTGCCCCTCTATTTATAGAGTGAGGCTGGGGGTAGGGGTCTAGGATGTGTATAGTTGCTGATGGGCCTGGGCTGATGTGATCTGGCCTGGTACGTCTTGGTTCGTCATTGCTTGGTTCGGAGGTGGTTGGAGTGTAGAATGGACCGGTAGTTGCTTGGTCCGGTGGTAGGATGGCGAGGTTGGTCCGGAGTGGAGATGGTTCGGCATGGGTTGGTTCGGTTATGGAGTTGGCTCGGTGGTTCTAAGGAGGAAGGGTGGTCCGGTAGGAGTTGGCTCGGTGGTTCTAAGGAGGAAGTGTGGTCCGGTAGGAGTTGGCTCGGTCTGCCGAATGGGTTCCTACGAGGCATGGATACCGAATGGGGTCTGCCGAATGGGTTCCTACGAGGCATGGATACCGGATGGGGTCTGCCGATTGGGCCCTGGAAAACGAGAATGCCGAATGAATCAAGCTTCTTGGTCTCGAGGCCTTCTGGGTGAGAACTCGCCCAACATTTGCCCCCCAAAGTGGGGCATATTCTCGAATATGGCATGCTTTGTTTGACGTTTTCGTTTGGCCCTTGTTTGCCGAACCAGATGGTCCGGTCATGTCCTTTTGTCTATAAGTAGGGACCGTACGCCTTTGTCTGGGGGTAATTTTACAATTGGTTTTATTATATTCATGGATGCCATACGAAAAGAGAAGTGGCTTGGTATTTATGATCATTTATGGTTTTTCATTCTTGGTTTACTTTCTTGTGGGTGCTTATAGCTTATGCTTATGATGTGATCAATGCATATCTAGACGAGGATATCCTATTAATGTTAGAGAAACTGCGGGGTGATGATAATCATACATTGCTACCAATTTCATAAACAACAGATCTGCACCGAATATGTTCAAAAACTGAAATATAATTGCCTTTAAACACATCATAAAAGTATGTGTTATACAGTAAGTGCACACAGTAACAACTATTCCAATTAGAGTGAATTCAGATTTGAGAATAACTACAAGTTTACAGCAAACTGAACTATATTAAAGTGGAAACATCTATGTCTAATATGAAACTTTTAAGTGTATATAACTTCATTCACAATTGAAGAAGTTAAACACTTAACTGATTGCATACAATTGAAGAAGTTACACATGTATGGGGATGGAGCTGTGAATCAGGGGCAGTTGTTTGAAGCTTTGAATATGAGCGCATTGTGGAACTTGCCGGTTATCTTGGTTTGCGAGAATAACCACTGTATGTTAAGTTGATTTTGGGCGTGCAGTTTGTTATGAAAATTAAATTAAGTTTTTTTTTTAATTTTGATTTGTATTGGTGTTGTCTGATGAAATGGTTTGACTGATTTTGTAGATGGCATGGGAACTGCTGAATGGAGATCAGCCAAGAGTCCATCATATTATAAGCGTGGAGACTATGTACCAGGGTTGAAGGTAATTATTTTTGTTTTTGTAAATGCATGAAAATTTTGTAGTTTAACATAGCTTAGTTTGAGTGTAAGTTTATATCTTTGTTAACTTGATCCCCTGACTAGGATTTAGGACAAATTGGATCCTACCCTAAGCATATATCCTCCTTTTAGGCAGTTGATTCCAATCTCAATTAAAGGATGATTTGGATAGCTTTGATCGACCTGTTATTCAAAAGCTCATAAAGTCAATTTGGATAGGCAAAAGCTAACTTAAACAAAAGTAAAATAAATAAATAAATGCTCTGCTTAAATTAAGTGTCCCTCTCATTATCAACTGTCAAGAAAACTTTCAAAAGTTTGTATTTCATATTTTTTGCTAGTATACATTGTTACTATGTTAATTATAGTTTTTGACTTTTGACTCCTAGAATTAGACTAATTAAAAGGAAGTATGTGTGTCGGGTACATCCCAAAAAGATCATAAGTTCTTGGGATATGTGCTATGAGATTCACACCAGTCATGATACATCCCAAAAAGCCCTCTTTCATAAATAATCGTATGTGTGTCGGGTGCATCTATGTTCACTAAATTCAATACCCACAGTTTCATATCTTTCAGTGCTGCAGCAAAACTAAACCAAAAAAAGTTCCAAATGTATATTTCGGTGGTTCATCTTTCAGTTTCAGATCTTTACTGAACAAAGTTAACTAATAAGAGTAATTGTTGCATTGGTGCTTCTATTATGTTGGTTGCTCTAATATTGTGGAAACCCCATTAAAAATGTACTGTTTATTGATATCAATACAGGTATCGTAAAGCTTTACGAATGATCTATTATGTTGATCATCATGGATTGCCCATTATTACGTTTATTGATACACCGGGGGCTTATGCAGATCTTAAGTCTGAGGAGTTAGGCCAAGTATGCCACTTTTTAAATACTTTGAGGCTATATCTTTTCAGCTATAAATATCTCAATAGACATGTCCATTTACTTCTCGTTTTTATTGTTGTTAAAGGGTGAGGCCATAGCCTTCAATTTGAGGACAATGTTTGGTTTGAAGGTTCCAATTGTTACAGTTGTCATTGGAGAAGGTGGATCTGGTGGTGCACTTGCAATTGGGTGTGCCGGTAAATTATTGATGTTGGAAAATGCAGGACTTTATGTTGCCAAGTTAGTTTAGTTGATCAATGGTTATTGAGGTTTTGTTGCTCGTCATTGCTTGATGCTTTAACTTTTTATCATCTATTACAACTTATTTGTGTATTTCTTTACAATATTTATTATCTACACTGTTCAGAGTATTTGGAATATTCATAATATTTTAAGGGGTCACAATTCTATTGTGTCTGACTCACGCACACATACACACACACACATACATATACATACATACATACAGATACATACATCTATACATACATACATCTACATATACAGACACACACACAAACGTGTGTGTGTGCAGCTCGCGGGTACACACATGTATATAAATACACAATGGTAGGTGTTTCCGGTGATGTTCAGTCTGAGATGATTCGTACATGTAGAAACATGTTTCTGTTTATGCACACTTGAAAGTTAAATGGTTCTACCTCTGTTCTGTGAGATGTATACATGAAATTCTACAGTTTTTCTTTTTGTTGGGAAATTCTGAGTGTGCTTTTGTAATGACAGTATAAAATTATCTGCAAATTACCTCATATGTTCATTGAATTTGCACAGGTACGAGTAATACTGCAAGTTTGGCGAAACATCAAGCAAATCCTAAGGTATCTCCTATGATTGCAAAAATGATGGGAAAGATGGATGCCTGCGCTAAGTAATATGCTTATGTTTCTTCATACTTGTATTAGTACATTATGCTAGATAATGTTGTTATTATGTAATGTTGGAGGCAAACTGCTAATTATGACCAAGACTGTTATTATGTAATGTTGGAGGCAAACTGCTAATTATGACCAAGACTGTTATTATGTAATGTAATGTAATGTTGTTATTATGTAATGTAATGTTGTTATTATGTAATGTTGTATATACATATATCTATCTGTGTGCATATATATATAATATAATATAAAAAAAAAGAAAATTGAAACAAATGCTAAAAACTAATATTATATAGGATAGCGTTTGAAAAACGCTATTGATTCATCAAACGCTATCGCAACTCTATATGAGATGTAAGATTTATGCATCAAAAACGCTATAATAGAATCAAAAACGCTATAGTAGAAAATAAAAAACGCTATACAAGAATGACAAAAAATGCTATCGAAAAACATTGTAACGCTATAACATGGTTTGATGAAAAGCTATAAAATGTGCTCAAAAACGCTATAGAAGTTAAATGAAGGATTAAATTCCCTATAGCGTTTAAGTTTAATAACAGAGAAAAAACGCTATGGTAGGGTGCAAACGCTATGCACTTTTGTAAACGCTATTAGTTATTATAGCGTTTTCCTTCCTGCTATGTAATGTTGCCGGCCTACCATAGCTTGTCGTTCCACGGCGTTCTCTGAAACGCTATGGTAGCCTGTTATAGCGTTTTTAAAACGCTATGAAACCCATAAACTGTTGTAATGTTTGCATATGAAAAAATTTACTAATTTGCATGGAGTCTAAGCTATCATGGTCTATTCTGTCTTGCAATCTCATACACTCCCGCCTTAATTGGTTGATTCCATTGTTGTTTCTGCTTTTATTTCATTGCTTAAATTTTCTTTTGTTTTTTGTAAAATTATCCTAAATTTTTTTTGAGCTGAGCCTAATATATAAGTTTGCAAGCTATTTTTGGCAAGTTGTTTATAATTCTTGTCATATTCCAACCATTTTTAAATCTAAATGGAAAATTCACTTTGATTAAACTCTTATGGTTAAATATTAATTGTAATAGAGTGTAATCATTAGTCCCTTGAGGAAGTGTTAAGTATTTGAAATTAGGAAAGAAGTTAATAAAACACTAATTTATTAGTATTCTATCTAATTTTCAATGTATATTCTAAATTCTCTGGATAGTGAATTTATTTCCAAATATTATAGGTTCAATCAGTTCAGGTTTAAAAATAAAATTTGAGAGAAATTCCAACTTTTTAAAAGAAATTAGAATACCTCTCTTATTTTCGAAGGCATGCAAGACGGTGTTAAAATCCCCTATTACTATCCAAACATCGTTTATTGTATTGCTAAGATGCTCTAAGTAATTCCATAATGATAAACTATCATTTTCTATATTTAAAGCATATACAAAACATACTTCTATTATTAGACCCCCTTTATTTATAAATTTACAATGTATGCATTGCAAATTAAGACTAAATGATATAAATCCTAAACATTTGGATCCCAAATAACAATAATTTTATCATTGCCACCCTTAGAATTGTTTTAAGTGGCATTCCAGTTGCTTATATTTCTGTTTTGAAAAGCATTAAAACTATTATCATCCAATTAATGGTAATCCTACTATACTAGGTTTGTAAGAAGCAAGTAAATTAAATAAATGTAATTTCCTTTATGAGGAATTTAAACCTTGATATTTCAAGCTATTATACTCATGATTAAAATTAGAAATTATTATGAAGGATACTCAAAAGATATACCCAGCAACTACAGTGAAGCACTATAACTATTCTCATCTTCCAACACTTTCAGCTTCTTTGATTTTTTATTGTATGAAATTTTGTTTTTTTACTTCCAATTGATGCCCCTATTTTGAATTTTTGATGATGTGTTTCCTTTCAAAATCACTATCATTTGCATCCTCTATGGTGCTTTCTATGATAATGTCCTTTATGTTCTTCATTCTACTTTTTTTCTTTCTGCTTGTAGATGAATAAGTATTTGCAACTCGACTAATTGCTTTTTGTATACTAGTTCAGAAATCGACAACCTATCTTATGGTTTGAGATATCTTGATAAATGATTAATTTTGGAATTTTTAGGTGGCATTGAGTCTAGAATTTTATTAAAGAAAGAGCCCTCATCTAAATTAATTTCAGTAGATTCAAGTGGGAAGTTTTCTATTTCTTGAATTGCTGGTCCTTTTTTATAGCTTGAGTTTCAACCATATGTATGATATTTTCTTTAGCTGATTCAAAATTTGGAAGAGGAATTATATTAACACTCTTCCTTATTCTGTTTAATAATGATTTCTTGATCCTCATCTTCTAATATGTTATTTTGATCAGAAGCATTGTATTCCCTATTCTTGCCTAAATTTGATATGTCATTCAGCGATAGAAGGGTTGCATCATCATTAAATTTAAAATGAACCCTTTTTGTTACACCAAAAAATAACCTTTTGTCTAGGACGAAAGGTCTCTCAAAAAAGATTAAGGAAAAGGAACAGAGCCCAAACCTTCCAAAGGAGTCAAAGGGATGCAGTCATCAGACTTCACTAGCATCAAACCTTTCAAAGTAGCCGAAAGGTTCCGTCTCTAGTATCCAGAGAGTTCTTACCTATCGAAGGCGATGAAGAAGTCAAAACAAATGCGAGCAAGAATTTAATGACCTTTTCGAAAGCATAATAAACCTTTCGAGCCGGTTATAACACATCCAAAATACCTTTCAACAATGTCAAAAGGTTTATGAAGAAGACAACACTCACAAGTCAGTAAAGAAAGAAAGAAAACCTTCGAAGATATTGAAGGAAAGCTCAACACTCGACAACAATCAAGTGAAGAGCAACCTTCCGACAGGGTCGAAGAGTTTACAACAAGTAAGGGAAAAGCAACCTTTCGACTAGGTCGAAAGGTTCATAGCAGCATGAAGTAGGAAAACCTTCCAACCAAGTCGAAATGTACATGAAGGCGTAAAGAAAAGCAAGCCTTCAAACAAATTCGAAAGTTCCATGGTAGCAGATGAAAGACAAACTTCCCAGCAAATTCAAAAGGTGCACAGTCGCATATAAACGGACAACCTTCCGACCAAGCAGAAAGAATGGGGCCGAAAGGTTAACCATCCATGTATATAGATAAGACCCAAGGGGTCCTATTTAGGGGATCCGATTTATTCCATTCTTGTCTTGTAACTTCTTAATTTGAGCATTGTAGCCCTAATTGAATGTTGATTTTGGGAATTTAATAAATAAGCCTTTTTCTTGGATAAAGAGGGAATACTTAAACTTGGTTAATTACTTTTCAATGTATTTGAATTTTGTTGGATTAATTCATATTTTAAGGTTAAACCCCTGCGAAAGGTACTTGTCGATAGGATCATCAACAACTCTGTCATATGTAACTATTTCAACCCTTCGAAGACTCCAAATCTCCAATAAGAACCTTTTTATTAAGTTGAGGACCAAATCAATACAATAGAAACTAAACCTTTCGAATTCATTGAATCAAAGGACTAAACCGTTCAATGAGATTTATAATGCATCTAGTCCAAATACTAACTTCTACCTTCCAGAGTGATTAACTTTGAGCCCCAAACCTTCCGACTAGGTCGACAGCTCTTTTGCTATAACAATCCTAATAACCTTTCGACATTATAATCCAAGTCATCAAACCTTTCGCTAAGATCACGGTTGAAGGAGACCATTCCCAAACCATTCGACTAGGTTGAATCCAACTTCATACAAGCTAAATAACTTTTCGACAAGGTCGAAAGCTGTTGCCCATTCAACAAGGAATTTGATAACCAGCTTAAACCTTAAGGTAGCTTCCACCCTCAAAAGGATTAACTCGGATGAATCCAATTTAGCCTAAGGAAAGTTACCAAAACCTTTCGATAACGTCGAAAGGTCTGATTCGAAAGATATATATAAGCAAATCTCAAAGGAAATCCTTAAGGCTGTCAAACCCTTCATTCAAACCAGATTAATCACATTAGCTAGAATACTTTCGTGGTGTTGATTTAAAATTTGGTTAACATTTTGGCGCTAGAAGGAGTTTATGAACCTCCATCCTTATTGAGTTCCCCACCTATTCTTCTACTTGGATAAATTTCTTAAAGCTTATCAACTCCTCTTTTTAATTAAGAAAGGGTCTATTTTGGATAAAAGACTCACGATTCTTCTAACTGCTTTTAAAGGATAAGCAATGGATTCAATGTTCGAAAAAAGGAGAAAGTTTTGCAAAGGAAAATCGATTCAATGGTCCATGGAACCTTTGGAAGTAAGGCCTAATTATTAGGTGGATTATAACTCGCACTTACTTAAAGAGCAAACACTTCGACTTCAAGCTCTATAATTCATTAAGAGGAAAAGACAAGTTATGCCCTATGACCCTTTAAAATGGAGTATCAACCCGTTCTATTTGGGATCAACCCCAATCTTTTCTCTCGAAAAGGAGAATTCAAGGAAAGAAGACCTATTTCTACAAATGAGAATGACCATTCATTCATATTCCCATGGGACTATCTTTGAGAAGGAAATGATAAAGGATTATGACGGTTTTGCATATAAATGGAGTAAGATTATGAATGAGGCACACCATTCAGGGGAAAACTATGAACATATAGGAAAATCCACAACCCAAGAATTGAGGATAGTAAAGGAATTACCAAGTGGAAATCTAAAGATTACCAAGAAATTTCAAACTGAAACCTTAAGATTGAAAGAAAGGCCCTTGAAAGAGGATCAACAAGCAACCAAAAGGAAATCTACTTATTAAGAAGTACTTGAACCAAGTACAAATGAATTCGACGCAAGTCAAAGACGGCTTACAATTCAAGACTTCTTAAAGAATATAGTCCTACTACCTCGATTGGAGACATATATATCCAAACTAATGAAGGATTGAATTATTGCCATTCTCAGAAAAAGAAGCTAGGATTTGAAAGGAAACTTAAGGGATTATATTACAACTTTCATCCAATAAATGGACATGATACAAATCCATGCAAGTTGCTTGAAAAATTGGTCCACCGCTTCCTGAGACAAGGAAAACTTAAATAGTTTGTAAAGGATTGAACAAGTCATGGAATAAAATTTCTATTCTCCAAAATAAGAGAAGTTTACATGGTCGGGAGTAAAATTCCCCTTAAACATGGACTACCTAAAATTGTAGGCTACTAATAATAGTAGAAAGCCCTTGGTCGTGCCTAGATCACCAGGTCAAGGCACCTCTTGGAAGGAGGGCGTAAGCCTTTAATCGTGCCGAAGTCAGAAATGCCCGGGTTAAAGTAGCATAAGTCCTTATCCACGTCACGCTATGGCCGGGATAAGGAACCACCTGGAGGGAGGATGAGTAATCCCTTGGTCCCGCCACGCTATGGCCTCGCCAAGGTACTGACAATCCTTTAGCCGCGTCATGCTATGGCCAGGTTAAGGCGCCTCCTAGAGGGAGGTTGAGTAAGTCCTTGGGTCCTGCTTGAGAATAAGCTAGCCGAGCGCATCGAAAACCCGTATGAAATGTCCGTTGGACTAAGAAAGTCCCTGCCCGAAATGGGCCACTGCTAGAAATCGACACCGCCTAAATTGGCAACTGCTTAAATAAGCATAAGAATTGGGCAAAAGAGTCGCTGCTTGAAATAGGCCAAAACAAATAAGTAATGAAACTCGGGCCCGAGAAAGGAAAAGCATGCAAAATAACATCAAAGCCTGAAGAAGGGGCATTCGATAAAAAAATCGGAAAGAATTCATTGACTTCATCTGCCAGATTGGTATTATGGTCTTCTATTACTTATTATCAGAAATGGTATTCTGGTCTTCTAATATTTATTGCCGGAAATTGTATTCTGGTCTCCTATTACTTATTACCAGAAATGGTATTCTTGTCTTATATTACTTATTACCAAAAATGGTATTCTAGTCTTCTATTAATTATTGCCAGAATTAATATTCTGGTCTTCTATTACCTATTATTAGAAATGGTATTCTGGTTTGCTATTAGTTACTACAAGATTGATTTTCTGGTCTTCTATTACTTATGGCCGAAAACGGATTTTTGGTCTTTTGTTATTAATACCAGATTAGCATATATGGATTTATAACCTCTTATCACTCATTACAAGAACGAGTATTTTGGGCTGTAAGATTCTTACATATATGAACTTCTAAATCAAATACCCAAATCTGGATTTTGTGATACTCATTTCAGAATTTCACTGTTAAAACTTGAACATAAGTTTCAGGCCTTCTATATAAAATCTTGTCTTCTGGTCTTTTGGATTTCGTGATACTCATTTCTAAATCTATTACTTTTTATCAAAAATGGTATTCTGGTCTTCTATTAATTACTATTAGGAATGGTATTCTGGTCTTCCATTAATTATTGCCAGAAATGGTATTCTAGTCTTTTATTACTTTTTATCAGAAATGGTGTTCCGATTTGCTAGTACTTTTTGCCAAATTGATTCTCTGGTATTCTATTACTTATGGCCAATAACGGTCTTCTTGTCTTTTGTTATTAATACCAGATTAGCAGATATGGATTTATATCCTCTTATCACTCATTACCAAAAAGGGTATTCCGGGCTTCAAGATTCTAACATATATGAACTTCAAAGTCTAATACCCGAAACCGGGTTTCGTGATACTCATTTTAGAACTTCAGTAATTAAAACTCGAGCATGAGTTTTAGGTCTTCTATATAAAATCTCGTCTTCTGAATACCTGAATTTGGGTTTTGAGTGATTATCGATCTCTAATATATTATATCTTAATCTGGATATTAGGACTATTTTTTAATTAAGTCCTAGTCTAAGGACAAGATTTTTGGACTTCTATTCGTCTTGAGTGCTCGAACCTGGGCCAAAGAATATTATCAAAGAGGATACTGTTAAGATTCCCTGAGTAGGGAATTTGGGCTTTTAACTATGTCAAAATAATGGGTGAGAAAACTACTGCTTCAAAAGTTCAAACATGAACCCCTGAATCAGGTCTTATGCATTCCGAACAAGTGGAAAGAGTTAAATTCATGACCATTTCTCATCATGGTTAAAAATGAGATCTTAACATTTTGAATAAATTACTTTTCATACGATTGGCAAGATGAGTTGCTAAACTAGGAAAATGATATACATAGACAAATATGTTAATTTCAATGATAACAATTAGAAGCATTGTTTGTTACATGTTCCGCAGGGAAGCCGGAATGGTAAGGAATAGCAAAGGATTTGGCAAGCACAAAAGTAGCTAAATGAGCAATTCAAAAGTATATCAAAGGTTACATCACATAAAAGGATCACAAATCAGGTATTTACAAAATTTCCATAATTTATGTTAATTATGTAGTCATTTACAAACAACAAAGTTATTACATAGCCCAAATACATAAATAAATTACAAATCCTGAGATTATTTATTAAGAGTCTCCGCCATCGAAGGATTAACTACATGGTCAATTGCTGTGTTGAGAACTTATTTGAGTTTTTTTCTCCTTTCTTCTAATTGTATTCTCATCATCAATTACCTCGATGTTGGATTTCATAGCACGGTTAAAGGCCCCATTTGCAGCTCTAAGGGTCTAGTTTTCCCTTTCTAATTCAGCACCATGCTTTTGGAGGAAATAAATATCACGCTCAAGCTTTTGATTCTTGGCGGCCTAGTCATTGGTAGTTTGAGAATACTTTAACTTCTGCCGCTCATCAAAATATTTGACAATTTCAAACTACACCCTCCGGCGCAAGTTTCCAACTAATTATCATCTAAACCCAGAGGAGGGTTTAGCACGGTTGGAAATTTTTGAGCCGTGAGAAGCTTTGACCTATTAGACTTAACAATTGAAGGGGTTGTTTGAGGGAAGGGAATGTCAATATTTGGAGACTTTTCCCCTACGAGGAATTCCAAAGAGGCACATTGAGCTTGACTATATCTCAATTTTAGCTCTAAATTGCTTATCCGTTGGATAAGTTCGGACATCTTTTTATCGAAATCGATTGAAGGATTTGACTCACTTGTTGTTTAAGCATAGTAATCGCTTCATCTTTTCTCTTAATCATAGTCTTAAGATAGTAAGTACAATCCTTATGACTGCTTGCTATGGTTTTTTGGATAAGGTATCTTTTGTGCCATTTTATGGCTCCAACATTACTGCTAAAATGTTCCAATAATACTTCATCATGAATCACAATTGTTCCACTCTCTTTCAATAATCTCTCTCTAATTATGTCGACATGGGATATTAAGCTTTGAGAAAGAGAAGTTGTAGGCGATTGTGGCTCCTATTTAATGAAAGGAAATAAATAAAAACCAAAATTGAGATAGGAAAAAAAATTAATACATCTTTATTATTATAGTAACGGATTACCACTCAAAATAGAAGCCAAGTCAAGGGATACAATATTCATTACATCTAAAGTTGGGAGACAATGTTCCTAACTTTGCCTAAGGTATTTGTTGAAAGCATGAACATTGAGTCAAAAGGTAAGGTGACTCCTTCAGGAGTTATAACCGATGGACATTTACTATAATCCCATTTTTTGACCGGTGGACTATCACGACCACAAATTAATTTTGAATGTAATGTTCTGATTTCTTTTAAAAATAATTCCTTTTCTTTGCCGAGGTGGTCGAAGTGGAGACGGGGGTGTTCCAAGTATAATTTTTGCAAATCCTTAAGAAAGCAATATCTTGCTAAATTCAAAGTCCTTAAAATTGGTCCATTTTTAGAGTAAATTCTCCTTAGGTTAACATACTGACTTAAGTGGTCTCTTGGAACAACCGACCTAAAGAATTGCTATTCTGAAATAGCACGGTAAAAATAAACTAAGCGTTGAAAGCATAACAAAAATATGTATTCAAAAATCAATTACTTGTTACATATCTACAGTCCTTCATCTGGTTCATACAGAATGGACTTAGAAAAGAATTCAGAAAAAATTTATTCTTATAATACTTAAGCTTTTCAATAGGGAGATCTTGGCGAATTGATTTGACCCGCGGTAAATTCCATCAAGCTCTAGGATGCGGGTCAGAACCGAATTCATCTAAGTATCATTTATGAAAACGTCTAAGTAGATCCCCAGTGAATTCGCCTTAGTATGAGAAATCTATGATAGAATGCTACACATTATACAAAAAATTGACTAAAATATCTCTCTCTTCCATCAACATCCAAAATAGAGTTATTAATTCTCTATTTTCTTTTAAGAGGGCATCATACTGATGACATGCTTTCTTTCATAAAGGAGCTACCCTCTAATATTTAAAAGATGCTAGAACGGAAGTGCTCCTGTCCAAACTATGATATTTCTGAGATAGAGCATTGTGTTCCTTTATTAATTTGCTAACTCCCTATGTAACCGTTTAATTTTCGCCTATTTGCTTTCGAGTTTTGTTCTATAAGGAAGATTTGACTTCTTCTTTATCTAAGATAAATGATTTATTACTAATTATTATCTTCGAGGTATAAGACATTTAAACAAGGAATTCCATACCTGCGAAACGGGAACGAAAGCCTGGGGAGCTTGTTCCTTCTCGTATGGATCTTTGGGATGTATGGGAGTAGTTTCCCCCTCTGTAGGAGCAGTTGAACCAGGAGATGTTAGTGGCATATCTTTTGGGGGGATTGCTCTGGTGTAGAAGCATTATCTTGATCTCCACTATCCATCCCTGAAGCACTGAAAGGGCCCTCCTTATCTCCACCATGGCCTTGGTTCCCAAAGGATTATCGTCATTATCATCATCAAAGTCACTATCCCAATTGTGTCCGTCATCATCTTCCTTCTCTTTAGGATATTTGTCCTTATCACTCTCTTCTTCAGAATCCGATTCAATGTCAAAAGAAGGAATATCAAAAGACAGAGCTTTCTGAAAATCAACCAATCCCACTTCGCCTTCGAGCTCAGAACCCTGCTTAAATCGCTCAATTTTATCCATGGCCCTTTTTGCTATAACTGGATGAAGTGAGGGAAAACCAAAGTCAGTACATTTATCATAACTATCAGCATAGGCAAGCATGAAGGCATCTTCATAATGGCTCAGCATCATGGGCCCCAAGGTGGAGTCAGCAAAATCAGGAACATGCTTCTGGAGGTCTGAAAGGGTTTGAACAGCCAGATTGAGCGAAGCTCTCGACCTCTTGAATTAATCTTTTAGTAGAGTGTTCTTAGAAATCAAACTAGATTTTTCCTTCTCTGAATCCTTCAAAGACAGCTCCGTTGCAAATTTTTCATCGGAGGTGAGACGATGAGCTCGCTTCTCCGCTTCTAGATCACCCTCGGCCCTAGCGAGGAAGCCTTGATCAGCTCTAGTTCAAAAGAAGCGGTATTTTTGGTAGTCGTCAATAAGGCTAGCTGACTTTTCAACTCAGCATTTTCCTTATGAAGCTTGGAGGATCTAGCAGAAAGTTTAGAAACATGTTCATTAAGAGAAACCCAGTTCCTGCAAAATCTACAACAAAAAAAATAGGTTAGCAATTAGAAAATTACAGTGATGATATGATTAATTGGACAAGAGCTTACCAGGAGTTGTTGTTCCATGAGAGAGCGGTGATTTTCGGCCAAATCTGGGCTAAAAGATCGTGGAGAAGAGGAACTAAAATATTCTAAGTGACGAATAAGATTGACGAGTTCGTCAAAATTAGTTGGTAGAGAAGAGGAGTATGATGACTCTAGAAGAGTATGTCATTTAGAGGGAGTTTCAAAAAGAGCAACTTGCATTTGTTCCAGTGCAGTTGGAGAATAAGAAATAGTAATAGGAGGAAAGGGAGCAAGTGTAGGTAGAGTTGGTTCCACTATATCTTTTAAAGTTTGACAGTCGATCTCTTTGAAGCATTCTCAAGAGATATACGCTCTTCTCCCTCCTCAATGTCAGCGATCTTTGCTATTTTAGCTGGAGGGGTCCCCTTAGGAGGCACCGCTAGTCTTCATTTGGAAGAACTCTTGGAGCTAGCAAAAGCCTCCAAAACTAATGTTACATCTGTAGATGGTGATGGAGGAGCAACATCACTTAAAGGCTAAAGCGAATTTAAGCAGATATAAAATCAGTTAGAGCAATTCAATAATTCTGTAAAAAAGAGATCACTAAGCTAATGGAATACCTGAAACGTTAGAACAATTAGGTGACAATGAGGTAAAATGTTCAGCATCGCCTGAGGAATAGATGCGACTTCCTCGAGAGTTGTGCATAATGGCAAGCGGAGCACCGAGAATTCTTTGACTAATTGGAAGCAATGAATGTTTCCTTAGGTTTGAAAGAGTCAAGAGCATCAACTAGCTCCTCAAATGTTCAGGAGCTGCAGTTAAAGAATTGATGATTCTTTGATCTACATCGTTGAGTGTCTTGGAAGGTTCACTTGAAAAAGATTAGGGATTAGTTTGTAGAAAGCATAGAGAAAAGCAAAGACTACATTGAAATAATCTTACGGGGAAAGGCAAAGGCCCAGCGGACATCTGCAAAGCACTTAACAAAAAAGAATTAGTTCTCCCAATCTTAAACTTATTAATACCATCCAATATCAACTTCTTATATACATTCACCCTGAAGATTTGCCTGTTAGACTTACTTGACCTTACCGATTTGGTTAAGGAGGCTAGAATTTTAGGGCTAAGCGAAGGAAGTCCGAATTCCAATGCGAGCATCTCGAGGGATAGAAGATGGATATACACATTATGAGAAAGTTGTATTGGAGCAACTCCAATATAAGACAAGAAAGAGTGCAAGAATGTAGGAACGGAAGAAAGCCACCATGCCATATGTGGATGGTAGTGAACGCAAAATACCCTTCTGGAGGGATGTCAATAGTATCGGTGGATTTGGGAGGGTGGCTTCAACTTTGGTGATGCCAAACTCCTTCAGAATAGCGTCTACTTTGCTTTGTGATTCAATGAAAGAGTGCTTGACAGTAGCTTCAATAACGTTTAATTAAAAACCATTAATCAATTATAATTTAGATAGCAATCAAAAATTTAGAAGTGAATAAGTTTGCCTAGATAGGTTAAGCATGAAAACATGCACGAAGCTTTAAAAATGGTGCAAATTCTCAGTCAAAAACTTAATGATTTAAGCTTTCGACAAAGTCGAAAGATTAACAGTTTGAGCTTCCGACGAAGTCGAAGGGAAGACAGTAAAAGCTTTCGATGACGTCGAAGTATCATTAAAGTAGACTTTTGACAATGTCAGCAAGATTAATGACCTCAGCTTTGACTATTGTGCATCAACAAAAAATTTAAAAGTAAACAAAAATGTAACTTCCTTAAGCTATCGATAAGCTCAAAAGGAAAAAGTGAAATATTTACTACCTTTTAACAATGTCGAAGGTTCTATGGAAACCTGGGCCTATTCCAAGTGTAACCTAAGGATAACTGGCAAGACCTTTCGATATAGACAAAATTAAATTTCCTAAGTTGTAAAACATAGACATCGCTAATATTATCGAAAGGTCCAGTCAAATTGATCAAAATATTTTATAACCATTGAAGTCGAAACGTTCCAAACATGGATCATATGTGCTTAAAACGTTTCGGCAAAGATACGCAAAGGCAATTCCAAGGGTGAAGAATTTCAGCCTTATCCAAACCAGGTAGTCGAAAGATTCAGACCCTTCAACCTTATCAGAAGATTATTGCCAAAAGGTTTCGCTATGGTATTACCTAACTTTTCGACCACAATGAAAAGGTGGCCTAAAAATACCTTCCAACTTCAACGAAAGGTACAGAAAAACGAAAACCTAATTTTGCCGCCTCAACTTGGAATGTCATTTTACATTGTCTAATCATGCATTGGTAGGTCCCAGGTTATCATATCGGGTTTAAGAAAACCCAAAGCCAATAATAAATGTGGTTTCAAATTTTTCTTGAGAAACAAGCAAAATGAACTCATTAACAAAACTACTTCATTTGGAATAAATCTAGTTCAGTTCTAAAGAATAATATAAATTATCAATAGGTCAAAAATCAAATTAAAAAAACAAAAACTAAATTTAGATATTTTGGTTATAAAATTGAACCCGATAAGGGGAATTTTCCCCCGGCAAACATCGCCAGCATAAAATCTAAAACCATAGATGAATTTTGTCCAAAAAACTGATTTAGGAAAAAAATGAATTTCCAGTAAACGAAATTCGGTTTTGAATTTAGGAAACTGGAAATTTGGTAAAAAAACTGATAAGGATGAAAATTTAACTATGATTTGTGAAATAAATTCATGAAATGCCTTGCTACTTTAAGTCAATATTTAGAAAATTTTTGAGAATTCTTTCACTTGTGTGCGGTGATTTTAATTTCAGGTAAAAGTGGAAGAAAAAGAAGGAGCGCGCTATATAAGAAAAGTCGTCCAAATTCTCAACCATTGGACTGGATTTGAGTGAACGTTCCAGATCAGTGCAGGAAGACCAAGAGGCGGGAAAATTTTATAGCTGTCGACAAAGATGACTTGGAAAGTCAAGAGCATCCCTTCGAATAGGGGAGGAATGTGTTACATCAAAAAGCAACCTTCTATCTAGGACAAAAGGTCTCTTAACAAAGATTAAGGAAAAGGAACGCAACCCAAACCTTACGAAGGAGTCGAAGGGATGCAGTGATTAGAGTTCACTAGCATCAATCCTTTCAAAGTAGCCGAAAGGTTCTGTCTCTAGTATCCAGAGAGCTCTTAACTTTCGAAGGGGATGAAGAAGTCAAAGCAAATGTGAGCATGAATTTAATGACCTTTTTGAAAGCATAATAAGCCTTTCAAATCGGTTATTACAAATCCAAGATACCATTTGACAAAGTTAAAAGGTTTAAGAAGAAGACAACACTCACAAGTCAGTAAAGAAAGAAAGACAACCTTTCGAAGACAGTGAAGAAAAGCACAGCACTCGACAACAATTAAGTGAAGAGCAACCTTCCGACAAGGTCGAAGGGTTTACAGCAAGTAAGGGAAAAGCAACCTTTCAACCAGGTTGAAAGGTTCACAACAACATGAAGTAGGAAAACCTTCCCACCAAGTCGAAAAGTATGTGAAGGCATAAAGAAAAGCAAGCCTTCCGACAAAGTCGACAGGTCCATGGTAGCAGATGAAAGACAAACTTCTCGGCAAAGTCAAAAGGTTAGCAGTCACATATAAAAGGAGAACGTTCCGACCCAGTCGAAAGCATAGGGCCGAAAGATTGACCATCCGCATCTATAAATAAGACCCAAAGGGTCCTGTTTAGGGGATCCGGTTTCTTCCATTCTAGTCTTGTACGTTCTTAATTTGGGCACTGTAACCCTAATTGAATGTTGATTTGGGGTATTTAATAAATGAAGCCTTTTTTGGATAAAGAGGGAAGACTTAAACTTGGTTAATTACTTTTCTATTTACTTTAATCTTTGTGGATTAACTCAAATTTTAAGGTTAAACCCCTGCGGAAGGTACTTATCTACATGATCATCAACAACTATGTCATAAGCAACTATTTCAACCCTTCGAACACTCCAACTCTCCAATAAAAACCTTTTTATTAAGTTGAGGACCAAATCAGTACAACAGACACTTAACCTTCTGAATTCATTGAATCAAAGTGCAAAACCTTTCGACGAGATTGATAATGCATCTGTCCAAATACTAACTTCAACCTCCCGGAGTGATTAACATAGAGCCATAAACCTTTCGACTAGGTCGACAAATCTTTTGCTATGACAATCCCAATATCCTTTTGACATTATAATTCGAGTAATCAACTCTTTCGCCAAGGTCAAGGTTGAAGAAGACCATTCCCAAACTTTTCGACTAGGTTGAATCCAACTTCATACCAGTTAACAAACCTTTCGACAAGGTCGAAAGCTGCTGCCTATTCAACAAGGAAGTTGATAACCAGCTTAAACCTTAAGGTAGCTTCCACCCTCAAAAGGATTAGCTCGAAAGAATCCAATTTAGCCCAAGAAAGGAGACCATAACCTTTCGACGACATCGAAAGCTCTGATTCGAAAGATATATATAAGCAAATCACAAGGGCGATCCTTAAGGCAGTCAAACCCTTCAGTCAAATAGGTTAACCACATTAACTATAATAGTTTCGGGATGTTGACTAAAAATCTGGTTAACACTTTTAGAATTTGTATCTTTGTCAGCTTGCATGATGTCCATGTCTTCAACTGAATTTTCTTGCATTGAAATCTTTTGTTTCCAAACCTTTTTGGCAACACAATTTTCTATAGAGTGGCCAAAGCAAGAGCATGTCTTGCATCTAGGAGAAATCCATTCATATTTTATGTTTTGCACTAAATTTTCTCCATCATGCATAGAAATATATGCTTCATTTGGTAGATTGGCATCTGCCTTAACCTCTATTACAATTCTTGCATATGATAATCCGGTCTCCTTTGTAGTTGGTTCATCCAACTTCAATGGAATACTAACTATACTGGCTATTGCACTTAAAATTTCCTTATCCCACAACCTAAGACTAGGTTCTAGCAATCTAACTTGGGTTAGCATGGTTGTAAACTGATCTCTATCAAGATTAAGATCTTTATTCCATTTTTTCAAAATAACAAGTTTCCCATTTAAGAAGTATGGACCACTATTAACTGTCTTTTGACAATCTGAAGCCTTTAAAAATCTAATGATAAAGAAACTACTATTTCGAGCGTAAATGTCGAATTTACCAGTAGGGTTACAGGATCTTACAATAAAGGCCTTGAAATGATGATATGCAGGTCTATTGCCAAATACATAGGAAATAACCGAGAAACTCAATTTACCTTCTGTTCTTTTACTGGTCTCTGCATTCACAACAATAATATTTTACTCATTGATGGAGGGGAAGAAACTTATTTAAGATCAAAATCAGAATTTAACCCTCCTTTTTTGATCATCTCAGCCCACGAACAGGCAGTACTCAAGTTTATTTTGAACCAAGCATCTGAATTCATTCTTGTTTGATTGTATCTTGGAGTATTTCTTACATCTTTGAAATGTGTATCTGAGTACAAATTTGTATGTGTTGTTTCTTGATGTGTTTATTGTGTCTGGAATAGGTCTGCAGCTCCGATTATTTGAGTAGAAGCCTTTTTCAAATGATTGCCTAGTACGAGTTGCATTTCTATGATTCAAATTGATCTGGTTTGGACCAATTCCAGTTTGTTTATTTCCTTGAGATGCAAATCTTTTATTCTACAGCTTGGTTCATCGATTCTGAATAGTTTGAAAGTTCATCAATTCTAGAAGGCTTCTCCACGGGTGTTGTTGTGAATATAGATTGTGACCGGGTAACGGAGGAGAGTCGGATGGAGTAAAAGAAGACCCCCATTTGATTTTGGCTAGCAAAGATAGGTTTGTCAACAAGATCTGTAATGGCAGCCATGTCTGCGAGAATTATAATTTTTTGGACCGAAGTAGTCGATCAAATTATCTTATATACCCACGCACGCGTGCGCGCGCATGCATGTATGTGCATATACACACAGGTGTGGAGCCCCATTGCAAATGGGGTAGGCACGTGCCTACCCCAGTATTTAAAAAAATAATGTTGTTTTCATGCAAAGCGTTCTGTAGTATTTTCCAAAGCAAAAGCTTGTGCTATTGGTGGTAAATTGCCTGATGAAATGCTTGAATGGAAACGGAAATAAAAGCAATGTTTTGGGTTTTGTAGTCGAACCAGTTTACATGATTGAGGAACTTAGGATAACTACTACTATAATACTTGAATGGGAGCATAACTCAAATGAGAAAAACTTATAAGGTTCTTGCTTTGCCTTTTCTTTATTGGGGAATGGGTGTAATGACACTTTTTTTTTGAAAACATAGGAGAACCCGGCGGACCGGTACTAAGGAGGGTATAATAAAACCATCCGTTGATCCAAGCCTTCATACCCTCCGTAAATTTATATAGTTTATATAGGATAGGGAAGCGTATGCTAAGAATCATACCTGGTTCTTTTTATCAGAATACAAGCCTCTTTTCCACTACACCGCACTGATGCAGCGCATACCTCGCGAACGACATTGCTAAGTCGCGAAACCATAGGTCGTGAACGACGCGAGCAAATCCAGACTTCCTTATGCCGCTTCAGCTTAGGTCGCTCCAGAAGTCGCGAGCGAAGAGATCCTTATGTCGCCAGAACCTTATGTCGCGAGTTCCTTGAATCGCGCTTCCTTAGGTCGCGAACGAAGCCCTAAGTTGTTCCAGTTTAAGTCGCAAGATTCCTTATGTCGCGAACGACATACCAGTAGGTCGCGAGTTACCTAAATCGTGCTTCTTGTGTCGCGTGCTCCTTATGTCGCTCCAGTTAGGTCGCGAAGCTCCTTATGTCGCTGATGGGATGCCGAAGTTCTTAAGTTGTGAATTATCTTAGGTCGTGTGGAAGTTAAGTCGCTCTGCCCAAGTGGTTATGTTGCATTTGTTATGTCGCATTTGTTAAGTCATTTGTTTGTTAAGTCGTTTGTTTGTTAAGTCGTTTGTTTGTTAAGTCATTGGTTTGTTAGTCGTGTTATAATTGTGTTGAGTTGTGTGGTGTTGTACTTTCCCTATAAATAGGGGTGTATGGTCATTTGTAAGGGGAGTTGAATATTGAATAAAAAAATTGGTTTGTGCTTTGTGCCACCATTAAAATTGGAAGTTGAGTGTTATCTCCTTTCTCCATCTTTGGATATTCGAGTGCGCTCGAATCAACGAACTTGAAGCCAATTCACGGAATCTCGTGCGCGAGATCAATGTCGAAGAATCGTAGATCTTCTAACGTGGTATCGTGCGCGATCAACGTGTTGAAGATAGCTAGAATCCGGTATCTCGAGAGATCAACGGATTTGGGCACTTGGGTATCTTCAATTCATCGATTCATCTTGTTTCATTGATTCATCACTACGCCATAGATGACCTTCTGCAACATTTTTGCAAGGTGTTGCCAGCTAAAATGTTGCGAAAGCTATAAAATTTTGGTCCTACTGCAACGTTGTATTTTTGGTGTTACCTTAGCCATAAAAATGTGTTGCTCTAGCTAAACAAGTGTAACACGATGCAACATTTTTATATAGTGTTGCTATAGATATATTCTAATTAAAAAAAAATTACACCTCAGCGATCCACACCATTAGTTAAAACAAAATCTCAACCATTCATCCACGATCTATTACGCTTCCTCTATTTCCCGCTAGCATTTTCATTCATGCGCTTCCTTTTCATTTCGTTCTCCCCAAATCGCAGAAACAAAAAATTAGGCTTCTCCTACAAATTTCTTTTGCTCTGGCCCGATCTATGGCAATCTTCATGGGATTCGCGTTTGAGTATTCCTTTTTCATTTCTTTTCCACACCTACTCTTTTCTCTTCCTTATGTCTGTAAACGGAAACGTAAAGAAAAAAAAACATGATGGTTTTAAATTCGAAATCAATTCAAATTAAAATCCTAAAATTTAAAAGTTTGTATCTTTGGACTTCTTATGCCGAGATCAATGCATCTAGGTCTGTTTCGATGGGTGCGGTTCCAGTTTTGGGATGATCGATGTTAGGCAGAAATCTAAGATTGTGTTTTCGAGATTGTTGGTCAGCAATGGTAAATAGGAGGCTTGGTTTCGGGTTTTCTAGGTTTGTAGCAGTTTTTGGTGGGAATTTGTGAAGCGCGGTGGAGTTTAGATGGGGTTCGATGATTTGGGTTTGGATCCAGGTTGTTGAAAGTCGCGGTTTAGGCTAGGGTTTTGTGTTGGTTTTGGGATGTTGAGGTCGGATAGCACTCAGTTTAGATGGGCTAGGGGATTGCTGCGACTTGGTGTACGGTCGATTATGAAGAGTGATGTCGTGTTTAGGGGCGGTTGTGGAGTACTCAGTTAAACGAGAATGACTTGGAAAGTTGATGCTTTTAACACCAGTTTGGGAACTCAAATGTCAACAGTGGCGATTTTGAGTTTCTCATTGCTTTCAGTCCCACTACTGGATAAGAATCCTCATTTTATCATAGATTTAAGGATTTAATGATTTTAATTTTGTAGATCTACCAAATGAGATTCAATGTTCTATTATTTGGGGCATGGGTTATATCAGTGGTCTTTACAAGCGCTTAATTAAACTAAAAGTATTAACCCATATAACAGTAAGATCATATCAGTGGTCTTTACTCTCTATTTTGATCAGAAGATACGTGCTTGTATTATATTTGTTCAATTTTTCTATCCACATTGCAAGAAATCTTTGGATTATTTTGACAATTAACGGTACACAGAAATGAACAATGGTAGACATGATCAATGCTTATTGGAAGAAAGTGACAGTCATGATGAAGTTGGTGATGCAATGATAGAAGGGAATGTTATTGTAGCCGATGTCAACATATCTGATGAATCAGATCATGATTCAACGTCAAGTCATCCTAGTAGCAGATCTTATAATAATCACCGGCCTCAAAGTTTCAGGTATGCGCTTTCTACTATGCCATTATCCTGTCAAGGTACTTAATTCGTTTAGTGTTTATAATTTTCTATTTAGCTAATAAATCTGCTTATATGTAATAAAGAATAAGGTTCAGTGTATGAGTTGGATTTAAATCTATGATTTATGCATTGATACTGTGATCGATATGGAAGTAGTTGGCTGGACTAAAGTTATGTGTAATTAGCGCAATTAGGCACTAAAGTTGGATTTACATATAATTAGCGCAATTAGGCACTAAAGTTTGAACCATTGTGTGCCTTCCAGTATCAAAACACGCCCAAAAAGAAATTATTTCTTTGAATCTCTGTGGCTGCCAAATAAATAATCAACAAATCCAAGGGTCAAAATCGGTTGCAGGAACAAACAAAACCCAGAGAACGTGCTATACGGATTATCTTCTCCTGACCATTCATATAATACTACTTATTGCACTTTCCAATTCCACATACAAAACCCAGACTACTTGTTCTCCTGACCATTCATATAATACTGACTTATTGATTCATTTCCTTCTATCTGCTGTAGCCTATGGTGCTGAAAGCAGTACACTACAATTTAAAAGAGATGACTTTCCATCTGAATTTGTATTTGGAGCAGGAACCTCAGCTTATCAGGTGTGTTCTAGTACAGTTATTTATAATCTTATTTATTTTTCATTCCATAGTTTAACAGTTTTATATTTGGTAATCGTAGTATGAAGGAGCAGTAGCTGAAGATAGGAGGAGTCCAAGCATTTGGGACATATATGCTCATTCCGGTATCTGTATCTACATACCTCCATGTGTACTTTAAATCTGTAAAGATTCATTGCAAACCTATTCTTTTGATCATGTATATGGATTGGAGAAGATAGAGTGCAGTTCATCACGTCTGGTTTCTTTTGATCGAAGATAGAGTGCAGTTCCTCATTAGCAAAGGCTCTTATATATTTACCTGGAAAGCATGTCATTCACTGAGACATCAAACCAGAAAACCTACTTATGGGGTTCAGGTACTAAAACGTTTGATGCTAAATACATAAGTTGATGTAGCTCTGGCACACCTTCTTCTTCATACATTTTAAAAAATGTTTGATGCTCTTTCACAGTGACTTTGCTTCTACTCTTATAAATTAGGAATAATACTTAGATACCACAAAAATTATACAATTAGAATGTATGTAAGCATGGAAATTGGTTCATGTTCTTATTACTTTATGATGTGCAAGAGTATATTTTTAAAGGTCATGTATTATTTACTGTATATTTTTAAAACGACAACTTTTAATGTTAAATATGGGAATTTGCTAAAAATATATAGCATTAAACGTTTTACAAAAATAAGAAAATCGATAGTTTCATTTGTTATAAGTTGGGATAAACTTATATTTGTTTGAATTTAAATCTATTTTTGTTCCAGTTTACTGTGTGTGTATGTTTCTATATTTGACAGGTGTACAGATGGCTGGACAGATATGGAAGTAGTTGAAGATTCAGTGTATGAGTCGGTATGTGTCTACAAATGAAACTGTATATGTAATGAGTGAACTGAGTGATGTAGTGAGGAATATCTGTATATGTGAATATCAGTGTTATATATATCATTGAATTGTAAAATAGTGGAGTCAGGAATTAGTACTATTTCAAATGTTGAAATAAAATATTAATTTAAATAAAATACTGTTTTAATATTAAATTCTATGCAATAGCATTTTATTAAATAAATATTTCTATTAAAAAATAAAATATGCTCAACATTATGGGCCCCACAAGATGTGGACCTATGGCAACATTTTTGGAATGTTGCTACAGACACCTATGGATGTTGCTATAGACCCAAATAGGGTTCTATTGCAACAATATTACTCATGTTGCCTTAGATAGTCAAAATGTTACCTTTGAGGTCTAAGGCAATGGCAAAAATTGCATCACCCGAAAAGTGTTGCCATAGACCTATGGCAACAGTTTTTGGGCCCGACCCAACATTTTTTTTGTGTTGCAGAAGGCCATTTATGGCATAGTGCATTTTCCGCGAAGTCATCAATTCGTGAGTTGTGTGATCCTGTAGGTTGCGTTAATTTGGTATCAGAGCTATAAGCGAGCTTGTTCAAGTTTGTGCGAGATTTGTTCAAGTCGTGAGCTAGGAGTTTGTGTGTAGATTCTGCATCATTGAAAGTTGTGCTAGTTGAAGTGTTCATTTTGAAGATTCCAACAAGTTGGTGAAGTTTGATTCGAGATTTTTTTTAATCGAAGCAAAGTGTGTGTTTGGATTTGTTGAAGATTTGACAATGCCTCCAAGAAGACTTAATCGTCATCAGAATGCTAGCAGAAGAGTTTCTGGATTGGTTATCAAATGTTGAAGAAATTTTTGACTTCAAGGAAGTACCCGAGCATCGTAGAGTTAAGTTGGTTGCTACACGATTGAGGGGAAGAGCTATGGCATGGTGGCAACAAACTAAACTTACACGGGAAAGAATGGGAAAGTCGAAGATTGTTTCATGGGAAAAGATGAAGAAGTTGATGAAGGCTACTTTCTTGCCTTATAATTATCAGTCTCTTATGTATCAGCGCTTACAGAATTTGAGACAAGGGACAAAGTCGGTAAATGATTATGCAGATGAGTTTTATCAACTGATTGCTAGAAACAATATCATGGAAACGGAGGAACAGTTGACATCCAAATTTGTTGGAGGATTGAGAATGCAAATTCAGGATATGGTAAATATGTTTGATCCGAGATCCGTCGCTGAAGCACACCAGAAGGCTCTAGCTTGGGAAAAGCAAGGTAGAAGAGGAGGTGGTGCGTTTACAAGTTCGAGCAATCAGGTGAAGGGGGCTAGTAGCAATACTAATGTCTCCAAGGCTGTTAGTAAACTGGTTGTCAATGAAGCTGCTAAGACCATGGTCAACAACAATTTCAAGTGTTATAATTGTCAGAAGTTTGGTCATAAGAGCAATGAATGCCCGAAGCCTAAGGAGAGAGCGATGGTTACTGAGGTTGAGGATGAGGATGCAGAAGTAGAATGTTCCAATTCACCACAGGTTGAGGAGGAAGAAGATTATTGACAGGAGACGAGGGATATTCTTTAATGATGAGGAGATCTTGCTTGACGCCAAAGCAGGAAGAGGAGACTAGTTGGTTGAGGAGTAATATTTTTCAGTCGACATGCACTATTTTGGGAAAAGTTTGTAAGTTTGTTATCAATGCAGGGAGTTGTGATAACATCATCTCTACAGAAGCCGTAAAGAAGTTGGCGTTAAAGACAGAGAAGCATTCCAAACCCTACAAATTGGCTTGGCTGAGGAAAGGTGGGGAAGTGAAGGTTGGTCGAAGAGCTTGTGTAACTTTTTCCATCGGAAAGAAGAATAAGGATGAAATTTGGTGTGACGTGGTGGATATGGATGTATGTCATTTGTTTTTGGGATGACCGTGGCAGTTCGATAGAGCCGTGCAACACGATGGTAGGACTAACTACTATAGTTTCATGTTCGATGGCACTAGAATCACTTTAGTTCCTAAAAGGTGACAACAAAGTGAAAGCAAGTTGGAGGAAATCGAGGAACTAAAGACTCTATTATCTTTGAAGGAATTTGTCAAAGAAGTAGAGGACAACCCTGAAGTATTTCTGTTGATTGGACGTGAATGTAGTGAAGCGGTTGAAATTCCTGAGGAAGTTAAGCCAGTGTTGAAGGAATTTGAAGATGTGTTTCCTGAAGAATTACCAAAAGAGTTACCACCGTTGAGAGACATACAACACTAGATTGATCTTGTTCCGGGAGCTGTGTTACCACATAGACCACATTATAGAATGAGTCCAAAGGAGCACGAAGAGTTGAGAAGGCAGGTGGAAGAGTTTCTTGAACAAGGGCGCTTACAAGAAAGTTTAAGTCCTTGTGCAGTACCAGCCTTGTTAGTGCCAAAGAAGGATGGAACTTGGAGAATGTGTACAGATAGTCGAGTACTAAACAAGATTACGGTGAGGTACAGATTCCCGATGCCAAGATTTGACGACTTGTTAGATCAGTTGAGTGGAGATGCTATCTTTTCAAAGATTGATCTGAAGAGTGGGTATCATCAGATTCGAATTCGACCAAGTGATGAATGGAAGATAGCCTTCAAGACACGGGAGAGGTTTTATGAATGGCTGGTCATGCCATTTGGTCTTTCAAATGCACCTATTATTTTTATGCGAGTGATGAATCAGATCTTTCGACCGTTTATTGGAAAGTTCGTGGTGGTATACTTTGATGATATATTGATATACAGTGGAAGCACAGAAGAGCATCTACAACACTTGCGGGAAGTGTTGATGATACTTCGTCAGGAGCAATTTTACGCGACAACAAAGAAGTGCATGTTCATGACGCACAATGTTTTGTTCTTGGGGTATGTATTGTCCGAGAAAGGTATCCAGGTGGATCAAAGTAAAGTTGAAGCAATCAAGGATTGGCCACAACCCAGGACTATAACTGAAGTGAGAAGTTTCCATGGTTTAGCATCATTCTACCGAAGGTTTATTCCACATTTCAGTAGCGTGATGGTACCAGTGACAGATTGTATGAAAGGAAAGCAGTTTGCGTGGACTGAAGAGGCTGATTCTGCTTTCCAACAGATCAAGACACTCTTGAACACAACACCGATTCTTAGTTACCCGGACTTTCAGTTGCTCTTTGAGCTAGATACTGATGCGTCTAAGGTTGGAATTGGTGGAGTGTTAAGTCAAAAGGGTCGTCCAATTGCTTATTTTAGCGAGAAACTTTCTGGAGCCAAGACAAGATACAGTACCTATGACTTGGAGTTCTATGCTATTGTCCAAGCCATAAAGCATTGGAGACACTATTTGTTTCATAAAGAGTTTGTGTTGTATACTGACCATGAAGCATTGAAACATTACAGGGACAGGATAAGATTGCAGCCAAGCATGCTTCATGGATGGCATACTTGCAACAGTTTACATTTGTTGTAAAGCATAAGTCGGGAGTTACAAATCGTGTGGCAGACGCATTGAGTAGAAGTAATCATTTGTTACTACGATGAGAGTTGAAGTGACGGGGTTTGATGTATTTCTAGATTTGTTTGTTGGGGATCCTTACTTTGCCAAGATTGTAGATGAAGTCGAGAAAGGGAGGACGGATGAGTATGCGTTGGTAGAAGGTTTTCTATTTAAGGGAAATCGGTTGTGTATACCAGAGTGCAGTTTGCGAATGAATATTGTGAAGGAATTTGACGCAGCAGCGGATAACAAAAATGAATGATGCGGTGAAAGTAGCAATCGGTGGATTGAAGAATACCAAAGGCCCAAATCCATTGATCCAAAGATACCGGATTCTAGTTATCTCAAACACGTTGATCGCGCGCGATACCGTGTTTAAAGATCTACGATTATTCGACGTTGATCTAGCGCACTAGATTCCATGAATCGACATCAGTAGTCGTTGATTCGAGCGCACTCGAATACTGAAGGTGGAGATAGGAGATCACACTCAACTACCAATTTGAGAAGAGGCACAAAGCACTCAAACAAAAGTTTATTCAAAATCAACTGAAACTTACAAATGATACCACCCGCCTATTTATAGGCTTACAACTCACACAACTCAAATCTGGACAACACATAGGTCGCTCGTGACCTAAACATCACGACCTAATTACAGACGACCTATGATCTAACAGACGCGACTTAAAAAGGAAACAAACAAATACAACATATACGGGTTACAAACACAAGTTACAAAACATAAGCGACTTAACAACTTACACATAACGACCTATCATTATGCGACCTAACATATTCGGCAGCAGCGACCTGAGATCCAAGCTTTATGACAGCGACTTAGGGAAACCTCCTTCAGCGACTTAAGGTCTCGCGACCTATTCTTGAGCGACCTAAGAACATGTCTTCAGGAAATCTTCACGCGGCCTAGTCTTGAACGACCTAAGGCTTCGCGAGTTTGGTAGGTTGTTCGCGACCTAAAGACAGCGGCATGTGAGAGCGACTTATCATAGGTCGCTGGATCTTCTTCACGCGAGGCGGCATGTGAGAGCGACTTATCATAGGTTATTGGATCTTCTTCACGCGACCTAACTAGGTCGTAGGTCGCAGATAATGACAGAGATGGTAACATATTAGGTCGCTTATGAGTTATTTCTCTCTTCTCTCTTAACTAGCTAGCTCGTAAGTTGTTAGGTCGTTCGCGACCTTAAATTTGCGACCTATTGTTGTACCACGCTACATCATCCTCCCCCGGTTGACAAGAATTCGTCCTCGAATTTGCACCTTCCTTTCCTTCGTCAAGTTCATCCCCATGATACGGAATCAAGTATTTGAC
This sequence comes from Allium fistulosum, assembly GCA_030737815.1. Taxonomy (NCBI): domain Eukaryota; kingdom Viridiplantae; phylum Streptophyta; class Magnoliopsida; order Asparagales; family Amaryllidaceae; genus Allium; species Allium fistulosum. The sequence goes on along the minus strand of CM060902.1, from coordinate 184,366,068 downwards.
ATTGAAAACATCAGAAGTATGCACATTATCCGGCAATCTCAACTGATACGCATTCTCATTAATCTTCTTCAAGATTTCCACTGGTCCAATTTTTTGAGCTTTCAACTTGTTGTAAGTTCCAACAGGAAAACGATCTTTTGTTAACACGGCATAAACCAAGTCACCTTCTCTGAAATTCACACTCCTTCGCTTTTTATCTGCCAGTTGTTTATACTTCTCATTTGATGCAAGCAATCGTTCATAAACAGTTCTGTGGCATTCCTGTAACTCAGTCACAAAATCACAAGCACGCTTAACAACTCCCTTCTGATATGGCACTGTTGTCAGATCCAATGGACCCTTCGGACTTGCTGAGTATACAACTTGAAACGGGCTGAATCCTGTACTTCGATTAACAACATGATTATGTGCAAACTCTGCCTGACATAATTTCATATCCTAGCTCTTCAAATTATCTTTTACAAGACATCTCAACAAATTTCCCAATGATCTATTTACCACTTCCGTTTGCCCATCTGTTTGCGGATGATAAGCGCTACTAAAATTCAGTTTCGTCCCAACCATCTTCCACAAACTCAACCAAAAATGGCTTAGAAATCTAGTATCCCGATCAGAAACAATAGATTCAGGTAGTCCATGTAATCGATACACCTCTTTAAAGAATAATTGAGCAACATGGACAGCGTCAGTTGTCTTCTTACAAGCTATGAAATGCGCCATCTTGGAAAATCTATCTACCACCACATATATGGAATCATTTCCTCTTTGAGTTCTAGGCAAACCCAAAACAAAATCCATGCTCACATCAACCCATGGTCTAGTAGGCACAGGTAATGGCATATGTAACCCCGCATTCGTCGCTGTCCCTTTGGAAACTTGACAAATATGACATCTCTCCACAAATCTTTCAACTTCTCTTCTCATATATGGCCAAAAATATGATTCAGAAATCAACTGCAAAGTACGATCTCTACCCACATGACCTTCCTCATGCAACTCCTTCACAAGCTTCATTCGTAAGCTGCACTCCGGTATACACAATTGATTTCCTTTGAAAAGAAAACCATCCACCAATACAAATTCATCCGTCTTTCCCTCTTTGACTTCATCTACAAACTTCACAAAATAAGGATCATCAACAAATAATTCTGGCAAGACATCAAACCCTGTCACCTCAACCTTCATTGTAGTCAACAAATGATTCCTTCGACTCAATGCATCTGTCACTCGATTCGTAATTCCCGACTTGTGCTTCACCACAAATGTAAATTGTTGTAAGTATGCAATCCACGAAGCATGCCTGGCTGCAATCTTATCCTGTCCCTGCAAATGCTTCAACGCTTCATGATCAGTATATAAAACAAATTCTTTATGAAACAAATAATGTCTCCAATGTTTCACAACTTGCACGATAGCATAAAATTACACAACATATGTATTATATCTCATCTTGGCTCCCAATAGCTTCTCACTGAAATATGCAATAGGACGACCTTTCTGACTCAACACTCTCTCAATCCCAACTTTAGATGCATCAGTATGTAACTCAAACAACAACTGAAAATCTGGTAATACTAGAATTGGTGCTGTCAACAAAAGCTCTTTGATCCGCTCAAAAGAAAATCTCGCTTCATTAGACCATGTAAATTGCTTCCCCTTCATACAATCAGTAACTGGTGCCATCACGCTACTGAAGTGTGGAATAAATCTTCGGTAGAATGATGCTAAACCATGAAAACTTCTAACTTCTATTATCGTTCTGGGTTGTGGCCAATTTCTAATTGCTTCAACTTTATTCTGATCCACCTGTATGCCTCCTTCAGATATAATATATCCCAAAAATAAAACACTATGCGTCATGAACACGCATATCTTCGTTGCAGCATAAAATTGTTCCTGTCGCAGTATCATTAACACTTCTCTCAGATGATGCAAGTGTTCTTCTATGCTTCTACTATATATCAGTATATCATCAAAATACACCACCACGAATCTCCCAATGAATGGTCTAAAAATCTGATTCATCACCCGCATAAATGTACTTGGTGCATTCTAAAGACCAAACGGCATAACCAACCATTCGTACAACCCTTCTCTCGTCTTGAATACTGTCTTCCATTCGTCCCCTGGTCTGATTCGAATTTGATGATAACCACTCTTCAAATCGATCTTTGAAAAGATAGCAGCTCCACTAAGTTGATCTAAAAAATCATCCAATCTAGGCATAGGAAATCTGTATCTCACTGTTATCTTGTTTAGTGCTCGACTATCAGTACACATCCTCCACGTTCCATCCTTTTTCGGCACTAACAAGGCTGGAACTGCATAAGGACTTAAACTTTCCTGTACACGCCCCTGTTCAAGCAACTCTTCCACTTGCCTTCTCAACTCTTCGTGTTCCTTTGGACTCATTCTGTAATGTGGTCTATGCGGTAACATAGCTCTTGGAACAAGATCTATTTGGTGTTGTATGTCTCTCAATGGCGGTAACTCCGTTGGCAGCTCTTCAGGAAATACATCGTCAAATTCTTCCATCACTGGCTTTACTTCTTCAGGAATTTCAACCACTTCACTACTCTCACATCCAATCAACAAAAATACTTCAGGCTCCTCTTCTACTTCCTTAACAAACTCCTTCAAAGATATCAAAGTTTTAAGCTCTTCGATTTCCTCCAACTTGCTTTCTTCTTGTTGTCGCTTCTTAGGAATTAAAGTGATTTTAGTACCTTCAAACATGAAACTATAACTGTTAGTACGACCATCATGTTGCACTGCTCTATCATACTGCCATGGTCTCCCCAACAATAGATGACATACATCCATATCCACAACATCACACCAAATTTCATCTTTGTATTTCTTCCCAATTGAAAAATTAACACAAGCTCTTCGACTAACCTTAACCTCCCCACCTTTCCTCAACCAAGCTAACTTGTAAGGTTTCGGATGTTTCTCAGTCTTCAATGCCAACTTCTTCACAGCCTCTGTAGATATGATATTATCACAGCTTCCCGCATCGATGACAAATTTGCAAACCCTTCCCAAGATAGTGCATGTTGACTGAAAGATGTTACTCCTCAACTAGCTAGTTTCATCCTATTGCTTTGGTGTTAAACAAGACCTCTTCATCATTAATGAATACCCTTCATCTCCCGACACTTCTTCTCAACATGTGGTGAATTAGAACATTCAGCTTCTACATCCTCATCCTCAACCTCAGCAACCATCACTCATTTCTTTGGCTTTGGACATTCATTGCTTTTGTGACCAATCTCCTGACAATTGAAGCATTTGATACCACTATTGATCCTGGTCTTAGCAACTTCACTAACAACCGGTTTTGCAACAGCCTTGGAAACATTCGCATTGCTACTAGCCCCTTTCATTTGATTGTTGGGATTTGTAAACACACCACCACCTCTCCTTCCTTGCTTCTCCCAAGCTAGAGCTTTTTGATGTGCTTTAGCAACAGATCTGGGATCAACATATTCACCATATCTTGAATCTGCATTCTCAACCCTCCAACAAATCTAGCGTTCAATTGCTCTTCTGTCTCCATAATATCATTCCTCGCAATCAATTGATAAAATTCATCCGCATAATCATTAACTGACTTTGTTCCCTGTCTCAGATTCTGCAATCGTTGATACATAAGAGACTGATAATTATATGGCAAGAATGTAGTTTTCATCAACTTCTTCATCTTCTCCCATGACTCAATCTTTCACTTTCCCATCCTCTCCCGTGTTAGTTTAGTTTGCTGCCACCATGCCATAGCTCTCCCTCTCAAACGTGTAGCAACCAACTTAACTCTACGATGTTCGGGTACTTCTTTGAAATCAAAAATTTCTTCAACATTAGACAACCAGTCCAAGAATTCCTCAGCTTGCATACCACCCTTGAATTCTGGAATTTCAGTTTTCATTCCCGACTCCCATCATCGGTCATCTTCAACATCTCGATATGCATTTCGTACTTGGTCTCGATCTCAAGAATGAACACTACATCTACCACCATCTTCATCAAAAACAGATGTACTTCGATAACGATCTCGACCATCAACTTCTCTTCGATCACGCATGTCTCTTCTACTATGTCTTTCATCATCACGATATGGCTCATACTCAAACTCACGTTGAGTTCTTCTTCCTTCATCTCGATACTCATGGTGATCTCTTCTCATCGAAACTGATGATTCTCTTCTACCTCGATCAGATTGTGACGACACCCTCCTCGCTTCCGTAATCGATGGCGAAACTCTGTTTCCTCCATGGTTCGAGACTGGCAACCTTCTCCTTTGACTTTGATTCATATCATTCATCAGTTTCTCTAACTTCCCAATGCCTTCATCAAACTTTTCATTGATGCGTTGTTCCATTTGCTCGGCTTCTTCTCTTCTATACAACGCTTCAACATTCTGATGGCGATTAGCTCTTCTCGACGGCATTATTGAATCTTTACAAACTTCACAATTTTAACTCTTCGGCTTTATCTCTGAACAATACTTCACTTAGCTCGGCTTCGCTTGATGTAGCTCGGCTTCACTAACTCCTCAAACTCCTCTATAAGAATTGGCTCCAAGACTCGGCTTAGCTATGATTGGCTAAGTCTAGCTCTGATACCAAATTACGCAGCAGCGGATAACAAAAATTAATGATGCGGTGAAAGTAGCAATCTGTGGATTGAAGAATACCAAAGGCCCAAATCCGTTGATCCAAAGATACCGGATTCTAGCTATCTCAAACACGTTGATCGCGCACGATACCATGTTTAAAGATCTACGATTCTTCGATGTTGATCTAGTGCACTAGATTCCGTGAATTGGCTTCAGTAGTCGTTGATTCGAGTGCACTCGAATACCGAAGGTGGAAATAGGAGATCACACTAAACTACCAATTTGAGAAGAGGCACAAAGCACTCAAACAAAAGTTTATTCAAAATCAACTAAAACTTACAAATGATACCACCCGCCTATTTATAGGCTTACAACTCACACAACTCAAATCTGGACAACACATAGGTCGCTCGCGACCTAAACATCACGACCTAATTACAGACGACCTACGATCTAGCATACGCGACTTAAAAAGGAAACAAACAAATACAACATATACGGGTTACAAACACAAGTTACAACACATAAGCGACTCAACAACTTACACATAACGACCTATCATTATGCGACCTAACATATTCGGCAGCAGCGACCTAAGATCCAAGCTTTATTACAGTGACTTAGGGAAACCTCCTTCAGCGACTTAAGGTCTCACGACCTATTCTTGAGCGACCTAAGAACATGTCTTCAGGAAATCTTCATGCGACCTAGTCTTGAGCGACCTAAGGCTTCGCGACTTTGGTAGGTCGTTCGCGACCTAAAGATAGCGACATTTGAGAGCGACTTATCATAGGTTGCTGGATCTTCTTCACGCGAGGCGGCATGTGAGAGCGACTTATCATAGGTCGTTGGATCTTCTTCACGCGACCTAACTAGGTCGTAGGTCGTAGATAATGACAGAGATGGTAACATATTAGGTAGCTTACGAGTTATTTCTCTCTTCTCTCTTAGCTTGCTAGCTCGTAAGTCGTTAGGTCGTTGGCGACCTAAAATTTGCGACCTATTGATGTACCACGCTACATCAGAATTGCATAAAGAAGGTCATGTGGGAAGAGATCGTACCTTGCAGCTGATTTCTCAATCATATTTTTGGCCTTCCATGAGAAAAGAAGTTGAAAGATTTGTGCAGAGATGTCACATATGTCAAGTTTCCTAAGGGACAGCTATAGGATTGTATATGCCATTGCCCGTGCCTACTAGACCATGGGTTGATGTTAGCATGGATTTCGTTTTGGGTTTGCTAAGAACTCAACGAGGGAATGATTCTATATATGTTGTGGTGGATAGATTTTCGAAGATGGCACATTTCATAGCTTGTAAGAAGACCGCCGATGCCGTCCGTGTTGCTCAATTGTTCTTTAAAGAGGTTTATCGACTACATGGGCTACCTGAGTCTATTGTTTCTGACCGGGATACTCGATTTCTAAGTCATTTTTGGTTGAGTCTGTGGAAGATGGTTGGGACTAAGCTGAATTTTAGTAGCGCCTATCATCCACAAACGGATGGGCAAACGGAAGTGGTGAACAGATCTTTGGGAAACTTGTTGAGATGTCTTATGAAGGATAATTTGAAGAGCTGGGATGTGAAATTGTGCCAGGAAGAATTCGCACATAATCATGACGTTAATCGAAGTACTGGATTCAGTCCATTTCAAGTGGTATATTCAGCAATTCCGAAGGGACCGTGGGATTTGTCGACAGTTCCACTTCAGAAAGGGGTTGTTAAACGAGCTTGTGATTTCGTGAATGAGTTGTAGGAGTGTCACAGGATTGTTCATGAATGATTGCTTAAGTCAAATGAGAAGTATAAGCAAATGGCAGATAAGAAGCGAAGGAGTGTGGACTTCAAAGAGGGAGATTTTGTATATGCAATATTGACTAAGGATCGATTTCCTGTTGGTACTTACAACAAACTGGCTGCTAGAAAGATTGGTCCTTTGGAAATCAAAAAGAAGATTAATGAGAATGCTTATCAGTTAAGATTGCCGGATCATATCCATACTGCTGACGTTTTCAACGTCAAACACTTGATTCCATACCATGAGAATAAGCATGTCGAAGAAGAGAAAGGTGTGAATTCGGGGTCGAATTCTTTTCAACCAGGGGAGGATGATGCAGCGCGTACCTCGCGAACGACATTGCTAAGTCGTGAACCATAGGTCGCGAACGACGCGAGCAAATCCAGACTTCCTTATGCCGCTTCAGCTTAGGTCGCTCCGGAAGTCGCAAGCGAAGAGATCCTTATGTCGCCAGAACCTTATGTCGCGAGTTCCTTGAATCGCGCTTCCTTAGGTCACGAACGAAGCCCTAAGTCGTTCCAGTTTAAGTCGCGAGATTCCTTATGTCGCGAACGACATACCAGTAGGTCGCGAGTTACCTGAATCGTGCTTCTTGTGTCGCGTGCTCCTTATGTCGCTCCAGTTAGGTCGCGAAGCTCCTTATGTCGCTGATGGGATGCCGAAGTTCTTAAGTCGTGAATTATCTTAGGTCGTGTGGAAGTTAAGTCGCTCTGCCCAAGTGGTTATGTCGCATTTGTTATGTCGCATTTGTTAAGTCATTTGTTTGCTAAGTCGTTTGTTTGTTAAGTCGTTGGTTTGTTAAGTCGTGTTGTAATTGTGTTGAGTTGTGTGGTGTTGTACTTTCCCTATAAATAGGGGTGTATGGTCATTTGTAAGGGGAGTTGAATATTGAATAAAAAATTGGTTTGTGCTTTGTGCCACCATTAAAATTGGAAGTTGAGTATTATCTCCTTTCTCCATCTTCGGATATTCGAGTGCGCTCGAATCAACGAACTTAAAGCCGATTCACAGAATCTCGTGCTCGAGATCAACGTCGAAGAATCGTAGATCTTCTAACACGGTATCGTGCGCGATTAACGTGTTGAAGATAGATAGAATCCGGTATCTCGAGAGATCAACGGATTTGGGCACTTGGGTATCTTCAATTCATCGATTCATCTTGTTTCATCGATTCATTTTCCGCGAAGTCATCAATTCGTGAGTTGTGTGATCCTGTAGGCTGCGTCACGCACCCGCAGACACCGTGATGGTACATTGTTTTTTTTTGAATTGTATTTAGATACAACATGTCACTGCGAAATGATACATTGTTTATAAGTAAGGTCGTTACTCGAAGTAATGATACATTTTTTGAAAATGGCTGTTGTATAGAGTGACCATCCCAAAACTGAAACCAGTGTGTGTCTATATATGAATTAAGTTCAGATCCTAGTTAATTCTATGGACAAAAAACTGCTCTTGGAAGCCCAGAAGAAAAAGGTCATGAAAGCCGGAAATAAAAAACAAGCTTCCAACATCCTTTTTCTTAAGCCCGACAAATTGTTTAAACTTCTTTAGGCTAAAGAGAAGACCTTCTAGTTTTTTCCGTTAACACTACAAAAGAATTTTGGATTCCCTACGCCAGTTTGGCGTAGGCGCGGCGTAGGGAAAAGATTTTACCTACGCCATCCCTACGCCAAAGAAGAGGTTGGAAAACAATGCATCGCAAAAAAATCCCTACGGGTTCCCTACGCCTCCTTCCATACGCCTTCCCTACGCCGCATTCCATACGCCTTCCCTACGCCCAGTGTTTTAAATCTCGGATTTTGGCCAATATCTCGGGAAAATATCTCGGCTATCTCGGGCGATATTTAAAACACTTATAACTAAATAGGCTGCCAAATCTCGGATTTTGGCTGATATCTCGGATTTTTCATCTCGGCCATCTCGGGGAGATTTAAAAGCCTGCCTACGCCTATTTCCATACGCATTCCCTACACCTATTTCCATACGCGTTCCCTACGTCTAATTCCATACGTCTTCCCTACGCCTAGCCTTTTTCCTTTTAAAGTGCAGAAATCGGATTTTCCTTACGAGTTCCATACGCCTTCCCTACGCCACCGTACACCAAAATTCAATATGATTCTATTGTATTTATCTTTATCTACCACAGATCATAATAAAATATAATAAACCCGAACATCAACAACAAAAAACATTATGTTCCAAATATTTACTAGCTAGTAAAAAGTGCACAAAATATTTAGACACAGTTACGTAGGTATGTTATTGAATCTGAAACATCTAAGTTTCATGTACATTACACTGTTTCTGTTACAATATGATGATTGCTTTGGGTTAACAATGGTTCCTTTATATATGTATCAAAACTCTTCCTTTGTTCTTCTAGTACAATTTTTGTATCATCTAGTTCCAAGGCTTTCCCCCAGAGAACCACATACAGCCCAATCACCACTGCTATAGCACCACCTAAGCTGAAATTTACAAAACTTCATCTTCTTTATTACCAATTTAATTTATAATACAAGAGCACAATTACATTTAGATATACGCAACCATTGAGTGTATAGTTACATACCTCCCAATATAAAGATGTTCATGAAGCAAAAGAATGGAAAATATGGTGACAACAACAGTGCACAAGGGATTAAACATAGCTGAGAAAAGAGGACCTCTTCTTGCTATGCACCATGACTGCAGGTAAAATGTAATTGCAGATCCTATCACACCCTACATTGATCAAAGCAACTACTCATTTTACTTATTTGAGTTTTGCATTCATAGTACTCCAAACTTGTATGCGTTACTTACTGAAAATAAGCAACATGATAACTGGAAAACAGAATTCAACTTCCAAGCTTTCAAATCCGGTTCCAGGAAAAAAACCAAAATCGCAGATTGCAGTGTAGATAACAAGCACATCCAACTCGACAAAGATAGAGGATCAAGGCAGCTTTTGCATATAGGCACCTGTAAGAGATTTCAAGAAATAAAATATATGTATATATCTTTCAACATTAACAAATAAAAATATAATATGTACCTGCAAAATCAACCAAAGGGACCAACAGCAGCTGCTTCCAAACAGAAACAAGCATCCTAAAATCCAGTTTTCTCGAGAATTGAGAATGTTCATCAGCATTGGCCCTTTAAATAGTGCTATTGAAATAGCTCCACCTACACAGATGATTGTACCCATGATTTTGGCTATGCTTCTTGAATTGTTCAGTTGAACTTTCTCTAACCTGATTTATACATGCATGCATGTTCCCCTTGTTATAAATGTATAAAAATTGATGGAAAATATATTTAATAGGAAGATATATTTAAGAATTTAGAATTACTTACCCAACGGAGGCGGCCATGACAAAAGTAATCGCTGGAATGATATTAGTGACTGCACTGGCAAGTGATGCTGGAGATATTTTCAGTCCTTGGTAATATAGAAATTGGTTGAGTGTTACTCTGTTAAAGATATTCAATGCATAATGCAACAATAAGATAAGATTGCTCGAATTTCATAATGCCTCACATTTCAGTACCTTGACCATATGAACTAATCATGAATTTAGTCTATATGACCCAAGGTATATGTGCTGAATGTAAAGGCATAATGCAACAGATAATAGGTAAAGGATCTAAGGACTTGAACAAGCCTTATTATTTACCCGATAAAAGCAGTCAAAAACACAAGACTGAAGCCTTTGATCCCCAGTCTCACCCTACCTTGACCCCTGCGAATCATATTACATGAATTCAGATATTGGAGCAGTTCAATGCATGATATACGACTTTTATCAGCACTGGGATGTTACTGATTATTGAGAACTTTGAAAGTGATTTCTTGTTGGAGATATTCTATAAATTTTTAACATGAAAGGAATCGAGAAAATTGTCAAACTTGAAAAATAATATGATAAATTAGAAAAGAAATATATGATATATATTTGATGAAGATTTTGATTATTCAAATAAAGGAAGCGGATCTTTGAACTCAAATTTATATTTAAATTTCATACCTCAAAGTCAAAATTTTAATGGTTTAGACACGGAGGATACTCAAAGATCCTAAAATGTCTATACCTCTTATGAAAGAACAATATTTCACTGACAATGAAAAAAGTGTACAAGAGATCAAAATGTGTACGAAATATGGTTGATATTATTAGACAACATTAAGAGTATTTTCTTTATATAGGATTGGTTTTATTAATTTCTCAATGTATGATAATTCTAAACACGTGTCTAATGTGTAGTGTATATTGAGCAAGATCACATGTTGATTTAGACGAAGCAGATTCACTCAAGGATTTAACCAAGTCCTGACAATATAGAGAAACAGTTATCATCACAAACCCAATTATGTTTGTAATAACAAATGATTTTGCACTTATAACTTTCCCTTGCAATTAATAGAGTATATAAAAGTCATGTTATCCATTGCCCATACTCATGTACAAATTCGTAATGTACATGAAACTTAGATGTACATGAAACTTAGATGTTTCAGATTCAATAACATATCTGCGTAACTGTGTCTAAATATTTTGTGCACTTTTTACTAGCTAGTAAACAGTTATATTTTATTAACTACATATTTTTGATAGTAAACAATTATAGCACTGAAAACATTATGTTCCAAATATAAAAAATGTCATCTAACTAAAAACTAGGTAAGAGTAAGATATTCAATCATGTGAACGAATTTGTACATGAGTATTGGCTGATGAAATTTGGTTTTCAGTCAAGCAAAGGAAATCAATGGGCAATGGAGAAATTAGAAAATATTAAACTTGAACTCTGTTAAATATAGTAGGATTTGATAACATGTTGACTTATCTCCAGTAAATCTGATTTTTATCATTAAAATTTATGCAATCACATTACAAACTTTTTCATATTTTTTACAATTAAGAAACAATAGTTACTTTAAACTAGTATATTGTGTATAAACCATCCAGACGTCAACAACTTAAAATGGATAAAGACAAGAAAATGTGGAACTTACTGTCATCCATTTACAGCGCAAGGCAACATCTCTCATCGTCTTTCCTTGCAATAACAAGGCAATTTTTGCATACCTGAGCGGAGGGTTTAAAGTTGAATACTTGATAAGCTCATCTTCTAAAATCGACTGTTCTTCAGCAGACCATTCAAAAGACAATCCAGGGTCGTTCTTCAACGCCTGTAGTGTAGCAGAATTTGTATGTGCAAGTCCACTGCTAGAATTTCCTGCCTCCTGATTAGCGGATGGGTTCGAGTAGGCAGTCATAATTTCCAAAATTGATTGCAGAACTGAATATTTAAGGACTGTGGGGTTCGGATGGCTAGGGCTTTAAGAAAATTGGGGGAATTTAGAACATGGAATTTTAGGTTTCTATTATTTATTTTTGCGATTGTTTAAACTATATTTTACAAATATAGTTTTGCATATAAAACGAATAAATCAATTAGCTAAAGAATGTGTTACCTGATCAAAGCCACGGATTATGGAGTTTCTTCGATAGATGCAGCGGTGTAGATGGACGTCGCGTCGTCGATTATCGTCGGAGGTTGCGCATGTAGTCGTGGATTGCTCGGATCGGTTGCTGCTGTAGTCGGTTGGAGGTGGAAAAGATTTGAGATTTAGGGTTTTGGTAGTTTAGTCGTACTGAGGAAGGAAAGTGGCTGATGCGTTTGTTATTGTATAATTTATTATTTAAGTAATTGTTTAAGTGCCTGTGGCTGATGCGTTTCCTACGCGATTTTTCTTTTGTAGGCCATGTAAAATAAAAAATTACTAAATGTTTAATATGTTAAAAAGACAAAAAAATAGTTGATTTGGATGCAAAAGTTGAACAGATATATCTCAATGCATATATTTTGCAAATTTATGTTAATCAGGTTAAAATTTAAACCAAGTATAATCAATTATCAAAAGAAAAAAAAAGACTTTTACAATAATATAGAAAAACAATAACTCGTTAAAAAATGTCACATTTCTAACAAAAGCAGATTTTCCGCAAAGTTTAATCGGTTTTATTTTTAAGTTTAATTGAATTTAATTTTTTTTATATAATGTAAATTTCTTGCTTACTTTTCTTGAATCATAATTTTCATATTTCGGACTATTAATTTGGTATTTCAACTTATTAAATTTAATTATTATTCTTTTTTAGTTAATTAAACATCTAAAAGGTAATTATTATAATTTAAATTTAATATATATATATATATACATATAATTTTATTTTAGTTTCGAAAGTTAATACAATTTACTGAAAAATTAAATTATATATTTTTATAATATAATTTCAAGTTAAACTACAAAAGTTAATAATCGTTTGACGTAGGTAAAGCGTAGAGAAATTCCAACCTCTTTCCTCCACAGGCGTAGGGAATGCGTAGGGAGAACAATAAGGTGTATGGAATGGGTAGACAATTCCCTACACATTCCCTACGTCATAGTCAATTGTTGGAGAACCTGGTACGCGTAGGAAATGTGTAGGGAATTCACTACGCCGTCCCTACCCTTTCTCTATGTTTTCACTACGCCGCGCCTACGCGGCGTAGGGATGTCGTAGGGAATTCTGGGTTGAGAAACAGTCATCTTTTTTGCAGTGTAAAGAACAATCACTCGGTATTCTAAATGCACACTGTTGATACAATAAGAATATTCACATTACCATTTGAGCATCACATTATTGCGGTACTGCTTTTCTAAAGTAAAACAGCATACATTTCATGCTGATACCATGACTGAATGGAATGGACCGACTGTCAATCCTTATTATTATTCTTAATAGGGAAGTTCCAGTTAACGTAGCCAGCTATTCAAAATTAAATCTACTTTTTTCGGACTTGAATCTAAACTACGTTCAGATCAATACGGGTGATCTAACCGTTGCGTCAAGTTTCCATCTCAGTAGGTGCGGTGCTCTTATGACCTGATCACATCAACCATCTATTTAGCGATTCAGTAGAACATCTCATTACAATTAAAATTAATTGTATGATATAATTGAGCGAGCATTAATGAATACTCTCAATTAACAAATTAAAATCTACGGTGGAGCCTACGTTGGTCAATGGTTTTTTTTTTTTTTGAAAGAAGGTATAAGGGCCCGGCCCAAAACAATCAAAACAAAGAGCGGGCATAAAACAACCAAACCCGAACGCACATAACAAATAAACCCTAACTAGGGTTGCCGACTCAAACATCTCACAGGAACAAAGCACAAAAACAATGGCGACAGAAACTCTCGAACGCGAGAGCTTAAATCTCCTGATTCTTCTCCTTCCTACTACTCTCTCCCCTTTCCCAATAAGAAAGCCCTTGATTGAGCTTGCTTCTCATGCTACTGTCATCTTTGCTAGAGTTGGCGTGCTTATTCATACCAGCGATTTGATTATTTAAGCTAAGATTTACAGATCTGGTGTCATCGCGACCCAGATCTGTAGATCTGTAGCTATAATCTCCCGTTCTTTGATGCCTGAAGGTTTGAAGCTCATTGTCTCTTTGAGTAGCTTGCTGATGAGAGCTTAAGTCGTTAAGATGATCCTTCGGATTGAGGAGATACCTTTCAGTATGCTTGCAACCAGCATCTTTGCTCCACAGATCCGCTAGGAAGTCAAAATTGGTTTGGTCTTTAACTTTTTTCTTTGATTTCTGAAGAATGATTCTGCTATCATTATCAATAATCAGCCATCTTTGCTCTTTGGACATCTTAAGCTTGTTATGCGTACGATTATTTCTCTCTTTCCAAATATGATATACAGCTGTGGTTATTAGAACATGAGCAAGATCTTTTTCGAGAGATTTTCCTTTGAAATGTTTGGAGATGTCCATGATAATCTGCTTTAAATCCATGCTGCTAACATTGTTTATGTTCATCTTAGCTTTTATCTGGCTCCATATGTAATAACTGAAATTGCATTCAAAAAATAAGTGAGAAACAGTTTCATTATCTAAGTTGCATAAGGAACAAAGTGAAGGATTATTTCTTCCCCATTTATTGATTAAATCCTGAGTTGGCAGTCTATTTTTAATAGCAAAGTAAGTACAGATAGCCATCTTAGGATTGTTCACTTTGTTCCAAATGCACTTATACCACTCAACAGTAGGCTGCTTTATTCTAATATGCTCCCAAGTTTTCTTAAAGGAGAACTTACCATTGATGCTAGCTAACCAATTCCAATGATCACTATCTGCATTAGGGTCTAAAGGAATATTAGCAATAAAGTTTTTATGAGGATTAGTAATTGGGTGCAGGTGAGGCTGCCATTGATTGTTATTGATTATGACAATAACATTAGCTTTAGCTTCACCACAAATAACAAGATTATCCCAACCCACTCTATTAATAAAAGATTCATTTTGAAACCACGGATCAAACCAAAGACTAGTCTCACAACCAGATTTGAAATTTCTTTGAATAAGAGATTTACCCACGTTTCTGCATTTTAAAATTTGATTCCAAGTATTTGATTGATTATTTTTAGGTAAAATAGTCCAAAAGTTACTATTTTTGAGATATTTACAAGTCATCCATTTAGACCATAAAGAATCTCCACTAATAAATCTCCAAAAGAGTTTTAATTTGCAAGTTAGACTGAGATCATTAAGATTCCTAATACCAAGACCACCTTCATTTTTTGGCTTGCAGACATTGTCCCAACTAATTTTATGATATTTACCACCCCAAAGAAAATCAGCACATCTGCTTTCAATTTTTTTAATAGTAGCAATAGGGATGTGATGAGTTTGAAACCAATATAAAATGATAGCATAGACAACAGTTTTGATTAATTCTATTCTGCCAGCAATGGATAGAAGCTTGCATGACCAAGTTTCCATTTTGCTTTGAATATTATCAATAAGAAAAGCACAATCACTATCTTTGATTTGATTGGCAGATAAAGGAAGTCCTAGATATTTGATAGGAAGATTACCTTCATTGACTTTCAGAACCTCTAAAACATCATTTTTATATCTGCAGTATTTACTAAAATAAGCTTTTGTTTTAAATTCATTAATTTTAAGCCCAGCAAAATTATACATTTTTTCAAAAATCTCATTAATTGCCACAGCATTGTCTTTGTTAGCTTTAGAGAAAATCATAAGATCATCAGCATAAATCAGGTGGGTGATGGAAGGCTGAACTTTATTGATAGGAGAAATGTTGTTTTTAAAAGTTTCAATATCAATAAGAATGGAAAAATATTCCATGGCTAAAGTAAAAAGATAGGGAGAAAGAGGGTCTCCCTGTCTAATACCCCTATAGCTCTTAATAAAACCCTCAGGTTTACCCTGAAATAAAATCGAGAAAGTGGGAGAATTAATGCATTCAAAAATTAACTTACAAAATTTATCAGGAAAATTCATGCATTTCATGATATGAATAATAAAATTTCTATTAACTTTATCATAAGCTTTTTGAAGATCCACTTTAAGACACATATTATCTCCCTTTTTAGAATTGAAATTCCTAACCATTTCATGGGCAAGCAAAGAGTTTTCATATATTAATCTGCCAGGAATATAAGCGCTTTGATTCTCAGAAATTAAAAATGGGAGAAAAAGCTTAATTCTATTACTTAGAATAGTAGCAATGATTTTGTAAATGAAATTGCAACAAGAAATAGGTCTGTAATCTTCAATGCAAGATGGATTTTTATTTTTAGGAATTAAGGTAATGAAAGTATGATTAAAACTTTTGAGCAACTTACCATTATTCATAAATTCATTAACAACATTAGAAATAAAATCTTTGATATTATCCCAGTGAGCTTTGTAAAATTTAGCATTAAACCCATCTGGGCCAGGGCTTTTATTGTCACCAGCATTAAAAATTATAGCTTTAATCTCATCCATGTTAACAGGAGCAAGCAGAATGTCAGAAGCATTGTCCTTTAACACATTTTTACAGACAATATTGGGAAATCTGGTTTCAATATGGTCAGAGGAAAATAAATGCGAATAGTAATTAATAGCTTCTATGACAATTTTTTCCATACTATTAATGCATTCCCCTTTACTGTCAATGATTTTGCCAATATTGTTGACATGCTTTCTGCAGCTCATTTTAGCATGGAAAAATTTGGTACATTCATCTCCCTTAGTAAGCCAATCAACTTTAGCTTTCTGCTTATGATTAATAGTGTTAATATAAAGCTCATGAGACAGCTTAGCTTGATTAGAAAAGAATTTGTCAATAATTTCAGAGCTACCAGGGTTATCGTCAGCAAGCTTTTGTAAAATTTTCCCATCTTCCCTTAAATTCTTTAAACAGTCATTATTATTAGAATTAGCCTTGTTCCAGTTTTTAATAGTAGTTTTAGTATTTTTAAGAAATTTGCTAAACTGGGCTTGATAGGAACCAATATTAGAAAAAGTAAAACAATCTTTTACAATATCATTGTAATCACTATTTAAGACCCAACCATTTTTAAATCTGAAAGGAGCAGCCTTAGGATTAATATTAGTGATAGATTGATTTTGGAAAAAATTTATCAATAAAGGAGTATGATCACTAGTATTTTGCTCAATAGAGTAGCAGCAGAAATTTGGAAAAGAATTACAAAATTTGTCATTAATTAACACTCTATCAAGCTTACAATGAATATTTTTCTCTTTACCAGATTTCCAAGTATATTTATTGCCAATCACATTGGGCTCAATAAGCCCAGATTCAAGTAAAAATTTATTAATTTTATCAAGCTTACTAAGGGGAATTTTATTACCACCAAATTTTTCCTTGACATGAAAAACAGTATTAAAGTCACCCAAGATAATCCAAGGGAAATCATAGCTGTGACTAAGGGCTTTTAATCTATACCAAAGACTATTTCTTTCATTTTCAAAATTACTACCATAAATATTGGTAATCTGCAGGGAAAACCCACCAACATTTTTGAAATTGCAATCAATAAATTGAGTATCTTTGTTAACATTAACTAAGTTCCAAATATTAGAATCCCAAATGACAAGAATTCTACCTTTACTGCCACAGTCATTATTGTTAACAGATTTCCAGTTATTAGAAAGCTTGAAACAGAACTTCTCAGTGCTATTGTTATCCATTTTATTTTCAATAAGGGCAACAACAGAAGGTTTGTAAATATTAACCATATTTAAAATATCAGTTTGTTTAGCAGGGGAATTCATACCCCTAACATTCCAGGCTATGATAGTCATATAAAATAATATAAGGTTGAATAAAAGGAAACAGAGTTTCAGATCGAACCTGAGACACTGCTACCCTTACCTTTCCTCTTTTTGTCTGATCTCTTAGCTTTTAGCCTTGTGGTCATTTCATTCCAGTCAGGATTGATTGATATGTATTTCTGTCCAAAAGCTTTCTTCTCTTTGCCCATGCTTTTGTATTTACCTATAGCTTTAGTCTTATGAATATGAAGTTCTGAAATATCAAATTGTTTCTCAGGATCCTCCATAACATTATCAGAAGTAGATGCAATGTAGCTTTCAGGGATTATAATGCGAGAGATGTCAAACTCCTCAGTATTGCGAGGCAAGGTTGAGTGGATGCCACCATTGTCCTCAACTTCTGCAGCTATAACTGGTGGTGGTTCACTCTCCATTGTAACTTCAGGACTCTGATTGGCGTACAGAGGCTGAGCATTGATTGTGATATTCTCATGATAATTTGTAATTAAACATGACTCTGAAATTGGGGGGATTTCAGAGTTAAAGACCTCTTTACTATATATTCCCTCCTCTGATCTGCATTGAGAATTGTCTTTTGAATTTTCTATTATTTTTCCAATATGATGAACTTCCTCAGCAAGGATCTGATCATCTTGATCAGTGAGCAAAAGAGATGTTGTTTTTTGATCGAGTATGATACCATTCTGGTTGATTCGATCTTCACTTTTTTGAATATTAGATTCTTCAGGAATCTCTTTGTTGAGATGCGGATTTAAAAGAGTTGTATCAGCATCATTTTCTCTATCAATTATTATTTCTTTATTTTGATTGAGAGCTTTGGGTATCCATCTTTGTTCAGTGACACATTGCTCTCTGATGTGTCCAAAACATTTACAGATACTACACTTCGGTGGAACCCATTCATACTCAATCTTTTGTGTGATGTTTTCTCCATTGTATAACGTAAGATTTATTTCTTGAGGAAGTTCATCATTTGCAGATACCTCCACCAGAAGACGAGCATAATTCAATCTCGTTTTCAAGGTTGTAGCTGCATCCATCTTAATGGGTTTTCCAATAATGCTGGCCATCACGCTGAATGCTTCACGATCCCAAAGTTTAAGATTAACATTGGGTAGCTTAACCCATATCGGCATCGTACTAAGGAGATCCCTATCCATATTAAGGGACTCAGACCATCTTCTCATTATGATGAGCTTTCCATTATAAAAGTATGGGCCATTTTGAATGATCGAATCGCAATCTTGAACTTCTTTGAATTTAACAATAAAAAACCCATTTTCTCTGGAAAAAATTTCAAAATCTCCAACAGGTTTCCAAACACGTTGAATATAAGCTTTGAAATATGAGTAATACGGTTTGGTACCAACAACATAAACCAAAATCGAATTACTCCAACAGTCAATTGCTCTTTTGCAAACAGATTCTTTAATCAAACCGAATTTTTTACTGTTGATTTTGATCGGAGCAATAGTTTCAAGATTGCATTCATCATTGTTAGGTTCTTTAGATTGCTCAGAAACGATTTCAGCCCAAGATCTTTGCCCTTGTGTCTTATTCAGAGAAAAATTTGTGGGTTTCTTTGGTTGGTACGATTGATTTCTTGAATTCAGAGGAGGAATGGTTGAATTCTGACCATTTGTCTTCTTTGTTTGAGAATAACTGCCCCGCAAATTTCTCTGATACTCATTCAACATAGGCTGACGTTTCTTCTGAGATCTAGACTGAACCAACTGAAACCCATCTTTATCTATGATGATTCCATTGTTTGATTCTCTGATGTGAGATTCAGGAGGTCTGTTCAGAAGGTTAGAGGAAGAAAGATGAGGGAGATTTCTGTGAGGAGATAGATTTTCCCCCATGGCTGAGGAAAACCCTAAATTTCTTTTTGTATACATATATGGAGCTTGGTCCCCTCATCTCGACCTTATAGATATACACACCACGGTGCATACTTGCATCTCACACACCCTAATTAAACATCAAAGCAAACAAGAACAGCCTGCAAAGTATGGCATCAGAGAACTTGAAATTCGCCGTCCACAGACAGTCTGCTGTACTCATAACCCCTGCCGAGCCAACCCCTTATGAACTCAAACCCCTCTCTGACATTGACGATCAAGAAACCCTGCGTTTCCAAGTCCCCTTCATACAGTTCTATCGTAGCAGAGAAGCATCCGCTCTTGACCCAGCAAAAGTCATAAAGGAAGCCATTGCCAAAGCACTCGTCTTCTACTACCCTTTGGCAGGTAGACTAAAAGAGGGCGGAGGAAGAAAACTGTACGTGGAATGCACAGGAGAGGGTGTCCTGTTCATTGAAGCAGACGCCGACGTCACACTCGATCAGTTCGGGTCAGCACTGCAGCCCCCTTTTCCATGTCTAGACGAGTTGCTGTATGAAATTGATGGCTCTGGTGGCATTGTCGGCTGCCCCTTGCTGCTGATTCAGATAACACGTCTGACCTGCGGAGGCTTTATCTTCGCACTGCGATTTAACCACACCATGTTGGATGGAGTAGGCCTGCTTCAGTTCATGGAGGCTGTAGCACAAATGGCACGAGGATCCATACACCCAACCATTAAACCGGTCTGGAACCGTGAGTTACTGAATGCACGTAACCCACCGAATCCAACATTCTTGCACCATGAATATGACGAAATTCCAGACTCGAAGAACACCATCGTCCCCCTTGACGATATGGTCCACAGATCATTCCTCTTCGGACCTGAGCAAATCGCCAACCTCAAGAAGCACATCCCAGTTCAACTTCGTAGCAACACGAGCACATTCGAGATTTTGACAGCGTGTCTATGGAGGTGCCGAACGATTGCGCTTGGACCAGATCCGGATGAGGAGGTCAGGGTCATATGCATTGTGGATGTGAGGAAGAAAATGGGTATGCCCAAAGGGTACTATGGGAACGCAATTGTATTTCCGGCAGCAGTGACGAGGACGGATGAGCTGGTGAAGAATCCACTGGGGTACGCAGTGAGGCTGGTGAAGATGACGAAGAGGGTGGTGGATGAGGAGTATGTGAAGTCGGCGGCGGATTTGTTGGTGCTGAGAGGAAGGCCGCATATTACGATGGTGAGGTCGTATGCCATGTCGGATTTGACGAAGATGGGTTTCAGGGATGTGAATTTCGGGTGGGGGAAGGCGGTGTATGCTGGGCCGATCAAGGCTGGTGTGGGTGCGATACCAGGTGTGCTTAACTCTTGTGTTCCGTTTAAAGATTGGATTCTGATGCCAGTTTGCTTGCCTGGATTTGCTATGGCTAAGTTCGTGGAGGAGATGGAAAAATTGACCATGGCTGGCGGGACGATCCTTTCTGCGCTTTGAACGTTAGATGAATTTTGGTAAAATGAAGTGGCATGAAAGGAGCATGTATAATTAAACGTTCTCCGTATGCACCTCCATGCAATATCGTCGTACCTTTCTGTCAAATCAATTAGAAAATTTACAAATAGAAGTAGAATATTAAATGAAATTTGCAAGTGAAACTGTCAAATGAATGTTTTAGGAAGGCGCATATAAAAATCTTTATTGTATTTTTTTTCTCGTCTTTGTTTGCTTTGCTTTTACATGAAAATATGAAAACTTTCGCCTCTTTGTAGTAACACGTGTGATGATGCACTCTGTCCAACAGTTAACCATAATTCTAAGCCGAGGTCTATCATTATTATCGACTCTCTGCAAATTTCTACCGTATATAACTCTAAACACTGTTTACTACAGCATACATCTGCAGTCTTCTCCAGGCTAAATTTTAGCATCATGACTAAATTTATTAACACCCTGCAATTTTCTATTTCCACCTTGACCTGTCGTAAAAAATATTAACATTAATTGCATGATTTTCATTGCTCATCCCAATTTATACTGATTTTATCATATTTTTTTCTTTTAATTTCCTTCTTAACCATTTCCTTCCTCATGCCTTCTTTCATTTTTAATTCATGATAGTTGAAGCTAATAGTTATCTACGATTTTTTTACAATCAAATCTTTACCAAAACAAATATCATGAATAAATCAAAAGTTATGTCAGTAGCAAAACACTTCAATTAGGTTTTAAATTTAAAACAATCTTGATATTTATAAAATTAGTTAATCGACGTTTAAAATTTGTTGAATTAGATTGAATTTTTTTTTTCAAATGGGTTATACTGAAATAATTACTTATAAACATGGAAGGTTAATTATTTTTCCATTGAGATTTGTGATTAGGAACGAAGAAAACATGTTAATGTATGAAATGTAAAAGTGCAAATAATTTTTATTTTTTTTAGTTTCAACTTGGGCGGGAAAAAAAATTAAAGGGGGGCTTACAAATGTAGCCTAATTGTAACACTCCGTAAAATTTAACCGGATATTTAATATAAGAATTAAATATAAATTTAATAAGGGTAAAAGTTGATTTTCTACACATTTTCAAATCCGGCAACGAAACTTATACCGTCGCATTCATTACGATTTTCTAAACAATTTTCGTATCTAATGTTTTGAAATTGGAGCAAGTACAAAAAAGTTATTAACGTTTGAAAATTCGAAATTGAAATTATTTAAACAATTATTTTAATAAAATGATATATTTAAATAAGAAAAGCTCCACCGGTCGACACTATTGGTTGGACTGGTTGACCACTAGTAGTCGACCGCTTCAAACTAAGCGGTTGACTGGTCAACGCTTTCAAGCTAGGGTTTGGTTTGGCAAGACGAGCTGAAATTGATAATATTGGATCAAACGGTTTGGGTTGCTTTCTTCCCTGATAAGTAGAACCCTAAGCTGCTATCAAAATCCTAGTTAAACTAGAGCATAAAAAATTTCTATCTCTCTAAAATCTGAACACTCTTTCTGTTCAATTCTAATTTTTTTCAAAACAAAACAAAAATTAAATTCAAGAGAAGGGGAAATCAAATTAAGTCAAGAGGAGTTCTACATTAAGTTGAGGCGATTCCAAGCGTATTGAAAAGCAGATAGGTTTCTCGACCTGGAATTAGTTTAGGTTGAATCAGATGTACTGTTTATCTAACAATTGGAATGGATGAGAGATTGAAAAAGAATTAACCTATTTGAATAATATTCTTGTCTAATTTAAATCTGGATAAAGTAAATCCGTTGGATAAAAATCAATTTGGGTTGAATACCCTTTTTGTTGAATTGAATATAGATCGATACATCAATACCATGTTAATTCTATACCTGATATAATTTGCTTTGATAACAAATATGCTTATGAAATTATTAGAAATTAAAATTGAAAACATCAGAATTTGTAGATGGACAAAATAGTGTTCCTTGTAATTAACAGTCTACTGTAATTAACAGTTTCTTTCTAGCATGGATGAGGACAAACTAATTAAACAAAAAAATAAAACAACTACGACTAGTCGACAGAAAGCGGTCGACCGCTCCAGTGACCAACGGTCGACCGACAAACATGTTACAAGCAAGATTGAACCTCGACAAAAGGTCTAAGTTTATAAGAGAGTGTGTGTGTTATATGAACGTTAGTATAAGTAGGGAAATTAGTTCTACACGTTTACGATTCTTGGATGCTGCGTGACTGAATAGGTGTGTACATGGGAAATGTGGCCTATACACTATTTATTCAACCGGGTCGATATTTGACTAGGGCGATTATGTCACAACTTACACTCACAGAAGGTTTTACAGTGTACACGCACATTGATGATGATGCTTGGAGAAGTGTGTTGCTCGGCACTAACGGGAGATCATTGGTATGTACGACAATACAGATGTAATACTGTGTTGTTGATGAATCCTGATGCGGTCCGATAAGAGATGTTACATTATCATTGAGAGGTGGACACGGATGCAGTGACTTGGGATTTCTTTGGCGCGAGTCGTCATTGTGGACTCCTCCTCGATGCATAAGTTGTAATTTGGGAATGTAGTCCCATGGTAGATATTGTAGATGATCCTATGTTGGAGTAGATTCAGTTGCTATCAGCCGATCCATAGTTATTTTGAGGTTCAATTAGCTGTTCTATCCTAGGTATAAGCCATCACGAGATGTTTGTGTGGGTGTATTTATAATCATATCTCTATGTTTATAAAAACTATCTTAGTAAGTAGCTCACAAACACAAGAAGAATACCCTAGGTCACATAGTGTATTAATGAAGTTAATTGCATGTGGTCACCATATATTAATGATGTAATTCCTTCACCAGACTTTAGCCTGACTTACTCCTTTACGTTCTTTTTTCCGCACCAAAGAAGGACAAGGCGGTAGGTGATAGGCCCAGGGATTAGGACGTGGAGAGTCAAGTTTGGCATTGAAGTTGCTTATTTTTATTTTCCATTACTCTATATGTAACAATTTATCATACTTAGTATTTATCAAATATATGTCGTGTTTCTGTAAGCTTTGGATTATGGCCATGTATGTTCTGAGACTGTATTCTGGGGTATTTTTTGTATTCATATTTTAGCGCCTTCCGTTTTGAAATCTGAAAGTGTACAATGTCCTAGATTTTATCCTTATATTTTTAGTCTCTACAAAATAAATAAATCGATGGCTCATACTTCTTGGCACCAACATAAGTTTGAAAGCTAACCTAAGCTTTGGATTGGTATGTTGGGAGGTGGAGATTGTCACACTTAGTATCAGAGCCTATGTTTAAATTTTTTTTAGAGGTTAGGTGCATAAGAGACGTATTTGAAAAGTTTTGGAAAAAAGTTTTCCATAGTGGTTTTGAAAAGGCTTTTCAAAATGGGTTTCTAAAAGTGTGCGTGTATATTTATATATATTGATAAAAAGTTTTTCGAAGGATATATATATAAATATAATACAAAAACACTTTCCCATTATTCTTACTAGTACTATTTATGGAAAAGTTGCTAATAATTCCTAAATCACAAATAGAGAGGATGAGCATTCTATTGGTTGTGGCACAGGTGATGCAGCTATGATTCCGAGTGTGAATGTCCCGATTTTGTTCCAGTGGTATCTGCAAGTGAGAGGACAAGCCGAGCTTAACCCTAATAGGGGACCCACAGCGCAAGCGCCTACAATCCACCTGCCTTTGATTTTTCCAAGATATGTAAGGACTTTGCTACTCTAGGAGGGAAACCATATATGGGGACTGAGTCGTATGTAATTTATTTATACACAAATAAAAGAACAAAATTTTTGAAAGACCATCATAAGGAAAAATTCTAGGAAGTGTAGAATCGGTTGTAAAAACAAGAAATTAACTAAATAAGATGAGTAATGTAGCATTTATTTCAACTAACGAACCAAGGAAATCCAAAAAAATTAGTATTTGATGATTCATGGATCCTTGCAATGCAAGAGGAACTAAATCGAGTCACTCAAAATAATGTTTGGGAATTAATTCCATGGTCAAACATCAATCTGTAACTGGAATTACGTGGTTTTATAAGATAAATTAAATGAATAAGCGAAAATCATAAGAAATGCAGCACATTTAGTTGCACAAGTAGCCAATAAGAAGGAATAGATTTTGGTGAAACTTTTGATCCTATAGCTAGATTAGAAGCCATAAGAATCTTACTCCCTTTTGCAAACCATAATAATTTTAAATTATTTCAAATGGATGTCAAAAGTGCATTTCTAAATAGATTTATTAAAAAAGATGTATATATTGATCAACCACGCATTTTGAAGCAAAAAACTCCATAATCATGTTTACAAATTAAAAAGGCATCATATGATTTAAGACAAGCACCTAAAGCTTGGCACAAAAGTCTCAAATTATACTCAGTTAAATCTAATTTTGAAATAGGTAAATTAGATACTATGTTATTTATAAAAAGAGTTAAAAATGATATTCAACTTATGAAAATATATGTAGACAACATAATTTTTAGGCCAATAATGAACAACCGAATAAAAAATTTGCTGATATAATGACTAAAGAATTTGAAAATAGTCACATGAGAGAATTAACATATTTTCTAGTTTTACAAATTAGACAATAAACAATGTTGTATTTATAAGTCAAGAAAAGTACGCTAAACAATAAGTAAAGAAATTAGAAATGTCTAACACAAGCAGTAACCAGCACCCATGATAACTAATGAGAAACCTAATAAAGAAGACAATTTAAAAGACATCGAGCAAAAACTATATAGAGTTATGATATGAACTTAACTCTATATCATAGCTAGTAGACCCGATATCATTCATATTGTATGTCTATTTGCAAGACATCAGGCACACCCTAAGGAGATACATCTTAAAGCTATAAAATGTATCTTAAGATATGTTAACAATACATTAGACTATGGGCTATTCCATCCAAAAGAAGATTCTTTTGAATTAATGTCATATAGTGATACTGATTACACTAGATGCAAATCTGACCGAAAAAGTACAAGTGGAACTTATCACTTTTTTGGACACTTACTTGTATTGTTGTTCAGTAAAAAGAAAAATTATGTATCTTTATGTACAACATAGATGGAATATATATCGGTAGAATTAGCATGTTCATAGTTATCTATATGCAACAAACTTTAAGGGATTTTGGTTTAAATTTAAAATAATCACCTATATATTAGTATAAAACTACTATAATAAATCTATTATAAAATACAACACATTATCCTACAACTAAACATATAGATATAAGACATCATGTCTTAAGAGATAATGTAATTAAAGAAATTATTAAACTAGAATTTATAAATACAGAAAATCAAATAGCCAATATTTTAACTAAACTATTAGCACAAACTACTTTCATCAAATCACGAAGAGAACTAGGAATATGTTTATTTACAGAAATTTAGAAATGATAACTTTTATTTATAGAGTAGAAAGAAAAATGAAAAATTACCATGTATATGTTGATATAATGTGATGCCCAACCCCGAGACCCACATTAACAAAGGATATTACAGAATAATATCGCCAATTAGCGTAGAGAATTGGGTTGGTTAAGAGTGACGTCCATGAATTTTAATTTAGACAAACATGATACTTCGATTAATATTATATACATATTTTTATCAAAAGTGGAATCGATATATGCAATCTAGTCTTAAAACAAAACTACAGTAGCTAAAACAATAATCAGTAACAATATATAATAAATACAAAATACAGAATCACAGATCAGAGAATATATATGCAGCATAGTACAAATAGATACAAGTTGATCGAATCGAATAAATACATAATATCAAATACATAACTGTGGTCAAAACTATCCATATAATGCGTCTATATTACATCTCCTAAAACAAATATACACATAAAAGAATCTAGGCTCAATAATAGATACAACACTATATGAATATGTACAAATTGACGAGACGAAGATAAGATGAATGATATAAATCTAGGTCTGACCCGAGTATTATAAGATAATAAACGAGTTAGTTTAGACCATAATAAATGGGTTAAGCCATATAAATAATGGATGCAATGATATAAATCTCATATATGAAAACAAAGCTAGGAATTAGCTAACAATAAGAATGCTTCGATAAACTTCAAGTGAGTAATCACCAAATATCAAAACCTAAAGTAGCTTCTAAATGAAAAATCCCCAAAATCATTCAGTGATAACACAAATAGCATTAAAACTTGAAATCATATCAGAAATCTAGAAAATCACATAGAAGGGAAAGGCACCAAAACTCTAAGATTGGTGAATAAATTCACCTACATGAATGTAACTCCAAGGTTGACATATAAGTCTATAAGCATCAAGATAGGAACACGTCCTATAAACATCAAGATAGGAACACGTCCTATAAACATCAAGATAGGTACGAGACCTATAAACTCCAAGATAAGAACAAATCCTATAAAATAATAGGCGAGTCATAAACTCGTCAATTAGTGTTATATACCACCGAATAGTAGCTGAATAAATAACAACTATTTGTCCTATACCACATGGGTTTATTTAGTTATTTACTATAAGTTAGTAAATTCAAATCGTTTGTATAAATGGCTCAATCGAACAAGTTCAAGAATTAGTCGAAAAATAAACACAAGTGTTTCATACCACTCGTTTTACTAATCCATTTAAATCAGTTTCTCATTCGATCGATGTCGTGCAATTTTACAAAATAATTTACTTTGAAATCTATAACAACCCATATTTTTATAACATTATTTAGGATATTTAATGAGATAAAATTAAATGAAATAATGTGGAGAATAATGGATTGGATTTGTTTTAGCTAAGGGTAGCAGTGCCATGATAATGTATTTTAATATAAAATAACATAAACAAAGGTGTTAAGAAATGGAAATGGCAATATGGAAAATAGGTGGAGCTTATAACTAGGAGATAGAATGCTCACATTCATTCTCATTTTTATCAAACTAGAAATACTAAGGTCAGCCACCATTTTCACTCTCAAGAAGAAGATTAAAGCTAGGATTCAAGAGAAGGGAAACAATCAACTAAATCAACATCAAATCACACATCTATAATCTCAAAGCTAAGGCGAATAATTAGTACGTACATCCCATATTCTTTTGGTTTTCGGTTTTAAGACTACGATCCGAAATTTTTTAGCAAGTGATTGCCATGTTTTGAGGAATAAAAGTTATATCTATGTTTATTGGTGAATTATGCATGTTCGTACTTGTTTTAAATGATTTGTTTGATATGAAAACCCTAATTGATGACATTCCAAAGCCTTGAAAATTTGAAATTAGGTCAAAACGATATTTTAGAAATGGGTTTCAATTCTCATAATTTTTCGAATTAAGGTGGATTTTATATTAAATTTTCAGTAAAGGAAATTGTTTATTGGGTTATAAATTATTTTCGGCTAAAATAATAATTATTTGGGATTGAAATTTTTATATCTTAGGCAATATATTAAAATAGATTTTTTTGGATTTTTCCAGATTTTTCCTAAGTGTTTTGATTAATATGTAAAATTATTTAAGGTATGAGACTTAAATATTTTATATATTTAATTAAGGAGAAATGGCATTTTGTAAAATAAAATGATTATTGATTTTGAAAATAGTGGCTGCACATTTCTGAAAAGAATTTTTAACTAATGAGAATATGATAGACAAAGGCAGGTTAATTGTAAAGTTGTTCGTTTTAAGTTAAAAACAAAGAAATCATACTTTTAGCATGTTTCAGCCTATTACAGCAGTAAACCTTCTGACCCAGACCTTCCGACAAGGTCGAAAGGTTCTAAGCTTTCGACAAGGTGAAACCAATGCATATGGTATCGAGCTACTTGGTACGTAATGAATTGGACAGAGTCGAAGGGTTCTTAGTCGAAAGGTTGATGGCCAAAGAGGTTAGGGTATGTTTGCTTTATAAACCAAAAGCTTTCACCTGCTTTGCTTTCGAATTAGAGCTTTTGACTTGGTTGCTTCCAACCAGGTCAAAATGTTTAAAAGAAACATTTTAAACCTTCCGACAAAGTCGAAGGGTTTACTTTGATTTATTTTGAAAGGTTTACTTGTTTTAAAAACTAGCCCTTCTCCATGCTTTCAAAAGGAAGCTTTCGACTTAGGTGATTTACCCTTGTTTTATAAATTGAACTATAACTTAAAGCTTTCGAAAGAGTTGTTTTGAAAGATGCTTTAAAGCTTTCGATGGAGAGCTTTTGACTTAGCCGAAAGGTTACTCCCAATGGATTCAAAAGGTTTTAAAATAATGTTTTCTTCCTGTTTTAAATTGAACCTAGAATTTTTTTTGAAAGGTTGTGCTGAAGAAGAGTTAATGCTTTCGAAAGGATTTGTTTACTGAATGGTTTTAAAATGGGTCGAAAGCCAAGCTTTCGATGGGGTCGAATGGTAACCTTTCAAAAGGGTCGAAAGGTAGCTTCCGACTAGGTCGAAAGGTTTAGATTTTGAATGATTTTGGAAGCTTTTAAATGGAAGGATTTCCAATGATTTTCTAAGGCAATGTTTCACGTCGTTTTAAAATAGGATTTCTAAGGTTTTATTGCTTTCGAAAGGTTTGAAGTTAAATGGTTTCTAAAGGTTTTAGGTTCAATGGTTTCAAGGGTTAAGTTTCAATGGTTTCGAAAGGTTTTGATTTCTAAGGGTTTTAAGGGTACCAATGGAAACAATAAATGAATATGACCTAAGTTAGGGAACTGATGGAAATAATTTAATCATGGAGCTAACATGATATAAATAGAATCATTGGGCTAACATGATATAAATAGAATCATGGGGCTAGCATGAGTCAAATGGAAAATTCAAATGGAATTATGGGGCTAACATGATACAAATAGAATCATGGGCGCTCAGAGAGAAGGAGCCGCCAAGAAACGGAAAGTGGATATAGTTTGCGACAAGTGTGATAAGAAGGGTCACTATGCTAATGAGTGTCGTTCGGGATGGAAGGTCGGTTGTGGAGAAGCAGAATGTGCAATGCTATAATTACAACCAGATGGGGCTTTACAAGAACAAATGTCCTGAAGTTGCCAAGGGAGGAAAAGGAAAGGTCTTTTCTTTGGAGCCATCGTCCTCTAAAACAACTACAGCTGGGAAAGGAAAGTCTTTGGTGGAAGGTACACTTTTGATCCATGGAATACTGGTTAGGGTACTGTTTGATACCGGAGCATCTCATTCTTTTATTTCTCGATGTTTGGTTGATAAGTTTAACCTAGAACCCTCATATCTAGTTACTTCCTTAAGGGTTGCAAATCCGATTGGAGGATATGCAATGCTTGGGATGAGTTAGAGTTTGATTTGCTAGGCCATACTTTTGAGTGTTGTTTACATGTGTTTGACTATGGGGGATTTGGGATTATCCTTGGGATGGATTAGTTAAGTAAATATGAAGCTAGAATATTTTTCCATGATAGGAAATATCACTTAGTCACCCGGATTGTAGTGATTGGATAGAGAACCCTAGTTGTGAAATGAATGCTTTATTGGGTATTATGGTGTTGGGGGATGAATTGCATCGAGTCTTTGTAGTTTGAGAATTCCAGATGTGTTTGAGTTGGTAACTAGGTTGCCACTGCAACGAGCCTTTGAATTTCAGATTGATTTAGTGCCTGGAGCAGATCCGGTGAGTAGACCGCCAAGTAGAATGACTCCCACCGAGATGAGAGAGTTGAAGGTGCAGTTGATGGATTTGGAAGGCAGTACCCGACCAAGTAGTTCGCCATGGGGAGCTGCCGCTGTATTTGCTAAGAAGCCGGACAGATCGTTGAGGCTATGTATCGATTATTGTAAGTTGAATGAGAAGATGATAAAGAACTGATATCCATTTCCATGAGTTAACAATTTTTTCGATTAGTTAAGTGGAGATTTGTGTTGGTCTTCATAGATGACATTTTGGTACACTCTAAGGATGATAAGGAGCATGAAGTTCATCTTAGAGTTTTGCTCGAAACGTTGAGAGAGCATCAGTTAAAGGCTAAGTTTTCGAAATGTCATTTTTGGAAGAAGGAAGTGAAGTTTCTTGCTTATGTCGTCTTAGAGAAAGAGTTGTCTGCAGATCCAACTAAGATTGAGGCAGTGAATAATTGGAAGAGACCTGAGACGGTTACCGAGATTAAGAGCTTTCTTGGATTGGTTGGATACTATCGAAGATTTATCAAGGATTTTTCATGGATAGTTGCACCGATGACCAAGCTTACACAAAAAGGTGTGAAGTTTGTATGGACTGATAAGTTTGAGGAATCATTCCAGAGCTTAAAACACTTATTGACAGATGCACCGGTGTTAGTGGTTCCGAAGGATAATCAAGATTTGGTTGTTTATACTGATACATGTGGAACTGGATTAGGAGCTGTGTTGATGCAAAGAGGTAAAGTGATTGCTTATGCTTCTATACAGCTCAGACCACATAAAGTTAGGTATCCAACGCATGACTTGGAGTGAACTGCCGTCATATTTTCTTTGAAGGTGTGGAGGCATTATCTTTTGGGAGAGTGATTTAAGCTTTATACTAATCATAAGTCGTTGAAGTACTTGTTCTCACAGTAGGAGCTGAACATGAGACAACAATGATGGATGGAGTTTATTGCTGCTTATGATTTTGGAATTGAGTATGCACTCGTAAAAGGAAATAAGTTGGTGGATGCACTCAGTTGGAAACATTAGAATGCGATATTAGCTATGATTGTTGAGTGGAAAGATTTGGAAGCATTATCAGCTTGCAGTGTGCAGTTTAGATCTGGGGAAGGTTCTAGTATTGGAAGTGTTGTATTGTCTTGTTTAGAAGTTAGACCGGTAATAATTGAAAAGATAGCTTCTATGCAAGAGGAGGATCCAATTTTGGCTGAATGGATCAAACGGTTGAGGAAAGGAACAGAGAGTGATGACCTAAAGGATTTCAGTGTTGACCAAAATGGGCAATTGAGGAAGAGAGGAAGGTTGTGTGCTCCGAATGTAGAAAACACGAGGAAAGAAGTATTAGATGGGTGCCATCATTCGAAGTTCACTATCCATCCAGGAGGAACAAAGATGTATTAGGATATGAAGAGAAGTTTCTTCTGGAAAGACATCAAATGGTACATTGGTTTGTGCGTTAAGCAGAGCTTTAATTGCCAAGTGGCAAAGGCTGAACACCAGATTCCAAGCGGATTGCTTCAACCGTTGGAAGTTCCCTTGTGGAAGTGGGATTCTATCCTTATGGATTTTATTAATGGGTTGCCAAGATATAACAGTGGGAATGAAAGTATATGGGTCATAGTTGATGGATTGACCAAGAATGCCCATTTTATTCCCATCAGGTCAAATAGGACGACACCTAGTCTGGCGAAGTTATTTATGAAGAATCTAGTTAGACTGCACGGGATTCCTAGTAGTATTGTCAGTGATAGAGATTCTTTGTTTACTAGTAAGTACCGAAAAAGTCTATAGGAAGCTTTTGGAACCAAGCTTAACATGAGTACCGCCTACCATCCGTAGACCGATGGGCAGACAAAAAAAGTTAATAAAATCTTAGAAGATTTATTAAGAGCTTGTGTACTAGATTTGGGGGATCATGGGAGGACCATCTTCATCTAGTCGAGTTCCCGTATAACAATAGTTATCAGACTAGTACTGGGATGGCACAGTTTGAAGCTATGCATGGAAGACCATGCAAGTCTCCCATATGTTGGTTAGAGACCGGGGATAGTTTGGTTCTTGGTCCGGATTTGGTGAAGGAAGCTGCGGAGAAGATTGAGTTAATCTGAACTAGGATGAAGGAAGCTCAATCTAGGCCGAAAAGTTATGCTGATATAAGAAGGAAAGATTTGTAATTTTCTTTCGGAGACTATATGTTTATTAAGGTTTCACCAATGAAGGGTGTGATTAGATTTGGGAAATCAGGAAAGTTAGCCCCTAGATTCGTTGGCCTTTTTTGTATTGTAGAGATGATCGGGAAACTCGTTTATAAAGTAGAGTTACCGAGTAGTTTGACTGGATTCCATGATGTTTTCCTTGTTTCTCATCTTTAGAAATGCGTTAAAGACCCGGACACTACTATAGCACCTACAGTTTTAGAAGATTTAGTAGTAGAAACAGTAAAGTAATTAACAAGGCTTAATACTTCCGAATTAAGGTGTGTTACGGCAAAAGACCAACCTTCTGTCTAGGATGAAAGGTCTCTCAACAAAAATTAAAGAAAAAGAGTTATTTTCAAACCTTTTGGAACAGTCGAAGGGATGCAGTCAATAGTGTATAGTAGTCCCAGACCTTTTGAAGGAATCAAGAGGTTTCTTTCCTCAGCATTCAAAGGTTCTAATCTTCTAAAGAGGATGAAGAAGTCAGAGCAAGTGTGAGCAAATACTTAATGTCCTTTTCGAAAGCATAATAAGCCTTTCAAACCGGTTGAAGCACATCCAGAGTACCTTTCAACAATTTCAAAACATTTATGAAGAAGACAGCACTCACAAGTCAGTAAAGAAAGAAAGACAACCTTTCGAAGACATTGAAGGAAAGCACAGCTCTTAACAACAATCAAGTGAAGAGCAACCTTCTGACAAGGTCGAAGGGTTTACAACAAGTAAGGGAAAAGCAAGCCTTCCGTCAAAGTCGAATGGTCCATGGTAGCAGATGAAAGACAAACTTCCCGGCAATGTCAAAAGGTTCGCAGTCGCATATAAAAGAAGAACCTTTCGATCTAGTCGTAAGCATGGGGCCGAAAGGTTGACCATCCGCGTCTATAAATCAGACCGAAGGGGTCCTATTTTGGGGATCTGAATTTTCTCTCATTCTAACTTTGTAACTTCTTAAGAAAAAAATTACAACCCTAATTAAGTGTGATTTGGGGAAAATTTAATAAAATGAAGCTTTTTCAAGAATATAAAGGGAAGTATTTAGCCTTGTTAATTACTTTACTGTTTGCACAAATCCTTGTTGGGTTAACTCATATTTGCAGGTTCAACCTCGTCAGAAGGTTCTTGTCAACAAGGTTGACAACACTCCTAAACAAATAATAAATATAACCATTCGGTGTCTTAATCCCTACAACCCATACCTTTCGACGAGGTCGACAACCTATTTGGATTAACATCCACTGAAATTTTTCAAAACTGTTGACTTTGCCACCTTAACCTTTCGACATGGTGGGAATTACTCAATATAAGCGATCAAACCTTTCGTCAAGGTCGGAAGCTACTATTTACCACCCAAATCTAAAGAAGGTTATCTCCCTAGCTTTTCGATAAGATTAAAATCTACTTCTTGAGGACTCAATTCTGGACAAACTAATCTAATTAAGAGAAAAGCCTTTGTGGAAGTCTTCAAACAAGCTCAACAGAGCCGGAAGGTACCATAACCCAATATTTAAAGCTTTTGACGACGTCAAAATGTCTGATTTGAAAGACATTTACTGGTGAGGATACAAAGGAAGCCTTTAAAGATATCACATCCTCCATTCAAACCAAACTAATTAGAATATTTGAAATAATTTTTGGGTGTTGACCATAGATTTGGTTAACATTTTTGGCGCTAGAAGGAGGGCTCGAACCACCGACCTTATTGAGTTCCCCACCTACTCTTCTACTTGGATAAATTTCTTTAAGCTTATCAACTCCTCTTTTTGAACAAGAAAGGATCTATTTTGGATAAAAGGCTCACAGTTCTTCTAACCGCATTTAGAGGATAAGGAATATATTCAATATTCGAAAAAAGAAATAATTTTTTCAAAGAAAAATCGATTCAAGGGTCCACGGAACCTTTGGAAGTAAGGTCTAATTGTCAGGTGGATCATAACTCACACTTACTTGAAGAGCAAATCCTCCAACATTAAGCACTACAAGTCATTAAGAGGAAAAAGACAAGTTATGCCCTATGGCCCTTTAAAATGGTGTATCAACCCGTTCCATTTGGGATCAATCCCAATCTTTGCATTCAAAAAGGAGAATTCGAGGAAAGAAGACCTATTTTTACAAATGAGATGGACCATTCAGTCATATTCCCAAGTGACTATCTTTGAAAATGAAATGATGAATGATTATGATAGTTTTGCATATAAATGGAGTAAGATTATAAATGAGGCACACCATTTAAGTGAAAACCATGAACTTATAGAAAAATCCACAACCGAGGAATTGAGGATAGTAAAGGAATTACCAAATGAAAATATAAAGATTACTAAGAAATTTTCGACCGAAACCTTAAGATTGAAAGAAAGGCCCTTGAAAGAGGATCAACGAACAATGAAAAGGAAACCTAATCCTCAAGAAGAAGTACCTGAATAAAGTCATAAAGAATTAGATGCCCGTCAAAGACGACTCAAAATTCAAGACTTCTAAGAGAATATAATCTTGCTACTTCGATTGAAGACATATATATCCAAACCAAAGAAGAACTGAACTATTTGCCTTCTCGAAAAAAGAAGCCGGGATTTGAAAGGAAACTTAAGGGATTCTTTTGCAACTTTCATCTAATGAATCGACATAATACAAATCAGTGTAAGGTGCTTGAAAAGATGGTCCTACACTTCCTAAGACAAGGAAAACTACAGTAAGGATTGAACAAATCATGGAATAAAATTTCTATTCTCAAAATAAGAGAAGTATACATGGTCGGGAGTAAAATTCTCCTTAAACTTGGACTACCTAAAATGGTAGGCTACCAATAATGGTAGAAAGGTCGTGGTCGCACCAAGATGGCCAAGTCAAGGAACCTGCTAGAGGGAAGGCGTAAGCCTTTAGCAGTGCCAAAGCCAAAAATGGCTAGGTTAAAGTAGCATAAGACCTTATCCATGTCACGCTATGGCCAGGATAAGGCACCTCCTAGAGGGAGGATGGGTAATCCCTTGGTCCTGTCATGCTATGGCCTGGCCATGGTACCAAAAAGCCCTTAGCCACATCATGCTATGGCCAGGTGAACATGCCTCTTGGAGGGAGGTCGGGTAAGTCCTCAAGCCCTGTTTATGAATAAGCTAGCCGAGAACCAGATGAAATGTCCGGCGGACTAAGAAAAGTCCCTGCCTGAAATGGGTAACTGCCAGAAATCGACACCACCTAAAATGGCAACTGCTTAAATAAGCACAAGAATTGGGCAAAAGAGTCCGTGCCTAAAATAGGCCAAAACAAATGAGTAAAGAAACTCGGGCCAGAGAAAGGAAAAGCATGCAAAATATCATCAAAGCTTGAAGATGGTGCATCCGACAAGAAAATCAGAAAGAATTCATTGACTTCATCTGCCAGATTGGTATCTTGATCTTCTATTACTTATTACCAGAAATGGTATTCTGGTCTTATATTGTTTATTGCCAGAAACTTTATTCTGGTCTTCTATTACTTATTACCAGAAATGGTATTTTGGTCTTCTACTACTTGTTATTGGAAAGGGTATTCCGGTTTGCTATTACTTATTACCAAATTGATTCTATGGTCTTCTATTACTTATGGTCGAAAATGGTCTTCTGGTCTTTTGTTATTAATACCAGATTAGCATATATGGATTCATAACCTCTTATCACTCATTACCAGAAAGGGTATTTTGGGCTTTAAGATTTTCACATATATGAACTTCTAAATCTAATACCCAGATCTGGATTTCATGATACTCGTTTTCGAATTTCACTATTAAAATTCGAACATAAGTTTCGGGCGTCCTATATAAAATCTTGTCATCTAAATACCCGAATCTGGGTTTTGAGTCATTATCGATCTCTAATATATTATATCTGAATCTAGATTTCAAGACTGTTGTTTAATTAAGTCCTAGTCTAGGGACAAGATTTTTGGACTTCTATACGTCTTGAGTGCTTGAATCTGGGCCGAAGGATGATATTAAAGAGAATACTGATAAGACTCCTCAAATGGGGAATTCTGCTTCTAAGTTTGTCAAAATAATGGGTGAGAAAGTTACTACTTGAAAATTTCAGACATGATCCCCTAAATTAGGTTCTTCATTTAATGAAAGTTATAATTCTAACACTGATTACTATATGATAAGAGACTTACTTCCAACAAGTCTTATGCATTCCGAACAAATGGAAAAAGTTAAATCCATGATCATTTATCATCATGGTTAAAGATGAGAACTTAACGTTTTGAATAAATTACTTTTCATATGATTGGCAAGATGAGTTGCTAATTTAGGCAAATGATATACATAAACAAATATGTCAATATAAAAGCTAACAATTAGAAGCATTGTTTGCTACATGTTCCGCAGAGAAGTCGGAATGTCAAGGAATAGCAAAGGGTTTAGCAAGCACAAAAGTCGCTGAATAAGCAATTCAAAAGGATATTAAAGGTTACATCACAGAAAAGGATCACAAATCAGGTGATATTTACAAAATTTCCATAATTTATGTGAGTTATGTAATCATTTGCAAACAACAAAGTTATGTACTAGGTATATTTACATAGCTCAAATACATAAATAAATTACAAATCTTAAGATGCTTTATTAAGAGTCTCCACCACCAAAGGATTAACTATATGGTCAATTGCTACGCAGAGAACTTCCTTGAGTTTTTCCTCCTTTCTTCTAATTGTATTCTCATCATTAATCGCCTCAATGTTAGTTTTCAAAGAATGGTTAAAGGCCCTGTTTGCAGCTCTAAGGGTCTTGTTTTCCCTTTCTAACTCAGCATCATGCTTTTGGAGGAAATAAATGTTATGTTCAAGCTTTTGATTGTTAGCGGCATAGACATGGATAGTCTGAGAATACTTTATCTTCTGCTGCTCATCAAAATATTTAACAATTTTGAATTTTACCCTCCGACACCAATTCCCTACTTTGTTGTAGTCTAGGCCGGGGGGAGGATTGAGCATAGTGGGAAAATTTTAAGCC
This sequence comes from Allium fistulosum, assembly GCA_030737815.1. Lineage (NCBI taxonomy): Eukaryota > Viridiplantae > Streptophyta > Magnoliopsida > Asparagales > Amaryllidaceae > Allium > Allium fistulosum. The sequence goes on along the minus strand of CM060902.1, from coordinate 184,328,294 downwards.
ATAAAAAGTTTTGATCTAGTAGGCTTAGCAGTTGAAGGAGTTGCTTGCGGGGCCGAAAGTTCATTGTTTGAAGTATTATCACCGAAAATGAATTCCAAAGAGGCATGTTGAACTTGACTATCTTTTAATTTCAGCTCTAAATCATTTATCTGCTGATTAAGCTCAGACATCTTTTGATTGAACTCGATTGAGGGATTTGTTTTCACTTGTCGTTTGAGCAGGGTGATCGTCTTATCTCTTTTCTTAATATCATCCTCGAGATGGGCTATGTGGTCTTTGTGGCCACTGGCAATGGTCTATTGAATAAGGTATATTTTATGCCACTTCATGGCTTCGATGTCACCACCGAAACGCTTGAAACGGACTTTGTCATGAATTACAATCTCACCACTCCTTGATAATAGTGTATCTCTAATGGCGTCGACACGAGAAAGTAAACTTTTAGGAAGATGAGATGAAGATGGCTGAATCTCCTATTTAACAAAAAGAAATAAAATAAATAAAAATTAAGATAACGTGACTTTATTGTTATATCAATGAATTATAACTCAAGTAGCCACAAAGTTAAAAGGAACAAAAAATGCTTTCATTACATCTAAAGTTGAGAGACTTCATTTCTAACTTTGCCTAAAGTATTGGCCGAAAGCATAACAGTCGAGTCAAAAGGTATAGAAATCCTTTCAGGAGTAATAACTGGTGGACATTACTATAATCCCATTTTCCGGCAGGAGGACTGTCACGACCACAAATCAGCTTAGTTTGAAAGGTTTTGATTTCTTTTAAAAAAATTCGTTCTCTTCGCTAAGAAAGTCAAAGCGGAGACGAGGGTATTCCAAGTATAATTTTGTAAATCCCGTAGAAAGAAATATCTCACTAACTTCAAAGTGTTTAAGAGTAATGGATTTTTAGAGTAAAACTTTTTCAGTTCAACATATTGACTTAAATGGTCTCTTAGGACATGACCTAAAGAATTGATATTCTAAAATAACACAGTAAAAAGAAGTTAAGTAAGAGAGTATTACAGGAGCATGCTTTCATGAATCAATTACCTGTTATATATTTACAATCACTCATTAGGTTCATACAAGAATGACTTGGAGAAAAACTTAGAAACAATTTGTTCTTATAATACTTAAGCTTTTCAAGGGGAAGATTTTGAGGAATTGATTTGACCCACGATAAGTACTAGCAAGCTGCAGGATGCAGATTAGAACCAAATTTATCCAAATATCTTTTATGGAAACATCTAAGTAGGTCCCGACTGAATTCACCATTGTAAGAGAAATATATGATAGAATGTCTATAATAAACGTTTTACAAAAAACTGATAAAAATTTCTCTTTCATCAATCATCATCGATAACAGGGTTATTAATTCTCTATTTTCCATCAAGCGAGTGTCGTATCCAAGATCCGGTTTCTTTAGTAAAGGGGCCGCTCTTTGAAATTTAAAAAAAAGCGAGTGCGAAAGTGCTCCTATCCAGACTATGTTATTTTTGGGATAAAGCATTGTGTTCCTTTATTAATTTGTCTAACTCCCTATGCAACTTGTTAATTTTCGCTTGTTTTATGTCAAATTCTAGGGAAAGATTGACTTCTTCTTTATTTAATACAAATGATTTATTAGTAATTATTATCTTCGAGGTATAAGACATTTAAACAGTGAATTCCATACCGGCAAAACGGGAAGAGAAGCCTGAGGAGCTTGTTCCTTCTCCTGTGGATCCTTAGGATGTGTGGAAGCAGTTTCCCCCTCTACAGGAGCAATTGAACTAGGAGATTTTGGTAGCAGATCTTTTGGGTAGATTGCTCTGGTTTAGGAGCATCATCTTAATCTCCGCTAACCATCCCTAAAGCACTAGAATGACCTCCCTTGTCTCCACCGTGGCCTTGACTACCATGGGTGTCATCATCATGGTCATCATCATCATCAGTATCCCAATTCATTTCGTTATCATCCTTTATCTCTTTAGGATCTTTACTTTTATCATCCTCCTCCTCCTCGGAGTCAGATACAATATCAAAGGAGGGAATTTCAAAAGAGAGAGCTTTCTTAAAATCAACTGATCTCTCATCACCTTCAAGATCAGAACTCTGCTCAACCCACTCAGTTTTCTCTATAACCCTTTTAGCTGTAACTAGATGAAGTGGGGGAAAACTAAAGTCAGGATATTTATCATGATTATCAGCGTAGGTAAGCATGACGACATATTTATAATGGTCAGCATCATGGGCCCCAAGGTGGAGTCAGCAAAATCAGAAACATGCTTTTGGGGGTTAGAAAGGGTTTGAACTGCCAGCTTGAGCGAAGCACTCGACCTCTTGAATTTATCTTTTAGCAGAATATTCTTAGAAATCAAACGGGCTTTTTCCTCCTTTGAATCCTTCAAAGCTAGCTCCCTTACAAATATTTCATCGGAGGTAAGACAATAAGCTTGCTTTCCTGCTTCTAGATCACCCTTGGCCCTAGTGAGGGAAGCCTTGATCTGTTTTTGTTCAGAAGAAGCGATATTTTAGGTAGCCGTCAATAAGGCTAGCTGACTTATTAACTCAGCATTTTCCTCCTGAAGCTTGGAGGATCCATCAGTAAGTTTAGATACATGTTCATTAAGGGAAACCCAGTTCCTGGAAATCTACAACAAGAGAAGAGATATAGGTTAGCAATAAGAATGACCCAGTGATGATTGGATTAAATGGACAAGATCTTACCAAGAGTTGTTGCTCCACAAGAAAGCGATGATTTTCTGCCAAATTTAGGTAAAAGACGGCAGAGAAGAGGAAGCAAAAGATTCTGAGTGACGAATAAGCTTGACGAGTTCGTCAAAATTAGTTGGCAGAGAAGAGGAAGATAATGACTTTAGAAGAGTATGTGATTTAGAGGGAGTCTTAAAATGGGCAACTTGCATTTGCTCCAGTGCATTTGGAGAATCAGAAATAGTAACAGGAGGAAGGGGAGCAGATGTAGCTGGAGTTGGCTCCACTATATCTTTTGAAGTTTCCACAGTCGAACTCTTTGAAGCTTTCTTAGGAGATATACGCTCTTCTCCCTCCTCAATATCAATGATATTTGCTATTTTAGCTGGAGGGGACCCCACAGGAGGTACTGCTAGTCTTATTTTTGAAGATCTCTTGGAGCGAGCGAAAGCCTCCAAAACTGATGTAACATTCGTAGATGGTGAAGAAGGAGCAACATCACTTAAAGGCACGGAGACCTTGGAAAGAGCTAAAGCGAATTTAAGCAGATATAAAATCAATTAGAGCAATTCAAGAACTCTATAAAAAAGAGAACACTAAACTAATGGAATACTTGAAACGTCGGAAGGGTAGGCTACAATGAGGTAAAATGATCAGCATTGCCGGAGAAATAGAAGGACTTCCTCGAGAGTTGTGAATAATGGTAGGCGGAGTGCTAAGAATTCTTTGAGCAATTGGAAGCAAAGAATGCTTTTGAAAGGGTTAAGAGCGTCAACCTGCTCTTAAGATGTTAAGGAGCTGTAGTTAAAAAATTGATGATTCTATGATCTGCATCGCCGAGTGTCTTGGAATGTTCACTTAAAAAAATCAGAGATGAGTTAGCAGAAAGCATAAAGAAAAGCAAAGATGACATTGAAATAAACTTACGGGGAAAGGCAAAGGTCCCACTGACATCTGCAAGGCATTTAATAAAAAGGAATTGGTTCTCCCAATCTTTAAACTTATTAATACCGTCCAATATCAACTTCTTATATACATTCACCCTGAAGATTTGCTTGTTAGACTTACTTGACCTTGCTAATTTGGTCAAGGAGGTTAAAGTTTCAGAGCTAAGCGAAGGAAGTCCAGATTCCAGCGCTAGCATCTCGAGGGAAAGAAGATGGGTATACATATTAGGAGAAAGTTGTATCGGAGCAATTCCGATATAAGACAAGAAAGAGCGCAAAAATGCAGAAAATGGAAGAAAACCACCATGCCATATGTGGATGGCGATAAATGCAAAATACCCTTCTGGAGGGTTGTCAATAGCATCAGCAGATTTGGGAGTGATAGTTCAATTTCGGTGATGCCAGACTCCTTTAGAACAACATCTACTTCGCTCTATGGTTCAATGAAAGAGTGTTTGGCAGTAGCTTGAACTTTTGGAGAGCTCATTGTTCTGCCAGGTGAAAACATTTAAATTAAAAACCTTTAATCAATTATAAATTTAAATAGCAATCAAAAATACAAAAGTAAATAAGTTTGCTCAGATAGGTTAAGCATGAAAACATGCATGAAGCTTTAAAAATGGTGCAAATATATAGTCAAAAACTCAACGGTTTAAGCTTTCGACAAAGTCGAAAGATTTACAGTTTGGGCTTCCAACAAAGTCGAAGGGAATATAGTAAAAGCTTTTGACGACGTTGAAGGATCAATAAAGTATACTTTCGACAATATCAGAAAGAGTAATGACCTTAACTTTGATTATTGTGCATCAACAAACATTTAAAAGTAAACAAAAATGTAACTTTCTTAAGCTGTCGACAAGGTCGAATGGAAAACGCGAAATGTTTACTACCTTTTGACAATGTCGAAGGTTCTATGGGAACCTAGGCCTATTCTAGGTGTAACCTCAAGATAGGTGGCAAGACATTTCGATATATATAAAATTAAATTTTCTAAGCTGAAAAACAAAGACACCGTTAACATTGTCGAAAGGTCCGGTCAAAGTAATCAAAATATGTTATAACCATTGAAGTAGAAACATCCCAAACATGGATCATATATGCTTAAAACATTTCGGCAAAGATGGAGAAAGGTAACTCTAAGGGTGAAGAATTTCAACCTTATCGAAACCAGGTAGTCGAAAGGTTCAAACACTTCAACCTTATTAGTAGCTTGTTGTCGAAAGGTTTCACTAGTATTTTACCTAACCTTTCGATCACAATGAAAAAGCGGCCTAAAAATAACTTCCGACTTCATCGAAAGGTACCAATAAAGGGGTAAACCTAATTTTTCCGCCTCAGCCTCTTTCAAAGGGGTGGGAAAGCCATTGTAAATTGCCTAGTCGTGCACTAGTAGGTCCTAGGTTATCGTATCGGGTTTAAGAAAACCTTAACCCAATAATAAATGCGGTTTAAAATTTTCTTAAGAAAAAAGAAAAATGAACTCATTAACAAAATACTTTCATCTAGAATCAATCTAGTTTGGTTCCGAAGAAGAACATAATATTATCAATAAATCAAAAATCAAATTCAAAAAAAATAAATACTTAATTTAGATACTTTGGGTATAAAATTGAACCCGATAAGGGGATTTTCCCATGGCAAAATTCACCAGCATAAAATCTGAAACCATAGATGAATTTTGTCCAAAAAATTGATTTAGGGAAAAACGGATTTCCAATAAAATAAAGTTCGATTTCGAATATAGGAAACTGGAAAATTTGGTTAGAAACTGGTAAGGATGAAAATTAAACTGAGATTTGTGAAGTAAATTGAAGAAATACATTGTTGCAGTGAGTCAAGATTTAGAAAACTTTTGAGAATTCGTTTAATTGTTTGCAGTGATTCTAATTGCATGTAAAAGTAGAAAAAAGAGAAGGAGCATGCTACATAAGAAAATTCACCCAAATTCTCCACCGCTAGATTTAATTGGAGTGAGCATTCTTGATAAGCGCAGATAGACCAAGAGGTAGGAAAATTTTGTAGCTATCGAAAAAGATGACTTGGAAAGTCAAGAGCATCCCTTCGAATGGGGGGCAATTGCTACACAAAAAGATTAACCTTCCGTCTAGGACGAAAGATCTCTCAACAAAGATTAAAGAAAAGGATTTCAATACAAACCTTTCAGAAGAGTTGAAGGGATGTAGTTAACAGTGTATAGAAGTCCCAGACCATTCGAAGAAGTCAAGGGTTTCATTCCTTAGTATTCAAAGTGTTCTTATATTTCGAACAGGATGAAGTAGTCAAAGCAAGTGTGAAAAATACTTAATGACCTTTTCTAAAGCATAATAAGCCTTTCAAATTGGATGAAGCACATACAGAGTACCTTCCTAAAATTTCAAAAGGTTTATGAAGAAGACATCACTCACAAGTTAGTAAAGAAAGAAAGACTACCTTTCAAAGACATTGAAGGAAAGCACAGCTCTCGACAACAATCAAGTAAAGAGAAACCTTTCGACAAGGTCGAAGAGTTTACAACAAGTAAGGGAAAAGCAAGCCTTCCGACAAAGTCAAAAGGTCCATGGAAGCAGATGAAAGACAAACCTCACGGCAAAGTCCAAAGGTTCGTAGTTGCATATAAAAGGAGAACCTTCCGACCCAGTCGAAAGCATGGGGGTGAAAGGTTGACCATCCGCGTCTATAGATAAGACATAAGTGGTCCTATTTAGGGGATCCGAATTTTCTCCCATTATAACTTTGTAACTTCTTAAGAAAAGAATTACAACCCGAATTGATTGTGACTTGGGGAAAATTTAATAAAGTGAACCTTTTTCTTGAATATAAAGGGAAGTATTTAGCGTTATTAATTACTTTACTATTTGCATAAATCCATGTTGGGTTAACTCATATTTCAGGTTCAACCTCATCGTAAGGTTTTTGTCGACAAGGTTGATATCACTCCTAAACAATTAATAAATATAACCATTCGGAGTCTTAATCCCTCCAACCTAAACCTTTCGACAAGGTCGACAACCTATTTGGATTAACATCCACTAAAACTTTTTGAAACTATCGACTTTGCCACCTTAACCTATCGACAAGGTCGGAATCTACTCAATATAAGTGATCAAACCATTCGTCAAGGTCGGAAGCTACTATTTACCACCCAAATCCAAAGAAGGTTATCTACCTAGCTTTTCGATAAGATTAAAATCGAATTCTTGAGGACTCAATTCAGGAATACCTAATCTAATTAAGAGAAAAGCCTTTGTGGAAGTCTTCAAACAAGCTCAACAGAGCCGAAAGGTACCATAACTCAATATTTAAACCTTTCGACGACGTTGAAAGGTCTGATTTGAAAGACATTTACCAGTGAGGATACAAAGGCAACCTTTAGAGATATCACATCCTCCATTCAAACCAAACCAGTTACATTATTTGAAATAACTTTGGGGTGTTGACCATAAATTTGGTTAATAAGGTGGAATTTATATTAATTTTGTAGTGAAGTAAATTGTTTATTAGGTTATAAATTACTTTCGGCTAAAATAGTAATAAATTGGGGTTGAAATTTTAATATGTTAGGCAACATATTAAAATAGATTTTCTAAGATTTTTCTAGATTTTCCAAAGTGTTTTGATGAATATATAAAATTATTTAAGGTATAGGACTTAGATGTTTTATATATTTAATTAAGGAGAAGAGGCATTTTGTAAAAAAAATGATTATTAATTTTGAAAATAGTAGTAGCACATTTCTGAAAAGAATTTATTAACCAATGAGAATTTGACAAACAAAGGCAGGCTAGTTGAAAAGTTGTCCTCTTTAAGTTAAAAATAAGAAATCATACTTTTATCATGTTTTGCCTCTTATAGCAATAAACTTTCCAACCCAGACCTTCCGACAAGGTCAAAAGGTTCTAAGCCTTTGATAAGGTCAAACCAATGCATATGGTATCAAGCTACTTGGTACGTAATGAATTTGACAGAGTTGAAGGGTTTTTAGTCGAAAGGTTGATTGCCTAAGAGGTTGGGGTATGTTTGTTTTATGAACCAAAAGCTTTCACTTGCTTTGCTTTCAAATTAGAGCTTTCGACTTGGTTGATTTCGACCATGCCAAAATGTTTAAAAGAAAGGTTTTAAATCTTTTGACACAGTCAAAAGATTATTGCTACTACTTTGTTTTGAAACCTTCCGTCATAGTCGAAAGATTACTGCTGCTTTATATAAATATTTTTTTTGAACCTTCCGACGAAGTCGAAGGGTTTACTTTGATTGATTTTGAAAGGTTTACTTGTTTTAAAAACTAGGCCTTCTTCATGCTTTCGAAAGGAAGCTTTCAACTTAGGTGATTTACCCTTGTTTTATAAATTGAACTATAACTTAAAGCTTTCGAAAGAGTTGTATTGAAAGATGCTTTAAAGCTTTCGAAGGAGAGCTTTCGACTTAGCCAAAAGGTTGATTACAATGGAGTCGAAAGGTTTTAAAAGAAGGTTTTCTACTTTTTTTAGATTGAACCTAGAAATTTTTTCGAATGGTATTGTTAAAGAAGAGTTAATGCTTTCGAAAGGATTTGTTTACTGAATGGTTTTAAAAGGGGTCGAAAGCAAAGTTTCAAAGTGGTTGAAAGTCAAGCTTTAGATGGAGTCAAAAGGTAACCTTTCAAAGGGGTCGAAAGGTAGCTTCCAACTAGGTCAAAAGGTTTAGTTTCTGAATGATTTCGAAATTTTTTAAATGGAAGGATTTCCAAAGATTTTCTAAGGAAATGTTTCAAGTTGTTTTAAAATAGGATGTCTAAGGTTTTATTGCTTTTGAAAGGTTTGAAGTTCAATGGGTTCAAAAGGTTTGAGGTTCAATGGTTTCGAAGGGTTGAATTTCAATGGTTTTGAAAGGTTTTGATTTCTAAAGGTTTTGAGGGTATCAATGGAAACAATAAATGAATATTACCTAAGTTAGGGATATTAATGGAAATAGGTTAATCATGGAGCTAACATGATATAAACAGAATCATGGGGTTAACATGATATAGATATAATCATGGGGCTAACATGATACAAATAGATTCATGAGGCTAGCATGAGTCAAATGGCAAATTCATATAGAATGATGGGGCTAACATGGTAGAAATAGAATCATGAGGCTAACATGATATAAATAAACTCATGGGGCTAACATAAGACCATTAAATTCATGGGGCTAACATAAAATAATTAGATTCGTGGGGCTTGGATGAATCAAATGGCAAAATGATTGGTTTATAATCATCCTAGGAAAACTATGTGATGTGAGATGGATAGTCTACATCAACTTAAGAAAAAATGAATGTGGAATAGATAGTCCCTCTTTGATATAATTAAACTCAAATTGGGGATGGGAAAATCCTAATTATTTTCAAGAATGCATATCACCATAATGTTTTATAAATACTTGTTTTAACCATTGTGGATGTTGGGGCACAGTATATGGTTTTATGAAAGGCTTTATAGGGGATATGTTTTAAATGGATGTCAGTGAGAGGAAACCCATCCCGCTAAGCGGCGTGGTCTCACTTAACATGTTTTACCAGGATGTATAGTATTATTCATACCAGGCTTTATGTCTGACTCGAAGTTTATGTTTTCCCCTTAAACTCTCGGATGCACAAATTTAATTTTAGTGGGTTGAGGGATTAAGGTCTTTTTCAGGTTTTAGTAGGATGATGAATAAGGCTACCAAAGGCATGCAGGAGGCAAATAGAAAGCTATTTAGGATTCGTAGTTCTTGATGTGTCTTGATGTATTTCCACAGTGATTGTATTAGGTCTATTATGACCATATGACTCTGACCAACCAAGGGGTTATCTTCATATACCGCTCTTGGCGTAATTTGTAATAATAATATTTGATCTATGCCTAAGAACGATTTGGGATTATGTGTTGTGAATGTGAAACAATTGGTTTTAAAATGTAATGTAGTAAAAATTTGTTTTGAAATATGTGTTTTGTTTCATATTCAAGCGCTTCTATTATTATTGATACCGTTAATATAGCAACATTTAGTTACCGAAAGCTAATAATATGGACGACTACAACATCTATAGCGCTTAGTTTTAGGCCTCTAGATAGCGGATGTTACAGCTTGGTATTAGAGCATGGTCTATGAAATACTTTAACTAAAACTAATTTTTGAAAACATAATCCTTAGAAATTAGAGTTAAAATCGGGGTGTAGGATAACGCTATAGTAACGTACTTATATTTGCTATATTTATAAGTATACGTTATATCTCTAGACTCTTATCTTGGTTAGGCTATTTATCTATATTTCACAAGGTTTGAATACAGATATCGAAGGAAGAAAAACAGACTAAACCTTGGAGGAGATAGCACCACTACTAATGGAAATGCCCGACCAAATGTTAGAAGAGTTTCCGTTTAGGTGCAAGCAAAAAATGTAGGTTCAAGGGTTCCTCAAATGGATATGGGAGCCATGTATTAGTTGTTGTCAAACCTTTTGCAAGTAGGAGCTGCTAGGAATATTGGTGGAGCAAATCCTATAGTTCCAGCTGGATGCAACTATGCTAAGCTGAGTAGAGACTATATCAGTTTGGGAGGAAAGCCGTTTGCTGGAACGGAAGATTCTGTTGAAGTGGAGAATTGGATGTTGAACTATGAAAGGAATTTTATGAATCTAGGCTTGAATGATGGAGAGAAGAGAAGGCTAGCCTCAAGATAGTTGCAAGGGTTAGCGTTTCATTGGTGGAACAGTGTGACGGTCGGACTGCCAAATGAAGAGTTGACTTGAGCTGACTTTAGAAAGAGGTTTGAGTAGAGGTTCTTGTCTAAGGTGGCCAAGTCGGCGTCAATGAGGAAGTTTATGGATCTTGTCCAAGGACAAATGTCTATGATCGAGTATACTGCTAGGTTTGATAAGCTATCTCGATATGGTTATGCTTTGGTTGACACGGATGTCAGAAGGAATGACAGATTCATCATAGGATTAAGGCCAGAGCTTGGCAGAATGGCCATGACCCATATCCGAGATCCTTCTAATGTGGTAGTGGAAATGGCCATTCGCCATGAGGAAATGCTTGTTGATTCAGCTAGGGAGAAGCCCGTTGAATTCCATAGTCCTCAGGGGAAGAAAAGGAAGCTCTTCAAGAAGAAGGGCGCTGAGAGAGAAGGAGCTACCATGAAAGGGAAAGCGGATATAGTTTGTTACAAGTGTGATAAGAAGGGTCACTATGCTAATGAGTGTCGTTAGGGAGATGGAAAGTCAGTTGTAGGAAACCAGAATGTGCAATGCTATAATTTCAAACAGATGGGGCATTACAAGAACAAATGTCCTGAAGCTGCCAAGGAAGGAAAAGGAAAGGTCTTTGCTTAAGAGCCATCATCCTCTAAACCAACTGCTGTAGAGAAAGGAAATTTGTGATGGAAGGTACGCTTTTGATCCATGGCATACCAGTTAGTGTATTGTTTCATATCCAAGCATCTCATTCTTTTATTTCTTAATGTTTGGTAGATAAGTTTAACCTAGAACCCTCATATCTAGTTACTTCCTTAAGGGTTGCAAATTCGATAGGAGGATATGCAACGCTTGGGATAAGGTGTAACCATTTAGAGTTTGATTTGCTAGGCATACTTTTGAGTGTTGTTTGCATGTGTTTGACTTTGGGGGATTTAGGATTACCCTTGGGATGGATTGGTTAAGTAAATATGATGCTAGAATATTTTTCCATAATAGGAAAATATCACCTAATCACCCGGATTGTAGTGATCGTACAGTTTATACTGTAGAGAACACTAGTTGTGAAATAAATGCTTATTGGGTATTATGTAGTTGGAGGATGAGTTGCATCAAGTCTTTGTAGTTAGAGAATTCGGAGATGTCTTTGAGTTAGTAACTGGGTTGCCGTTGAAACGAGCCACTGAGTTTTGGATTGATTTAGTGCCCGGAACAGAACTGGTAAGTAGATCACCAAGTAGAATTACTCACATCGAGATGAGAGAGTTGAAGGTACAGTTGGTGGATTTGGATGGCAAGAGTTTTATCTGACCAAGTAGTTCACAATAGGGAGCTGCCGCTGTATTTGCTAAGAAGTCGGATGGATCGTTGAGGCTGTGTATTGATTATCGTAAGTTGAATGAAAGACGATAAAGACCCTGCCGAGAATTGATGATTTGTTTGATCAGTTAAGTGGAGCAAAGATATTCTATCAGCTGGATTTGACGATGGGATTTCATCAGCTTAGAGTGGCAGAGAATCGCATTCCTTTGACGGCGTTTAGGACAAGATATGGATCATACGAATGGTTAGTTATGCCTTTCTAGCTAACTAATGCACCGACATTCTTTATGGATCTGATGAGTAGGATTTTCCAAGAGTACTTGGATAGATTTGTGTTGGTATTCATAGATGACATTTTGGTATGCTCTATGGATGAGAAGAAGCATGAGTTCATCTTAGATTTGTTCTCGAAACATTGAGGGAGCATCAGTTGAAGGCTAAGTTTTTGAAGTGTCATTATTGGCAGAAGGAAGTGAAGTTCTTTGGTCATGTTGTCTCAGAGAAAGGGGTGTTTGTAGATCCATCTAAGATTGAGGCGGTGAATAATTGGTAGAGACCCAAGACGGTGATCAAGATTAAATGCTTTCATGGATTGGCTGGATATTATCAAAGATTTATCAAGGATTTTTCGTGTATAGCTGCACCGATGACCAAGCTTACGCGAAAAGGTGTGAAGTTCATATGGATTGATAATTTTGAAGAAGCATCCCAGAGATTGCAACACTTATTAACCCATGCGCCAGTGTTGGTGGTTCCTGAGGGGAATTTAGATTTGGTTGTTTAAACTGATGCGAGTGGAACTTGATTGGGAGCTGTGTTGATGCAAAGAGTAAAGTGTTTCCTTATGCTTCTAGACAGCATAAACCACATGAAGTTAGGTAACCAACGCATGACTTGGAGTTAGCCGCCGTCATATTTGCTTTGAAGGTGTGGAGGTATTATCTTCTGGGAGTGCGATTAGAGCTTTATACTGATCATAAGTCGTTGAAGTACTTGTTCTCTTAGGAGGAGCTGAACATGAGATAGCAGAGATGGTTGGAGTTTATTGCTGCTTATGATTTTGGAATTGAGCACACACTCGGAAAAGGAAATAAGGTTGCGGATGCACTCAGTCGGAAATATTAGAATGCAGTATTGGCTATAATTGTTGAGTGGAAAGATTTGGAAGCATTACCAGCTTGTAGTGCGCGGTTTAGATCCGATGAAGGTTCTAGTACCGAAAGTGTTGTTTTGTCTTATTTAGAAGTTAGACTGTTAATGATTGAGAATATAGCTTTTAAGCAAGAGGAGGATCCAATTTTGGCTGAATGGATCAAAAGGTTGAAAGAAGGAATGGAGAGCGATGACCTGAAGGATTTCAGTCTTGACCAAAATGGGTGGTTGAAGAAGAGTGGATGGTTATGTGTTCCGAATGTAGAAAACATAAGGAAGAATGTTTTGGATGAGTGCCATCATTCGAAGTTCACTATCCATCCAGGAGGAACAAAGATGTATCAGGATATGAAGGAGAAGTTTCTTCTGGAAAGGTATGAAATGGGACATTGGTTTGTGTGTTAAAGTGCTTGAATTGCCAACAGGCAAAGGCTTAACACCAGAAACCAAGTGGATTGCTTCAACCGTTGGAAGTTCCATTGTGGAAGTGGGATTCTACCTCTATGGATTTTATTGATGGGTTGGCAAGATCTAATGGAGGGAATGAAAGTATATGGGCCATAGTGGATAGATTGGCCAATCCCATCAGGTCAAATAAGATGGCACCTAGTCTAGCGAAGTTATTTGTGAAGAATGTTGTTAGACTACACAGGATTCCTAGTAGTATTGTCAGTGATAGAGATTCTTTGTTTACTATTGAGTTTTGGAAAAGTCTATAGGAAGCTTGAGGAACCAAGCTCAATATGAGTATCGCTTACCATCTGCAGACTGATGGACAAACGAAAAGAGTTACAAAATCTAGGAAGATTTGTTAAGAGCTTGACTATTGGATTTCGGGGGATTATGGGAGGACCATCTTCATCTAGTCGAGTTCTTGTATAATAATAGTTATCTGACTAGTATTGGGATGGCACCGTTTGAAGCTTCTTATGGAAGACCATGCAAGTCTCTGGTATGGTGGTTAGAGATCTAGGATAGTTTGGTTGTTAGTCCAGATTTGGTTAATGAAGCTGCGGAGAAGATTGAGTTAATCCGAGCTAGGATGAAGGAAGCTCAATCTATGTAGAAAATTTGTGCTGATAGAAGAAGGAAAGATTTGGAATTTTCCATCGGAGACTATGTGTTTATTAAAGTTTCACCGATGAAGGGTGTGATTAGATTTGGAAAATCAGGAAAGTTAGCACCTAGATTCGTTGGTCCTTTTTGTATTGTAAAGTGGATCGGGAAACTCGCTTATACAGTAGAGTTACCGAGTAGTTTGTATGGAGTCTATAATGTTTTCCATGTTTCTCATCTTAGGAAATGTGTTAAAGACCCGAAGACTACTATAGCACCTACAGTTTTAGAAGATTTAGTAGTAGAACTGGATTTGACCATAGTTAGAAAGCCGATTCAGGTTGTGGCTAGAGACGAGAAGAAATTGAGGAACAGGATAGTCAAGTTAATAAGGGTTTAGTGGAGTGATGATACTAGAGAATGTACATGGGAAACGAAGAGCAGGATTAGAGATACTTATCCTGACTTGTTTGATGGTTAGTTTTACCTTTGATTGTTTTGTTTTGTAACTTATCATAATTTCGATGACGAAATTCTTTAAGATGGACAGTCTATAACACCCCATATTTTTATAACATTATTTGGGATATTTAATTAGCTAAAATTAAAAAAAATAGTGTGGAGATTAATGGATTGAGATTTGCTTTTGCTAAGAGTAGTCGTTCCATGATAGTGTGTTAATTAATATAAAATAACCTAAACAAAGGTTTTAGGAAATGGCAAGGGCAATATGGGAAATAGGTGGAGCTTATACCCTAAACCCTTAGGGGATAGAATGCTTACGTTCATTCTCATTTTTATCAAACTAAAAATACTAAGACCGGCCACCATTTTCACTCTCAAGAAGAAGATTATAGCTAGGATTCAAGAAAAGGGAAACAATCAACTAAATCAACATCAAATCTCACATGTATAATCTCGAAGTTAATGTGGATAATTACTACATCACAAATTTTTTTGGTTTTCAGTTTTAAGACTAAGATCCAAAATGTTTTTGCAAGTAATTGCCATGTTTTGAGGATTAAAAGTTATATGTATGTTTGTTGGTGAATTATGCATGTTCATACTTGTTTTAAATGATATGTTTGATATGAAAACCCAAATTGATGACATCCAAATGCCTTGAAAATTTGAAAATAGTTCGGAAATGATATTTTAAAGATGGGTTTCAATTTTTATAATTTTCCGAATTAAGGTGGATTTTATATTAATTTTCTAGTGACGGAATTACTTATTGGGTTATAAATTATTTTCGGCTAAAAAATAATTATTTGGGGTTGAAATTTTTATATCTTAGGCAATATATTAAAATAGATATTTTGGGATTTTCCAGATTTTTCCTAAGTGTTTTGATGAATATATAAAATTATTTAAGGTATGCGACTTAAATGTTTTATATATTTAATTAGGGAGAAGGGGCAATTGGTAAAGTAAAATGATTATTAATTTTGAAAATAGTGGTAGCACATTTCTAAAAAGAATTTGTTAACCAATGAGAATTTGACAAACAAAGGCAGGTTAGTTGAAAAGTTGTTCTTTTTAAGTTAAAAGTAATGAAATCATACTTTTAGCATGTTTTAGCCTATTACAGCAATAAACCTTCCAACCCAGACCTTCCGACAAGGTTGAAAGTTTTAAGCTTTCGATAAGGTCAAACCAATGCGTATGGTATCAAGCAACATGGTACGTAATGAATTGGATAGAGTCGAATGGTTCTTAGTTGAAAGTTTGATAGCCAAATAGGTTGGCGTATGTTTGTTTTATAAACCAAAAGCTTTCACCTGCTTTGCTTTCGAATTAGAGCTTTCGACTAGGTTGCTTTTGACCATGTCAAAATGTTTAAAAGAAAGGTTTTAAACCTTTCGACACAGTCGAAAGGTTATGGCTGCTACTTGTTTTGAAACCTTCCATCATAGTCGAAAGATAACTGTCGCTTTATATAAATGTTTTGTTTTGAACCTTCCGACAAAGTCAAAGTGTTTACATTGATTTATTTCGAAAGGTTTACTTGTTTTAAAAATTAGCTGCTTCTCAATGCTTTTGAAAGGAAGCTTTCAACTTAGGTGATTTACCCTTGTTTTAAATTGAACTATAACCCAAAGCTTTCGAAAAGTTGTTTTAAAAGATGCTTTAAACCTTTTGAAGCAGAGCTTTCGACTTAGCCGAAAGGTTGCTTCCAGTGGAATCGAAAGGATTTAAAAGAAGGTTTTCCACCTGTTTTAGATTGAACCCAGAAATGTTTTCGAAAGGTTGTGTTAAAGTAGAGTGAATGCTATCGAAAGGAATTATTTATTGAATTGGTTTAAATGGGGTCGAAAGCAAAGCTTTCGAAGGGGTTGAAAGGTAACCCTTCGAAGGGGTCGAAAGGTAGCTTCCGACTAAGTCGAATGGTTTAGTTTCTGAACGATTTCAAAAGGTTTTATATGGAAGGATTTCCAAAGATTTTCTAAGGCAATGTTTCTCGTAGTTTTAAAATAGGATGTCTAAGGTTTTGTTGCTTTTGAAAGGTTTGAAGTTAAATGGTTCGAAAGGTTTGAGGTTCAACGGTTTTGAAGGGTTAAGTTTCAATGGTTTTAAAAGGTTTTGATTTCGAAGGGTTTTGAGGTTGCCAATGAAAACAATAAATGAGTATGACCTAATTTAGGGATACTAATGGAAATAGGTTAATTATGGGGCTAACATGATATAAACAGAATCATGGGGTTAACATGATATAAATAGAATCATGGGGCTAACATGATACAAATAGATTCAAGGGGCTAGCATGAGTCAAATGGCAAATTCAAATAGAACCATGGGGCTAACATGATACAAATAGAATCATGAGGCTAACACGATATAAATAAACTCATGGGGCTAACATGAGACCATAAAATTCATGAGGCTAACACGAAATAATTAGATTCGTAGGGCTACCATGAATCAAGTGACAAAATGAAGGGTTCATAGTCATCCTAGGAAAACTATATGATGTGAGATGGATAGTCTACATCAACTTAAGCAAAATGAATGTGGAGTAGGTAGTCCCTCTTTGTTATAATTAAACTCTAATTGGGGTGGGGAAATCCTAATTGTTTTCAAGAATTCATATCACCATAATGTTTTATAAATAAATGTTTTAACCATTGTGGATGCAGGGGCACGGTATATGGTTTTATGAAAGGTTATGCAAAAGATATGTTTTAAAAGGATGTTAGTAAGGGGAAACCCATTCCGCTAAGCATTGTGGTCTCACTTGACTTGTTTAACCGGGATGTATAGTATTATTCATACCAAGGTTTATGTTGACTCAAAGTTTATGTTTTCCCCTTAAACTCCCGGGCGTGCTCTAAATTAATTTGATTTGGTTGAGGGATTAAGGTCTTTTTCAGGTTTTAGTAGGATGATGAATAAGGCTACCGAAGGCATGTAGGAGGCGAATGAATAGCTATTTAGAATTTGCAGTTCTTGTTATATCTTGATGTATTTGCGATGTTATTGTGCTAGGTCTATTATGAACATATGACTCTGATCAACAAAGGGGGTATCTTCATATACCGTTCTTGGCATAATTTATAATATTTATATTTGATCTATTCCTTGGAACGGTTTCAGATTATTTGTTGTTAAAGTGAAACAATTGGTTTTGAAATGTAATGAAGTAAAAATTTGTTTCGAAATCTGTGTTTTTTTCATATTCAAGTGTTTCTAATAATATTGATACCATTAACATAGCCGTATTTAGTCGCCGGAAGCTAATACTATAGATGACTGTTGTTTGCAATAAAAATGGGCACAACACTCGTCGGATTTAATTGAGGAGATTAGAATGTTGAAATAAAATAAAAAATGAGGCTAATCTAACAATCATCCTAAGAAAATGAGCAGTAGTAGAAGAAGACAAGAATTTTAGTGTTTCGGCATTGTAGCCTACGTCCACTTTGAAGGATTTGATATTTATTGCTGATTATAAACTGTGTTATAGAAGTACAATGGCTAACATTCAAGTTACAGTGGACATTAAGAGAGCAGAAGCATCAAAAGTCCTTTTCTAGTTACAGCGGAGGTGCTATTTATAGGCGTAGAGATGGAAATATCGGCCTTGAATCTCAGAATACCCTTTCTCATGCATAGGTGGGCCTACATAATCGATATAGAGTTGTTTAGGATCGATCCATGTCGCTTTCATATCGATCAGAAAATGCTCCAATCGAGCTGCGATTGATCATGGACGTTCCTGAGATGATATGCAACCTTCTGTGAAAATTTTATGGCATTTGGAGTTGTGGTTTGGGAGATATGATCGATCCAAGATTGAGTTTTCTAGTGAAGTTGAAACCTTCATATCGATCGATTCGTATCGATCCTCTAATATCGATGACGTGGCATGCATACTTTGTGGAGATCCAAAATTCATGCGTAAAGATCGCTTCGTTTGGGTTGACTGCTCCCCTTATATCCAATCGATGTTCTGCTTTTCGTATCGATGCTTTACTCCTTCCTTCGTATCGATGTTCTCCCTCGACCTTCGCATCGATCATCCACCCTGCCTTTCGTATCGATATGATAGGGGAGCGATATGAAATGGATGGTTGTTGGTCAAATGAAGTGTGATCGATCCAGGAAGTGTTGAAACTTACCGATATGGGTTCGAACCTTATGGATACGAATAGGGGATGCCAAGTGATGCAGTTATGCTCATTTCATGCCGATGCCGATGGATATGAACGATGGAAATGAGATGGATGGATACGAATTAGGCGTGTTCCACATGGATCTTGATCGATTCATAACTTAAGCATACGAACTCAGATTAACCTAAAATTTGGAATGTTGCCTTTCATAGCTTTGTTTGTCATACAGTGCTAATTGTAGCTCAATCCAGACTCGGACCAAGTTTTCTTGTATCCATCGTGAACTTGTAGATAACCGATCACCGGAGTGGATTGTCTTTAATCTCTAGTCAAGTCCTTGGTGTCACGGCCTTGCCAAAAGGCAGGATAACATTTTCCCCCCAATGTACGTCCTATGTGAACATGACGTGTTTTGAAAAGAGGTAATCTTCATTTTGAAAAGGTTCTGTAACACCCCGTGTTAAATTACAATTATATATGCAAATAATTTAATTAAGTTATATACGTTTGAAATTTTTAAACAAAGAAATGTTTGTAAATAGGGCAACTAATTAATGTTATTTGGAATACATATATATTTGTGTAACAAATAAATTAGAGAGAGAAATTATATACAATCAATTAATAGGGAAGACTAATTGACGGTGTTTGTTTAAAAGGGAAATTAATATTCAATTAATTAGTAAAGGTGATTAATCGACAGGAACTGATAAGAAAGGGAACATATATTGTAGCAACTAATTGATAAGATTAAAAACATATATGTTAGTGCAAGAAAATAAAATGGAGGAAGAATAATTTATGCAAGTAATCAATTGTCAATTAATAAACATGGAGACTTATGGTAACATATATAATTAAGGTCGTGATTTAAAATTCAGTTGTAAAGTGTATGCACGCAATAATTATGGGAATGAAATAAATTAATATGCATATATGTGACGAATTAATATGGTGTTGATTGGAAAATAAATTGGCAAGAAATCACATTGCAGACAGGGATTAATTAGATAGTAAATTAATTCTAGGTATATATGAAATATATTAATTGGGTGATTAACAGGGGAATCTTATTTAAAAGAAATGTTACATTTAAAAATATATGTTTCCATAGATTACGAGAGAGAAGAGGAAAGTGATTAATGAAAAGATTGTTGGAGAATCAATTTGAAATAAAAACAAACGCAGAAGAAAATATATTAATTTAATGTCCATAGACTGATGTATGCTTTATATTTTAGGGTTTTATATCTAATGGTTAGCACTGATTTGAACCACTATAAATATAGGTGCAGAGCCTCATTTTTATTCTCATTATGTTTCTCTTGCCTACAGAAGCTTTACCATTTTTCTATCTCGTCTACACTTTCTTAATAACAAAATTTTAAATCAAATTAACACAAATTTAGATCTAAGTAGAAAGAGAATAAAATTAATTAAGGAATTAGGAATTGGTTCAAATCAGAAGGCTCTATCAAAGGTAAAACCCTAGATCTGAGTTTTATTTGCTATTTCTAATCCAAATCTCTTCCTTTTCTCTTTCAAATATCATAGATCTGTAAATATATCATCTGTAATTTCTAATAGGGATTACAAGGGAGGTGAATATAGATGTTAGGGACAGATCTGAAATAAAAACAGGGAAATTTGAAAAGCTAGCAATGTAAGTGGATTTATTTATATATCTTTTATGTTTAAGATATATTATCGTTAAATTCCCGTTTAGATAATTTTGTTCAATAATTAATCCTATTAATTAAGTTATACTTAACTATAAGGAATTTACGGTTTATTTACAATATTAGTATTTATTTACATCTATTTCTACGTTTTGGATTTCTATGCAAGCGTCATTCTTCTTCTATTTTCTCCTCTTTCTTCACGAATGGATTAGAATAGATTAAACATCGATATGGATTAAATAATTAAGAACACTGAAATGAAGGAATTAAGATGTAAAGTAATAAAAGTTTAAGGAATGGAATTACTGTAATAAATTACGTTAAAATGAGAAAAGTTAATTAATCTAGTAACTGGATTTGGGAGTAACTAAAAGGTTAATTGGTTTGTTTGGAAAATAGGATACATTTCTATAATTTAATATTTAAACGACAACAATGAATGAAATTGCTAGAAGAAAAGAAAGAAAAAGAGAATTAGTGTAAAATAGAGAAACCACTGTATTTTACATTATTCCAAAATAGTAAAAGAAATATCTAGGAGTTACGGATTATTGTTTATAGTATTATTAAATATTAAAATATGGAAGTGTATTTTTAAATATAGTTTTCATAACCAACCAAATAAAATAGAATTATTTCCTAGAATAGAAGATGATAAAGCATAGTATGACATGAATCAAGTAAATTATTTGTAACGTCTACGAATACAGCGACCACCGGTAGGCTTTGCAACCATCCCAGTCCCACCGTGGCTTACACTGGCACCTCGCATTTACTTTTACGGCCAGCCTCTCGACTGTCACGGCCTCTGCCTAACCAACCCATCCCTCTCAGGGACATGTAGGGGTAAGAGTCCCCCGTTCGCCACCAAACTGCGAAGCGAGAACCCCTTATCATGCTGTAATATAGCAAATGCGATCCATATACGATGTATCACTAATTCAGAATGGGTTATACGACCCAAAGGTCCTTTCCCGGCTAACCCGAATAGTGAGCGCAATATTTAAAAACATATGGATATATGATTTCGATTAAGTCACAACTTAATAATTCAACTTCTTTTTAAATGGTTTCAATCGATTACCATTTCAAATCTTTTTAAACAAAAAGATTTAATTCACAAAGTTCACTCAGTTTTCATAAAGTTCATTCATAGATTTTCCAAAACAATTTCCATTACGAATTTAATTAATTCGTTAAATCTTTAAATCAAAGATTTTACTCATAGCTTTCATAACAATTCCATTTCAAATGGTTTAAACAAATCATCATTTTTAAATCTGTTAAAAATAAATAGATTTAATTCATAGCTTTCAAAAACAATTCATTCATAACTTGGAAAATCATTTTTCAATTCAAACTTGAAATTCCTTTAATTAAACTGGAATTTCATTTCTTATATGAAAGCTTTTATCATTTGAAAATAAACAGTTTCATTTCAGAAAATCTGATTCATTCATACGAGTTGAAATCCTTGAGTTAAATTCAAATTCCCAAAATTTTACTTTTAAAATGGTTTAAATTCATATCAACACATTTATATCATCTTTAATCCCTAGTTTCAAATCATAGGATTCAATTTCAAACTTGAATTCAAATTTAAATCAAATTACTTAAATTTTCAAAACTCGATTAAGTTATTCAAAATAACTTTTATATTTGAAATTCTATTTTAAAAGCTTTTCACTTTAAACCCCAAATTTCCAATTTCAAAATCAATTGAAATAAAAATTTCAATTTCAAAAACATCAAATTTAAATTATCTGTGACTTAACCGATTTCCATGTGAAATCCATATTTGTGTGTGTAAAGGTGTAGTCCAGGGGTTTAACACAATAGTGCAACACGATGAATCATCACAGATCAAACTACAGAAATATAATTTGATAAGCGATATAAATTATAACGCTTATCGTTCATGCACATACCACAGATATATAAATATCACAAATAATAAATTACATCACAGATAATTTATCACAGATCACAACATAAATCCGGGTGTATCACAAAGCATCATATATCAGGGAATATCAAACAATTCAATTATTCAGTCAAGTCCAACATTCACAAGTAGGATCACTTATTAATTTATACCAGATTAATTACTTATGAATAACTACAAATCTTGGTTAAGTAATCATTAATTAATGATAAACCATTTTATTTAATTGACCTTTAATCATCTATTGACTAACCTTTAATTAATTAATTATCCTCCAATTAATTACCTTAATTAATAAATCATATTAATTAATTAACCTTTAAACCAGTTACATAATTAATTAATCCCTTAATTGCTTTCATTAAGTAATTAACCGTTTACAATTGATTATCTTAATTAATAAATCTAATTAATTATCAAAATTAATCACATTAATTTAATTACTTAATAATTTCTAGTTAATTATCTTCATTAACTAATAACATTGCTTTCTTGAGAAATTATCTTAGCTTAATTCATTATTAATCATTTCTAATTATAAATTAATCAAAATTATTTATTTATAAATTAAATAAATCATTCTTTAATTACCTTATTAATTTAAATAATTTTATTACCTTAATTATCTCTAAGATAATTAATTTCTTTATTAATGATTTCATTAACTTTTAAGTGTATTTTAAATATTACACCTTTGAATTTAAATTACATTTTGAATTTAAGATTCAAAATGATCATTCTTTTAAACATTGATCCAATTTAAAGTTCAATCAAAAATCCTTAAAAATAAATGTAAATAACATCTATTACTTATATAAGAAAAAGCTTTTAAACTAACTACTTAATTTAAAACATTCAGATTTAAAAACTGATTTGAATCACAGATTTGAATTCAAGAAAACTTGGATTCATATTTAACATTTGATTTAAACTTGGCTTTAAACTTTGATTTAAAACTTTGATTTAAATCTTGATTAAAATCCAAATTTCATTTTAAGATTTCAAAAGTTTCATTTTACTTTAAACTTTGAATTCAAACGCTGTTTAAATCCTGGTTCAAATTTTGAACTTAGATTTCAAAAGACGTTTCATCCCGTTTCAAAAATTAAACTAAGTTAAACCTGAAACAACCAAGTTTACTAAAACCTGAAATGATCCACTGTCTCGAACCAACCCAGGTTGCTCCGAGTCCTACTTCCTCCTGCTTCGAGTCGAGTACTCGAGTAACTCGAGTCCTTCCCGAGAAGATGAACCCCCCCCCCCCGAAACATTGACAGGCTTTTATAAAAACCTGTAGCATACTAAAAACAACTCCACGCCAACAAACTACTTCGAGTAAAACACTCGAATAACTCGAGTTCTTCCCGAGTCCAAACTGCACCACCCAAATAAAAACGACAGTCCTTCCAATATGCACGTGCACATGCACCGTGCTTCCAGCCACCTCCGGCCACTCACCAACGTCGCAACCCATCGCCGACTATCCCTAGATGACCTCGCGATCACCAGAACCCATCACCACATCTCGAATCAAATTCGAGTTCTCCTCTTCAACCTGGAACACGAGCTCGTCCACCCTTCAAAACCTGTCAACAACAACCTCTCGCCACTCCGACCATCTGCGAACTTCCACCTCCGGCCTCGACTTCGACATCACCCAAACTCCTACCACTAGAAGTATCAAAACACTCGAGTCAACATTGAGGCCGCGGTGATCAATTTTCCACCATTGCTGAAAACTAGGTTAAAACAAATTAATTCTAAATCACCCCTGCCTCAATGCATTAATCCACTGTTCAATAATTTTCCCAGATACCCCGTAAGCTCCTCTACCTCCTCGAGAAACCCCGGTCAATCCAGCGCTTCCGACCACCCAATTTTGACCAAAACGCATTTTACATTCAACACAGCAATGCCAACTCATTCTATCACAAAAAAATATGATTCGAGTTTTAAAAATCCAAATATTGATTAAGGAATCAGTTTGTAAACTTGAATCGATAATTCATGATGTTTGAATTTGTCACTTGTACTAACTTTGTACTGTTCTTATGTTCTTCCCAGAGCAGATCAACTTTATTAGCATGAATTAAATTTTTAAAATTTACTTTACACTTACCCAAACATATTTTGTTTATATGCTTTGTCCTAAAAATCAATAGGTTGAGCAAACATGATTTTTGAAGTAACTCAGACTGTTGAAAATTTGAACAGAGGCAACAACCAAATAAAAATACAGGCTTCATCTTATCAAAATTTGATGAAATGCATATATTTCATACAACACATCACTGATATCCATCATGCAACTAGATTAAAACTTAGAATATTTTTAAAACATGAAGTTACTCACAAGCATCAGAATATCAAAACAGCTAAGCTCTAAAGACAGGAGTTGCTCACCTTGATGGGAAGAAAGAAGAACAGAGATCTGGAAATAATTTTCCTTTGCTCTGATTTGTTACATGGATTGGAAAAAACTGATCTGCACTTGCTTATTCTATTAGCTCTTGAATCTAATGCTTTGATTTTTGAATTCCCATTTGTTTTTGTTTTGATCTCTTTGTTTTGCTTGATGTTCCTTTACTCCATTCCAGAGAAAACTGCTCACTGGAAAAACTGAAGCTCCACTCTCTTTTTTTGTTGTTGTTTTAAATTGAAGTTTGTTTCAGCATTTTTCCTTAGCTGATGAGATTGTGTGGTGGCTGCATTTATTAGGCTTGTACATGAATGTATATTTACCCATACTTATCTCTTTGTTCATATGTACAACTGCATTTCTATATATATATATATATGTTGTACTGTCTTGAGTATATATATATTTCTTTTCAAGGTTATGGTGGCTGATATGTTTCCTTGTGTACAAAAGGCATGTTGAAGTGATCTTGTATTGAATGCTTTGTCTTGCATTTCGGCTGAGATATACTTTGCATAGATTACTTTTGTACAACTATACTTGAATATATATATATATTTGTTTACAACTCTATTATTTTACTTTCTCTTTTATGTTGATAGACTTTCCTGCATACATATTCTACTTGGCTAGCTTACTTTTACTTATGTTATATAGATATAAAGTTGTTATTGTTATTTGTTAATATTTGAATGTATTTCTTTATTTTATTTAAAGTTTTACTTTGTTTGTTTGTACATATTTAAATGAGATTCTATAATTTACTTTGTTATTAAAATTTTAACTATGTGTATTTATTTTATATTTTTATTTATTTCTATTTATACTCTATTATTTATTTTTCTCAAATATTTATTGTATTATATTTAATTTATAAATTTTTATTAAACAATTTATTTACAATTTAAATTCAAATCAATTGTACATACATATATATTCACATATATACAATATTTATTAAATTTAAATGATTTATACAAAATATATTTTGGATATCGGGGAAACTCGCATCACTTTACCATTTAATTTTACAAATTTTATTCATAAATACATTTAATTATCAATTTAAATTAAATTAAAATCTAGGGTCATTACAAACTTCCCCCCTTAAAAGAATTTCGTCCTCGAAATTCGCAGGCACAAAAGCAACAAAGAGATAGACAGATTTGATCTCCTATAACTCCTCAAGCACTAGTTACGGATTCCAAACTCAAGTCGGAATATCTCAGAATACATACCAATTTGTCCCTCTTCGGGCTTTGGTATTCACAAGAAATTACAATAGAATTTCAAAATTGGGTTTCAAACGAAATCGTTTTATCGATACAATTCAATTTTAGCCTTCATATTCTATTAATCAATTTAATTCAATTCAAAATTTCCAATTTATTTAAATTCATTAAGGTTTAAATCAAAAAGCTAATAAGAAACTGATGAAGATACAAAGTAAGAATTTTTTACAACGGTTCGTTGAACCATCATCACACCGAAACTTCTTCTTATAGTCAGTACGAAGAAATGAAAAGAATTTGAAAACGAATCAAAGAAGATTGATAGAGAAAGATTGTTTCCTTTGTTGCAGGGTACTGACCATTTATAGTCGTATTCCCTGTCCCCTATCTCGTCTTCTTCTTGCACTCATACTCACTATCAGTGGATAGTAAGAGAATTTACTAAGACGTTTAAACGGATATCTTAGGGATACACTCATTCTAGAGTTTACTTCACTCTATCTCTAATGAGTTACTTAACGTGTTACACTCCTGAGCTAAAGTTCAACCTTAGCTCTGATACCAAATGTAACGTCTACGGATTTGCGCGTTCGAAAATCGACATCCATACTTTACATCGTATTCGAATGCCGTAGATTCGATCGTTCAAATCCGAGTCGCCGGAGCTTATTACAACATTAAGTAAATAACATAGCGGAATAAAAAGAATATAGATATACAACATCTGATACAATATCCAGATACAATGATGATACAATGAATATCTATATACATCAGAGATATGATACAACAAATAGCAGCGGAAAAGAAAACGATAACATCAGCAGCGGATAATCTCCATCTTCAAAGCAGCAATCTAGAAATAGCTCGAACTCCCAATATCGATGCACCAAAATAAGCAAGTGCAGTCCATATCCAGAGACTGAACTAGCTCCAGAAAATCTACTAAATCTGACTATCTGAAAAACCCAACTCTAGACTGCTCGTGTAGAAAAATTTTGAGCATCCAGAGTTTAGGAAAGAATAAACTCCGGATCAGTCATGGGACTGGTGTGAGCAACAAAAACAGTTTATCTTTAAAAACGAGCAACAAAAGAATTTAAAGCCAATTCGTAATGCTTTTGGAAAATGAAACTACCATAAGGCCTCCCACCACACACACAATGCAAACGTAGAATTGGAGGATATTTCCCCTTATGATAGTAAAAAGTGCTTAATACGCAAAATCAAATCATTTTTGATATTATTAATAGTGCATAGTGTAGAAAGTATTTCGAAAATAGAATATCAATCTTAGCCAACATAGACATTTCGAACTATGCCTACTATAGCTACCATCCAAACAGTAGGGCGCCACCATAAGTAGATGGCAGGTTCTACAACTAATACCGTACAAGGTTCGTATTTGGAAGATGGATTTCCAACAAATGGTCAGGCTAAGGAACTTCCTATTCCACGAAAGAAACGCTTCTGGCGGGACGCTCCGAGAACCAAACCGTTCTCTGCCAAACAAGGCCGGCTACCCCCCATTCTCGAGGAATATACAAAACCTGAGATATGCCATCCCCGGTCCTTTGGGACCTTTATCCGAGCGCTCGGTATCCAACATCACTCATCATAAACAAAGTGTGTCCACATGAGTAAGTACCTGGGCTCCATACCATGATACTACCCTTTTCCAGAAGGAATGGTCATACCCTAGGGAAGCTACCCCTGAAACCTTGCCGCACAATTCCTGTTTCGACCATTACCGGTTTGTGAGGCTCGACGAAGTCTCGTCCACAAAGCTACGCTTTTTCAAAAAGCCACGCTTTGGGTCAACAGATGATCAACCAATGATCACAAAGATAAATGATCAAACAAATGATCCTATCACAAATGATCAAACACTGATCATCACACAGCAACACTCAGCATGTCACATTACCAAATTGGGAATATATCACTGATAAATTTCAACTACATAACCTCTGAGCTCGTACGTCTCAGAGAAGGGTGTTAAGCTAAGAGAATAAATTCTCCGCCACCAAACAGAAATGTATTTGAAAGAAATCAGCTTTATATCTCAAGTGTAATGTCAGAGATGTTACCATACAAGTCTGTTCCGAGTTCGAACAGAACCGAAGGCACTTCCAAAGAAGCCCTTGCAAATCCGGATAATTTTCTAATCACGTCCGGACTTCCCGTCACAAAAAGAGTGATATAAATCTCTATACCGGAGCAACTCGGTGCAGAGACATTCGACAGGTTGTCCTTTCATTTTCAAAAATATCCGGTCTTCAACACCGGTATTCAAATTTCATCCATTCTGTCACAAAAAAAAAAGATTCGAGTTTTAAAAATCCAAATTTTGATTAAGGAATCAGTTTGTAAACTTGAATCGATAATTCATGATGTTTGAATTTGTCACTTGTACTAACTTTGTACTGTTCTTATGTTCTTCCCAGAGCAGATCAACTTTATTAGCATGAATCAAATTTATAAAATTTACTTTACACTTACCCAAACATATTTTGTTTATATGCTTTGTCCTAAAAATCCATAGGTTGAGCAAACATGATTTTTGAAGTAACTCAGACTGTTGAAAATTTGAACAGAGGCGACAACCAAATAAAAATACAGGCTTCATCTTATCAAAATTTGATGAAATGCATTTATTTTATACAACACATCACTGATATCCATCACGCAACTAGATTAAAACTTAGAATATTTTTAAAACATGAAGTTACTCACAAGCATCAGAATATCAAAACAGCTAGTTGCTCACCTTGATGGGAAGAAAGAAGAACAGAGATCTGGAAATAATTTTCCTTTGCTCTGATTTGTTACATAGATTGGAAAAAACTGATCTGTACTTGCTTATTCTATTAGCTCTTGAATCTGATGCTTTGATTTTTGAATTCCCATTTGTTTTTGTTTTGATCTCTTTGTTTTGCTTGATGTTCCTATACTCCATTCCAGAGAAAACCGCTCACTGGAAAAACTGAAGCTCCACTCTTTTTTGTTTGTTGTTGTTGTTTTAAATTGAAGTTTGTTTCAGCATTTTTCCTTAGCTGATGAGGTTGTGTGGTGGCTGCATTTAATAGGCTTGTACATGAATGTATATTTACCCATACTTATCTCTTTGTTCATATGTACAGCTGCATTTCTATATATATATATATATATATATATATATATATGTTGTACTGTCTTGAGTATATATATATTTCTTTTCAAGGTTATGGTGGCTGATATGTTTCCTTGTGTACAAAAGGCATGTTGAAGTGATCTTGTATTAAATGCTTTGTCTTGCATTTCGGCTGAGGTATACTTTGCATAGATTACTTTTTTACAACTATACTTGAATATATATATATTTGTTTACAACTCTATTATTTTACTTTCTCTTTTATGTTGATAGACTTGCCTGCATACATATTCTACTTGGCTAGCTTACTTTTACTTATGTTATATAGATATAAAGTTATTATTGTTATTTGTTAATATTTGAATGTATTTCTTTATTTTATTTAAAGTTTTACTTTGTTTGTTTGTACATATTTAAATGAGATTCTATAATTTACTTTGTTATTAAAATTTTAACTATGTGTATTTATTTTATATTTTTATTTATTTCTATTTATACTCTATTATTTATTTTTCTCAAATATTTATTGTATTATATTTAATTTATAAATTTTTATTAAACAATTTATTTACAATTTAAATTCAAATCAATTGTACATACATATATATTCACATATATACAATATTTATTAAATTTAAATGATTTATACAAAATATATTTTGGATATCGGGGAAACTCGCATCACTTTAACATTTAATTTTACCAATTTTATTCAAAAATACATTTAATTATCAATTTAAATTAAATTAAAATCTAGGGTCGTTACATTATTAGATAAGAACAATAAGTTGTAAACGATAATGAACCAAGGTCTGCATTCATTGCGCGGACTATTTAAGAAGATAGTTTTAGGATAAGGGGATTATATAATATAAGTGAATAAAAGAATATTTTATACCATAATAAAAGAAGGCAGATTAGGACAGAAAAGAAATGCTGGAATTACCTACGGACTATAAAAGAAGAGAAAATGACAATTACTAGTAGAATGGAAAAGCTTATTTTGAGACTCTAAATAAATTAATGAGCAATAATAATGGTAGAATCTTATTTAAATAATTGATATTATGTCAATAAGAAAATAAAGCAGGAATAATAAAAGAGGCTTATTTTAATGAACTTAAGATTTATATTAAGTTAAATAAGCAAGATAATGAATGTGGCTCATACCAACAACATTCCCTATTAATTAAATGGAAATCACATAATAGATAGAGGTGAGACGAGGGCAATAATATGCTAATTAGGGCAAATAAGTAGCCGGTAGAATAAGAAAGTATACTAAATGAAAATTAAAATATTCGACATAGGGTCTAATAAAAGAATTGAGATGCGTTTGGAGTAGCCAAAAGGATTAAGCGTCTAACGAAGCAGTTCATCATGGATTTCAGAAAAGGAGAAGCACGCCCAACTTAGTATTTTTAGGCTTCAAGGAACTACGAGACTTCAAGTGGACGTCAGAATAATCTAGGATGGCCCTTTGGGTAGGCTTAACGAAGCTGCACCCCTAAAGGCAGGTCTATAGATGTTCCATCAAGAGAGTATGCCTTGACTGCATTTGCATTGTAGGCCTAACGAAGCAGACCTTTATAGGCAGTCAGAAGGGCTTGGTGTTCGGAGTAGGGTATTCGTATGTCCAATACTTGCATGTAAGTTTAAGGATAATCGCATGCAAATATCGACCAGCAATAAAACTAAGAGCGATTTCGAGAAAGACTAGAGTTAAACCAACAGGCCAATGATTCTTTCACTATCGAGACATTGGATGAGGAGCACTGCTATTTGGATGTTAGATTGTTTATAGTAGGGCACGACAACTTAACTCTATAGAAGTCTTTCGGTTATTTGAGGGGTGGCTGCATGGGGCCATAGCCATGATGAAAAAGAGACAGACCAACTAGAATATCTATATTGTAGGCCTAACGTAGCAGTCCTTTACATATATAGAAAATCCTTGACTGAATTTCATACAAGGTAGACCTTGTTGGCGGGATTCAGATTGTAGACTGAATGATTACATAGTCCTCAATGTACGCACTGGGTGGTACATTGTGATGTCCGAGCACTGGAGTAGACTAGTGCAGACGTGGTTTACATTTTCAGAGTAAGTAGAGGAGCATCTATATTGTAGGCCTTATGAAGCAGTCCTTTACAGATATAGCTATGGAACACTCGCGGAGCAAGACGATGGAGTATCTGTATTGTAAGCCTTACGAAGCAGTCCTTTACAGATATAGCTACGGAGCAAGATTATGGAGCTTCTGTATTGTAGGCCTTATGAAGCAGTCCTTTACAGACGTAGTTATGGAACGCTCTTGAAGCAAGATGATGGAGCCCTTTTCGAGGAGGATACGGAAGGTACTATGGGTAGTACCAAGGACCAATATGGTCATTGGGCATATAGCTACACACACACACACATATATATATATATATTATTAGGTTTTAATCTACTAAGGAGTAGATGGGTACGATTCACGCATAGAGGCGAGAGTATGATAAACCTAGTGAACCTAGTATAACAGTAAATGGAAATAAAACGATATATATATAATTAAGCTTAAAAGTGTATAATTTATCCATTCACCAGAACTTTAGTTCTAACCCCCTCCTTATAACATCCTACAGGATAGGTAGATGGCAGAGACTTCCCAGCTTTACGACACTTGTTTAGAAAGTGTTATTATATTGTTGAGTATTTACTTACTATTATATTTTAGTCAATTCCTCTATGAGATATTTAATTAAGCTTTGATATATTTGTCTTTGCCTATTTGCAGGATACTAGATTCCCAACTCGGGTTTCAGTGGGCTTGGATTTTTGCATTTTTGCGAAAAATGCAGACCCACTGGAATTCGGGTTGTTACATTTGGTACCAGAGCCTAGGTTTAGAATTTTTGGGTAGATAGTGAGTGAAAGTATTTGTATTTTTGAATAAAATATAAATATATTATGTACTAAATTCAAAATAGTCTCCAACCAAAGTTTTTAACATATGGAAAATTTTTAGAACTATATTTATGCATAGTTTGCTAGTTGGTTATGGGATGACTCAAATATGTAGAGCCTTATGTTGTTACCGATTTATAGCATACAAATAAGTCATGTTTTGAGAGAAAATTTGTATCAATATCTTTTAGGAGGTATGGAATTTCCTATGGGATACTAGGGAGAGTGTTTTTATTCCGGGAAGAATAAGTGGTTTTAGAATGAAGAAAATCCACTTTATGTCAACCTAATATAAATGAAACTTTTGAATTAAAAAAAAGTTGAAAAATATAATCGTTAATATATTTGAGGAAGTAAATATTAGGTTTTTGAAAAAATAAATGGTATGGAATTTAAATTGGTCTTTATATAATGTAAATTTTGTTAAAAGTGAAATTCTTTTTAAAGAATTATAGAGCATGTATAGTTCGCTAGTTTCTTTATAGGTAAACAATGATTTTAAAAGTAAAAACCTAGAGTGTGTCAAGTATTGAAAACGTAGGTTAAAACATTTATTGTTGTAATAAATGTTTTCAGTAAAATTAAAGGAAGCATAGACTATGACACCATTGTTATAGTAGGTGACTCCCAAAGTAAATGTTTTTACATTGCATATGGGATTTATTAATATTTACTTTAACTGAATCCATATATTAGTATTTTTGGGTTATAGTAACAGTGTTTTACGCAACATCTGTTTTGACCCAAATGAGTTTTGGAGATAACTTCTAAAGTGGTTTGTATGTACACTTATTATTTAAATAAGCACATGAAAATATTTTCTAATTATAAAGAAGTTTTTAAAATGAGATCTTTTGAAAAATAATGTACGATAAATTAATGAATTTAGTAGGAAATATCTTATGTTAGTAAATATAGAGTAAACATACCTTAATCTATTGGAATGAAATGAATAATGATATAATTTCCTATCAATCACAAATAAAGATGTTTTGTGCAAGCTATAAGGAATACATGAAAGAGAAGTACAAGGTATGGAAAGCACCATATTTTGTATAGCCTATTTCGATAAAATATAAAATAAATTCCTTATAATTTCACATAAACATGAAATCCTCCTTTAAAGGATTTATTGAAGGTTTTAGCATTAATGGTTTCTCATAAGAGAAAGTAATTCCAATACATTAAGGTATAAAACCATTAAGTGTATTAAGTTAGTAACTCCTTCAAGGTTAAGTAATTGGAGGAGTAGGAAAGTTAAGAGATTTTTGATAAAATAATTATTCTTATTTTCCCCAGTTTTAGTAAATTTGAAAATCTATAAAAAAAGAAGGATATTTTGAAAACATGTGAGGATATTTTTTTAAAAGCCGAGAAAAAAGAAAAATGTTTTATGAACAAGCAAGACTGTTTAAAAAACGGTTTGGTGGAAAGGTAAATAAGCTTTTGAAAAAATAAAATTTAGAAGTTTTAATTTTTGAAGAAAATTTGATAAATACGAGACCAAATCAGACTTTTAAATATGGAGTAGATAGGAATCATTTCCTAGGTATAATGAGAAAAGTATAAGGTTATAGCAGTAATTACTCTTAGTAATAATAAAAGTTCCCGTATGGCGTATAGTGTTAGGAAATCCAATCTACAGTTTCGATGACAACAACTATACAATGGAAATCAAATATACATATATATATATTTATATATATATGTACTTGCTAGAACAACGTCACTAGAAAGACAAGAACGAGGCTCAAAGGACACTACAAGAGACTACAAGTTGACAGGTACAAGGAAATAAAAGAAAAGATGCACAAAAACTGATATGCACCGTAACAGACGTCTGGGTGCACAAGCCAGACGTCTGAAACTGTTCTCTGGAACAACAAGCAGACTACACCAGACGTTTGGTAATAGCACTCAGACGTCTGATCTTCTATTATATTCAAAAAATATATAGTATCAGACGTATGAAACAAATACCAGACGTCTGGATTCAAACTCGAACTTTAGAAAAGAACTTCAACTGCCACATGTGAATGGACATCTTCGCTTCTCTTCGCCACAACTCTTCACCATCAACAGAAGCAACCCTAGAAGATTCATCAATGGATGTAACTACTTAAGATATCTATCAACAACTATATATAGCGTCAAGAATCAAGAGAAACTTACTTCCTTACTTACGCTTTCTAAGTCTATATTTTATATTCATGATCTCTGCACTCTAGCAATCTTTACTTGTATTCACTCTTCCATATACTCAGTTCTTCATAGACAATATTCCTTAGAAATATATTGGAAGCCATTGTACTAATTAGTCAACATCCGTGTTATATTAGAACACACATTTGACAAAAATAACTCATTGTAACCAAGCCTATTCCTCCGGGCGAAGCGAGGATTTTTGATAGTCGAATTCCGAAGGGGAACTTCGGGACTGGACGTAGGACGGGAGGTCCGAACCAGTATAAAATTCTGGTGTGCTTATTCTATATTTACTTAGATTAATATTATTTTAGTTGCATCATATACTTTGTGATGCAGGCCAAGTACTAGGTCGTGACCGACCTAGCAAACTCGTAGGTCATAACATGTTGATAAGTCGAATCCGACCTAAAGCTAAGGAGTTAACATCTTGTGAAGAACGGTGGAAAGCTGAAGTCTTAGGTCGTCTACGACCTAAGGAATTGATCGCGAACGACCTAACTTTGTAGTGCAACATAGTGAACGACCTAACATAGCACCAGAGAAAGAGCTACGACCTAACGGGTTTGAGGATGGCGAGTTAAAACAAGGAGATAGGTCGCTGGAACGACCTAACATGCTTTTAGGTCGCATACGACCTAGCGAGATAAGGCTTAGGTCGCGAAGTTGTTTCTGGAACCGCTTATCTTTTAGGTCGCGAAGCACTGGATGCCGTTGATTCGTCTGCCGAGTTAATCTCTGCCTTTGATCTCCTTAAGACGTTGATTTGGGATGCCGCAAGTTTTAAGTCGCTGAAGCTTTGGATGCCGTAGATTCTTATGCCGAGTTAATCTAAACCGTTGACTCTTTAAGTCGTTGAAGATGCTGTTGTGGTGTATGTCTAAGTCGTTACCGACTTAAGTTGTGTCGTGTGATTGTTTGTTGTATTGTATTTTTAGGTCGTATTGTGTAGGTCGTGTACGACCTATGTGAGTCGTTGTAATGTGTTGTAACTACATGTTGTTAAGTCGTCTATACTTAAGTCGTAAGTCGTTGCATTGTGTTTCTATGTTGTAACTGTTTTGTCTTAGGTCGTCGCCGAGTTAGGCTAAGTCGTAGGTCGTAAGTTAGTTCCGACTTAGGAGTTGTATTTTCTTTTCTGTTGCGTGTTGTAGCCTATAAATAGGCAAGTTGAATCATTTTGTAGGGTTGTTGATTTTTGAATAAAATTCCCTTTTGATTGATGTGTGCTTTCATCTAAATTGGTAGTTGAGTGTAATCTCCTATCTCCTCTCTCGGATAATCGATTGCGTTCGATTCAACGATTGTAGAAGCCGATTCGCGGAATCAAGTGTGCTTGATCAACGCTTGAAGAATTGAAGATCTTTGAACCCGGTATCGTGCGCGATCAACGAGTTCAAGATAGCTATAGTTCGGTATCTTCGGATCAACGAATTCGGGCATTCCTGTATCTTCCAATCCATCGATCGCTATTTCCATCGATCTACATTTGTTTTGAATTATCCGCTGCGTCAGTTTTGGTATCGGAGCTTGTTTTAGCCAATCATAGCTAAATCGAGCCTTGGAGCCGATTTATTTGAAGTTTGGAGAAGTTGTGTTCATCATTGTTCGAAGTTGTTTGATCGGATTTGAGTGGGAGGCCGAAACTTTGTCCATCGTGTTCATCGCGATTTGCAACAAAGTGGAAGTTTTCGATCCGTTTCATTTTGGATCAAAGTTCGAAAAGTGTTTGAATTTTGAAGTGTTGAAGAAATTGTGAAGATTTCAATCATGCCACCAAGGAGAGCCAATCGACATCAAAACATTGAAGCTTTGTATCGAAGAGAAGAGGCTGATGAGATGGAGCAAAGAATCAATGAAAATTTTAGTGAAAAGCTCAACGAAGGGATTGGTCGGTTAGAGAAGCTTATGACAGAGATGAATCAAAATCGTAGAAGGGTTTCACCTGAATCTAACCATGGGGGTAGTAGAGTCTCGCCACATTCCAATCGAGATAGAAGTGTTGAAAATGATCAAGGGCGTGGGAGGAACGCGAATGATCGTGAACGGAGGAATGTTGATAGAAGGGATGATGGTGGTAGACGTGAAGGTAGTAGAGATGTGGGTGGACGAGATAGACAACGATATACATCTGATTTTGAAGAGGAGTATGATGGTGGTAGTGTTCGAGGACAAGGACGAGGACAAGGGAGAAATTACTCTGAGTATGATCATAAGTGGGAGTCGGGGATGAAGACTGAAATTCCTGAATTCAAGGGTGGTATGCAAGCAGAGGAGTTTCTAGATTGGATGGCTAATGTAGAGGAGATTTTTGACTTCAAGGAAGTTCCAGGACATCGTAGAGTGAAGTTGGTTGCTACAAGGTTGAGGGGTAGAGCTTTGGCGTGGTGGCAGTAAACCAAACTTACACGTGAACGGATGGGGAAGTCAAAGGTTGAATCTTGGGAGAAGATGAAGAAATTGATGAAAGCGACATTCTTGCCTTATAATTATCAATCGCTTATGTATCAGAGGTTGCAGAACTTGAGACAAGGAACGAAATCTGTGAATGACTATGTTGATGAATTTTATCAACTGATTGCAAGGAACGATATTATGGAGACAGAAGAACAGTTAACAGCCAGATTTGTTGGAGGATTGCGAATGTAGATTCAGGATATGGTTAATATGTTTGATCCCAAATCTGTAGCGGAAGCACACCAAGAAGGGTTGGCTTGGGAGAAACAGGGAAGACGAGGAGGAGGTGTGTTTACAAATTCTAACAATCCGATGAAGGGAGTTAGTGGGAGTTCTAATGTTTCAAAAGCTGTTGCAAAACCAGTTGTGAATGAGGTTGGGAAGGCGAAAGTCAATAATGGTTTCAAATGTTACAATTGCCAAGAGTTGGGCCACAAAAGTAATGAATGTCCAAAGCCAAAGAAGAGAGCTATGATAGCGGAGGTTGAGGTTGAGGATGAAGAGGCTGAATGTTCCAATTCACCACCTGATGAGGAGGAAGAAGAAGTGTCGGGATATGAAGGTTATAATTTCATGATGAAGAGGTCCTGTTTAACACCAAAGCAAGAGGAGGATTGTAGTTGGTTAAGGAGCAATATTTTTCAGTCAACATGTACTATTCTGGGGAAAGTTTGCAAATTTGTTATTGATGCTGGAAGCTGTGATAATATAATTTCTTCAGAAGCTGTAAGGAAGTTGGCATTGAAGACTGAGAAACATCCAAAACCATACAAGCTAGCTTGGTTGAGGAAAGGCGGAGAGGTGAAAGTTGGACGAAGGGCTCGTGTGAATTTTTCAATTGGGAAGAAATATAAAGATGAAATCTGGTGCGATGTAGTAGATATGGACGTTTGTCATTTGTTGCTGGGAAGACCGTGGCAGTATGACAGAGCAGTACAACATGATGGGCGTACCAACAGTTACAGTTTCATGTTTGAAGGCACAAAGATTACTCTAGTTCCAAAGAAGCGACAACAGGAGGAAAACAAGTTGGAGGAGATTGAAGAGCTCAAAACTTTGTTATCTTTGAAGGAGTTTGTGAAGGAAGTAGAGGAGGAGCCGGAAGTATTTTTATTGATCGGACGGGAGAGTCAGGAATTGGTTGAAGTTCCAGAAGAAGTAAAACCAGTACTGAAAGAATTTGACGATGTATTTCCAGAGGAGTTACCAACGGAGTTGCCACCGTTGAGGGATATTCAACATCAGATAGATCTTGTTCCAGGTGCTGTGTTGCCACACAGACCACATTATCGAATGAGTCCGAAGGAACATGAAGAGTTGCGGAGGCAGGTAGAAGAATTGCT
The DNA here is from genome assembly GCA_030737815.1 of Allium fistulosum. Classification (NCBI taxonomy): domain Eukaryota; kingdom Viridiplantae; phylum Streptophyta; class Magnoliopsida; order Asparagales; family Amaryllidaceae; genus Allium; species Allium fistulosum. The sequence goes on along the minus strand of CM060902.1, from coordinate 184,290,443 downwards.
TGAACAGGGGCGTGTGCAGGAGAGTCTAAGTCCTTGTGCTGTACCAGCTTTATTGGTACCCAAAAAGGATGGAACGTGGAGGATGTGCACTGACAGTCGAGCCTTGAATAAGATTACTGTGAGATATAGATTTCCAATGCCAAGGTTGGATGATTTGCTAGATCAAATAAGCGGAGCTACTATATTTTCGAAGATTGATTTGAAGAGCGGATATCATCAAATTCGTATCAGACCGGGTGATGAGTGGAAGACTGCTTTTAAAACCAGGGAGGGTCTATACGAATGGTTGGTCATGCCATTTGGCTTATCAAATGCACCAAGTACTTTCATGAGGGTGATGAATTAGATTTTTAGATCATTCATTGGGAAGTTTCTGGTGGTGTATTTCGATGATATACTGATTTACAGTGGGAGTCCAGAGGAACATTTGAATCATCTTAGAGAAGTGCTGATGGTATTGCGACAAGAACAATTATATGCTGCAACGAAGAAATGCGTGTTCATGACGCATAGTGTTTTATTTCTGGGGTATGTTGTGTCGGAAAAGGGAATACAGGTTGACCAAAGTAAAATCGAAGCAATCAGAGATTGGCCGCAGCCCAAGACGATAACGGAAGTTCGTAGTTTTCACGGGTTGGCTTCATTTTATCGAAGGTTTATTCCACACTTTAGTAGTGTGATGGCGCCTGTGACTGATTGTATGAAGGGTAAACAATTTTCATGGACAGAGGAAGCAGGAGTTGCTTTTAAGAAGATTAAGGAGCTTTTGACTTCAGCACCAATACTTGTTTTACCGGATTTTCAGTTAGTGTTTGAATTACATACTGATGCGTCAAAGGTTGGAATTGGAGGAGTATTGAGTCAAAGGGGTCGTCCTATTGCATATTTCAGTGAGAAGTTGTCAGGAGCGAAGATGAGATACAGTACATATGATGTGGAGTTTTATGCTGTTGTGCAATCTATTAAACACTGGAGACACTATCTATTTCAGAAAGAGTTTGTTCTTTACACTGACCATGAGGCGTTGAAACATTTACAAGGACAAGATAAGATTTCAGCAAGACATGCATCGTGGATTGCATATCTGCAACAGTTTACGTTTGTTGTGAAACACAAATCGGGAGTGACGAATCGTGTGGCTGATGCTTTGAGTAGGAGGAATCATTTGTTGACAACAATGAAGGTTGAAGTGACGGGGTTTGACATTTTGCCGGAACTATTTGTGGAAGATCCTTACTTTATGAAGTTTGTTGATAAAGTCAAGAATGGGGAGACGAATGAATTCGTGATGGAAGCTGGTTTCCTATTCAAAGGAAATCGATTGTGCATACCTGATTGCAGTTTGAGGATGAAAATTGTGAAGGAGCTACATGAAGAAGGACATGTTGGGAGAGACCGTACATTACAGTTGATTTCACAATCTTACTTTTGGCCATCGATGAGGAAAGAGGTAGAGAAGTTTGTGGAGCGTTGTCATATTTGTCAGGTTTCGAAAGGAACTGCGACTAATGCTGGTTTATATATGCCGTTACCCGTGCCTGTAAAACCATGGGTGGATATCAGTATGGATTTTGTTTTGGGTTTGCCTAGAACTCAAAGGGGAAATGATTCTATATTCGTTGTGGTGGACAGATTTTCAAAGATGGCACATTTTATTGCTTGTAAGAAGACGGCGGATGCTGTTCATGTTGCTCAATTGTTTTTCAAGGAGATCTATCGACTTCATGGATTGCCAGAATCTATTGTGTCGGATAGAGATACTCGATTTCTGAGTCACTTTTGGTTAAGTCTGTGGAAAATGGTGGGAACGAAGCTGAACTTTAGTAGTGCTTATCATCCGCAAACGGATGGACAGACCGAGGTTGTGAATAGATCGTTGGGAAACTTGTTGAGGTGTCTTGTTCAAGATAATCTGAAGAGTTGGGATATGAAGTTATGCCAGGCAGAGTTTGCCCATAATCATGATGTGAATCGTAGTACTGGGTTCAGTCCATTCCAGATTGTTTATTCAAGCTTACCAAAAGGGCCGTTGGATTTAACGGTAATACCACACTCAAAGGGGACAGTTAAGAAAGCTGCGGATTTTGTTGAAGGGTTGACGGAATGTCATAATGTCATTCAGGAACGATTGGAGAAAGCAAATGAGAAGTATAAACAATCTGCAGATTTGAAACGAAGAAATGTTGAGTTTAATGAAGGAGATATGGTTATGCAGTGTTAACAAAATATCGGTTTCCAGTAGGCGCTTATAACAAGTTGAAAGCCAGGAAAATTGGTCCGGTGGAAGTTGTGAGAAGAATCAATGAAAATGCTTATAAATTGAAGCTGCCAGATGATGTGTATACGTCTGACGTGTTCAATGTTAAACATCTCATACCATATCACGAAGATGAACGAGCTGAGGTGGTAAAATTTACAAATTCGAGGACGAATTTCTCTCAACCAGGGGAGGATGATGCAGGCCAAGTACTAGGTCGTGACCGACCTAGCAAGCTCGTAGGTCATAACATGTTGATAAGTCGAATCCGACCTAAAGCTAAGGAGTTAACATCTTGTGAAGAACGGTGGAAAGCTGAAGTCTTAGGTCGTCTACGACCTAAGGAATTGATAGGTCGCGAACGACCTAACTTTGCAGTGCAACATAGTGAACGACCTAACATAGCACCAGAGAAAGAGCTACGACCTAACGGGTTTGGGGATGGCGAGTTAAAACAAGGAGATAGGTCGCTGGAACGACCTAACATGCTTTTAGGTCGCATACGACCTAGCGAGATAAGGCTTAGGTCGCGAAGTTGTTTCTGGAACCGCTTATCTTTTAGGTCGCGAAGCACTGGATGCCGTTGATTCGTCTACCGAGTTAATCTCTGCCTTTGATCTCCTTAAGACGTTGATTTGGGATGCCGCATGTTTTAAGTCACTGAAGCTCTGGATGCCGTAGATTCTTATGCCGAGTTAATCTAAACCGTTGACTCTTTAAGTCGTTGAAGATGCTGATGTGGTGTATGTCTAAGTCGTTACCGACTTAAGTTGTGTCGTGTGATTGTTTGTTGTATTGTATTTTTAGGTCGTATTGTGTAGGTCGTGTACGACCTATGTGAGTCATTGTAATGTGTTGTAACTACATGTTGTTAAGTCGTCTATACTTAAGTCGTAAGTCGTTGCGTTGTGTTTCTGTGTTGTAACTGTTTTGTCTTAGGTCGTCGCCGAGTTGGGCTAAGTCGTAGGTCGTAAGTCGGTTCCGACTTAGGAGTTGTATTTTCTTTTCTGTTGCGTGTTGTAGCCTATAAATAGGCAAGTTGAATCATTTTGTAGGGTTGTTGATTTTTGAATAAAATTCCCTTTTGATTGCTATGTGCTTTCATCTAAATTGGTAGTTGAGTGTAATCTCCTATCTCCTCTCTCGGATAATCGAGTGCGCTCGATTCAACGATTGTAGAAGCCGATTCGCGGAATCAAGTGCGCTTGATCAACGCTTGAAGAATTGAAGATCTTTGAACCCGGTATCGTGCGCGATCAACGAGTTCGAGATATCTAGAGTTCGGTATCTTCGGATCAACGAATTCGGGCATTCCAGTATCTTCCAATCCATCGATCGCTATTTCCATCGATCTACATTTGTTTTGAATTATCCGCTGCGTCACTTTGTCACATATACTTGCATATACACTATACGATCCACCCCGTAGACTTTCAATTTGTATTAGAGCAAGGTTTGATCATAATACAGTAACACGTATTTCAACCACTTCAAAATGGCAAGTATTTTTCAAGAAGGCCAATCCACAGCACGACCCCCACTTTTTAATGGTTCTAATTATGCATATTGGTCAACACGCATGAGAATTTTTATGGAAGCTAATGGATTAGAAATTTGGTCAACTGCTCAAAATAAATTTGAAGCACCTAACACTGCTATGAACACATGGAACGATGCACAAAAAATCGCAGCTTCTAATAATGCCATAGATATGAATGTTTATTTTGTTCATTAGATAAGAATGAGTTATCACGAGTCATGTTATGTAACACTGCATATGATATTGGGCGTATCTTACAAGTTATACACGAAGGCACGAACAAAGTTAAGCAAACTAAAATTTCAATTTTACAAAATCAGTTTTCATCATTTAAAATGAAACAAAATGAATCTATAGTAGACATGTACTCTAGATTCCAAACTATTCAACATGACTTAATGGTATTAGGAGTTAAATTCACAAATTTTGATTTAGTATCTAGAATACTCAATTTTTAACTCCAGAGTGGGAAAGAAAAGTTTTGGCTATCGAAGAAGCTAATGACCTCTCAAATCTCTTAGTTGAAAAATTGATAGGAAATTTAATGTCTTATGAAGCTAATCTGTAGGCAAGAAAAGAATAAAATTTGGAGAAGAAAAACATAGCATTTCCAGCAACAAATGAAGACTCTAACTTAGACGAAGAAGAAATCGTATTTATTGCTAAAAACTGCAACAAATTCAAGAAGTTTAGTAAAATGACCAGATTTCAGAAAGGAGGAAAATCAAGCTCAACAAATCAAACGTCAATCAAAAGCTATGAATGTGATCAATTTGGACATATGAAGAAAGATTGTCCTAAACTCAACAATGATAAAAAGAAGAACAAATTTGAAAAATTCAAAAAGAAGAAAGCTTTCAAAGTAACATGGGATGATTCAGATTCTTCATTATCATCAGATAGTGACAGCGATAGTGACGAAGAACAAGCTAATATATGTTTTATGGCACAAACTGATAAGGTATGTCCCGAACTTAGCTATGATGAATTATTAGAGCTTAGCATGGAATTAGATGATAAATTTAGACAAATTAAAAAATTGAATAAAGAACACATATCCAAAATTAATCGATTAGAACTTGAAATAGGAATGTTAAAACATGAAAAAATTATTTTAGAGGAGGAATTAGAACTATCTCAAGAAAAAATTTAAAAGTATTTTAGTTGAATATGAGACTATATCTACTGATTTTGGAAAAGTTAAACTAGAAAAGGACAACTTGTTAAAAGAAAATATCAACTTGAAAAGTAATATAGAAACATTGAAAATTGAAAATTTTGAATTAAAAGAAAAATTAGATAAAATTACTAATAGTGTTTCAAAACTTAATAAAGGAAAACTAGACATGGAAAATCTTATCAAAACTTCAAAACCTTCTGGTAATAGAAATGGAATAGGATTTAGAAATATTCCTAAACAAAAAGGGAATAATATTAAGAAGTATAGTTTTATTTATCAAAAGACTAAAAGATCACCTAAGTCCAATACGAATACCAAAAACATAAAATTTGGATTCCTAAGATAAATAATAATTTGATTAGACAAAAACATATTAATAATTTTTTACATAATATAGTCTATAATAAAAATTATGTTCATAAAGGAACCAAACCTTCTTGGGTGTGGTTACCTGCTCCTCCTAACATCTCGGACCCTAACAAAGTATATGGGTACCAACTAAATAATTTTGTCTTGCAGGTACCCAAAATAAAAAATAAGGAGAAATGGATACTTGATAGTGGCTGCTTTAAGCATATGACCGGAAATGCGAAAATGCCATCAAATATAACATATATCGATTGTGGAATGGTAACTTTTGGAGATAACTCAAAAGGATATGTCAATGGCATTGGTGAAGTCATCAACTCTGGTATTTCTAACTCTTCTATTATTACAAATGTTTTGCTAGTAGAAAATTTAAAACACAACCTACTTAGCATTAGTCAATTATGCGATAAGGATTTTCAAATTAATTTCAAAAAGATAGATGTAATATTTTCGACAATAACAAACAACTTATCTTTGAGGGTTATAGAAACAAAAATATTTATGTCTTAAATACGAATATAAATCGAAATTAAAACTTATGCTTAACCGCCAAACATAATGATCCATGGTTGTGGCATAAACGATTCTGTCATATTAACTTTAAATGTATTAATAAATTAGCAAAATATGAGCTAGTTAGAGGGTTACCTAAAATAAATTATAAAGTAGATAATTTATGTGATGCTTGTCAAATCAGTAAGCTAAAGAAAAGCTCTTTTAAATCTAAAAATAATATTTCTACAAAACAACCGTTAGAATTACTACATTTAGATTTATTCGGTCCAACTCAAGTACGATCTATAAATCACAACAAATATGTTTTCGTAATAGTTGATGATTTTTCAAGATATACAGGGACCTTATTTTTAAAACATAAAAGTGACACTTTTGGTATGTTTAAAATTTTTGGTAAAAAAATTAAAACTCAAATGGATTTGAAAATTAAGAATATTCGAAGTGATCATGGTGGAGAATTCGAAAATGATCTTTTTACGAATTTTTGTATTAAAAAGGGCATACATCATAATTTTTCTTTTCCATGCACACCACAACAAAATGGTGTAGTAGAAAGAAAAAATCGTATGTTACAAGAATGTGCACGAACACTATTAAATAGTAGCGGTTTACCAAACCATTTTTGGGCTGAAGCCATTGCAACAGCTTGTTATGTTTTGAATCGAGTAACCATACGACCTATGACTAAACATACTTGTTTCGAAATGTTTTTCGGAAGAAAACCTAAAGTATCATACTTTAAAACTTTCGAATCAAAATTTTTTATATTAAATACAAAAGATAATTTGGGAAAATTCAACTCGAAGGCCGATGAAGGAATCTTTGTTGGATATTCGGATCGTAGCAAGGCATATAGAATTTTTAATAAATGTATTAACACAATAGAAGAAATTTTACATGTTTCATTCGATGAAAATTTCCTTAACAGTAATACGAATGATGATAAAGAAATTATTCCTATAACAATTACAACAAACTCATCTAACAATGAGACAAATGCACAAAATAATACTCTAGTGTCATCTCCTAGAATTCTAAAAGATCATCCAAAAGATAATATCATTGGGGATCTTAATTCTAGAGTAACTAGAAATCAACTTAACTAAATAAGTCATATTGCATTTGTGTTAAATTTTGAACCAAAGAATTATAAAGAAGCTTCTAATGATAATTTTTGGATAATAGCCATGCAAGAAGAATTAAATCAATTTGAACGAAATAATGTTTGGGAATTAGTACCAAGTCCAGAAAATCAATCAGTTATTGGAACGACATGGGTATTTTAAAACAAAGCAGATGAAAACGGAAATATATTTAGAAATAAAGCACGTTTAGTCGCTCAGGGTTATAATCAAGAAGAAGGTATCGACTATGACGAAACTTTTGCTCTAGTAGCAAGACTCGAAGCCATATGTACATTACTTGCTTTTTCAAGTCATCACAATTTTAAATTATTTCAAGTGGATGTCAAAAGTGCTTTTTTAAACGGTTTTATAAAAGAAAACGTATATGTTGAACAAGCCATATCTACTCCACCTCCCGTTTATACACGTTGCCTTTTTTATCTATGGCTTTAACTATTTTTGGCAACACAGTATTGGCTGAGATCTCAACCAAGTATGGGGAATGTATGTGCTTTGGTCATACAAACCAGTAGTGCCAACTTAGTATGCAGATAGGCAGAAGAAAGTATGGGTACCTAAAATCATTACAGACCCCACAACAGAATTACCTGAGATTGGAAGCCAAAAAAATGAAGAGGAGTTTACAAAAAACATACAAAATATCTCCCCCACTATAGAACAACCAAATCAACACAAGTGTCCTACGAAGTTGGACTACAGATTAGAGCAAGCATCTCATCTAGCTCCTGCTCAGTCAGAGAAGACACCTTGTATAGGGGATCACTCGGATAGTTTTGATCTAGAGATTCCACCTGCACAGTCTGATCCAAAAGCCTCGCAGGCATTGAATCCATTGTCTGATGATTACAAGGAGGCAGGGGAGGAGTTGCCGGGGTCCCTAGAGGACATCCACAAGCTGGGCATTGAACTGGACTCGTCTGGTGATGAGGAAGAAGAATATTTGTTAAACGATATTAGTAAGTACACCGAATACAATTTAGCAGATGATAATCAATTCACCACTAGTGGAAAAGAAAGAACTGTCAGATCAGTTACAGTAGGATCTGCTCTAGTTACTCGGAGCAAATCTACCAAAAAATCCTAAATGTCTATCATATGTTGGAATGTGAGAGGTCTAAACAATGATACACGTAAACTAGACCTCCACATTATTAAGGCTAAATATAGGCCTACTATTTTAGCTCTTCTGCAAAACAAGTTGAACAATAATAACATAGAGATGATTAGAAACCATTTTGGAAATCAGTGGACATTTTCAACAACACAATCTAAAGGTAGAATTATAGTTGGGTGGGAAAGTAATTATTGGAATGGCAACATTATAAACACGAGTGATCAACAAATGACCATAAAATTTCACAACATCGGTGGGCTGGAGATAGTTATAACATTTTTTTATGCTAAAAACCTAGCTTCTGAAAGAATTGAGTTATGGAAACAAATAACTGATAACTCAAAAAATATCAATATCCCTTGGATAGTCACTGGAGATTTTAATGTTGTTTTAAAAACTAATGAGAAAAAAGGGGGCCTTACATTGAGGGTAGCACAGGTAGTAGAATTTAATAATTGTGTTCTATCCAGTGGACTTGCTGAAGCACACCACTCTGCTCTGAAATTCACATGGAAAAGCGGTGAGTCAAAGAAAATTACATCATGATTAGACAGAGTACTTGGAAATTCAGAGCTATTCAACAAAATTCCAAATTTTATAGTAACTGTTCTACCTTGCTCCACAAGCGATCATTGTCCCCTCTTGTTACAATTCAATGAAGATGAAGAAATGCATAAAGGAAAATCTTTCCGATATGCAAATCATTGGCCTTTGATAGAAGGATTTGATGATGTAGTGAACTTTAACACAGTAAGTATTCCTCCAGGCAATCATATGTTTCGACTTGTAATGCTTATCAAAATCATGAAAAACATACTAAAAGACTGGAACAAGTGCAGATCAAAAACCACTGACAAAATCATAGAAATCCAACAACATTTAGAAAACATACAACATAGACTGGATGATGATCCTCTACACGAAGGTCTAAATGCAGATTTTTACTCACTTCAAAAATAGCTAAAAGAAGAACCGCACAAGCAGGCAGTGGAGTTGAAGCAAAAAGCTAAAGAGAAATGGGTACAACAAGGAGACGAATGCAAAAAAAAAATTATACTAAAATGTCCAGAAGACAACATTATAATAATCTGCATAATGTTTTAAATGAGTAGGGCATTGCTTCCAGGCACATCATGGACATAGAAGATCAAGCCATTTCATATTTCTCAAACCTATACAATGGAGATTATAACAATCAGTTACCTCATATCAACTGCAGAAGGAAAGTCTCTACTGAGGAGGCCAGCTTGTTGACTGCTCCAATCCTGGAGAAGGAACTGAGGAATGTTGTCTCCTCTATCCACAGTGATTCCTCCCTCGGACCTGATGGAATGGGGGCAACCTTCTTCAAAATGTATTGGATACACCTGAAAGATTTCATGGTAAAAGCTTACAATGAAGCATTAGAAACTGGTGAATTCATACAGGAAATTAATCACACATTCATCTCCCTCATCCCAAAAAGAAAGAAACCAGAAAGAAATGAAGACTATAGACTAAATGCCTGCTGCAATGTCAGCTATAAAATTCTGAGTAAAATTATTTATATGAGATTGAATAAAGTCCTTCCAAAATTAATTTTCCAATGTCAAAGTGCATTTATAAAAGGCAGGCTAATATCAGAAAACTCTCCGATGGCTCATGAACTAGTCAGGAATTTTAATAAATAGGGGGCTGATAAATTGTGCATTAAAGTGGATCTGAAAAAAGCCTATGACAAGGTGAACAGAGGATTTATAATACATAGGATTGAATCTATGGGGGTTCCAATAAAGCTATTAAAACTGATTAAATACTCTCTAGACACTCCAACTTACTCAATCATGATTAATGGAATCCCTATAGGATATATCTGGAGCAAACGGGGAATTAGACAAGGTGACCCCCTCTCCCCATACTTATTTGCAGTAGCTATGGAATGGTTCACCCTGCAAATGGAACTGGCATGTTTTCACGAATACATACATCCAATTTATAATAACCTCCCAAGAATCACACATTTATTATATGCAGATGATCTGCTAGTGGTGGTAAAAGGTAATTTGAAAGCAATTGACAAAATTAAGGATATATTTACAAAACTAGAGTATCTTGTTGGGCTTAAACTGAATGAATCTAAAACTAAGTGCTACATTAATAAGCACTGCTCAAACAAGCATGCTATGTTAGAGAGATTGGGATTCTCAGAGGGACACCTTCTAGTTAAATATCTAGGAGTTCCTCTTTCCAATAACACTATCACAGTTGCTGAGTATGGCAAGTTGGTGGATGACATAAGAGATAAATTACAAGGATGGAGATCAAAGCTTATTTCTTTTGTAGGCAGAGTAGAATTGGTGCACACAGTTATCACATCTAAATTCAGGTTCTGGTTACAATCTTTCCAAATTCTAGATTGCTCGATTACAAAAATTAATTCAGTCTGTGCGGACTTCATATGGAGAGGGGGGATGCATAAAGTTAAGTACTCTGACTTATGTAGGAAAAAGGAGGAAGGAGGTGTTGGCCTGAAAAATATTTTTGAACTGAAAAAAGTATATGGTCTGAAATTAGCTTGGAATATTCAAACTTCAAACAATTTATGGGCTACATGGATGAGGTCTAGATATCCTAAAGATAATTTTTGGACTATTAAAATTGACAACAATGCTTCTGTTACTTGGAAAAATATTCTAAAACTAAGGGATGAACTACAGAAGCATTTAGACAGAGAAATTGCAAATGGTAGAAACACTGACCTCTGGAGAGACCCATGGCTAAACTATAAAAGTTATATTGACAAGTTAGGATGGGATACCTTCTCAGCATACGGAGCTCCAAACTGTAAGGTGGCTGACATGATAGACAATGGAGAATGGCAATGTAACAACAACCTGCTAATCCTAAATTATAAAGAAGAGATTCGAGGTAAAGACATTCACAGAGAGAAACTGGAGGACATATGGACATGGAAGAGGAACTCTAACAGTTACTTCAGGTTCTGAGAAGTGTGGGAAGAATCAAGGGAAAAACATCCTTTGGTCAATTAGTCTACAATAGTTTGGAGCAGATCCAATAATCCTAAAATGGCACATACTCTTTACAAGTCTTTTCTTGGAAAATTACCTACTAAGGATAGATTGCATAAATGGGGAATTTTAAATGACACAATTTGTTATCTTTGCCATAATGCAGATGAAACGCATGAAACACTTATTCTTTGAATGTGAATATTCCAAAAGAGTTTGGAGCATTCAAAAACTGAGATGTCTTCTTACTACCAATGTTCGAAACTTAGCAGAAGAGGTTGATTACCTGCACGGAGGGAGTAATCTCACGAAGTTGATGAAGGAGACTGGCAAAATTGGACTCACAACCTCCCTGTGGCACCTCTGGAGGGAGAGAAACTGTCGGGCTTTTGAATATAAACAACATGATGTATTAACTCTCACGAAACAGATAAACAGAGATATTAGCCTAATTATTGGGAGGATACCAAAGAAAGTTCTTACCATTGAAATGGAACAAGAAGAACAACTAATGGAGATGTTGATGATGAAGGAATTGAATGAATGAGTTCAATTAGAGAATTGGGAGCCTCCATAACCCTAAAAATGGAAGTTTTTAGTTGCGGGTGTTTGTTTTGTCTGGAATAGATTATTGGATGAGTTTTCTCTATTGTGTAATATTTTACGAACCTGTATGATGTCGCTTTGGGCCACAAAGCCCAACTTATTAATTAATTAACCTAGTTTCAAAAAAAAATGTTGAACAACCTCCATTATTTGTTCACGAACAATATCCCGATCATGTTTTTAAATTACATAAAGCCTTATATGGTTTAAAGCAAGCCCCTCGTGCATATACAAACGTCTTAAGAATCATTTAGTTACATCTGGATTTCAAATAGGCAAAATAGATACGACTTTATTTATTAAACGGGAAAATAATGACATCTTAGTTGTACAAATTTACGTAGACAATATTATTTTTGGTTCAACTAACGAAAACCTTTGTACTCAATTTTCAAATATTATGAAAAATGAATTTGAAATGTCTCACATGGGTGAATTAAATTTCTTTCTAGGTTTACAAATAAAACAACTTGAAAATGGTATTTTTATTCATCAAGAAAAATATTGTAACGATTTATTACGTCGTTTTGGAATGGATAAAACTTTGAGCAAACCAACACCAATGAGTACTAGTGTTCCCATAGAAAAGGATGATAATAGAAAAGATTTTGATGAAAAATTATATCGTAGTATGATTGGCTCCTTACTATATTTGACGGCAAGTCGACCCGACATTATGATTAGCGTATGTCTTTGTGCCCGATTTCAAGCAAAACCAAAAGAGTCTCACCAAAGAGCTGTTAAACGTATCTTACGATATTTATCTAGTACTAGAGATTATGGTTTGTTTTACCGTAAGGGAACATCGTTTGAACTTGTTTCATATAGCGACGCAAATTTCGGTCGATTTAAAATAGATCGTAAGAGTACTAGTGGAACGTGTCATTTTATCGGACAATCGTTCGTATCATGGTTTAGCAAAATACTAAACTGTGTCTCTTTATCCACTTGCGAAGCCGAATATATTTCAGCAGCCTTAGCATGTGCACAAGTGATATACATGCAACAAACACTTAAAGATTTCGAAAAATTATTGATAAATCACCAATATATTGCGATAATACAAGTGCAATAAATTTATCGAAAAACCCTGTAAATCATTCTCGTACTAAACACATAGATATATGACATTAGTTTTTACGCGACAATGTAGAAATAGGAATTATTACGTAGAATACATAAATACTTAGAATCAAATAGCAGATATTTCACAAAACCACTGAATGAACAAACGTTTGTTAAACTACGACGCGATTTAGGAATAAGTTCTCTTAATGATTTTATCAGCTAATTCTAAAATATGATTCATTTTATTTTTGGTTAAAAAGTTTTACTCCATAAACAAGATTATTTAACACTGGCCAACAATTTCTTTAGAATGTTTTCTGAAAATAACTATTTATAACCTTTTAAATCATAAATAAATTTTGGTCACTTTTACAAAATACAGATTTTATATTGGTTACTATTAAAACAAACAAAATCAAAACCAAAAACATGTCTTCCAACAACTCTCACCTCTCTTTTTCAACACCAACCTCGGATAGTTCAGCGGATACCCCTCATCAACTTCCTACTCCTACAGCAGGTCATGAGTCGACTTATAAGTGGTCTTCCTACCACAGAGGATTCACTCCTGACAATAAACGATGAAAACGATCTCTATTTGTCTCTCCTAACACCAAGGAAAAAATTGATGAAATACATCATTACCAAAAGCAACGAATGGATTCACAACAAGAATTATACTTCGAACAAAAGGTCACTGCGCGACGACTAAGCTTTCTAGAGTAAGTAACGATCAAATTTTGCAATTCACGAAAGAATAATGTACATGAACCACTTTAGATTCCATGCAATTCTTTGGATCCTTCTGCCTCTTACCATACACCTTGGGATCCTCTACCTAGGCATTTCTCTGGGCCCTCAAGAACCAACGAACGCGGAAATATTTGGTCTCCACTCAAGCCATGGAGGGATAGCAAGTCTGAAGATCGCAATGCTCCATCTTCATCCAAATAATTTTTCTCATTGAATTTTCATTTAATTATATTTGTATTTTTTTAATTATATATAATAATACTATGCTTCACTAAAATAAATCAGTCGAAAATTAAGCAACGCATTTAAAAATAAAACTATTTTTAGACAAACTAGATATTTCAGACGTTTGAACAAAGCCATCAGATGTTGACACCCTTGTATCACACAATTTTTTATATATTGTGTATATATCAGACGTCTTATATAACTAACCAAACGTCTGAAAATAGTCCCTACCTCATACTAAATACACAACAGTCTATTTCAGACGTTTGAAATTATGACCAGACGTTTGAATAACATCTCTACCTTCTTACAATACAAATCAGACAATTTCCAGACGTCTGACGTTATATCCAGACGTATGATAAAACTCTTTGACTTCAAAAATTTACACGTTTTCTTATTCCAGATGTCCGCCAATAACACCCAAATGTATGAAAATGTGTACTTTCTTCAGATTAGTGTTAAATTAGACATCTGAATCAAATCCCAGATGTCTGAAATTCAATCGACACTCTTAAGTAACCTTATAACAACTATTTTTCCAAAATTTCTCACTCACATTTCATTTCGTTTATCTTTCAAATTTAATACCCTAATTCTCCAAATCGCTTTCTCCTCAAATTCGATCGAATCTCATGGCGCCAAAACTAAAAACCTTAATATTTCAAAATGAATGCAAGATCAAGCTACATCCTCCAATCCTCAAGTGTGCTCTGATGATCAAATTGAGTGATGGATGAATCGAGTACTTCATTCAATCAAAAGATATGAAGACATTCAGAAGAAAAAGCTACATACAGATCCTTTCTATAATTTGCTTAAATTCCCTATGCACGATTCGAATGAAATGTGCGAATATGCTGGGTTCGAAACATTGATTTCCTTCAGTTCAAATAATATCCAAATCGACCAGCTTGCAATATTCCTCTTCTATGCTAATTTAGACAGCACTGTCGTATGGAATACTGATAATGATGATAATTGGCTTTGGTCAAGTGTTTACGACAACACTATTTGACTTACTCGGGGAATTATAGGCCGTACTCTAGGTTATTCTGACTTCGGAGAAGATTTGTATAACATCCCAGATATGCGCCTAAAACCAAGAGATAATATTACCCATCAAATTTGGGAAGATGAAATGCCACGATTCGCTTCAAAATACTTACGGCCAAAGGCAAGATTACTAATTAGGATGATTATCAACACAATCATTCCTTGACTTGGCAGCCATGGGCAAATAACCGAATTGGAGCACAAAGCTTTGTATGCTCTCTTTAGTGGTACGAGAGTAAATTGGGCGAAATTCATATTTGATGAGCTTAAACATTATTAGACTCGATCAAGTCCATCCATCACTACCCTACCTACATCATGCGTCTTCTGCGAGCTCACAACATTCCATCATATTTATCAACTTTTGAAGATATTTCTCCTAAGTGCGCGTCCACAAAATTCTTCTCTCTTATGCACTTACTGGAAAATCCCCCAGATTTTATTTCATTTGAAGAATGGACGCAACTACGTCAACAAGCTAGGCGTCAACCCCATCAACAACCACAACAACAATCACAAGAAGAGGAACAACATCACAAACACACTTCTCCTCCTCCTACACCTTTTGACTATCCAGGCCAAGATGACATTTTGGGGACTCGCATTGAAACTAATCCAAATGAAAGCATTCGCGATTTAACTCTCCAAAATCAACTTATCTTGTCAAGGAGTCAAATTTTTTTGGCTAAGCGTATCGATAGCTTCAAAACAACATTTGCTTCTCGCCTAGCAACAGTTGAAGCATCGCTTTCAACTACGTTATTTGTTCCTAAAGAGGTTCTCCAACGAGTCCGTGGGCCTACACAACCTTCGGAAGATTGGCCAACTCCCACACCTTCTCCTTCAAAACATTCTAAACTTTTGAAAGAGGAAAACGAACCTCTAGAACATACTCCAAAATCTCCTACAATGCACGCTGGTTCTTCCAAGAATGAAGATGTAGGAGATGATCAAGCTAAAGATTCCCCCAAAGATCTTTAGATACTTTTATAGGCTTCATATTTAGTATTGTAATGAAATCAAAAACCTATGTATGAAATCAATATATTTAATGGTTATAAAAATTCTTTTTGGCTTGATACGTATGCATAATAACACAGTAGTCGTATTAATTTTATTTTATTTTATGTGTACGTACTCTTTTTCATACATATTTTGTGTATTAATGCTTTTTGATAATGCCAAAGGTGGAGAAATAATGTTGAGCACATATTCAGGGAGAGATTTAAAAATTTATATCTAAGTACATTGTATAGTTGTCATCATCAAAAAGGGGGAGAATGTTAGGAAATCCAATCTACAGTTTCGATGACAACACTATACAATGGAAATCAAATATACAAATATATTTATATATATACAGGTACTTGATAGAACAATGTCATGACTAGAAAGACAAGAACGAGGCTCAAAGGACACTACAAGAGACTACAAGTTAATAGGTACGAGGCAATAAAAGAAAAGATGCACAAAAACTGATATGCACCATATCAGACGTTTGGGTGCACAAGCCAGACGTTTGAAACTGTTCTCTGGAACAACAAACAGACTACACCAAACGTCTGGTAATAGCACTTAGACGTCTAATCTTCTACTATATTCAAAAAATATATAGTATCGGATGTTTGAAAAAAATACCAGACGTTTGGATTCAAACTCGATCTTCAAAAAAGAACTTCAACTGCCGCATGTGAATGGAAATCTTTGCTTCTCTTCGCCACAACTCGTCACCATCAACAGAAGCAACCCTAGAAGATTCATCAATGGATGTAACTACTCAGGATATCTATCCAAAACTATATATAACATCAAGAATCAAGAGAAACTTACTTCACTTATTTACGCTTTCTAACTCTATATTCTATATTCTTGATCTCTGCACTCTAGCAATCTTTACTTGTATTCACTCTTCCATATACTCAGTTCTTCATAGACAATATTCCTTAGAGATATATTGGAAGCAATTGTACTAATTAATCAACATCCGTGTTATATTAGAACACACATTTGACAAAAACAACTCATTGTAACCAAGCCTATTCCTTCGGACAAAGTGAGGATTTTTTATAGTCGAATTCCGAAGGGGAGCTTCAGGACTGGACGTAGGACGGGAGATCCGAACCAGTATAAAATTCTGGTGTGCTTATTCTATATTTACTTAGATTAATATTATTTTAGTTGCATCATATACTTTGTCACATATACTTGCGTATACACTATACGATCCACCCCGTAGACTTTAATATAGGACGCTAGTGAAAACCTAGAAATGTTGCTTCATGTGTGCAGACTATAGAAGAATAGTGAAATTATATTAGTAAGATGATAAGACACACGTGGTTGAGATAGGTAGACCTTAGTTGGTGAAAAATGAAAGGTAAAGAAAAAATTTCCCCAAGCTTAGTTGTCTTTTTAGATAGAGACTGCATAGATTGCAACCCTTATACATTGCAGTATATGAGACTTAGTTATTCCTTTTTGAGCATGGAATAGAAGAGATGAATATATCTTATCCGTTATTATTTAATACAGCGTAAGTTGGTAACAAGCAACAGGCGTCAAGAGGAGCATATGAGTTACTTAGATTCCTAGAGTAGGACCTTTCTATGTCAAAGTGGACATGGTACTAGACCTTCTTGCCCTAGATGATAGTTGTGTTTAGTTAATGTATAAAAAAGAGTAAAAACTGAATAATAACTAAAAGGAAAATAATAAATTTAAAGAAAAAGACAGAAACGTCAATAGAAAAATTTAAAAAGAGATATTTTCTTATGTAAACTGTGCTCGGGGAAGTAAATAATTTTTTTAAGAATAGTAGCCTAAATCCCAAGTACGGAGGAAGATGTGCGCAAATGAAAATCAGAGAAATATAAAGTTTTTCCATTTTCTACCTTCTTTATAACATAAGACATCGAATTTGAAAAATTAGAATTTTCTAAAATTCGAATATTAAAAGTTATGTGGTAGGTTTGGACGTAAAAATTTATTGAACTACGCTCCTATTCAGTTGGAATGTGGGAAAAATTGAATGAAAAATGTTTTGAATTTTCAAAAGATTGCATTCATATAGAAATTGTAATTATATTTAGGATGTGTGCATCATGTTTTAAAAGGAATTTCTAAAAGAAAAATCATTCGTATAGGAGGTACCGCATAGAAATTCTTGTATATGCATATATTTTATGATGTATTGCACTTTGCACTATGCACGGATTGTTGCAAAATTGGATGTACACAAAATGGATGTGATTAATACAAGAAATTACATATAAACCCTTATCAAATTTCGGGGATGAAATTTTCTAAGCGGGGAGAATGTAACAACTCGCTTTAAAGTACAATTATATATGCAAATAATTTAATTAAGTTATATACGTTTGAAATTTTAAAACAAAGAAATGTTTGTAAATAGGGAAACTAATTAATATTATTTGGAATACATATATATTTGTGTAACAAATAAATTAGAGAGAGAAATTATGTAAAATCAATTAATAGGGAAGATTAACTAATGGGGTTTGTTTAAAAGGGAAATTAATATTCAATTAATTAGTAGAGGTGATTAATTGACAAGAACTGACAAGAAAGGGAAAATATATTGTAGCAACTAAGTGATATGATTAGAAACATTATGTTAGTTCAAGAGAATAAAATGTAGGAAGAGTAATTTGCGAAAGTAATCAATTGTCAATTAATAAACATGGAGATTTATGGTAATACATATAATTAAGATTATGATTCAAAATTCAATTGTAGAATATATGCATGCAATAATTATGGGAATAAAATAAATTAATATGTATATATGTGATGAATTAATATGGTGTTGATTGGCATATCAATTTGGTAAGAAATTATAGATTGCAAGAGAGAAGTGGAAAGTGATTAATAAAAAGATTATTGCAGAATCAATTTGAAATAAAAACAAACACAGAAGAAAACATATTAGTTTAATACCCATAGAATGAGTGTATGCTTTAGATTTTAGGGTTTTATATCTAATGGTCAGCACTGATTTGAACTTATAAATATAGGTGCTATTATCCCACCTTTTGGTCAAGGCCGGAATATCAACAAATTAGCTGAAAATGATTGATATCAGGATTGGAGATCGATTGGAAACAAGGCTGTGATCGATGTCGTCAAAATTTGGCCGAGCTCCAATCAAAATGGAATCGATTTGGAATGATGATCAGGGCTAGGAGAGGCTACTTTTCAAATTTCAAGTCAATCGGAGTTCATATGCTCGAGATATGATCGATGCAATCTTGAAGATCAATTCGTTCGTATCCAATGTTCTTTCCTCTTCGCATCCATCTATGATCATGCTGTTCACATCCATCTGTTCATGTCCGTACTTCGTGTCCATCTGTTTGTATCCATCAAATGTCCCACTCTTCGTAACGATCGAGTTTCATTCTGTTCGTATCGATCCATTAAGATCGATGCGAACATAACCAAATCGAGACCACCGCGATCGATATGAACAGGACCAATATGTAAGGTAACTGCAATCGATATGAACAGAGCCATGATCGATCGATACGAACAGTACATCGTGATTGATACGAACAGCGCCGTAGGAATCGATGCGAACGAGGTGTCACCGCTCGATACGAACAAGGCTCATGCACGAGGAAGACTCGATCGTTCGGCACAAAAAGCGGATCGATCCAAGAATCTTGCACCACGTCATCTTGCAAGCAAGTGCTCGGGATCGAGTCGAACAGATCGATACGAAATGTATGGATACGAATTTCTTAAAGCTTATCAACTCCTCTTTTTAATTAAGAAAGGATCTATTTTAGCTAAAAGACTCACGATTCTTCTAACTGCTTTTAAAGGATAAGCAATGGATTCGATGTTCGAAAAAAGGAGAAAGTTTTGCAAAGGAAAATCGATTCAATGGTCCACGGAACCTTTGGAAGTAAGGTCTAATTGTTAGGTGGATTATAACTCGCACTTACTTGAAGAGCAAACCCTTCGGCTTCAAGCTCTACAAGTCATTAAGAGGAAAAGACAAGTTATGCCCTATGACCCTTTAAAATGGAGTATCAACCCGTTCCATTTGGGATCAACCCCAATCTTTTCTCTTGAAAAGGAGAATTCAAGAAAAGAAGACCTATTTCTACAAATGAGATTGACCATTCATTCATATTCCCATGGGACTATCTTTGAGAAGGAAATGATAAAGGATTATGACAGTTTTGCATATACATGGAGTAAGATTATGAATGAGGCACACCATTCAAGGGAAAACCGTGAACATATAGGAAAATCCACAACCGAAGAATTGAGGATAGTAAAGGAATTACCAAGTGGAAATATAAATGTAACGACCCGCCATTTTGGACCGTTCAAGTCGACAAATCAAACACATGTCCAACTCAAACCGTTCAAAAAGGCAGATGGTTATTGGGGTTAAATAAGAAAAGGAAAGAAAGAACAGAAGCAAACTCAGAATCTTGCAGCGGTAGGAACAAGATATAATAATAAAATAACAGTTCATGAAGCTGTTAAATAAATAAATTTGATTATTATTATACATCATAAATCAGAGTTACATACATATCAGAGATAATACAATAATGCAGCGGAAAAATAATATTGTAGTAGAATACAAATGATGTAATACCAAACTCCGTCTTCGTCCTCCAAAATAGATCTTCAACCTTATCTGAAATGCTCAGGCTGACCCGAGTGTAATGAAAAGACAAAACACTCGAGTCAGGACTAAAATATCTCATGTAAGTCAAATCGAATAAGAAAATATGAGTGTGACGGCGTCAGAGATGTTTACGGGTTTTGACATCTCCTATCCAGTGTCAACGTGAGTGCAATAACTTAAGAGATGTTACGGGATTTTCCATCTCTCAAGGATCCGTTAAACTATCTACTATATAGTACAATACGCTATTATAATATGTCTACACTAAAGTAAAAGTATTAAAATAGCGTTAAACCATGGCCCATTCCACCCTTAACACAGTTTATATTCCCAAGAGCATATACAAGACCGTAGTTTCCCCAAAACCGGAAGTCACCAGAGGGCAATCCATATACTAAAGGTACAAACCAAAACGTAGTGGTCGCGAATAGGATAATCAGTATGACAAGGTACATGAGGCGATACCAACTAGGATACTAGTAGTTGCCTGATCCGGACTGATGTTGGGCATAGCAGCTACTACCCCAACACCGCGAAACAACACTCCCAAAATCGAGGGGTGCACCCAAATCGAATCACAAAAGTAATAGACATGGTAACGAAGGAGTGTGTCCGCTAGAGATGGCGATCCTCAATGGCCCGGCGCGGCTCCTGTTTTAGTCATGTCAGGGGTCATCCAAAATCGTTCTCTTTCTTCAAATCAACACGTTCACCAAAACCATCCACTTCATTACGGATCAACACTCCGCGTATAATAGTTATTAAAGTGGTTTTCGGTATCGACAGAGAGTATGTCCATATCCGATCCCGGTCTCTTTAATAACTACGTATTATTACACCGATGGCTCTTTTACATTTCAAATCGATTCTTAATTGATATCAAAATATCATATTCGCTTCAAAATCAAATCCATTTCAAATATCATCATATCTATTCAAGATGTAAGATTCCATTTCAAAATCATTTTTCGCCTCAATATCTCATTTCGATTTCAAAAATCATTTTTTCGCCTCAATATCTCATTCGATTTCAAAATCATTTTTCGCCTCAATATCTCATTTCCATTTCAAATCATTTCGAATTTCAATTTAGGTTGCAACTTCATTTAACCCAATTCGTATTTAAATTCAAGATTTAAATATAAACATTTCACTTTAAATAAATCCATTTCCAAAATCGTATCACTTTCCAAAGTTATACCGCTTTCGAAATCATAAGTCTTTTAAAATCAAAACACTTTGGAAATCAAACACTTTATATAAAATATAGCTTTCCTCAAATTTCACAAATCGATTCACATAAACTCGAATTCCAAAATTAAAATTTAATCAAATTTCAAATCATCAATTTCAACTCGATTCAGCTTCTCAATAAACCATTTCAAATTATCAATTTCAAATACATATTTGAAACACAAAATAAACAATTTCACTTCCGATACATTTCGAAACTTTAAATATTTCACATTTCAAAATAGTTCATATATTTATATAAGAATATAAGATTCGCTTTAAAACCATTTCGTATTCAAATTAGAATATACTTCAAATTAAACATCCGTATTAAGTACTTAAATTCTGGAACAATTCCAATTCAATAAACTTATATTAATATTCGGATTTCAAGAATTCATTTAAGTATTACATTCCAAATCAATTTCAGTTCAAACCCTTTTCAAATCAATTTTATCTTCAAATTTGATTCAATAGTTTCAATTTAGTCCAATTCACAAATTCTTTTGAATTTCAATTAAATTCCAAATTAATTAAATCTCAATTTCAAATTTATTTTCAATTCCAACTCAACTTGAAATATCATTTCATATAAATTTTCTTAGAAATATTCATAGTTCGAATAAAAGTCCAATCTTTAAAACAAATCAACTTCCGAAAATTTATGCCGTATTTCAATTTTTAATTAAAAAAACTAAACTTCGAGTAATTAAACAATTTCGTTTATCAAGTTTAAATTCCAACATTTCAAGCTCCAATTCAAAATAATTCAATTTCCATAATTTGGATTTTATTCTTAAAATCAATTCATTTAAATAACTTCAAAACAACTTTTAAAATCAATTAATTTAGCCAACCCGATGTCCGTATATAATTTTCTATCCTATGGCCAAGTGATTATTTATTTCAGTTAAATGTTAGGGATGAATATATATCACTTAACCGATCACAGTGTCATATGTATCACAGGATATATATAAGCGAATAAACATCCAAACAATTAAATATCAACCAATAGCATCCATCGAAATAAATCATCCAATAGACAATACAATTCACAGCAATTTCATAGTTATCAATATCAGGTAATTTAATCGCAATTAAATTTTGATTTCAATTTGACTGCCAATTTTTAATTTCTAACATTAAATTCGATGACAATCTATGTGACAATTAAATTTTATCAAACAACGACAAATAAAATCGTAACACTTCATAATGTCTAATTTAACTAGCATAGAGATATTTAGTACGTTGTGAGCGTTATAAAACACTCACCTTGATTTTCTGTTATCCCCGAGACGTTCCGGTTTGGAACTAAAACTGGACGACGCCCAACTTTAGCCCAAATTTCCACCGTCTCCAAATCCATCCAAACCAGTTTCATTTCGAAGCTCTCGTCATTACGATCGCAACGCAAAAAGTTTCGTTCCAATCGGACCTCGTATGAAAAAGTTATGCTATTTTAAAGTTTACACGAATTTAAATAAAACAATTTCAGCTTTTATTTTTTTTAAATTTTCAAACCCTAATCAACATCTGCCGTTGGATCAGCTTGCTTCAGATCTGGACCGCCCCTATGTGCTTCTTCTCCAACGTGAACATCACGTTCACAACCAACCCATAGCCGTCATTCTTCCATCAATTCTTGTCACCCCCACCGACCACTACACGACGATCAGGCACCACCATTCCAAAGCCTTCGACGAAAGCTACCCACGCCTGGAACCCTAGCAAGCTCGGCCACCCCCTCTGCCTCGAAATGCGTGAAAAACACAGCAGCTTCAAGCACGATTTCCCGTTGATCCGTTGCTCCGTTTTCGATCATCTCCATATGGATTTGAAGTTCTCATCGTCCTCTACAACTTTGTAGTTGACGACTTTTGCTCATTCTTTATGGATTGTAAGATATTAGAGGAGAAAGAAGATGCATTTCTGGCCATTGATAGGAAAGTGGGGGCTAAGGGCTGAAACCCTAGTTCTTTTGCACAATGAAATAAGTGAGGGGCTTTTATAGAAAAATACGCGACACTATTCACCCGAAATTTTCCGAACTCCAAACGAAGCGTGCCGGCTGACGTTTCTAAGGTTTACCCCACGTTTCGAACGCAATGGAACATGTTTCGGAGGCTAATTCGGTCATCTGGGCGAGTTACGGAGAAAAACGATCAGTTTTAAATTAAACCGATTTAAACCGATTTCGATGCGTTTTGGCTTGCCCCGGACAAACGGTAAATCCAATTGACACGAAATTCGAAACCATACAATAATATCACATTACAGATCCGATGAAACGAGTTTCGTCGAAATCCGAGACTTTTTGAAAAATGACTATTTTCTCTCGCCGAATTAATATTAAAAACAATTCGATGCGTTTCGAGCTGCCATGGTCAAACGATAACTCCGATTGCTACGAAAATTGAAATTCGACAATAACAAACTATTACGGATCCAATGGAACAAGTTTCATTCAATTCTGAGACTGTTCGAAAAATGGCTATTTTTCAATCGATAATTAAATATTAAAATATTTAATTTTCACAAATTAACTTTAAATTCAATTTTAAAAGTTCTATAACATTACTATAACTCCAATATGATAAGATAAAATTTACAAATCATTTTCAATCATATTCAACTCGATTTACAATTATTTCTGAAATTTAACTTATTAAATTATTGATTTAATTGTCTAATTAAATCCAATATTCAAAAAATAAATTATTCGACTGTTTAATTTCAATATAAAATTCCCAATTTAAATTATTAACTTTTAAATCAAATTTCAATTGTTCACAAATCCCATTTTTAATTTCACAGTAATTAACAATCTTCTACAATGCAGTTTTCCATTATAAATCCAATATAAAAGATTATATTCGATTCAGCGTTCAATTATATTGTAATTCAAATTCAAGTTTTTTAATTCCAAATGAATTCTTTTATTTCGATTTAAACTTTCATTACTGAATCAACCATTTACTTATACATTATTATCAATAGTTTATAATTTATTTACTTTCATTTTCTTCAGTTATCATCTTATTTAAATTCACAGTAATATTAAATTACATTCATTTACGTTGATTTCCATATTATAACTTCAATATTAAATGTAACATTTTATTTATTTCGTTGTTTACAATCAAATTCAATTCAATTCAATTACTTGTTACATTCAAATTTAAATCTTTACTTACGTTCAATTACAAGTTAACATCTTTATCGAATTACAGTTTCAGTTATTATCTGCTTTCAATCAACTGTAATATTAAGTTACATTTATTTATATTAGTTTCAATAACATAAACTTCCATTATTAAATCTACCATTTTATTTATTCTTTGTTTACAATCATAACCAATTTGGTTTACAATCAAATTCAATTCATTATTTACATTCACTACAAGTTAACATCCATATTTAAATTACAAATAAGTTATTTCAGAATTCAGTTTTGTATTTTAACTTGTAATTCACATTTAACAACACAAAATTTTATTTCCTTCGGATTTTTTATCCAAAATTTTCATTTTAATTCGTATTTTTAAAGTGTTAAAAATACGGGTCGTTACATTCTCCCCCACTTAAAACTTTTCGTCCTCGAAAAGGAACGAGGTAATAGTTATTATCATCTTATATACCTATAAACCCTATTAACATTTAGAAAATAGATTATAGGTTTTAAAGTTTCAAAAAATTTCTAACACTCAGATTTACGGAAAATTTCGGCAGCATCTCCTTTGCGCGGTTCGATCGGGAAAATATTTCCCATACAAATATAACAAATATAATCGATATACATCTCATTCAAATAATGAGGCATCCCATATATGGGGAAAACAATATATATATAACCCAAATACGATAAATAATCCGAATACGTACCTTTATTAGCGTTTACTAGCAAATTTTTACTTACATTTTGCATTTAGCGCAGAAACGGGTTTCGGAAGTGCAGCGCAATCCTTTTCTACCTACTAAAATACTCAACAACCAAGTTAGAACCATGCATATAATGATAGATCAATATACTTGTCATATACAACATATACATAACATATTAACTTCCAAACTGAAAATTTTGTATTCAGGACAGCAAGTAGATTCTAGTTTTTAGCCAACCCAACGACAGAATTTTGCAAGCTAATCTAAACAAAAGTTGTAGCATTTGTTTCAGCGTTTCCGGAATGTCCAAAATCGTCTAATTCGGACTATCCGTTCAAAAGTTACGGCCGTTTTACTACGGGAATACGTTTCAGGTCCGTGCAGGTCAGCGACCTTCACGCACACTTTAGACCTTCTAAACTTCGGAAAAATGCAAGGCTTCTAAAACAAAAGTTGGAGCATAGGTTCTGAGGTTTCCAGAAAGTACAAGATCATGAAAATCCGATAAACCAGTAAAAAGTTATGTCATAAATACTAAGGTCAAATGCTATTGGTTTTGCTTATTCTTACACAGGACAGCGATAGACATTTACATTTTTAACCTAGTAAACGAATGAATTTTCTGAAATACTCTAAACAAAAGTCGTGCTACAGATTCTAAGCTTTCCGAAAAGTCCAAGATCATCAAATTCCGATTATTCATTTAAAAGTTATGGTACTTTTAGTTTCAGCACATACCGGACGATTTAGATTTCTACATTTGTTTGTTATTACAAATACAAACTATCCAATTTAAAGTTTCCGGAAAATCAAGCAATAACCCAAAGTTGTTAATTTCTTTTATATTTTTATGAAATAAGTTTACATTAAATTCGTTTTTCGGTTTATTCACTTTATTACCTCTACATTTTAACTCAAGACAATTTTGCTTCACATTAAATTGAATTCAATTATATTCAACATTACCTTACTACAATTGAATTTAATTACTTAAATTTTTATTCCATTTATTCAATTCCATTACATTATGAATCATATTTACTCACCTAACATCCATCTACAACCAAAGCACAACAACATTAACGTCCATACCAAATTTACCACCAAGTCAATCAATTTCTTTTATTTGTCTCAATTGGTTTATTCATTTCCAAACAAATCAAGTTTACTCAATTCATTTACTTTGTTTGAATTATATCAAATTCCATAATTCACTTTACTTGTTTTCCTCATTGATTTAATTCAATAATTTTGCTTGTTCAAATTAAATTTCATACCATCAACTAAGTATATATTATTCATTTTTCAATTTGAATTTCTTTTATATTTGCAACTATCAATTTGATCTTCACATTTTATTTACACTATCATACTTGTATATTATTTACTTACTTATCAAAATATGCATTTTAAACTTATAATATTAGGTAAGTTATGGTTATGCAAATTTAGTGCAGTTGATAATATACAACTTATTTTCATTAAATTCTAGTGTTGAGCTTATTTAACAAATCTTCAATTTATTATTTATCACATTAAGGTTTACTATTACAATTTAAATTTTCATTTTAACCTTTAAATTATATTTCATATTTTAGAAAAATTTCAATTTTTAGTTTATTTGAAGAGTACAGAAAACATTTAGTGGTCTCCCCCACTCGGACTCTTGAAAAATAAACGTCGATAATGCATGCACACATTACCGAAACTTATTTTCCAAACGTCAAGTGGGGCATACATCACTTATTTCATTTCAAAGTCATTTAAAATCTTTCCTATTCGAGTTTCTTTCATATAATATGTATATTATTTTCAAACCATTTGCAACAAATTTCAAACATTGGAATTTATATTCTCAAATCCAAAATCATATTCATTTAATTCCATTTTCAATTATATTTCCCAAATTCATTTTTTTTCTCATTTGTCAATAATTTAGAAATATTGACAAGTCAACCAATTAACGACGATAATCTAATATTATCATCTCCTACCACCCAATACAATCAAAATTTATATATTCATAATAATATTTATATAAAATATAATTCAAAACGATATTATGTCCGTTTGTCCTATTC
The DNA here is from genome assembly GCA_030737815.1 of Allium fistulosum. Classification (NCBI taxonomy): domain Eukaryota; kingdom Viridiplantae; phylum Streptophyta; class Magnoliopsida; order Asparagales; family Amaryllidaceae; genus Allium; species Allium fistulosum. The sequence continues at coordinate 184,262,733 of CM060902.1, read as the reverse complement.
GAGTGTTTAGAAATCCCTATCGATGCCATGGTGTCCCATGTACCGACCAGAATTTAAAAATACTCAACGGAACAAATCAACACAATATAAAACCATTTTATAGCAAATAACAAGTACGCTCTCTCATATACACTCAAACTCATTCATAGGTTTCAACCCTATTTCAACGAGTTATTCCCCACTAGAGCTCAGGTAATCTAAACCAAAGCTCTGATACCAAGTGTAACGACCCGCCATTTTGGACCGTTCAAGTCGACAAATCAAACACATGTCCAACTCAAACCGTTCAAAAAGGCAGATGGTTATTGGGGTTAAATAAGAAAAGGAAAGAAAGAACAGAAGCAAACTCAGAATCTTGCAGTGGAAGGAACAAGATATAATAATAAAATAACAGTTCATGAAGCTGTTAAATAAATAAATTTGATTATTATTATACATCATAAATCAGAGTTACATACATATCAGAGATAATACAATAATGCAGCGGAAAAATAATATGGTAGTAGAATATAAATGATGTAATACCAAACTCCGTCTTCGTCCTCCAAAATAGATCTTCAACCTTATCTGAAATGCTCAGGCTGACCCGAGCGTAATGAAAAGACAAAACACTCGAGTCAGGACTAAAATATCTCATGTAAGTCAAATCGAATAAGAAAATATGAGTGTGACGGCGTCATAGATGTTTACGGGTTTTGACATCTCCTATCTAGTGTCAACGTGAGTGCAAGAACTTAAGAGATGTTATGGGATTTTCCATCTCTTAAGGATCCGTTAAACTATCTACTATGTAGTACAATACGCTATTATAATATGTCTACACTAAAGTAAAAGTATTAAAATAGCGTTAAACCATGGCCCATTCCACCCTTAACACAGTTTATATTCCCAAGAGCATATACAAGACCGTAGTTTCCCCAAAACCGGAAGTCACCAGAGGGCAATCCATATACTAAAGGTACAAACCAAAACGAAGTGGTCGCGAATAGGATAATCAGTATGACAAGGTACATGAGGCGATACCAACTAGGATACTAGTAGTTGCCTGATCCGGACTGATGTTGGGCATAGCAGCTACTACCCCAACACCGTGAAACAACACTCCCAAAATCGAGGGGTGCACCCAAATCGAATCACAAAAGTAATAGACATGGTAACGAAGGAGTGTGTCCGCTAGAGATGGCGATCCTCAATGGCCCGGCGCGGCTCCTGTTTTAGTCATGTCAGGGGTCATCCAAAATCGTTCTCTTTCTTCAAATCAACACGTTCACCAAAACCATCCACTTCATTCTGGATCAAAACTCCGCATATAATAGTTATTAAAGTGGTTTTCGGTATCGACAGAGAGTATGTCCATATCCAATCCCGGTCTCTTTAATAACTACGTATTATTACACCGATGGCTCTTTTACATTTCAAATCGATTCATAATTGATATCAAAATATCATATTCGCTTCAAAATCAAATCCATTTCAAATATCATCATATCTATTCAAGATGTAAGATTCCATTTCAAAATCATTTTTCGCCTCAATATCTCATTTCGATTTCAAAAATCATTTTTTCGCCTCAATATCTCATTTCGATTTCAAAATCATTTTTCGCCTCAATATCTCATTTCGATTTCAAATCATTTCGAATTTCAATTTAGGTTGCAACTTCATTTAACCCAATTCGTATTTAAATTCAAGATTTAAATATAAACATTTCACTTTAAATAAATCCATTTCCAAAATCGTATCACTTTCCAAAGTTATACCGCTTTCGAAATCATAAGTCTTTTAAAATCAAAACACTTTGGAAATCAAACACTTTATATAAAATATAGCTTTCCTCAAATTTCACAAATCGATTCACATAAACTCGAATTCCAAAATTAAAATTTAATCAAATTTCAAATCATCAATTTCAACTCGATTCAGCTTCTCAATAAACCATTTCAAATTATCAATTTCAAATACATATTTGAAACACAAAATAAACAATTTCACTTCTGATATATTTCGAAACTTTAAATATTTCACATTTCAAAATAGTTCATATATTTATATAAGAATATAAGATTCGCTTTAAAACCATTTCGTATTCAAATTAGAATATACTTCAAATTAAACATCCGTATTAAGTACTTAAATTCTGGAACAATTCCAATTCAATAAACTTATATTAATATTCGGATTTCAAGAATTCTTTAAGTATTACATTCCAAATCAATTTCAGTTCAAACCCTTTTCAAATCAATTTTATCTTCAAATTTGATTCAATAGTTTCAATTTAGTCCAATTCACAAATTCCTTTGAATTTCAATTAAATTCCAAATTAATTAAATCTCAATTTCAAATTTATTTTCAATTCCAACTCAACTTGAAATATCATTTCATATAAATTTTCTTAGAAATATTCATAGTTCGAATAAAAGTCCAATCTTTAAAACAAATCAACTTCCGAAAATTTATGCCGTATTTCAATTTTTAATTACAAAAACTAAACTTCGAGTAATTAAACAATTTCGTTTATCAAGTTTAAATTCCAACATTTCAAGCTCCAATTCAAAATAATTCAATTTCCATAATTTGGATTTTATTCTTAAAATCAATTCATTTAAATAATTTCAAAACAACTTTTAAAATCAATTAATTTAGCCAACCCGGTGTCCGTATATAATTTTCTATCTTATGGCCAAGTGATTATTTATTTCAGTTAAATGTTAGGGATGAATATATATCACTTAACCGATCACAGTGTCATATGTATCACAGGATATATATAAGCAAATAAACATCCGAACAATTAAATATCAACCAATAGCATCCATCGAAATAAATCATCCAATAGACAATATAATTCACAACAATTTCATAGTTATCAATATCAGGTAATTTAATCGCAATTAAATTTTGATTTCAATTTGACTGCCAATTTTAATTTCTAACATTAAATTCGATGACAATCTATATGACAATTAAATTTTATCAAACAGCGACAAATAAAATCGTAACACTTCATAATGTCAAATTTAACTAGCATAGAGATATTTAGTACATTGTGAGCGTTATAAAACACTCATCTTGATTTTCTGTTGTCCCCGAGACGTTCCGGTTTGGAACTTAAACTGGACGACGCCCAACTTTAGCCCAAATTTCCACCCTCTCCAAATCCATCCAAACTAGTTTCATTTGGAAGCTCTCGTCATTACGATCGCAACGCAAAAAGTTTCGTTCCAATCGGACCTCGTATGAAAAAGTTATGCTATTTTAAAGTTTACACGAATTTAAATAAAACAATTTCAGCTTTTATTTTTTTTAAATTTTCAAACCCTAATCAACATCTGCCGTTGGATCAGCTTGCTTCAGATCTGGACCGCCCCTATGTGCTTCTTCTCCAATGTGAACATCACGTTCACAACCAACCCATAGCCGTCATTCTTCCATCAATTCTTGCCACCCCCACCGACCACTACACGACGATCAGGCACCACCATTCCAAAGCCTTCGACGAAAGCTACCCACGCCTGGAACCCTAGCAAGCTCGGCCACCCCCTCTGCCTCGAAATGCATGAAAACGCAGCAGCTTCCAGCACGATTTCCCGTTGATCCGTTGCTCCGTTTTCGATCATCTCCGTATGGATTTGAAGCTCTCATCGTCCTCTACAACTTTGTAGTTGACGACTTTTGCTAATTCTTTATGGATTGGAAGATATTAAAGGAGAAAGAAGATGCATTTCTGGCCATTGATAGGAAAGTGGCGGCTAAGGGCTGAAACCCTTGTTCTTTTGCACAATGAAATAAGTGAGGGGCTTTTATAGAAAAATACGCGACACTATTCACCCGAAATTTTCCGAACTCCAAACGAAGCGTGCTGGCTGACATTTCTAAGGTTTACCCCACGTTCCGAACGCAATGGAACATGTTTCGGAGGCTAATTCGGTCATCTGGGCGAGTTACGGAGAAAAACGATCAGTTTTAAATTAAACCGATTTCGATGCGTTTTGGCTTGCCCCGGACAAACGGTAAATCCAATTGACACGAAATTCGAAACCATACAATAATATCACATTACGGATCCGATGAAACTAGTTTCGTCAAAATCCGAGACTTTTTGAAAAATGACTATTTTCTCTCGCCGAATTAATATTAAAAACAATTCGATGCGTTTCGAGCTGCCACGGTCAAACGATAACTCCGATTGCTACGAAAATTGAAATTCGACAATAACAAACTATTACGGATCCAATGGAACTAGTTTCATTCAATTCTGAGACTGTTCGAAAAATGGCTATTTTCAATCGATAATTAAATATTAAAATATTCAATTTTCACAAATTAACTTTAAATTCAATTTTAAAAGTTCTATAACATTACCATAACTCCAATATGATAAGATAAAATTTTACAAATCATTTTCAATCATATTCAACTCGATTTACAATTATTTCTGAAATTTAACTTATTAAATTATTGATTTAATTGTCTAATTAAATCCAATATTCGAAAAATAAATTATTCGACTGTTTAATTTCAATATAAAATTCCCAATTTAAATTATTAACTTTTAAATCAAATTTCAATTGTTCACAAATCCCATTTTTAATTTCACAGTAATTAACAATCTTCTACAATGCAGTTTTCCATTATAAATCCAATATAAAAGATTATATTCGATTCAGCGTTCAATTATATTGTAATTCAAATTCAAGTTTTTTAATTCCAAATGAATTCTTTTATTTCGATTTACACTTTCATTACTGAATCAACCATTTACTTATACATTATTATCAATAGTTTATAATTTATTTACTTTCATTTTCTTCAGCTATCATCTTATTTAAATTCACAGTAATATTAAATTACATTCATTTACGTTGATTTCCATATTATAACTTCAATATTAAATGTAACATTTTATTTATTTCGTTGTTTACAATCAAATTCAATTCAATTCAATTACTTGTTACATTCAAATTTAAATCTTTACTTACGTTCAATTACAAGTTAACATCTTTATCGAATTACAGTTTAAGTTATTATCTGCTTTCAATCAACTGTAATATTAAGTTACATTTATTTATATTAGTTTCAATAACATAAACTCCCATTATTAAATCTACCATTTTATTTATTCTTTGTTTACAATCATAACCAATTTGGTTTACAATCAAATTCAATTCATTATTTACATTCACTACAAGTTAACATCCATATTTAAATTACAAATAAGTTATTTCAGAATTCAGTTTTGTATTTTAACTTGTAATTCACATTTAACAACACAAAATTTTATTTCCTTCGGATTTTTTATCCAAAATTTTCATTTTAATTTGTATTTTTAAAGTGTTAAAAATACGGGTCGTTACAATAAAGATTACCAAGAAATTTCTAACTGAAACCTTAAGATTGAAAGAAAGGCCCTTGAAAGAGGATCAACAAGCAATAAAAAGGAAACCTACTTATTAAGAAGTACTTGAACCAAGTCACAAAAGAATTCGACGCAAGTCAAAGACGGCTCAAAATTCAAGACTTCTTAAAGAATATAGTCTTACTACCTCGATTGGAGACATATATATCCAAACTAAAGAAGAATTGAATTATTGGCCTTCTCAGAAAAAGAAGCTAGGATTTGAAAGGAAACTTAAGGGATTATATTACAACTTTCATCCAATAAATGGACATGATACAAATCAATGCAAGTTGCTTGAAAAAATGGTCCAACGCTTCCTGAGATAAGGAAAACTTAAATAGTTTATAAAGGATTGAACAAGTCATGGAATCAAATTTCTATTCTCCAAAATGAGAGAAGTTTACATGGCCAGGAGTAAAATTCCCCTTAAACATGGACTACCTAAAATGGTAGGCTACTAATAATAGTAGAAAGCCCTTGGTCGTGCCTAGATCGCCAGGTCAAGGCACCTCTTGGAAGGAGGGCGTAAGCCTTTAACCGTGCCGAAGTCAGAAATGCTCGGGTTAAAGTAGCATAAGCCCTTATCCACGTCACGCTATGGCCGGGATAAGGCACCGCCTGGAGGGAGGATGTTTAATCCCTTGGTCCCGCCACGCTCTAGCCTCGCTAAGGTACTGACAAGCCTTTAGCCGCGTCATGCTATGGCCAGGTTAAGGCGCCTCCTAGAGGGAGGTCGAGTAAGTCCTTGGGCCCTGCTTGAGAATAAGCTAGCCGAGCACATCGAAAACCCGTATGAAATGTCCGTTGGACTAAGAAAGTCCCTGCCCGAAATGGGCAACTGCCAGAAATCGACATCGCCTAAAATGGCAACTGCTTAAATAAGCATAAGAATTGGGCAAAAGAGTCGCTGCTTGAAATAGGCCAAAACAAATAAGTAATGAAACTCGGACCCGAGAAAGGAAAAGCATGCAAAATATCATCAAAGCCCGAAGAAGGCGCATTCGACAAGAAAATCAGAAAGAATTCATTGACTTCATCTGCCAGATTGGTATTCTGGTCTTCTATTACTTATTATCAGAAATGTATTCTGGTCTTCTAATATTGATTGCCGGAAATTGTATTCTGGTCTCCTATTACTTATTACTAGAAATGGTATTCTGGTCTTCTATTACTTATTACAAAAAATGGTATTCTAGGCTTCTATTAATTATTGCCAGAATTAATATTCTGGTCTTCTATTACCTATTATTAGAAATTCTATTCTGGTTTGCTATTACTTATTACAAGATTGATTCTCTGGTCTTCTATTACTTATGGCCGAAAATGGATTTTTGGACTTTTGTTATTAATACCAGATTAGCATATATGGATTTATAACCTCTTATCACTCATTACAAGAAAGGGTATTTTGGGCTTTAAGATTCTTACATATATGAACTTCTAAATCAAATACCTAAATCTGGATTTTGTGATACTCATTTCAGAATTTCACTGTTAAAAGTTGAACATAAGTTTCAGGCATTCTATATAAAATCTTGTCTTCTGGTCTTCTGGATTTCGTGATACTAATTCTTAATCTATTACTTGTTACCAAAAATGGTATTCTGGTCTTCTATTAATTACTATTAGGAATGGTATTCTGGTCTTCCATTAATTATAGCCAGAAATGGTATTCTAGTCTTCTATTACTTTTTATCAGTAATGGTGTTTCGGTTTGCTAGTACTTTTTGCCAGATTGATTCTCTGGTATTCTATTACTTATGGTTGATAACGGTCTTCTAGTCTTTTGTTATTAATCCCAGATTAGCAGATACAGATTTATATCCTCTTATCACTCATTACCAGAAAGGGTATTCCGGGCTTCAAGATTCTAACATATATGAACTTCAAAGTCTAATACCTGAAACCAGGTTTCGTGATACTCATTTTAGAACTTCACTATTTAAAACTCGAGCATGAGTGTTAGGTCTTCTATATAAAATCTCGTCTTCTGAATACCCGAATTTGGGTTTTGAGTGATTATCGATCTCTAATATATTATATCTTATCTGGATAACAAGACTATTTTTTATTTAAGTCCTAGTCTAAGGACAAGATTTTTGGACTTCTATTCGTCTTGGGTGCTCGAACCTGGGCCAAAGAATATTATCAAAGAGGAAACTGTTAAGACTCCCTGAGTGGGGAATTTGGGCTTTTAACTATGTCAAAATAATGGGTGAGAAAACTACTGCTTCAAAAGTTCAGACATGAACCCCTGAATCAGGTCTTATGCATTCCGAACAAGTGGAAAGAGTTAAATTCATGACCATTTCTCATCATGGTTAAAAATGAGATCTTAACATTTTGAATAAATTACTTTTCATACGATTGGCAAGATGAGTTGCTAAACTAGGCAAATGATATACATAGACAAATATGTCAATTTCAATGATAACAATTAGAAGCATTGTTTGTTACATGTTCCGCAGGGAAGTCGGAATGGTAAGGAATAACAAAGGATTTAGCAAGCACAAAAGTAGCTAAATGAGCAATTCAAAAGTATATCAAAGGTTACATCACAGAAGAGGATCACAAATCAGGTATTTACAAAATTTCCATAATTTATGTGAGTTATGTAGTCATTTACAAACAACAAAGTTATTACATAGCCCAAATACATAAATAAATTACAAATCCTGAGATTCTTTATTAAGAGTCTTCGCCACCGAAGGATTAACTACATGGTCAATTGCTGTGTGGAGAACTTCTTTGAGTTTTTTTCTCCTTTCTTCTAATTGTATTCTCATCATCAATTGCCTCGATGTTGGATTTCAGAGCACGGTTAAAGGCCCCATTTGCAGTTCTAAGGGTCTAGTTTTCCCTTTCTAATTCAGCACCATGCTTTTGGAGGAAATAAATATCATGCTCAAGCTTTTGATTCTTGGCGGCCTAGTCATTGGTAGTCTGAGAATACTTTAACTTTTGCTCCTCATCAAAATATTTGACAATTTCAAACTGCACCCTCCGGCGCCAGTTTCCAACTAATTATCATCTAAACCCAGAGGAGGGTTTAGCATGGTTGGAAATTTTTGAGCCATGAGAAGCTTTGACCTATTAGACTTAACAATTGAAGGGGTTGTTTGAGGGAAGGGAATGTCAATATTTGGAGACTTTTCCCCTACAAGGAATTCCAAAGAGGCACATTGAGCTTGACTATATCTCAATTTTAGCTCTAAATTGCTTATCCGTTGGATAAGTTCGGACATCTTTTTATCTAAATCGATTGAAGGATTTGACTTCACTTGTTGTTTAAGCATAGTAATCGCTTCATCTTTTCTCTTAATCTTAGTCTTAAGATAGTCAGTACAATCCTTATGACTGCTTGCTATGGTTTTTTGGATAAGGTATCTTTTGTGCCATTTTATGGCTCCAACATTACTGCTAAAACGTTCCAATAATACTTCATCATGAATCACAATTGTTCCACTCTCTTTTAATAATCTCTCTCTAATTACGTCGACATGGGATATTAAGCTTTGAGAAATAGAAGTTGTAGGCGATTGTGGCTCCTATTTAATGAAAGTAAATAAATAAAAACCAGAATTGAGATAGGAAAAAAATAATACATCTTTATTACTATAGTAACAGATTACCACTCAAAATAGAAGCCAAGTCAAGGGATACAATAATCATTACATCTAAAGTTGGGAGACAATGTTCCTAACTTTGCCTAAGGTATTTGTTGAAAGCATGACCATTGAGTCAAAAGGTAAGGTGACTCCTTCAGGAGTTATAACCGATGGACATTTACTATAATCCATTTTCCGACCGGTGGACTATCATGACCACAAATTAATTTTGAATGTAATGTTCTGATTTCTTTTAAAAATAATTCATTTTCTTTGCCGAGGTCGTCGAAGTGGAGACTGGGGTATTCTAAGTATAATTTTTGCAAATCCCGAAGAAACCAATATCTTGCTAAATTCAAAGTCCTTAAAATTGGTCCATTTTTAGAGTAAATTCTCCTTAGGTTAACATACTGAGTTAAGTGGTCTGTTGGAACAACCGACCTAAAGAATCGGTATTCTGAAATAGCACAGTAAAAATAAACTAAGCGTATAAAGCATAACAAAAATATGTATTCAAAAATCAATTAGTTGTTACATATCTACAGTCCTTTATCTGGTTCATACATAATGGACTTAGAAAAGAATTCAGAAAATTTTTATTCTTATAATACTTAAGCTTTTCAATAGGGAGATCTTGATGAATTGATTTGACCCGCGGTAAATTCCATCAAGCTCTAGGATGCGGGTCAGAACCGAATTCATCTAAGTATCATTTATGAAAACATCTAAGTAGATCCCCAATGAATTCGCCTTAGTATGAGAAATCTATGATAGAATGCCTACAATACACATTATACAAAAAATTGACTAAAATATCTCTCTCTTCCATCAACATCCAAAATAGAGTTATTAATTCTCTATTTTCTTTTCACTACGCCATAGATTGCATACTGCAACACCAAAGAAGTGATGCAGGATGTGCCAAAAAATGTTGCTGAAGGCTAAAAAAGGGCAAAGGCAACACTTTCTCGGTGTTGCATTTTGCCGCGTTGCCGCAGACCTCAAAGGCAACATTTTGACTATCTAAGGCAACATAAGAAATATTGTTGCAATAGAATCCTATTTGGGTCTATAGCAACATCCATAGGTGCATGTAGCAACATTCAAAAATGTTGCTATAGATATTAATTTTCTGAATTTGTGGGGCCCACAATGTAGAGCATATTTGATTTTTTAATAGAAATAAATATTTATTTAATAAAATGCTATTGCACAGAATTGGATATTCAAACAGTAATTTATTTAAATAATTATTTTATTTCAACATTTAAAATAGTACAAATTCCCGACTCCACTATTTTACAATTCAATGATAAATAACACTGATATTCACATATACAGATATTCCTCACTACATCACTCAGTTCACTCATTACATATACAGTTTCAATTTATACAGACACCGACACTGACAAATATATGACGAGCTGAGTGCCGAGCCGAAGGCGAGCCGAGAAGCGGGTCCGGGCGCAACGCCGGCGGGGGTCCGGGGCACCGCAGTCCCGGCGGGGATCGACAAGTGGGCACCGCCCGATTCATCCGATTTCGAAAGATCGAGCCTTCTTTGAAACCTGTCTTCAACTCCATTTCAGATTGAATCCAACATCTGAGCAATCTGCAAAAATACACACTGACGCAGTAAAATTGAAAAGGAAATATTTTTGCAGTATAAAATAAAATGTAATTTTGAAAATATTATTTGCCTCAGTTATTTGGGTGACAATTTGGTCCAAGCAGTTGACAATGCACAAGAACAAAAATGAAACAGAAGCATGCTACAGAAATAAACAGCATGCTCAATGAATTGGTCAGAGCAAACTATACCAGACTTGTATGCCAAACATAAAACAACAGTGGACAGAGCTCAACAAAAGAACTCAAACTCACAATTAAACCAAAACTCCAACCATATTCAAAAATACAGACCAACAGAAGTGTCAAGTGAATGAGATGCAGCAATTTCAAAAATGGCCGAAGTCAGATAATATAAGAAATATGAACTCGAGCAAGTCCAGCTACCATATGAAAGCAACCATACATATATACATGTGTGAAAGAGCATGTATATATATAGGTAGTGCAAACAGGCTCAAAGGACCAGTGCATATATACATGTTCAAGTGCAACAACAAACACATATATACATACATGAATGCATATATATATACATGATAATGGAAAACATAAGTGATACGACAGTTTCAGTGAACAAGTGAAGCACAAAGAGAAAGGTACACAAGTGTGTGTGGCACCAATGGAAATAGTATGGTGAAGCAACTTGACTACAAAAACTCAAGTGAAATATATTACAAGTTCAAGCTACAGGATGTCAACAAGAAGATATATTACAAGTTCAAGCTACAGGATGAACAGACATAGCCAAAGTCAACCACGAACAGTAGCAAGTTCAACCAATTCAAATCAAGTTGCCGAAGTCTAGTTAAATGTCAAAGGCAAAGTCACGATGAACAATCAATTAAATGACCGATGTCAACAGATATATACGAACGTAAATCTAGGGGTTCGAACCCTATATAAACACATTAACATCATCGGCAGATAGTATCGAGTTCAAGCAAGCAATACAGTAAAGTAAAAGCAACAAATTACATACCCGAATACACAGTTGAACTCAAGCAAAATCGAAGGAGCTGTATTCGAAGCAAGGAGACGATCGATTGCCAAAGCAAATCAGAAGAACAGCAATTGTAATCGATCGACAATCAATCGGGTCCTTCGATATTAGACGAAGCCCTAATCGCACAAGGCCGAAGCCCTAGCTAATCTCACAGGAGCGAAGACAAGGCCGAAGCCCTAGCTAATCTCACAGGAGCGAAGACAAGGCCGAAGCCCTAGCTAATCTCATAGGAGCGAACACGAGGCCAAAGCCCTAATTTCAGAGCAAAAGAGGAACAAGATAGGAGCAGCCATTATCACATACGAGAAAAGGGGATCTACTCTAAACTAGTTCAGGTGGTAAAACGAAATTTTGGGGCAAATTGCAGTGGTGATCCATTTTAACAACCAGATTAAATGTAGACCGTTGGATCGTATTCACGCGGATTGCTAATTTTATTAATTTTTTAATTTGAATACATCTATAGCTACTGCAACATCTTGTTGATACCTATGCTAACACCTTGAAGCGAGTGTTGTAATAGACAAAAATCAGCATACCTATCGTTACATTATAGTTAGCAACACCTTGTAATTTCGTTGCAGTAGGCCATCTATGGCGTAGTGTTTAAGAGGGCATCATACCGATGACGTGCTTTCTTTCATAAAGGAGCTACGCTCTAATATTTAAAAGATGCTAGAACGGAAGTGCTATTGTCCAAACTATGATATTTCTGAGGTAGAGCATTGTGTTCCTTAATTAATTTATCTAACTCCCTATGTAACCGTTTAATTTCCACCTATTTGCTTTCGAGTTTTGTTCTATAAGGAAAATTTGACTTCTTCTTTATCTAAGATAAATGATTTATTACTAATTATTATCTTCGAGGTATAAGACATTTAAACAAGGAATTCCATACCTGCGAAACGGGAACGAAAGCCTAGGGAGCTTGTTCCTTCTCTTATGGATCTTTGGGATGTGTGGGAGTAGTTTCCCCCTCTGTAGGAGCAGTTGAACCAGGAGATGTTAGTGGCATATCTTTTGGGGGGGATTTCTCTGGTTTAGAAGCATTATCTTGATCTCCACTATCCATCCCTGAAGCACCGAAAGGGCCCTCCTTATGTCCACCATGGCCTTGGTTCCCAAAGGATTATCATCATTATCATCATCAAAGTCACTATCCCAATTGTGTCCGTCATCATCTTCCTTCTCTTTAGGATCTTTGTCCTTATCACCCTCTTCTTTAGAATCCGATTCAATGTCAAAAGAAGGAATATCAAAAGAAAGAGCTTTTTGAAAATGAACCGATCCCACTTCGCCTTCGGGCTCAGAACCCTGCTTAAATTGCTCAATTTTATCCATAGCCCTTTTGGCTATAACTGGATGAAGTGAGCGAAAACCAAAGTCAGTACATTTATCATGACTATCAGCATAGGCAAGCATGAAGGCATCTTCATAATGGCTCAGCATCATGGGCCCCAAGGCAGAGTCAGCAAAATCAGGAACATGCTTTTGGAGGTCTGAAAGGGTTTGAACAGCCAGCTTGAGCGAAGCTCTCGACCTCTTGAATTTATCTTTTAGTAGAGTGTTCTTAGAAATCAAACTAGATTTTTCCTTCTCCGAATCCTTCAAAGACAGCTCCATTGCACAATTTTTGTCGGAGGTGAGACGATGGGCTCACTTCTCCTCTTCTAGATCACCCTCGGCCTTAGCAAGGAAGCCTTGATCAGCTCTAGTTCAAAAGAAGCGGTATTTTAGGTAGCCGTCAATAAGGCTAGCTGACTTTTCAACTCAGCATTTTCCTTCTGAAGCTTGGAGGATCTAGCAGAAAGTTTAAAAACATGTTCATTAAGAGAAACCTAGTTCCTGCAAAATCTACAACAAAAAAAATAGGTTTGCAATTAGAAAGTTCTAGTGATGATATGATTAACTAGACAAGAGCTTACCAAGAGTTGTTGCTCCATGAGAGAGTGGTGATTTTCGGCCAAATCTGGGCTAAAAGATCATGGAGAAGAGGAAATAAAATATTCCGAGTGACGAATAAGATTGACGAGTTCGTCAAAATTAGTTGGTAGAGAAGAGGAGTATGACGAATCTAAAAGAGTATGTCATTTAGAGGGAGTTTCAAAAAGCGTAACTTGCATTTGTTCCAGTGTAGTTGGAGAATCAGAAATAGTAATAGGAGGAAAGGGAGTAGGTGTAGGTAGAGTTGGTTCCACTATATCTTTTGAAGTTTGACAGTCGAACTCTTTGAAGCATTCTCAGGAGATATACGCTCTTCTCCCTCCTCGATGTCAACAATCTTTGCTATTTTAGCTGGAGGGGCCCCCTTAGGAGGCACTGCTAGTCTTCATTTTGAAGATCTCTTGGATCTAGCAAAACCCTCCAAAACTAATGTTACATCTGTAGATGGTGATGGAGGAGCAGCATCACTTAAAGGCTAAAGCGAATTTAAGCAAATATAAAATCAATTAGAGCAATTCATGAATTCTGTAAAAAGAGATCACTAAGCTAATGGAATACCTGAAACGTTAGAACAATTTGGTGACAATGAGGTAAAATGTTCAGCATCGCCTGAGGAATAGATGCGACTTCCTCGAGAGTTGTGCATAATGGTAAACGGAGCGCTGAGAATTCTTTGACTAATTGGAAGCAATGAATGTTTCCTTAGGTTTGAAAGAGTCAAGAGCATCAACCAGCTCCTAAGATGTTCAGGAGCTGCAATTAAAGAATTGATGATTCTTTGATCTACATCGCTGAGTGTCCTGGAAGGTTCACTTGAAAAAGATTAGAGATTAGTTTGTAGAAAGCATAGAGAAAAGCAAAGACTACATTGAAATAAACTTACGGGGAAAGGCAAAGGCCCAGTGGACATCTGCAAAGCACTTAACAAAAAAGAATTAGTTCTCTCAATCCTTAAACTTATTAATACCATCCAATATCAACTTCTTATATACATTCACCCTAAAGATTTGCCTGTTAGACTTACTTGACCTTACCAATTTGGTTAAGGAGACTAGAATTTCAAGGCTAAGCGAAGGAAGTCTGAATTCCAAATCGAGCATCTCGAGGGATAGAAGATGGATATACACATTATGAGAAAGTTGTATCGAAGCAACTCCGATATAAGACAAGAAAGAGTGCAAGAATGCAGGAACGGAAGAAAGCCACCATTCCATATGTGGATAGCAGTGAATGCAAAATACCCTTCTGGAGGGATGTCAATAGTATCGGTGGATTTGGGAGGGTGGCTTCAACTTCGGTGATGCCAAACTCCTTCAAAATAGCATCTACTTTGCTTTGTGATTCAGTGAAAGAGTGCTTGACAGTAGCTTCAATAACGTTTAATTAAAAACCATTAATAAATTATAATTTAGATAGCAATCAAAAATTCAGAAGTGAATAAGTTTGCCCAGATAGGTTAAGCATGAAAACATGCACGAAGCTTTAAAAATGGTGCAAATTCTCTGTCAAAAACTTTACGGTTTAAGCTTTCGACAAAGTCAAAAGATTAACAGTTTGAGCTTCCGACGAAGTCGAAGGGAATACAGTAAAAGCTTTCGATGACGTCGAAGGATCAATAAAGTAGACTTTTGACAATGTCAGCAAGATTAACGACCTCAGCTTTGACTATTGTGCATCAACAAAAAATTTAAAAGTAAACAAAAATGTAATTTCCTTAAGCTATCGATAAGCTCAAAAGGAAAAAGTGAAATATTTACTACCTTTTAACAATCTCGAAGGTTCTATGGAAACCTGGGCCTATTCCAAGTGTAACCTAAAGATAACTGGCAAGACCTTTCGATATAGAAAAAATTAAATTTCCTATGTTGTAAAACATTGACATCGCTAATATTATCGAAAGGTCCAATCAAAGTAATCAAAATATGTTATAGCCATTGAAGTCGAAACGTTCCAAACATGGATCATATGTGCTTAAAATGTTTCGGCAAAGGTACGCAAAGGAAACTCCAAGGGTGAAGAATTTCAACCTTATCCAAACCAAGTAGTCGAAAGATTCAGACCCTTCAACCTTATCAGAAGATTATTGCCGAAAGGTTTCGCTATGGTATTACCTAACTTTTCGACCACAATGAAAAGGTGGCCTAAAAATACCTTCCAACTTCAACAGAAGGTACGGAAAAAGGAAAACCTAATTTTGCCGCCTCAACTTGGAATGTCATTTTACATTGTCTAATCATGCATTGGTAGGTCGAGGTTATCATATCGGGTTTAAGAAAACCCAAACCCAATAATAAATTTGGTTTTAATTTTTTCTTGAGAAACAAGCAAAATGAACTCATTAACAAAACTACTTCATTTTGAATCAATCTAGTTTAGTTCTAAAGAATACTATAAATTATCAATAGGTCAAAAATCAAATTATAAAAACAAAAACTAAATTTAGATATTTTGGGTATAAAATTGAACCTGATAAGGGGATTTTCCCCCGGCAAACATCGCCAGCATAAAATCTAAAACCACAGATAAATTTTGTCCAAAAAACTGATTTAGGGAAAAATGAATTTCCAGTAAACGAAATTCTATTTCGAATTTAGGAAACTGGAAATTTGGTAAAAAACTGATAAGGATGAAAATTTAACTATGATTTGTGAAGTAAATTCATGAAATGTCTTGCTGCATTAACTCAACATTTAGAAAATTTTTGAGAATTCTTTTACTTGTGTGCGGTGATTTTAATTTCAGGTAAAAGTGGAAGAAAAAGAAGGAGCGCGCTATATAAGAAAAGTCGTCCAAATTCTCAACCATTGGACTGGATTTGAGTGAACGTTCCAGATCAGTGCAGGAAGACCAAGAGGCAGGAAATTTTTATAGCTGTCGAAAAAGATGACTTGGAAAGTGAAGAGCATCCCTTCGAATAGAGGAGGAAAGTGTTACATCAAAAATCAACCTTCTATCTAGGACAAAAGGTCACTTAACAAAGATTAAGGAAAAGGAACACAACCCAAACCTTACGAAGGAGTCGAAGGGTTGCAGTTATTAGAGTTCACTAGCATCAAACCTTTCAAAGTAGCCGAAAGGTTCTGTCTCTAGTATCCAGAGAGCTCTTAACTTTCGATGGGGATGAAGAAGTCAAAGAAAATGTGAGCATGAATTTAATGACCTTTTTGAAAGCATAATAAGCCTTTCAAATCGGTTATTACACATCCAAGATACCATTCGACAAAGTTAAAAGGTTTATGAAGAAGACAACACTCACAAGTCAGTAAAGAAAGAAAGACAACCTTTCGAAGACAGTGAAGAAAAGCACAGCACTCGACAACAATCAAGTGAAGACTAACCTTCCGACAAGGTCGAAGGGTTTACAACAAGTAAAGGAAAAGCAACCTTCTAACCAGGTTGAAAGGTTCACAGCAGCATGAAGTAGGCAAAACTTCCCACCAAGTCGAAAAGTACGTGAAGGCGTAAAGAAAAGCAAGCCTTCCGACAAAGTCGATAGGTCCATGGTAGCAAATGAAAGACAAACTTCTCGGCAAAGTCGAAAGGTCAGTCACATATAAAAGGAGAACATTCCGACCCAGTCGAAAGCATAGGGCCGAAAGATTGACCATCCGTATCTATAAATAAGACCCAAAGGGTCCTGTTTAGGGGATCTGATTTCTTCCATTCTAGTCTTGTACGTTCTTAATTTGGGCACTGTAACCCTAATTGAATGTTGATTTGGGGTATTTAATAAATGAAGCCTTTTTTGGATAAAGAGGGAAGACTTTAACTTGGTTAATAACTTTTCTATTTACTTTAATCTTTGTTGGATTAACTCATATTTTAAGGTTAAACCCCTGTGGAAGGTACTTGTCGACATGATCATCAACAACTATGTGATAAGTAACTATTTCAACCCTTCGAAGACTCCAACTCTCCAATAAGAACCTTTTTATTAAGTTGAGGACCAAATCAATACAACAGACACTTAACCTTCAGAATTCATTGAATCAAAGGGCAAAACCTATCGACGAGATAGATAATGCATCTATCCAAATACTAACTTCAACCTTCCGGAGTGATTAACATAGATCCCTAAACCTTTCAACTAGGTCAACAAATCTTTTGCTATGACAATCCCAATATCATTTTGACTTTATAATTCGAGTAATCAAATCTATCGCCGAGGTCAAGGTTGAAGGAGACCATTCCCAAACCTTTCGACTAGGTTGAATCCAACTTCATATAGCTAACAAACCTTTCGACAAGGTCGAAAGCTGCTGCCTATTCAACAAGGAAGTTGATAACCAGCTTAAACCTTAAGGTAGCTTCCACCCTCAAAAGGATTAGCTCGGAAGAATCAAATTTAGCCCAAGAAAGGAGACCACAACCTTTCGATGACGTCGGAAGCTCGGATTCGAAAGATATATATAAGCAAACCACAAGGGCGATCCTTAAGGCTGTCAAACCCATCATTCAAATAGGTTAACCACATTAACTATAATAGTTTCGGGATGTTGACTAAATATTTGGTTAACACTTTTAGAATTTGTATCATTCTCAGCTTGCACGTTGTCCATGTCTTCAACTGAATTTTCTTGCATTGAAATCTTTTCTTTCCAAACCTTTTTAGCAACACAATTTTCTATAGAGTGGCCAAAGCAAGAGCATGTCTTGTATCTAGGAGAAATCCATTCGTATTTTATGTTTTGCACTAAATTTTCTCCATCATGCATAGAAATATATGCTTCATTTGGTAGATTGGCATCTGCCTTAACCTCTATTACAATTCTTGCATATGATAATCCAGTCTCCTTTGTAGTTGGTTCATCCCACTTCAATGGAATACTTACTATACTGGCTATTGCACTTAAAATTTCCTTATCCCACAACCTAAGACTAGGTTCTGGCAATCTAACCTGGGTTAGCATGGTTATAAACTGATCTCTATCAAGATTAAGATCTTTATTCCCTTTTTTCAAAATAACAAGTTTCCCATTTAAAAAGTATGGACCACTATTAACTGTCTTTTGACAATTTGAAGCCTTTAAAAATCTAATGATAAAGAAACTACTATTTCGAGCGTAAATGTCGAATTTACCAGTAGGTTTACAGGATCTTACAATAATGGCCTTGAAATGATGATATGCAGGTCTATTGCCAAATACATAGGCAATAACCGAGAAACTCAATTTACCTTCTATTCTTTTACTGGTCTCTGCATTCACAACAATAATATTTTTCTCATTGATGGAGAGGGAGAAACTTATTTAAGATCAAAATCAGAATTTAAACCTCCTTTTTTGATCATCTCAGCCCACGAACAGGCAGTACTCAAGTTTATTTTGAACTGTACATCTGAGTTCATTCTTGTTTGATTGTATCTTGGAGTATTTCTTACATCTTTGAAATGTGTATCTGAGTACAAATTTGTTTGTGTTGTTTCTTTATGTGTTTATTGTGTCTAGAATAGGTCTGCAGCTTCGATTATTTGAGTAGAAGCCTTTTTCAAATGATTGCCTAGTCCGAGTTGCATTTCTGTGATTCAAATTGATCTAGTTTGAACCAATTCCAGTTTGTTTATTTCCCTAAGATGCAGAACTTTTATTCTACAGCTTGGTTCGTCGATTCTGAATAGTTTGAAAGTTCATCAATTCCAGAAGGCTTCTCTACGGGTGTTGTTGTGAATATAGATTGTGACTGGGTAACGGAGGAGAGTCAGATGGAGTAAAAGAAGACCCCCATTTGATTTTGGCTAGCAAAGATAGGTTTGTCAACAAGATCTGTATTGGCAGCCATGTCTGCGAGAATTGTAATTTTTTGGACCGAAGTAGTCGTTCAAATTATCTTATATACACACACATGTGCGCGCGCACATGCATGTGTGTGCATATACACACACAGGTGTGGAGCCCTATTGCAAATGGGGTAGGCACGTACCTACCCCAATATTTAAAAAATACAATGTTGTTTGCATGCAAAACGTTTTGTAGTATTTTCCAAAGCAAAAGCTTGTGCTATTGGTGGTAAATTGCCTGATGAAATGCTTGACTGGAAACGGAAATAAAAGCAATGTTTTGGGTTTTGCAGTCAAACCAGTTTACAGGATTGAGTAACTTAGGATAACTACTGATATAATACTTGAATGGAAGCATAACTCAAATGAGGAAAACTTTAAGGTTCTTGCTTTGGCTTTTCTTTTTTGGAGAATGGGTGTACTGACACTTTTTTTTTTAAAACACAGGAGAACCCGGTGGGCCGGTACTCAGGAGGGTGTAGTAAAACCGTCCACTAATCCAAGCCTTCATACCCTCCGTAAATTTATATAGTTTATATAGGATAGGGAAGTGTATGGTAGGAATCGTACCTGGTTCTTTTTATTAGAATACAAGCCCCTTTTCCACTGCACCGCACCGCGGACACCGTGATGGTACATTGTTTTTTTTTGAAATGGTATTTAGATACAACATGTCACTGCGAAATGATACATTGTTTATAAGTAAGCACGTTACTCGAAGTAATGATACATTTTTTGAAAATGGCTGCTGTATAGAGTGACCATCCCAAAACTGAAACCAGTGTGTGTCTATATATGAATTAAGTTCAGATCCTAGTTAATTCTATGGACAAAAAACTGCTCTTGGAAGCCCAGAAGAAAAAGGTCATGAAAGCCAGAAATAAAAAACAAGCTTCCAACATCCTTTTTCTTATGCCCGACAAATTGTTTAAACTTCTTTAGGCTAAAGAGAAGACCTTCTAGTTTTTCCCGTTAAAGAACAATCACTCGGTATTCTAAATGCACACTATTGATACAATAAGAATATTCACATTACCATCTGAGCATAACATTATTGCAGTACTGCTTTTCTAAAGTAAAACAGCATACATTTCATGCTGATACCATGACTGAATGGAATGGACCGACTGTCAATCCTTATTATTATTCTTAATAGGGAAGTTCCAGTTAACGTAGGCAGTTATTTAAAATTAAATCTACTGTTTTCGGACTTGAACCTAAACGACGTTCAGATCACCATACGGGTGACCTAACCGTTGCATCATGTTTCCATCTCAGTAGATGCGGTGCTCTTATGAGCGGATCACCTATATCAACCATCTATTTAGCGATTTAGTAGAACATCTCATTACAATTAAAATTAATTGTATGATATAATTGAGCGAGCATTAATGAATACTCTCAATTAACAAATTAAAATCTACGATGGAGCCTATGTTGGTCAATAGTACATATATGGAGCTTGGTCCCCTCATCTCGACCTTATAGATATACACACCACAGTGCATACTTGCATCTCACACAACCTAATTAAACATCAAAGCAAACAAGAACAACCTACAAAGTATTGCATCAGAGAACTTGAAATTCGCCGTCCACAGACAGTTTGCTGTACTCATAACCCCTGCCGAGCCAACCCCTTATGAACTGAAACCCCTCTCTGACATTGACGATCAAGAAACCCTCCATTTCCAAGTCCCCTTCATACAGTTCTATCGTAGCAGAGAAGCATCTGCTCTTGACCCAGCAAAAGTCATAAAGGAAGCCATTGCCAAAGCACTCGTCTTCTACTACCCTTTGTCCAGTAGACTAAAAGTGGGAGGAGGAAGAAAACTGTACGTGGAATGCACAAGAGAGGGTGTCCTGTTCATTGAAGCAGACGCCGACGTCACACTCGATCAGTTCGGGTCAGAGCTGCAGCCCCCTTTTCCATGTCTAGACGAGTTGTTGTATGAAATTGATGGCTCTGGTGGCATTGTCGGCTGCCTCTTGCTGCTGATTCGGATAACACGTCTGACCTGCGGGGGCTTCATCTTGGCACTGCGAATTAGCCACACCATGATGGATGGAACAGGCATGGTTCAGTTAATGGAAGCTGCAGCACAAATGACACGTGGATTCGAACATCCATTGGTCAAACCACTATGGAATCGTGAGCTGCTGAACGCACGTTACCCATCGAATCCAACGATCCTGCACCCGGAATATGACGATGTCCCGGACATGAAGAACATCATCACCCCCCACGACCACCTGGTCCATAAATCATTCTTTCTCGGGCTGGACCAAATCGCCGAACTCAAGAAGCACATCCCGCCCCAACTCCATAGTAACACGACCAAGTTCGAGATTTTGACAGCGTGTCTTTGGAGGTGTCGGGCGATCGCGCTTGGGTGCGATCCGGATGAGGAGGTCAAGGTCATATGCGCTGTGAATGTAAGGAAGAAGATGGGTTTGCCGGAAGGATACTATGGGAACACAATTGTACTTCCGGCCGCAGTGACGAGGACAGAGGAGCTGGTGAAGAATCCGCTGGAGTATGTTGTAAGGCTGGTGAAAATGATGAAGTGGGTGGTGGATGAGGAGTATGTGAAGTCGGTGGCGGATTTGTTGGTGATGAGAGGAAGGCCGCATCTCACGGTGGTGAGGTCGTACTATGTGTCGGATGTGACAAAGATGGGCTTCGGGGATGTTGATTTCGGATGGGGGAAGGCGGTTTATGGTGGGCCGACCGAGGCTGGTGTAGCAGAGATCCCGGATATACTTAGCTATTATGTTCCGCTTAAGGGTGGGATTGTGGTGCTGGTTTGCTTGCCTGGATTTTCTATAGCTAAGTCCGTGGAGGAGATGGAAAAATTGACCGCGGCCAGTGGGACGATGCTTTCTGTGCTTTGAATGTTAGAAGAACTTAAGTAAAATGAAGTGCCTTGAAAGTAGCATGTATAATAAAGCATTCTGCATATGCACCTCCATGCAGAAAATCTACAAGTAGAAGAAGAATATTAAATGTAATTTGCAAGTGAAATTATCAAATGAATATTTGAGGAAGGCACAAATAAATCTTTATTGTAATTTTTTACTCGTCCTTATTTGCTTTATTTTTACATAAAAATATGAAAACTTTCCCCTCTTATCCAACATTTAACTATAATTCTATGCACAGTTCTATTATTATTATTGGCTCTCTACAAATTTCTTTGGTAAATAACTTTAAACAATCTTTACTACAACATTCTTCTTTAAGCTAAATTTTAACCTCTTATTAATTATTTGACTAAATTTATCAACACCCTGCAATTTTCTTTTTCCACCTCAAGATGTTATGCATAATTTTCTTTGCTCACCCTAATTTATACCGATTCTATCACCTTTTTTCTTTTATTTTTTTTTCTTATTCATTTCCTTCTTCATGTCTTCTTTCGTTTTCAATTCATGATAGTTGAAGCTAATAGTTATCTACGATTTTTACCATCAAATCTTTGTGAAAACAAATATCATGAATAAATCAAAAGTTATGTCAATAGTAAAACACTTTAATTAGGTTTTAAATTTAAAATAATCTCGATTTTCTTAAAATTATTTAATCGAAGCTTAGAATTTGTTGAATTAGATTGAATTTTTTTTTCAAATGAGTTATAATGAAAGGAACGCATATAAACATGGAATGTTAATTATTTTTCCATTGAGATTTGTGATTAGGAACGAAGAAAACATGTTGCCGTATGAAATGTACAAGAGCGTATATCTTTTTTTTAGTTTCAACCAGGGCGAGAAAAGAAATTAAAGGGGGCTAGTGAATGTTGCCTAATTGCTACACTCCACAAAATTTAATCAAAAATTTAATAAAATAATTAAATTTAAATATAACTGTGGTAAAAATTGAATTTTTACAAATACCAAAATCTGGCTACGAAACTTACACCGTCACGTTTGTAGCAATATTCTAAACAATTTTCATATCTACTGTTTTGAAATTGGAGCAAGTATGAAAAAGTTATTAATGTTTGAAAATTCAGAACTGAAGATATTTAAATAATTATTTTAGGAAAAGAATATTTAAATATGGAAAGCCCTACCGGTCAACACTATTGGTTGGACTAGTCGACCTTCCAAACTAAGCGGTCGATTGGCCATCTCTTTCAGGCTAGGGTTTGGGTTGACCAGACGGGCCGAAATTGATAATATTTGATCGAACGGTTTTGTTTTCTTTCTACTCTTATAGATATGAACCTATGCTGCTATCAAAACCCTAATTAAACTAGAGCGTAATAAAATTCTATCTCTATAAAATCCAAACGCTCTTTCTCTTCATATCAAATTTTTTCAAAACAAAACAAAAATTAAATACAAGAAATTGAAGAAGGAGAAATCAAATTAAATCAAGAGGAGTTCTGCACTAAGTGGAGGCGATTCAAAGTGTATTGAAAAGGGGATAGCTTTTCGTTACTACCAAATACTATTTCAACCCCATCGAAACTAGAATGAATAGAAGAGAAAGAAAAACAAGGGATAATAGTACCAGCAAAGCCTTTCAAAAGAGTCGAAGGGATGCTCGGCGAGAAGGCAAATGTGTTACAAGCTTTCGAAGGGGATGATTTAGTCGAAAGTTCCGTTTTGCATCTATGTCTTCCTTTCGAAACAGATGCTTTCACCTACATGAAAACATTTCAAATAAGAGGAGGAGTACCTTTCGAAGGCAGTATGCGTGCCAAATCTTTCGAAAACAAAGGTTTCGCCTTCATTCGAACTACTCAGAAAGATGCCTTGATTAGAACGACCCTTTCGAAAGCATAATCAAGTCTTTCGAACCGGTCGAACCCTTTAACATCCAGGGAAGGTTTCATATTAAGTCGCAAGCATGCATTCGGAAGCCGCCTACCGTGTCGAAACCATCAACACCTTAAAAAATCCAGAGAATAACTGTCGACATAGTCGGAAGCTCTTACTCCTACACACTTGCAACAACAAAGGAACACAAAGGAGAAGCGTGTCAGCTCTTTCGACGAAGATGGAAGCATTCAAACCCAATCGAGTGCGTTGCAGAGGGATGCGCAAGTGTGAAAGGAGGTGGAAGGTATATAAAAATATTTTTCGACCAAGTCGAAGGTTCTGAGTCGAAAGGTGCCAACCCGCATCTATAAATAAGACCCTAGGGGTCTGGTTTAAGGGATTCGAATTTCATTCACTCTACTCTTGTACTTTCTTGCAATTGTAACTTGTAACCCTAATTTGGGAATAGAATTAGGAAAATTGATCATTGTGTACATCATTAGTAAAAGAAAATTGATTCTCATGTTTTGGTTATGCTACTGTTTAGAAATTTCTACTGAATTTGATTATGCTCTGTATGTGCCAACTTCGATGAAAGATCCCTTTCGAATGAGTCGAAACCCCATACTTAGCCCAAAACATTTAGAATCTAGCTCCAAACCACAAATCTCCTAAAGCTTACCCTCCAAGTAAGCCGAAAGCATAAATTGGCCAAAATCCCCAGGCTTAACAATCCAAGCCAAAGTAATCAAATAAGTAGGCTTTCGATAGGGTCGAAACCTGTCCATTCGACCCATATCCTTAAACATTAGAGCTAACCTTTAAGTTACCACAACTAGTTCAAAAGGAAGTGAAAGTTTGTGTGGATCAACAGATATGGAATATATATTAAACTAAGTGCGGAAGCAGTTAATAGCAGTAAATTAAATAAGAGTAAGGACACCAGGAATTTACTGGTTCGAACTCCCATTCTACGTCCAGTCCCAGACTAACTTCTTGCTTTAACTAACAATACCCTCCTTAACCCAGAGGAATAGGTCTGAGCAGCAGGACAGACACCTGAGCAACATAACATGATTTTTGTCTCAGCAGCCGAAGAGGACTTTCCCTTGCCTGAGCAGCAGAACAAGACTTTACAGAATATAAAAGTAGTTGACTTAATGTGTTCTTGATAACACTGATTTGTCTTTAAGATTACAAACTTCCTATAATCAATTCCTCAAGTATATAAAGAGCATGTGAAGATTTGAAAGGAAGAATATTGCTAAGAATCAAAGTATATGAAATATAATTCAAAGATCCAAAGCAATGAAGAATATGAATGCACTAGAATAATCACAAGAGAGAATAGAAAGAATTAGAATCAGAATTAGTGATTATGAAGTATATGAGAACTCCTATTTATAGTTTTCAGAGAGATGCAACTCTTAGTGAAGAGTTTCAGCCAAGAGAGGCATCTTTTTACTGAGTGCAACTCTTCATGGAAGAAGATGTCCATTCATAATTATGACAGTTGAAGCCCAGTTAGTCAACTGGTCGATTTCGGTCAGTCGACTGAATTTGAAAATTTTAAAATATTTGAACGTTTAAAATTAGAAAAAGATTACACTATTGTGTATATGCACAGTCAGTCGACTGGGCATGCACAGCCAGTCGACTAGCTGTGCATATATTGCACAGTGAACTTTGTTTTTAAAGAAACATAGAAAACTAGAAAACTTGAGGATTGATTTTAACATATGTCTAAGACTCAGCACATATAATAATTACTTTAAGCATAGAGTTGTAGTCTTGATCCTCTGATGTCTTCTTTTTGTCATGTATGAGTGCATATTCTTCTTTAGCTTCTGAACCGTCCTGTCATGAATCAAAAACTAGTGATTCAACATTCCCCCCCTTTTTGATTGATGACAACCTATATATATATCTTAGAGAGAAAATTTTCTCCCCCTGAATATATGATATCTTTTTCCTGCATCAAATATGTTAGTGCACACACTTTTTCTCCCCCTTTGTCATCGACAAAAAGGAGACAGATAAGTAAATTTTAGTGTACAACACACAAACAGACACAGAACAGTACACATAGATAAAATAGAGTATCATAGTACATGAGATGAATAAAAACCATAAACAACAATAATGAGACTACTTACTACAAGTCTCACAATGTTTACTAGAGTAGTTTGCAAAGTAAATTATTTGAACAAAGAACAAATTCCATCAAATCTTACCAACAAGATATAGAATCTTACTCATCACGATCCCAGTCATATTCCTCTTCCGGCATATGCTTCTTTCCAGGCCTTGATGTGTCTTGTCCACTACCACTTGGTCCGCTAGTATCACTTCCGGTGTTTTCCTCGGAGGTAGACCATGTGAATCTCGATGCTGGTAGCTTACCATGTGCTACGGAAGAAGCAGTCGTGGATGAAGAACATGAAATCGCATCCTATAGTATAGAAAAGAATCCTTTGACCTTGTCTAATTTTTTATCAACTTTCTTCAAACGAGTTCCCAGTATTTGTTGATTTCTAGAAAGGATCTCTATGGACTCTCTTGTACTAGCCGGTGTTGCAAGACGAATTTCTTCTTCTTCGGGTTGAGGTGTTCGCTCTCGAATGATTGGTCCGCCTGATTGTCATTGTCGTTGTTGGCGACGCCAATCTTCATATGGGATAAATGCTGGAGGAGCTGACGGTAGTTTCATGAGACTCAATGAGAGAATGTTGATAACTCCAAGGGAAGAAGTTTCGAATTCAGGTGGAGGTGCACCCACATTTAAAAGTAATCTCATTATATATTCTCTGAAGTAATTGGTTCTCATATTACCGTTGTTGAAGGTGAGAAATTCATCCAATATTCTCTGTAGCCAATTGACTTGAGTTCCTCCCCATACCGCATATAGTGCTTTGAAATTTTCCGGATAGATAATTTCATATGACCCGGTTCGTGGAAGGATACTCCTCATGAACGCTTTGTGAAGAATTCTCGCTTTTGGTCGAAGAAAAATAGATTTTTGTTCCGTCATATTGTCACCCATGAACATATGGCTAACTCGATATCTTTGTCAAATATTAAAATGGACGTTGTCTAGAGGAATACCTTGGTTAGGCGATTGAAGTATGTGCGCCATTTGGTCTAAGGAGTAGAAAACTTGATGTCCACAAACTACACTCCAAGCACAATCATCTCTATTTTATGGACGTTGATGAGGAAGATTTAAATTAGCATAGAAAAGCTTCACCATGAGATGATTAATCTTGTGAGAATTGAGATTCAAGTCGAGTAGTGATTCCAATCCGGATCTACGCATAAGCTCTTGTAATCCGTAAGCCGCAAAATCGTTGTAGACCATAAATGAACCTTCAAAGATCCGCGAATTTTTCATTTTGTGCCATCTTGCTATCGCGACATTGTTATATAGCCATTGTGCGATTTGGGTATCGGTAGGTCCGGCGGAGGAGGAGCTTTGCCTATATCGCTTTGTAGGAGCCATTTGATTAAGGATTTGGTGAAAATTTTGATTGGATTTGGGATTTATGGTTTTCTTATGAAATGGATTTGGGTAAAAAAAAACTGAGAATGGTAAAGTGAGAGTGGAGCAAAAAGTAACTAAATAAGGGATCAGAAATAATTACCTACAGCCAGTCGACTGGACGAAACTAGTCAGTCGACTGACTGATTTCCAGAGAGTTTAGTTTCCCTGTAAACAGTCGACTGATTTTTAATTTCAATCGACTGACTGTAAGAAATAATTACAGAACAGCTTTGGAACTATTTTTTATGAAGACACACAAGTTTATTTTATGAACTTAAGTACATTTTAAAACAAAGAAAAATGATTATACTAGTTTTTGTGAACACAAAATTAGAAATGAGAGTGTGAGTCTTCTGATTCTTCTCCTGGTTCAATTTTTGTATTTTCAACAAATAGTTTTAAACGTGAACATTCTTTTTGAATCGGTGAGTTGCTCGTTCCTCGATGTTCCCATGAATTCGGTCCTCCATGATTCCATGAATTTGGTCCTCTACGTTCCCATGGATTCGGTGATACATGAGGGCATTGAGGTGAGTGAATATGTGCATTCGTGTTGTTGGGGGATGAACCTCATATTTTTGCAGCACATCGTTCAAGAAAACTAAGTCTCCTACCATGACTCTTTTGTTCATAATACATTTCACGCTGAAGTTCAAGTGTTTCCCTCTGATAGTGATGCAAGTCATCTATCTTTTCTTTAATTGTCGGAGACGGAAATAAGTTTCTTCGCGTGCGTTTATTTTTTGGCGTATATCCCGTATGATGGCTTTGTGGTGGACATATCGGGATATAAGCAGGATTCAGAGTTGGAAGTTCTGAAGACCCTAAACTTGGAGATTCATAATTAATTGAAGAATATCCAGATGAATAATGAGAGGAAGGCTCGTCTGAGGATGATCCGGTCATGTTGTAGATAAACAATGCAAAGTTGAAAACCATGTTTGATTGTTTTTGATAGAAGTAATATTTTCTTTAATCAAGTAGGAGAAAAAAAATCTAGAACGAATATAAGTATAGAAGTCTGAAACTAAAAAATGAATAGCTGAGATTAAATATAGAAGGATTTCGGCCATAAGAGAATTGTGGACAATAATCAAAGTGATGTGGACCATTTAAAATCAAAACAGAAATAAGCTGAATTGAGCTATGAGCTTAGACAAGAAACATCACATAGCCTACTGGCAAAGACATATGCATACTTACTAGGAGGTCCTGATTTCGAATCCAAGCTTATGCAAAAAATTTTTTTGAAAACTTATAAATTTTTAAACGAGACGATTACAAGTTCTTGTCTCAATTTTACAAAAGTGTTTTCATTTAAAGGTTTAGTAAAAATATCAGCCAACTGGTTTTCAGAAGATACGAAATCAAGGTTTATTATATCTTTTTCAATACTATCACGAAGAAAATGATGATGTATGTCAATATGTTTTGTTCGTGAATGATTAATTGGATTTTTAGATAGGTTGATAGTACTTAAGTTATCACAAAAATTTGTTGATTTAGATAAATTAAAACCAAAATCTTGAAGTGTTTGTTGCATATAGATTACTTGAGCACATGCCGAAGCTGCAGATATATATTCTGCTTCATAAGTTGAGAGTGAGACGCAATTTTGTTTCTTACTAAACCAAGATACAAGAGCCGTTGCCAGCCGTTGCAACCTTCCGACACAAAATGGGGCCTTTTCTTGTAGTGCGCTTGTACTTTTTCTATCCGTTTGACTTCCTCCAAAATTAAGATCACTATATGAAACTAATTCGAAAGGACATTCTTTCGGATAAAATAATCCAAAGTCCTTGGTTTTATTAAGATATCATAATATACGTTTCACTGCTCTAATGTGTGAATCTTTTGGATCGGCTTGAAATCGTTCACACAAACAAACACTCATCATTATGTCAGGTCTACTTGTTGTTAAGTAAAGTAATGATCCAATCATGCTTCGATATAATTTTTGGTCTACACTTTTTCCGTTTTCATCTTTTTCAAGATGTATAGTTGTACTCATATAGGAGTAGGTTTGGCAGAAGTATTTTTCATACCATAGCGTTTAATTAGATTATTACAATATTTTTCTTGATTTATAAAAATTCCATTTTTAAGTTGTTTAATTTGTAAACCAAGAAAATAATTTAATTCTTCCATGTGAGACATTTCAAATTCATTAGTCATTATTTTAGAAAATTCCTGACATAACTTTTCATTAGTTGAACCAAAAATAATATCATCAACATAAATTTGAATAATTAAAATATCTTCTTTGTTTTTCTTAATAAAAAGAGTTTGATCAACCTTCCCAATTTCAAAACCAGAGTCTATTAAATAACTTTTTAGACGATCATACCAAGCACGAGGTGCTTGTTTTAATCCATATAACGCCTTTTTAAGTTTATAGACATGGTCTGAAAATTGTTCATGAATGAATAAGGGAGGTTGTTCAACATAAACATTTTCTTTTTTAAAGCCATTTAGAAAAGCACTTTTAACATCCATTTGATATAATTTAAAGTTATGAAAACATTCATAGGCCAATAATATACGTATTGCTTCTAATCTAGCGACTGGAGCAAATGTTTCTTCGCAGTCAATTCCTTCTTCCTGATTATATCCTTGTGCAACTAATCTAGCTTTATTCCTAGTTATATTACCATGTTCATCAGCCTTATTTTTGAAAACCCATTTAGTACCAATAACTGATTGGTCACTAGGTCTTGGAACTAAATCCCAAATGTCATTTCTTTCGAATTGGTTTAGTTCTTCTTGCATAGCGATGATCCAATAGTCATCAGTTGAGGCTTCCTTAACATTTTTAGGTTCTATATTAGAAAGAAATGCTACGTGGCCCATTTGATTTAATTGATTTCTAGTTCTAACATTTGAAGTAATTTCTCCTATGACATTTTGAATTGGATGATCTTTTAATATCCTTGGTGGAGATCTTAATTCATTATTAGGAAAATTGTTTTCATTATTTTTAGACAAGGTAGTTTCTATATTTGTGATATTTTCAGGAACTTCTTTGTCATCTCTACTACTAGGTATTTGTTTAAAATTTTCATCAAAAGATACATGAAGTGTTTCTTCGATGATATTAGTTCTTTTATTAAAAATTCGATAAGCTTTGCTTCGGTCTGAATATCCTATAAAGATTCCTTCATCGGATTTTGGATTGAATTTGCCAAGCTGATCTTTTGTGTTTAAAATGAAACATTTTGAACCGAAAACCTTAAAATAAGAAATATTTGGTTTTCGGCCATTAAAAAGTTCATAAGAAGTGTTTTTAGTTAGAGGTCTTATAGAAACACGATTTAGTACATAACAGGCAGTTGCTACTGCTTCTGCCCAGAAATGTTTGGTTAATATGCTTCCATTTAACAAGGTTCTTACACATTCCTGTAAAGTTCTATTTTTCCGTTCTACTACTCCATTTTTTTGCGGAGTATGAGGAAAAGAAAAATTATGGTTTATTCCTTTCTTTTTACAAAAATGTTCAAAAACGTCGTTTTCGAATTCACCTCCATGATCACTCCTAATGTTCTTTATTTTTAAGTTTTTGAAATTTTGAATTCTTTTGGAAAAGACTTTGAAATTTTCAAAAGTATCACTTTTGTTTTTCATAAAAATAGTCCAAGTATATCTAGAGAAATCATCAACAATTACAAACACATATCTATTATGATTTATGGATTGCACTTGTGTTGGTCCAAATATATCCATATGTAATAGTTCAAGTGGTTGTGTTGTTGAAATAACCTTTTTAGATTTAAAAGATGACTTTAGTTTTCATAATTGACATGCATCACAAATATGATCTATTTTAAATTTTATTTTAGGTAATCCTTTTACTAACTCATTTTTAGAAAGCTTAGTTAAAGTTTTGAAGTTAATGTGACAAAATCTTTTGTGCCATAACCAAGGATCATTGTCTTTGGCTAGTAGACACATATCTGAATTATGATTTACTTTCATATTCAAAATATAAATATTTTTGTCTCTATTTCCTTCAAAGAGTAAATTTTGATTTTGATCAGAAATGCTACACTTATTTTCAGAAAAGGTAATTTTGAATCCTTTGTCACACAGTTGGCTAATACTTAAAAGATTATGTTTTAAATTCTTGACTAGTAAAACATTTGAAATAAGAAGTAAATTAGATGTACCGTTGTTGCTTACATCGCCTTTGCCAATGATATATCCCTTGGAATTGTCTCCAAAAGTGACAGAACCTCCATCCAAGTAGATAATGTTTGATAGCATATTTTTATCTCCTGTCATATGTATTGAGCAACCACTGTCTAATATCCATTTTCCTCTCTTTTTAAGTGGGTCCTACAAAATAAAAAATAATATTGGTACCCACCTTTTTATAGGGTCCTAAGAGTTAGATTTTAGGAAACCAACCCCAAGAGGGTTCGATATTCCCTTTATAAACATAATTTATATTTTTATGTACAGATTCAATAAATATTTCTTTCTAATCAAACTATTGTTTGTTTTAGGAATACATATTTTTATAGTTTTCAAATTTGTCCTTTTTGAATTTTCGTTAGTGATTGTGGGTTTAAAATCAATTCTCCTTTTATTTTCTATTCTAGATGGAGCTATTGACTTCTTAACATAACCTAACACCTTTTTACTTGACACCGATTGAGAATTTTAAATAATTTTAGACAAATTTTCTCTTCCTTTATTAAAGTTAGAAACATTTTTAGTAATATTCTCTAACTTACTTTATAGCACAGTATTGTCTGGTTCAAGTAATTTTACTTTTGTTTTTAACTCGTGATTTTCAGAGACAAGAAAATCATTCTTTTCTTTCTGAGTTTCAATTTCTTGACTCAATAAAGTAAGTTGAGAATTAGTATTAGAGACCGATTCTTGAAGTTTTTCAAGTTCTTCCTCTAGTATTTTCTTCTCATCTTTAAGCATATCTCTTTCGAATTCTGCTTTGTTCTGATTTTCACGAGCTTCTTTATATTTTCTTTTGAAACTTTTTAGGGTGTTCAAAAGTTCTGAATTAATTTCTATTAGATCATAAAAAGTAAGATCACTAACCTCATTTTCTGTGGCCATGAAGCATACATTTTCTTGTTCATTTTCATTATCACTGTCACTATCTGATGATGAGGAATCTAAGTCGTCCCATGTGACAGAGAATGCTTTCTTTTTGTACCTATCTTTCCTGCCCTTGTTGAAATAACTCTTCTTTAGTTCTGGACAGTTTTTCTGGATATGTCCATTTTTGTGACAGTTATAACATTCTAAAGCTGATGCAGATGGTTTGCTTGAGAAGTTCTTTTTATCATTGAATCTGTTGTTCTTGCGATACTTTAAGAACTTCTTGAAATTCTTGGCAATAAATGCTAAATTCTCATCATCTGAATCTTGGTTCTCTTCTTCTTCAGCCCGAAAAGCTAAGTTCTTTTGGTCTTGTGCATGTACTCTTTTAGCCTGTAAATTAACTTCATAAGACATTAGATTTCCTATCAACTCCTCTGGTTTTATGGTAGAGATATCATTAGCTTCTTCAATATCTAAAACTTTTCTCTCCCATTCATCTGTGAGTGAGTTGAGGAGTTTTGACACAATATCAAAATCTGTATACTTTTCTCTTAGAGCTAACAATGAGTGATATATGTCTTGGAATCTAGAGTACATATCATTTATAGACTCATCTTGTTTCATTCTAAAGTTTTGAAACTGATTTTTAAACATTGAAATCTTACTTTGCTTAACTTTGTTTGTACCTTCATGAGTTATTTTTAGTGTCCGCCGGATTTCATAGGCAGTTGTTGGGCGTGTTCTCACCCAGAAGACCTCGAGGCCAAGAAGCTTGATTCATCCATCCAGGCTTGCCTAAACTCATCCGGCACTCTCATTCTCCAGAGCCCATTCGGCAGGAACTCATTCGGCACTCTCGTTCTCCAGAGCCCATTCGGCAGGAACTCATTCGGCATCCATGTCTCACAGAACCCATTCGGCAGTCTCAAGCAACTGCCGAACCAACCTTCCTCCTATGACTGCCGAACCATCTCCACACCGGACCAACCTCACCATCCCACCACCGGTCCAAGCAACTACCGGTCCAAACTGCACTTCCCATGTTCCTACCGGACCAACCCCCAAACCGGACCAAGCGATTGCCACATAGCACCGAATCACCTACAACCGGTCCATTCTACACTCCAACCACCTTCAAACCAAGCGATGCCGAACCAAGACGTACCAGGCCAGATCACATCAGCCCAGGCCCATCAGCAACTATACACATCCTGGACCCCTACCTCTAGCCTCACTCTATAAATAGAGGAGCAGGGGTACAACAATGGGGACAAGTTTTGAGAGCTCAAGCACGGAAGGAACTTTCAAACAACTTTCTTTTACTTGTACCAAAGCTTTGTACTTGTAATCAAAAGAAGAGAAGAGAAATAACATATAAAGTGGACGTAGGCACATTCTGGCTGAACCACTATAAATTTGCGTGTCTTTTTACAGTTTAGCCCCTGCTTTTCACATATTTGCATAAATCACTCAAATCGCTAAGAACAACATAAGATCTACTAAATCATACAACTCTGAGGTGTTTGTCCATTTTTTGTGCAAACATTTTTGGTGCTTTCACTGAGAGCTAGAAGCTCGAAGCTTCAGCTTCATCCACTTAACAAGTTTTCCTAACAGCATCGTCCGCCACTTGGAAAACATGCCTCCCAAACAAAGAAAAGATGTTAACAAAGGAAAAAACATCGCATCCAGCAGTCTTACAGATCCAGCTGTCACGAATCAAGTAAATCGTCCTCCTCCAGCAACAGTAACAAATGAAGGACAGGCTAACCCAACCACTCCTGCCACAGAACAGCCTACAGCAATTACTAGGGCAGATTTGGACAGAGTTGTGGTTGAAGTAACTAACCGCTTCACGTCCCAGCAGAAAGCCTTGGTGGACCATCTCATGTCACGCTTAAGGGACGCTGAAGAATCCAACCGCAACACTGAATCATGGGGCGAGTCCCAGTCTGGAGGATCTCAGAGACAACAAAGATCTTCCTTCTTCGAAGGAGCTAACGGCAGAAGTAGCCGTGGTAGGAGCCGAGACCGAGCACAGCCCGAAGTTAGGCCTGAGGAAACGTTTGGTACCGAACCCAACGGGGGAGGTACCGGGCGAAGGTCAACTGTAGCTGAGCCTGTCATGCTGCCTAACCACAGAAACGCCAGTGAACGGAGCCGAGCTAGAGTCCAGCCCAAAGTTGGACCCGAGGAAGTGCTTAGATCAGAACCCAGCAGGGGGAGATCAAGGCAAGGGCCAACTGTAGCTGACCCGAGCATGCTCCCAGAAGATCAAAGGCAGCCACTAGAAAATATGAGGAATGACAGACGATACCATTCCTACAGGTCATTTGGACGGAATCAATCCCACAGAACAGAACCAAACTCATTTCTATCTGCTCCAAGTTCTGATGAAAGGATGGCACGCTTATTCAGAGAGTGTGTCCAACGAGAGCAAAGAGATCGAGGGAAAGGCGCTAGGGTAACCAGCCCTTTCGCCCGCAATATCGAAATTGCTATCACCCCCCGAGAATGGAAGATGCCAACAATGGAACCCTACAAAGAAACCTCCGATCCCGTTGTACACTTACAGAGGTATACGCAGCATATGCTCATGAGCGGGGCGACAGAGGAAGTACTGTGCAAATGCTTTCCGCTCTTCTTAGCAGATCTTGCTACCTCCCGGTTCTGTCATCTACCCCAGGGATCCATCAGCTCGTGGGAGATGTTGAAAGAAAAATTTATCAGTCAGTTCCGCATTCATGTGGAGCAACCTAAGGACGCTTATTCCCTATCCAGTGTCAAACAGAAACCTAGAGAGAAGCTGCAGCAATACCTAACCAGATTCAACGCCGCAGTAGCCGCAGTCCAAGATGCCGATGAGAAGCTTATCCTAATGGCCCTCTGTAGTGGTGTGCATCCGGACACTAAATTTGCTAGAAGGTTGACAAAAGAAAAACCAG
This sequence comes from Allium fistulosum, assembly GCA_030737815.1. NCBI lineage: Eukaryota > Viridiplantae > Streptophyta > Magnoliopsida > Asparagales > Amaryllidaceae > Allium > Allium fistulosum. The sequence continues at coordinate 184,227,049 of CM060902.1, read as the reverse complement.
CTACTTTACCCGATTTCTTCCATGAAGCCGGGAAATACATGAGGCTTGAAGATGCTGCCATTGAGGGGCAGTCAGGACAGCAAAATAAGACAACCCATAGCAACGCCCCTGCTATGGCAAGGGGACGTTCGAAGAAATGATTCCAGAGACAATGCTGGGGGCAAGAAGGGAGAAAAGCGCCTATATCGGCCAGGACCGAGATTCGACACTTACACTCCTTTGAACGAGACCGTCGAAAATATCTTCCTTGCCACCCAAGGCGAAGTTAGATACAAACGCCCACCATACAAGAAGGAATCAGATAATGCACAGAAGTCTGGAAAGTTCTGCCGCTTCCACGATTCCCATGGGCATGATACCAATGAATGCCATCACCTCCGGGACTTGATTGAAGAACACATCAGAGGAAAGATACTGGAACGCTATGTAAATGGTGCATTGAACTAAGTCAATATGATATTACCTACCATCCTCGCACCGCCATCAAGGGGCAGGCCATGGCCAATTTCATCGCCAAATTCACTACCAACAACTGAGATTACTCAAATGACCAGCCCGTAGCCCTTTGCTGTATGGGGAATTGATTCAATCGGCAAACTACCAATGGGCCGAGGCGGGGCCAAATATGCTATAGTGGCAGTCGACTATTTCACCAAATGGGTGGAAGCAGAACCCCTGAATAAAGTATCTTCAGCAAAATTTATTAACTTCTTGATCAAAAATGTTCTGTGAAGGTATAGAGTCCCATTCAAAATCATATCAGACAATGGACTTCAATTTGACAGCGAGGAATTCGCCAATTGGTTCCAAGAGCACGGAATTCACGAAAGCTTCTCATCCGTAGCATATCCCCAGGCAAACGGACAAGTCGAAGCCATCAACAAAATTCTGAAAACTCTAGTCAAAAAGAATCTCGAAAAGTCAAAGGACGCTTGGGTGGATGAACTCCCTACGGCACTATGGGCCTACCACACATCTTTCAGAACATCAACAGGGCATACTCCTTTCTCTTTGGCATATGGATAGGAGGCTAGGTTCCCAGTTGAAACCATCGTGCCTTTTCACCGTAGGATCCACTATAACCCAGAAGAGAACGAAGAACTCCTTCACATGTCTTTGGATCTAATTGAGGAGAGAAGAAATGATTCAGTCCTCAAAGCAGCAGCCCACAAGCAAAAAGTGGCAGCACAATACAACTCCAAAGTCAAGCACTATATCCAATCCGGGATGGACCATATAAAGATCTTCGCAATGGAGCTTATATTTTGTCAACAGTGGATGGGGAGGTGTTCCAGAGGGCATGGAACATCCAACACCTTCGTCGATACTTTTCTTAACTCATACTGCCCATATGAAGTGAATTAACAAAGAGAATCAGTGGACGTAGGCATTTTCATGCCGAACCACTTTAAAAAACTTGTCTCTTTTTAACTTGTTCCTTCATATCTTGGCTGCTTGTTAACTGTATCCTTTTCTGTTGAACAAAATCCTATGCAAATAGCATTTTCATTCAAGGCGCTCCACAGCGCAACTTCTCCTGGACAAGACCTAACAGGTACTATGCGAATCTATGCCCTCGCCAATGAGACACTTTTGCTCCGGCATCCCTCTGCTGCGGGTTAACTCATTGCTCGCGACGGCCCTTAAAGCCAACTGTAATGAGCCGATTATAAGCCACCGAGAAGGCCGACTATAGCCGAGGCAGCTCATTACGGCGTTAGGCTCGCCGGCAACTGTGAACCGATTATTAGCCCCAACATAAGGTGTGGCCAGCCAGGGGCAGTTCACAGTTGACGATCGGCACCCACGCTAGCCGGCCACAGTAAATCGAATAATACCCACGATTACGGGCCATAATGACCTGGGTAGTTACTGTGCGCGATCTCGGCTCCGATGTGTCTTAAGTGCGGCTGTGGTAAAAAAGAATTAACTCCCCGCGGAGGCGTAAGATGGGTGACAAATGTCTCCAAGACCCACAGCTAGGGAAAGTGACTACAAAACCCGTTTGCCACGAACTTAAGCACATCGAAGGCCTTCCGTGATTGGAAGTTTTACTATTTCACATATTTCAATTTCATTTAAGAAACTTTTCTCCTATCCTCTGTAATAATCCCTCAAGTACAGGACACAGAACAGGAGACATTCACCAATGGGATCGGACGCTCACAGCAAGATACTGGACCGCATCCCATACTCGGTCACACAGGATATTCAAAGCTGCCATCTACAAGCAAAATATAAAGGGCGGTATCTCCTCCTTTCATGTGTAAACACGTAACTATAATTTATTCGCACCTCACGCTCACATTTGCAAATCATAAAATTATGTTTTAAACAAGAACCGACATCAAACACAATTTGATTACAAGAATATGCATAGCTATATTTCTCATACAACATGTCAAAATAGCAACAAACATTCAAACACGACAGAATCAGCTTAAGTTACAAAATTACACGTCAAGAATAATGTTGTTTATTACAAGTAGCATAATTACAACTTAAAAGTTACTCTACTGTTTTAAGACTAACGTGTACGGCCATGTCAAGTCTACAAAAAGAATTTTCCAGGTCTGATCAAGGGGCCGGCTGCAATGGAGTTTTATCCTTGTCCTATTGACCACCTGTCCAGTAAGAGAAAGGATTCATTAGTGATAAGCAACCAAAGTTAATGGAGAGACTAAAAAGGAAGACTTACCAGCACCTGCTTCTTGACTATCCTGGTCGTCATCCTCAACTTGCACACCTGCCTCCTCAGCAGCAAGCAACCGCATACCCTCCTTCACCGCCATCTTCTCCTCCTTGGCAAACTGGGGAGTGACCACATCCATGCTGAAAGCCACACCACCATCTCTATCCGCATCAGCCTTAGCCTCCTCCAGAGCCCGAAGATAGATCTTGGCCATGACCCTAGGATAATCATCCATCCAGGATAGGTTGCCCTGCTTCCAGGTTCGGAAGTACATGTCCTGGAGCATTTCGTCCATCATCCCCTCATTCTCCTCAAACTCTCTCATCCGGGCCTCGGAAGCCGACAACCTTTCAACGGCGGCATCTCTCTCCAATCGGTATCTCGAGCAGTCAGCCTGAAGGGACCTCCGCATCACCTCCATCACCTCCTTCAGCCTAACTTGAGCAAGCTCTGCGGCTTCAAGCTTCCCCGACATCTCCTCTACCCGCTCAAGATCCGCCCTCCGAACTCCATCCACTGTCGAGATGGCCATATTTATCTGCTCCTTACAGAAAGCCTCCATCTTCTGCAGCTCCGCCTTACTAGCCTCCTCCATAGCCTTCCTCAGCCGCCCGGAGGCAGCCTCATGCTGGGAAATCTGAATAGCTTGATCAGCAAGCTGTTTCGCCTGGTCCGAAACCATCAACCGTAATCGGATGTTGGCACTCCCAATTTCCTCTCCAGCCTTAACCAGCCGGGCATGATGCCCCATCAGCTTCCTAGTCTCCTCCGCCACTCGATCAATATTAGCCTTGGCCTCGTCTCCCATGGTAACTATCCGAGTAGTAAGTAGATCGAGATCTAAAGACTTAGCCTCATCGAGCACCCGTACCATGGGATTGCGGGGAAGAAGGTGCTCGCCAGTAACCTCGTCAAAAGTAACATCATGGGAACTCGGATCCAGATCAGGATGACCCGCGAATGGATTACGAGCCAAGTCAGGACGATCAATCTGAATAACGGTTGGGTTTCCAGACAGGTGCGGAGAGAGTGCGAACTCAGTACCCTCCTCTGTGATATCATAAACGGGCTGAATTGGGGGCTGGGGACCGAGTGAAGGTTCGGATAAGGGATGACTCCTCTTTCTCTTCTGAATACCCTCTTCAATAACCCCAAGAAGAGGACGGTAGTCGACTACATCCCCGAAACGGTGAGTCGGAGTCTTCGGCTTGGCGGAAGCTTTGGAGAGCTTGTACTGTTCAAGCCTGTGCCGAAGATCTGAGGCCTTGGCCGTTTTACCTGCTCCTGATATGAAGAAAAAGTGTCACAAGCATACATTGATCTATAATTCGAGAAAACACGGCAAATTAAAAGATAAAAAGAAAGGAAACACATCTGTGGTTGTACAAACCCTGGAGAGGAGTAGGATACTGCAATAAGTCCTGGATTTCATTCCAGGACGGGAGCGGGTCATAAAATATTCCTAAGTCCCTATCATAAATGGAGCCCGCAGGAATCAAAAGTTCACCTTGAGTCGTCGGAGCCATCTTGGCTAGAATAGTCTGAGGAGGCTCGCTTGCGCCAGTTCCAGCCTTGTCAGCCTTCCCAGTTTTCTCTATCAAAGCCGGTTCCCCGTCCAGCCCCTCAAAAGCTTGGTGGAATACATCATCCGTCCACTCCTGAATCTCGCCCGCTTGCCTAGGAAGCAAGGCCCCGATGCCATCACCACCTTCCCGGTCACCTCCACTCTCGCCTCTTTCCTCCTCTATGTCTTCCTCCTCTTGGGTAAGTGGACAATTGCTGGGGGAGGGACCGTCTGACTTCTTAAGTTTCTTACCGCCGACGGTTGGAGGTTTTGTAACGACCCAGGATTTTCGAACCCGAAAATTCCAGATAGTTAGAAGAAAAAGAAAGAGATAGAAGAAAGAAACAGAATAAGACACAGATTCTCACATTTCGCAGCGGATAAAATATAATATCAAATAATATTCTTTACACAAAGAAGCTGTATCAGTCAATTACATTTTAATACATCAGAGTTATAACCATTTATACATGAACTGGACAGTTATACAACCTGTTCCAGACTACAATCTATACAGACTACACAGTCTCATATACACAGCGGAAAACATTCTATACGTTCCTGCCATCCAACTCGTCTCTTGAGCTCCAGAACGTCCTAACCTGAAAAGCTGTAATACTCGGTCTGACCCGAGCATTACATCAAAGTAACACCCGGGTCAGGCTAGAAACCAGCGTGAGTAAACCCATAATGTGAAATACCAAGCTATATAACTTAAGTGAATACCAGGGTAACTCGTACTTTTACGAGTTCTTACAGTCAATCATTTATCATACACAATAGTTTTCAGGTTAAATGTCCATGTTACTCAATTCATTCCATTCCAGCCTATTTAATTTCGCATATCAATATAATAAGAGTTTAGATTACTAATCGAAGTGGTTTCGGGTATTTACTGATACCCGACTCCGGTCTCTTCGAATTCAATGTCATCTCTAATCCAAGTTGTTAAGTTTTAAACAATACAATTCATATCAGAATATCATACAACAATTCAACTCAGATAGATAACCTACATTATCATAGCTTAAATCCATTCATATCACATCATATCTCAATCGCCCCTTAGAGATAAAATTAATCCAAATCATCTAATATTATTCAACCATCCATAACAAGTTGATTCATTCTTAATTAATTTAATTAACCTCTAATTAAATGAGTTACTAACCTTTAATCACTGGATTATCTTAATCCATCTTCCTTAACATAATTTAATTAATCATTTCTTAAATATTTATCTTAATTAATCTTTCTTGATTAATTATCCCTTAATTACAATAAGTAATTATCCTTTAATTATCCTTTTTTTTAAACATTCTTGATTAATTACTTTTTTTACATTAAGTAACTAAATCTTTAATTAATTACATAAATTAATTATCCACCAATTACAGTAATTAACTTTAATTACTCCATTAATTTATTAACTATAATTAATTCCATTAATCCTTAATTAATTACATTAATAAATTATTCTATAATCACTTATATTGATCAACTATCCTTAATTAATCAACCCTATAATTAATTAATTGATTTCACTAAGTAATTACTCCTTAATTACTTCCATTAATTAACCACTAATTATTTCCAATTAAGTAATTATTTAATCACCTTAATTAATTAATTAATCACATTCATTAATTAATCATATTCATTAGTTTATCAACTTTAATCAAATTCAAAGTTTATCCTATAATTACCTAAGTTGATTTACTAACCCTTAATTTCTTATTATTAATTAATTTATTAACCACTAATTAATTACTTTGATTAATTGTCCATTAATTAATCAGGACCTTCATTAGTTTAAGATAAACCATTATTTTACTATATATTTAAATTTCAAACCTGTTATAAATTTACTTCGAGTTCTACCCGATTCTCTCCCGAGTCCAACCCGAGAAAATCATCATCATCATTTTTTTCAAACTTAAAAAATCTTGTTAAGTGTTAAACCCCGATGCCACTCAGAATTGCTTCGAGTTAGAACTCGAGCCTATAACTTGCTTCCCCGAAGATTACTCCGAGTCACCTACCCTTCTTCCCAAACCCATCTTCACTGATACATTGTGCACCCGTGCACGTACCCCGCCGATCCATCCCTCTCCCATCGCCACCGTGACCTCAGACACGTCACTTACAACCACCCCATCACGATCGACCACCCAGAAATCCAAACTTCCACGTGAAAACAAAAACGAGCACATCGAGTTCTTCCTGGAACCCAAACCCAAACTTCATCTATGAAAATTTGCCTCGTGCCAACGATTTTGGTCACCGAAATTCATGCGAACTTGACCAGAGTTTCTACATTCACCCACGAACCTCCTCCCCTTGGTCCGATCTCCTGGAACATCTCGTCGACGTCGCGGCAATCTCGTCTTTTCCATCGTCCAAGACGAACACTTAAACCCTAGAAGTTCATCGTGCCGCCACCATGCCCCATTATAAATGCTTTGAACATTTTTCCCGTGATCCACATACATTCAACCTTCTTCCCCAATGATCACAACACCCATCTTTCTGCCAATCATCGGAATTTGGCAATAACCCCAAATTCGTTCATCCTCGAATTTATCAGTGAATACGTACTAAATAAATATGATTTCACTTTTAAAAATCTTTGTTTTCGAAAGTATTTCAGATAATATATTTGAAAACATAAATCATGATACTTGAAAATTCAACATATAGTAAGTTTGCCTGTATTTTCCAATTTCTAGAAGAAGCTTGAATTATTTTGCTTAAAATTATTTTTAAAACTTCAAACATGATTAAAAAAAACATGTTTCATTTGGACCTTACAGCCTAAAGAAGATTAGAGAGAGAGAGCAGTTGATTTTTCTTTTAGTTTTAACAGGTTTGAAACTGTAAAACCTGGAACAGAGGGTATTTGTTTATGTGTACTGACATGCACATATCATTTTTATGTATAAATATACATGCACACATAAATTTTCAATCCATACTTCAATATCATTCACAACAGCATGTTTTCTAGTTCAGATCTTAAGAGGGTTTACTCACAAGCAACAACAGATAAAAAGGGATTTAGTTTAGGGGTTTGCTCACATTTTCTATGTATATATACATACAGCACATAAACTCGTACATGCAAACATTACTCACTAGATTACTTCAAAATTTTATCACATCTAAACAGCATACCAAACAGATAAACTTTCAAGCATAAGTTTACTCACAGTTAAAAGATGAACAGAGTATCCTGGAAGATGATTTTTGAAACTGAGTTGTTGAATCCTTTAAAACTGAAGCTTGCAACTTGTTTTTGATGTTGACCTGGACATGCTTTTGTTTTCTGAAAACTTGATTTTATATTGAATTTAACTTTGATTCTTGTACTTGAATTTTCTTCAGGTTTTGCTATGTAGATTTGAAGATGAAATCTTGTTGTTGTTGTTAATCCTCTGGTTTAAAATTGTTTACAGGTTTTGATTTTCCTTTTGAAATGAATGAAGATGAAAAGATTTTGAGGAAAAATTTCATTAGCCTGGTTTCTCCAATACTATATTGTTTATAAGTTTTCAAATTAAAAGAAAGGTATTTGCCACTTGTTATTACACTAAGCTATACACTTGTTAATAAGGAGATTTATAATTTAACACATGTTATTTGATTCTCTAATATGTTAACACTTGTCTCATGATTTAATTAGTTATATTTTTAAATGTTAATGAAAGATTAATACATAATCAAGCTTAATGAATTAGCTAATTTGTATTTATATGTATAAATAATCTCAAAAGAAATAAAAACCATATGCCAATTTGTAATTTAAACTTATATATAAAATTTCCAAATCATAGATTATCTATAATACATATACCAGTATTATCAAACCAATACTTATTCATATATATATATATATATATATATTTCCATTACTAGAAATTTTATTTAACTTATAAATCAGTATTTCTATAAATAAATTTAGTTAATTTATCAGTTACAAATATCCCAAAACCTGGGTTATCATAGGTTTTGTGAAAGGTTTCCTCTTGCTACTCTCTACCGTGACACCTCCCTTAGCCTGAGCAGCCGCCCTCTCCTCCGCCGTTTCCCTCAGCTTGACTACTGACTGCTGTGGAAGGATTAAGTTATACTCCAGAAGGATTGCGTTTCTGATCAGGTAGGCAGATGATCTATATTTCCCGAGAATAGCTTCTATCTCAGCCGCCGTCTGAACCAAGCGATCAGTCTCAACAACTGCAAAGCCACCTGTCGCTAGCAAAAATGGAAATGTATGAGGAGAAGCATCGCAACCAGAATGGAAATTATAGATAAAGCGTCGACTTACATCCAGAAGTAAAACGCCGAATAGAAACAGAGTCGTCCCTGACGAAGAACCACTCCTTCTTGAACATGCTGAATTTGGAATACAGATCCAAGACTGGCTTAAAGGTCACAGCTGACTCCAAGCTGATGTATGGGGACCCCTTCTTATAGCCCCTCAGATTATACAAGTACCGGATCTCCCGGTTTAAAGGAGCACGACCATACTTCCTTCGAAAGATGACGAAGAGGCTCACCAGTATAGCATAAGAGTTGGGTTGAAGCTGGAATGGGGCCACCTGTAGATATGTGAGGAAGCTGGCTACCCAAGCGTTAAGAGGGGGAATGGCACCACACATGCAGTGGTATCTGCTGTAGGCAAAGTACCCTTCAGGAGGGTCGTACGGCATAACTTCTCTCCCTGGAAACAACATTCGAGCCCTGTCAATCCCGAAAGAACGGGAGATGACATCAAGCTGCTCTTCCTTAAGGGAGCTAGGAAAGCAATCGGGCGGGGAGTTCAAAAGCTCCTGAGGGCCGTACCCGTCCACTAGCGATCTCGGGGTTGGTCCGTGACGTTCTTGATTCGGCTGAGCTGGGGGCACGGCAGAGGAACCTCCTTCGCCCCGGATTTCTTTTTGTCTGATCGAGTTTCCGCTTTACGAGACATTATCTGCAACACCGGAAAAGCACATCGTTAGAACAGAAGATGTAAACAAGTATATGACGTCATTCGGTAAAAACATATTCAGTATCAGTTTCATTCGGTATCATTTTCATTCGGAATTCAAGATTCCTGAGTTCATCCGGTTATTCAAGTGTATGAATTCATTCGGCACTTAACGCCTAAACACACTCGGCGACCATGCTTTACAAGGTCCATTCGGCATTCTCACAGCTAAAGTTCATTCGGTACAACATACGAGTTTCATTCGGCAAAGGAAAGTCAAGTACCTGATTCGGTGTTTCTGAAGCAATTCGGCAGAGAGCTTGATTCGGTAGAGATATTTAGTTCGGCTATCTGGGATTGGAAAGGAATGACGAAGGCCCTAGGCCCTTACTTATAGGCAACTATAGACGACCGGACCGGCTGATTCGGTGAAAGCATCCAAGCTAACGTCGTTAGTTTTAAAACAAAGCGCGGCACATGCCGGCATATGCCCCACTTTGGGGGGCAAATGTTGGGCGTGTTCTCACCCAGAAGACCTCGAGGCCAAGAAGCTTGATTCATCCATCCAGGCTTGCCTAAACTCATCTGGCACTCTCATTCTCCAGAGCCCATTCGGCAGGAACTCATCTGGCACTCTCGTTCTCCAGAGCCCATTCGGCAGGAACTCATTCGGCATCCATGTCTCACAGAACCCATTCGGCAGTCTCAAGCAACTGCCGAACCAACCTTCCTCCTATGACTGCCGAACCATCTCCACACCGGACCAACCTCACCATCCCACCACCGGTCCAAGCAACTACCGGTCCAAACTGCACTTCCCATGTTCCTACCGGACCAACCCCCAAACCGGACCAAGCGATTGCCACATAGCACCGGATCACCTACAACCGGTCCATTCTACACTCCAACCACCTTCAAACCAAGCGATGCCGAACCAAGACGTACCAGGCCAGATCACATCAGCCCAGGCCCATCAGCAACTATACACATCCTGGACCCCTACCTCTAGCCTCACTCTATAAATAGAGGGGCAGGGGTACAACAATGGGGACAAGTTTTGAGAGCTCAAGCACGGAAGGAACTTTCAAACAACTTTCTTTTACTTGTACCAAAGCTTTGTACTTGTAATCAAAAGAAGAGAAGAGAAATAACATATAAAGTGGACGTAGGCACATTCTGGCTGAACCACTATAAATTTGCGTGCCTTTTTACAGTTTAGCCCCTGCTTTTCACATATTTGCATAAATCACTCAAATCGCTAAGAACAACATAAGATCTACTAAATCATACAACTCTAAGGTGTTTGTCCATTTTTTGTGCAAACAGCAGTAGTGCACATGCTAACTCTATTAAACTCATTTTTGTCTAAAGCACAAAATAACATATTCATAGCTTTTGAATTATTTGTAGCATCTAGTTTCTGTGTTTGTGACCATTGTGCATATCCAGTATCAGGTATATGATGTTCAGTTTGAGTGATATTCCAGATATCATAACTTTTTGACTGCATAAATAATCTCATTCTAGTGGACCAATAACTGTAATTTAAACCATTAAATAGTGGTGGTCGTGTAGTGGATTGACCTTCATTGAAACTAGTGTTAGTGTTGTTTTCCATATTAACAAGATATCAAATAACTATGTTATGGTTATTGGATGACCTTGCTCTGATACCAAATGAAAGTTTGTGTGGATCGACAAATATGGAATATATATTAAACTAAGTGCGGAAGCAGTTAATAGCAGTAAAGTAAATAAGAGTAAGCACACCAGGAATTTTTATACTGGTTCAAACTCCCGTTCTACGTCCAGTCCCAGACTAACTTCTGGCTTTAACTAACAATACCCTGACTTAACCCGGAGGAGTAGGTCAGAGCGGCAAAACAGAAACCTGAGCAACAGAACATGATTTTTGCCTCAGCAGCCGAAGAGGACATTCCCTTGCTTGAGCAGCAGAACAGGACTTTACAGAATATAAAAGTAGTTGACCCAATGTGTTCTTGATAACACTGATTTGTCTTTAAGATTACAAACTTCCTATAATCAATTCCTCAAGTATATAAAGAGTATGTGAAGATTTGAAAGGAAGAATATTGCTAAGAATCAAAGTATATGAAATATAATTCAAAGATTCAAAGCAATGAAGAATATGAATGCACTAGAATAATCACAAGAGAGAATAGAAAGAATTAGAATCAGAATTAGTGATTATGAAGTATGTGAGAACTCCTATTTATAGTTTTCAGAGAGATGCAACTCTTAGTGAAGATTTTTAGCCAAGAGAGGCATCTTTTCACGGAGTGCAACTCTTCATGGAAGAAGATGTCCATTCAGAATTATGACAATTGAAGCCCGGTCAGTCGACTGGTCGATTTCGGTCAGTTGACTGAATTTGAAAATTTTAAAATATTTGAACGTTTAAAATTAGAAAAAGATTACACTATTGTGCATATGCACAGTCAGTCAACTGGCTATGCATATATTGCACAGTGAACTTTGTTTTTAAAGAAACATAGAAAACTAGAAAACTTGAGGATTGATTTTAACACATGTCTAAGACTCAACACATATAATAATTACTTTAAGCATAGAGTTGTAGTCTGGATCCTCTGATGTCTTCTTTTTGTCATGTATGAGTGCATATTCTTCTTTAGCTTCTGAACCGTCTTGTCATGAATCAAAAACTAGTGATTTAACAGGAAAGTTTTGATAGGACCCTAGATCAGTTCACCTGCTTTGAAAAGTGACGAAAAGAGGATTGAGGTGTTTCAACCAAGTCGAAAGTTCACTAAAGGAATTCCAACTACTACAACCCATTCAAAGTGTAGACCAAAAGAAATAGAAAGGTGCAAAACTATTCTTATCAAGTCGAAAGGTGGATTAATTAGGACACCTATATCAAAAGTACTACTTTGAGGTGTTGACAAGTATTCTTGTTAACATTTTGGCACTAGAAGGAGGGCTTGGACTTTCGATCTTGTTAAACTTCCACACTATTTTCCTCTAACCCAATTATATTTCAAGATTATCGATTTTAGATTTTACTTCACATGATTAGCAAAATCAAAAGATCCGAGAAAAGTTCCTCGGAGCCACATCTAGTTGGATTGCCCCATGAAATGATTAATGATAGGAATCTACAAGAAGAACCACTGTTAAGAATGAAGGCTTTAAGGATCATGAGGAAAAAGAAAGTCAAAGCCTATGATCCACTTAAATGGAATATAAACGCTTTTCTTATTGGTTCCACTCCAATCTTTGCCTTAGGAGAAAAGGAAAATGGGAGTGACAACTTGTTTGATCAAATGCGGAGAACAATTCAATAATATACCAAGGAAGAATCTTTGAAGAAGAAATAATGGATGATTACAACGCCTTTGCACACAAATGGGATCAAGTAACAAGTGGAACACTAACTACACCGTAACTACAAAGAGTTTTAAAGAGAAAACCAGTTGACAAAGGTGTAATTCCTGAGCCAAGTATTAAAAGACATAGAAATTGTCCTCAAGAAACAAGCTTCAAGCAAAGACTTCCAAAAGAATGCAACTTAACAACATCTATTGAGAATGTCTACTTGTTAACTAAGGATGAACTCAATTATTGGACATCCCAAAAGAAAAGGCCTAAAAATGAAAGAAACTTAGGAGGATCCTATTGCCAGTACCATATGATGAATGGACATGAAACTAATCACTGCAGAGTGCTTGAAGGAATGATAATTAACTTTTTCAGACAAGGAAAAATCAATGGGTTTGTAAGAGAGATACCGAATGAATTCAATAAAGAATTACTTTACTAAAGAGAATCTACATGGTTAGGAGTGAAATGATCCTTTCATTTGGACATTACCTTAAATGGCCAAAGCCTTTGTCCATGCTGAGTTGGCCAGGGCGGAGCACCTCCTGGAGGGAGGAGTGTAAGCCTTTATCTATGCCACGCTATGCCCAGGATAAAACATCAACAAGCCTTTGACCGTGCCATGCTATGGCCAGGTCAAGGAGCCTCCTGGAGAGAGGACAAAGTAAGACCTTGGTCCCGCCACACTATAGCCTGGCCAAGGCACTGAACAAGTTCTTGACCGTGCCACGCTATGGCTAGGTCAAGGCGCCTCCTTGAGGAAGGAAGGAGTAAGCTCTTGGTCCCGCCGTGCTATGGCATGGCCAAGGCACTGATATGCCCTTGATCTCGTTACGCTATGGCTAGGTCAAGGCGCATACTAGAGGGAGGTTGGGGAAGTCCTTGGTTCTAACTTGAGAATAAGCTAACCAAGCACACTAGATAACAATGGCCTAAGACGTTAAAGCCCAAGAAGCGGATATCAAACAATGGACTAAGACGTCCAAGCCTATGAAGTGGCATATCAAACTATGGACTAAGACGTCTAAGGCCAAGAAGCGACATATCAAAAAACGAACTAAGATGTCCGCCCAGGAAACGACATATCAAATGATAGACTAAGACATCCATGCTCAAGAAGCAGCTGATCAAGTAGCAACAACAAACAAGGCTTAAATAAGAATCCAAAGCCTCCAACTAATCATCAAAGAAAATTTTCCAAACTACATTTATTAATACCCAAATCTGGGTTTTGGATCATTCATTATTGAGATTTGGGACTTCACTTAATAATACCCGAATTTGGGTTTTGGGTCTTTCAATTCATTGTCTTCATCATACCCGAATCTGGGTTAACTATAACCATTTACTGGACTTCAATCATTAATGCTTGAATCTAGGCCAAATATCTCTATTAAGAAGATTATTATTATGGACTTCTGGTTATCATCCACAAATACTCGAATTTGGTTTTCGGACTCCTTACTTTTAAATTTCATTAGCTAATGCTCGAATCTGGGTCAATGGACTTCTATTACACAACCATTATTGACTTTCTATTGATTATCTCCAAAAGTTAGGTTTATAAAAATATATAATTAAATCTTTAGTTGAATCTATGGTTTTCTTTCATCGGACTTCTAATAATCTCACAATATAATCAAAGTTGAATTCTTGATTATCTCTCATCATTACCAAAGATGGATTCAAGGCATTTAGTTATATTCAATTATGGGATTATTTTGCATATGATAACGTGATGATTCTGTTAATGTCTGCAAATGACATGAATCGACTTCTATATAGATTTCAAGCTAACGATAAGAAATATTTTTTACTTTGTGCTTTTCAGGAAACCAGAATAGTAAAAAGGATTGAATGATCCAGCAAATACAGAAATCATGGAACAAGTTATCAAAGAGATGATTCAGAAACAACATTACAAGAAAGGATCACAAACCAGGTGATATTTACAATATTTTCATAACTTACATAATTTATAACATTATTTACAAGTGTACAGAACAAACATATACATTTCATAGAAATAAATCGTTCATAAATCTTGAACGCCTTTATTTAGATTCTCAGCAATTAAAGGATCCACAATGTGATGAATAGTGATGCGAAGAATCTCTTTAAGTTTCTTCAATTTCTTCCTCATCTTGTCTTCCTCATCAATAACCTCGATGTTGTTTTTAAAAACATGATTAAAAGCTTTGTTTGTGCCTTTAAGAGTTTTATTCTCCCTTTCCAAATCAACGATGCACTTCAAGAGGAGATACTTGTCGCGTTCAAGCTTTTGAATTCTAGCTACATATTCATTTATGCGTTGCGAGTAACTTACTTTTATTGTTCATCAAAATACTTCATCATTTCAAATTTAAATTTTCTGCACCAATCTCCAACTACCTTTTCGTCTAAGCTAGGGGGAGGATTATTCGTTGTGGGAAACTTCTGGATAGCAAGGTGTAACGACCCGCTATTTTGGACCATTCAAATCCATTATAAGTGTATAGGTAGACACTCATGCCGGAGTTGAATTGCTCAAAATACCGCGTTGTAATTAAAATTTGGCAAATCTCAGAATATACAGTAAATAAATATAATCACAGATCACAGACACAGAGTAAAATAATGCAGCAGAAGTAAAAGAAATTGTAGTTCATGAAGCTACTATGTAAATATATCAGAGTTACATAAGATACAACAGAAGAAATAGAGTACAACAGAAGTATCAATAAGATAACCAAGTACAAGCTGAACAGAGCAACATAACTGAAGTAGATAGAAGAAGACTAGCAGATAATCTCCAGCGATTCAAATCTCCAGAAGGTGGAAATCCAAATCTGTGAATAACTCAGGCTGACCCGAGCGTAAAGCAAAACACAAAACACTCGAGTCAGGACAATATATACTTATATAATGTAAACCAACTCAAGTGAACTGTAATAAAGGTACAAGTAACTTAGAAGATGCTTGGGACCGCCCATCCTCTAAGGATCCGTTAAAATATCTACTATGTAGTAATATTCGCTATTATAATAGTGTCTAAATAAGTAAAGTATAATCATATCGGAAAATAGCGTTAAGGGGATGGAGAACCTTAACGCGGTCGGATCTTAAAATCATAATCGTAGTAAAGCTCGATATGGTAGGTGACACGGCACAACTAGGCAATGCCAGGGTAGATATACCAATTACGCACACGGACTGATGGATACGCATAGCAGCCACTACCGTTCCACCTCGAACAACATTCCCAAATCGGAGGATGGCCATATAGTCAAATCACAAGTAAGAGTATAATATCGAAGAAATGTGTCCGAGAAGAGGTGCTACCTCACTGGTCCGAGATCGCTCCTGTTTTAGCCACCTTATGCCAACTCACGGGAGTTGGGTCCACGTAACATACCTTAAGAACGTCGCCACCATCCTACTTCATTCTGGAATCTCCACCGCGTACACGGTTGTCAAAGTGGTTTTCGGTATCGACAGAGAGTATGTCCATATCCGATCCCGGTCTCTTTGCCAACCAATCGTTATTATAACCCGTGGTTATAACTTTTAAAATAGTTTATGTTTCAAATCAAAATACATCCTTTAAACCATTTCAAAATCATATCATTTATTTCAAACTAATACATACTTTCAAACCCAAAACATATCTATTCAAAACCAATTCAAAAATATATCATTTCCATTTCAAAACCAATTCAATAATATATCATTTCAATAAAACCCAAATTTCAAAATCACTAAATATTTCCTTTAATTTATTAAACTTGAAATCTTCCTTTAAATTATCATAGCATTTTGGTAATGTAACCTTAAGTAATCATAGCATTTTTGGAATGTAATACTTCCAATTTAACATTTTATATAATCAAAGTATTTATATACTTACAAATTTTTAACATGGTCATTTTATCATAGCCTTATAGTTAAATAAACTTTGTTACTGTAATATCCAATTTAATGCTGAAATTCTTATGTTAAGTTAAGAGTACCTTATTAACTTACATTATCATTACAATAAAGAAACTTTATTATTTTAGTCATTAAAATGAGTCATTTACATAAATTAAAACTTACATATTAAATGTACTTTTTAACTTACATTTCTATTACAGTAAAGAGCATTTATCATTTAATCAATATTACACTAATTAAACTTACATTATCAAATGTATGTTTTAATTTACGTTTTATTACAAAAAGGGCATTTATTATATTATTCAATATTACACTGATTAAGACTTACATGTTTCTTTCATTAATTAAGACTTTACATGTTTCTTTCATAAATTAAAAACTTTACATATTCTTCCATAAATTAAAACTTTACATGTCTCTTTCATAAATTAAAACTCTACATATTTCTTTCATTAATTAGAACTTTACACGTTTCTTTCACAATAAATTTCTTATAATAAAATCCAATTTTCAACAATTTACTTAATAAGTTTAAGTGTAAAAGTTTCCAATTCTTCACATTTCAACAAATAAACTTAACACTTCAAATTTAAATTACCATTTCACAAATTTAACTAAATTTCCAATTTTATTTAATTAACTTAAATTTTTAATTAAAACCAAATTTCACATTTCCAAGTCAAGTTATATTTTAAAAGATCACTTTTAAACATTCATTTATTTAACCACTTGAATTCATAGAAAAATCAATAATACTTTAATAAATCACTTAAATTCAAATTTAATCAAATTATCATATTTACCATTTCCAAATAAAATTTAATATCCATTTTATTTATATAACTTAAATATCATTTTCAACCAAAATTCCAAATTTCCAACTTAAGTTATATTTCAAAAATCCAGTTAAACCTTTCATTAATTACATTTTTAACACATAGAAAAAATCATAATTTCTTTATTTTAAAACATTTCAAAATCTATTTAAATCAAATTTCATAAATTTATAATTTTTAAAATACTTAAAAATATCCAAAACACTTTATAAAATAACCACGGGCCTGTATATAATTTTCTAACTTAGGTCAAGTGATACGGATATGTATCATTTCAATCCGCAGTTAAAAAAGAAAAATCCGGGTTCTATCATTTCAAATCCGCAATCCCAAGTTAAAATAAATTAAATAAAAATCGTTCAGGCCTATCATTTCAGCCCATAACGATTTTTCCCTATTCTAAAGTCCGTTCGGGTATGTATCATTTCAACCCATAGTGATTCTAGTCTACAGGGAACTTGCAATGGTGATAACAGATATAAATAACAGAATAACATTAAATAAAAGTAACATATGATATAACAGGTGTAATAACAGGTGTGAACATCATATGATAATAATATAAGCATATATAACATGATAATAATTTTTTACAGATTCGCAGGGTGTCAATTTACTAGTTATATAGGTACATATTGTCTGGTGAGAATAACTCACTTGTTTAAGCTGGAGATGACGACCAAACACACAACACAGAATCTTTGAAGGCACGACAACATGAGAGTGGAGAGCCAAATATAATTGCCTTGTATATAAAAAAAAACAAGACAATGTATACGTAAATATGTAACACAAAACAATATAGAAATGACTTGAAATAAAAAGCAACAAAGGGCAAAGTGATTCGACCTTTCTTTAACCATTCAAGAGCATGACCAAGGAGATCTTTTTCTCAGCCATAGCTGGACATAATCTCAGGTTATGACATCAAAATAGCATGGCAACAAAGAGATGATGATGGTAGGAGTTACATACGAATAAGACAAAGGGTCAAGGCAAAATAAGTGGAGTTTTGGTGCATTTTTGGCTCAACCAAAGGCAAGTGGGGTTTGGCCCTTGCATGGTTCAGGTCTGGACAGTGGGTAGGTGGATGGCCAGAGGTGGTATCAAGGTGGTGGTGGAGCAATAGGACGCGGCCAAGGTGATGTATGGTGGTGGTGAAGCGATATAGGTCAGCTAGTGTTGTTTTTAAGGGGTTTCAACATTTGTTTGTGGTGTTTTCATCATCTAAAGGCCATGGCCTGATCTGGTCAGAGGGGATGTGAGGTGGTTGAAGCCAAGAATGATGAGGAGGAAGGTGGTGGAGGCTATGGTGGAGATGGTGGAAAGTTTGGCCAAGCAATTGTGGATGAAATCAAGGCAAAACAAAGTAAAAATGAAGAAGGAAGAGAAGAAAAAGAAGAGGCCATTACCAAATGTTTTCAGAGGTGTTTTGGCCAAAAATTTGATGAAATGAGAAGTGTATTCAGTTGAAAAACAAAATAAAACATATGGCTATCAATAAAGAAGGAACAGTCAAAATGTGAAAGGTCTAGCAAATGAAAAATCATCGGTTTAAAGCCTTTATGTCTCTTCAAATTTCCTTCTTATATATTTTGTAATTTATAATTACATGGAAAACTGATAAATAAAGATAAAAACTCAGAAATGAAAAAAATAAATATAAAATAAATAATTAAATTTTGATTAAATAGAATTTAAATTAAGAAAATGGCTTAAAAATGCAAACTAGGCTTTAAAAATTAGAAATAACTTCTATAACTTTGGAAAAATTATATTTTGATTTAAATACATGTAAAATGAATAAAATAAAGTAAAACACAGCAAATAAAAGTTAATGTATAAAATAAATAAATAAATTTTAATTTAAATATAGTTTAGATGAAGAAAATAGCAGAAAAATAGAAACAGCTTTTAAAAATAAGAAATCATCATAGTACATTTTGGAAAATTCGATTATTATTTTTAAAAATATTTAGAGATTAAAATATACATAAATTAACATATTGATACATATAAAAAAATATAAGAAAGAAAATATGATTTATAAAATTTAAAATAGGCAAAATTGCACAATAAAACAAATTATACTAAAATTTGAAATGTGCATAACTTCTACATTTTAACTCCGTTTTTAACGAAACGAAAAGCAGTATTCATATTTTTAAATCTATTTTCATAATAAAAGATAAAATTTAAGATTATATATATTTAAATTTGAAATTTAAAAGTCAAAGATTGAACAGTTTGACCAGAATTTCCCTTTTAAGTAAAATATTTAAATTATACTAGTTTGAACTATAAATCACTTAATAATCAACATTTATTTAAAAATGAAATGTTTTTAATAAAACGTGTTTAAACTAATTTAAAATAAAAAAAATAAAGTTCAAATTTAAATAATATACAAAAATCTAGGGTTGTTACACAAGGGAAGTGGATCTTGTAGATTTTGCGATAGATGAAATAGCAAGAGAAATTGGTAAATTGATGCTTGAGATATTATTTCCCATAATGAACTCTAACGATTCGCATTGAGCTTGACTATCCTTTAATTTCATCTCCAAATCGCTTATTTTTTGGAAGAGTTCAGACATCTTAACGTCAAAATTGATAGATGGGTTTGATTTAATTTTATACTTTAATGATGAAATCATTTCAATTTTGCCCTTAACGTTCGCCTCCAGATTGGCGATCAGATCGTTAAGATTTCTAACAATTGTTTTCTGAAGCAAAAATCTCCTATGTAATTTTCATGCTGCAGTGTTGTCCTGGAAAAGAGGGGATACAGGATCATCAAGGAGCTTTCTCTTTTCATAATCCGCTAACAATCTGTCTTTAATATTGATATAGCATGATGCTGAATCTAACGAGTGTAGCATTGCTGATAGTTGTAGCTCCTATTTAAACAAACAAAGAAATAGAAAATAAAGTCAAGACTTGAGTAATCCATCTCGTTATTATAATGATAGAAGATTACAGCTTAAATAAAAATGAAACTAAAAAGTACAACTAGACATTTGTTTTGCATCTAAAGTTGGGAAACTGCATTTCTAACTTTATTCAATGAATTAGCAAAAAGAATAACTATTGAGTCAAAAGGAACATTAAGTCCTTTTAGGGTAATAGCTGGAGGATATTTGCTATAGTCCCATTCCCCGACAAGAGGACTTTTTAGTTCTGTACACTTGTAAATAATGTAGCAAAAAGAATAACTATATTATCAATCTCCTATGTAATTTTCATACTACATGAAGTATGTGATAATGTAGTACAATACAGCTAAGTATAAAAGGAAGATTAAAGAAAAAATTTACAAATCAATATTATTACACAACTATGACTATTCATCTAGTTCATACAAAATTGATTTTGTAAATAATTCTTAAATAAACTTATCCTTATAGTATTTAAGTTTATCAGAAGGTAGGTCTTGGGGAATCGATCCGACTTGTGGCAAGTTCCAACATGCTCTAGGATGCGGGTCAGATCTAAATAGTATCTCTTATGTAAACGCCTAAGTAGACATCCACTAAAATCACCTAAGTATGAGAAATCTACAATTGGATGTCTACAATAAGCTTTGTATATGAAGTCTACCAAAATGTTTCTCTCCTCAATCAACATCCACAAGAGTGCAAACAACTCCGGATTCTCTTTAAAAGATTATAATATAGAAGGCCCTCCCTTCCCAGTCGTGGGGCAGCTTCTTGATGTTTGAAGGATGCTAACACTGTCGCACTCCTGTTAAGCCTATGATATTTATCTGAAAGAACGTTGTGTTCTTTCAGGTGTTTATCTAACTCCCTACAGAAACTATTTATTTCTGCTTGTTTTCTTTCAAGCTTGCTCTTATAGGGGTGAATGGGTTTCCTCCTTATCTAAAGCAAGAGATTTAAACTATTACTATCTTGGAAGTGAAAGCTGATTAAACAAATAATCCCATACCTGAGAGATGGGAATTGACACTTGAGAAACCTGCTCTTTCTCTCTTGATTCTTCAACATTAATGTAAGCAGGCTCCTCTTGAGGGTTAGAAGGAGCAGAGGGTTCAGATGGGCCTGGTTCATAAGAAGATGGTTCAGGATTGAATTTTTTAGAAGTCCTCGTATTGTCATCTCCGTCTTTCTCAGGAGCATCAGTGTGGCCACCCCTGTCGCCACTTAAACCTTTCCCCCCATCAACATTGTCATCGTCATTGTCATCATCGTCATCATTATCGTTATCATCGCTGCGCCCTATTCCTCAAAAAATTCATCTTTGTCACCTTCATCTTTGGAGTAGGATTCTACTTCTGTTATCTGGGTTTTTAACCCAGTAGAAACCAATAGAAAACAGAACAATCTTGTAAAGAAAGGATGGCTCGGGACTTAACCAGAAAAGCTAAGATAAGGAATCGGCAAGGGCCAAACTATACGACTAAGATGACGACTAGGATCAACAAAGGTGAGAGATCAGCATTCTTTTAGTTCAATCAGCAGCTGAACGTAAACAGCTAGTGCATTGCCATCAAAACAAAACAGCTACGATAAAAGGTTAGGGAAACATCACCAATTCCGGACTCTAGAAAAATCCTAAGTGGTTGGATCATTAGTGACCCATGCCTCTCCTCCAGCCTTCAAACAAGATAACTAAGGAACACAACAAAGAGGCCAAGATGTTGGCTCACAAAACGAGCCATTCTATGGGTCGCTAGTGACCCATAGGCCACGGGTCGCCAGGGACCCAAAGGCCACGGGTCGCCAACGACCCATGGATTCAGCTCGTTTTGCGAGCCAAGCTCTCCCTAGGTCGTCTACTACTTACCTACGAGCTATTGAAGATATGGCCTGGCCCATATGGTCTCTGCTCCATATAAATACCATCCAACCTGCAACATAAGATGGATCTTCTCTAGACTGGTTGCGGGAGCTTCCTGGAAATTGGATGACGACGACAATTCTTGATAAAGGGAGCTAGAAAGATCAGAATTGGATGGAACAAACTTTGCCATTCAAATTAGAGAATTTTTGTAGATCATTTCTATGTAAAAATATTTACATATCGAAAAATGATATTTTACCCTTAAATTTATTAACCGGTTTCTACTTAAATTTTGAACGACATAAATTTTGATAAAATTTGCAATCTAAATTCATAGATTAAACTTAATAAAAACACGTTTTAATTATACAACTTTAATTTATTGAAATTTTGAGCTTACGTGTTAAAATGAATTGTATATCGATTACGACCGTTTTTCAACGACTGTAAAATATTGTTGCCAAACCCAAAATTTCTTTGTTTATAAAATTCTACTTACCTTTAGGATGAAAACATATATTTTATATTTCTCAAAATATTCTTTTATTTTCATTAGAAAGTTTCAACAAAATGTACGATAAATTTCGTATTAGAGGTAAACGTTTATTATCCTATTTCTATTACTATCATCCCTTATCCTATTAAACATTCGCTCACTTTTATTTATTTCTACAACATCATAAATTTAATTTTTTTTCTTTGTTTCTAATCATTTTATTATATTAAATCTTATACTTTTAAATGGTGAAAATACGGGTCGTTACAATCTCCCCACTTAGAACTTTTCATCCTCGAAAAGGCATTAAGTAAATAATTTAACATTTGATATATTTTATTCAAAAAAATCAACTTATAAGACAATAGAATCATATTAGAAACTTTTACTGCGCTTCTGCTACGCCACTCCGACATCGGTTCTATGGAAATTGCAACTTATATATAAAATAAGATATAAAAGTAAAAACCTCAAAATTTAAGTTATATACTTCATTTTATTAACCTTTAATTTTTTTTATCATTCAACTGGTTTATTTCCAATTTATTCAAATCTATTCAATTTTTATTAACCTTTGATCGGTTTGCTCCATATTTATTCACATCTGTTTTATTTACCCTCAACCTATTCAATTTAATTGCTAACTTTCAATTGTTTCATTTTACGTTTAGCAATATCTCATATAAATTCATTTATTCACATTCATTTTCATAATTTCGTTTAATAACAAATTTATATGTGAAACATTTTATTAATCATCACTTTAGTTTATAATCATTCGATAAAAGTCCGAATTCTTATATATGACTTAATCTATATTTATAATTATCTCAAAAGTTACAAATTCAATTTCACAATTTCTTTGCAAAATTACTTTAAATTCTATATCCAATTTACAAGGATATTATTCGATCCATTTGTCTACTTTCTTAAGTTCCACTTATTTATTTCATTTAGTCATTGACCATTTCATAATATACTTAAGTATACAACATTTATTATTACAACCAAATTTCCATTTATATACATTTTAATTACTTTTAAGTTTTTTTACATGTATAATGTTCCATTACATATCCAAATCATCATTTTAACTTTTAACATTTGGTCAGTCTCATTATATGTTATTAGAATGCAATTTGGTATTATACAAATTAATCAGATTCATTTCACTTAATTAGAATGTTCACTATTTTAACCTTTTTAAATATTCTTTACTTTCAATTTAACTCTAGAGTTTCTTACACATTTAGTTTGGGTTTCTTAATTCTCTTATGCTATAAGTTCTGGTTATTCAATTATTTCATTTCATTCAAATAATTTGAAGATTATTAATTAACAGAACTTAAAAGTTTAAACACCGGATACATTTCAAATCATTTGAAATAAGTACATATACCTATCTCTTTTATATATCATATCATACTTTTGGAGTTTAAACCAAAATCTGTTTGTCAAAACAATTTCAAAGCAAAGCTTCTCAGAAGTCTCCCCCACTTTGAAACTCGAAAATGAACGTCGATGATGTTGCGCAGTCATTACCGAAATTATTTTCCAGCGACAGAAGAGGGAGTACTGAATTCATTCCTTTTTAAAATTTATTTGAAAACAATTTTTATTTGTGCATACCGTTAATCAATACTAATATTATTTCCCAAACCTTGAAACCATTTTCAGAAACACCGGAATTAAAATTTCTCAAATTATGAATTTTAATTCATTTTACTTACAATGTATACTTTATAAATCACATTTATACCATTTCTTCTTATAATCATATAATAGCCAATAGTTAAGGAATATTGACTAATTAAACAACAAACGATAATGATCAATGTTATCATTTCTAACAATCGATTCACACTATATATATACCATAATAATTTCTAAAAATCATTCCTTTATATTTAAAATATAATCAAGGTAAAATATTTCATTTACCCAATTTTCAAAACAATATTATGTCAAATTATTCTGTTCAAGTGTTTAGAGATCCCTATCAATAACGTTAATTACTCGTATTGACCAGAATCCTTAAGCTACTCAACAAATCAACCAACACAATATAAAACAATTTTTATATTCACTAACAATTACGCACTCATATCTATTAATCACTCAAACTCATTCTAGGGTACTAATGCCCCTATCTCTAATGAGTTACCCCACAAAGCTAAGGTTATCGCTAAACCAAATCTCTTATACCAACTGTAACGACCCGCCTTTTTGTACAGTTTAAATCGACAATTAACTACACATGTCAACTCAAACCATTCAAAAGGGTGGATTGTTAACGGGGTTAAATAAGAAAATAAGAGAAAAGAAGAAGAAAACAAACACAGAATCTCACAGCAGAACGATAAAATATATTAATCAATAACAGTTCATGAAGTTGTTTATACAACACATTTGATTACAATCTATACAACATTTATCAGAGTTATACACATACATCAGGAATGAATAAAGTAATAAAGCAGACAACATGATGCATGAGTAATAACAGTAATAGTATACCAAACCTTCGTCTTCGTCCTCCAGAATAGGTCTTCAATAAGCTAAAAACTCAGGACTGGCCAGAGCGTAATGAAAAGAACAAAACACTCGAGTCAGGACTAAAATACCCTTATGTAAGTCACATCGATATTGCATATAAAATGAGTGTCATGGTGTCAGAGATGCTTACGGGTTTTCACATCGCATATCCAGTGTAAAACGTGCGTGCAATAGCTCAAGTGATGTTATGGGATTTTTCATCCCTGAAGGATCCATCAAAATATTTATATGTAGTAGAATATGCTATATATATAATGTCTAGTCAATACAATAAATATTTTTCTTAGTGTTAACGCATTAAATTGATCCCTCTTAACGCGTTTTTAAGCATTGTCGTACAGTTTCGATATAAAACACCAGTAACCGGTCTGTGGATAGGGATGCACTGTGATACGACAACACTAAACTAAAATCGTATGGGTCTCGTTTAAGTATAAAAGTATGACAGGGCATGTGAGGCAATGCCCAAGGTAGGATACTACAGTTCTGGTCGCAGGGCTGGTGGTAACGCATCATAGCCATGACTACCCACCGCGTCCATCCATCCCATATCGAGTCAAAGGGAGGCTATCCCAATCATGGTGCACCAATCGAAACCAACAACAAGAGTAATTATATGGACCAAGTCGAAGAAAATCGAAGAACGGATGTCCGCTCGGGATAATTCGCCCACTTGGCTCTGTCAAGCCGTCATGTTTTAGTCACTTCAAATTGGCACAAGTGCCGGGGTCTATTCATCATCGTTCTCTTTCTTCAAATCTAGCAATCGTCGCCAAATCCAACCACTTCGTTCTGGAGTCTCCTCCGCGTGCACAGTTGTTAAATTGGTTCCGGTATTGATAAAGAGTTTGCCCATATCGGGCCTCGGTCTCTTTAACAAACAAACGTCGTTTTACAGAACGATTGGTTCTTTTACATTTCGAAAACAATTCATACTTGATAAAAAAATATCATATTCGCTTCAAAATCAAACCCATTTCAAAATCATCACATTTACTCAAAATTTACCATTTTATTTCAAAATCCTTTTTGCCTTAATATCTCGATTTCGATTCCAAAATCGTTTCGAATTTCAATTTAGGTTATAACTTCCTTTAACTCAATTCAATTATTTAAATCCATGGTTTAAATATAAACCCTCAAGCCTTTGACCAGTTTGAATTTTAGAAAATAGTTTTAATAATTTTAAAATAGTTTAAATAATCAAAAAAATTAAAAATAGTTAAAAGTAGTTTAAATATTAAAATGGTTTATATAGTAAAATAATTTGGAAAACAAAAATAATTTAAATATTTAAAAAATATAGATTTTAAATAGTTTATACTAAAATAATTTATTTGAAAATAGTTTCAAAGTCAAACTGATCAAATTCCAATTTCTTAATTCGAATTAACTTCGATTCCAGATTATATTCAAATCAATTTCAATTTCGACCTCAACTGCAATTAATTCAATTCAATACCAATTTAAATTAATTTCAATTCAATCCGGAAATTTTTAAATCATTTCGATTTATATAAATTCGAGTTCGATTTTCAAAATATCGATTTAAGTCACTTAAATTTTAGTTAACTTCAATATTTAATTTAAAATCCAATTTTCAAATATAATTAAATTCCGAGCTCAATTTCGAAATATCATTTTATATCACTTTTACTTAGTAATGTTCAAAGTTTGAATAAAAGTTTAATCTTTTAAAAACAAATCAATTTATGAAATTCAATCATATTTTGATTTTAGCTTCAAAATCTCAACTTCAATTATTTACAATTTCTTTTGACCAAAAATTTATTTCAACCTTTCAAACTCGAATTCGCGATTAATTCGATTTCTATAAATTGATTTTTGTTTCTTTTAAATCAAAACCATTTAAATAATTGCGAATCAAAGATTTGAAAATCATTTAATTTAACCAACCCAACATCCATATATAATTTTCTATCCTATGGCCAAGTGATCGTGTTGGGTAAATTCTCACCACCGGTCCAAAGCTTCGCCGAACCAACCCACCTCCAAGCATTCGCCGAACCAATACACCTCCAAGTATCTCCATGCTTCGCCGAACCAGCTCATCTCCATGCTTCGCCGAACCAGCTCATCTCCATGCTTCGCCGAACTACCTCATCTCCATGCTTCGCCGAACCAGCTCATCTCCATGCTTCGCCGAACCAGCTCACCTCCAAGCTCCGCCGAACCAACACACCTCCAAGCATCTCCATGCTTCGCCGAACCAGCTCACCTCCAAGCTCCACCGAACCAACACACCTCCAAGCATCTCCATGCTTCGCCGAACCAGCTCACCTCCAACCTTCGCCGAACCAACCCACCTCCAAGCTTCGCCGAACCAATTCATCCCCTACCACCGGACCAAACGCTACCGGACCAAGACGTGCCAGGCCAGATCACATCAGCCCAGGCCCACCAGCAGCTATATACATCCAAGACCCCTGCTCCCAACCTGACTCTATAAATAGAGGGGCAGGGTTACAACAATGGGGGACAAGTTTCAGAGCTCAAGCACGGAGAGGACTTTCAAACAACTTTCTTTTACTTGTATCAAAGCTTTGTACTTGTAATAAAAGCAAGAGAAGAGAAATAACATGTAAAGTGGACGTAGGCACATTCTGGCTAAACCACTACAAATCTGCATGTCTTTTTACAGTTTAGCCCCTGCTTTTCACATATTTGCATATATCACCCAAATCACTAATAACAACATAAGATCTACTAAATCATACGACTTTGAGGTGTTTGTCCATTTTTTGTGCAAACATCTTTGGTGCTTTCACTGAGAATTAGAAGCTCGAAGCTTCAGCTTCATCCACTTAACAGTTTTCCTAACAGCATCGTCCGCCACTAGGAAAACATGCCTCCCAAACAGAGAAAAGATGTTAACAAAGGAAAAAACATCGCATCCAGCAGTCTTCCAGATCCAGCTGTCACGGATCAAGTAAATCGTCCTCCTCCAGCAGCGGTAACAAATGAAGGACAGGCTAACCCAACCACTCCTGCCACAGAACAGCCTGCAGCAATTATTAGGGCAGATTTGGACAGAGTTGTGGTTGAAGTAACTAACCGCTTCACGTCCCAGCAGGAAGCCTTGGTGGACCATCTCATGTCACGCTTAAGGGACGCTGAAGAATCCAACCGCAACACTGAATCATGGGGCGAGTCCCAATCTGGAGGATCTCAGAGACGACAAAGATCTTCCCTCTTCGAAGGAGCTAACGGCAAAAGTAGCCATGGTAGGAGCCGAGACCGAGCACAGCCCGAAGTTAGGCCTGAGGAAACGTTTAGTACCGAACCCAACGGGGGAGGTACCGGACAGAGGTCAACTGTAGCTGAGCCTGTCATACTGCCTAACCACGGAAATGCCAATGAACGGGGCCGAGCTAGAGTCCAGCCCGAAGTTGGACCCGAGGAAGTGCTTAGATCAGAATCCGGCAGGGGAAGATCAAGGCAAGGGCCAACTGTAGCTAACCCTAGCATGCTCCCAGAAGATCAAAGGCAGCCACTGGAAAATATGAGGAATGATAGACAATACCATCCCTATAGGTCATCTGGACAGAATCAATCCCACAGAATAGAACCAAACTCATTTCTATCTGCTCCAAATTCTGATGAAAGGATGGCACGCTTATTCAGAGAGTGTGTCCAACGGGAGCAGAGAGATCGAGGGATAGGCGCTAGGGTAACCAGCCCTTTCTCTTGCAACATCGAAATTGCTATCACCCCTCGAGAATGGAAGATGCCAACAATGGAACCTTACAAAGGAACCTCCGACCCCGTCGTACACTTGCAGAGATACACACAACATATGCTCATGAGTGGAGCGACAGAGGGAGTACTGTGCAAATGCTTTACGCTCTTCTTAGCAGATCTCGCTACCTCTTGGTTCTGTCATCTACCTCAGGGATCCATCAGCTCGTGGGAAATGTTGAAAGAAAAGTTTATCAGTCAGTTCCGCATTCATGTGGAACAACCTAAGGATGCTTATTCCTTGTCCAGCATCAAACAGAAACCTGGAGAGAAACTGCAGCAATACCTAACCCGATTCAATGCTGCAGCAGCCGCAGTCCAAGATGCCGATGAGAAGCTGATCCTAATGGCCCTCTGTAGTGGTGTGCATCCGGACACTAAATTTTCTAGGCGGTTGACAAAAGAAAAACCAGCTACTTTACCCGATTTCTTCCATGAAGCCGGGAAATATATGAGACTCGAGGATGCTGCCGTTGAGGGGCAGTCAGGACAGCAAAATAAGACAACCCATAGCAATGCCCCTGCTGTGGCAAGGGACGTTCGAAGAAATGATTCCAGAGACAATGCTGGGGGCAAGAAGGGAGAAAAGCGCCTATATCGGCCAGGACCGAGATTCGACACTTACACTCCTTTGAACGAGACCGTCGAAAATATCTTCCTTGCCACCCAAGGTGAAGTTAGATACAAACGCCCACCATACAAGAAGGAATCAGATAACGCACAGAAGTCTGGAAAGTTCTGCCGCTTCCACGAATCTCACGGGCATGATACCAACGAATGCCATCATCTCCGAGATCTGATTGAGGAACACATCAGAAGGAAGAAACTGGAACGTTATGTAAAAGGTCAGGACAGGACCCCAGCTCCTTCCAATGAAAACCCAAGGCTACCTTCACCGGGGGCCGACAGAGGAAACCGCAACGCTAGCAGCTCTAGTCAAGAGAAGATAGTGGTCCATACCATCTCAGGAGGGCCGCACATCGCAGACAGAAGCTGGAAAGAGATGGAAAGATATGGAAAGTCGCTTAGAGACAATAAAGACTATGTCAATTCGGTTATAAAAGAACGCCACCCGAAGCGGAAAGAAAGTGATGACATCACATTCGGTAAGCGTGACCTAGAAGGAAGGCAATACCCTCACATGGATCCCATGGTTATCTCCGCCCGACTTGGTCCCGCCGAAGTTTACCGAATCCTGGTAGACACTGGAAGCTCTGTAAACATCCTGTTCAAACACGCCTTCGACAAAATGAAGTTATCAATGAAGGATGTATCTCCCTACAATAAACCACTACACGGTTTCACTGGGGATGCAAAGATGCCTCTCGGGTAACTGGACCTCTTTGTTGAGATTGGAAGCCATCCCCGCTCTATTGTACGGAAGCAGACGTTCATGCTAATAGAAAATCATTCGGCCTACAACGCTTTCCTAGGAAGGCCAGCCTTGTCTGACTTCCAAATTGTCCTAGCCCCATGGTGCCTAAAGATGAAATTTCCAACAGACAATGGAGTAGGGGAAGTGGAAGGAGACCAGGACGTTGCTCGAGACTGCTATGTGACTGAACTTCGCAACAACCACAGGAAGGATAAAGTGAAGGGTGTAGAGATTGCCCTCTGCACAAAAAGTCTAGAAACATAGCAACTCAAGAAAGCCCCTCCTCTTCGATATACCAGCGACCCTTTCAATGAATTAGACCCTAGGGACAAAGAGGAGGAGGCCACCGCCGAGCCTGCAGAGGCTATGGAGTTTATATCTGTAGACAAGCACGACTCAAGTAGGCTACTAAAAATTGGGTCCCAACTAAAAGCCGAATTGAAGGAACAACTCATCGATTTTCTCCGCCATAACTTGGATGTATTCGCATGGTCACACGCTGACATGACCGGAATCTCCCCCGACATAGCATGCCACGTATTAAACATTGATCCTACCAAGGTGCCCGTAAAACAAAGAAAGAGAAGTATGGGGGCAGAACGATCAGCAGCCCTCGATGAAGAAGTAAAGAACCTACTCGCCAATGAATTCATACGAGAGGCTATCTACCCGGAATGGATCGCTAACCCGGTACTGGTAAAGAAGGCTAATGGGAAGTGGCGAACATGCATTGACTTTTCCAACCTAAACGACGCCTGCCCAAAGGATTGCTTCCCACTTCCCCGAATCGACCAACTTGTAGACAGCACAGCCGGGCACGAGCTCCTATCTTTTATGGACGCATACTCAGGATATAACAAAATTCCTATGCATGCTCCCGACCAAGACCACACTAGTTTCATCATCGACCGGGGTTTATACTGCTATAAGGTAATGCCTTTTGGACTTAAAAATGCAGGAGCCACCTACCAGCGCCTCGTCAACAAGATGTTTGCAGGGCTAATAGGACAGACTATGGAAGTATATGTGGATGACATGCTGGTGAAGTCAAGGAAAGCCAAAGATCACGTAAGCCACCTAGGCAAGATGTTCCAGGTACTTCGACAGTATGGAATGAAGTTGAATCCACTAAAGTGCTCCTTCGGAGTGTCATCAGGAAAATTCTTAGGATTCATCGTCCACGCTAGAGGGATTAAAGCGAACCCTGAACAAGTCCGAGCGCTAAGAGATATCAAGATACCTTCCACTCGGAAGGAAATGCAAAGTTTAAACGGAAAAGTGGCCGCCCTAAGCCGATTCATCTCCAAGGCAACGGACAAGTGCATCCCCTTTTTCGAAGCTCTAAAGAAAGACAAAGGAAAATTCGAATGGACCGGCGAATGCCTGACCGCTTTCCTTAACTTAATCGAACACCTCCAGAAACCACCGGTACTCTCAACTCCAAGCGAAGGAGAAGAATTATACCTATACCTCGCTGTGTCATCTCACGCCCTAAGCGCTGCCTTGGTAAGGGAAGACAACCGCACGCAACGGCCAGTTTACTTCGTCAGCAAAAGGCTTACTGGGGCAGAAGTTAGATATCCTAAACTTGAGAAGTTAGCATACTGCTTACTAATCACATCACGGAAACTGCGTCACTACTTCCAGTCCCATTCCATCAAAGTTCTGACCGATCAACCACTGAGGCAGGTACTCCATCGTCCCGACACTTCCGGGCGACTACTTAAATGGTACATTGAACTGAGTCAATATGATATCACTTATCACCCTCGCACCGCCATCAAGGGACAAGCCATGGCTGATTTCATTGCAGAATTCACTACCAACGAGGATAAGGAGCAATTGGAAATAACATAAGATATCAAGTGGAATCTCTTTGTGGACGGTACATCTAACGAACAAGGCTCGGGGGAAGGTGTGGTAATAATCACTCCCAGGGGAAACAAACTGCACTATGCTATAAGATTGGAGTTCGCTGCCACCAATAACGATGCAGAATATGAAGCAGTGATAGCCGAACTAGAAATTGCCATCGAAATCGGAGCCAATTCTTTGTGTCTTCATAGCGATTCTCAACTTATTGTTAATCAAATACTAGGAGAATTCCAAGCTCGAGAAGAACGACTCATAGCATATCTAAAGAAGACCAAGTTACTTCTCAGCCGATTGGACCACTACTTAGTCAAACACATCCCTCGGGAAGAGAACCAAGAGGCCGACGAATTGGCGAAGCAAGCAAGTATGAGAGACATCACCATCTTCGGGGCGGTAACCATCTCAAAGCAACTGGCCCCAAGTTTTGAACAAGTGAATCTGGTAGCTGCAACCGAAGAAGCAACTTGGATGACTCCCATCTGAGACTACCTACAGAGTGGCACACTACCCAACGGGCGTAACGAAGTCAATAAAATCTTGAGGAAAGCATCCCGCTACACAATACAATAAGACATCCTCTATCGGCGCGGTTTCTCTAACCCGTTATTAAGGTGTGTCGCTGGGAGAGAAGCCAAGGAAATCTTATCCAACATCCATCAGGGAAGCTGCGGAGATCACACCGGAGGGCAAACGTTAGCAAAAAAGATACTCCGGTACGGATATTTCTGGCCCACCTTAAGCAAGGACGCCTTAGATTTCGTCAAAAAGTGTGACAGATGCCAAAAATTTGCTAAGATTCCGCGGCTACCAACAACTGAGATTATTCAAATGACCAGCCCTTGGCCCTTTGCAGTGTGAGGAATTGACTTAATCGGCGAACTATCAATGGGCCGAGGTGGGGCCAAATATGCTATAGTGGCAGTCGACTATTTCACCAAATGGGTGGAAGCAGAACCCCTGAATAAAGTATCTTCTACAAAAGTTATTAATTTCTTGATCAAAAATGTTCTGTGCAGGTATGGAGTCCCATTCAAAATCATATCAGACAATGGACTTCAATTTGACAGCGAGGAATTCGCTAACTGGTGCCAAGAGCACAAAATTCACAAAAGCTTCTCATCCGTAGCATATCACCAAGCAAACGGACAAGTCGAAGCTGTCAACAAAATTCTGAAAACTCTAATAAAAAAGAAGCTCGAAAAGTCAAAAGGCGCTTGGGTGGATGAACTTCCTACGGCACTATGGGCCTATCGCACATCTTTCAGAACATCGACGGGGCACACTCCTTTCTCTTTGGCATACGGATCGGAGGCTATGCTCCCAGTTGAAACCATTGTGCCTTCCCACCGTAGGATCCACTATAACCCAGAAGAGAACGAAGAACTCCTTCACATGTCTTTGGATCTAATCGAGGAGAGAAGAAACGATGCAGTCTTCAAAACAGCAGCCCACAAGCAAAAAGTAGCAGCACAATACAACTCCAAAATCAAGCATCGTACCTTACAAGAAGGGGATCTTGTCCTCAAGCGAATCTTCCCTCGCCCCGGAGCACTAGACCCAATCTGGGATGGACCATATGTAATTCATAAAGATCTCCACAACGGAGCCTATATTTTGTCAACGGTGGACGGAGAGGTGTTCCAGAGGGCATGGAACATCCAACACCTCCGTCGATACTTTTCTTAACTTGTATTGCCCGTATGAAGTGAATTAACAAAGAGAATCAGTGGACGTAGGCCTTTTCGTGGCGAACCACTTTAAAAAACCTTGTCTCTTTTTTAACTTGTTCCTTTGTATCTTGGCTGCCTGTTAACTTTAACCTTTTCTGTTGAACAAAATCCTGAACATATAGCATTTCTATTCAAAGCACTCCACAACGCAACTTCACCTGGACAAGACCTAACAGGTACTATGCGAACCTATGCCCTCGCCAATGAGACACTTTTGCTCCGGCATCCCTCTGCTGCGGGTTAACTCATAGCTCGCGACGGCCCTCAAAGCCAACTGTAATGAGCCGATTATAAGCCATCGAGAAGGCCGACTATAGCCGAGGCAACTCATTACGGCGTTAGGCTCGCCGGCAACTGTGAACCGACTATAAGCCCCAACATAAGGTGTGGCCAGCCAGGGGCAGTTCACAGTTGACGATCGGCACCCACGCTAGCCGGCCACAGTAAATCGAATAATACCCACGATTACGGGCCATAATGGCCCGGGTAGTTACTGTGCGCGATCTCGGCTCCGATGTGTCTTAAGTGCGGCTGTGGTAAAAAAGAATAAACTCCCCGCGGAGTCATAAGTTGGGTGACAAATGTCTCCAAGACCCATAGCTAGGAAAGTGACTACAAAACCCGTTTGCCACGAACTTAAGCACATCGAAGGCCTTCCGTGATTGGAAGTTTTACTTTTTCACATATTTCAATTTTACTTGAAAAAACTTTTCTCCTATCCTCTGTAACAATTCTTGAAGTACAGGATACAGAGTAAGAGATAATCGCCAATGGGTGTAGGGACTCAGGATTGGATGGCAGGGCATTCAACTGCGTTCCATGCTCGGTCATACAAGATACTCAAAACTGCCATCTACAATTAGAACATGAAGGGCGGTATTTTCTTCTACATGACTATAATTTGTTCACACCACACGCTAACATTGCAAGTCATGAAATTATGTTTTAAACAAGAACCTGACATCAAACACAATTTAATTACAAGAATATACATAGCTATATTTCTTGGGTAACATGTCAAAATAGCAAAAACATTCAAAAGACGACAAGATCAACTTAAGTTAAAGAATTACACGTCAAAGATAAGGCTATTTATTACAAGTGGCAAAATATAACAACCTAAGAGTCACTTTACTGTTTAAAGACTAACATATACAACCCTATCAAGTCCACAAAAAGAGTTTTTCCAGGTCTAATCAAGGGGCCGGCTGCATTGGAGTTTTATCCTTGTCATGTTGACCACCTGTCCAGTCAAAGAAAGGATTCATTAGTGATAAGCAACCAAGTTAATGGAGAGACTAAAAAAAGGAAGACTTACCAGCACCTGCTTCTTGACTATCCGGGTCGTCATCCTCTACTTGCACACCTGCCTCCTCAGCAGCAAGCAACCGCATAACCTCCTTCACCGCCACCTTCTCCTCCTTGGCAAACTGGGCAGTGACCACATCCATGCTGAAAGCCACACCACCATCTTTATCCGCATTAGCCTTAGCCTCCTCCAGAGCCCGAAGATAGATCTTGGCCATGACCCTAGGATAATCATCCATCCAGGATAGGTTGCCCTGCTTCCAGGTTTGGAAGTACATGTCTTGGAGCATTTCGTCCATCATCCCCTCATTCTCCTCAAACTCCCTTATCCGAGCCTCGGAAGCCGACAACCTTTCAACGGCGGCATCTCTCTCCAATCGGTATCTCGAGCAGTCAGCCTGAAGGGACCTCCGCATCGCCTCCATCTCCTCCTTCAGCCTAACCTGAGCAAGCTCTGCGACTTCAAGCTTCCCCGACATCTCCTCTACCCGCTCAAGATCCGCCCTCCGAACCTCATCCACTGTCGAGATGGCCATATTTATCTGCTCCTTGCAGGAAGCCTCCATCTTCCGCAGTTCCGCCTTACTAGCCTCCTCCATAGCCTTCCTCAACCGCCCGGAGGCAGCCTCATGCTGGGAAATCTAAATAGCTTGATCAGCAAGCTGTTTGGCCTGGTCCGAAACCATCAATCGTAGTCGGATGTTGGCACTCCCAATTTCCTCTCCAGCCTTAACCAGCCGGGCATGATGCCCCATCAGCTTCCTAGTCTCCTCCGCCACCCGATCAATATTAGCCTTGGCCTCGTCTCCCATGGTAACTATCCGAGTAGTAAGTAGATCGAGATCTAAGGACTTAGCCTCATCGAGCACCCGTACCATGGGGTTGCGGGGAAGAAGGTGCTCACCAGTAACCTCGTCAAAAGTAACATCATGGGAACTTGGATCCAGATCAGGATGACCCGCGAATGGATTACGAGCCAAGTCAGGACGATCAATCTGAATAACGGTCGGGTTTTCAGACAGGTGCGGAGAGAATGCGAACTCAGTACCCTCCTCTGTGATATCATGAAGGGGCTGAATTGGGGGCTGGGGACCGAGTGAAGGTTCGGATAATGAATGACCCCTCTTTCTCTTTTGAATACCCTCTTCAATAACCCCGAGAAGAGGACGGTAGCCGACTACATCCCCGGAACGGTGAGTCGGAGTCTTCGGCTTGGCGGAAGCTTTGGAGAGCTTGTACTGTTCAAGCCTGTGCCGAAGATCTGAGGCCTTGGCCGTTTTGCCTGCTCCTGATATGAAGAAAAAGTGTCACAAGCATGCATTGATCTATAATTCGAGAAAACACACTAAACTAAAAGGTAAAAAGAAAGGAAACACATCTGTGGTTGTACAAACCCTGGGGAAGAGTAGGATACTGCAATAAGTCCTGGATTTCATTCCAAGACGGGAGCGGGTCATAAAATATTCCTAAGTCCCTATCATAAATGGAGCCCGCAGGAGTCAAAAGTTCACCTTGAGTCGTCGGAGCCACCTTGGCTGGAATAGTCTGAGGAGGCTCGCTTGCACCAGTCTCAGCCTTGTCATCTTTCCCAGTTTTCTCTATCAAAGCCGGTTCCCCGTCCAGCCCCTCAAAAGCTTGGTGGAATACATCGTCCGTCCACTCCTGAATCTCGCCTGCTTGCCCAAGAAGCAGGGCCCCGATGCCATCGCCACCTTCCCGGTCACCTCCACCCTCACCTCTTTCCTCCTCTACGTCTTCCTCCTCCTGGGTAAGTGGACAATTGCTGGGGGAGGGACCGTCCGACTTCTTAAGTTTCTTACCTCCAACGGCTGGAGGTTTTGTGAAAGGTTTTCTCTTGCCACTCTCTACTATAACACCTCCCTTAGCTTGAGCAGCCGCCCTCTCCTCCGCCGTTTCCCTCTGCTTGACTACTAACTGCTGTGGAAGGATCAAGTTATACTCCAGAAGGGTCGCATTTCTGATCAGGTAGGCAGCTGACCTATCTCTCCCGGGGATAGCTTCTATCTCAGCCGCCGTCTGAACCAGGCGACCAGTCTCCACGACCGCAAAGCCACCTGTCGC
This sequence comes from Allium fistulosum, assembly GCA_030737815.1. Lineage (NCBI taxonomy): Eukaryota > Viridiplantae > Streptophyta > Magnoliopsida > Asparagales > Amaryllidaceae > Allium > Allium fistulosum. The sequence continues at coordinate 184,189,729 of CM060902.1, read as the reverse complement.
TAGCAAAAATGGAAACATATGAGAAGAAGCATCGCAACCAGAATGGAAATTATAAATAAAGAATCAACTTACATCCAGAGGTGAAACGCCGAATCGAAACAGAGTCGTCCCTGACGAAGAACCACTCCTTCTTGAACATGATGTATTTAGACTATAGATCCAAGACCGGCTTGAAGGTTACCGCTGACTCCAGGCTGATGTATGGGGACCCCTTCTTATAGCCCCTCAGATTATATAAGTACCGGATCTCCTGGTTGGAAGGAGCACGCCCATACTTCCTCTGGAAGATGACAAAGAGGCTCACCATTATAGCATAGGAGTTGGGTTGAAGCTGGAATGGGGCCACCTTTAGATATGTAAGAAAGCTGGCTACCCAAGCATTAAGAGGCGGAATGCCGCCACACATGCAGTGGTATCTGCTGTAGGCAAAGTACCCTTCGGGAGGGTCATATGGCATAACTTCTCTCCCTGGCAACAGCATGCGCGCTCTATCGATTCCAAAAGAGCGGGAGATGACATCAAGCTGCTCTTCCTTAAGGGAGCTGGGAAAGCAATCGGGCGGGGAGTTCAGAAGCTCCTGAGGGCCGTACCCGTCCACTAGTGATCTCGGGGTAGATCCGTGACGTTCCGGTCCTGGCTGAGCAGGGGGCACTGCGGAAGATTCTCCTTCGCCTTGAGACCTCCTTTTATCCAATCGAGTTTCTGCTTTTCGAGACATTTATCTGCAAACACCAAGAAGAGCGTCGTTAGAATAGAGGAAGTAAAGGAGCAAGTGTGTGCAGTCTGAAATTTCAAGTGAAAAAATCAAGTGTATCAAGTCCATTCGACACCCAGAGTAAAGTCCATTCGGCACCCAGAGTAAAGTCCATTCGGCACCCAGAGTGAATGTTCATTCGGCACCCAGAGTAAAATTCATTCGGCACTCAGAGTACATAAATTCATTCGGCAGTACCTGATTTGGTGTTCTGAAGCAATTCGTCAGAGAACTTGATTCGACAGGAATGTTTGGATCGGCTATCTTGGATTGGAAGGGAGTAACGAGAGTATACAGCCCCTACTTATAGGCAAATATAGGATGCCGGACCAGTTGGATCGGCACTCAGCGATCGAATGAGAGGAAACAAAGTAGGCCATACGCAAGATATACCCCACTTTGGGGGGCAAATGTTGGGTAAATTCTCACCACCGGTCCAAAGCTTCGCCGAACCAACCCACCTCCAAGCATTCGCCGAACCAATACACCTCCAAGCATCTCCATGCTTCGCCGAACCAGCTCATCTCCATGCTTCACCGAACCAGCTCATCTCCATGCTTCGCCGAACCAACTCATCTCCATGCTTCGCCGAACCAGCTCATCTCCATGCTTCGCCGAACCAGCTCATCTCCATGCTTCGCCGAACCAGCTCATCTCCATGCTTCGCCGAACCACCTCATCTCCATGCTTCGCCGAACCAGCTCACCTCCAAGCTCCGCCGAACCAACACACCTCCAAGCATCTCCATGCTTCGCCGAACCAGCTCACCTCCAAGCTCCGCCGAACCAACACACCTCCAAGCATCTCCATGCTTCGCCGAACCAGCTCACCTCCAACCTTCGCCGAACCAACCCACCTCCAAGCTTCGCCGAACCAATTCATCCCCTACCACCGGACCAAACGCTACCGGACCAAGACGTGCCAGGCCAGATCACATCAGCCCAGGCCCACCAGCAACTATATACATCCAAGACCCCTGCTCCCAACCTGACTCTATAAATAGAGGGGCAGGGGTACAACAATAGGGGACAAGTTTGAGAGCTCAAGCACGGAGAGGACTTTCAAACAACTTTCTTTTACTTGTATCAAAGCTTTGTACTTGTAATAAAAGCAAGAGAAGAGAAATAACATATAAAGTGGACGTAGGCACATTCTGGCTGAACCACTATAAATCTGCGTGTCTTTTTACAGTTTAGCCCCTGCTTTTCACATAGTTGCATATATCACCCAAATCACTAATAACAACATAAGATCTACTAAATCATACGACTTTGAGGTGTTTGTCCATTTTTTGTGCAAACAGATCGGTTATTTAAATTTAATTTCAGGGATGGATATATATCATTTCAGTCCAAATCACGATGTCATAGGTATATATCAGTTCAACCTATTTCTTAATTTAGTCGAAATAACTAAATTTACAGTTTATATACTATAAATAATATATAGGGTGATGACAAGATATATATATATATAAACGAATAAACATCCAAATATCAATCAATTGACATCCATCACAATCAATCATACAAACATACAATATAATTCACAACAATTCCATAGTTATCAATATTCGCAAATTTACTGGCAATTCAATTTCAAATTTAACTATCAATTTTAATTTATAACGGTTAATTCAAATGACAATCAAATTTATCAAACAATGACCAATAAATTCATATCACTTCATAAATTCAAATTTGACTAGCATAAAAATATTCTAGTACATTGTGAGCATTGTAAAACACTCACTTGCTTTTCGTTGTCGCCGAGACGTTCCGGTTTGGAACTAAAACCGGACGACGCCCGATTTTGCCCAAATTTCGACTATCTCCAAATCCATTCAAACTAGTCCCATTTCGAATCATTCGTCACCACAATCGCAACGCAAAAATTTTCATCCAATTTTGACCTCACATGTACGAGTTATACAATTTTTATGTTTATCGATAAAATAATTAAATTAAAAACTAACCTTACTAATATTTAATCAAAACCCATACCCAAAAGAACATGGACCCGGCCCACTATCTCCCTTCTTCCCCAAATGCCTTTCCTCCATCTCCACTAACCATTCATGTATGCACGGTGCATGTGCACCACCACTTCCGTCCACCGCTCGATAACCGAAGCCGTCAACACAACCGCATCCACTTTGTCGTCTGGATGCACCCGTCCCCCAAAACTCCGGCCTCGTCCACCGCAATCCGACCAGTAGCCATGTGAAATGGATCGCATCCAGGCACCAAAGATGCGACATTTTTCATTGCCGATTCTCGCCCAAAAATCACCACGCGTAGCCCTGTCCTCTGTGATCACAATGCCACTTCCCGATTCGTGAATCGATGTCTGAATTTCGATGAAGTCTAACCCTAGCTTTCGACCATTGTAAATCGTCGTCGTAGAATCTTGCCGAAACTTTATCAAAAATACTACTCTTTCATACGAACTCAACGGTGCTGACGGCGTCGATCGATTCGAAGCGGATCAAGAGATTTCTTTATTTCAAGTTTGTGGACATTATTTTCCTCTTACAGACAAATGGGAATTACTCGATCGATACTCGATGGAATTGGATGCCGTCAATTTTTAAAAATAGCAGATTCAATAACAAACAACTTTGTTGTTAGGAGTTTCATCTAATATGGAATGATTGAAAGAATTTGATTTTTGAATGGAGGATATGAAGTTTGTATTCCTTCCTCCGAAAGCACAGTGGAAAAATGAAGAGAGACCACTTCAACTCTCTTCTAAGTTATTTAAAAGAAGACAAGAGACGTATGAAAAAGGAGTAAGCACTAGGGTGGCTGATGGAAAAGAAAAGATATGGGCTGTGCATGCAACAAATGCCTGTGAAAAGAATTTGGGCTGCGAAAAGATATACACAATCATGACTTCAGGGCACGGCCACGGACCATTATCTCTACCATTTAGCGTTTTGTCACGGAAGCCAAAATACAAAAAAATATACCGCGGAGATCAGCGCGACGAGACGAATCTAATGATGTAATCAAATCTGTGCTACGACATCCGTAGCAAAATTTTATCAGTCTTCATTGTTACCACTTCAAAATTTGACGACGATGGCAATTCTTGATAAAGGGAGCTAGAAAGATCAGAAATTGATGGAACAAACTTTGCCATTCAAACCAGAGAAATTTTTTTAGATCATTTCTATGTAAATATATTTACATGTCGAAAAATGATATTTTACCCTTAAATTTATTAACCGGTTTCCACTTAAATTTTGAACGACATAAATTTTCATAAAAATCTGAAATCTTAATTCATAGATTAAACTTACTAAAAACACGTTTTAATTATACACCTTCAATTTATTAAAATTTTGAGTTTACGTGTTAAAATGAATTGTATATCACTTACGACCGTTTTTCACTGACCTTAAAATATTGTTGCCAAACCCAAATTTTTTTTTTATAAAATTCTACTTACCTTTAGGATGGAAACACATATTTTATATTTCTCAAAATATTCTTTTATTTTCATTAGAACATTTACTTCATTTCAACAAAACGCGCGATAAATTTCGTATTAGAGGTAAACATTATTTTCCTATTTTTATTACTATCATACCTTATCCTATTACACATTCGCTTACTTTTATTTGTTTATGTAACATTTTAATTTTGAATTTTTTTTCTGTGTTTCTAATCATTTTTATTATATTAAATCTTATATTTTTAAATGGTGAAAATACGAGTCGTTACAATCTCCTCCACTCAGAACTATTCGTCATCGAAAAGGCATTAAGTAAAGAATTTAACATTTTATATATTTTATTCAAAAAATTCAACTTATAAAACAATAGTATCTTATTAGAAACTTTTACTACGCTTCCGCTATGTCATTCCGACATCAGTTCTAGGGAAATTACAACTTATATATAAAATAAGCAATAAAAGTTAAAACCTCAAAATTTAAGTTATATATTTCAATTTATTAACCTTTAATTTCTGTTATCATTCAACTGGTTTATTTCCAATTTATTCAAATCTATTCAATTTTTATTAACCTTTGATCGGTTTGCTCCATATTTATTCACATCTGTTTTATTTACCCTCAACCTATTCAATTTAATTGTTAACTTTCAATTGTTTCATTTTACGTTTAGTAATATCTCATATAAATTCATTTATTCACATTCATTTTCATAATTTCGTTTAAGAACAAATTTATTTGTGAAACATTTTATTAATCATCACTTTAGTTTATAATCGTTCTATAAAAGTCTGAATTCTTATATATGACTTTATCTATATTTATAATTATCTCAAAAGTTACAAATTCAATTTCACAATTTCTTTGCAAAATTACTTTTAATTCTATATCCAATTTATAAGGATATGATTTGACCCATTTGTCTACTTTCTTAAGTTCCACTTATTTATTTCATTTAGTCATTGACCATTTCATAATATACTTAAGTATAAAACATTTATTATTACAACCAAATTTACATTTATATACATTTTAATTACTTTTAAGTTTTATTTACTTGTATAATGTTCCATTACATATCCAAATCATCACTTTAACTTTTAACATTTGGTAAGTCTCATTATATGTTATTAGAATGCAATTTGGTATTATACAAATTAATCAGATTCATTTCACTTAATTAGAATCTTCACTATTTTAACTTGTTTAAATATTCTTTACTTTCAATTTAACTCTAGAGTTTCTTACACATTTAGTTTAGATCTCTTAATTCTCTTATTCTTTAAGTTCTGGTTATTCAATTATTTCATCTCATTCAAATAATTTGAAGATTATTAATTAACAGAACTTAAAAATTTAAACACTGGGTACATTTCAAATCATTTGAAATAAGTATATATACACATATCTTTTATATATCATATCATACTTTTGAAGTTTAAACCAAAATCTGTTTGTCAAAACGATTTCAAAGCAAAGCTTCTCAGAAGTCTCCCCCACTTTGAAACTCGAAAATGAACGTCGATGATGTTGCGTAGTCATTACCGAAATTATTTTCCAGCGACAGAAGAGGGGATGACTGAATTCATTCCTTTTTAAAATTTATTTGAAAACAATTTGTATTTGTACATACCGTTAAACAATACTAATATTATTTCCCAAACCTTGAAACCATTTTCAAAAACACCGGAATTTAAGGCTGTGTTTGGCTTGTCATTTTCAGTTTTGGGTTTTCGTCCATACAAAAATGCGCAAGACACATATATATCATTGAAAACGGCTAATTTAGAAAACAAAATTAACATACAAAATAGAAAACAACTTTATTTTATTTTCCATGTTTTGAAAAAAAATAAAAGCATGACTAGCAATCCATCCTTCCTTCGTCCTTCCATCCCCTTCGTCATCTCTCCATTTTTCTTTTATCACCTCCGTCATTACTTCGCTACTCTCATATTTAACGTATATGTTCGAAAATAGAAAAGCCAAAATTCGTTTTTAAACCAAACACTACCTAAATTTCTCAAATTCTCAATTTTAATTCATTTTACTTACAATGTATACTTTATAAATCACATTTATACCATTTCATCTTCTTATGATCATATAATAGCCAATAGTTAAGGAATATTGACAAATCAAACAACAAATGATAATGATCAATGTTATCATTTCTAACAATCTATTCACACTATATATATACCATAATAATTTCTAAAAATTATTCCTTTATATATAAAATATAATCAAGGTAAAATTATTTTATTTACCACATTTTTAAAACAATATTATGTCGAATTGTTCTGTTCAAGTGTTTAGAGATCCCTATCAATAACGTTAATTACTCGTATTGACCAGAATCCTTAAGCCATTCAACAAATCAACCAACACAATATAAAACAATTTTTATATTCACTAATAATTAAGTGCTCATATTTATTAATACACTCAAACTCATTCTAGGGTACTAGTGCCCCTATCTCTAATGAGTTACCCCACAAAGCTAAGGTTATCGCTAAACCAAAGCTTTGATACCAACTGTAACGACCCGCCTTTTTGTATAGTTTAAATCGACAATTAACCACACATGTCAACTCAAACCATTCAAAAGGGTGGATTGTTAACGGGGTTAAATAACAAAATAAGAGAAAAGAAGAAGAAAACAAACACAGAATCTCGCAGCGGAACGATGAAATATAATAATCAAATAACAGTTCATGAAGCTATTTATATGATACATTTGATTATAATCTATACAACATTTATCAGAGTTATACACATACATCAAGAATGAATAAAGTAATGCAGCAGACAACATGATGCATGTGTAATAACAATAATAATATACCAAATCTTCGTCTTCGTCCTCCAGAATAGGTCTTCAGTAAGCTAAAAAACTCAGGACTGACCCGAGTGTAATAAAAAGCAAAAAACACTCGAGTCAGGACTAAAATACCCTTATGTAAGACACATCGATATTGCATATAAAATGAGTGTCACGGTGTCAGAGATGCTTACGGGTTTTCACATCTCCTATCCAGTGTATAACGTGCGTGCAATAACTCAAGAGATGTTACGGGATTTTTCATCCCTCAAAGATCCGTCAAAATATTTATATGTAGTAGAATACACTATATATATAATGTCTAGTCAGTAAAATAAATATTTTTCTTAGCATTAATTCTTTACATTAATCCTCCTTAACGCGTTTTTAAGCATTGTCGTACATTTTGCATATAAAACACCAGTAAACGGTCGGTGGATAGGGATGCGCCATGATACGACAACACTAAACCAAAATCGTATGGGTCTCGTTTAAGGATAAAAGTATGACAACACACGTGAGGCAATGCCCAAGGTAGGATACTACCAGTTCGGGTCGTAGGGCTGGTGGTAACGCATCATCGCCATTACCGCCCACTGCGTCCATCCATCCTATATCGAGTCAAAAGGAGGCTATCCCAATCAAGGTGCACCAATCGAAACCAACAACAAGAGTAATAATATGGACCGAGTCCAAGAAAATCGAATAATAGATGTCCGCTCGGGGAAATTAGCCCACTCGGCCCTGTCAAGCCGTCCTGTTTTAGACATTTCAAATCGGCACAAGTGCAGGGGTCTATCCATTATCGTTCTCTTTCTTCAAATCTAGCAATCGTCGCCAAATCCAACCATTTCATTCTGGAGTCTCCTCCGCGTACATTGTTGTTAAAGTGGTTCTGGTATCGACAGAGAGTATGCCCATATCCGGCCCCGGTCTCTTTAACAACCAAACATCGTTTTACACACCGGTTGGTTCTTTTACATTTCGAAAACAATTCATACTTGATATCAAAATATCATATTCGCTTCAAAATCATCACATTTACTCAAAATTTACCATTTTATTTCAAAATCCTTTTTTCCTTAATATCTCAATTTTGATTCCAAAATCGTTTCAAATTTCAATTTGGGTTATAACTTCATTTAACTCAATTCAATTATTTAAATCCATGGTTTAAATATAAACCCTCTAGCCTTTGACCAGTTTGAATTTTAGAAAATAGTTTTAATAATTTTAAAATAGTTTAAATAATCAAAATAGTTAAAAATAGTTCAAATAGTTAAAAGTAGTTTAAATATTAAAATGGTTTATATAGTAAAATAATTTGGAAAACCAAAATAGTTTAAATATTTAGAGAATATATATTTTAGATAGTTTATACTAAAATAATTTATTTGAAAATAATTTCAAAGTCAAACCGATCAAATTCCAACTTCTCAATTCGAATTAACTTCGATTCTAGTATTCAAATCAATTTCAATTTCGACCTCAACTGCAATTAATTCAATTCCAAATTGAATTAATTTCAATTCAATCCTCAAATTTTTAAATCATTTCGATTTATATAAATTCGAGTTCGATTTTCAAAATATCGATTTAAGTCATTTATATTTTATTTAACTTTAATATTTAATTTAAAATCCAATTTTCAAATATAATTAAATTCCGAGCTCAATTTCAAAATATCATTTTATATCACATTTACTTAGTAATATTCAAAGTTCGAATAAAAGTTCAATCTTTTAAAAACAAATCAGTTTATGAAATTCAATCATATTTCGATTTTAGCTTCCAAATCTCAACTTCTATTATTTAATAATTTCTTTTAATCAAAAATTTATTTCAACCTTTCAAACTCGAATTCGCGATTAATTCGATTTCTATAAATTTATTTTTGTTTCTTTTAAATCAAAACCATTTAAATAATTGCAAATCAAAGATTTTAAAATCATTTAATTAACCAACCCAGCGTCCGTATATAATTTTCTATCCTATGGCCAAGTGATCGGTTATTTAAATTTAATTTTAGGGATGGATATTTATCATTTCAATCCAAATCACGATGTTATAGGTATATATCATTTCAACCTATTTCTTAATTTATTCAAAATAACTAAATTTATAGTTTATATAATGTAAATAATATAAAGGGTGATGACATGATATATATAAACGAATAAACATCCAAATATCAATCAATTGGCATCCATCATAATCAATCATACAAATAGATAATATAATTCACAACAATTCCATAGTTATCAATATTCAGTAGTTTACTGGCAATTCAACTTCAAATTTAACTGTCAATTTTAATTTATAACGGTTAATTCAAATGACAATCAAATTTATCAAACAACGACCAATAAATTCATATCACTTCATAAATTCAAATTTAACTAGCATAAAAACATTCTAGTACGTTGTGAGCGTTGTAAAACACTCACCTTGCTTTTCGTTGTCGCCGAGACAATCCGGTTTGGAACTAAAACCGGACGACGTCCGATTTTAGCCCAAATTTTGACTGTCTTCAAGTCCATCCAAACCAATCCCATTTCAAAGCATTCGTCACCACGATCGCAACACAAAAAGTTTCATCCAATTTCAACCTCACATGCTGGAGTTATACAATTTTTATGTTCGTCGATAATATAATTAAATTAAATACTAACCTAACTAATATTTAATCAAAACCCATACCCAAAAGAACATGGACCCGACCCACTATCTCCCTTCTTCCCCAAATGCCTGCTCTTTCTTTCCTCCATCTCCAGTAATCATTCATGTGTGCACGGTGCATGTGCACCGCCACTTCCGTCCACCGCTCGACAACCGAAGCCGTCGACACAACCGCATCCACTTTGCCGTATGACTGCACCCGTCCCCCGAAACTCCAGCCTCCTCCACCGCAATCCGACCAGCAACCAAGCGAAATGGATTGCGTCCAGGCACCAAAGATGCGACATTTTTCGTTGCTGATTCTCGCCCAAAAATCACCATGCGTAGCCATCTCCTCCGTGATCACAACGCCGCTTCCTGATTCGTGAATCGATGTCTGAATCTTCGATGAAGTCTAACCCTAACTTTTGACCATTGTAAATCATCGTCGCAGAATCTTGTCGAAACTTTACCAAAAATACTACTCTTCCATACGAACTCAACGGTGCTGACGGCGTCGATCGATTCGAAGCGGATCAAGAGATTTCTTTTTTTGAAGTTTGTGGACATTATTTTCCTTTTATAGAAAAATGGGAATTACTTGATCGATACTCGCTGGAATTGGATGCCGTGAATTTCTAAAAATAGCAGATTCAATAACAAACAACTTTGTTGTTAGGAGTTTCGTCCAATATGGAATGGATTGAAAGAATTTAGTTTTTGATTAGAGGAGAAGGGGTTTGTATTCCTTCCTCTGAAAGCACAGTGGAAAAATGAAGAGAGACCACTTCAACTCTCAGCTAAGTTATTTAAAAGAAGACATGAGACGTATGAAAGAAGGAGTAAGCACTGGGGTGGCTAATGGAAAAGAAAGGATATGGGCTGCGCATGCAACAAATGCCTGCGAAAAGAATTTGGGCTGCGAAAGGATATACTCAATTATGTCTTTAGGGCACGGTCACAGACCATTATTTCTACCGTTTAGCGTTTTGTCACGGAAGCCAAAATACGAAAACAAATATACCGCGGAGATCAGCGCGACGAGACGAATCCATTGATGTAATCAAATCTGTGCTACGACGTCCATAGCAAAATTTTATCTGTCTCCATTGTTACCGCTTCAAAATTGGACGACGATGGAAATTCTTAATAAAGGGAGCTAGAATGATCAGAATTCGATGGAACAAACTTTGCCGTTCAAATAAGAGAATTTTTTTATATCATTTCTGTGTAAAAATATTTACATGTCGAAAAATGATATTTTATCCTTAAATTTATTAACCAGTTTCTACTTAAATTTTGAACGACATAAATTTTCATAAAATTTGAAATCTAAATTCATAGATTAAACTTACTAAAAACAAGTTTTAATTATACAACTTCAATTATATCGATTACTACCGTTTTCAACGACCGTAAAATATTATAGCCAAACCCAAAATTTCTTTTTTTTATAAAATTCTACTTACCTTTAGGATGGAAAAGTATATTTTATATTTCTCAAAATATTCTTTTATTTTCATTAGAACATTTATATTATTTCAACAAAACGCGCGATAAATTTCGTATTTGAGTTAAACGTTTATTATCCTATTTCTATAAATATCATCCCTTATCCTATTACACATTCGCTCACTTTTATTTGTTTCGCAACATCTTAATTTTTAATTTTTTTTCTTTGTTTTAATCATTTTTATTATATTAAATCTTATATTTTTAAATGGTGAAAATACGGGTCGTTACAACCTAGGTCGTCTACTACTTACCTGCAAGCTAATGAAGATATTGCCTGACCCAGAAGGTCTCCTCTCCATATAAATACCATCCAACCTGCTACATAAGAAGGATCTTCTCTAGACTGGTTGCGGGAGCTCACTGGAATCATTCTGCACTCTCTGCCTCCCGTATAACAATCTCTGAAGGAATACACTATGATTCTCCAGTGGATTTCAATTCTAGAGATTTAATCTAGCTAGAAAATAATCAAAACATTGTAACCAAACGTCTATTATAACCGCAATCATTCTATAATAAAACTATAAAGTGTACATATGCTTCATTAATAGCCGAACCACTATAAATATTCTCTGTCTACTTTCTTTTACTGTTCTTTATTTATATTTGTTAACTATGATATTGCTCTATCGGGACATGGCTGGTGCTTTCAAATCCAAACCAGGGCGTTGGTCCATTTTTTGGGTCAACATTTTGGTGCTTTCACTGAGAACTCTAACTCAGGATCCAGATCTAGCTATCTACTTTGGATTTCATAGGTCCAGAAGTTAGATACCCAGTCTTTGCTTAAAGAAGTCGTTATTTTCAAGTCAATGGCTCCTGGAAGAAGAAGAACTACCTCTGGGAGATCCATAGGGGTCGTAATAGTTGGAGAAGGTGTTAGTCTCCAATAAGCTGAAGTAAATGGTGCTGACTTAAGAAACCAGGCACCGACGCCCTCCAGTCATTATGAAGTTGTCACCGGGATGAGCTAAATAATATGGCTGAGGAGATTAACCAACAGATGGAAAATAGTCAAAAGGCTCTAATGGGTAAGCTGAATGCTCTGTTAACCCTCCAATCAAACCCCGCGCCAAGGACTATGCCTGAACCAATGACCGTTGTAGAACAAGAGGATTCCTCCATTTCCGGCCTGCATAGAAGAAACGAAAAACAACCACAAAGAAGGTTAATAGTGGGATGTAACATGGAGGAGAACTAGAATACTCCACTTGAAGCCAAACAGCCAGTCTCGAATTTGAATCATGGGGCCAAAACCCTACAGGAGGCCATAGTAGTGAATCTTTGCGATTTAGAAGATAGAGAGCAAGGTAATCAGATGGCAGAGAACGGCAATGTGTTCGATGATGCTAGAAACGTCCAAACTGCCCCAGTCAGACCAACTGCAAGCCAACAGGGTGCCATGGGAGTGGCTCTCCCGGAGATAGAAGAGCCTAGGCTTCAACCCACGCGCCATAACCGTTTGCAGAACCAAACATTTGGCGCAGTGACTGATTGCCGCCCCAGGGCTACCGGACATCAGAGGCGTACATAGCGAACATGGTCAGAGGGCTGATGGACGAGAGTAAGAACCGAAAGGATGATGAATGGGGATCTGCCCCAAGTCGGACCCCTTTTCCCGATGAGATCTTGAATGTAAGATACCCAAACAAATTCATCTTTCCAACTATCCCCTCCTACGATGGAACGAAGGACCCAAAAACCCATTTGTACAAGTATAGCTGGTACATGGATGGAGCCAATGCTCTAGAGGACATCTACTACCGATGTTTCCCTATTTTTTAGAAGGAGTCTCGACTATGTGGTTCACCAGACTCCCTCCAAGATCTATTTCTACTTTTGACAAACTTGCAATGAAATTCCTTGACCTATTCAGGCTTCATACCGCACAATCGAAGGAAGTCATGTCCCTATCCGGATTGGTCCAAGAGCACAACGAGTCATTGAAATCATTCATAAGCAGGTTTAACACCACGGTAATGGAAGTGAGCAACCCCAATTAGGATATGGTTTTTATGGCGTTAGTACACGCTGTTCACCCAGAAACGGAGTTCTGGAAATGGATTAAGATGAAGCAACCTACCAACAAGAAAGACTTCAATCGTAAAGCAAGCCAGTACTTGAGATTCGTAGAAGCACAGGAGCTGGAAAGAAAGTTTACTGGTACACAACAGATGAACGCCGGATAAAATGACTCGGAGAACACGCGCGACCCTAGAAGTACCCAAGGAGTTATGGAAAAGAGCGGGAATCAGAAGAGGAGAATCCAGAACCCCGATAAAAGAAATAATGATGGCAGCAACAAAATATTTAGAGGGTTTAGACAGGAAGACTATACCCTCCTAAGTGACACTCCGGAAAACATTAATCTCGCAACACAAGAAACTGAAGAGTGTAAGAAACCTCTTAGAAAGGAGGCAACGAAACAACAAAAGCAATCCGGAAAATTCTGTCGCTTCCACGAGACGCATGGGCACAGTACAAATGAATGCCGCCACCTTAAGGACCTCAACGAAGGATTAATCTGAGACAACTAACTTTAACAATATGTGAAAAAGCCACAAAAACCTATCAACCTATGGTCCCTCAACCTCCTAGAGGTAAAGAAATCAAGCTGGAACTAGCAAAGAAGGGTCAAAACAAACTGATCAGTGGCTTATTATCGAACAATATCTAGGGGACCACATCCTGTGCAAAGAAGTTGGGGAGAGATGGAGTAATATGCGAGTTCATTAAAGCATGCCCTAAAGGAATCGTGTTTAGTAATAGATGAAGAAACTCCAGTCAAGCAGCACAAGGTTTTGAGCGATGACATAGTGTTCCGCAATCGGAACACCAAAGGGATTGAAGATCCAACTCTTGACCCAATGGTGGTGATATTAGGGATTGGTCCCATCGTAGTTCGACGAGTGCTGGTTGATAGTGGTAGTTCAGTTAACATACTTTTGACCAAATGAAGATTGGCATGAAAACTGTATCCTCGTGCCAAACTAAGATTCAGGGGTTTACTAGAGAACCCAAACAACCGGTGGGAACAATCAACCTACCTGTGGAGCTTGGAGAGAGTGAGCAAAGGGTCACCCTCATTCAGACTTTTATGATCGTGGATGAAATGTCAGCATACAATGCATTCTTGGGACAACCCACATTAGCTGACTTCAGAATAGCATTAGCCAAATGGTGCCTTACAATAAATCCATACTGAGCACGGAGTCAGAATTGTGAAAAGAGACCAAAGCGTTGCCCGAGAAAGCTGCATCGCAGAGTTGCACGAGTCAAGGAGAAAGAAAAAAGGAAAGGATGTGGGGAAAATCCTCCAAATCCGTGAACCCTCCGAATAGCAACTACAAAGCCACCCTTGGCTTGGCGACCATTGTCGATTTGACAAAGCTTTGGACCCTAAGAAGAAGAGTTCAGGGGAGGATCAGGCAGCACCGACAGAATTGATGGTGTCTTTCCCAGTTTGTATGGATGACCCAACAAGGGTCCTGAAAATTGGGTTGCGGCTTGGAAACAAGATGCGGTCATAACTAATCAAATTTCTCCATGCCAACTTGGACGTATTTGCTTGGACACACTCCTATATGTGTGGGGTATCACCCAAAATTTCCTGTCACGCCCTCAATATTGATCCCAAATTCACTCTAGTGAAGCAGAAAAGGCACAACTTAGGCCCCGAATGGTCCAAGGCATTAAGAGACGAAGTAGATAAACTGATGGCTAATTGCTTCATTTGAGATGCAACCTACCGCGAATGGGTATCGAACCCAGTCCTAGTCAAGGAGTCCAACGGATGCATAGTAAGTACCCATGGCATCAAAGCAAATCAAGAGCAAATAACAGCGTTATGGGAAGTCCAAGCCCCTAAAAATAAGAGAGAACTTCAAAGCATGAATGGAAAGGTCGCAACAATGAGTCGGTTCATCTCTAAAGCTATAGACAAGTGCATACCATTCTTCGATGCACTGAAGAAAGGAAGGAAAAACTTTGAATGGAGTGAAGCTTGCCAAACAGCTTTCGATGAACTGCTACGACACATGGAAGCTCCCTCGATTTTATCAAAGCCGATGGATGGAGAAGGCCTATTCATCTATTTAGCGGTTTCCCCGCATGCACTTAGCACGGCTCTCGTGCAGGAAGAAGCGAGAATCCAGCGACATGTGTACTACACTAGCAAATGATTCACTGGAGCTAAGAAGAATCACCCAAAGCTGGAGAAGCTAGCGTATTGCCTTTTGATCGCATTTCGAAAATTACGGTCATACTTCCAGGATCATCTGATTAAAGAATTGACTGACTAGGCCCTGAAGCAAGTTTTATACTGGCCAGAAACTTCCAAACGACTACTCAAGTGGAATATAGAATTAAGCCAATACGACATCACATACCATCTAAGGAAAGCAATCAATGGGCAAGTGTTGGCCGACATCATTGCCAAATTTACCATAAGAGACGACGAGGAGGAAGTTCAATCAGAAACAGATTCAAAATAGAAGCTCTTCGTTGATGGCGCATTAAATAAGTTTTATGCGGGAGTAGGGGTGGTGCTCGAAACCCTCGAGGGGTGAGCCATTAGCTATGATTTGCGCTTGGAATTCCCAGCAACAAATAACGAAGCAGAGTATGAAGCATTGATCGCGGGACTGAAGGTTGTGAAGGAACTAAAAATAAAATCTATTCACGTATACAGTGAATCCTAGCTGGTCGTCTATCAAGTGAAAGGGGAATACCAAGCGTGTGGAGAAAACCTCGCCCCGTACCTGTCCAAAGTACAAGAATTGCTATATCGAGCACTACACGATAACTCACATCCCACGGGAGCAAAACACCAAGACAGATTATCTGGCTAAGCTGGAAATCTCCGAAGAAGCCCAGTCATTAGTATTGGTTTCGGTTGAAACGCTAACCAACCCCAGCATATGCGAAATGGACTTAGACCGTATTCTAGAGACCATCGTCGAGCCATACACATGGATGACAGCGATAAAAGACTATCTACTTGCAAGAACCCTACCAACTGACCGAAATCAATGGATGAAGCTCCTTTGCAATGCGCCATGGTTCATGATGCAGGATGGGATACACTATCGAAGGGGATTCTCGACCTCTCTTCTTAGTTGTGTGACCGATGATGAAGCACAACGAATCTACATAAAGGCGAGTGCGGACACCATATTGGGCGGTAGATATTGGCAAAGAAAGTCCTTTGATACGGATACTTTTGGCCCATAATAAATCGCAATGCCTCATATCACGCCAGTAGATGAGATCACTGGCAAAGATTCAACAAAATTAAGAGAACTCCTTCAACGGAACTGACATAGATGCTCAGCCCATGGCCATTTGTGATATGGGGGATCGATCTGATTAATGTCCTTCCAATAGCTAAAGGAGGAGCCAAGTCTGTTATAGTTGCAATAGATTATTTCACAAAATGGATCGAAGCGGAACAGCTGGCCACCATAACAACAAATAAAGTTATTAACTTTGTTACTAAAAACAACATTTGCAGGTTTGGTGTGCTGCAACAAATCATCACTGACAACGAAACCCAATTCGAAAGTGCCGAGTTCAAAGGCTTCTGTAGGCTCTTTCCGAATTGAAAAAAGCTTCTCTGTAGTGGCTCACCCACATGCAAACGGGCAAGTGGAAGCAGTAAACAAGATGATCAAATCCACCATCAAAAAGTGATTAACAAAAGCAAAAGGAAATTGGGTTGATGAACTTCCACTTGCACTATGAGCATACAGGACAACACACAAAGCGGCAACTGGCCACATTGCGTTCGCCCTAGCATATGTTTCACAGGCTATGATTCCTGTCGAATTAGAAGTCTCCTCACGCAGAAGGCAGAATTTCAATCGAAAGAAAAATGAGCAGCTCCTACTCGAGTCGCTAGACATGGTTGATGAAAAAAGAGAAGGTGTGGAGTTGAGAACTGTTGCCCACAAGAAAAGGATCATACGATACTTTAACTCCAAAGTTCATAGTCAAACCTCCGAAGTTGGAGATCTTGTCCCCAAACTAGTTTACCCTATTCCGAGGACCTTCGGACCAAAGTATGATGGACCATTTGTCATTAGTCAAAAGCTCTAGGATGGGGCTTTCAAGCTGACAGCCATCGATGGGGTCACAATTCCCAGAGCCTGGAATAGCGAATCGCTCCGCCGTTACTTTATTTAATAAGCTACTTTATGTATTCCCTACTTTCAAGCAAATATGCCATCCTAGAAATGCTAGAGGCATTGGAAATAGGCAAAGAATTTGCCATGCTTTCTTTAATAAAATTCAATTTTCTTTTTCAAATTGACAAAACTGTGTCTGTATTAAATACCCGCCGGGTCGACGGAAGCAAATCGACTCAAACCATCAGATCTGAGGAAACCGATCCAAGCCTCTCAAAAAACTGGTGCCGCCCAGGCAGCATTGAAAGAAAAAAAACTAATGTGTCACGTTGCCCAGAGATAGGAAACGCCAAAGAGCATCAAAAACAAACTCCTCGCATTGCCCGGAGATAGGAAACGCCGAGGAGCATCGAAAACAAACTCCTCGCTTTGCCCGGAGGTAGGCAACGCCGAGGAGCATTGAAAACAAAATCCTCACGTTGCCCGGAGATAGGCAACGCTGAGGAGCATCGAAAACAAACTCCTCACGTTGCCCGGATATAGGCCACGTCAAGGAACATCAAAAGCAACGCATCTCGTAAGCCGCGCATTCAAAGTGAAACTCCTCGCGTTGCCTTGAGATAGGTAACGCCGAGGAGCATCGAAAGCCACACACCTTGCAAGCCACACACCCAAATTTAAACTCCTTGTGCTTCCTGGAGATAAGCAATGCCAAGGAGCATCGAAAGCCATGCATCTCATAAGCATCGCACTTAAGCTGAAACTCCTCATGTTTCCTGGAGATAGGCAATGCCGAGGATCATTAAAAACGAACTCCTTGCATTGCTCGAAGATAGGCAATGCCGAGGAACATCGAAAACGAACTCCTCGCATTGCGCGGAGATAGGCAACGCCAAGGAAGCTCAAAATAAACCTCTTGCATTACCAGGAGAAAGGCAACGCCGAGAAGCATCGAAAACAAACTCCTCGGGTTGCCAGAGATAGGCAAAGCTGAGGAAGGTCAAAATAAACCTCTTGCATTGCTCGAAGATAGGCAACGCCGTGAAGCATCAGAAATGAACTCCTCGCATTGCCCGGAGATAGGAAAACGCCGAGGTAGCTCAAAATAATCCTCTTGCGTTGCTCGGAGATAGGCAACACCGAGAAGCATCGAAACCAACTTCTCGCGTTACCTGAAGATAGAGAACGCCGAAAAGCATCCAAACTTACACTCCCTACATCACCCGTAGACGGGCGACATTAAGGAGCATCGAATTCCGCGTACTATACTAGCGGCATGCTAAATCCTAAAATAATAGCTCCTCACATGACCTGAAAATGGGCAACGCCGAGGAACGTGAGAAACATCACGCATATAGCTAGGAATAGTTGGTGCTAGAAGGAAGGCACTCAATGATTGACAATACATACCCATGCGTAAATTGCATACTTACCTGAATACTATTAGAAACTGAGACTACATGCTAAGGACGCAAAACTTCTAAAGAAAGGAAAATCAAGTCATGAATTAGCTATATTTTTAATAGAGATTATCTAAATCCTAAGTTATCGTATACTTGATAATTGTTTGAAGTAAACAGCCCTGTGAACTGGGGGGCATACAAAAGTACTGGGACAAAAAAATGTGAACACAATAAGCTCACAAGTTCTGTCACTCCAAACAACAATAAGTTCATAAGTTCTATCTTAATGTTTTATGAACTTCCAAATAAAAAATCTATATGTGTTTTAAAATTCCAAACAAAAATTTCACAGTGCTAGAGTTTTTTGAAGTTTTATGAATTTCTAAAACAAGAATTCTCTATGTTATATTAATTTCTAAAGTTCTATTAACCGCCAAAGTGCTGATAGTTTCTAAGTTCTGTCACTTCGAACGAAGGGCTTTGACTATAGTCATAGAACTAGTAAAGTGTAATATGAAACAAGCACAAGTACACAAAACATATATGAACAGATGGACAAAAGTATAGTCAAAATACCAATGTATTGCTTATAATTTTCTGTACACAGGATCAAAATGTGGGGGACGTAGCCACACAACAATGCCCTAAAAAAGGAAAATACAAACTCTATAGTAAGGATGCGAAGTACAAACTTGGCACTTGAACATAATGACTCAAAAAGAAACAAAAACAAGTCAGTCTTCTTGCAAGTTGTTTGCCAAAATCAAGTCCATCCTCATGCCAGTCGCTCAATGCTTCTTTCCACCGCTTCGCTTTCCACCTCTGGTTGGTAGTTTTTGTTTCTTTTAAGGAGAGCTGTCACTGCCGGTAATGTTAACGTGCACTTCGGTGGCAATCTCCTCCTCCTCCTCCGAATGTTTTTCAAAAGAGCCTCCTTTTCCTTTGCGTTTTCTCTATTTCCGAGAACTCTTCGAAGCCTTGATTGCCTCAAGCTTTTCCTTCTTAATGGCAACCAAATGGTGCTGAGTCTTTTGTGGCTTCTCCGCCTGCATTTCCTGCTCCATGACCACTGCTGCAGTTATTTCACCGTTTGAAGATGCCGAAGGGTCATCTAGGCCATGGAGCATAGCTATCTTCTCGGCTTTTGGCCCCGGTTGCGAGTTAGACGCGGATGTGGGAACTGGATCAAGAACAGATACAACCGTAGAAGATATGAAAATGGCAGCAGACATGGGCGTCGAAGTAGCTGGCGCGTCAACAGGTTAAGTGGACGGACCTATAAGATTAAAAATGAAAGCATTAAACTCCTTTTGCTCTTATGGCGTAAGTTGGAAGCTCTCGAATTCAGGAGAAGCATGGACGTTACCTGTACCAGAAGATCGATCATGAATGGCGACCTCAAACTCACCACCTTTGCCTTCTTTTGAAGGCTCCAACACGTGAGGAGTAATATCAAGTCCCGAACTCGCTGGCTGGTCGTTGAGCTGCTCTGATGGTTCTCCCACTACGGAGGTAGAAGGCCTGTTAAGCACATCGGTGGCGGTCATAAAGGCAACATCGGTGGCCTCCTTCTCCTGTTTGACCCGGAGGATCTCCTGGCCCTCATGTAGCGCTTTCTTGGATTCATTATTAAGGTAAGCATCTCGCAACTCTTAATCAGTGTAAACATCGCCACTCTCAATAAGGCGAGATAAAATTTCCTCCCAAACAAGGGCAAGAGTGCATGGATACTTCTTCCCGAGATAGCTGAGGCTCCCTTGATGCAACAGAGAGTTAACATAGAAGTTCAAAAAAATCGCATCTAGCTTCTCCATTTTCCTACCAAAGGCATGCTGGAGGTCCAAGCAATCCGCTTACACCATAGCCTTCTCAATCCCAACAGCAGTCTTATCGGGACTGAGTTGCACGACCTGAGCCTATGGCATGGCGATGGTCTCGGCTTGGTTGGAGATTGGTTTGTTGTGCCCCTCAACAATTAGATCGAGGTCGGTGATTGTTTTCCTTTGAGCTTCAATAATAGCGTTACAAGCGACCACTTCTTCTTTTAGCTTCGCCTCCTCCACATGAGTCTTTTTAATCTCGTCCCTCTAGATTATCTCAACTTTTTCATGCGCCTCCTTCAACTCCTTCATCAGGCCGGCGGTTCTCCTACTTTCACGAAGCGCCACCTCCCTCTCCTCCTTTAACTGTTTGATCTTAGCATCCCAATCGACCAACGTGCTATCTCGAAATCATCTTTCTCAAATTCAAAGAAAAGGATCTCCTAATAGTTATTTCTATTTGTATCAGCCAGCTATTTGTAGAGCTTTTCCCATCTCTCGGCCTGTTCTAGGTCGTTCTGGATAGCTTGGAGATGAGACATGAAAGAATCCCTGTGAACGGGGTGGAGATCCTGGTCAAACTTAACCCCCTTTAAGAACCAACCCTAAAGCGTTGCCTCAAGCTTAGAGGGAGCCGTAGGAAGAACATAGACAGGCCTCCAATAGGGGTGAGAAGCACTAGGAGCGGCAGTAATAAGGGAAGTGGATGAAATACTAGCTGGGGGAAAAATCTGGGTAGAAGTGATGGGAATTTCATGGCCCGTAGAAGAGTGTTTCGAAGCAAGCTCTGAAGGATGGGGGCGGTTATCAAACTTCAACTTCTTTGATGGTTCCCCTCTTTCCTCAAGAGATCTTCTTTTCTCATACCCGCCTTTATATGAATGAGATTGATCTCTCTCTTCCTAGCAATGGTTTTCAGCTTCGTGTTCTTTCCTCTGCCTGTATTCTTCCTTCGTCTCTCGAACTTGATAGCGGTTGGAGGAGCGCTTGGGGTACCGCTTTGAATTAGTATAGTCTTCGAAGTTGTCATAAAAGCCTTTTCCCCTTATCATACCTAGAATGAGACACACATAAGAGGCTTCAAAAGCATGAAATAAACTAAGCAAATATATAAAAAGATGGAAATAAGTGTAATCCTAGTGCAACGTCTTGAGTGTCCCTAATAAGGGCCTAAGATGTTATCACAAACCAGAACAAACGGCTGCTGTTGGTGGGATCGGACTAACTTCGGTTGTTATAGGTAGCACTGAGCTAACTATTGGCGCGATATTGCCCGAAGAGGAAGGCATCGTGTCAAATTTAAAATACCCTTTCATGAGCGCATCGAAGTGGACGAAAACATCGTTGAAATCTCTGAACCCCTCTCTGACAACCTTACTCGAAGAATCATGATGTATTCCAGTTTCAGGGCTTTTCCTTTGCCACTTGCATCAGAAGGAGGTGGACTCGGAAGTTCGTGACTCATTCCCGAAGTCTCATTGTAAGACTCAAAGTTTTCACCTTCAGATTTTGACGAGAAGTAGTCACTAGCGTTAGACTCATCGCTACTACTCTCGAATTCCCCTTCTTCTTTCTCTAAGTCCAACGCATGTTTGCCTTCTCTATACGTGAACTCGTCTTTTTCTTCCTCCGGATTGGAGGCATTCTAACTAAAACACTCAGTCTAGTTGCACCAGCGTCTTCCTCCTCACATGGCCTCATCGAGTGATCCTTTGGGCGGGCTACCTCTCTCTTGACCTTCCTCAAAACCGTGGTATGAAGAACCAGATCTTGTGTGAGTTCTAGATCGGCCAGGAGAGAGAGAGTTTCAATCTAAACGTCCGATCTACCTAGAGCCAACAGTTCGTATTGACGCAAATTCTCATCGGCTAGTAGAACTTTAACGCATTTCTCTTCGACGTCAATAGCCTTTAAAGTTTGGCAAACTTCATCAAGCGTGACATCTCTATTTGGCCTTGGGATAACTGTAAGAGAAGTATAGTTAGTTAAGAAACTCCATTACAATGCCTCAGAGCTCGATAAATGGAAAAGAGAAGCTTACCCCCTGTCGTCCTTCAATGGTTGAACCCCTCGGGGCATCTAATGAAAAAGTACTGCGTCTTGAACTATGATAATTTGCTTTGCAAGCGTAAGACGATCTTTTGATTCTTCTAGGCCTCGATTATAATCAAAGAGGGATAATCGTCTCTCCTCTTGAATGCCCGAAAATACCACAACTCATCAAAACTTGGAGCACGGTTGAACGTCCGCATGAAAAGGACATGCAAGCAAGTAAGGATAGTGTAACCATTTGGATGATGCTGGAATGGTGCAATTCCCAAGTTTGAGAGCATATCATGCAGAAAATCATTGAAGGGAGGTATGGCTACGTTCAGACACATGTATCAATGACAAGCGGTGTAACCTAGGGAGAGGGGGGCATATGAGCGAATTTGTCTTTCGCTGGCAAACGCACGTCCTCTTCGGGAATCCCATGTTGTGTACATATATTATGAAGAACCTTGGCGAAAACCACTAACGAAGCCCTTTCAGGTGGATTAAGCAGGACTCGAATGTTGGGAGGTGTGCGGTCGACGATTGGCCCAACCGGAATAACTGTCTGTACTGAGCCTACAAGGTGGATGATGATTCAACTTCAGAGAGTGCCGGGCTTCACCCACTTGATTTACGATGCGTGGATGGCTGCTACATTCTATATAACAGAACTGGTGTTCAAAAATGATCAGGTATATCTATCCTAAATTAACGGCTTCCCCTACCACTCTTGAATTCCGAAAAAACATTAACTTGTAATTACCATGCCAGATTTCATGTGCAAACCGGGGCAGGTGCGGTGTGCTATCTATATGGGATAAACTAGGTGCTCGAAACACTGTAAATGCCCTATCCTGTGTAGATAGTTCGCTCGTAGTGGAAGATGAGAAGAACTTCCCATGTTACTTCATTTTCTATTTTTGTTTCTACCCTTGTACACTTATCCGTTATCGGTCGACGATCAATAACGGATCCACTATCCAAAGCGACATGGAAAACTCTTCTCCTTACAAGAACGTTGGACGTATGGCAAGTGAACAAGATAAGGCCAAATCATTTCGAAAAATCGGGATCAACTAGTAAATGTATGCAACGCGCAATGATAGCCATGAAACTAGACACAAGTTAATTCTGGTCTAATGGATGAAGATCGTAAAACGTGTCAAGCACTAGGCCTAAGCCCGAATTTCATTCCAGGAAACAACTCGAGACTCGATTTACTATCTTCCTCCATTAAAGCACAATCAACTCGAACTTCTCGTAATTAACTTTGCAAATGGACACTAGTCGTTAAGTCATTACAAAAATGCTATAATTAGCAAACAAACAAAGCAGACCCACCTCAAATCAATTTCTAAGGCATAGGAAGAATTGAGAATTGAATTCAACGAACTTTAAATGGATCAAAGGCGAGCTAGAGGATCGGTGGAGACTCAAGAGGCTAACGAGCTCATGGTGGGTTGGCAGTAGGTTAACAACAGCCTAAGGCTTGAATTCGAACAAGGTGATAGGTCGGCTAGGGTTATACAAACTAGGAAAGAGCCTAAACCAAATCTACACCTAATGAATTCAAGTGAAACGACAAATTGGATCAAGCAAGGCCTTGAATCGCTTGGAGCTGAATCGCGCATAGGATTGATCGTGTGAAGGGGCAAGGATGACTTGGTTCGAATGAAGACATTTGGGTCGGTTTGTGTTTAATAGGCAAGCATGTGAAAGATTATTTGCTAAGTCATCGGATCGCTAGCGACCCGACCCATCATAGGTCGCCGCGACCCGACCTAACTTATACGACGATGCAAATTTCTCTTTGTAGTTAGGTCGCTAGAGACCCATCCCACATGGATTGCTAGCAACCCAACAATAAAATATATAAAAAATATGAATAAAAAATATATATTTATATATATAAACAAAAAACAGAAGAAGAGAGAAAGGAAGAAACTTCACCCACTCTTCTCGGACTTGATCTCTTACAACTGTTCATCATTCCAAGGCATGCCAGGAAGCTACAAGCTAAAATGTGATATATTGTGATAGGTAGTAGCAGTCAAAACCAAAGAAAGACGACCAACAATGTTGGGCTAATGTGTTCGTAGAGCTCTAATGTAATCACTTGGAAATCAACAAATGGATATTAAGAGTGATAACTTTAAGAGAACGCCTTGTTTACAACAATACCGTATTGTGGGGGTGGGGCAAATGTCATTTAGGTTTTTAACCCAGCAAAAACCAATAGAAAAAAAAACAACCTTATGAAGACAGGATGGCTTAGGACTTAACCAGAAAAGCTAAGACAAGGATTCGACAAGGGCCAAGCTATATGACTAAGATGACGACTGGGATCAATGAAACCGAGAGATCACCATTCTTTTAGTCAAATCAACAGCTGAATGTAAACAACTATTGCATTGTAATCAAAACGTAACAACTACGATAAAAGGCTATGGAAACATCTCAAATTCCAAACTCTAGAAAAATCCCAAGCGTTTGGATCATTAGTGACCCATGCCTCTCCTCCAGCCTCCAAACAAGATAACTAAGGAACACAACAAAAAAGCCAAGATGTTGGCTCACAAAACGAGCCAAGTCTATGAGTCGCCAGTGACCCATAGGCCATGGGTCGCCAGCGACCCATGGATTTTGCTCGTTTTGCGAGCCAAACCCTCCCTAGATCGTCAATTACTTACCTACGAGCTGATGAAGATATGGCCAGGCCCAGAGCGTCTCCGCTCCATATAAATACCATCCAACCTGAAACATAAGAAAGATCTTCTCCGGATTGGTTGCGGGAGCTCTACTGGAATCATTTTTCACTCTCTGCCTCCTTCATAACAATCTCTAAAAGAATACACTGTGATTCTCGAGTGGATTCCAATTTCGGAGATCCAATCTAGCTAGAAAATAATCTAAGCGTTATAACCAAACATCTATTGTAACAGCAATTAGTCTATAATAAAACTATAAAGTGGACATAGACTTCAGCCGAACCACTATAAAAATTCTCTTTCTACTTTCTTTTACTGTTCTTTGTATCTTGATATGTGATATTGCTCTGTCAGGACATAGCTGGTGCTTTCAAATCGAAACCATGGTGTTGGTTTATTTTTTGGGTCAACAACTTCGAAGGAAGGGACTTTAAAAGATAGAATTTTGGAGGCGTCGATCTACTCTCTTACCATAACTTCAACCACCTGCTCCATCTTTTTGATTTTTTCCATGACCCTATTGACAAGAGCAGGGTCGAATGAGGGAAAGCTCAATTTGGGGCACTTATCAATGTTGTCAGCATAAGTGAGCATCATAGCGTCTTCAAAAGAATTGACAATGATGACTTCAAGAGAAGTACCATGGAATCGTGATACACGTTGCTTTGCATCAAAAATAGCATCGATAGCCAATTTTAAGGAATCTTTACTTTTCTTCAGCTTTTCTTTTAGAGAAGATTGTTTAGCCGCCATTCACATGTTTTCCTCCTCGGATTCCTTCAGAGTCATTTTTAATGCCAAATTTTCATCAGCAAGGAGTTGCTGAGCTTTCCTCTCTTTGGAAATAGAAGATTCTGACTTAGCCAGTGAAGCTTTCAATCTCTCTAATTCCATTATGGATTCGTTCTTATCCGTAGACAAGGATGGGACTTGGTTGTTTAAGTTTGAAACTTCTTCCCGAAGTCTCGATTTCTCAGTAGAAAATTTTGATGCACCATCTTGCAAGGAGAACTAGCTCTTGGAAATCTGAATGAAAAAGTACAACTAAATCAAAAACTTGAGGAAAGTCAATAACAATAAGGTTAAGTGATATGAGGACTACCAGAAGTTGTTGCTCAATTAGAGAGCGACAATGATCCATTAAGTTAGGAATAGAGGAAGGTGGCAAAATTGAAGCAAAAGATGAAGAGATTAAGATAGATTGGACCATCTTTTCAAAATCAATTGAAGGCGGAGGAGATGATGGTCTAGGAGGATTCATCTCTAGAGGCGGGGTTGAAGTTCCCAAAGCTTTTTGCATCACACTAGGAGTGCTCGAGATGAGAATGCGAGAGAGGGGATCAACCCTAGAGGGAGTATTCTGAGATTGAGCAAGAGGAACTTCGATAGTTAGACACTTTGGGGACTTATCAATGTCAACAAACTCCCCACTTCTAGTGGTGGAGAATCAGGAACTTCTACAATCTTGGTTTTATTGGAGGATGATTCCGCCATGGCCGCTTTTTCCAGTTTTCTTTTGGCGACCATTTTTGACCTAGCTATAGCCTGAGAGAAAGATGAAGCATGAGAAGTAGAAGTAGGGAGAGCCGGATCACTTGTAGGTTTTTCAACCTAAGGAGCAGTTGTCGAAAATTCAAATAAATTATAAGTCAGTAAAGTAATTTGAGAAGTAACGCAACAATAAAGGACAGGTGCTACATTTAAGCTTACCAGAGTGATCAGACAAATTGGTGACATTAGAGAGAAGTTCTTTGAATCTCCTAAAGAAAGGAAGCGTTTTCTCCGAGATGTGCGTTGGACAAGAGGAGGTTGGCCAAGTACCCTCTGACCAGCTGGTAGAAGGGAAAGCTTATGTAAATGGGAGGGATTCAACAGAGTTATTCTATTTCCAATCTTGCTTGAAGCATCGATCAGTAACTTTACTATTTCCCTATTTTCTTCATTTAGGTCTTTAACAAAAGCACCTGATAAAGAAGCATAGATTAGCAAAGGAAAATAATTAAATGAAAAATAAAGTCCGAGATCAACTTACGGGGAGAAGGGAAAACCCCACTAATGTTGGGAAAGCATTTAATCGAAAAATTGTGTTTCCTAGTCCCTGAATTTGTTCAACCCTTAGATATTAGCTCCTTGGGGGGATTGGCTTTGAAGATTTGATAGTTTAAGTTGCTAAGGTTAACCAATCAAACAAGATAATTCAGCACTTCTGCATTAAGAGAAGGAATGCTGGACTCCAAGGCCTTGATCTCCAAGGATAGAAGGTAGGTATAAACATTGGGAGATAGTTGTATAGAAGCAACACCCAGATAGGTCAGAAACTTGGATAAGAAGTCCAGGAAGGGAAGGAATCCTCCATGCCAAATATTGATTGCTGTGTAGGCAAAGTACCCTTCAGGAGGACTGTGAATGGTGTCGTTTTCAGAAGAGGGAATGGCTTCCACTGTAGAGATACCAAAGTCATTGAGAATCGCATCTACCTCATCCTGGGTGGATATTAAGGAATGTTTGGAGTTGGCTTCAATCTTCTTGGGTGAACTCATAATTTTTCCAAGGGAAATCATTTTAGTTATAAATTATAGTATGTTATGATATTAACATTCTTTAAAAAAAAAAGTTGGAAACCTATTGTAACAATTAGAAAATAAAAAACCATGAAATTACATACCCTTGAAAGAACGTTGAAGTTAGAAAAATAAAATTTATTAAGCTTTCGACGGAGTCGAAAGGGAAAATAGAAAATTACTCCCAACAAGTTCCCTTCAACAATGTCGAAAGCTCAAGAAATTTTTTTTATTAAAAGAAAGTAGTTGAAACCTGCACAATAAATTTGAATAAGATACACACTATAAACATTTAATAAACAAGACAAAAGGTCCTTTTGACAATGACGAAAGCCATCAACTTAATTTTTCTAAGGGAATATGAATGCTGTCGAAACCTTACATGCCAATTAAGTCGAAAGGTTTTGAGCATGGATCATATTTATAAATTGAAAGGACTTCGGACATTTCGATAATGTTGGTAAAAGATGATGATGGAATCTCAATTAGTTACAAAAGGTTTCGACAGAGTCGAAAAGGGGAACATGGTTTTGGAAGCAAACCAATAGCAAAACTTGTATCAATACAAAAGGTTTCGACTAAGTCGAAACATTTGACTTGATTTATGACTTATGTAAGTATGTTTTCTTAAGTCCAAATTATAAATATATAAAGTAAAGTATGAACTAAAGGTTTCAAAACCTATAAAACAAAGACTATGCTTTAGAAAGTACGTATTAAATAATTATTTTATAAGACACATTAGCCAACTTCTTCGAAAGCTATCAAAATACGCTAAAGTACAATTCTGCTTTCGAAGAGGTCCACTTCCTATTAACTACATAACCTTTCAATGAGGTCTAAATGAGGCGCTAGACAACCTTTCAACCCCATCGAAAGAGATTAAAAAAGAGAAACAAAAATTGCCACCTTAATCCCTTTTGAAGGTGTAGAAAGGTAAAATTCTAGCGCCAAATTTTGATTCATACAGCTCAAAACTTCTCTGCAAATTAAATAGAAATCTCCTTCTTTCCCAAATCAAATTTTAACCTAGAAATTTAAAAAATTAAATCGACAACAAAATGGATTCAAGCGCGAATTTACCATTTATAATTGCGAAATCTTTGAGATGAAAACTCGAATTCTTAAAAAATAATAATAATAGCAAAATCCAAATCAGATAGGTTTAGTATGAAAATTAATAGGAAAACCAATCAAAGCAAGTCATAAAAATAAATTGTAGAATGCTTTCAAACAAATAAGAATCTATATGTTTTTTGTTAAATCAAAGCAGAAATTTAGATCCAAACACAATGGATTGTTTAAAATGATAATAATAATAATATATCAAAATTTACCATGAAAAGTAAACTTGAAAAACAAGATAATAAAAACTTGCTTTGGATTTAGATTTCTGTAATTGGAAACGGATAATATTTGAGAATTTGGAAACTTTGATTCTTGCTATAAATTTCTTTGATTTCAGATAAGTGAAAGAGAGGAAGAAGAGAGCCTGCTTTATAAGAAAATTTGGAATGGACAGCGAGCCGTACGATCATATTTAAATGGATGGCATAGATTTGAGCCTAAATGTGAAAAGGCTGGAAGTACAATATGTTTCGAAAGAGTTGACTTGGAAAGTCAAGAGCATTACTTTGAAGGGGGCAAACGTTATTACCAAATACTATTTCTACCTTGTCTAAACCAGAATGAATAGAGGTGAAAGAAGAACAAGGGATAATTACACTAGAAAAGCCTTTCAAATGAGTTGATGGAATGCTACAGCAAAAAGCCAGAAGTGTTACAAGCTTTCGAAAGGGTTGCTGTGGTCGAAAGCTCCCTTTCGCGTTAATATCTACCTTTCAAACCAGACGCTTTCATCTACATAAGACATTTCAAATAAAAGGCAGTACCTTTCGAAGGCAGTATGCACGCCAAACCTTTTGAAACCAAAGGTTTCGCCTTCATTCAAGCTACTCAGAAAGATGCATTGATCAGAACATCCTTTTCGAAAGAATAATCAAGCCTTTCGAACCGGTCGAAGCCTTAAATATCCAGGGAAAGTTCCATATTAAGTCGCAAGCATGCATTAGAAAGCCAGCTACCGCGTCGAAACCATCAACATCTTCAAAACTCCAGAGAAGAAACTGTCGACTTAGTCGAAAGCTCTTACTCCTACACACTTGCAACAAAAAAGCAACAAAAAGGAGAAGGCACGTCAACC
The DNA here is from genome assembly GCA_030737815.1 of Allium fistulosum. Classification (NCBI taxonomy): domain Eukaryota; kingdom Viridiplantae; phylum Streptophyta; class Magnoliopsida; order Asparagales; family Amaryllidaceae; genus Allium; species Allium fistulosum. The sequence continues at coordinate 184,159,665 of CM060902.1, read as the reverse complement.
ATTCCGACGAAGACGGAAGCATTCAAACCCAATCGAGAGCACTACAGAGGGATGCCCAAGTGTGAAAGAAGGCAGAAGGTATATAAAGCCAAATTTCGACTAGGTCGAAGGCTCCGGGTCGAAAGGTGCCAACCCACATCTATAAATAAGACCATATGGGTCTAGTTTAAGGGATCCGAATTTCATTCACTCTACTCTCGCACTTTCTTGCAATTGTAAACTTGTAACCCTAATTTGGGAATTGAATTAGGAAAATTGACCATTGTGTACATCATTAGTAAAAGAAAAGTGATTCTCATGTTTTGGTTATGCTACTGTTGAGAAATTTCTACTGGATTGATTATGTTCTACCTATGCCAACGTCAATGAAGGTCCCTTCTGACTCAGTCCACACCCCATACTTAGCCCAAAACACTTAGAATCTAGCTCCAAACAACAAATCTCCTAAAGCTTACCTTCCAAGTGAGCTGAAAGCATAACTTGGCCAACATCCCCAGGCTTAACAATCCAAGCCAAAGTCATCAAATATGTAAGCTTCCGACGAGGTTGAAACCCATCAATTCCTCCCATATCCTTAAACATTAGAGCTAACCTTTAAGTTACTACAACCAGTTCGAAAAGAAGGTTTCGATAAGACTCTAGATTAGCTCACCTACTTTGAAAGGTGACGAAAAGAGGATTGAGGTGTTTCAACCAAGTCGAAAGGTCACCATTAAAGAATTCCAACTACTACAGCCCATTAGAAGGGTAGACCAAAAGAAATAGAAAGGTGCAAAACTAGTCTTATCAAGTCGAAAGGTGGTTTTTTTATATCTAAAGTACTACTTTGAGGTGGATATAAGTTTTCTTGTTCACACTTTCTAGAGGTGAGTCGGTTGAGGTTTATATGTAATTTAGTTCATTGATATCCTATTTGATCTAGAATTAGTTTAGGTTAAATCAAAAGTATTGTTTATCTAATAATTAGAATAGATAAGAAACTGGGTAAGAATTTAACCTATTTGAATATGATTCTTGTCTATCTAAATCTGGATAAAGTAAACCTATTGGATAAAAATCAATTTAAGTTGAATACCCTTTTGGTTGAATTGAATATAGGCTAGTACATCAATATCCTTTTAATACTATACCTGATTTAATTCGTTTTGATAACAAATATGCTTATGAAATTATTAAAAATTAAAATTAAAAACATCGGGGATTCTGGAAGGACAAAATATTGTTCCTTGTAATTAACAGTTTACTTTAATTAACAGTTTCTATCTAAAATGGAAGAGGACAAACTAATTAAACCCAAAAAATAAAACACTTACGACGGGTCGACAAGAAGTGGTCGACTGCTACAGTGACCGACGGTCGACCGGTTAATGTGTTACAGGCGAGATTAAAGATCAGCCTATGGTCTAATTTTATAAGAGAGTGCATGTGTATTTTATAAATGTTAGTATAAGTAGGGAAATTAGTTCTACACATTTATGATTCTTGGATGGTGCGAGACTGAATAGTTGTGTAAATGGGAAATGAGGCCTATATACTATTTATCCAATTGGGTTGATATTCAACTAGGGCGATTCTGTCGCAAATTGCACTCACAAAAGGTTCTACGGTGTACATGCACACTGAAAATGATGATTGTAGAAGTGTATGACTTGGCACTAATGGAGTTCAGTGGTACGTACGGTTGAGCGGATGTGATACTATGTTGTTGATGAATCTTGACGTGGTGCGATAAAAGACATTACATTACCATTGAGAGGTAGAAACGGATGCATCGATCTTGGGATGTCTTTATTGCAAGTCGACATTATAGACTCCCCTTCGATGCATAAGTTCTAATTTGGGAATGTAGTCCCAAGGTAGGTATTGTAGGTGATCCTATGTTGGAGTAGTTTCAGTTGCTATTAGCCGATCCATAGTTATTTTGTTGTTCGATTAGTTGTTCGATCCTAAGTATAAGCCTTCATGAGATGTTGGTGTGGGTTTATTTAGACTTGTATCTTTAGGTTTACGAAACCTACTTTAGTAAGTAGTTCATAAACACAAGTGGAATATCCTAGATCACATAGAGTATTAATGAAGTTAATTGCATATGGTCACCAAATAGTAATGATATAATTCATTCACCAGACTTTTACCTAACTAACTCCTTTACTCTCTTTTTCCCCCTCCAAAGAAGGATAGGGTAGCATGTGATAGGCCCAAGGATTAGTACGTGGAGAGGCAGGCTTGGCATTGGAGTCACTTTTTATTATTTTCCATTACTCTCCATGTAACTATTTATCATACTCAGTATTTATCAAGCATATGTTGTATTTCTGTAAACTTTGGATTATGGCTATGTATGATTTGAGACTATGTATTATGGGATATTTTCTATATTTATATTTTGTTGCCTTCCATTGTGAGATTTGAAAGTGTACAGTGTCTTAGATTTATCCTTATGTTTCCTGTCTCTACAATGTTAATAAATCGATAGCTCGTACTTCTTGGCACCAACATAAGTTCGAAAGTCCCCCTAGGCTTTGGATCAGTGTGTTGGGAGATGCGGATTGTCACACTTGGTATTAGAGTATATGTTTAATTTTTTTTAGAGGCTAGGTGCATAAGAGAATGTATTTGAAAAGCTGTAAAAAAGTTTTCCAAAATGGTTCTGAAAAAGCTTTTCAAAATGGATTTCTAAAAGTATATATATGCATATATAAAAAGTTTTTCAAACGATATATATATATATATATAATTGCTTTCCCCTTATTCTTACCAATACTATCTATGGAAAAGTTGGTAATAATTCCTAAATCACAAATAGAGATAATGAGCATTCTACTGTTGTGGCTCGGGTGATACAGCAGAGATTCCGAGCGTAAATGTCCCGATTTGGTTCCAACGGCATCTGCAGGCGAGAGGATAAGCCAAGCTTAACACTAATGGAGGACCGACGTAACAAACGCCAGGTGTAGTTCCTACCCATCCACCCACCTTCGATTTTCCAAAGCTATGAAAGTACTTTACAAGTCTAGAAGGGAAGCCATATATGGGGACTGAGTCGTATGTAATCTATTTATATACAAATAAAAGAACAAAATTTTTGAAAGGCAATCCTAAGGAAAATATTTTAGGAAGTATAGATCAGTTGTAAAAAAATCAACTAAATAATTGAGTAATGTAGTGTTTATTTGAACCAACAAACCAAAAAAATCAAAAAGAACCATTATTTGATGATTCATAGATCCTTACCATGCAAGAAGAACTGAATCGGGTAACTCAAAATGATGTTTGAGAATTAGTTCCTCGACCAAAAAATCAATCTGTAATTGGAACTAAGTGGATTTATAGGATAAATTAAACGAAGAAGGAGAGATCATAAGAAATAAAGCATGTTTAGTTGCACAAGGTTATAGCCAAGAAGAAGGAATAGATTTTGATGAGACCTTTGGTCATGTTGCTAGATCAGAAGCCATAAGAATCCTACTCTCTTTTACATACCATGATAATTTTAAATTATTTCAAATGGATGTCAAAGGTGCATTTTTAGATGGACGTATTACAAAAATGTATACGTTGAACAACCCTCACTTTTTGAAGATAAAAAACTCCCTAATCATGTTTACAAATTAAAAAGGCATTATATGATTTAAGGCAACCACCTAGAGCTTTGCATAAATGACTCAAATCATACTTAATACAATCAGATTTTGAAATAGGGAAAGTAGATACTACGTTATTTATAAAAGAATTAGAAATGATATTCAACTAAAACAAATATATGTAGACAACATAATTTTTGGGTCAACGCATGAACAACTAAATGATAAATTTGCTTATATAATGACTAAAGAATTTGAAACGATTCTCATGAGAGAATTAAATTTTTTTCTAGGTTTACAAATTGGATAATTAAACAATTGTATATTTATAAGTCAAGAAAACTATGCTAAAGAATTAGTAAAGAAATTTGGAATGTCTAACACAAGTAGTAAACCAACACCCATGGCAATTAGTGAGAAACTTAATAAAGAAGGCAATTCAAAAGACATTAAGCAAAGACTACATAGAGGTATGATATGATCTTCACTCTATATCACAGATAGTAGACTCGATATCATGCATAGTGTATGTCTATTTGCAAGATATCAAGCACACCCTAAGGAGACACATCTTAAAGCTATAAATGTATATTAAGATATGTTAACAATACATTAGACTATGGGCTATTTTGTCCAAAGGAAGATTCATTTGACTTAATAACATATAATGACATTGATTACACTAGATATAAACTTGACCGAAAAAGTACAATTGGATCTTGTCACTTTTTTGGACACTTACTTGTATCATTTTTCAGTAAATAGAAAAATTATGTATCTTTATGTACAACATAGGTGGAATATATATCAGCAACATTAGCATGTTCATAATTTATCTATATGCAACAAACTCTAAGTGATTTTGGTTTAGATTTAAAACATTCACTAATATATTGTAATAACACTAGTACAATAAATCAATCTAAAAATCCAACACATCATGCTAGGACTAAACATATAGATATAAGTCATCATCTCTTAAGAGGTAACATAAACAAAGAAATCATTACATTAGAATTTGTAAATGCAGAAAATTAAATAGCTGATATTTTAACCAAACTATTAGAACAAACATCTTTCATCAAATGGCGAAGAGAACTAGGAATATGTTCATTTACAGAAATATAGAAATAATAACTTTTATTTACAAAGTAGAAAGAAAAATGAAAAATAAAATTAACCTGTATATGTCAAAAAATGGTGATGCCCCGCCCCGAGACCCATACTAACAAAGGATATCGTTAAAAAGATTTCTTGTCAACACCCCAAATTTATTCTAAGTAGGATGCATAGACTTGTTTGAATGAAGGGCATGATACCCTTATGAATTGCCTTAAAATTTAGCTTCACTTGTTGTTGATTCTTGGGTCAGACCTTCCGACGACATCGAAAGATTTAATCTTTGAATTAGATAACCTTTCATCTTAGTTGAACTTGTATGAGGTCTCCTACCAAAGTTTTCTTTTCGGCTGGGTTGAAATTCCCTAATTTAGTCCTTTAAAGGTTGATTTTAATCTTGTCGAAAGGTTAAGGTGATAGCTTTCCTAGGGTAGTGCCAAGAACTCAAACACTTTAGTGGATACTTGGTAGACTTCGACCTTTTCGAAAGGTTAGATCACTTATATGAGGTAGGCTTCAACTTTGTCGAAAGGTATGGGAATGACCTCCTTTGACTTTAACTTTACGAGTCCAGATATTTATATTTATGAAGCAGATTCTGACCATATTAAAAGGTTTGATCACTTGGATTATAGCTTTGAAAGGTTACTTGTATTATTATAGCATAAGAACTGTCGACCTTGCCAAAAGGTTTAGGCCACTGGGTTAATCTCTTCAAAAGGTTATAGTGGATGTTTGGATCAGATGTATTGTTAAGCTTGTCGAAAGGTTCAGGTTATGGAGTTAATGGCTTCGAAAGGTTGCAATAGTTATTTGGATCAGAAGAGTTATTGACCTTGTCGACAAGAACCTCTTAATGAGATTAAGCCAGTAAATTAGGAGTTAATTCAACAAAGGTTTAAGCAAACAATAAAGTAATCAACAATGTTTAGCACTTCCCTCTTTATCCAAGAAACAACTTCATTTTATTATATTCCCCAAATCAACACCCAATTAGGGTTACAATGTTTTTATTAAGAAGATACAAGTTTAGAATGGGAGAAATCGGATCCCCAAAACATGACCCCATGGGTTTGCTCATTATATGCAGTTGTGATCCTTTCGGCTTTGTCGAAAGGTTTGCTCCTCATATGACATTATGTATCTTTCGACAATGTCGAAAAGTCTGCCTTTCTTTATGCCTTCATGAACCTTTCGACTTTGTCGAAGGGTTTGCCTTTTATATTTTATTGTCAACCCTTCGACCTTGTCGGAAGGTTGCTCTTCACTTGATTGTTATGAACCCCTCGACCTTGTCAGAAGGTTGCTCTTCACTTGAACGTTGATGAGAGTTGTGTTTCCCTCCAATGTTATCAAAACATTGCCTTTGATTCTTTGTTGACTTTTGAGTGTTGCCTTCTTCATAGAACCTTTCGACTTTGTCGAGAGGCATCCTGATGAGTTTTAACCGGTTCTAAAGGCTTGCCATTCTTTCGAAAAGGTCACCATAGGGTTGCTAACACTTGCTTTTACTTCCTCATTGTTTGCGCCAAAATTGGTCACAAACACCCAATTATTGATGAAAGCACCTGTCACGATCACAGATTACGAATAACAAGTATGTAGAGAATTAAAAATGAAGAACACTCATAAAATTAAAAGGAAAGCAGTAAAGAACACAGAGTTTATAGTGGTTCGGCAATCCGACCTACATCCACTTTGAAGTTGATGATTTTATTGATGTTTGCTTGCTGTCTACAACGAGTTACAACTGATTACAATAGCAAATTTCGAGTACAATGATGGTTCCTGCAGAGTTTGGACGTAGAAGAATAAAAAATTCCCTTTTCTGTAAAGGCCCGCAAATCCGTACCCCTTCGAGCTGACAAAAAAAATCCACTACATTTCAGCCCAAAGTGGAACAAAAATACGAGTCTTCGGGTTAAAGAAGAAAGAGGTAGAAGAAGAAGAACAAAACAACACCAGAATCTCACATCGCAGCGGAACAAAATATAATATATAGAATACAGTTTGAAATACAAAGAATCTGTACTGTCATATATACATACATACCATATCAGAGTACATAAATCAATCATACAAAGTGACTTATATCAATCCATGCACAGCAGAATAATAGACAAATACGGAAATATGCTCTGACATCCAGCTCGTCTCCTGAGCTCCATAGCTATAACCTGAACCTGTTTATCTCGGTCTTACCCGAGCATCATATAAAACAATACCCGAGTCAGTCTGGAATACCAGCGTGAGAAAATCACACTCAATTGAATTATTAAAGTTTCAAAAATCCTTTGGAAACAAAAGCATCTCGTAAGACCACGCCACAAATTAACATGTCGGGTTTTTACCTTACGATAGCTAAAACATTTTTATCAAAATTCGTCTGATATTATAATAGTGTCTATAGAAAGTAAAATAGAATCTAGCTGAAATGCTTGCATCTCATGTTTCAGCAATAGTTGGGCACAATCAAAACCGTATAGGCGCTTATTGGAGATTGGATTCCATACAATGGCTGGGCTACTGAGGTACCGCCCGTCACAGTACCTGGCCTAGATCAGAGTACCGAGGAGTACGCCCGCTCCTCTGCAACACAAGGCCGGAACCACCCCTTACTGGACAGTTCCAAGTAATATCACCCCACGGTTGGCGCGACCAACCGCACACTAAGCCGAAATAAAGGGACATCTAGACAGGGGAAACCTTACTCTCAAGTGGGAGCTACCCACGAAGCCTTGCTGCACCTCCCCTGTTTTAGCCATTCCCGGTTGATGAGGCTTGAGGCTAACGATTACCTTTAAAAGAACACATTTCTTAGAATGCTCATCGTCCGCCTGACGATGTACTAAAAGCATTCAATCCATACAAGTTGCCCTGGGTCTGGACAAACCGAATCACCGTCTTCACATCTTCATGGTCTTCATTCGTAATTGTTCAAACCGGATCGAAGTGGTTTTCAGATAATTAATTCTAATCCCGGACTCTTCGAAACGATCAGCGCATTGTCCAATATTGATAGTCGGTGATTTAAGTATCAAATAATCATTCACAAGCAACCATCAAATACTTTCCACAAATTATTTATCTCAAATATCATTCAGATATTATTTCCATTTTAACCCATTTGAAACAAATTTTCAAAGCCCTTTTATTTTTCCCATGAAATCATTTCAATAATACTCATACTTTACTTACATTTTGATTCACCTTTTGAAATTATTCTTTATTTTCTTATTCCTTCCACAAAAATCGATTTACACTTTTTCTTATAAATTCTCAAACTCAATTTCTCCACTTGATAAGATTTCTCCTAAATCTTATCTCATTTAAATAAATTTCTTACCATCACAAAAGGATTTTAATTGGATTTAAAAACATTTTTTTTGAAAACATATAGATTTGTAAAATAAGAAGTAATATTAAATATAAATATTAAATTTTATACCTAATTATTTATAAATTTCAAAGCTGTTTTTAGAAAATTAGAGTTTATTATAAATATTTGCTATGCCTTCAAAAATAACTAATCCAAAATATTTTAAATTCAAAAATGATTTATAAAATCTATATAGTAGTAATTTAAAAATATCTCTTCTCTTCTTTTTTTTTATAAATAAATTTATAATTTTAGAAAACCCAATATCCATTTATAAATGCCTCTTGTCCACAACCACCTTTGGAAATATTTTACTATTCCTTCCAAAACAGATTCCATACTCAATATAAGTTCATGACTTATTTCTATTCATATCCACTGATATCTTCCTTCCATTTATAAACACCGTTTATAAATTTAGAAAATCTCTTTGAGTTCCATTTATTTATAAAATAGTTTCACTTAAGAACTCCATCTTTATAATTTGATTCTTATATAAATTTCCATATTGCTCCTTAAATAAATTCCATTTCATTTAATAAAAATCCCTTTTATTTCAAAATAAAATTTCTTTTTATTTCTTATTTGTACTTCTTAACAACATCTTCTTTTATTTCTTAAATAAAATTTCACTTATTGATTACAATATTTCTTCAATGTCTAATATATTTAAATCTTTTCAAAATTCCACTTTAATTAACTACAGTTTATCTCAAGTAATAAGATACCTTTATTTCCTTTCCTTCACTCTAAATTTGAAGTAGATTCAAATTCCAATAAATATTTCTATTCAAGTTTTATTTAACTTCCTTAAATTACTTTATCTATAGTATTTAAAGTTCCAACTTTCAACTTCTCTGTTATTTAACAGTTAATAATTAGATTTATATACAATTCCATATCAATTTATCATCCTGTCACAGAACAGCATATATATAAGATAAAATAAATATTTTAAGGAATCCTGTTAGATCCCTCCAACCTGTTTCCCTGCATCCATAGATGTTAGCACAAGATAAAATACCAATTCCACTTCAAGGTGGAATATCGCGGTATATGGGATTTTATAAATTATCATCCGCTATTATGCGGCGCATAGGGTCTCATCCGCTATATAATGCAGGAATATCAATTCCAATATATACATATTCCAGTATATATATATTGATATATATATATATACTACTGTATATAATAATATCGTCCAACAGATATAATATAAATCAACCAAGCATATCCAATGATTTAAATTTAACCATTTAAATTAAATTATGGAATCCAAATGAGTGAGAAAATCTCACCTTTGCTATTAAGTTGCATTTCACTTCCTTCTCAACTTGTTTTCACCATTTCCTTGACCTTGTATAATAATTATATGAATTTTATTAATATTTGAATAATCAAATGACAAATTTATCGTTTAATATTTTAATTAACTTACAATTTATTTAAGCTATTTATTTCCCAACTATTAACCTCAGATAACCAATTATATGAATTTCACAAATCTTTAGGATTAATCGAAAAATTTATTTTCCTTTAATAGATTTTATTTAATCAAATAATTTAATTTTAAAACTAATCTTCTTTTAATAAAATATTTTGGCGACTAAAATAATTAAATAAGTTAATTTTAACAATAAATCACCTTAATAAATTATTTTAAAAATTAAATCATAAGTTAAAAATATGTATGTATATATTTATCCTTATCCTTATTTTTGAAACACATATCCGTATGGAAACAGTTTATATAGATTCCAAAATCTATAACAATATATACCTATAATGCAATCTATATTTCCATTTAAAACTTCTACTTCTGAATCTTATCTATATATACATATATTATTTTCTGTTTTACTGCCTTAACAAAAACTGCGTATATATATACATATCTTTCCTTTTCTTCTGTATAAAAATATGTATGTGAACCTATATGTATATACGTACATTAACTTAAAACAGAGTTACTTTACCTTCTCTAGTCATTTTTATTATTATTTTATTCAGTGAGAATATTCTTAAATTGGGAAAAAAAATTATACCTTACAGCCTCCTGCTCGAATACGGCTACTCGACCCGCTCAACAAAGCCGCGCGTCCACGACGAACCCCTGACGAACCCCACGATTCGCCTCGAGCTCCCTAGCGTCGCCTAGCCTTCACGCGACACCATCGACCTCACCCATCAACAACGAAGCAGCCTCGCCGACTTTCTTTACCTCCACCGCTTGCCCTAGCACCGCGCGATACCACCTTTCCCGGCCACGAGCATCAAAATCTAGGTCGGTCGTCGCTCGGATGACTACACCCCCCTACAATTCATCACCGAAATCCTCAGTTCGAACCACCAATGCCGTAGCCTCCAAGCACCAGGACCTTCCCAAATTGAACGTCGAGCTCCCCTAATTCCCAGGCCGAAGTCGCGATGTTTTGGTCCTCCATTTCTTCCTCTCATATTTTTTTTTTAGTAAACGAACTGATTCTGGGGTTTTGGAAAAAAAAGAAGGGAAAGGCTCAGTTAAATTGAAGTGAAGAGAAGGTATTACGTGAATTCATTTGGGAATGGGAAAAAGAAAACAACACAATTTCTTTCCTCATCTCGTTCGGCCATTAATTTAAATTTTTTGTTCGATTTTAATTTGTGGCGAAAAGAATTGTCGAGATTCATAAAAGCAGATGGATTTGATATTTAGCTTCAGATGGAAGACAAAAAGAAGACGTGATGAGGTAGAAAATAGGTCGGCTGAGATGAAAGAATTTCGGCTGTGAATTTGATTTTGATCAGATAAAGATATTTAAATCGGTTAATTATTCTCTAGACGTTAATATCTTGTACGATCACACAATGACTCTAAAAATTACAAAATTTGAGATCCGATAATAATTCAATATTACGGATCCAACGGAACTTGTTTCGTCGAAATCCGAGACTGTGCCTCGGAAGGCTATTTTTAAATGTCAATTTAAACGATGTAAATTTAAAATTGAACAAACTACTTTTAAATTCAATTTTAATTTATCTATCATTTTCAGTATTATAAATATAAATTTTCCCAGCTCTTAAATTATTTTTAATAGGCTTAAAATTCCAGATTCAACATTTTACCCAAATTCCAATTATTAAATTCAATAATTTAATTTCCCAAATAAACAATGATATTTGAAATTCAAGTCAAAATTTAACTTTTACATATTTAAAATCAATTAAATATTTCAATTTCAAAGATCCAAAATTTCGGGTCGTCACATCTTCTGTAGGCTCTAGGATGCTATTTATAGGCGTAGGCTGCACATATCTCGCTCAGATCTTGGGAGACATCTTCTAGCACGTGTGTGGGCCCACACGATCGATCCCATGTGATTTGCACTGGGTCTGTGATCGATACAAACCAATTTCGTATCGATCAAGATTTGGCCAAATCGAGTCGAAATTGAGCATGAACATTGTTGATGATGTACGCAAGCTTCTGTGAAAATTTCATAGCATTTGGACTCGTAGGTTGTGAGTTATGATCGATGCAAGTTTGGGCTTCTCGTATGCTGTTTTCTTCGTATCATTACTTGTTCGACTCGATTCACAATGGCTTTGTTCGTATCGATCGAAGTGGGTCTGTTCGACTCGATCATTGTTGTGTTGTTCGTATCGATAAGTCATGTTGCTCTGTTCGTATCGATGGCTGGGGGTTTTGGTATCATTTGTTTGATGTTTAATACGTATCGATCCTTGGCCGGATGATACAAATTGACTCCCATCGATGGATTTGAAATCGAACCAGGCCAGTTGGATACGAAATAGAGGCTATGTGGCGGATTCGAATAGAGGAACACTTGATGGATACGAACAGAGGAACACAAATTGATGGACATGAACAAATGGATGCGAATGGATTCAAACAGATCGACTCGAACAATGGTTTTTTGATGTACGAACGACTTGTTTTTGTATCGATCATATCTCGAGCATACGAACTCCGATTGACCTGAAATTTGAAACATAGCCTCTCCTAGCCTTGTGCATCATTCCCAATAGATCCTATCTTGATTGAAGCCCGGTCAAATTTTGACGACATCGATCGTAGCCTTGTTTCCAATTGATCTCCATTCCTGATATCCATCCTTTCCAGCCAATTTGTGGATATCCCAGCCTTGACCAAACGGCGAAATAACACTCATCTTTTTCGAAAGTTATGAAGTCCTTGGATACTAAGAAATGGAACCATTCTACTCCTTCGAAAGGTTTTGGTCTATTAAACTCTGATAATTGCATTCCTTTGACTCGTTCAAAAGGTTTGGGTTATGCTTCTTTTCCTTTGTCTTTATTGAAAGACCTTTCAACTTAGTCGAAAGGTAGATTTCTAAGTCATCTCCGTCGATAGTAGAAAAACTTCCTCCCTCTTGGCCTTCCCGCGTTAATCTACAATGTTCATTTAAATCTGATCCAACGGTCAAGACTTTGGGCGACTTTTCCTATATAGTATGCTTCTTTTCTTTCTTCCTCTTTTACCTACAAACAAAATTACCGTGCAAAAGTGAAAGTATTTTCTGAAACTTCCTAAATTTTGATTTACAACAACAAGGTAATTTCCCAAATTCAATTCATAATTTTAGACTATCTCTCCTCCTATCAGCTTTCTATCAAATTTCCAATTTTCCAAACCCTAAAAGTGAAATTCATTTTTTGTTTTACTAAAATTTTTTTCTCCTAAATTAGCTTTTAAATTAACAAAACTTATCCTTGGCTTTGGATTTTGAGGTTGGTGGTGTTTGATAAAGGAAATTCCCTTATCGGGTTTAGCTTTTAATCCAAAGTGTTTGATTTTTTCCTTTTGTCTTAATCCTGGGTTTTTGACATATTGACAATTTTTATACCTTTTTAGAAATCAAATTAGATTGATTTTAGATGAAATCCATTTTGTTAATAGGCTTGATTTACTTGTTCTTCAAGAAAAATTTGAAAAATGGATTTACAATCCGGTTTGGGGTTAGTTAAACCCGATTGATAACCGGGAACCCTCTCGTGTACAATTTGATAGCACAAAATGACATTTCTACCCCTTAACACCTTTCGACGGGGTCAAAAGGTATTGTTATGCCAACCTTTCCAACGTCGTCGAAATGATAGGTGGTTAAATGGAGTAAATCTAACCCTTCGACCGCGAGCTCTCGACAAGGTTGAAGAGTTTCAAACCTTTCGACTATTAGCTTTCGACAAGGTTGAAATTCTTTAGCCTTAGAGTTGTTTCTACCAATCGTTTTCGAAACGTTTAAAGCACACATGAGTTGAACTTGAAACATTTTGAATTCAATGGGTAGGACATGTTTTGACAACTTCGACCAGACCTTTCGACAACATCAACAACATAAATATTTTTAACTCAAATATTTTAAGGTCTTGGTTTTGACCATGTCGAAAGGTCGAGCCACCTAGCTTATGTTACCCTCGAAGTGTATCCAAGCCTCCATAGAGCTTCGACATTGTCGAAAGGTGATGAATGGGTTATGTTCCATTTCTTCCTTTCGACTTTGCCTATAGGTTAAGAAATCTATTATATTATTTGCTCTTTAGGATTTTCAATAATGTAACATGATGGTTAAGGTTGATGACATTGTCCTTTCGACATTATCGAGAGCTTGAATTGCTAACCTTTCGACATTGTCGAAATCTTTAAGCTATGAACCTTTCGACATTGTCAAAAGCTTAAACTATGAACCTTTCAACATTGTCGAATGCTTAAACTATCAAGTTTTTTTTTTGACTTAAACTTTTTGCACCATTTTTAAAATTTTGTGTATATTTTCACACTTAAGTTATCTAAGCAAACTTATTTGTTTAATTCTTGCGTTCTTTCTAAACAAGAGATTTAACTAAAACGTTTTCACCTTGCAGAATCATGAGCTCTCCCAAAATTGAAGCCATTGCTAAACATTCTTCCATCGAAACACAGAATGAAGTCAATGCTATCCTTAAAGACTTTTGTATTTCTGGGATCAAAGCTATCCCTCCTCAACCAACTGTTACCATTGATAACCCTCCAAAAGTGTATTTAGCTTACACTGCCATCCACGTATGGCACGATGGATTCCTTCCCTTTCCCGAGTTCTTGATCTCATACTTGAGTCATGTTGGAGTTGCTCCAATACAACTATCCCCAAATGTTTACACCCATCTTTTGTCTCTTGAAATGCTAGCATTGGAATCCGGACTTCCTTCACTTAGTGCTAAAGTTCTAATCTCCTTGACCAAGTTGGCAAGGTTAAGTTATCTTAACAAGCAGATTTACAGAGTCAATGTGTATTAGAAGCAAATATTAGACAGTAATAATAAGTTCAAGGGCAGGGAGAATCAATTTTTCTTTGTCAAGTGCCTTGCCAATATTCACGGGACAAGTAAACCATAGATTCTTTAACCACAGTTTCAAAACAACTTGGAAGGATGCTGAGGTTCTTAACACCTTTGAATTTAAGAAAACATTGTTTACTGCTTCCTGGATAGAGGATCCTAGGAACTCCCATTATGATCATGCACACCTCTCGTAGAAAGCACTTCCTTTCCTTAGGCGATGCTGAACACTTCACTTCAATGTCGCCTATTTGTGCTGACACTTCAGGTATATTATTAATTTAGTATTTTTCATCTTTGTCTCTGAAATTCTTTGAATTACTTTGACTGATTTTATATCCACTTAATATTGTTCCAGTTTCTTCCAAAGCCATTGTATCTTCTAGCGGAGCTGCCCCTCCTCCATCATCTTCCGAAGTAACTTCAATCTTGGAGGATTTTGCTAAATCCGAAAGTATTATCCAGCCTTTTGGCAGGGCCGTGACACCAAGGACTTGACTAGAAACCAAGGATAATCCGTCTAGAAGATCGGTTATACACAGGTCAACTATGGGTACTGGCAAATTTGGTCCAAGTCCGGATTGAACTACAATTAACAGGGTACGACAAGCAAAGCTATGGAAGCTAATGTTCCAAATTTCAGGTCAATTGAGTTCGTATGCTCGTGAAATGGATTGATCTAGTTTTATGAGAGGCAAGTTTTGTTCATATCCACCCAGTTCGTATCCATCGACCCACATGCATCAGCTCGTATCCATCCAACAAGGTCTTTCAGCTCGTATCCATCATCCATCAACAAATGTCCATTTTGTATCGATCTCCCTCCATCCATTTCGTATTAATCGGCCAATGATCGATACGAAGAGCAACAACCATCGATCGATATAAAGGAAGCAACATGAAGCATCGATACGAAAAGAAATCCCTAGGGTCGATACGAAGAAGGCGTGGTCAAACAGAGGAAGTGGTCTGCTAGCATAATACTTGGATCTCTCCTGAACTATCGCTCCACGTCATCTGATTGATATGCATAGCATCGATACGAAAAATGATCGACACGAAGGTATCGATACGTACACCTCAGCCAACCTATAATATCAATCTTGGATCGATCATAACTCATAATTTACAAGTCCAAATGCTACCAAATTTTCACAGAAGCTTACCTACCTCCTCAATAATGTCTTTGATCGATCTTAGCCCAAAAGGACACTATCTTGATCGATCCGAATGGAATGGGGATCGATCCTAATCGATCCTAAATGGTCCATGATCGATCTGGTGGGCCCACCCACATGTGAGAAGGAGCATTCCGGGTTCAATGGTAGATATTTCAGACCTACACCTATAAATAGCACTCCAATGCCAATAGAAAAAGGACTTTTGAATTTGCTATGTCGTTACTCTGCCAAATCTCAATTGTAACTTGAGTGTTAAAGCTATTTACTGTTGTACTCAGTTAGGAGTTATCAATAAATAGAAAATCATTTAAAGTGGACTAGGCTACAACACTGAAGCACTATAAATCTCTGTATTTTTCTATTTTTTGTTTGCTTATCTTGGCTTGTTTGTTAGATTAGCCTCCTTTTACATTTAAATTCTTCATTTTAATCTCTTCAAATACGTCCAAAGATTGTTGTGCCCAATTTTGGTACAAACACTTTTGTGCTTTCACTAAGAAGCAACACTATTTTTCTCCTGCTCTTTGGATCTACTGCCATTGTTGGATTGCTAAAATCTAAGGAAGAGATCCAGATCTGTCATCTAGTAGTTCGTTCCATTCTATTCAGATTGCTCCAGATCTAGGAAAGAGCTACGTCCAACATGGTTACTATTAGAACTCCTTCAACTGCTGCAGATCCAGAAGGAAGGGATAGGTAGAACCCCATGTAGTTGAATTCAACAGGTCAAGCATCAACAGGAGCTCCAGATCCACATGGTCCTATGACTAGGGAGGAGTTCCAAATCCTAATGCAAGAGTTAACTCAGAGCTGTCAACAGCTCACTCAGCAGATACGTGCCAACATGGAGCTTGCAAACCAGCTAAACGAGGAAAGGCGAAGGAAATTTAGGAGGGATCGTACTTCTTATTCATCAATCGAAAGCTCGGCTTCTTCTAATTTCAGTCATAGATCTACATACCAATGGCTGGATGGAAACTATGAACATGCCACCGAACATCAGCATACCATGAATCTCGAACAAGCCGCGGTTGGTCCTTCTATAGGATACTAAGCTGGACCCTCCTCCCGAGGAGGGGCACTCCCTTATTATGCTATGGATGACCATGTAGCTGCTGCCGCTATAGACTTGGAAGTTGAGGTTCAGAATCGAGCAGACCCGACCCTTTGTCAACACATCCATGCTCATGAACCCTATGTTCCTGAAGACCGGAAGACTAGGAGGCGAGGAACGAATCATCGATAGCACCCGGACCATCCCCACAACACGGAACTCGACCGTGCTTTGGCCCCAAACATCCAGATGCTTGACATTCCAACAATGATCCGCCAAATGATCCGAGAAAGTCAAGGCCTTAGTAATGATGATTGGGGAATCTCCTGAAGTCATACTCCATTTACTGATGATATTCTTTATGCTGAGCCACCTCGTCGATTTTGTATGCCTACTTTGCCCATGTATGAAGGAAGTTCAGATCCTAACCAGCATATATTAAAGTATGAATGGCTCATGAACGCCGCTCGAGCTGACGATGCGGTTAAGTGCAGGAGTTTCCCTATTTCCTTTGGAGGTATTGCAACTATGTGGTTCACTCGATTACCACCCAGATCCATTTCAAATTTCGATCAGTTGGCTACTAAGTTCATTGAACAATTCCGTACGTATGTTACAAGGCCAAAGGATGTCAACACCTTGTCCAGCATTAACCAAGCTCCAAGAGAGACACTTAGATGTTATCTGGAAAGGTTTCATGCTGCCCGTGTTGAGATCAGCAACCCAAATGACAATTCTATTTTGATGGCATTGACTAAAGGGATCGATCCCGATTCCGAGTTTGGCAATTGGTTGGTTGGGAAACCCCCCTCGTCGTTGGATCGTTTCTATGCTAAGGCGGCCCAACTTTTGAGGAGGGAAGACGCTAGACACTCTAGGAAGTAGGACGATGCGAAGCCTAGTGGTGAAGGCATTCAAAATAATGTTGCTGTGAAATAGACCGGTGAGAACTCCGGCAATGTGCAATTTAATATTCAGAATAAGCAAGGTCAACAAAAGGGCAACGGAGGTCAGGGAATGAAGAGAGACCCAAATCGCGATCGAGATGTAGAGCTCCCATGTTCGACCAATACACTCCCCTGAACACATCCCTAGAGAATGTTTATTTGTAGAACTGTAATCCCGAACAGTATAAGAAAGCAGCTCTGAAACAATCATCTAAGAAGCAAATTTAGACTGGAAAATTTTGTAGATTCCACGATTGTTATGGCCATAATACGAATAAGTGCCGTTATTTACAAGACATCATTGAGAAGTTAATTAGAGAGAGGAAGTTGGAATAGTTTGTTCGGGCGCCGCAGGATGGAGGTGCGGGCCCGTCTAACCCGAATCAAGGTCAAGGCCAGGCTAGGCTCGAAGAACCCGCGCATACTAGCGGGAGTTGGTTATAAATATAATGAGTGGTTGTCCTAATCCAGCTGATCGGAGCTAGAAGAAAATGGGGTCATATGCTAGCTCGATTAGGCATGTGAACTTCGAGTGTTGTAATTCTGATGATGGGGCCCCGACGAAACAACAGAGAACGATGACAGACGGCGTCGTTTTCAGGAACAGAGACGCTGACAGAGT
This sequence comes from Allium fistulosum, assembly GCA_030737815.1. Taxonomy (NCBI): domain Eukaryota; kingdom Viridiplantae; phylum Streptophyta; class Magnoliopsida; order Asparagales; family Amaryllidaceae; genus Allium; species Allium fistulosum. Next base: position 184,141,434 of record CM060902.1, on the reverse strand, counting down.
CGAGGCTGCCACTATTGATTCGTTGGTTATATCAGCCCAGATAGGTCTTGCTTGGATGAAGAGGATCTTGGTAGATAGTGGAAGCTCCGTAAACATCCGCTTTAAGTGAGCCTATGACTAGATGAAAATGGAAGCAAAAGATCTAAAGCCGTGCCAGTCTCGCATACATGGTTTTAATGGAAGTTCAACTATACCCACTGAGATGGTGGAGTTGCCAGTTGAGTTAGGTATTGGAGATCGTCGGAGAGTCCGAATGTTATAGTTCGTTGTGTTGGACATTAATTCCCCTTATAATGCTTTCTTGGGCCAATTGGCCCTCGCTGAATTCAAGGCAACGATTGCCCCATGGTGTTTGACTCTAAAGTTCCCCATTGATAATGGGGTTGGAGTGGTTCATAGAGATCAGGCGGCTTTGCGCGCCTGTTATGTTGCTGAACTGCGGGAATCGCAGCGTAAGGAGAAGGGCAAGGGCATAGAGGAATCTCTCTGCGTCCGTTTTTCTGAGAATTGACAGCTAACGCCTAGGCCAAGGCCCGGGCACCACAGCTAGTTCTAAAAGATCTTGAGCCGCGAGATAATGATAATGAAGACGAAGTCAAAGACAATCAAGCTTCCCTGGTAGAGTTGACAATCGATGTTCTGATTGATGACAATGATGACTATAAAATGATAAAGGTCGGATCTCAACTCAATCACCAAATGAGACAGTAATTGGTTGATTTTCTCCGGGCAAACCTCGACGCGTTTGCCTGGACTCACTTGGATATGTGTGGGATCTCGCTGGACATCGCGAGCCATGCATTGAATATTGACCTGTGGCATGTCCCGGTCAAACAAAAAAGGCACAGTATGGATCTAGAGAGATCTGCCGCCCTGAAGGAAGAGGTATATAAACTCAAATCGAATGGGTTTATCCGAGATGCTTTATACCCGGAATGGGTATCCAACCTAGTGCTTGTCAGAAAATCGAACGGGAAATGGAAAATGTGTGTGGATTACTCAAATTTTAATAAGGCCTTCCCCAAGGATAGTTTTCCACATCCCAGAATTGATTAACTTGTGGATTCAACAACTGGACACGAGCTCTTATCTTTCATGGACGCGTATTCCAGCTACACTCAAATACTGACACACCTAACTAATCAGGAACATACTAGCTACGTTACCGATCTGGGACTCTATTGCTACAAAGTGATGTCGTTTCGAATTAATAATGCTGGAGTAACTTATCAGAGGCTTGTGAACCGAATGTTCGCCAACCAGATCGGGGAAACCATGGAGGTATACGTGGACGATATGCTCATGAAGTTGCGACTGTCCATCAATCATGTCAAAGACTTGGAAAAAATGTTCAACATCCTCTGCCAGTATAGAATGAAGCTTAATCCGTTGAAGTTCCATTTCGGAGTTGCATCCGAAAAGATCCTTGGATTCATTATATCCAGAGGAATTAAAGTCAATCCTGAGAAAATCTGGGCGATTCGAAATCGCGAAACCCCCAGACCCATAAAGCAGGTGCAGAGCCTCAACGGGAAGGTGGCAACCTTAAATAGATTCATCTCCAAATCCATAGATAAGTGCATCTCCTTTTTCGACCTGATCAGGAAAGGAAAGGGGAATTTCGAATAGACGGAGGAGTGCGAAGGCACATTCCAAGCATTGGTTCAACATTTGGCAAGGCCACCTATTCTGTCGAAGTCGATTGATCATGAGAGATTATATATTTTTCTGGCAGTTTCAGCAAATGCAATCAGTGTTGCATTGATTCGGGAAGAAGATCGGATCCAACGACCAGTCTATTATATCAGCAAGCGATTAAATGGGGCCGAGAGAAATTACTCGAAGTTGGAAAAGCTAGCTTACTGCCTCATCATTGCCTCGAGAAAGCTCCGATCGTATTTCCATGCTCATCCGATCACAATCTATACCGACCAGCCGCTACGACAGGTCCTTACACAACCTGAGACGTCTGGAAGATTGCTCAAGTGGAAGATCGACTTGAGTCAATTTGATATCGCTTATACACCGAGGCGAACCATTCGAGGACAAGTTCTGCTGGACTTCATAGCCGAATTGACCATTTCGGAGGACTTGCCCCAAACTATTGAATCTCCCAAACACATATGGAAGTTATACCATGACGGTTTATCAAACAACCATTGCTTAGGCGTTGGAATAGTACTCGAAACCCTAGAAGGTTAATCCATCTGCTATGCACTAAAGTTTGACTTCCGCGGAACTGACAACGAAGCTAGTACGAAGCTCTACTCGATGGACTCAACTTGCCAAAGACTTGGGAATTATTGCTGTGGAGATTTACTATGATTCATAATTGGTCGTATTCCAAGTTCGAGGAGAATATCAAGCCAGAGACCAGAGATTGGCCACATATCTTGCTTAGGTTTAGGAAGTGTTAAATCAGTTCAACTACTATGCTATCCATTGTATACCCCGAGAACAAAATCAGAAGGCCGATTCTTTAGCAAAGTTGGCTAGCATTGGCGAAGCACAACAATTGATACTCGTCACCATCGAGACACTTATCACTCCGAGTATTAACTAGATGGAGAAAAACCGGGTGCATGAGGCAATGCCTGATAAGGAGTCATGGATGACTCCATTCAGAAACTATCTGGAGAACGAAGATTTACTCGAAAGCAGGATTGAGAAAAGACAGATTCTCTGAAAAGCTTCATGATTCATTATCTAGAATAGAGTGATGTACAGGAGGGGATACTCTGTTCCCTTACTCCAGTATATCTCCCATGATGAGATCAAACGAGTGTTAAATGATGTGCACAAAGGTGAATGTGGCTATCACACTGGGGTGTAAGCCCTTGCTAAGAAGATACTCAGGTACAGATATTACTAGCTGACAGTGAATCGAGATGCATATGATTATGCCAAGAAATATGATAGATGCCAGAAACATGCTCAAATTTTTAGAGCCCCGCCTACCGAAATACTCAGATGGTCAATCCATAGTCGTTCGCCACATGGGGCATCAATATAATAGGATCTTTACCTTTGGCTAAAGGTGGTGCGAAGTACGCCATCGTTGAAGTTGATTACTTCACTAAATGGGAAGAAGCTGAACCCCTTGCTACTATTACGATGAAGAAAGTAATCAACTTTGTTGTCTACAACATTATCTGTCATTTTGGCCTACCACAAACGATTATCTCTGACAATGGAGCCGAATTCGATAGTGTCGAGTTCAAGAATTTCTGTCAACGTTACCACATCTAGAAAAAATTCATGGCAGTTGCTCACCCTCAAGCGAATGGACAGGTTGAAGCCATTAATAAAGTTATCAAGTCCATCCTAAAAAACGACTAGAGAAGGCTGGAGGCAGATGAGTCGATGAACTTGCCATGGCCCTATGGGCGTATCTAACTACCTACAAGTCCATGACCGGCCACACTCTGTTTTCACTTTCCTACGGCTCTGAAGCCGTTATTCCAGTTGAATTTGAAGTACCTTCACACCATGTGACGTATTACAATCCAAAGACAAATGCCATTCTACATGCAGAATCTCTAGATTTACTGGATAAGAAGCGTGAAGATGCACACCATGGTCCGACCTAGATTATAAAATGCTAAGGCCCGACCCAAAACCTTCGAAGTTGGTGATCTCGTACTCAAACGAATTTATCCGGTTCCTTCACACATGAAATCGACATGGGGAGGACTTTATGTCATCGAGTGGAGACTTGGAGATGGCACGTTCAAACTATCGACTGTTGACGACCTCACTTTACCCAGAGCATGGAACAGCGAGAGTCTCCATCGCTGTTACACATGACTAGCTTTTATTTATTCAGTCTGCTTTTTCCTTTCAAATTTGTTTATGCATTTCAAATTTGAACTTGTAATAAGGCAACTGACTTTGCCATGCTTTCTTATTTCAGCAATAAAATGCAGACTCATCAAGCCAGATAAGCAATCTGTAAATGCATCGCGCGACCTCAACGATGTATGAAGAGCTAAGTTCCATCTCAAGGTGGGGCTTATTCAAATAGGGAGTGACTGTGGTTCGATCGATCAATCGCTAAGTGAAACCATAAGTTTGGGGCCAAACAACGCTGAAGAAAAGAGGAATTGAAACATGACAATCCTCTAGTGAACTCCGACTCCTAGAGTGCGAGTTGGAGTACAAACTACAAAGCCAAACTAAAAGAGGATGGATCCATCCATACACGACTTTGATTGCCAAATCAAGGTGGATGTGATTCGACTGTTTGCAACCATGATCGACTTCTTGTTTCCAGAGTGCGAATGGGGTCCTAATACCTAAAAAGATGTGACTGACCATCTGTCAACTAACTCTGGGCCGAGAGCGCGGACTGGAGTATAAACACCAAATTGGTGCAACTAACCACCCATCAACTAACTCCAGATTCTCGGAGTGCGAACTGGAGAATAAACATCAACTAACTCTAGTCCCGAGAGCGCGAACCGGAGTATAAATGCCAAATAGGTGTGACTAACCACATATCGACCAACTCTGGTCCCTAGAGTGCGGACTGGAGTATAACCATAAATCGGATGTGAACTGACTACCCGCGAAATAACTCTAATTTCCTAGAGCACGGACTGGAGTATAAACATAAAACGGGTGTTACTGATTGCCATCGAATTAACTTACATCTCCAGAGTGCGGATATAATTCTAAGTCTTAAATGGGCATGACTGAGCGCCTGTAAAATAGCTTAAGTCCCCGAAGCAGATATAATTCTATGTCTTAAACGGGCATGACTAATCGCCTGTAATATAGCGTAAGTCCCGGGAGCGCGGATATGACTTCAAACATTAAGTAGGCGCGACCGACCGTCGACATACAAGTTCAATCCCCATAGTGCAGATACGAATACTGACAAATGAGCAAGTGTGATCCGACCACTTAAACTCATTTCACCTTAACTATGTTCCGACTAAGTTAAGATAAGATTATTAAAGGCGGAAAATAACCGCCAAATGACTACTTTAATTCTCCTAAGGTCTGGGGCCATAACTTAAGTACCAGCCACTGACCGAGACAGTGTAACATTGAGGTTCGACTCGACGTTTGGTTATGACCCGAAGCCATGACTTAGGGAGTTAACGACCGAACTCAAATTCGATTCAGAGACTGAAGTATCAAAAGTACATTGAACGGAAAGACGGGTGCTCAAATACTTAAGCAAATAAACACAGAACTATGTTGAAAGACAAAAAGGAATTTTATTTCTACCATTCTTTGGAAAAAAGACAAGAACAAAAATCCATTCAATGAATTCCTATAAGCAGGTGGCCTACATGCATTTATACATAGCCAACGAAAGCAAAAGAACATCTTATTCTAGGCTATCTGCAACAAGAAGAAGTATGAGTGTAGGTCTACGCCTTTGATTTCTTATCCTTCCTGCTCTTCTTTGACCTAGACCCACTAGTACCACCCTCTGATCCTCTCTTCGAGCCTTTACTTCCCCGGCTGCTTTGGCTGATTTGTCTTCGGCCGGGGGGTTATAGTTACCTCCTCCTCAGAGCTCACATGAACCGGAGCATCTTCTGTATGCAGGGCTGGAGGGATGCCAGTACTTTCTACGATAGTAGGAGGAGGCACATCGGTTTCGATAATAGTTCCACTAGGAGAAATGACGAATATCGGGATTGGGCCAGGACCAGCCATGCCACCAACTCCATTATCCACCTCTGCCTGCGCCATCTCGGCCTTAATCTCTTCCATTATTTCATTGGCTTGTTCCGCCCGGATGCTAATCCGAATACTGCCGATTAGGCCAGAGGAGCCTGTAATTATAACATCTTCATCAACATGGAATAGCATTTTGGTGATTGGGTCACTTTGATGTCCGAGGAGTGCTTCCAACATTTTTTCATCGAACACGCAGCTGCCTTTGTGCGTCTCCCGAACCGATGTGGCAACCATTGTAGTTGTGGCCTCCATCATTAAGCCCGCTTATTCATGATGCATCTCTTGGATTGTAGGAGGATCAAGTGATGCGGGATCTATAACTGAATAAAGCTAAAAGAAAATATTAGCGACGTCTTCTGATAATGCTCCTTCATTTGGATAAATGAAAGAAGCATTCAGAGTACCTTCCTCAGATTGACTCACATGTTGAGCCGATGCGGCTTCAGAACCATGAATATGTACCGGAGATAGGCGCGGTTGGTCAGTATCATATCTCGGAATAGCTGGGGGATCAACAGAAGAAGTAGGCTCAAGTTGAGAGACTGGAACCGCTTCAGAACCTGCCTCGTGATGCTCAACTTCGGATCCTCTCCAACATCCGGGTAACGGGTAGCTAATTTTTCCTTTTCGAAGGCGACGATGGCATCGTGAAGAACTTTTGCCTCATCTCCTACCAGTATCTAATTTTCCAGTTCAAATTCATCAATAGTTAAAGTGTTGCGGGCCATTTTCTCATCTTCGACCAAGCGACTCTAAGCCTTATATAGATGGAAGCGGTAATCTTCGAGCCAGTTGAGATTGTGATTCCTTAAAAATTGGTGTTGTATAGGACCATAAGATCTTCGAATTCATCCTCCGTTCTCGCCTCCGTCGTTTTAACTTCGCTCTCAATTCTGGCTTCGGCTTCCAGAGCCTTCAAGTTTGCACATCCCTTTCATTCTTTAGCACCACCGTCTGCTCGCATGCCTCCTGGGCAGCATTGTTAGCATAATCTTTCTCCCTGGCGACCTTAGCAAATTTCACCTTTAACTCATTAAGCTCCTTCAGCGCAGCATCTCTCTCGGCCATGACAGTGGTGTTTCGGTGGCCCATCTCTTCCACCAAGGCCATGTGTGTCGGTCTTATTCTTTCCACGGACTGATTAGCCTCATCGGCTTTCTTTTGGGCCTCCATTTCCGACTTCCATGGAGATTCAGCCTCGTTGTTAAGTACTTCGATTATATGGTTCTTCTGAACGAGATCGGTCCCTAGTTTCTTGATTGTTTTTGCCCACTCAAAGGCCACCGCTGAAGCTTTCTCTGCAATTTTCACCGACTCTCGGTACTGACTATAGACATCATGCACGTAATCATGTACCGTCTTTTCTACCTCATTGGGGATTCGCTTCAAGTTCGGAGGGAATATAAAGCCATCCAAGTAGACATTTGGAAAATCTTTTTTCAGCTTAGCAATTCTGATCGCTCCCTCTCCGTTAGGTTCTAAAGCGGCCTGGTCTGTGATAATGGAAGTTTCAGCCTCAGTCCTTCGACGTTGCTCATCAGATCTTAAAGTTTGAGGAGGCATTATTTGACGTGAAGTCTCTGAAGACTATTTTTCGAAACTGGAGGGTTTTGAGGGACCTCTAGGTGTTGGAGAATGCGATTGGGAGCGGCGCCTACTTTGGTATTCCCTCTCCCTCTCCCTTTCATAACGGTCATGCTCTTGGCTGGAGCGGCCACGATCATAATCCCTTTCAAACTCACGTCTGTGAGACTCAAAATAAGAACTAGAAGAATGGCACTTGGAATGCAGACTGTAGAACATCGATCCTTGCCTCACCATCATGTCTGAAAAATGAAAAGAGAAGCAGAATTAGTTATCTCCTGAAACTAGAAAGCATACGATTAGAAGCTGTGTGGTGCCATGAATTATGTGCATGCATATGCAAACCCCCCAACCAACCGGTTGTGGCAGTCATGCTTGTAGGAGTTGGCCCCCTATATCTAAAGCACTTTGAAGCCCCTCTAGTCTATAATCTTGAAATGAAGTTAAGTCATTTGGGATGTGGACGTCCGCCAATCCTTTCAATGAACTCTCCATTTGTGGAGGAGAATTCTCCGCACTTATACTTGTTGTAACGGGTAGAGATATCACGACAGTTTTTCATCTCATGGCTTTATGGGCAATAGTCTTGCCTCTTCTTTTCAGCTCTAAAGATCGAAGACTCTGTGGAGGCACAACAGCAGGTGTGTCTCCAGTGGGCACATTCTCATCATCGCCATGTTCTGTAATCACGACTCCAGGAGCTCTTCTTCCTCCATGCCTCACCAGAGTCACTCTAAGAACTACTGCTGATCAAATGCTTTGGCCTCTCTCAGTAAGCCATACAGCGATCAAGTTTTCATCGGTGAGGAGTTCATCAATTTCTCTAAGCTCGGCCAGCACCGATTAGAGGATCCTTACCATCTCTTTAAATTGTGCTCCTTCGGGCCGTTAAATCGAAGCTGCAAAAGTAACCAAGTGTTAGATTCAACATCAGCTTGTATTATCTAGTTAATCGACGAAGAAGTTAGAGTACTTATGTCTAATAGCCACCGTTTGGCAAATCCTGGTAGAAAACGAATGAAGAGCCATTCGGTTTTGAAGTAGCTTAGTTTACTCCAGGCTCCTGCCACTACATGGCAATTTTTAACTGCTTCCAAAAAGGTGAAAGAAGGATTGTCCCAATGACTTTTAATATTGAAAAGATATTTGATTTCTTCGACTATTGGAGACCGGAAAAGATGTTCCATGTAGATAATGAACAAGCTATTATGCAGAGCATATCCTTTCGGATGTAACTAAGATGGAGCAATCCTCAAGAAAAGCAGCACTTCTCGAATGAACTGATTGAAAGGAGGCAGTGTTCCAACTACACACATGAACCTGTTGCACGCAGTATAGCCCTCCGGAGTGTTATGGGCTCTATCTTCTGCTTAGGGTAATAAGACGTCATCTAGAGAAAGTCCGTGCACTAAGCAGATCCTGCCCAGCATGTCTTCAGAGATTTTAGAACGGACAGAATCATCTGGATTTATAATAAAACCAGCATCTCGTCTATGGCGGGACTTATTACTTCAGCAGCAATCTCTAGAATCTCTATAACCGAAAGTGGTGGACTTTGGATATCTAGCGACTCGAAATTTCCGAGATCCATAGCTATTGGACTCAGAAAAAACCAATATTAGATGGTAAGAAACCCGTGTTCCCCCGTTATTGTGAAGTGAGAGATCATGTTGTGTAGTGCAGTGCTGCATAATACTTTAAATTTCTACAAGTTCGGAAAATTTTAAAACGATAAGACATAGAGATTCGACCTGAGTGACCGTCATTGCTGACCGTCACAACCGTGCCATCCTGACTTCGGGAAACGATCCATGTTAGAGTTCGGTATGTTTATCAAATTACAGTTCCATCGATGAACTTCGAAGGTCACTCAAATATGCAGTTCAATGGTCAAGTCCAGTTATGCAAGGCTGAAGCTCATCGGAGTCAAATGTTCTAGTGTGTAAGGATTTTGTATCCATCAAGGATCAACATGGATCGCTCCTCCAAAAGCCTGCTTTCGTATCGATCAACATCCAAAAGCTTCAGATCGATCATCGTCCAAGACATCGTATCAATCACTAGGTCCGAGACTTCATATCGATCGCACTCCGGATCGATACGAACTTCCACCATTCTAGACCGATATGGAGCTCCTCCCTCCATCCATTGGTTCCAGATCGATACGAGTTCTCCAGTCCGGATTGATGCAAAAGGCGCTTCTTCCATCCTTCATCGATACCGGATTGAAGCCAAGGATTCTTTCCATTACTGCTTTGTATCCATCAGTAGGCCTTCTTCCCCAAGCTGCTTAAACGCCGTTAATTCCTTCCCCGACCTTGTTCCGACCCAACTCTAGCATCACCATCGCCGGAATCGGCCATGACTTTGAATGAATTGGCATTAAAACTCAATTCTCATCGTTTTAGAGTGGAATTGATTAGTTAATTACCTAATTCAAGCAATCGGTTCAAGGGAATGAAGGGTTGTCCAATTTGAAGATGAAGGTGATTTTTCTTCTTTCTCTTGTTTTAATCGATACGAAGGCAAATGTGAAGATAAAGATCAAGTGAAAAAATTCAACTATGTACAAATTGTACTTATATGGGTTCGTAACCAAGCAAAAGAAATGTTTCGTATCCCAGTTGTTGAACCGAGAAAACCGGTTACCTTTATCGATACGAAGGAAAAGCTTCATATTCATCAACGCAAGTATATCCATCCAGTTCGTATCCATTTGTATGTCGATACGAAAGTTGCAACATGATTGCATTTGGACCACTTAGTTCCATCGAGATGAAACATCTACTTCGTATCCATCTATTTGAAGACCATGAGGGCTCGTATCCATCGATACGAATCATCTCCAAAGACTGTCTATTTCGTATCGATAGCCATCGATACAAAGCATGCATTCCAACTTCTCAGATCGATCTAGGAGAGGATCGATACGAAGGGATGCCTTAAAACAACCATCAACGTTATTACAACTCGAATTTCACATCGATCCAGGAGAGGATCGATACGAAACACGATCCAAACAAAAAATTAAAGAACTTGACAACGAACTATGAGCGTGCAAACGTGAACGGGAGTCAAGTTAACATACGTGCATGTATGATGAACTAACATTCAATTTTCAAAATTGGCGGGAATTGAATGCTCATCTGATGACAATCAAAATAGCGAACAATAAATTGCTAGCACTCAACACTAAGTTATAACCAAACACTGCATGATCATTGGCAGTCAACAACTCAGCATCTATATTATTGGAGATCAATCGAAGGTTACATCTTTTGATGAAAAGATAACAACTACTCGACGAATCGGATAGAACTTTTTCAGAATGAAGATTGTAAATTTTCAAAGCACGTCATGTTCACACAAGACATACTTTGGTGGGAAAATGTTATCCCGCTTTTGGCAAGGTTGTGACACCAAGGACCTGACTAGAAACCAAGAATACTCCGTCCCGAAGATCAGTTATACATAGGTCAACTATGGATACTGGAAAGTTTTGTCCGAGTCCAAATTTCAAGTCAATTGGAAGTCAATTAACATCGTACGGCAAGCAAACCTATGGAAGCCAGCATTCCAAATTTCAAGTCAATTGGAGTTCGTATGCTCAAGAAATGGATCGATCAAGTTTTATGAGAGGCAAGTTTTATTTGTCTCCATCCAATTCATATCCATCACCTTGCAACCATCCTGTTCGTATCCATCGACCCACAGGCATCAGTTCATATCCATCCAACAAGGTCCTTCAGTTTGTATCCATCATCCATCAACAAAAGTCCATTTCATATCGTTCTCCCTCCATCCATTTCGTATCGATCATCAAATAATCCATACAAAGAGTAGTAACCATCGATCAATACGAAGGAAGCAACATGAAGCATCCATACAAAAACAATCCCCAAGGTTGATATGAAGAAGGCGTGGTCAAATAGAGGAAGCGGTATGTTAGCGTAATACTTGGATCTCTCCTGAACTATCGCTCCACGTCATCTGATCAATACGCATAGCATCGATACGAAAAACGATCGATACGAAGGTATCGATACCTACGCCTCAGCCAACCTACAATATCAATCTTTGATCGATCATAACTCAAAATCTACAAGCCATATGCTTCCAAATTTTCATAGAAGCTTACCTACCTCCTCAAGAATGTCTCTGATTGATCTCAGCCAAAAATGTCACTATCTTGATCGATACGGATGGAATGGGGATCGATCACAATCGATCCCAAATGGCCCCTGATCGATCTGGTGGTTCCACCCACATGTGAGAAGGAGCATTCCAAGTTCAAAGGCAGATATTTCAAACCTACACCTATAAATATCACTTTAATGCCAATAGAAAAAGGACTTTTGACTTTGCTACGTCATTCATCTACCAAATCTCCATTGTAATTTGAGTGTTAAAGCTATTTATTGTTGTAATCAGTTAGCAAACATCAATAAACAGAAAATCATTCAAATTGGACGTAGGCTACAACGCCGAGCCACTATAAATCTCTGTCGTTTTCTATTTCTATTTGCTTATCTTGGCGTATTAGTTAGATTAGCCTCGTTTTACATTTAAATTCTTCATTTTAATCTCTTCAAATATGTCCGAAGAGTGTTATGCCAAATTTTGGTTCAAAGAAAAAGAACCTCTAAAAGAAAACTAACGGAGCCTTTTGAGGTCGTTCCACCAGCGAAAATGGCTAAAATTACTAATGTGGAGGAAGAAGAGGAGCGTATATCTCCCAAACACGCTTCGAAGGCCCTATTGTTGAAGTTTCCAAAGATAAAAATGAGCAGACTCCACCGACTCCTGAAGCTTTTCCTCACGTTACTATCTCCGACTCCCCGGCTGCACTCGTGCAGATGCAGCTGGCCTTGTTGATGACTCCTTCTGTAAAGCAAACTCTTCCAGAGTCGTCATCGTCTACTCCTCCGCCTACAAATTTTTAAGAATTTGTTAAGTTCATTCTACATTCTAAATCATTTACTTCTTCCTCTCCGCCGTCGTTCACTCCAGAATTAGAGGAAAATTATCGCTCTCTTATGGAGCAGCCACTTTTGGTAAGCTCTCACCCAATTAATTTTATCATCATTGTATTTCTCTAGTTGCTAACTTGTGTTTCACCTCTTGCTATAGATTTCTAGGAACTGGATAGCTCTAAATGATCATGTTTTGAAGTTTTTGACTGAATCCTTTAAGTTACAGAAGGAGAACTCCGAGCTAAAAAATCAAGTATCCTCTTTAACTACTGCCAAGAACGAAGCTTCTACAAAGTTGGAGCAAGTGAAAGCTTCCTTTACCCGGGTTGAGAGTGATTTAGAAGCAGAGAGGCAAGCTCACCAGCTCACTACCGATGGAAAATTTGCAATGGAGCTAGCTCGGAAGGACTCAGAAGTTGAGAAAGCTCGCTTCGTTGCCAAGAATACTTTATTGAAAGACAAGTTCAAAAGGACCAGAGCTTCTCTCAAAACTGGCTGTTCGCACCCTTTTCGATGTCAAGAAGCATGTCTCTAAATTTGCTAATTTCACCCTAGGGCCTATGATGCGGAAAAATTATGAAGATGCCCTCATGCTTGCCTACGTCGACAATCATGAAAAATGTTCTGACTTTGGCTTCCCCTCTCTCGACCTAGATTTAGCCAAAAGAGTAAAGGAAAAAATCAACCAGATTAGTCCGGGTACCGGACTTGAAGGCAAGGAGGAGACAGTTGATATCCCCTCCTTTGTCATTGAATCTAATTCAGAGGAGGATAATGACACTCATGATGCCGAAGAAGAAAAAGACGATGATGATGAAGAGGATAGCGATAACGACAATGATGACGATGACAACGATGATGAACCCTCCGGAGATCAAGGTCATGGTGGAGATATAGGGGAGCTTTTCGGTACTTTAGAGAAAGATGGTGGTGATAAAGCTGAACTCTCTGAAAAGGAGCCACCTTCTAATAAGGATATGTCACCTTCATCCCTTGGACCATCTGCTCCACTTGAGGATGAACCTGCTCCCGTTCAAACTAAGGAGCCAAAAGAAAAGGACCAGGTCACCCAGGCTTCCATTCCAGTTTCACAGGTATGGGCTTCTCTGTTTAAATGCCTTAAACTTTGGAGATAATAATTAGCGTTCAATTGTTTGTCCTAGATAAAGAAGAAGTCTACTTTCCCCTATAGAACTAAACTTGACGGAAAACAGGCGGAAATTAACAAGTTATATAAAGAGTTAGATAAATTGATAAAGCATCATAATGTTTCGTCTAAGAAATACCATAGCCTTGACAAGAGTACATCCGTATTAACTTCTTTAAAATATAAAAGTGATGCCCCTTTATAAAAGAAAGTGCATCTCCGATATGACATTCTCTTGAAGGAAAATAGAGAGTTACTAACTTTATTCTGGATGATGATCGAGGAAAGAGACATTTTGGTTAACTTTTTGTACATAGCTTATTGTAGACATTCTATTATAGATTTTTCGCACTTAGGTGAATTCTATGGGGTCTACTCAGATGTTTTCATAAAAGATACTTAGATGAATTTGGATCTGACCTGCATCCTGGAGCTTGTTGGAACTTACTGCAGGTCAAATCGATTCCTCAAGATCTCCCTCTTGAAAAAATTAAGTTCTACAAGGATAAATTTGTTTTTGGGTTTTTCTCTAAATCTGTTTTGTGTGAACCAGATGAATGATTGTAAATATGTAACAACCGATTGATTTATAAGTACATGTTTTGGTTCTATTTTCTATTCTTAGTTTCTTTTTACTGTACTATTTTAGAATATCAGTTCTTTAAGTCTAATCGTCCCTAGAGACCACTTAAACTAGTACGTTAAATTAAGAAGGTTTTACTCTGAAACTACATCAATTTTAAATACTTCAAAGTTAGCGAGATATTGTTTCCTTCGAGATTTACAAAAATTGTACTTGGAATACCCTCGCTCCCATTTTGACTTCCTCGGCAATAAGATGGAAACTTTCCTTAAAGAGGTCAGAACATTTCAATCTAAACTAATTTGTGGTCGTGATAGCCCCCGGCTGGGAAATGGGACTATAGCAAATGCCCATCGGTCATTACCCTGGAAGGAGTTACTATGCCTTTTGATTCGACGATTATGCTTTCAACTAAATCTCTTGATAAAGTTAGAAAAGTAGTTTCTAAACTGTAAATGTAATCAAATTGCATGTTGTATCCTTTAACTTTGTTGCTACATTAGTTGTAAACTGTTACTATAATAATAAAGATACCTTTTATCTCTATCTTGATTTTAATTTCACTCCTTTTCTTTAAATAGGAGTTACGATTCTCTACAACTTCTCTTCCTTATAATTTATCGTCACATGTTGATGCTCATAAAGAGAAGTTATTGCAATGAAGTGGAGTGATCATGCCTAGTGATGAAATTTTACTAAAACATTTTGGCAGTAATATTGAGGCCGTGAAATGGCACAAAAAATATGTTATTCAGAAAACCATCGTCAGCGGCCAAAAAGACCACATTGCCTATCTTAAGGCTGATACTAAGAAGAAAGATGAGATGAGCACTATGCTCAAACGTCAAGTGAAGACTAATCCCACAGTTGATTTTGATCAGAAAATGTCCGATCTTATTCAACAAATTTTTGATTTGGAATTAAAGTTGAAAGATAGCTTGGCGCAGTGTGCCTCTTTAGAGTTCATTTTGGGGGATAAGACTTCAATGATCGAACTTCCGACTCTTCATGCTACCCCTCCAACTGTTAAGCCTACTAGGTCAAAGCTTCTCACGGCTCAGAAATTTCCCACCATGCTTACCCTCCTCAGGTTTAGATGATAATGTAGTGGGGAATTGTTGTCGGAGGGCAAAATTCGAGATCGTAAAATATTTTGATGAGCAACAGAAAGCAAATTATTCTCAGACCATTAATGAATACGCTGCCAAGAACTAGAAGTTAGAGCATGACAATTATTTGCTTGTCAAACGTGTCGCAGAGTTGGAAATATAAAATAAAACAGTCAGAGCTACAAATAGGGCTTTCAATTGTGCTCTGAAGACTAACATCGATGCCATAGATGATGAGAACACAATAAGAAGAAAAGAAAAGAAGCTTAAGGAATTTCTCCACGCAGCAATTCAACATGTTGTAGATCCTTCAATGGCGGAGACTGTTAATAAAGTTGCTCAAGATTTATAGTTCATATATGTGTTTAAGCTATGTAAACCTATCTTGTATATAAATTTGTCATTTTGTGAATGAATTTATAACTTATGTAAATCACATAAATATTCTAAATATCACCCGATTCGTAATCCTTTTCTGTAATATCACTATTTGAAATGCCTTTGAATCGCTCATTCATTGATTTTTGGACTTGCTGAATCTTTTCTCATTCCTTGCTGTTGTGATTTTCTTGAAAAGCATGTAGTAAACAATTTTTCTAATTGTTAGCTTAAAATCAAAATATTTGTCCGTGTATGTCATTTGCCTTGATTAGCAAATTATCTTTGCTAATTGTGTGAAAAGTAATTTATTCAAAATGTTAAGATTTCATCCTTATCCATGATAAGAAATGATCAAGGATTTAACTCCTTCTACTTGGCTGGAATGTTTGACATTTGCTGATATAAAAATTTTCCCTATCAGAGAGGTATAAATATTATAATATAGCTTTTATTAAATAAAGAACCTGATTAAGAGATCAATGTCTGAAATTCTGATGTAGTTGCTCTCCAACCCATTCCTTAACGTTAATAGGATTTAAAAATTTAGAAACTGAAAGCTCCCATTTGGTGACTTTTAATAGTGATCTTTAACATTCCTTGTCCCAGATTCGAGCATTTGTGATGAATAGAAATCAACATATTTGAACCCAGATTAGGGTTTGCATAAATCGTAGTATTGATACCCAAATTCGAATATAACAAGTTAGAGATTAATAAATACCAAAAACCCTAATTCGGTTATTAATAGGTGATGTTTAAAGATGTGAATCCCGAAACCAAGGTTCGGATATATTAAGATAACCAGTAGTTAATAGAGACTCGAGACCCATATTCGGGTACTATATAGTGATGTTCTGAAATGAATATCCCGAAACCCAGATTCGGGTATAATTGGTGTAATCCTGATGTAAGAGACCCAAAACCCAGATTCATATACTAATTGATGATGTTTAGAAATGAAAATCCCGAAACCCAGATTTGGGTAATAGCAAGTAGAGATCTATTCTTCTCCTTCACTTTTTTCCTCCTCGACATATATGAATCCTTCAGGTTTTGAATATATATAAGAATAACTTGATTGGCTGCCTCTTGAGCTAGGACGTCTTAGTCCATAATCGAATATGCTTTTTTCGAGCTTGAACATCGTATTTCATTATTTGATGAGCCTCTTCCCGGGCTTGAACATCATATTCCTTTGCTGATTGAGCCTCCCCTTGGGCTTGGACATCTTAGTCCATTGCCGATCGAACCTCTTCTTGGGATTTGACATCTTTGTCCATTATTAGTTGAGCCTCTTCTTGGGTTGGACATCTGAGTCCATTATTTGTTGGGCCTCTTCTTGGGCTTGGACATCTTAGTCCATTATTATCCGGTGCTCTTAGTTAGCTCATCTTAGAGGCTGGAACCAAGGACTTACCCGACCTCCCTCTAGGAGGCGCCCTACCATGGCCCTTTTGCGGCACAGACAAGGGCTTGTTCGGTGCTCTACCTTGGCCATCTTATGGTGCAGATAGAGGCTTACTCCATCCTCCCTCCAGAAGGTGCCTTGACCTGGCCATAGCGCTGAACAGATAAGGGCTTGTTCGATGCTCTACCCTAACCATCTTATGGCATAGATAGAGGATTACTCCATCCTACCTCCACGAGGCACCTTGACCTGACCAGAGGCGTGGCTAAGGGCTTGTCTGGTGCTTTAACTTAGCCATCTCATGATGCAGTTAAAGGCTTACCGACCCTCCCTCTAGGAGGTGCTCTACTCTGGCTATCTCGGCGTGGACAGAGGATTTTCTACCATCTTAGGTAGAATACCATCTTAGGCAGTATCCAAATATAAGGAGCATTTCACTCCCAACTGTATAGACTTTCTCTTTTTAGAAAGTTGATCTTTATTAATCCTTTCTCTAATCCTATTTACAAATTCACTGATCTTTCCCTATCTAAAGAAATTGATAATCATCCCCTCCAGGGATCTGCAGTGGTTAGTTTCATGACCATTCATCATATGATAATGATAGAAGGACCCTCCCAAGTTCCTTTCAAGTTTTGGCTTTTTCTTTTGTGATGGCCAATAGTTAAGTTCATCCTTTGTGAGCAAGTAGACATTTTCCATTGATGTTGTTAAGTTGCATTCTTTTGAAAGTCTAGACTTGAAACTTGACTCTTGAGGATGGAACTTTGACCTTTTATTTTTCGGCCTTATCATTTCATGCTGTTCAATTATTTTTCTTTTTGCTACCTTTTGAATCTCTTCGGTTGGAAGTGCTCTTGTTGTAGTTGTTTGCCATTTATGTGCAAAGGCGTTGTAATAATTTATTATCTCTCTCTCAAAGATTGTGCCTTTGGAATAAAATTGGATTGTTCTTCTCATTTGATTAAAGATATTATCACTTCCATTTGTTCTTTTTCCAAGTGCAAAGATAGGGGTAGGACCCACATGAAAAGAATTCAGACTCCATTTCTCAAGATCATAAGATTCTGCTTTCTTTTTGTTTATGATCCTTAGGGCTTCGTGCCTTAGCCTTTGCTCTTCGTCTTGATTGGAGCTTTTGACATTTACTTGGGAGAATCTTGTCAAATGTGGTTCAGAAGACCCTTGTTCAGACCTTTAAATCTTTTGGCCATGATCAAACCAAAATGGATTCACGTGACGTAAGATTAATCCAAGGGGGTTAGAGAATATAGTGTTAGTCCTTGAGAAGGATGGTTTTGATGACAACAACCTTAGGACATGTTATAAAATATAAATACTAACATTATAGTTTAGATATATATATGTGTATGTATGTATGTATATGCAGGATATAAACATGCAGGTACCAAGAATGAAGACTGTACAGTATAGAGATACAAGATCGATGAATTTGAAGATCAAAGATATCAATATTGAAGACTTATGAGTATCAAGAAATCAAGTTATCAAGAGTTCAAGATTTTAATAGTACAAGATAAGTATTGAGTCTAAAATTATGTTAAAACTTCTTGAAAGCACTTATTCTTTATTCAAAATTTATTCATGGAATTGAATCCACTTCGAGCCTGTTAAAGAGATGGAACCCTAGTGGGATGGAACCCATGACAATATCTAGTGGAACATATAGTGGTCCTATTTTGATATCCACTAATTTTATAAAAATGTTTTTCAAATATATATCTCTTATTTTAAATGTTTTCAAAACCTTCTTTTCAAAAAGACATCTCTCTTGTTTGAAATATTTTAGCCTCAAAACTATCTTTACCACTTTTAAATATTTTGATTTCAAAATTGTCATTGATTTTAAACTATCTTTTGTTTTAAATATTTAGCTTTAAAATATTTATTTACTCAGATTTTAAATTACTTTATAGATTAAGATTATATATATTAAAAATTACTTTTTAAACTCTTTTATATGTTTAAACTATATTCAAATATATTTACAAAGTTTAGAAATCGTTTTGACAAATTATAGAAACCAAATTTAATAAGAAAATCAAAATCATCAATTTTGCCTAGAGCATGTCGACATCCCTCAACCCCCCATGTTGACATGGTGTCCGTTAAATTCAAAATTCAAATTCTCAAAAGAAGTGTCTATTTGTCGTATCCTTTCACCAATAGACATTGTTGTTGATTTCCTATAAATACCAGTAGTTCTAAACGAATTTGTCATCAGATTTCACTTGTTTTCTCTTCTCTTCATCTTCCACATTTATCCTAAAGAATCCCAAACTATACTCTGTCGAAATACCAAGTGAATCAAACTTGATTATCTCTTGTTTGATTCTCTGCCACTCTCTCCATAAGATCTCAGTGTTATTCAGAGTTATAGGATTATTTGTAAATCAAACTGTTGAGTAAAAGGTGCGGTTGAGCCTTGAAATCAATTGGGTGTGATTATTGCCTCGGAAATCGATTAGGTGATCCTGTGGCCTGGTAAATCAAGAGAGTTTGCCCCAGACTCGAATATAGGAGGGTGTACCTCATGGCCTTGAAATCGAGGGTGTAATCTGGGGGATTATTTTTGAAAAGAAATCTGTACGTTTGTGTGGGACTGGATGTAGGGTAACTCCGAACTAGTATAAAATCCTGGTGTGTTCTTTCCTTTACTACTTTTATTTATTATTTGCATCAGTGTTTGATTCTGTGATTATATATATGTTTGTGAATTGCATTTGTTAGTGATTAAATTTACATAAGTTTCAAAAAGATTTAGAAATCCATAAAACACTATTCACCCCTCCTCTAGTGTTATTCCAGCCTTAAGATCCGTAATCCACATTTCTCACATTTAGTACCAGAGCAAGGTTTTCAAAATTTTCATAATTTGAATTTTGAATAGTTTTTAAAATGGTTATTTTTGGGGATTTTGTTAACACTAGTTTAAAACTGTTCAAATTGTCATTGTCTCATAAGTCTACATATAGTTATTATAGAAAACCAAGTTATCTACCATTTTTTTATTCTATGCAAAAAGAAAAATGTTATATGGCCTTTGAAGAATCAATACTAAATGGACAAATTGTGCAAATCAAGAAGAATTAGTGGATAATTGATATTGGATGTTCACGACACATGACTGGTAATCCAGATATGCTGAATGATATTATCTATAAAAATGGAGGATTGGTTAATTTTGAAGACAACTCAAAAGGATATGTGATTGGCATCGGTAATGTCGGTAACTCTAAAACTCCTACTATTTCTAATGTTTTATTAGTTAAGAATCTGAAATACAATCTGCTTAGCGTTAGTCAACTTTGCGATAAAGAATACAAGATTAAATTTGAAAAAGATAAGTGTCACATCGAAGAAAATAATTCAAAACTTATATTTGAAGAAATTAGGAAGAAAAATATTTACATCCTTAGTACGAAAGTTTCATATGATAACTTATGTCTTTTGGCTAATACAAGTGACCCTTGGATTTGACATAAAAGATTTGGTCATTTAAATTTCAAACTATTATCTAGGTTATCAAAACTTGACTTAGTTAGAGGTCTTCCCAAGTTAAACTTTAAAGTAGATAGTATATCTGATGCTTGCCAATTAGGAAAACTTAGGAAGAGTTCTTTCAAATTAAAAGATATGATTTCAACTTCAAAACCTCTTGACTTACTTCATCTAGATTTATTTGTTCCATCTCAAATTCAATCAATAAATCACAATAAATATGTCTTTGTAATTGTAGATGATTATTCTAGGTTTACATGGACAATTTTTAGGAAACATAAAAGTGATACTTTTGATTCATTTAAATTTTTTACAAAAAAGCTTCAAAACCAACTTTCTTTAAAAATTATAACTATTCGTAGTGATCAAGGTGGGGAATTTGAAAATGAAAATTTTGAGAGATTCTGCAGTAAAAAGGGAATAACTCGTAATTTCTCTTTTCTAAGAACTCCACAACAAAATGGAGTGGTAGAACGTAAGAATAGAACGATTCAAAAGTGTGCTAGAACAATGCTTTCTGATAGTAACTTACCTAAAAACTTTTGGGCTGAAGCAGTCGCTACAGCTTGTTATATATTAAATAGGATTTTAATTAGACCATTAACTAATAAAACACCATATCAATTACTTTACAATAAGAAACCCATAGTATCTTATTTTAAAGTTTTTGGTAGTAAGTGTTCTATTCTTAGTACAAAAGATAATTTAGATAAATTTGAACCTAAATCCGACAAAGGTATCTTCATCGGATATTATAATAGAAGTAAACCATTTAGAGTTTATAATTTAAGAACTAACACCATTGAAGAAACAATGCATGTATCTTTTGATGAAAATTTTAAAGATACTATACAAATAGAAGATGAAGAAGAATTTGTAACTTTAAATAAGGAACCTAATGAAACTAATTGTGAAATCATTCAACCTAATAAAAGAATTAGGCTATTAAAAGATCATCCTATAGAAAATATACTATGAAATATTGAATCTATTATTAGAACTAGAAATCAACTAAATAACATGAGTAATGTAGATTTTATATCAACTATTGAACCTAAAATTCCAAAGGAAGCATCATCTAATGATTCATGGATTCTTGATATGCAAGAAGAATTGAATCAGTTCACCAGAAATGATGTTTGGGAACTTGTTCCTAGACCCGAGGATAAAAGTATAATTGGAACAAAATGGGTTTATAAAAATAAAATGAATGAACTTGGTGAGGTCGTGAGAAATAAAGCTCGATTAGTCGCACAAGGTTATTGTCAAGAAGAAGGAATAGATTTTGATGAAACCTTTGCACCCGTAGCAAGATTAGAAGCCATTAGAATTCTAGTTGCTTTCGCAAATTATAATAATTTCAAATTATTTCAAATGGATGTTAAAAGTGCTTTTCTAAATGGATTTGTTAATGAGGAAGTTTATGTTGAACAACCTCCACTCTTTGAAGATGAAAGATTTCCAAACCATGTTTTCAAACTTAAGAAAGCTCTATATGGTCTGAAACAAGCTCCTAGAGCGTGGTATGACAGATTAAGATCTTTTTTATTACAATCAAATTTTGAAATTGGTAAAGTAGATAATACTCTTTTCATTAAAAGAAATAAAAATGATATTCAACTAGTACAAGTTTATGTAGATGATATTATTTTTGGTTCAACTAATCATGAAATGGATAAAGAATTTTCTGAAATAATGGCAAAACAGTTTGAGATGAGTCTTATGGGTGAACTTACTTTCTTCTTAGGTTTACAAATAAAACAATTAGATAATGGTATCTTTATTTGTCAAGAAAAATATGCTAGGGATCTAGTGAGTAAATTTGGTACGACTACTGCGAGTGGAAAACCCACTCCCATGGCAACCAATGAAGCTTTAAATAAAGAGTATCATTCAAAAGATGTAAATCAAAAACTATATAGGGGAATGATTGGATCAATACACTATATCACTGCGAGTAGACCAGATATCATGCATAGTGTTTGTCTCTGTGCAAGGTACCAATCTCAACCTAAAGAAACTAACTTAAAAGCTATGAAACGTATCATAAGATATGTTAAACATACTTTTGACTATGGTTTATTTTTCCCTAAAAATGATTCATTTGATTTAATTTCTTATTGTGATGCTGACTATGCTGATTGCAAATCTGACCGAAAAAGTATAAGTGGAACTTGTCACTTTTTGGGGCATTCTCTAGTTTCATGGTCTAGCATAAAGCAAAATACTATTTCTTTATCGACAACTGTAGCAGAATATATCTCTGCTGCTTTGGCTTGCTCCTAAGTCATTTATATGCAACAAACTCTAAAAGATTTTGGATTAACAATTTCAAAATCACCAATTTATTGTGATAATTCTAGTGCAACAAATTTGTCTAAAAATACTACTCATCATGCTAGGACTAAACATATTGATATCAGACTTCATTTTCTCAGAGATAATATAAGTAAAGAGATTATTTCTCTTGAATATATCAACTCCGAGAATCAAATTGCTGATATTTTCACCAAACCCTTAAATCAACCTATATTTACTAAATTAAGAAGAGAACTAGGCATTTGTTCAATAACTGAGATAAAGAATATAGATAAAGTAACATATATTTTAAAAAAACAGAGATATACAAGAAAATCAAATTTTTCATAAGGATGTCGACATACCCTTACCACCCATGTCGACATACAATGGCAAAATTTTTAAAATTTGATTTTCCCACTAAAATCAGTTTGGTAATTATATAAACCTATGTATTTCGAATTTTTTTATCTTCTCACTTTTCTTTCACTAAAATAAAACTTCTGTAAATTAAAATTAATGGTCTCCTCCACTAAATCAAACCAAATTGACACCATTTCTTTCCCTTCTCCTCATTTTAGTCCATTCCAACGCACTACACTGGCACGTGTGATAAGTATTGAAGAATCTATGAAGGATGCCATACAATTGTTGACCGAATTTCAAGTTGTGCAACCAAGGATGGAAAAAGAACAAGAAAAGCAAGGCAAAATTCTTCGGAATTTACAAAAATTCCTAATGGATAATCACGCAAATCCTATTGTGATTGAAGAAGAAGAAGAGGAAGAATAAGAAGAAGAGGAAGAAGCACCTATGTAAGAAGATGACAACATGGTCTGTGTAGGCGAAGTCTGTTTTGACAAAGATGGAAATTTGGTCGAACAACATGGAAACTTTTGTTTTCATTATCCAAATTGTTCGATTCACAAATCTCTGATTGTCAAAAACTCTCATTAGTATTGTTATTCTATAATTTATGTACTTAAATATTTTTGTATGTTTATGTTTTATATATACATGTAAATATAACATCATATAAAATAATATATTTGTTTAACTTATTATACTTCCTTATTAGTATTTAATTTAAATAGTATTAGATTAAGGGGGAGTTTAGGACTAGTTTTTATTGATGACAAAGGGGGAGAAATATAAAATAGAGTAGTTAGAGTAGTTAGGCTTAGATTAAGGGGGAGTTATTGGTTTTAAGGGGAGCTATTGTGAAGAAGAAGTATATTTGATAAACATAGGTTGTCATCATCAAAAAGGAGGAGATTGTTAGTCCTTGAGTAGGATGGTTTTCATGACAACAACCTTAGGACTTGTTATAAAATATAAATACTAACATTAGAGTTTAGATATATATATATATATATATATATATATGTATGTATATGCAGGATATAAACATGCAGGTACCAAGAATGAAGACTGTACAGTATAGAGATACAAGACTGATGAATTTGAAGATCAAAGATATCAAGATTGAAGACTCATGAGTATCAAGAAATCTAGTTATCAAGAGTTCAAGATTTTAATAGTACAAGATAAGTATTGAGTCTAAAATTATGTTCAAACTTCTTGAAAGCACTTACATCTTTATTCGAAATTTATTCGTGGAATGGAATCCACTTCGAGCCTGTTAAAAGGATGGAACCCTAGTGGGATGGAACCCACGACAATATTTAGTGGAAAATATATTGGTCCTATTTTAATATCCACTAATTTTATAAAAATGTTTTTCAAAAATATATCTCTTATTTTAAATGTTTTCAAAACCTTCTTTTCAAAAAGACATCTCTCTTGTTTGAATTATTTTAGCCTCAAAACTATCTTTATCATTTTTAAATATTTTGATTTCAAAATTTTCATTGATTTTAAACTATCTCTTGTTTTAAATATTTAAGTTTAAAATATTTATTTACTTAGATTTTAAATCACTTTATAGATTAAGATTATATATATTAAAAATTACTTTCTAAACTCTTTTATATGTTTAAACTATACTCAAATATATTTACAAAGTTTAGAAATCGTTTTGACAAATTATGGAAACAAATTTTAATAAGAAAATCAAAATCATCAATTTTGCCAAGAGCATGTCTGTTGAGATTTGGTTTTGATTTATGATACGAAGCTATCACTACAACGTACAGATTTGACGACTGCTACGATGAGAATATATACTACAAGGAGACAAGACTTCAAAACCGGTGCATCAGTTTTATTATTTTTTGATTTTGAGTCTTAGGTCAATATTGTTAAAATCTCTCCTCTGTGACTTATATATTACTTATATATTTTATCATTCTATTTTCAAATTTTTTATACATATATATAAGCATATAAATAAATTATAAAAGTGTGAAAGTTATATATATTTTTATATATGAAAACTGTGCATATTGCACAAAATTCACCAGGTCAGTCGACTAACCCAGAGGTCCAGTCGATTGACAATGGAAAATTTGTGCAACATGCACAGTGCACATATATATGAATATATATATATATATATATTTAAATTCGTTTGAATATTCAGTCGACTGACCCAGAGGCTCAGTTGACTGAATTTCTATAACTACTTTTCGAAAAGACACGGCTTTTTGTGAAGAGTTACGAACCTCTAACGAAAAGATTTGGATGCAACACTTCAATCGAAACTCTTCACCAATAGTCGCTGCTCTCTAACCTTTATAAATACATACTTCAACTTCATTTCAAATTACAGAATCTTAATCTAATTCTCGTATCTTTGCTAATTTATCTCTCTTGATTCTATTTGCAATATACTTTCAAATATTCTGCATTGAAGCAATTTCATACCTTTCTATTCTTCATAAACTTCATATATATATATATATATATATACTCGAGGAGAAGATTATAGGAAGGGTGTACTACAACTGACAAATCCATGTTATTAGAATGCACAAAGTCAAAACAAACTTTTGTATTTGTTGATGTTCTATTCTGCTACTCAGACGTGTGAAGTCCTCTTCAGCTGCTGAGGCGAAATCTTGTTCCGCTGCTCAGGTCCTTATTCGGCTGCTCAAGGGTTGTATAGACCTTTTCCTCCAGGTTAAGTGAGGGTTATTGTTTTAGTGAAATTCCAGAAGGAGTCTGGGACTGGACGTAGGACGGTGCTCCGAACTAGTATAAAAATCTCTTGTGTCATTTTTACTATACTGCTTTTATATTCCGCACTATCTACCGTATAGCTATCATCACTACACTCTATATTATCATATATCCATATTACACGATCCATGGCACACTTTCATTTAGTATCAGAGCATAGTGATTTTCATTTGGTATCAGAGCATAGTGATTTTCATTTGGTATCAAAGCCTGATATTCTATCGATCCTCACAACATCATAGAATAATGGTTAGAAAACGATCCATTCGAAATACAACGGGCAAAATCCCTGTCAAAGCCACCAGTTAGGACTACAAAAAGGTACTTTCTGAGTTACCAATTTCAGTAAAAGATAATAACGAATCAGTTAGTATAAGCGAAAGATTTCAAAGCATAATTTTATTATTTTAGAAAAGATGAAATCTGCTGAACGTGAAAATGAGAAATTGAAAAATGAGAAGTTAAAGTTAGAAAATCAACTTGATGTTTTAAATAATAATTTTATAACTGTTAAAGATTTTCTAGATGAACAAAACACCATATTTGAAAAAGAGAGAAAAGTTCAAAAGAAATTACGTATTTGAAAAGACAAAACGATTTATTACAATCATCTTTAGATAATTCGAAATCTCGAATTTTTCTTCTCGAAAATGAGAACTGTACGTTAAAAAAGGAGAATTTAGAATTAAACAAGCAAATTGATATTATGAAAATCAGTAATATTTCTTTCGAAAATAATAATTGTCAATTTAAAGCTAAATTTGATAAACTTAACATTGAAGTCACAAAATTTAATAAAGGTCAAAACGATTTAAACATTATTTTATCTAGTTCTAGACCTTTACATGATAAAAGTGGTTTAGGTTATAATAAAACTAATCGTAGAAATAGCACTAGATACGCTTTTATGTATAGTAAAAATGTTAGTGCTACTAATAAATTTGGAGTAAAGTCGAAATTAAATTTTCATAGAAATTCAAACACTGTTATGACCAATAATGTTTATAATTTCTCTAAAAGTACAAAATCATTGACGGGAAATATGAATAAAAATTATATAAGTATTTGGGTTCCTGTTAATTGGAAAAATAGAGAAAAATGCATTAATGATTATTTTGATATGGTAGTTAATAATGAAAATTATATTTATAAAGGTTCAACCACACCCAAATGGGTATGGTTTCCTACAAATTAGGAAATTATAAGAAGCTTGGGTATCGCATGCTTTAAACGTTCATTGTTTTTTGATACCTTACATTATAAGTAGTAGTTATTTTGTTCTATATTGTTAACACTTATGTGGAATATAATATTTGTTATTATATAAACTCTCCTTTTCGTCGATGACAAAGGGGGAGAAAGATATTGCTCTAACACTATTTGCAGGAATAAACAATGCAAGCACGGATTAAGGGGTAAGCATAGGATGGAGTAAGTTGTTTTTTATTTTATAAAAACATTAGTCTTTATTTCGTATGGCTTTTATTAAATATCCACTCTATTCATATTATTTCAAGACTCTTGTTAATGGTATTTTAATGTATGAATAATCAATTCTTTCATAATATCTATCAATGCTTCATACCTTTACTTTCTTATTCCTTTTTGTCGATGACAAAGGGGGAGAAATATTATTACTAACATTGAGAATGCAGGATATAGAGTGTCAAAGATTCAGGGAGAGTAAGTATTTATATAATATATACAGTCGAAATCTATTTTTATTTCACAGGTTGTCATCAATCAAAAAGGGGGAGAATGTTGAGACTTGGTTTTGATTCATGACACGAAGCTATCACTACAACGTACAGATTTGACGACTGCTACGATGAGAATATATACTACAAGGAGACAAGACTTCAAAACCGGTGCACACATTATATTATTTTTTGATTTTGAGTCTTAGGTCAATATTGTTAAAATCTCTCCTCGGTGACGTATATATTAGCTTATGTATTTTATCATTCTATTTTCAAATTTTTTATACATATATATATAAGCATATAAATAAATTATAAAAGTGTCAAAGTAATATATATTTTTATATATGAAAACTGTGCATATTGCAAAAAATTCACTAGGTAAGTCGACGGACCCAGAGGTCCAGTCGACTGACAATGGAAAATTTGTGCAACATGCACAGTGCAAAGATATATGAATATATATATTTAAATTTGTTTGAATATTCAGTCGACTGACCCAGAGGCTCAGTTGACTGAATTTCTATAACAACTACTTTTCGAAAAGACACGACTTTTTGTGAAGAGTTATGAACCTCTAACGAAAAGATTTGGACGCAATACTTCAATCAAAACTCTTCACCAATAGTCGTTGCTCTCTAACCTTTATAAATACATACTTCAACTTCATTTCAATTACAGAATCTTAATCTAATTCTCTTAGCTTTGCTAATTTATCTCTCTTGATTCTATTTGCAATATACTTTCAAAAATTCTGCATTAAAGCAATTTTATGCATTTCTATTCTTCATAAATTTCATATATATATATATATATATATATATTTATATTTATATTCGAGGAGAAGATTATAGGAAGGGTGTACTACAAGTGACAAATCCGTGTTATTAGAACACACAAAGTCAAAACAAACTTTTGTATTTGTTGAAGTCCTGTTCTGCTGCTCAGGCGTGTGAAGTCCTCTTCAGCTGCTGAGGCCAAATCCTGTTCTGCTGCTAAGGTCCTTGTTCGGTTGCTCAAGGGTTGTTTAGACCTTCTCCTCCAGGTTTAGTGAGGGTTATTATTTTAGTGAAATTCCAGAAGGAGTCTGGGACTGGACGTAGGACGGTGCTCCGAACCAGTATAAAAATCGCTGGTGTCATTTTTACTATACTGCTTTTATATTCCGCACTATTTACCGTATAGCTATCATCACTACACTCTATATTATCTTATATCCATATTACACGATCCATAGCACACTTTCATTTGGTATCAGAGCATAATGATTTTCATTTGGTATTAAAGCATAGTGATTTTCACTGTCGACATCCCTCAACCCCCATGCCGACATGGTGTCCGTTAAATTCAAAATTCAAATTTTCAAAAGAAGTGTCTATTCGTCGTATCCTTTCACGAATAGACATTGCTGTTGATTTCCTATAAATACCAGTAGTTATAAACGAATTTGTCATCAGATTTCACTTGTTTTCTCTTCTCTTCATCTTCCACATTTATCCTAAAGAATCCCAAACTATACTCTACCGAAATACCAAGTGAATAAAACTTGATTATCTCTTGTTTGATTCTCTGCCACTCTCTCGATAAGATCTCAGTCCTATTCAGAGTTATAGGATTATTTGTAAATCAAACTGTTGAGTAAAAGGTGCGGTTGAGCCTTGAAATCAACTAGGTGTGATTGTTGCCCCAGAAATCGATTAGGTGATCTTGTGGCCTGGTAAATCAAGAGAGTTTGCCCCGGACTCGAATACAGGAGGGTGTACCTCGTGGCCTTGAAATCGAGGGTGTAATCTGGGAGATTATTTTTGATAAGAAATCCGTACGTTTGTGTGGGACTGAATGTAGGGTAACTCCGAACCAGTATAAAATCCTGTTGTGTTCTTTCCTTTACTGCTTTTATTTATTATTTGCATCTATGTCTGATTCTGTGATTATATCTGTGTCTGTGAATTGCATTTGTTGGCGATTAAATTTACATAAGTTTCAAAAAGATTTAGAAAATCCACAAAACACTATTCAACCCCCCCGCTCTAGTGTTATTCCAGCCTTAAGATCCGCAATCTGCATTTCTCACATATAGTGTTAGGGGGTTAACACAAGGTCGGAGGTTCGAGCCCTCCTTCTAGCACCAAAAACGTTAACAAAATTTCTTGTCTACACCCCAAAGTTATTCTAAGAAGGATGAATAGTCTTGTTTGAATGAAGGGCGTGATACCCTTATGAATTTCCTTTAAATTTAGCTTCACTTGTTTTTGATTCGTGGGTCATACCTTCCGACATCGTCGAAAGATTTAATCTTTGAATTAGATAACCTTTCATCTTAGTTGAACTTGTACGAGGTCTCCTACCAAAGTTTTCTTTTTGGCTAGGTTGAAATTCCCTAATATAGTCCTTTAAAGGTTGATTTTAATCTTGTCGAAAGGTTAAGGTGATAGCTTCCTAGGGTAGAGCCAAGAAGTCAAACATTTTAGTGGATATTTGGTAGACTTCGACCTTGTCGAAAGGTTAGATCACTTATATGAGGCAGGCTTCAACTTTGTCGAAAGGTATGGGAATGACCTCCTTTGACTTAAACTTTATGAGTCCAAATATTTATATTTATGAAGCAGATTCTGACCTTATCGAAAGGTTAGATCACTTTGATTATAGCTCCGAAAGGTTACTTGTAGTATTATAGCATAAGAACCGTTGACCTTGTCGAAAGGTTTAGGCCACTAGATTAATCTCTTTGAATGGTTGCAGTGGATGTTTGGATCAGATGTATTGTCAACCTTGTCAAAAGGTTCATATTGTAGAGTTAATGGCATTGAAAGGTTGCAATAGTTATTTGTATCAAAAGGGTGGTCGACCTTGTCCGCAAGAACCTTTCGATGAGATTGAACCTGAAAATTAGGAGTTAATCCAACAAATGTTTAAGAAAACAGTAAAGTAATCAACAGAGTTTAGGACTTCCCTCTTTATCCAAGAAAAAGCTTCATTTTATTAAATTCCCCAAATCTACACCCAATTAGTTACAATGTTTTTATTAAGAAGATACAAGATTAGAATGTGACAAATCAAATCCCCAAAACATGACCCATTAGGTCTTATTTATAGATCCAAGCGCTCCCTCTTTCGACTCCATGCTCTCAACTGGGATGGATGGTTTCCCTTTTATATGAAGCTGTGATCCTTTCAACTTTTTCGAAAGGTTTGCTCCTCATATGCCATTATCTTTATGCCTTCATGAACCTTTCTACTTTTTCGAAGGGTTTGCCTTCTATATTTTATTGTCAACCCTTCGACCTTGTAAGAAG
Source organism: Allium fistulosum (assembly GCA_030737815.1). Lineage (NCBI taxonomy): Eukaryota > Viridiplantae > Streptophyta > Magnoliopsida > Asparagales > Amaryllidaceae > Allium > Allium fistulosum. Next base: position 184,110,595 of record CM060902.1, on the reverse strand, counting down.
GTTTCTCTTCAGTTGATTGTTGTGAACCCTTCGACCTTATTAGAAGGTTGCTCTTCACTTGAACTTTGTCGAGAGCTATGTTTCCCTCCAATGATTTCGAAAGGCTGTCTTTCATTTTTTGTTGACTTCTGAGTGTTGCCTTCTTCATAGAACCTTTCGACTTTGTCGAGGGTATCCTGACGAGTTTTAATTTGTTCGAAAGCCTTGCCATGCTTTTGAAAAGGTTACTATGGGGTTGCTAACACTTGCTTTTACTTCCTCATCTTCTTCGAAAGGTAGGAACTCCTTGGATACTGAGAGATGGAACCTTTCGACTCCTTCGAAAGGTTTGGGACTGTTAAACTCTGATGACTGCATCCCTTTGACTCCTTTGAAAGGATTGGGCTGTGCTTCTTTTCCTTTATCTTTGTTGAAAGACCTTTTGACTTAGTTGAAAGGTAGATTTCTGGTGTAACGGATATTACAAAGTAATATCATCTGCTAGTGCAGAGTATTTTGTTAGTTATGAGCAACCATCCGTGAATTTTGTTTTATGCGAGCATCGATATTCGATTAATATGCTATATTTTTTTTCACAAGTGGAATCGACATATGTAATCTAGGCTTAAAACAAAACTACGGTGGCTAAAACAATATATAATATATAAGAAACACAGAATCACTTATCACAGTATATACACAGTGTATTGCAAATAGATACAAGCTGATCAAATCGAATAGATACATAATATCAAATACAAGATTGTGGTCAAAACGATCCATATAATACATCTGTACTACATCTCCTAAAAAAATATGTACACAAAATAATCTAGGATCAATAATAGATACAACACTATATGAATATGTACATATATACGAGATGAAGATAAGATGAATGATAACTAGACAACTGGAGTGAAATCCTCTCTAGAACTACCAAACAAGAGCACTTGAAATATCTAGGTCTGACTTGAGAATTATATGATAATAAACGGGTCAATTTAGACTATAATAAATGGGATAAGCAAGATAAACAATGGATGTAATGATATAAATCTCAAATATTAATACAAAACTAGGAATTGGCTAACAACAATAACGATTCAATAAATTTCAAGTGTGTTGTTACACTAAAAATCAACCTTTTTAATAGGACAAAAGATCTATCAACAAGAGCAAAGCAAGAGAAACATAGCCCAAACCTTTCGAAGGAGTCAAAGGGATGCAATCATCAAATTTCATTAGCATCAAACCTTTTGAAGGAGTCAAAAGGTTCCGTCTCTAGTTTTTAGAGTGTTCTTACCTTTTGAAGGGGTGAATAAGTCAAAGCAAGTGTGAGCAAGTACTTAATGACCTTCTCGAAAGCATAATAAGACTTTTATACCAGTTAAAGCACATCCAGGGTACCTTTCGATAATGAAGAAAGATTTATGATGAAAGAAGCACTCACAAGTCAACAAAGAATGAAAGACAACCTATCGACATCATTAAAGAAGAGCAACCTTCCGACAAGGTCGAAATGTTCACAATAAACAAGAGAAGAACAACCTTCCGACAATGTCAAAAGGCTCACAATAACCAAAAGAAGAGCAAACTTCCGACAAGTACGAAAGGTTTATAACAATATTAAGAAGACAAACCCTTCGATAAAGGCGGAAGGATCATGGAGGCATAAGAGTAACAAACCTTCCGACAAAGGCGGAAGGTTCATAATAGCAGATGAAAAAGAAAACCTTTCGATGAAGACAAAGGGTTTAAGTCGGCATATAAAAGGGAGACCTTCCAACCCAGTCAAGAGCATGAAGTCGAAAGGAGGGCCGCCTGCATCTATAAATAAGACCCAAGGGGTCTAGCTTTGTGGATCCGATCTCGAGAACTCTAATCTTGTAATTTCTTAATCAAAGTATTGTAATCCTAATTGAGTTTGATTTGGGGAAATTTATTAAAATGAAGCTCTTACTTGGAGATAAAGGAAAGCACCTGGTTGTGTTAATTACCTTACTGTTTTCTTAAACGTTTATTGGATTAACTCATATTTTCAGGTTAAACCCCTTCGGAAGGTTCATCCCGATAAGGTCAATAATGCTTCTGTTAAGTAATAACTGCTACCTTTTGAGGTCTTTAACCTATAATCTAAACCTTTCGATAGAGTTGACAACTTATTTGGATCAACATTCACCGAAACCTTCCAAAATCATTAGTTCTTTGATCTAAAAATTTTGACTGGGCTGACAGTTCTTTACACATTAACAATACCTGTACCTTCGGGAGCTAGAAACAAAGAGGCCTAACCTTTCGATAAGATCAAAGTCTAGTAACGTAAGGTTCAATCCAAAGGTGGTCATTCACATACCTTCCGACTAGGTTGAAACTTACTTTGTATAAGAGGTCAAACCTTTCGACAAAGTCGAAAGCCCATGTATATGTGCAAAGGAGTTTGATATCCTACCTTAACCTAAAGAAGGCCATCATCCTTACCTTTCGATAGGATAAAATCAAACCTCCCAAGGACACATTTAAGGAAATTCAATCTAAACAAGAAAGAAGACTTTCAAAGAGACTCTCACGCAAACTCAATAAAGCCAGTGGGTTTTATAATCACGCACCTAAACCTTTCGTCGACGTCGAAAGGTCTGATATATAAGCAAATACAAAGGAAATTCCTAAGGATATCCAACCCTTCATTCAAACTTGACTAATTACACTAGCTAAAATATCTTTGGGGTGTTGACCATAAATTTGGTTAACATTTTGGCGCTAGAAGCAGGGCACGAACCACCGACCTTGTTGAATTCCCCACCTACTCTTCTACTTGGATAAATCTCTTAAGGCTTATCAACTCCTCTTTTTGAACAAGAAAGGATCTACTTTGGGTAAAAGACTTATAAATTATATAATTGCATTTAAAGGATAAGGAATGGATTCAATGTTTGAAATAAGAGAAATTTTTTGCAAGGAAAAGTCGGTTCAAGGGTCCACGGAACCTCTAGACGTAAAGTCTAATCATCAAGTGGATTATAACCCACGCTTACTTGAAGAGAAAACCCTTCGGCTTTAAGCTTTATAGGTCATTAAAAGGAAAAGATGGATTATACCCTATGACCCTTTAAGATAGAGTATCAACCCGTTCCATTTGGGATCAACCCCAATCTTTGCTGTCGAAAAGGCGAATTCTATGCAAGAGAACTTATTTCTGCAAATGAGAAGGACCATTCGAACATACTCCCATGGGACTATCTTTGAAAAGGAAATGATAAAAGATTATGACAGTTTTGCATATAAATGGAGTAAGATTACAAATGAGGCTCGCTATTCAAGGGAAAACCATGAACGCATAGAAAAATCCACAAGTGAAGAATTAAGGATAATGAAGGAATTACCAAGTGGAAGTATAAGGATTACCATGAAATTTCCGACTGAAACCCTAAGATTGAAAGAAAGGCCCTTGAAAGCGGATCAACGAACAATGAAAAGGAAACCTATTCCTCGAGAAGAGGTACTTGAACCAAGCCACAAAAGAATTAGAGACAAGTCAAAGACGGCTCAAAATTCAAGACTTCTTAAAGAATATAAGCTTACTATGTCGATCGGAGACATCTATATCTGAACCAAAGAAGAACTGAATTATTGGCCTTCTCAGAAAAATAAGCCAGGATTTGAAACGAAACATAAGGGATTATATTGCAACTTTCATCTAATAAATGGACATGATACAATTCAATGCAAGATGCTTGAAGAAATAGTCCAACATTTTCTAAGATAAGGAGCACTTAAACAGTTTGTAAAGGATTGAACAAGTTATGGTATAAAAAAGTTCTATTCTCAAAATAAGCGAAGTCTACATGGTTGGGAGTAAAAGTCTCCTTAAACTTGGACTACCTAAACTGGTAGGCTACCAATAATGGTAGAAAGCCCTTGGTCTTGCAAAGATGGCCAAGTCAAGGCACCACTTGGAGGAAGGGCGTAAGCCTTTTGCAGTGCCAAAGTCAAAAATGGCAAATTTAAAGCAGCATAAGCCATTATCTGCACCACGATATGGCCAGGATAAGGTGCCTCCTAGAGGGAGGATGGGTAATCCCTTGGTCCCTCCATGCTATGGCCTGGCCAAGGTATCGAACAAGCCCTTATCCGCATCACTCTATGGCCAGGTTAAGGCACCTTCTAGAGGGAGGACAGGTAATCCCTTAGTCCCGCCATGCTATGGCCTGGTCAAGGTACCGAACAAGCCCTTAGCCGTGTTACACTATGGCCAAGTTAAGGCACCTCCTGGAGGGAGCTCGGGTATGTCCTCGGTTCTACTTGAGAATAAGCTAGCCGAGCGCACCGGGAACCCGGATGAAATGTCCAACGGACTAAGAAAAGTCCCTACCTGAAATGGGCAACCACCAGAAATCGGCACCGCCTAAAATGGTAATTGCTTAAATAAGCAAAAAACTTGGATGAAAGAGTCCCTACTTGAAATAGGCCAAACAAATGAATAAAGGAACTCGGGCTCGAGAAAAAAAAGCATGCAAAATATCATCAAAGCCTGAAGATGGCGCACTCGACAAAAGAATCAGATAGAATTCACTGACTTCTTCTCATGAACATCTACCAGATTGGTCTTCTGGTCTTCTATTACTTGTTATCAAAAATGGTATTCTGAACTTCTATTACTTATTGCCAGATTGGTTTTCTGGTCATCTATTACTTATTGCTAGATAGATTTTCTGGTCATCTATTACTTAAAGCCAGATTGATTTTCTGGTCATCTATTACTTACTGCCAGATTGGTTTTCTGGTCTTCTATTACTTATTGCCAGATTGGTTTTCTGGTCTTCTATTACTTATTGCCAGATTGATTCTCTTGTCCTCTATTACTTATTTCCATAATGGTTTCCTGGAGTTCGAACACTTGTGGCTGGAAATGGTCTTTTGGTCTTTTATGATTAATACCGGATTGGCAGATATGGATTTATAACCTCTTATCATTCATTACCAGAAAAGATATTTTGGGCTTCAAGGTTCTCACATATATGAATTTCAAAATCTAATACCCGAATCCGGGATCCGTGATACTCATTTCAAAAATTCACTATTAAAGCTCGAACATGTGTTTTGGGTCTTCTTTATAAAAATTTCATCATTTGAATACCTGAATCTGGGTTTTGAGTCATTATCAATCGCTAATGTATTATACCTGAATCTGGAAATTGAGATTGCTGTTTAATTAAACCATATCCCAGGGACAACATTTTTAGGCTTCTATTCATCTCAAGTGCTCGAATATGGGCCAAAGAATATTATCAAAGAGAATACTATTAAGACTCCCCGAACGGGGAATTCGGGCTTCTAACTATGTCAAAATAATCGGTGAGAAAGTTAGTACTTCAAAAGTTCAGACATGAACCCCTGAATCAGGTTTTTCATTTAATGAAAGTTATAATTTTAACATTCATTACCATACGATATGGTAGGATCTACTTCCAACAAGTCTTATGCATTCCGAACAAGTGGAAGGAGGAAGTCGGAATGACAAGGAATAGCAAAGGATTTAGCAAACACAAAAGCTCCTGAATGAGAAATTCAAAAAAAATATCAAATATTACACCATAGAAAAGGATCACAAATAAGGTGATATTTACAAAATTTCCATAATTTACGTGAGTTATGTAGTCATTTACAAGCAACGAAGTTATGTACTAGATATATTTACAAAGCCCAAATACATAAATAAATTACAAATCTTGAGATGCTTTATTAAGGGTCTCCGCCACTGAAGGATTAACTACATGTGCAATTGCTGCATGGAGAACTTCTTTAAGCTTTTTCTCCTTTCTTCTAATTGTATTCTCATCATCAATTGCCTCAATGTTGGTTTTCAAAGCATGGTTAAGGGCCATATTTGCAGCCCTAAGGGTCTTGTTTTCCCTTTCTAACTCTGCAACATGCTTTTGGAGGAAATAAATATCACGCTCAAGCTTTTAATTCTTGGTGGCGCAGTCATTGATAGTCTGAGAATACTTTAACTTCTACTGCTTATCAAAATATTTGGCAATTTCAAACTGCACCCTCCGACACCAGTTTCCAACTACATTATCATCTAATCTCAGAGGAGCGTTCAACATGATTTGAAATTTCTGAGCCGCGAGAAGTTTTGACCTAGTAGGCTTGACAACTGGAGGCATTGCTTGAGAGACCGAAAGTTCAATATTTGGAGACTTTTCCTCTACGAGGAATTCTAAGGAGGCACATTGAGCTTGACTATCTCTCAATTTTAACTCTAAATCGCCTATCTGCCAGATAAGTTCGGACATCTTTTCATCGAAGTCTAGTGTAGGATTCGACTTCACTTATTGTTTAAGCATAGCAATCGCTTCATCTTTTCTCTTAATCTCAGCCTCAAGATAGTCAATGCGATCCTTATGATTGCTAGCTATGGTTTTTGGGATAAGGTATCTTTTGTGCCATTTTACGGCTCCAACATTACCACCAAAACGTTCCAATAATACTTCATCTCGAATCACAATTGTTCCACTCTCTTTCAATAATCTCTCTCTGATTACGTCAACATGGGATATTAAGCTTTGAGCAAGAGAAGTTGTAGACGACCATGGCTCCTATATAAAGAAAGGAAATGAATAAAAACTAGAATTGAGATAAAAAAAATATTTAATACTGTAGTAATGGATTACAACTCAAAATAGAAGCATGTTAAGGGATACAACAATCATCACATCTAAAGTTGAGAGACAACGTTCCTAACTTTTCCTAAATTATTTGTTAAAAGCATGACTGTTGAGTCAAAAGGTAATGTGACTCCTTCAGGAGTTATAATCGACGGACATTTACTATAATCCCATTTTCCAACTGGTGGACTATCACGACCACAAATTAATTTGGAATGGAATATTCTGATTTCTTTTAAAAATAATTTCTTTTCTTCACTGAGGAAGTCGAAGCGGAGACAGGGGTATTCCAAGTATAATTTTTCAAAATCTTGAAGAAAGCAATATCTTGCTAACTTTGAAGTCCTTAAAATTGGTCCATTTTTAGAGTAAACTCTCCTCAGGTTAACATACTGACTTAAGTGGTCTCTTGGGACAACCCGACCTAAAGAACTGGTATTATAAAATAGCACAGTAAAACTAAGCTAAGTATAGAAAGCATAACCAAAACATGTATTCATAAATCAATTACTTGTTACATATTTATAGTCATTCATCTGGTTCATTCAAAATAGACTTAGAAAAGAATTCAGAAACAAATTTATCCTTAAAGCTTTTTCAGCCCGGAGATCTTGAGGAATCGATGTGACCCACGGTAAATTCTACCAAGCTCTAGGATGCGGGTCAGAATCGAATTCATCTAAGTTTCTTTTATGAAAACATCTAAGTATACCCCCATTGAATTCACCTAAGTACGAGAAATCTATGATAGAATGCCTACAATACACTTTATAAAAAAATTGACTAAAATGTCTCTCTCTTCCATCATCATCCAAAATAGAGTTATTAATTCTCTTTTTTCTTTTAAGAGGGCGTCATACCAGTGACGTGCTTTCTTTAATAAAGGAGCCCCCTCTGATATTTAAAAGATGCTAGAACGGAAGTGCTCTTTTTCAGATTATGATATTTCTAAGATAGAGCATTGTGTTCCTTTATTAATTTGTCTAACTCCCTATATAACCAGTTAATTTCCGCTTGTTTGCTCTCAAGTTTCGTTCTATAGGGAAGATTGGACTTCTTCTTTATCTAAGACGGATGATTTATCACTAATTATTTTCTTCGAAGTACAAGACATTTAAACAGGGAATTCCATACCTATGAAACTGGAATGGAAGCCTGGGGAGCTTGTTCCTTCTCTTATGGATCTTCGGAATGTGTGGTAGCAGTTTCCCCATTTGGAGGAGCAGTTGAACCAGGGGATGTTGGTGACATAACTTTTGAGGCGATTGCTCTAGTTCGGGAGCTTTATCTTGATCTCCACTATCCATCCCTGAAGCACCGGAAGGGCCCCTTATCTCCACCATGGCCTTGGCCCCTAGGGGGATTATCGTCATCATCATCATCATCAGAGTCATTGTCCCAATTGAGTTAGTTATCATTTCCTTCTCCTTAAGATCTTTATCCTTATCATCCTCTTCTTTAGAATCAAATTCAATGTCAAAAGAAGGGATATCAAAAGAAAGAGCTTCCATAAAATCAACAGTCCCCTCTTCACCTTCTTGCTCGAAACCCTACCTAACTTGCTCAATTTTGTCGATAACTCTTTTGGCTAGAATTGGGTCAAGTGAAGGAAAACCAAAGTCAGGACATTTTCCACGATTATCGGCATGGGCAAGCATAAGGGCATCTTCATAATGATTCAGCATTATGGGCCCTAAGGCGGTGTTGAAAAAATCAGAGACATGTTTTTGGAAGTCAGAAAGGGTTTGAACAGCTAGCCTAAGTGAAGCTCTAGACCTTTTGAATTTATCTTTCAGTAGTGTTTTGGAAATCAAACAAGCTTTTATGTCTTCTTAGTCTTTTTGGGCAAGCTCCATTGTGAATTTTCCATCAGAGGCAAGTTAATGGGCTCCCCTCTCTTCATCTAGATCACTCCAACCCCCTAGCGAGGGAAGCCTTGATTCGCTCTAGTTCAAAATAAGTGGTATTTTGGATAGCCATCAATGAGGCTAGCTGACTTTTCAATTCCCATTCTCTTCCTGTATCTTAGAGGATCCAAAAGAGAGTCTGGAAACATGTTCATTAAGAGAAATCTAGTTCCTGGAAATCTATAACAAGAGAAGAAACACAGGTTAGTAATTAGAAAGATCCAGTGATGATAGGATTAATTGGACAAGAGCATACCAACAGTTGGGCTCTTTGAAGCTTTCTCAGGATATATGCGCTCTACTTCCTCTTCTACATCAGTGATCTTTTCCGCTTTAGCTGGAGGAGCATCAACGGAAAGCACTGTCAGTTTTTTTAAAGATCCCTTGGAACTAGCAAAAGCCTTTAAGACTAATGAAACATCCAAAGATGATGAGGGAGGAGCTGCATTACTTGAAGACACAATGGCCTTGGAGGGAGCTAAAGCAAATTCGAACAGATATAAAATCATTCAGAGCCATACAAGAATTACATAAAAAAAAGAGGAGAATAATAAGCTAATAGTATACCTAAAATGTTAGAACGAATGGGTGACAGTGATGTAAAATGTTCAGCATCGCTTAAGGAGAAGAAGCGATTTCCTCAAAAATTATGCATAATGGCTGGAGGAGTGCCAAGAATCCTTTGGCTAGTTGGAAGTAAAGAATGTTTCCATAGGTTCGAAAGAGTTAGGAGCATTAACCTACTCCTATGTTGTTCTGGAGCAGCGGTTAAAGAATTGATTCTTTGGTTTGCGTCTATAAGTGTCTTAAGAGGTTCACCTAAAAAAGTTTAGAGATTAGTTCATAGAAAACATGGAGAAAAATGAAGATGACATTGAAGCAGACTTACGAGAAAAGGAAAAAGTCCCGCAAACACTAGCAAAGCACTTGACGACAAAGAATTGATTCTCCCAGCCCTTGAACTTGTTAATGCCATCTGAAATAAGCTTCTTATACACATTCACTCTGAAACTCAGCTTGTTGAGATTACCTGACCTTGCTAACTTGGTCAGGGAGTTCAGAAGTTCAACGTTAAGCGAAGGAAGTCCAAATTCCAATGCCAGCATTTCCAAGGATAGGAGGTGAGTGTAAACATTCAGAAATAATTGTATTGGAGCAACTCTAACATGAGATAGACAAGAAAGCAGGAACTCGGGAAAGAGAAGAAATCCACCATGCTAGATGTGGATAGCTATATAAGAAAAATACCCTTTTGGCGGTTTATCAATAGTATCAGTTTGTTGTGGACGGATGGCTTTGACCCAGTAATGCTGATATCTTTAAGAATAGCATTGACTTCATCTTGAGATACAATAGAAGAATGCTTGGCAATAACGTCAACTTTAGGAGAACTCATGATTTTACCAGGTGAAAATATTTTAGTTAAAACTCATAACTATTTATGAATTCAAAAAAAAGAATTACTTAATTTGCTCAAGCATAAAAATGTATATGAAATCTTAAAATGGTGAAAGTACTAAGTAGTTTAAGCTTTCGACAGTGTCAAAAGGTCAACAAGTCAAACATTCGACAAAGTCGAAAGGTTAGCTTCACAAGCTCTCGAGAATGTCGAAAAGAAGATAGCATCAGCCTAAGCTATCGTACTTCGACACTATTGAGGGCCTAAGGAGAAATTAGTTAATAATATGAAATCCTCAGGCTATCGACAAAGTCGAAAGGAAAAGTTAAAACATTAATCCATTCATCACCTTTTGACAATGTCGAAAGCTCTATGAAAACCTGGATGTACTTCGAATGTAACATAAGGCTAAATAGCAAGACCTTTCGACATGGTCAAAACTAATAATTCGAAGTTCTAAGGTAAAAATAATAGTGCTGATGATGTTGTCGAAAAGTCTGGTTAATATTGTCAAAACATGTCTTACTATTGAAGTCAAAAGGTTTATAGGAAAAGATTTCGACGAAGTCGAAAGATTTATAACCAAAAACTATCGACAAAGTCGAAGGTTTATAACAAAACCTTCAGGTTATTAAGTTAAAAGTGTTGATATTGTCAAAAGGACCGATAAATGTTGTTAAAATGCTTTCAACCCATCAAAGTCGAAAGGTTTCAGGTTTGATTCAGGTACACTTTAAATGTTTCGACAAAGATGGGTTGAAGCAGTTATAAGGATGAAGAGTTCCAACCTGGCCGAAAACTGGTAGTTGAAAAGTTTGAAACTTCGCAACCTTTTCGAGAGCTTGTTATCGAAAGGTAAGATCATTTAATTATCTAACCTTTCGACAGCAATGGTAAAATTAGCGTCACAATACATTTCGACCTCAATGAAAGGTACAAAGAGGGAAAATTCATTATTGCCACCTTAATCTCTTTCGTAGGGGTAGAAAAGTCAGTTTGTGTAATCGAATTTGACACGGGTAGGTTCCAGGTTATAATATTGGGTTTAACCAAACCTTAACCCGATAATAAATGCAGTTGTCAAATTCTTGATGAAGAACAAGTAAAAAAAAATCCATTAACAAAACTGGTTTTGTCCGGAATCGATCCAGTTCAGTTTTAAAGAAGAACAGAAATTATCAAATCAAAAGTCGAGGATTGAAAACAGAAGGCAAAATTTAGGGATTTTGGATTAAAGGCCAAACCTGATAAAGGAATTTACTCATTAGACACCATTAACCTAATAATTCAGATCCAAAAATGGATTTTGTTAATTTGAAAATGGATTTAAGAGGAAATTTTTTTAGAAAAATTAAATTGAAATGGAATTTAGATGTTCGATAAAAAAAATTGGAAATTAAGCTAAAAAACGTTAAGTTTGGAGATAGATTAAAATATACGAATTAATTTCTAGAGATTACCCTACTATTTTGAAACGAGATCTGAGAAGTTTTGTAGAACTCTTTTGCTCGTGCACGATAATTTTGATTTTAGGTAAAAAAGGAAGAAAGTGAAGAAGCGTGTTATATAAGAAAAGTCGCCCAAATTCTCAACCACTAGATCAAGGGTTAAATGGACGTTCAAGATCAGCGCGAGAAGGCCAAGAGGCTAGAAATTTTTGTATCTTTCGACAAAGATGACTTAGAAAGTCAAGGGCATCCCTTCGAATGGGGGGGCAAATGTTACACTAAAAATCAACCTTTCGACTAGGACGAAAGGTCTATCAACAAGAGTAAAGGAAGAGAAACGCAGCCCAAACCTTTTGAAGGAGTCGAAGGGATGCAATCATCAAATTTCATTAGCATCAAACCTTTCGAAGGAGTCGAAAGGTTCCGTCCCTAGTATTCAGAGTGTTCTTACCTTTCGAAGGGGGTGAAGAAGTCAAAGCAAGTGTGACCAAGTACTTAATGACCTTCTCGAAAGTATAACAAGCCTTTCGAACCGGTTGAAGCACATCCAGGGCACCTTTCGACAATGACGAAAGGTTTAGGAAGAAAGCAGCACTCACAAGTCAACAAAGAATGAAAGACAACCTTTCGACATCATTGAAGAAGAGCAACCTTTTGACAAGGTTGAAAGGCTCATAATAAACAAGAGAAGAACAACCTTCCGACAATGTCGAAAGGCTCACAATAACCAAAAAAAGAGCAACCTTTCGAGAAGGCCGAAAAGTTCATAACAATATTAAGAAGACAAACCCTTCGATAAAGGCGAAAGGATCATGGCGACATAAGAGTAATAAAACTTCCGACAAAGGTGGAAGGTTCATAATAGCAGATGAAAATGCAAACCTTTTGATGAGAATGAAGGGTTTAAGGCGGCATATAAAAGGTAGACCTTCCGACCCAGTCGAGAGCATGAAGTCGAAAGGAAGGCCACCTACATCTATAAATAAGAACAAAGGGGTCCAGCTCTGGGGATCCAATCTCTGGAGCTCTAATCTTGTAATTTCTTAATCAAAGTAGTGCAACCCTAATTAAGTTTGATTTGGGGATATTTAATAAAATGAAGCTCTTAATTGGATATAAAGGGAAGCACTTGGTTGTGTTAATTACCTCACTGTTTTCTTAAACCTTTATTAGACTAACTCATATTATCAGGTTAAACCCCTACAGATGGTTCTTACCGATAAGGTCAATAATGCTTATGTTATAAGTAATAACTACAACCTTTCAAGGTCTTTAACCCTATAATCTTAACCTTTTGATAGAGTCGACAACTTATTTGGATCAACATTCACTGAAACCTTCTGAAATTATTGGTTCTTTGATCTAAACCTTTCGATTGGGTTCGCAGTTCTTTACACATTAACAATACTTGTACCTTTCGAAGCTACAAACAAAGAGGCCTAACCTTTCGATAAGATCAAAGTTTGGAAATGTAAGGTTTAATCCAAAGGTGGTCATTCACATACCTTCCGAATAGGTTGAAACTTACCCTGTATAAGAGGTCAAACCTTCCGACAAAGTCGAAAGCCCCTGTATATCCACAAAGGAGTTTGATATCCTACCTTAACCTAAAGAAGGTAATCATCCCAACCTTTCGATAGGATAAAATCCAACCTCCCAAGGACGAATTTAAGGAAATTCAATCTGAACAAGAAAGAAGACTTTCAAAGAGACTCTCATGCTAACTAAATAAAGCTAGAAGGTTTTATACCATGCACCTAAACCTTTCGATGACGTCGAAATGTCTGATATACAAGCAAATATAAAGGAAATTCCTAAGGATATCAAGCCCTTCATTCAAACTACACTAATCACACTAGCTGAAATATCTTTGGGGTGTTGCCATAAATTTGGTTAACATGTGTAATCAACAAATATAAAAAACCAAAATAAGTTTTGAAAGAAGAATCATAAAGATCATTCAGCGATAACACAAATATCATCAAATCTTGAAATCATATAAGAAATCCAGGAAATCACACAAAAGGGAAAGGAACCAAAACTCCAAGATTGGTAAATAAATTCACCTACATGCATGTAAATCCAAGATAGACATATAATTCTATAAGCATCATGATAGGTATGAGACTTATAAACATCAAGATATGAACAAGTCCTATAAAAATCAAGATAAGAACAAGTCCTATAAACATCAAGATAGGTATGGGACCTATAAACTCAAAGATAAGAACAAATCCTATAAACTTTGAAGGTGAGTCGTAAACTCATCTATAAGTGTTATATACCTCCAAATAGTAATCGAGTAAATAACAACCATGTGTCCTATGCCACACGGGTTTATTTAAACATTTACTATAAGTTAGTAAACTCCACCCGTGTGTATAAATTGCCCAATCGGATAAGTTTGAGAATTTATCAATAAACATGAGCATTACATACCATTCGTTTTATTAATCTGTTTAAATCTATTTCTAATTCGATTGATGTCATGTATTTTTATAAAATAATTTACTTTGAAATCCTTCTCGAAAAAATTGTTTTATAAACTAGTTTATATATATACGTGTATGTAGGTTGGAAAGCCCTTACTAAAATATATGTATATAAGTACAATTTTAAACCATTCCAAATAAACTTTAAAGCCATTTTTATTATAAAGAAATATATTATATATATATATATATTCCGAATATCTTTTATAGAAATTATATTTTCATACTTAAAATGATCGGAGATAATGGTTTGGATTTAAAATCGTTCTTTTGAAAACTCTGGTTGAAAACTTGCAATGGATGTTGTGTTTTATGTCATGGACCCATAGAGTAATTCTATGGCATAATAAATCAAAGGTAAATTTACAAACTCATGTATTAAAATCTGGAAATAGCATTGAAATCAGCATAGAAATAGCACCAAAATCAAGCAAATAGGTCCATGTGATCGAACAGGTGAATGGAGGAGCAAACGGGCATAAACGGAGCTCGAAACGGTGTGACCTAGGTCTCAGACCAGGTCATGACAAGTCCACCACTCATGGTGACCAGTACACCGGTTGGCATGCCTGGGCAGAGTCACAAGCAATGTCGATATGCTCCGGTTTCTTATTTGTGGTGTTTTCTTCTCTGACTTAAACCTAGACATATACTAGATTGAATAATCTATCATGCAAGCAACCAAACATGTACAATTTGTTGCAAATCATGATCATAAGATGTGTGTTTCAGCAAAACAATGAATGAAATAACAAAATATGTGAATATCATAACCATTTTGAGAGCCATTTCAACATAGATTAAATAAAAAATGAAACAACAACTTGGCATCATTCATAGTCCATAAGTGTGAGATAAACCCACATAATTAAGCTTGATTTGAAGATTAGAACCCGGACTCCACATAGCTAAATACTTTTGGCTATAACCTAGGTTTGATTTTGAATGATTGCAAAAGCATGAATTACAATTATGACCGAAGGTGAGATTAAAGACCCAATAGGTGTATGATTTGATGGTAGAGATTACCTTAGCATTACATCTTCTATTAATAATCGAAAGCCCTTTGATTTAAGCTTGATTTGGGGATTTAATCTTGGGTTTGCAAATAAGGTTAATTATTTTCAGATTTTGGTCTTGGTCGAAATGAGAAAGCAATGAAGTAAAACAAGGATATGTGGATTATTATTCACTCTCTACATGAGCCTAATGGGTATCCTATAACCCAATAAGAAAATGTTTACTAGTTTCTATTGTTTTCTCTCAAAAAACAATAATTAATACTCAACTATGTTATTGGAAGCATATATTAGTTTTCCTCAAATTTTATCAAAGCTCCAACATATCAAAAATTACCATTCTTATTAATATTGAGATATTTTGTAAAACTATAAATTACTTTTAAATTGAAATTAATTCTCATTATTATTAATAAAATAAACTATTAATTATAATAAAAATATCATTTTAGACAATAAATCCCAATATTATCTTTTATTAAATTTACAACAATTGTTGTAATAATTTAGAACGAAAAATATTTATCATAAATCTCCATTTAAAATAAATAAGTGAATAAACCTTGGAAAAACTCACACTATAAATTACAGAATTATTTCCATATATTTTATTAATTCTATTTTTCCCTAGATTATTCTTACATTAACAAATATGAAGTTTACATTACACAAAAGGATATTTTATAAAATATCAAATTTAATTAATCACAAATCTATTTCAAATTTTGAAATAAGAACAACTATAATTATAAATTCCCAAGATTTATCAAAAAAATAGTTATGATTAATTAAATCATACTTTAGATTTAATTCCACGTAATCTCCAACTGGTTTGTTACAGACTCCCCTCCTTACAAAAATTGCGGCCCCGTAATTTTCTTTAGGGAAAAGTTTATAACAAAATACCAAGAACGTGTTTCCACAAAGGAAATTGAGTTATGAATGAGAGATATCCCAAAACAATAGACTCAACACAAATGATCTTAGGAAATTACACAGGATGCGTACACTCAATGAACTCCCTAGTTCAACACGAATAATCCTTAGACTCATAGGTCCATTGGACCTAGATAAGTGAAACGATTATATCTCGAAGGCATTTCACATTTGAGGTAACAAAACGAATTAAGCTCAGATCATAAGTTAGATTTTCATGAGGTCTTAAGTGCAATAAGGATTCTATGCCCATGGATAGAATCACAATTTGTAAAGTGTTTCTAAGGTTGAAACACAAAAAGGGACACCACAAATGCCAGAGAACCTGATTAGAAAAGAACTCAGTAAGCAATAGAGCCGCTATACTCAATGGTTGGGTAGGCTTTCATATGCCGAAGAGCTATCATCCCAAACTAACTGAAATATTAGTCATCCAATCAAGGAAGAAACTCAAATATTTGATCTCCAGCAGAAATTTCCAAGACCTTACCAAAAGATTCACAAATAGTGTCGGGACTTAAGATCAATTTCTTTCCCTGACTTAAGCAAATAAGAGAGTGGTTGATATAATTTCCCCGACAAAGTTTCGAAAGGAGTCATCCCGATATAAGCTTAAAAACTATCAACAATGGAAAATTTCAATCAAGGTAGATATAATCCTCTTTGTAATGACCCTCCTTTTTGACCATCGAAAATCGACACCGAACACTACCACTGTGTTCAAATTTTGCGCATCCAATCGATAAAAGGGCAGATTATTAGAGTAAATAAAAAGAAAAGAACATAAAACAGAGAAAAGTAGAATCTCACAACAGAATCGACAACATATAATATAACAAGGACAGTAGAAACTGTCACTCCAAACATACAAAGTATATCAGAGTTAAAAACAAACCTTATCAGCTGGACCGTTATAAAATCCTGACCTTGCAAATGACGATAGGTATACTATAAAATACAGTGGAAAATAAAATACCACGACAGGTGAATCTTCAGCTCACGTCCACGATCTCCAAAACTTCAAAAACATCCTGGGAAAAATGCTCGGTCTGACCCGAGCATTATAATAAAATAACACCCGGATCAGTCTAGAAATACAAGTGTGAGATTACTCAAATAATGGGGAATATAACGTTCTATGAGACCACGCCGCTAACGCGGAATGGGTTTTCACCTCACAAGAATAACATCCATACAGGCAAGAATAGAAATAAATATCAGGAAACAAATCCAAGTATAAATGAGCATAATTAATATTAAAACCTGACTTGAAAGAATGGAAATATACCGAGTAATATCCAAACTAGACAGAATGGGTATAACAAGGAAAACAGTCCAACTTGATAGAATTGACTAAATAAGGTAACAATCCAACTTGTAAGAATGGACTAAATCAATACTTAAACGCCATGAAGAATGGTTGACTCTTCTCGTTGCAATTTAAAGATAAAAAGATTCAAAGATTCGAATCAAATAAGGAAAGGAACTTTCCAACAAATGACAACGAAGAGCATCCCCCTTGGATTATACCTCTAGTAATATACTCTTGAGAAGCTCATATACTCCATGACACTTCTTGGACAATACCAAGACGGACCCCGCCAGACCTTACTGAGAATCCGAATATTTCCACATCTAAGTGCACAACCGAATCCAACTAGATGAGATGTGAAAATACCATTTTGATGGGAGAAACCTCATATAGCTTGGCTTCCTCTTGCGCTTTTGGTTTAGTCATTTCCGACAAAGGATAACAAAGCTCGACTGAGCATCAAATCATTATTATGGTGACGATACACCATGAAGAAAGTTGAATCTGATAATTAATAAATCCACTATCTTGGATAATTAAAATGATCGTATATGGAAATTATATTTCATATATTTACCACTACTCGTTGATTCTAGACAAGTCTGATCTCTCGGTTGAAAATAAAGCCGGGCAAGTCGAGGTAGTGTTACCTCTAGACGTCACCTTGACGAAATATTTAACTTTCGAGATAGAAACGAGTCCAAGCCTTAACGTCTAGCATTATAAGTGTGGCTAGATCCTTTCCATATAAGCAATATTGATTACAGAGCTATTTTTCCATTACCGAAATCGAACTTTTAACTTTTAAAAGAACTGAACTTGTGCTTGACTACCATATTTCCATATTGGTAAAACACTTTTAGAATTAGTTCTTGATTTTTAAAATGATAAGAGAAAAATCTTTCATAGTTTGTGACCCCGAAGGCCTAAACCAACATCAAACCAAACACCCAGAAGATTATCCAACTAAACATTCCAATAATCGAGTTTCAATTCCTATTTATAACTTTCAAATAGTATTAATTATGACGAAAAATAATTAATCACACTTAAAATCTCTTTTAAATAAACAAATCATTATCTTTAATAAAATATATAATTATTTCCAAACACTTTTATAACTTTAGTAGATTAACTTTAAAATCTTAATTAAATCAGTTTATTTAACTTTAAATCAGTTTACTAAAGCAATTTTACTATATTTACTAATTTAATTTAATCTCCTTTAATAAATCGATTAGTTAACTTTAAATATCATGAATTACAAAGATTAATTAAATTTAAATAATCATTAGTTAAAATGAATAAGTCATCTCAAACATCATTTATTAAAATGATATGTAATTATAAATTCCATTAATTAAACAATTAATTAAGTTCAAATAATCATAAATTAACCGAATTAATTAAATTCAAGCCTCATTAGTTAAAACGATTAATTAAAATATCATTTGTTAAAATGATTTATTTAATTATAAAACAACATTAATTAAAATGATTAACTAAAATGGTTAACTAATTATGAAAGGGGTGCTTCGAAGGGGATTTCAGTTTATGGTTGACTAACAACTATTGGGAGAGGAACTCCTTCGAATAATTTTACCCCTAGATATATCCGCAACCCTTTCGAAGGGATTCCACATCAAAAGTTACGAGGCCATGAAGTCAAAAGCAGTTGTGACATATTAATTAAATATGCATCCCTTTCGACGTGATCGAAAGGAATGAAAAGCTAAGAAGATCAATTGCTTTCGACCAACTCAAACGAAAGGATTCAAACGGATGCTATCTCCCTAGACTGATTCCTTGAATCCTTTCTACTAAGTCAACCCATTCGAAAGGTAATGACAGCTCTTTAGACCCTTTCGATCAAGCCATCCAGGTCGAAAGGTAGTGCAATCTTCTTGAACCCTTTCGACTATGATAATCTGGTCGAAAGTATACTTTGATGGAAGAGATCCTTTTATCAACATGGTTCTGTTTGTTTTAAACTACCTTTCACGTGGCATCGAAGATTTTGAAAAGATTTCTTGTTAATAACAAAACATACCTGATTTTGAACTCCAAACGAGTTGTGCCACCTAGCATTTTATATGTTATATCCCTATTCCGAATGCAATGGAACTTGTCCCGAGGTCTAATTTGATGGTATGCAGAAGATAGGCTTTTAGACCCAGTTATTATATTAAATTTTCGATATTAGTTTCAATGTGTTTCGATCTCCCATAACCAAACGATTCATCCAATTGCCGCAAATTCGACGGTGTAATCTAATTCACTATTACGGATCCAATGAAACTGGTTTCATCGAAATCCGAGACTGTTCCCCGGATTACCTATTTAATAGATTTAAATATCGTTTTTATATTTAATTATCGATACTTATCTGACCTATTCATATTTGTAAATAAATTTACAAATTGAATTTACTAATATTATTTATAAACTAAAAGGAGTTAAATAAAATTATTAAATCCATCTAATTAACTTTTAATTCATAATTTGAATATTTAATTATCCCCCATATTTGAATTATAAGTTATTAAATTCCAAAATCCAATTATTTAAATATTTAAAATAAATTAAACATTTAAAATCAAATGACCAGAATTTTGGGTTGTTACGTTCTCCCCCTAGAAATGAATTTCATCCTCAAAATTCTTAAGAAAGAAAATATTTCCAAACCCTTCAGTTTAAAACTATTAATTAAAATGAGTTATTAAACTTGTTTTCAAAACCAATTAGCTGGAATATATTCCAAAGTTTCCTTATCTTTTAAATTCATTCATCTATACCAACTAGTTTTCTTCTATTCATTTATTCCAAGATATAACACACAAATCTAATTTTAGTTATTAAAAATTTTCCTAAAATCCATAAAAGTTTTCTAACTCTTAAATTTTCGAAAAATTCCATCAGCGTCTCCTTTGCGTGGCTCGATCGGAATAACTACAAATCGCCTCTACGGGTTCCAAACCAATCAAAGAAAACAAATGCCAAGTGGCCTCCCATATTTGGTGCATAGAATCATCAATCAATCCAAACTTTCTAAAATTATTACATATCCTTTTGTGTTTGATTTATATTTTTGCCAGGTAATTTATTATCTCTATGCAAATGCAGGTGCGTGAGCAGTCAAGTGGTAATCTCTTGCTTCCCTGTACTTACATAATCTAAAAGAAAATAGGCTAACAAAAGCAATGTGATGTAACTTTACATGAAAAAACTAGTTTGATATAAATCTACATGCAATCAACAACAATATTTCAATCATATGCGACAAAATATATAGAGTATTTTGTAATAGATGCTATGCATTCAACTATTTCAAATGGTAAATTCAGATCTAAATGGCCGAGTTTTTCAAATTAAAAAATTCATTTTCAAATTTCTCAGACGAGAAAGATCAAAGATCAAAAACCAAAGTGACAAGGAGGGGATTCCTCCCAATAAAGTTCGGTGAAAATCTAGAATCAAAACAACATGGAGTGTCCAGTGGTATTCCAGTTCCTCCAAAAACATCAACTAGAGTGAATAAGTATCGTTCCTTTCCCAAAATCTTAAAAAAAATCTCTTTTCAAAATCACCAGGATTTAGGTCCTTTTAACAACAATTTGAAATCTTTTGTCTATAAATTTAAACTTTATAGACAATGGTATATGAAATCATACAACGAATCAATTCAATTCAATCAAATCAAATCCATCCAAAACCCATGTGGGAATAAACTAAAACAAATAGTCAATCAAATTCTATAAAGGAAAACTTATCACTTAACATTGTTTCAAAATGTCAAATGACTAATAAACAAATCTTAACTAAGGTTCAAAATTTTCATGATTGTCAAAAAATATAGATAATTATCTTAGCGTACCATTTTACTCATTAGCCTTTGGTTATTATTTAGAAGATTATCCAAGCTCACTTGGACAAAATGGAAAGTTATACTCTATATTTTATTAGTTTCCTAATTATATTAAAAAATTTTAATTCACTTATATTTTCATTTGGTATTTTATTCAATACTAAAACTATTTATAAATTATTTCATAAATTCTCACCTAAGTTTTAAAATATTTTATAAACCCATTTCTTTACAAAACATTGAATAATTACTTATCCCACAATATTTTCTGGTATAATACTCTTCTCTATCCTAAGAGTACATACAAAATTTATTTTAACGTTTTCAAAGATCTAGATGGAGATCAAATCAAATTATAGTTTCTTAAAACCGAGTCAACCTATTAAACTTTTTAACATAAAGTGTTAAAACAGATCATACTTATGGGTTGACCCAATCAACAAATAGCTTAAACTACTAAGATGTTTTAAACCATTATATGGTTTTAATAAAAATAATGTGTATCAAAACCTTCTAATTTAATTTAACACATTTTACATGTGTTAAATTATCCCATATCTTCTCTAAGGGAAAATCTTATTTATCAAACCAATCTCTTATTAGAAATACTTTTTATTGTTAAGTCGGTTTCCCTTTAGGGAACTTAAAAGTGAGATACTTGATTTTAATTTCAGAATTCAACATTGAAATCATATTGCATATATTTTTATATATAATAACCTCAAACAATTTATTTATTTAAACGTACTTTGGGTTTTTCGAATGCGAACTCATTTCGATCGCATAATGATAAGGGAATAATTTACTAAGTACCCTACAATGTTGGTCTAAACAATCATCCGATCGTCACTTAGAAGATTATTCAGATTACCACAAAAATAATCGAAATGATTTCCTCCTAATTATCCCAAAGAAAATGCAATCCATTTAAAAATATTACCTCCTAAAATGGTTTTACTTTTAAATTCTTCCAAAAGTACTGATATTTCAGTTCTCAAAAACCTTTTGAAATTATTTTCAAAAATTCCAGGATTTAGACTCATAAATTCTTTTTAAAACATGTTTTATAAAATAAATTTATATAAAATTTCCTTTATATAAAAATCATTTCATATTATAATAATTCATTTTTATTATAACACAATTCACTCGAATATTTATTCTCTAAATATTTTTTCCCACTGTTTAGATTACATCAACAACTTTTTATTAAAGTTTAATCCTCAACTCACTATTATTAAACGGAAAATTCTTTAACCTAATCATATTTTTCGAACACCTTATATCAAATCGTGAAAATACTCACAAAGGGTTCGTTTTAACTCAAAGCAATAAATGCTCCTAAATAAAGCAAGAGCAATTTAGAAATTAACAAAACAACAGTCGATGCTTCTTATTTAAATCAAGCATAACCGAATAAACAATAGTGATAGTAAATAAATATTATCACATTTAAACCAATGCACTTTATAAATATATAAAGTTTGAAAATTATTCCTTTATATATATATATAAATAATCCTAGTAAACATATCAAATTTGCCAATTTTTTTAAAAAATTTCAATACCATGTTCGTCGGCCTTGGTCAAGTATTTAGAAATCCCTATCGATACCGTGGCATCACACATCTCGAGCAGAATTCATAAAAAATCATTAGACCAATTAACATAATACGTTTTTATAACATTAACAATTACGCTTTCGAATAAATGATACTCTCAAACTCATTCTAGGGTGTCGCTTACCCTATCTCTAATAAGCCAAACCCTACCAAAGTCAAGGTTCTTGCTTAACCTTGCGCTTTGATACGACTTTGTAAGAACCTGCCTTTTTGACCATTGAAAGTTGACACCAAACACTACCACTGTGTTCAAATATCATGCATCCAATTGACAAAAGGGCAGATTGTTAGGGTAAATAAAAAGAAAAGAACAAAGGACAGAGAAAAACAGAAACTCACAGAGGAATCGACAACATATAAATAATAAGGAAAATTGAAACCATCACTCCAAACATAAAGAGTATATCAGAGTTAAAAACAAACCTTATCAGCTGGACGGTTATAAAATCCTTACCTAACAAATGCCGATAGGTATATTATATAATACAGTGGAAAATAAAATACTACGACAAGTGAATCTTCAGCTCCCCTCCAAGATCTCCAAAACTTCAAAGACATCCTGGGAAAAATACTTGGTCTGACCCGAGCATTATAATAAAACAACGCCCGGATCAACCTGGAAATACCAGCGTGAGATAACTCAAATAATAGGAAACATATAAAGTTTTATGAGACCATGCCACTAACGTGGAATGGGTTTTCACCTCATAAGAATAATATCCATATAGGCAAGAGCAGAAATAAATATCAAGAAATAAATCCAAGTTAAATGAGCAAAATTAGTATTAAATCCAAACTTGAAAGAATCGAAATAAACTGAGTAAAATACAAATTGGGCATAATGGATAAAACAAGAAAAACAATCCAACTTGATAGAATAGACTAAATAAGTTAACATTCCAACTTGATAGAATGGACTAAATCAATACTTAAACGCTCGAAGAATGGTTAACTCTTCACATAACAATTTAAAGATAAAACAGATTCAAGGATTCAAATCAAATAAGGGAAGGAAATTTCCAACAAATGACAAGGAAGGTGCACCCCACTTGGAGTATACCTCTAGTAATATACTCCTGAGAAGCTCATATACTCCGTGACACTTATCTGACAATACCAAGCCGGACCTCGCTAGGCCTTACCGAGAATTCGAATATTTCCACATCTAAGTGCACAACCGAATTCAACTAGATGAGATGTTAAAATACCCTTTTGATGGGAGCAACCCACTCTATGATTAAGCATTTAAGCCCATTATTAAATAATTACTCATATAAATTATCTTGATTGATATTTCTATTCTTTTTATAATATATAATATATTCCCAAAACTTTGATATATTTTTATATGCATACCTTCGTATGCATCTTCGAAATATCATTTTTATATTTTAAGCCACATTAGTTTTTAAGAATATTTAATTCTTTCTTGATAACATATATTTCCAAAAATATGATTTCTTTTCAAACCACTAATTAATAAAAAGGGCATGTCCAGTTGTTTCGTTTGAATGTTTAAGGAAGCCTATCGAGTATGTTAGCCAAACGTACCGATCAAAATCCTTGAAGCTGCCCAGGAAGATTTAGAGGTAGAACAAAACTTGGCAGTTATTCGATGACCAGTCTGAATCTTGGATCACGATAAAAAAATGAATGATAAGGAATGTGGTAAGGTTGGTAAAAGTTCAATGGAGTTGTGATGCCGAAGACTGGACATGGGAAACAAAAGATATAATGAGGAAAGCTTATCCTGAACATAGGATTGATGTATAGTAGTGCATGTGGTATCAAGATAGTATACTCACCGCTTGTGATGTGGTCACTTATCATATTTGGTATAAATTTCTCCTTGTCAAATATACATATATAAACACACATTCCTTTTCGAGTCATTTTCTTCTTATCCTTAATTTCAAGGAAGAAATTCTTCTAAGGGGGAATTATGTGACGACCTATAAATTCATCACTTCGGAGTTTTTTTGAAATATTCAGATATAAGATTTTTTTAATACAAACTATAATTTTTTGAACAATAAATAATATTGGTATTCTTATTTTGAATAAATATTTACAAAAAAATTACTTTGGAAGATATATCGATAAAATTACCGAAAACTGTTTTGTCAATAAATAATTCTTAGACCATCCGACATCTAGATACATATACTCATTTATATATTTGAGTAAGAATGTGTAATAAAATTATTTATTTTATTTTCAAAAATAAAATCTCTTTATGACATCATCAATGATATCACTATTTTAGAATAAATGGTTTTTGAATGATTTAATAATTATTTTAATTATTATGTAAGCCCTTTCGATTATTATATAATGATGGAAATATTATTATCAAACTTTTTTTACAAATATTTATATGTGTGTGTATATATATTAAATAAGAAGGTAAAATATGACCATAAATCGAAATCGAAATCCGTAACGATTCATCGTAGAAAAGTTGTGCAACATATGAATTGTTTATAAGATTTCTTATCAACACCCCAAGTTAGTGCTAACGAATGAAGATTATTCTTTATTCAAATAGAGTAAAAAGGAAGGTATGTATCATTCTTGAATTTCCTTTCAAACAGGCTTTTTTAGGCAGGAATTGCTCAGACAGACCTTTCGACTATGTCGAAAGAGTTGGATTCCGAGCTTAATGACCTTTCGACTTTGTTGAGATGGATTCGTCTTTCCTTCAAAAGCCTTCCTTTTCGATTCAATGGAGGTATCTTAGAAATTTTTTCCTTTGATGGTTACGACCTTGCCAAAGGCCTTGATGGTTGTGTAGTTAGAACTTATTCCAAGAATCTGATACCGAGGTTTCGACCCTGTCGAAGGCAAGGTGATTTTGGTGTTAAAGCTTAAACCAGGAACCTGGGTTAGGGTTCCGACCTTGTTGGAAGCAGTGAGCTTAACCTTCTTGGGTTTGAACTGGTAATCTCAAGCTACTGTATTATGGTGATGGGTTTTGACCTCGTCGAAAGCAGGATCCTCGAACTCCTTGTTCTAGTTGAAGGTTTATGTAAGTTGTGACTTGGTTTCGACCTTGTCAAAAGCTAAAACTTAGAGGAAGGCTACTTGAAGTATGAACCTGAAGTGGTGTAAATCTTGTTAGGTTTCAACTGCGTCGACAGTGGCCTTTCGATGAAGGCAAAACCTGAAACACAAGAGTGAAACTTACAAGAACTTTGATTAAATGATAAGTAATCTAAAATACTTGAAACTTCCATTTCAAAAGCAAAAGATGGCTTTATTGCTTCAAATCCCCAAATCAATCTTGTAATTAGGGTTACAAGACTTTTGATTAAAGAAATACAAGTTTGGAATGGGAGGAATTAGATCCCCAAAATGTGATCCCTTGGTCCTTATTTATAGATGCGGGTCAGCACCTTTTGACCTTGATGCTTCTGACTTGGTCGAAAGGTGGTTGTCGAATGACTTAAGTATGCTTCGTCTTTGTCGAAAGGAAGGGTTGCGCCTCTTTACTTTGTTTTGCCTTGGAAGTTGCTTCCGACTGTATCGATAGGTATTGTTCAATGGTTTCGATGATGTTGGTTATGCCTGAGTACTTGTTTTTGATCCGATGTGGAACCTTCCTGGATCACACTGGTTTCGACCGATTCGAAAGGCTTACCATAGCTTTCGAAGGGGTTGTCCTGGACAATGCTTGCTTTCACATAGTTTAAACAAAGGCGAAACCTTTGGTGTCGAAAGGTTTGGTGCAAATGCAAATAGCTGTTCTCATTGTCTTCGAAAGGTACTACTTTGACTCAACCAGAAGGTCATTATATATATGAAATGACCCAGTCGAAAAGAGGCTTATGAAGGCGGAAGGGTGCTTTCGACTCTTTTATCGCCTTCAAAAGGTATGAAGTCACTGGACCTTTGTTATAGAGACCTTCCGACGACTTCAAAAGGTTTTGAAGCTTCCAGACTTTGACGGTAGCATCCCTTCGACTCCTTCGAAAGGTTTAGCTGGAACCTTCTTCACTTGTCCTTCTTTGACTTCTGCTTAAAATGGTGTCGACCAAGTTAACAGGTTGATTTTTGGAGTAACATTTGCCCCCTCCCTTCTTGCAAATGGTTGCTCATGACTTTCCAAGTCATCTACGACAAAACCTAAAAGTTTTGTGCCCTTTGGTCTTCCCACATGAATCTGGGCCGCTTATGAATCTGATCTAATGGTTGGTAACTTTAGGAAGACTTTTCTTATAAGTATGCTTTTTCTTCTTATTCTATTTTTACCTACAACCAAACTTTTGAGTAAAAGTAAAAGAATTCCCAAAAATCCTCAAACTTTCTATCCGTTTACAGAAATCAAAGTAAACTTTAAATCTAAATCGTAAGTTTAGATTCATCCTTATGTGCTAGTTTTTCCTCTTTGTTCATGTTTTCATAGAGTTTCACTTTTCCAGACTTCAAAAGTGAGATTCGAATTTGAATTTTTAAATCTTAATTCTTTGAGAGTGAATTTGATATGATTTATTTTTATTTTTAAGAAAATTTTGTAATTCAATTTCCTTAACCGATAAAGTTTGTTTCTCGTTTCGATTTGCTTCATTACTTTAGGATTTCTAGTATTTTGATAGAGTTTGAATTCTCATTTATAATTTTGAAATTGATAGAGGTTGATATTGAAATCCATCTCCTTATCGGTTTTGGATTATCATTTCAATATTTATTATTTTTTGTTCTTCTTTGGAAAATCTGGGTTTTTATTTGATGATAATTTTTTACATTTTTGAAATTGAAGAAAGGTTGATTCCTATTGAGATCCATTTTTTTTGAAATCTGCTTTATTATCGGATTATGGGAAGATGACATAACCTATTTTCATCACCCAAAAGTTTCAAATGTACGGATGAAAAATTGGCGCCACATAATGACCTTTCTACCCCTTCGAAAGGGATTAAGACGGTAATGTTGGTTTTGCTTAGCCCCTTTCGATGGGGTCGAAAGGTGTTGTAGTGCCAACTTGGTCAACCTTGTTTAAAGGATATGTAGTTAAGTTGAGTGTATCAACCACTTCAACAGCAAAACGTTTTGACTTAGTCGAAACCTTTTGTGTTGGTTGTAATCCATTTTCCTTCAGAACCATCATAACCCTTCGACCCTTTCGACACCATTTGAATCTAATGAGTCGAAACCCTCTTGAGTTATTTTTGTCCAGTTTTTTTCGAAATGTTCTAATTTCATATGAGTTTAACCTAGAACCATTCGACTCAATGAGTAAATTAGGTTTCGACAACATTCGCATCTCCCTTAGGAAAGTTAAGTCAAAGGTTTCGACAATGTCGATGGGTCTTGTTACTTTGTTTATGAAATATTTGTGGCGTACATTTTTGTTCAAGTTTTAAGTTAACTTCGTCTACCTCCTTTTAACAACTTAGCTACTGTGGAGCTTTCGACAAAGTTCCACTTGACATTCTCCCCTTTTCTTTCATCCATGTCAGAAGCCAGTAATTTCTCATATTTGTGCTTTGGACACTGTCGAAAGGTTAGGGTTAAATATTTACTTCCTTTTCTTTTGGACTCTGTCGAAAGCTTCATGAACAGTCCTTTTTAGTCTTTTGACCTTGTCGATAGGTATTTACTAAATGTTATTGTCTCTTTCCCATCGACTTTGTCGAAAGGCTAAAATCTTTTATTTTTAACTTAAACATTTTTTTGAAAATTTGAAGTTTTATGTTTAGCTTTTCGTTTAAGTTATGAAAGTAGGTCCTTGATTAATTCTGAAATGAATACTATGTTCAGATAAACTTGGAAATTTTAACTGAAACATTTTCACTGGGTAGAATTATGAGCTCTCCAAAGAAACTTAATGCCATCTCGAAGCATTCTTTGGTATCTTTCCAGGACGAGGTTGATGCCATCCTTAAGGACTTTGAAATTACTAGCATGGAAGCTATTTCACCCAAGGAGACAAGCACTATCAACAACCCTCCTGAAGGGTTCTTCGCTTACACCACTGTCCATATATGGCATAGAGGATTCCCTCCTTTCCCTAAATTCTTCCTTATTTCTTTCTCATCATGGAGTTGCTCAAATCCGGCTATCTCCAAATGTCTACACCTACCTTTTATCTCAAGAGCTAGTGGCACTAGGGTCTGGACTTCCCTCCCTAAATGCTGAAGTTCTCAATTACTTGACTCGTTAGTCAAACTTAGCACTCTTAATCATCAGATCTTCAGAGCTAACCCCTCGAAGAAGCTTATATCGGACGAGGTCAATAAGTTTAAAGACTGGGAAAACTAGTTGTTTTTTTGTTCGATGGTTCCCAAATAGTGGGATCTTTTCTTCCCCTCATAAGATCAAATTTTCACTATCTTCCTACCATTTTATTTCATCCCTTGTCTAATCTTTATCTTATACTAGGTTCTCCTACTAAGGAACTCAATGAAGCAGATAGAGAAATGGTGGAATCTCTTATCGCGGCTTCTTTTAAGATAGGAAATCGACTGAAGTTGTTGATACCATCAAACATGAGGAAGCATTCTCTTCTTCTCCCTGGCCAAAGGGTTTTGGAGCTACCCCCTTTGATCCAGCATACTTCGAAGAGAAAATGCTTCCTCTCTTGGGGTGATTCCGATCACTTTTCTCCCATGTTACCAGTTAGCGCAGACTACTCTGGTACATTATCAGCACACCATTTTCTTTTTATTCCTTTTGCTTTCTAAATTACCTCGCTAACTTTTAATCTATTTGGGACCTTTACAACTGCTTTTCAGGTTACAATGCCTGTTAGTGGTGCCGCTCCCCCTCCTAAAACCTCTGGAGCACCATCTATCGTTGAATATCTCACCCAGTCCAAGAAGGCTTTCAAAAGAAAGTAGGTGGAATCATCCAACATTAAGCAACCTAAGAAGGTTGCTAAAGTTGTTGATGTAGAGGAGGAGGAGGATTCATCTCTTGATAAAGCTCCGAAGAGCCCAATTATTGAAGCTCCTAAAGAAAAATCGAAGCAAACTCCAATGACGATCGACCCTCTTTCTCACATTTCCATTTATGATTCTCCAACTGCAGTTGAGCAAATGCAACTTTCTTTGCTGATGACTCCCTCCTCAAAGCAAATTTCTTTGAAGCCGTCGTCTTCTCCTCCTCCTTCCATTAATTTCGAAGAGATAGCCGTGTCTATCCTACACTTTGAGTCCTTTATTTTCATTCACCCGACTTCTTCCGTTTCAGATTTGGCAGGGCACTATCGCTCTTTATTAGAGTAACAATTTCTAGTAAGCTCTGCTTCAATTGATCTTATCATCATTCGTTTTCTCTAAATCACTAACTTGTGTTACATTTCTACCTTTCATATTTCTAAGAGTTTGTTGACCATTCATGAGCACGCATCCAGATCTTCCCTTGAATCATCTAGGTCCCAGGAGAAAATCTCGACCCTTAAGAATCAAGTGTCTTCACTTTCTGCAGCTAAATACTAAGCAACTTCAGAATTAGAATGATAAAGAGCTTCTCTTGCCCATGCAAAAACTAATATCTTTGTAGAAAGAAAGGCTCGTCAACTCCTTGCTGACGAAAAATTTGCTATGGGACTTTCTTTAAAAGATTTTGATATTGAGAAAGCTCACTTAACCGCCAAGAATGTTTCTTTGAAGGAAATGTTCAAGTAAACTAGGGCTTAATTGAAACTTGCTGTTAATACCATTTCAGATGCTAAGCAGTGAGTATCTTAATTTATTGGTACTAATATTGGGAAAATGTTGCCGAACTCTTATGAAGAAGCCCTTATGCTCGCCTATGCTGACAACTTTAAGAAGTGTCCTGACTTTGGTTTCCCCTCGCTTGACTCTGCCCAGTTAATAGATTAATAGGCAAGATCAACCAAATGAAGTAGGGGCTTGAACCTATAGAAGAGGAGGAAATCGTTGCCTAAAAGATTCTTTGCTTTGATGTACCCTCCTTCGAAATTATATCTGATTCTGAGGATGAGGGTGACAATGATGATGCCGCCGTTAAAGAAGGCGATGATAAAAATGATGATAACATTGATGGTGGTCAAGGCACAAGTGGTGATGGTAGAGATCATAATGAAACCTTTGATAAGGATGGGGATGACAACACCAAAGCTTCAGAGAAAGAGCCAACCCCTCCTACAACTACCCCGCTTGAATTTGTTGGGCCTTCTGCTCCCTAAGTGGATGAGCCTACTCCTGTTAATGTTGAAGAGCCTAAAGGGAAAGAGCAGGCTTCCCAGTCCTCTATCCCAATATCACAGGTATGGGATTGTCTGTTTAAATATCTTTCACTTCGAAGATAATAATAATAGTGCTAATCATTCATTTTAGATAAGAAAAAGTCTATCCTCCCCTATAAAACAAAAATTAAGAGGAAATAAGCTAAAATTAAGAAGCAATATAGGGAGTTAGATAAGCAAATACGGGAGCATAATGTACTTTCTGAAAAGTATCATAGACTCGATAGGATTGCCTTGTTGCTGGCGTCTTTTAAACACCAGAAGGCTGCCCCTTTATTAAAGAAAGCACGCCGAAGATACGATGCCCTCTTGAAAGAAAACCGGGAGTTAGTCACTCTATTTTGGATGCTGATTGAAGAGAGTGCGTTCTTATCAACATTTTATATAAAGCTTACTATACACACTGAATAATAGATTTCTCATACTTAGGTGAATTTAGTCGGGGTTTACTTAGATACTTTCTTAAGAGATACTTAGATGAATTCAGATCTGACACGCACCCTGGAGCCTATTGGAACATACCATGGATAAGACCGATTCCCTATGATCTTCTCCAAAAAAAGTTTAAGTATTACAAGAACAAATTTGTATCTGATTTATTTTCAAAATCTGTATTGTATGAACCAGATGAGTAGCTGTAAACATGTAACATTGTATTGTTTTATAAATATTTGTTTTATTCTCACTTTTATGCTTAGCTTCATTTAATTATATTATCACAGAGTGACTGTTCGTTAGGTCATCTTGTTCCTAGACACCATTTAACCCAGTATGTTAAACTAAGAAGATTTTATCTTGAAAAGGCATCACTTTTAAAGTACTCGAAATTAGCAAGACATTGTTTCCTTATAGATTTACAAAAACTCTACTTGGAATATCCTCACCTTCGCTTTGACTTCCTTGGTGTTCAAAAAGAGGCATTCCTTAAAGAGATCATAACATTCGATACAAAATTAATTTGCAGTCGCGATAGTCCTCCCACTTGGAAATAGGACTATAGCAAATGTCCCCCGGTGCTAACCTCATAGGGGCTAAATATTCATTTTGACTCTATAGTTAATCTTTCTACCAATTCATTAGATAAAGTTAAAAATGTGGTTTCTAAGCTTTAGATGTTGACCAATTTGTTTATTGTATCTATTGACTTTATTGTTGTTCGAATTGAAATCTTCGATCATAATAATAAAGAAATTCTTCATTCTGATTTTAACTTTTTTTTGTTTCTTTCCATTTAATAGGAGCTTCAATTATCTATAGTTTCTCTCCCTTTTAACCTATCATCACGCATCGCTTGTCTTAGAGAAAAACTATTAAAATCCAGTGGAAGGATTGAGCTTTGCGACGATATCTTATTGGAATGCTTCGGCAGCAACATCGAAGCTTTGAAATGGCACAAAAGATACTTTCTTCATAAAACCATTGCTGGTAATCTGAAAGATAACGTCGCCTATCTTGATGTCGAAGTTAAAAGTAAGGATGAAACAATTTCCGAACTAAAATGGCAGGTGAAAATGAATCCCACAATTGACTTCGATCACAAGATGTTAAAGCTTATTCAACAAATTAGTGACTTGGAGTTGAAATTGAAAGATAGCCAAGCGCGGTGCAAATCACTAGAATTCATTATGGAGTAGAAGATTTCATGTATTGATTTATCGATTCCCCGCACTGCTATATTGACTACTAAACTCACAAGGTCATCACACCTTGCTGCTCAGAAATTCCCAACTATAATCAACCCTTCCCTAGGGTTAGATGAGAATATTGTGGAAATTGGTATCGGAAACTTAAATTTGAAATAGCCAAGCATTTCGACGAGCAACATAAAGCGAAATATTCTCATACTATCAATGAGTACGTTGCTAAGAATTAAAAGCTCGAACGTAATTATTACTTCCTTCAGAAGCGTGCCGCAGAGTTGGAGAGGGATAACATGACCTTAAGGGGCGCCAATAGAGCTTTCAATCGCTCTTTGAAAACAAATATTGGCACGATCGACGATGCAAATAGCATAAGAAAGAGGAAAGGAAACTAAAAGAAGTTCTTTATGCCGCGATTCGTCACATAGTCGATCCTTCAGTTGTTGAGAATCTTGACAAAGCCACCCAAGACTTATGATATGTCTATATCCTTGAAATGTATAAACTCATTTTGTATATGTGAACAACTTCATTGTTTCATGGCTTTTTAAAATTATATAAATTTCGTAAATATCACTTGATTTGTAATTCCTTTCTTTAATGTCACTTCTGAAATGCTTTTTGATAGCTCATTCATTACTTCTGTATTTGCTGAATCTTTCATTTCTCTTTGCTACGTTGATTTCCCTGTAATGTATGAAGCAAAAAATATCTCTAATGGTTAGCTTGAAATTGTCATACCAATCTATATCATTTGTTTAGGTTAAAAAATCATCTTGATAATTGCATGAAAAGTAATTTGCAGCAAACACCTAAATCCCATCTTTTAACCGTGATGAGGGATAATCAAGAATTTAACTTCGACCATTTGGTTGAAAATCTAAAATTGGTTGATAGGAAATCTCGCCTTATCACAATGGTATAAAAATTAGATAGCAATTCTTCAAGAGATAGTTCATATAAGATTGAATCCAGAAATCATTGCTTGAATATTTGTAATAAAATCCCAGAGACCCATCCTCGGGCTTTAGTGAAATTGTAAAAACTAGAAATCTGAGACCCGGATTTGGGTATTAACGAAAACTTATAACAATGATTCTCTTGAGAGTATTTTTTGACCCGGATTCGGTCATTTGTGATAGATAAATAAAATTCCATTATCGAAATTTCACACCCAAATTAGGGCTTAAATAAGTAATTGTCTCGATACCCAGATTTAGGTATATTAAGATAATCAGTGATCGATAGAGATCCAAAACCCAGATTCGGGTATTAATAAATGAAGTTCTGAAATGAATATCTCGAAACCAGATTCAGGTATTAATTGACAACATTTAGATATGAAAGACTCGAAACCCAGATTCGAGTATTAATAGATGAAATTCCAGTATAGGAGACCCGAGACCAAGATTCGAGTATTAATAGATGATGTTTAGAAATGAAAGTCCAAAACCTAGATTCTGGTATTTATAAGTGGAGCTCTACAACACCCCATATTTTTAGTAACATTATTCAGAATATTTAATTAGCTAAATAAAATAAAATAATGTAAGATGATTAATATATTGAGATTTGATTAAAATTAAGAGTAGTCGTGCCTTGTTAATGTGTAATTCAAAATGAGATAACATGAATAAAGTATGTTAGGAAATAAATAAGGGAAAATTGGGAAATAAGATGAACTTATACCCTTAGGAAAACAAACATACATTCATTCCATTTTTTCAAGGAAAAACACCCTAAGGCCAGCCACCATTTTCAATCCCAAGAGAAGAGAAGAGATCGGATTTCAAGAAGAAGAAGTAAATCAACTTGTTCAATCTCAAATCTCATATCTTTAATCACAAAGCTAAGGTGAATGATTACTACATCCCATTTTCCTTATAGTTTTTGGATTTAAGGGTAAACCGAAATGATTTTGCATGATTATGTCATGTTTTGAATGATTGAAAGTTTTTTTTTGAAAATAATGATTGAAAGTTTATATATATATATATATATATATATATATATGCTTATTGATGTTTTATGCATATTCATTTAAGGTTTTATGATATGTTTGATATGAAAACTCTATTAAATGACATCCAAATGCCTTGCAAATTTGAATGTAGATCGGATGATGTTTTAGGGATGGGTTTCAATTTTCATAATTTTCTGAATTATGGTGGATTTTATATTAATTTCCTAGAGAAGAAAATGATTTATTGGATTATAAATTATTTGTGGCAAAATAAATAATTATATGGTTTGAAATTTATTTATGGTAGAAAACATAATGAAAAGGATTTTCTAGAATTTTTATAGAATTTTCCTAAGCATTTTGATGAATATATAAAATTATATAAGGTAAGGGACTAAATGTTTTTATATATTTAATTATGGAGAATGGGTATTTTGCAAGTAATTTAAATTAAATAATTAGCTTTGAAATGTGCACTACTTTTTAATGGTAAAGAAAAGAGGAAACCAATCAAAATTTTACACGTAAAGCAGGTTAGGTGAAAAGAACTGTTTATTTTTAGGCTTTAAATTGTTTCATTGCTTTCGGAACTTGTTTATGACCTAGTTGGCTTTCGACCAAGTCCCTCTGCCTCAATCTCCAACGAAACCAATGTGCTTTGTATCAAGAAATTGGTACGTAGCGAATTGGAAAAGAGGCAAAGGGTATGAGGTTGAATCCATATACTTTGAAGAGGTCGAAATCACAGGTTCTGAAGGGGTCGAAAAGTCACTTTGTTTTTCAAACTAAAATGTGCCTTCTTCCTTTGGACTAAAAGGCTTTCGACTCAATTGGCTTTCGATTGGGTCAATGGATTTAAAAGTGAAGGTTTCGAATGGTTTGCACTTTAGTTTTATGTATTTACTTTCGACAAAGTCGAAATCCTTTTTTGCTACCGCTTTCTACCTTTCGAGTGCAATGTTTTCAAAGGGCATACTTTTTTGTAAAACTTAGCCACTTCTCCCATGCTTTCGAAAGGATGGATACGACACCATCACTTCTTTACTTAGGAAATGGTTTCGAAATAGATGCTTTCAACTTAAATGTTTTAAAGAACCTTTTTCGATAATTAAAGTATAACCCAAATTGTTTCGAAGGAGATGGTTTAATGGTTTCGAAAGAAGTGCTTTCGACTTCAATGGGTTTCTTATCCGTTTGCTCTACTTGAAGGCATAATTCAGAAGGTTTCGACCGAGATGGTTTTTAAATGTTTCCAAATAGTAAACTATGAATGGTTTCGAAAGGGTTCCACATGTTCTAAATTGAACCCAAAGGCTTTTGAAAGGTCAAGTATTTCAATGTTTTCGAAAGAGTTTTAATGAATGGTTTCGAAGGGGTGGTTCTCCA
This sequence comes from Allium fistulosum, assembly GCA_030737815.1. Classification (NCBI taxonomy): domain Eukaryota; kingdom Viridiplantae; phylum Streptophyta; class Magnoliopsida; order Asparagales; family Amaryllidaceae; genus Allium; species Allium fistulosum. Next base: position 184,074,744 of record CM060902.1, on the reverse strand, counting down.
GGTTTTGAAGGGGCCGAAAGGGAATGTTTTTCTTTATTTTTGAAGATTTCGATGAAAAGAAAGGAAGGGTTATTCCAATGTTTTCGAAAGGCAATGTTTAAAGGTTTTAAAAAGGGATGACTATTATTTGAAAGCTTTTGATGAAAAGAAAGGAAAGAATTTTCCAATGTTTTCGAAAGAGGAGGTTTAATGGTTTCGAAAGGGGTAAATGTTTTCATCAATATGGGGTTGAGTAATATATATATATATATATATAACATGGCAAGGTGATTTTGAGTAAAGCATTGAAGATATATTTTCCTTGTATAAATATGACTTAAAGATTTAAATCAATTTAAAAGTGTTTTTTAAGGAAATATTAAGGGAAGTTATCCCTAAGTGAAATTGACTCAGATATTAGAATCCCATATGGGACAGGTATATGGTCGCTCCCTATATATTAGCTATTGGCCCCAGTTAATTTAGTCCAAAATTCCATTGTGTAGGGTTTTGTCATAGGTAAGACTAAAATTATGAATACATATAGAAGGGAATATATGTTTGTATACAGATAGGCTATTGGTGAGCCTGCAAAACCATTATGATTAGGTGACCTTGGGAGATGTTAGGTTAGGGACATACCGTTCAGAAGAAAAGTATTTAACAGATAGCTAAGGATAGATTGTCCAGAAGAGGTGTGTCTAACAGATGTTAGATAAATTAGGTTATTTTTTCTAGTAGGCCCGAGTCAACCAAAGGTAAAAAGTAAGCCAAACAAAACTATAGTATTCGGATAGATAGTCCTTTTGTTACCTGATATGTATGTTTACATAATATAACGATGCTTTACAGTTTTAACCTGTTTTGGTTGCAGGATAAAGGTTTGCAAAAGATATGTTTTAAAAGGATATTAGTGAGGGGAAACCCATTCCGCTTAGCGTCGTGGTCTCACTTAACATTAATAACCAGGATGTATAGTATTATTCACACCAGGCTTTATGTCTGACTCGAAGTTTATGTTTCCCTTAAACTCTCGGGTGCTCAAAATTGATTTGAGTAGGTTTAGGTATGAGGTTTTTTCAGGTTTAGTAGGATGAATAAAGCTACCGGAGGAGAGCGGGATGCTAATGGATAGCTATTTAGGAGTTCTAGTTCTTTGTTTTATGTTTATTTCCGCTGTGTATGTATTAAGTCAATTATGACTATATGACTCTGATCATCCATGGGGGCATCTTTATATGTCGCTCTTGGCGTATTTTGTAATAAGTATATTTTGTCATTGCTTGGGAAACGTTTGTGTTAGGAAATGGAGATAGTGGTTTTGAAGACAACAACCTTTGTAACATATTTTATTATAACTTATATACTAACACTATTGTCTTGATATATATGAATGTTATTATGCAGGATATATATAAGGCAGGTACTGATTATTGAAGACTGTACAGTATAAAGATCAAGAATGAAGAAATCAAGCTTGAAGACTCATAAGTATCAAGATCAAGATTTCGAGATAAGTGTCTAATTTATTGTTAAAACTTCAAAATAGCATGGAAATCTTCATTCCATATTTCATATGGAATGGAACCCATTTCTACCTTCTTAGTGGCTTACAAACCCATAACAAGTAGCTTACAAACCTACGACAAGTGGCTTACAAACCCACGAACATCCTAGTATTGTACAATTTCTCAAGTCTTGATATGATGAGATATTCTGCAGGAAGAAGCTTGCAAAACTAATTCAAAATGGTTTTTCAAAATGATTTTCAAATCTGCTTTTCAAAATGTTTTAGCCTTAAAAATTATCTTTTTAAAATGATTTTCAAAACTGCTCGTCAAAATGTTTTAGCCTTAAAAATTATCTTTTCAAATGATTTTCAAAAACATGTTTTTAAAACGTTCTTTGTTTTTGTTTTCTAAATAAACTCTTGTTTTAAACTTCACATTGTTTTTTAACTAAGGGATGTCGACATCATGGGATACCTCATGTCGACATGGTGGCCGTTAAATTCAAAAGTTTCAATTTTCAAAAGAAGTGTCTATTCGTTTAAATCTCTTCATGAATGGTTATGACCGTTACTGGTCTATAAATAGCCTTCACAAACGAATTTTTTAACCAACTAATTTCTTATTTTCTTCACTTCTTCTTCACCACAAATCCATATTCTAAAATTTTCATATTTTTAAGCTCGTGCCGAAATTCTGCCGAATTCTCAAGTGAATCAAATTAGAATCTCATTCTGGTTTGATTCTCTGCCCTCTCTCGAAGATAAAAGTGCTATTCAGAGTTATAGGATCAATTTGTAACCAAAAGTTTATCGAGTCTCTCTATAAGGTGTGGTTGTGCCTAGAAATCAATTGGGTAATCTTGTGGCACATAAATCAAGAGAGTTTGCCTCGGACTCGAGAGATAGAAGGGTACCTCAAGGCCTTTAGAAATTGAGGATTGTAATCTCGATATTGATATAATAAAAATCCGTATGAGGTGTTTTGCCTTGGTACAAGACTGGACGTAGGGTAACTCCAAACCAGTATAAAATTCAGTGTGTTCTTTCCTTGTACTGCTTTTTATTTACTTTCTGCATCCGTGTTTGATTCTTTGATTGTTCTGTGATTAAGTTCTATATTTGTTTATATCATAATTTTTAAATTAGTCTATATAAGTCTTAGAATCCATTAAACACTATTCACCCCCCTCTAGTGTTAAATTAGCCTTAAGATTCTTAATCTGCATTCTTTTTCAGTTTGGGATTATGTAATTTGAATATGAAACATATGTTTTGAAATGTAATGGAAAAATGTTGTTTTGAAATTTGTTCTTTGTTTCATATTTGAGTGCTTCTGATATTATAGATTCCGTTAACATAGCTGTATTTAGTCGCCGGAAGTTAATACTATAGATGACTGCAACATCTATAGCGCTTAGCTTTGGGCTTCTAGATAGGGGATGTTGCAACTTGGTATCAGAGCATAGGTTTATGAAATACTTTAACTAAAAATGATTTTGAAAACATAATCCTTAGGAATTTGAGTTAGGATCGAGATATGGGATAATGGTATAGTAACGTACTTGTATTTGCTATATATATAAGTATACGATTTATCTTTAGACTCCTATCTTTGTTAGGCTATTCTTCTATATCTCATGAGGTTTGAATAAAGATATGGACAGGAGAAGAGGCAGGGTTAACCTTGGAGAAGAAAGCACCACTACAAATGGAAATGCCCGACCAAATGCTAAAAGAGGCCAAGGTCAGGCTCCAACTGAAAACGTTGTGCTGGGTTTCCCCAAGTAGATATAGGAGCCATGTATCAGTTTTTCTTAAACATGTTGCAAGCTGGTATCGCAGCTGGAGTTATTGGAGGAAATGATGTAGTAGGAGTTCAATAAGCTCTAGTAGTCAATAAGTATGCTAACTTGAGCAGAGACTATACTAGGCTTGGAGGGAAACCATTTATCGGAACAGAGGATGCTATTGAAGTAGAAAACTGGCTTCTACATTTCAAGACGATTTTTACTGACTTAGGGCTCAATAATGAGCAGAAAATGAGACTTTCTTCAAGACGGCTTAAAGGAGCTGCTTTTTTTAGTGGAATACTATAACTGCTAGCGTAGATGAAGAGACTATTGCATGGGTGGAGTTTTGGAGGAGGTTTCAAGAAAGGTTCATGTTAGTAATGGCGTAGTCTGTCTTGGTCAGGAAGTTTGCTGAGTTGGAATAAGAAGAAATGTCAGCTCTAGAATATGCTAGTAGATTCGAAGAGTTAGACAAGTATGGGTATGCCAGTGTCGACACAACGTTGAAAAGGAATGAAAAGTTCATTAGAGGTCCAAAGCCGGAGTTGGCTAATGCAACATTACCGCACATCAGAGATCCATGTGATGTGGTAGTGGAAATGGCGTTGAGACATGAGGAGATGTTAGCTTGTTTGAAGAAAAAAGAGAAGAGGTCCAGGTCGAACAGGGCTAAAAGAGAAAGTTTTTCTACAAAAAGAATGCATAGCAAGGAGGTGCGGCAAAGAAAGGAAAGTCTTAGGTGGTCTGCTACAAGTGTGATAAGAAAGGCCATTATGCTCATGAGTGCCGAACATGCAATGGAAAGAAGGTTGCTGAGACTAAAGTGATTAGGTGTTTTAACTGTGATCAAATTGGGCACTACAAGAACCAGTGCAAAGGGCCAGCAAAAGGAGATAAAGGCCAAGTGTTTGCACTGGAGCCTGCTACGTTAAAGCCGACAGTGCTGGAGAAGGGAAAAGTTTTGTTAGGAGGTACATTTCAGATCCATAATATATCTGTTACCATTTTATTTCATACCGGTTCATCTCATTCTTTTATATCTAGATATTTGGTAGATAAACTTAACCTAGACCCCACATATTTAGTTACTTCCTTAAGAATTGCAAATCCGATAGGAGGGTACGCAACGCTTGGGATGAAGTGTGACTACGTAGAGTTTGATTTGATAGGTTACACCTTTGGTTTCAGTTTGCATATATTTTATTCTGTTGGGTTCGGAATTATATTGTGTATGGATTGGCTAAGTAATTATGATGCTAGGTGTTTGCATAAAAAAGGGCAAACACTCAAATCGTTGTTGTATAGCTGTAAATATTGTTTGTAGTATATAGTTATTGTTTGATGAAAATTAGTTGTAGATGATTAAGGTAGAAAATCAGTAATTTTCAAAAAAGAATATGCAAAGGATTTATATGTAAAAAGATATAGAATTTATTGTGGTTCAGCCTGAATGTGCCTACGTCAACAGTTCCTCTTTTATTATCCCTTTCATTTCTGATTACAAGTGCAAGCTTTGAATACGAGTAAACATGCTATTTGAACTAAGATTTTTCCCTCTCTATGTTGTCTGCCATTTTTGCTGAAAGCTTCGCTCTTCAACCTCCTCCATTTTTATGATGCCATGTGCTTGATATTTATAGAATGAAGATATGAGGAGAGGCAACTGAGTATATAGTATTTGAAATTTGGTTCAACCTTCCTTCCTCCAAGATTTGGTTCAATCTTTCTTACATGATTGTCAGGCTATTCCACTTATGATGATCGCCATACATCTCCAAGATCCTCGGAACTCGTCATGAAGAAATCCCCGATGTATCATCATGCCATGATGAAAATTTTCAACTTTTTTTTAGATTTGTTATATCCGGGTTGAGCCCCAAGAAAACCTTCACCCGACTCCAAGCAGCATTACTCCCAGCCAACTCCAAGTAAACCATTAAATTTCTCATGCCCAACTCCAAGCAACCATCGAACCAAAGATTTGGTTCGTTCACCGGACAGACTCCAAGCATACTTCGCATTTTCAAGGCCCGACACCAAGCAAACACCAACCCAAAGTTTTGGTTCGGTAACCCAACCGACTCTAAGCAGATTCAATATTTTCAAGTCCTGCCTCCAAGCAAGCGCCGAACCAAAGTTTTGGTTCAGTTATCGGACCGACTCCTAGCTGACCCCAGATTTTCAAGGTCCGACTCCTAGCAAGCGCCGAACCAAAGTTTTGGTTCGGTCACCAAACCGACTCCGAGCAGATGCCATATTTTCAAGGCCTACCTCCAAGCAAGCACCGAACCAAAGTTTTGGTTTGGTCAACTGATTTACTCCAAGAAGACTCCATATTTTCAAGGCTTGACACCAAGCAAACACCAGACCAAAGTTTTTGTTCAGTCATCGGACCGACTCCAAGCAGACTCCAGATTTTCAAGGTACGACTCCAAGCAAACATCGAACCAAAGTTTTGGTTCGGTCACCCAACCGACTCCAAGCAGATTCCATATTTTCAAGGTCTTCCTCTAAGCAAGCGCCGAACTAAAGTTTTGGTTCGATCAACGGACCGACTCCAAGTAGACTCTAGATTTCCAAGGCCCGACACCAAGCAAACACAGAACTGAATCCAAGCAAACTCCAGATTTTGAAGGCCCGACACCAAGCAAACACTGGACCAAAGTTTTGGTTTGGTCACTGGACAAACTCCAAGCAGACTCCACATTTTCAAGGCCCGACTCCAAGTAAGCGCCAAATCAAAAATTTGGTTCGGCGATAGAGCGTCTCAGTTTTGGCCCCACGAGACAGTGGTGTACAAATCTTAAGATGATCATATCTCTCAATCCGTAGCTCGGATTGAACGTGATTTTGACATATGTCCATATCTTGATCTTGAGAATACCACCAAACTAGTTTGAGTCTGTTCCAGAACAATGACGATTTTGCCCCTGACTCCTCATATTCACAATGTAGTGGGAGAAAATGCCCACAACATTTGCCCCCCAAAAGCATACTTTCGTGAATACAAAGTGTGTGCTTTGTTTATCCAAGACTGTATTCTTAGTCTTGTAATGGTTGTATTGATGTCTGAATATCCATATCTCATCTTCGCCTCTGATTTTTTGATGAGCCTCTTTTTGCTAGTTTGATGTGGGACATTATTCGTTCTAAGGAGGACTTGCTAAAATTTAGAAGCCGTCTTTGATTAGTCTTCATCCGACATGATGTTGTTTTTCTTGAACTTTCGGTTTCCTATGTCGAGGCTTCATACAATATGCCGACCAACTGATGTACACTTTGCTTTCTCGACTTTGTATCGGTGATGTGGTACTCTGGTTGCGCTCATTGTGTGGTTGAGTCAAGCTATCCTAACCATCTCATGTGATCGCCAAGTTTGTGTATTTCTCTACTAATCCTTTCTCCACTCTTGTGCATTCTTTGACAAGATCAATAATTGATGAATCAGATAGAGTAAGAATCTCTGTTGAAGGGACTTTGTATAAAGGAGATGATGCAGAGTGTTATCGAGTGAATGTTGGTTATGACTTCCCTAGCCCATGTTTTGTATCTTCTGCCTAGACGTTTGTACAAAGATATGTATATTTTATATAAATTTTGGTTGGAATCCTCATACCTGATAAGGTGTAATTGGTTTGTGCGACATATAGTCTGGTGAAGTGATGATCATTTTTACCAACTTCTTCAATAGCTTGGTTTGATAATCCTCAGTGTACTTGTTTAGACTAGATTGCTGGTATGTTTTGACAGATAAGTGTGGGATTATTGAGAAGCTTAGTGAAGGAGCAAGGACAGTCGGACCACGAAATTGGGTTGGTGGAGTTTATTGGACCGAAACAATTTGGTTTGAGAGTGGAAGATGATAGCCGAGCTACTTGGTCTGGTACATGAAAAGAGGTCGGGCCGAGGTGCAAAACGGGGTCGGACAAAAGTGTTGGTAGGTTGCATGGTCCAAGGTTGAAACAATGATCTGGTGCACTGCCTGTGCCAATCGTAAGCTTGTGTTTGGTGTCTAGCGATTATGATTGAGTCAAAATTCTGGTTTGGCACTAATACAAGACTATAACTAAAATAATCTTTGAGAGAGCGACATTGGCTTTTCTTTCTAGGGTCTACAAGGAATTGTCCATACTAGGAGTACTTAATTATTCTCGTGCGAAGTCATGGTCGCGGCAAAATATGAGTTATGGATGGCTCGATTGGAAAGCATACTCTCATTGTGGGTAAGAGTGATTCATTATTTTCGGTTTGAGTTATGCCAAGTGCTGATGTTTGATGCCCCTAGTATGTGGTGTTTAGGTGGAATAATCTTTGGATATTGGAAACCTTGATTAATATCAGTTTATTATTTCTTGTTGATCAGGTAGAATCAATCTTTTAATTCAAATGTCCCGTTGGCTTTGGCGGTAGAGAATCGTCCTATTCTATTGACTTTACCTGCAAGTTTAGGGTACTTTTGGGCCTAGTGTGGTCAAGGACTTTCATCCTTGCCTTAGAATTAGTTATAGACTATTAATAAACTTTTATTTGAAATTTTACTATAGATATGTGTTAGAGTCATCCCGCATGTCCTCGGGATTGATTTATTAGGTAAAGGTGTCAAGCTTTTTGTGTTAAAATAGACTTTGATATGAATTAATTGCATTCGGAAGGTTATAGATCGAATCACTTCTATTTAGAGAGGTTAGTATTATTCGAAGTGATTCCCTATTACTATGGTTTAGAGAGTAATTTGGGGGACGTGGCAGTCCACAAATACTCATGACATCCTCTAGAGCACCCTCTAATGACATTGTCAAAAGTCGACCGGGAGCGCTCATTATTTGTCTGGGTTTGCCTCCGAGTATTTTTTATCGAACTTAGCTTATCATACAAAAGTTGGTCATACCTTTGCACTGAGTTTTTCTCAGGTTCCATAAGTGTGCTCTACTTTAGGATAATCCTTAAAGATTCTTGAGAGAAGTTGGCTGGAAGGGATAATCTAATTCTTGTGGCAATGTTGGATTGATGTTCTGCTATCTCTGACCGAGTTGAGTCGATGCTCCGTTTTGTCTAGTGGAGTGGAAGCGAATGAATATCCTATTGTGGTTGGTAGAGTGGAATTCATATTTCTACTATCTGTATGTAATGCCACAAGACTAAAAGAAATTGTTAGAAGCTTCTAGTTTAAGTACAACGAACTATATTCTCCATCAAGTGAGTCCTTCTAAACTTAAGATTCGTGGCATGTAAGTTACTTTCCCTGATTATGGATTTTGGTGCATATGGTTTGCCAGTACAACCTAAGTTCCAAGGGAGTGTAACTTTTGCGACTGTCGTACTTACGATTTAGAGCCGGGATTTGCACACAGTAACTACCTACGCCATTATAGCCTGTATCGTAAGTATTATTCGATTTACTGTAGCCCCACTAGCGTGGGTGCCGATCGTAAATTACAAACTATCCTTGGCTGTTTCCATGCCTTAATCGTGGTATTTATTATCGGTTTGCAGTTGCCGGCGAGCCGAATGCCAATGATAAACTACCTAAGCTATAATCATGCCTAATCTGTGGCTTATAGTCGGTTTATCATTGCTAGCTGGGGGGCTGATCATCAGCAGTGAACTACCTAGGCTATTTTCGTGCCCTTAGTCATGGTTATATTGCTTTCACTGCTATCGACGAGAGCTTGCGATTGATCGTAATAGGAAAAATATCAAACAAACAATCGAGCAAAACATCAATTTTTACAATGGTTTGGCCAGAATATGCCTATGTCCACTGTCTTTCTTTTATTGCTTCAAGTGATACATGCTTTTTACAAGCTGAGAGAAGTAATAGTGGAGATGCTGGAGAATCCTTCCTTTACAAACACCTTTTCCATCAACTGTTGAAAAAATGTAAGCTCCGTTGTGGAGATCCTTGTAAACAACAAATGGCCCTTCCCAGATTGGATCTAGTGCGCCTGAACGAGGAAAGACTTGCTTGAGAACAATATCTCCCACTTGTAACTCTTGGGGCTTCACCTTAGATTTGCATTGTTTTGCCACTTTCCATCTGTGTGCGGTGGTCTTGAGAGCGGTGTTATTCCTTCTTCCTTCAATTCTGTCTAAGGACATGTTGAGAAGCTCCTCGTTCTCTTTCGGATTATAATGCGTCCTATGTTGTGAAGGCACAACTGTTTCGACCGGAAGCATGGCCTCTTCCCCGCATGCTTAGAGCAAATAGAATATGTCTTCTTGCTGTTTTGTATGAGGCTTGGTAGGCCTACAGTGTCGTGGGTAGTTCGTCAACTCACATTCCTTTGGATTTATCTAGTTTTTCCTTAATTAGTGCTTGCAAGACATTGTAAACAGCTTCAACCTGCCCATTGGCCTGTGGCAACTCCTGTCATGAGTCAGTCCACGCTAGGCTTCGAATGCATTTATTCTTTGTGTTACTCAAGCTAGATTTGTTCTCGGATGCCCGACTGGTATGTCATTGCCAGGGAAAGGGGCGGTTTTCAACAGTGAACTGCCCAGGCTAGTGCCCTTAGTCATGGCTATCTTATTTTCACTACTGCCAACACATACTTGTGATCTGGGTTGCTAATCACAAACGAAGCAGTGGTTATGATAGCATTGTTGTTAAGTGAATATAACTGCATATGTGTTAAGTGAATATAATTGCATATGTGTTAAGTGAATGCATCAGTCTCTTGTCTCTGTCAAAGGGAAAGAGTAGTTTAGACCAAACCCACCGCTTCGAAAGAAGCGCAAAGTACCAAGTTGTGTAGTATGCCTGGTTTAAGATGTTCTCTTTGATAGGAATTCTCGCTTGGTATTTTTGTAAGGCTCCATGGAACTAGGAGCCGATGGTATTATCTTGAAATGACAACACCCGAGTTAGATAAAAACAAAAGAAGAGGTTTGTTATGGTACCTCCTTTGCACGACCATCTATTATCATGCGTATGACATGTTTAGGCGAGCATATTGTGTGATCGAAGAGCTCTTCATAAGGATTTTCAACAAGTACTCTATTCGATAATAGGGGATTTACTGGGCCTAGATTCTTGTTTGGCATTTCAGTGCTGCCTCCTAGCGGTTTACTATATATATTACTGATTCATGTTGAATTGTGATATGAGGAGTAGTGGTGGTGGTTCTGGATATCTCTCGCCTTTCTGCTGCAGGCCAAATATGTTGGAATTACTAGAGCTCGGTCTTTCCAAGTTATCGGTAGAAGTCATTTCCATCGCGTCCTCTTCCTTACCCTTTTAGGCGACACCATACTCCAATGGATGGCTTCTCTCTGATCATTGATCATTCGAGCTCTGGAGGTAGAGAGTTGTATCTCTTCCATTTTGCTATAGCATTTGTACTGCAAGTTGTGCTAGCTTTCATGGGTGACCATCTATTTGAACTCCTGACAGTGATGTTTCTGCATCTATATGTTCCTTGCTGGCCTAATGGAGAGGTCATGCACAGTTGTTGGGGCTAGTTTGATTTTTTTGTCTTTACTTCATGTAGCGTGTAAGCACCCTCGAGTTGATCAGCACATGCAACGGTTTTACGAATCCTTCCTTCACCTTTTTCCAAGGATGGAGATCCAAGAGTAGATGGTAGAGCCCTGCAATAGCTTAAGATTGATTAGAATGAAAGAAAAGTAATTATGTATTACCTCCTTTGTGCCCTCCGTTTATCAGCAAGTATGGAGATCTTGTCACGTGTCTAGGGGCTGGGTTAGCCCCTTAAAAGGTTTGTAGTAGGCACTCAAAAGTTTTTGTTTTCTTGGAGGGTGGACTAGTAATTCTTGGTCGTATCTCCTTCTCTTTTCATATTTGTTGAACATATCCCCAGGTAATGAGAGCTATTGACATTATTTGAATCATGTCCGGTATGCGATGGATTGTGTGATGCCTTCGTACATGATAGGAGTGACGAAGTGTCGTGTTTGTCATATCTAGACTTTGAGTATTCAATCATCATGAATTCGGTGTTCAAGTTGTGATATTTCGATCCATCAGTAGGATCCCAATTGTAGCACTTTTATTTGATGCTGGATGGAAAAAGGGCTTTGCTTGGGGTTCATTTGGTTATGCGGAATGCCTTATGTGTTCTCTAGAATGGGAATTTCTGTGTATTATGACGTTGAGGTCGAATACTTCTGTCTGCCCTAAGTGTGTTAAGAGTTTATCCACCAAAGCTTTATGTTAAGCAGTGAAGTGTTTACTGATTTCAATCAAGCCATGTCGAATTTATGTCCAATAACTTTTAGCACTGGGAGGTTATAAGACTAGTCTTCCTGCTTTTTCACATTTGGATAGGTGTTGCATTCTTTGTAGCAGAGTTCTATCACTTTAGGCAGCGTATCGGGAAGTTGTTCTCCTTTCCTTCCTAGAGAGTTTGTACTTTTCGAGAGAGATAAATCAATTTTTAGAAAGGGTTGGGAGGTTTTGTACCTTCGAAGGGTTGATGGTCCAACTCTTAGAATAAAGAGAGAATCTTGAGATAAGAGGTATAACTTCTCAATCCGGGAAATGGTGATTACAAACTTGGAAAAAAGAAAAAGAGAAAAACTCTAATTTCAAAAAGACAATGACTTTAGATTAGGAGAAAGGATTTTGAGTTTGGAGGGAGTTTGGAGGGAGAAAAGGATTTTATTAGAACCGTAATTTTATATTTTACTAGGGGAATATATTCCTCCTATACAAAAGAGGAAGATAGTTTTCTTATGTTAAAGAAGCAATGCTTCCGGATGGAAAGAGAATAAGGTTTGATTTTAGATCTGAGAAATGACTAAGTGTTTCTTTTGGTCAAAACAGTGTTTATTGATTTGAAATGAGAAAAAGAAGATAGAACGATTTCAGATCTAAGAAATAAATATATGTTTCTTTTTAGTTGAGAAACAGTGTTTGCAGATCTGAAAGGAGATATAGTGATTTCAGATCTAAGAAGTGAATACATGTTTCTTATTGGTTAAGGAGCAGCGTTTGTAGATCTGAAATAAGAGAAAAGAAAGATAGAATTTTTTATCTTCAAGGAATAGTGATTGCAAATCTGAAAAGAGAAGTAGATTTTGCTAAAGTAACGGTTTCAGATCTGGAAGATATAGAGTATTTTAATCCAAGAAACAATGATCTCAAACTGAAAAAATAAGAAAAAGAGAATCTCTCATGCCAAGGAGATGGTGACTTTAAATCTGAAAAGATAAAGATATAAATTTTATTAGAAAATGCAATTTCAATTCTCAAGACTAGAAACAGGTTTTCTTTTGTGAAAGAAAATGATGATCTAGATTTAAACAGAGGGAAAAAGGAGGTTTCTTATGCCAAGAAACCATGTTCTTGGATTCCAAATGAGAAAAGAGAGGTGGCTTGATTTTAGATCCAAAGAATGGGTACATGTTTCTTTTTGGTCAAGGGACATGTGTTTGTGGATCCGGAATAGTAAAAATAATATCTAAGGATTTCAGATCTAAGAGATGACATTTTTTGCTAATAAACAATGTCTATGGATAGTAAAAGTAAGAACTAAAAAGTGGAAAAGAGAATTTCTCTATGTAGTAAAATGGATGTTCAGATCTGAAGAGAAAAGGAGGATTTTTTTTGTTTTATCTAAAATAGTTAGGGTAGATCTGAAAAGAAACATACATTTCTGATCATAGAAAAGGGGACAGAGTTTCCTAAGAGAAGAAACGATAATCTCTAGTCAAAAGAGTACAAATAGTAGGTTTCAAAATAAAAAGAAAAGTAAGAAAGTGAGAATTTCCTTTTGAAAAAGGAAAGTTCGGCTCTCAATGAAAGCACCAAAATGTTTGCACAAAAAATGGGCAAACACTCAAATCGTTGTTGTAGAGTTGTAAATATTGTTTGTAGTATATAGCTATTGTTTGATGAAAATTAGTTGCGGACGTTTAAGGTAGAAAATCCGTAATTTGCAATAAAGAATATGCAAAGGACTTAAATGTAAAAAGATATAGAATTTATAGTGGTTCGGCCTGAATGTGCCTACGTCAACAGTTCCTCTTTTATTATCCCTTTCATTTCTGATTACAAGTACAAGCTTTGAATACGAGTAAACATGCTATTAGAACTAAGATTTTTCCCTCTCTATGTTGTCTGCCATTTTTGCTGAAAGCTTCGCTCTTCAACCTCCTCCATTTTTATGATGCCATGTGCTTGATATTTATAGAATGAAGATATGAGGAGAGGCAACTGAGTATATAGTATTTGAAATTTGGTTCAACCTTCCTTCCTCCAAGATTTGGTTCAATCTTTCTTACATGATTGTCAGGCTATTCCACTTATGATGATCGCCATACATCTCCAAGATCCTCGGAACTCGTCATGAAGAAATCCCCGATGTATCATCATGCCATGATGAAAATTTTCAACTTTTTTTTAGATTTGTTATATCCGGGTTGAGCCCCAAGAAAACCTTCACCCGACTCCAAGCAGCATTACTCCCAGCCAACTCCAAGTAAATCAAAGTTGTCTGCCATTGTTGCTGAAAGCTTCGCTCTTCAGCATCCTCTATTTTTATGATGCCATGTGTTTGGTATTTATAGAATGAAGATATGAGGAGTGGCAACTGAGTATATAGTATTTGAAATTTGGTTCAACCTTCCTTCCTCCAAGATTTGGTTCAACCTTCCTTACATAATTGTCAGGCTATTCCACTTGTGATGACTGCCATACATCCCCAAGAACCCCAGATTGCGCCATGAAAAATCACCGAAGTTTCATCGTGCCATGACGAAAATCTCCAACTTTTGTTTTTAGATCAGTTATATCCGGGTTGAGCTTCAAGCAAACCTTCACCCGACTCTAAGCAGCATTAATCCCAGCTGACTCCAAGTGAACCATTAAATTTCTCATGCCAGACTCCAAGCCACCACTGAACCAAAGATTGGTTCGGTCACTGGACAGACTCCAAGCAGACTCCACATTTTCAAGGCCCGACACCAAGCAAACAATGAACCAAAGTTTTGGTTCGGTCATCGGACCGACTCGAAGCAGACTCCAGATTTTCAAGGTCTGACTCCAAGCAAGCACCGTACCAAAGTTTTGGTTCGGTTGTTTGTACCAAAATTGGGCACAACACTCTTCGGAAGTTTTTGAAGAGATAAAGTGAAGAAAATAAATTGAAAATGAAGATTATCTAACAAAAACTCCAAATAACAGAAAGTAAATTACACAGAAGACAACAATTTAGAGTGGTTCGGCATTTTGCCTACATCCACTATGAAGTTTGATGACATTATTGCTCGTTACTTGAAGATCACAATTTTTTATAGCGTAGTACAACAGATTTTACGATTAAAGTCTGAATTTAAGCAGCAATGGTGATCTGGACTTAATCTGGCAGAGTTTGGGCGCTCTTTAGCTCTTCAAATTGTCCGACCCCCCTTCTTAATGACTAGGGGCTCTATTTATAGGTGCAGGAGGCTGATATTTCGCCTAAATTTCGGGAGACCACTTCTGGCACGTGAGGGGGCCCACATGCCCAGCCTCAGGAAAGTTGGGCCCACTTCGGGATCGATTCGAAATCCATTCGAATCGATCAAAGAATCATCCAATCAAGCTGAAATTTGGTGTGGACATTCTTCAACATGTTCGTAAGCTTCTGTGAAAATTTCATAGCATTTGGACTTATAGATCGTGAGATATCATCGATTCAAAATAGTGTTTTCTGAACTACTTGCTTCGTTCGAATCGATTCGTTCGAATCGATTGCTTCAATCGATTGCTTCGATTCGGTGGCGGAGCGTGCTTCTATGATGACGTGGAGCGCGAACTTCGCATCGATCCGCCTTTTTCACCAGTTTGATCGAGTCGTCCCGGATACTTCGCCGCTTTGACTCGATGGATTCGAAGGCTTCGACCACACCTGGATTCGAACAAGATCTCGTTCGTATCGATCCGGTCTCGTTCCAATGGATCGATACGAAATGACCATATTGGATGGATTCGAAGTGAGACACCTCGATGGATTCAAACACACCACTTATGCATGGATTCGAAGCAGTGTATCATGTTGGGTACGAAGCATGGTGTCTTTATGGATTCGAACAATTGCCATATTCGATGGATACGAACTAGGGATGACCGAGGGATTCGAACATGGCTTCGGCTGATGGATATGAAAGAGGTGTTCTTGTTCTTCATTTTGCATTGATGATAACTCAAGCATACGAACTCGGATTGTCTTGAAATTCGGAATGCTGGCTTTTCTGACCTCGCTCGTCATATCTTATTAACAGTAGCTCAATCCAGACTCGGACAAAATTTACCGATATCCATGACAAGTGATACTTGGTTTTCAATCAGTTCTTTGATATCTCGGGCTTGCCAAAAGACGGGATAACATTTGGCCCCCAAAGTACGTCTTGTGTGAACATGGCGTGCTTTGAAATGCTGCAGTCTTTCATGCTGAATATTTCTGTCCAATTAGTTGATTGACAGTCGTCTATAAGCTGAAATCTACAATCTCTTACCATCTCTGTAAAGCTGCTGTTGGTTTTGTAGAATTGGATTTTTATGTCAATCTCTTCTCTCTCTTTTTTTTGATGGATACGAATTTCTCATTCGCATCGATGAGCTCCTGTCACTTGTGCGTCGATTCGATGGATTCGAACCAACATTTTCGAGTGGATGGAGTAGAATGTTTTCAGGACTTCCCTAGTACTGTATTTCGCATTGATTGAATGGAGTCAAAGCGATGGATTCGAAAGACGGCTTTACACAGGTGTTTGCTAGAGTTCGCATCGATCGGTTGTTCAAGCTCATGGATTCGAACACGGCACTTCGAATCGTCCTGAGTTTCTACCCGTTATGACCGGTTTCGCATACCGGGATGCGAATCGCCGCTTAACCCTTATAAATACTGAGACCTCATTCACTTTTCACTTTTTACTTTTTACCTTCGTTTCCTTGTGCGCTTCGAATCGATTCTAGATTTCAAGAACAAAGACAAACGACTCCTCTTCCTTCGAGTCGAATCGATATCGAACTTTAACAAAATAACATATTCAGGTAGTAGATTCTTTTACGGGTTCGAAATTTCAAGATGCAGACCTTTACATTAGTCTTATTCGTGTCGATCTTGGAAGGAGTTGAAGTCGAGGTCGAAACCAAGGATGGCTGGTTGTAGAAAAAGTATGATTGAACCTTTCTTGTCGATCTGGAGTTATGGCGATCGAGTCGATCTGGAAAAGGAGGGTTTTTCCTCGTCATTCGCATCGATCAACATGTTTACATTAGAGATTTGTGGGCTGAACTGGTCGCAGGAGTTGGGTCGTCGTATCGATCTCCTGTGATTGATACGGTGGAACTGTCCCTTGCGATCGATTCGAATCGTTCTGCCCATGTGATCGATACGAATGTCGGGCCTCTTACCTGTTTGCAAACTCTTGTTGCCGGAGATCGATTCGAGAACTTTGTTGACGATGGATGAGAACCTTAGGTCGCCGATCGATACGAAGGATCCGGTCATCATAGATATGAACCAGGTTGATTCGAACAAGATCGATTCAAAGTGTTGTCTCTTTGATCGATTCGAAGACTTCTACTCTGGCTTTGATCGATTCGAACAAGCTTCTGCGGATATGAAATTTTCACTTATTTTAATGGCAGGATTCCGACGAGCTTCATCCCTGCATATGGCCTAAACTTTTATACTGCATACTTGACTGTCCTTCGAAGCTCGTCGATGGAACTGTACGTTGACAAATAAAACATGGATTAATCGCCATGAATTTCGGAAAATATGGTCTGTGACGGTCAGCGATGACGGTCATTTTAAACAAACTTCATAATTTTCGAAGTTTTCATCTTGTCTTCGGTTTTGCTGAATTCACTAAGTATTAGCTGCATTGCACTTCACATCACTTTCACACACCTCACATGGGGAAATGAACGGGTTTACCATTTGCTTAACATTACTTTCTGATGAGTTAGTCAGTGATGGAACCTTCGAGCTCTCAGCAGCAAGAGATTCAGAGTTCTCCCCCTCCAGTCCTCGAAATTCCAGACATCCCAGTGGAGATAGTAGATCCAGCTCCAGACGAGCTGCAAGATGCTATATTTATTGAGGACCCTATAGACTCCATTCAATCCAATATTTCTGAAAACTTGTTGGGCAGGATATGCACAAGACACAACATTTCTTCGGACGATGTGTTGTTGCCGGGATCTAGTGACAGACCTCACTGTCCGCCCGAAGGGTACACTGCCTTTTATCGCCATGCTTGTGCAGCTGGAACACTCCCTCCATTTAATCAATATATCAGGGAGATGTTATCATTTCTTGGAATTGCTTCCTCTTAATTACACCCCAACGGGCATGCGCTACTGAACAGTGCGTTCATCGTATTTATGGACCATCTCTTCCGTCCACCAAGGCCAACGGAAATCAGATATCTATTTAATTTTAAGAGTAGAGGTGATAGTCCATCCTTTACGTTTTTGGAGGCAGTCAAGAACTGCCAGGTTATAACCGGAGCTTGGACCAGACTTAGCTGTTTCAAGAACGAATGGTTTTATATCCAGTGTCCTCCAGGTTTTGCCAGGCGGTGGCTGTCTAGGCGTAAGTGTTGTAACCTGTCGATGATTTCCTTGACTAATGGTTTTTTAGCACTGGTATTGATATCCTACTTTTCTTGCAGCCATTATCTCCAGACCCGACGGCGGGTATTACAAGGGCATGGTTCGGAGCCTTCAAGAGGTCCCGAGCGATTTGAGGCACATCGACTTGGTGTTGACCGACTTTAACTTAAGAGCTCTTGGCTTGATTGAAGTAAATCAAAGCATAGTCACCGAAGGGATGCTAAGGCCCGTTCCAAAGAAGAAGAAAAAGAAGAAGAAGAAGAAAATGGTGAAGAAAATGCTCGGAGTCGTGATAACCGAAGTGAGCGACGAAGAACGGACTCACACAGATGTCGAGCCGATGGCTGATTTTTCGGGCAATTTTGAAGAATTGGGAGAGAGACGGAAAAGCAAGGCTGTCGTTTCCAAAAAACTTAAATCTAAGGGATGGAAGTCCGTAGATGTGTCTCCTCCCACTTCCGGAATCATAATTTCCGAGGCCGCCCATTCTCAATGGAGAGATACCTTTAAAGGGCTTGGTGATATTCCCATCTCGGATTATATATCAATTCATCATCATCCCGGGTTGGAAGAATTCCAAGATGTTTTAAATATGAGTGAGCCCTTTCCTTTTAGTGCGGTCAACACTTCCGGTTGGTCAAGGGGTTTACACATTTAACACACTTCCACAGCACTACACGATTTTCGCATATTGGACATCATTTTTATAGGATGCTTAACTGTGGTTCCTTCTTATCGCAGGTGAGATGTCAGGTCTTGGATCCACATTGGATAGGCTCCGCAATGTTCGCCGATCTTCCTCATACTATGAGTCCCGTTGGAGGGAATTGGATAGGGATCACGGGCGAGGCTATACCAGCCAGGAGCGTTATGACAGAGATCGAGATTATTGGCGTGGCCATTCCGGTCAAGAGCGTACTCATAGAGATAGAGGCCATCAATACCGATCACAATCTCATTCTCCTCCGCCCCCTAGGGCCCCTATAGATCCTCCTGAGTTTTTGCAGCAACAACGGCCTTCTCAATCTTCAAGGCCCAAAACTCAGAGGCAGAGAGTTGAACCACAGACAGCTGCTATTGTTGAATAGGTTCCGGCAAAACTGACGAGTGAAGGAGCCATCAAGCTTGCTCAGATGAAAACGGATTTTCCAGAAATTTGTCTGGATGCATATGTCTTCCCTCCCCATCTCAAGAGGATTCCTCCGGATGCCGAGAATATCGCGCATGATTACATTCATGATTTTTATGCTCAATACAAAGAGTGGTACAAGGCAGCCGTAAAAGCTTCAAAAGTAGCTTTTGATCGGGCAAAAATTATTGGGAAACGCGATGCTGACCTTGTCCAGAAAGATCGCAGCATCCAAATTCTCCAATCAGAGATCGAGTCATCTCGAAGTTTGGAAATTCAGGCGTTAAAAAAGGTTGATGAGGCCGTGGCGAAGATGGCTAGGATGCAGCATGCACATTGTGCCTTAGTAGAAGGGATGGGCCATCACTATACCACCGTCTTAGCTGAACGGGACACCGCCGTTAAAGAGCTGAATGAGCTTAAAGCCAAATTCGCTGAAATGGTAAAAGAAAAGGATGATGCAAACACCGCTGCTCAGGATGCATGCGATCAAGTTGTATCACTACGAGCTGAACTTAATGCGGCGGTGGCAAAGGCTAAGTCTGTGGAAGTGGAAGCCGAGGAAAAAATTACGGTGGAGCAGTCTAGGATGGAAGCTGATTTTGATGATCTCCTGGTCCCATATAACGCCAAAGTGCTGGAGCACAGAAATTTATCTTGGCTCGGAGACTATTCTATGCTTTTGTACAATGCCTGGACTAGGCTGGTAGAGGAAAAGAAAGCAGCGCGTCCAGACGAATTACTGGATGATTTTGAACTCGAGATGCGCTATCTTTCTAAAGAGGAGAGGAAGGTTCTCAACGAGGCAATGATTTCCGTAGAGAAGGAGAGGCTGGGTGCTCGGCAGATGGAGACCGGTGAGGGCTCGAGGGTCGAGCATCGTGAAACAAGTGCTGAAGTTTTAATTCCAACAATGCGCGAAGCCACTGCCGCAGTGGATCTCCAGCCTGTCCCCGCTTATAATCCAGATCAGCCGCAGTTGTCTCCCATCAGAGCATCTGTCTCTGCACCTGCCCACACTCCGGGTCATACCAAGGAAGGTATATGAACGCCTCCGTATATACTTAGTGTGGAGAGTCTGAAGCAATATATTTAGCTAACAATCTTCACATTTTCACATTCAGTGACCGAGGCCGTTATCTCTGCGCCTCCTGCATCTCAAGTCCTTTATCAAGCACAGGAGGCTATTGTTACCGAGGCGATTATGACAACTGCTATGGTCGGGGAAGGGGGAGAAACAAGCATGTTATCTTTCGATGCTCCGATGATTGAGGAACTTCTTAGTCAACCCAACGATCCCTTCGCAGATCCATCTTTCGCCATGAGCGGGGCTACCCTAGCTATTAGCTCCTTCATGCCAGCCACCAGTTCGTCCAGCGCAGCCCAAGCACCTCGTGAGGATGATATTCTTGCCGAGATCGATGCTGAGATGGTGGATGTGGCAGCAGGTAGTATTTCTGGGGGTGGCATGGCACTATTTGACCCAGCTCCATTGATGAAGATATCGCCAGGTGGCACTGTGGTTATTGTAAGTGCTCCTGCTCCACTTCCTATTACAGCTCCCATGCCTCCAATTCCATCCTCCAAGAGAATTTCTGTCGCCTCAAGCTCCGAGGAGGATGTTGACATTATGCCGCAATCGGAGGACAAAATAGAGAAGAGCAAAAGATTGCGGAGGAAATCGGGTAGCGGATCCAGCGGGACTACCCGAAAAAGAAACCGAGGAAGAAGAAAAATTGATCGCTTCTTTAGTTTGCTCTGTCATATTCGGGGTTAGCATTTTGTTTTGTCTTTTTGGTTTTCTGTAGCCGTGTATAGATGCGGGCTCGGCCCCCGCTAGTAGGAATTTTTTGAATTAGCTTGTAATTGGATTCCTTTTGTTTAATAATTGAAATGAAAACATATTCTCTTTTGTCTTCAATTCAATATTTGCTTTGGTTCTGCCCCCAGCTTTGGGGATAAGCCGTAATAGGCGTTGTGAAAAATTATCCACCGTTTCGTGTTAACATCCATACTTCGGGGATTTTATAAGGTTTATACTCCGTCTCGCACTCTGGGAGTGCGGAGTTGACCTATGTTTATACTCCGTCTCGCACTTTGGGAGTACGGAGTTGAGTTTATACTCCGTCTCGCACTCTAGGAATACGGAGTTAACGAATGTTTATACTCCGTCTCGCACTCTGGGAGTACGGAGTTGAGTAAAGTTTATACTCCGTCTCGCACTCTGGGAATACGGAGTTGGGTAAAGTTTATACTCCGTCTCGCACTCTGGGAATACGGAGTTGACGAATGTTTATACTCCGTCTCGCACTTTGGGAGGACGGAGTTGAGTAAAGTTTATACTCCATCTTGCACTCTGGGAATACGGAGTTGACGAATGTTTATACTCCGTCTTGCACTCTGGGAGTACGGAGTTGAGTAAAATTTATACTCCGTCTCCCACTATGGGAGTACGGAGTTGGGTAAAGTTTATACTCCATCTCACACTCTGGGAATACAAAGTTGGGTAAAGTTTATACTCCGTCTCGCACTCTGGGAATACGGAGTTGGCGAATGTTTATACTCCGTCTCGCACTCTGGGAGTACGGAGTTGGCTAAAGTTTATACTCCGTCTCGCACTTTGGGAATACGGAGTTAAGTGAGGGACTATCGTGTATCAGCCCATTTTAGCCCTAATGTGATGGCTTGCCCCCGAGCTCGGGTTTCACTTTGTGAATGGCCGGTCATATCACACCCACTCCCTACATGAATAAATTCCACTGCGTGATGGAATTTAACTCTCCGGGCATCGTGATGTTGTGCATTGTATTCAGTTAATCACAGCTTTGGCTCGAAGAAATGGCATTTTATTGCTGTCATAGGAAAATATGGCAAAGTCAGTCGCCTTATTACAAGTTCTAATTTCTAAATGCAGAAACGAAATTGAAAAATGGAAAGATATAATAAAACAAATAAAGCCTGTCATGTGTAATAGCGACGGAGACTCTCGCTGTTCCAGGCCTTGGCAAGTCAAGACCGTCAACTGTCGATAGTTTGAATGTGCCATCTCCGAGTCTTTGTGTAATCACATATGGTCCTTCCCAGTTTGGTTTCATGTGTGAAGGGACCGGATAGATTCTCTTGAGGACGAGATCGCCGAGTTCAAAGGTTCGAGGTCGAACTTTGGCATTGTACAACCGGGCGACTCGACTTCGATGTGCGGCCGCTCTCAAATCAGCCTCTTCCCGTTTCTCATCCAGTAGGTCCAAAGATTCAGCAAGCAATATAGCGTTCGTTTCCGGATCATAATAAGTCACGCGATGGGAAAACACCTCCATCTCGACTGGGATAACGGCTTCTGAGCCATAAGATAGGGAAAATAGGGTGTGTCCGGTCGTAATCTTGTGAGTCATCCGATAAGCCTATAAAGCCATAGGCAGCTCGTCAACCCATTTGCCCTCGGCCTTTTCCAGTCGCTTCTTTAGAATGGATTTTATGACTTTATTGACAACTTCGACCTGGACGTTTGCCTGAGGATGTGCGACTGCTGAGAATTTTTTATGAATATGAAACCGTTGACAGAAATTCTTGAATTCTACACTACTGAATTGGGCTCCATTATCGGTGATGATAGTATGCGGGAGTCCAAATCGACAGATAATGTTGCGAACTACGAAATTGATTATTTTCTTTATCGTAATGGTTGCAAGGGGTTCCACTTCAGCCCACTTGGTGAAGTAATCAACTGCAACGATGGCATATCTTGCCCAACCTTTGGCCAAAGGTAGCGTGCCGATGATATCGATGCCCCACATTGCAAATGGCCAGGGACTGACCATTTGGGTTATCTCAGTAGGTGGGGCTCTTGGAATTCGGGCGTGTTTCTGGCACCTATCGCATTTCCTGGCATAGTTCGCTGCATCTCGGTTTACAGTCGGCCAGTAGTATCCGTATCGAAGTATCTTCTTAGCGAGAGCTTATCCACCAGTGTGATCGCCACATTCTCCTTCGTGCACGCTATGTAACACTCGTTTGATTTCATCGTGCGCGATACATCGGAGAAGAGGAACAGAATACCCTCTTTTATACATGACTCCGTTCTGAATGACGAAACATGAAGCTTTTTGTAGAATTTTCTTTTCTCATTTCTATGCTCTGGCAACGTCCCATTCTCGATGTAATTTTGGTACGGAGTCATCCACGATTCTCTACTGGGAGCGGTTTCACACACAAAATTCGTTTCTATTTGATCAATGTTTGGGAAGGACAAAGTTTCGACGGGGACAAGTCCCATTTGCTGTGCTTCACCTGTGCTTGCTAGCTTAGCTAATGAGTCAGCCTTCTGATTATGTTCTCGAGGTATATGGTAAATAGCATAGTAATCGAATTGACTTAGCACTTCTTAAACTCGGGCTAGATAGGCAGCTAGTCGTCGATCCTTGGCCTGATATTCGCACCGAACTTGATATACAACTAACTGGGAATCGCAGCAGATTTCCATAGCAACAATAGATCACAAGCAAGTTTTAAACCGGCAAGCAAAGCTTCGTATTCGGCTTCATTGTTGGTTGCGCGAAATTCGAACCTCAGAGCGTAGCATATGGATCGGCCTTCGGGAGTTTCAAGTACTATTCCTACACCCGAACACTGATTGTTCGATGCACCATCGGTGTGCAGCTTCCAAATACATTTAGGAGGTATAGTGGTTTCAGGCAGATCCTCAGAAATAGTAAATTCGGCTATTAAATCCGCTAGGACTTGTCCTTGAATGGCTTTTCGCGGAGCATAAGTGATATCAAATTGACTCAGTTCAATGTTCCACTTGAGTAACCTACCAGACGTCTTAGGCCACGTGAGGACCTGTCGTAACGGCTGATCGGTGTACACGGTAGGGGAATGAGCTTGGAAATAAGGGCGAAGCTTTCTTGAGGCAATGACCAGGCAGTAAGCCAGTTTCTCTAGTCTTGGGTAATTTCTTTCAGCTCCTGTTAGCCGTTTACTAACATAGTAGACTGGTTTCTGCACTCGGTCTTCTTCCCGAACCAAAGCAGCGCTGATTGCATGCTCCGATACTGCCAGATAAAGGTATAATTGTTCGTGGTCAACCGGCTTTGACAGGATCGGTGGTGTGGAAAGATGTTGAACCAACGATCGGAATGCGTCTTCACACTCCATGGTCCATCCAAATTTTCGCTTTCCTTTTCGGATCAGATCGAAGAAAGGAATTAATTTATCGGTGGATTTTGAAATGAACCTGCTCAATGCTGCTACCTTCCCGTTAAGACTCTGGACTTGTTTTATGGTTCTTGGAGTTTGTAAGTTCCTTATCGCCCAGATCTTTTCTGGATTTGCTTCTATCCCTCGAGCGTTAACGATGAACCCAAGGAACTTTCCAGAGGTGACACCAAAGTGACGCTTTAATGGATTGAGCTTCATTCCATATTCTCGAAGGATGGAGAACATCGAATCCAAATATCTGACGTGATCTGTGGAGAATCGAGACTTTACTAGCATGTCATCCACATAAACCTTCATGGTTTTCCCGATCTGGTCGGCGAACATCCGGTTGACCAAGCGTTGATATGTTGCTCCGGCATTTTTTAAACCAAAAGGCATGACTCTGTAGCAGTAGAGTCCAAGATCGGTCACGAAACTGGTATGTTCTTGATGAGGCAAATGCATAGGTATTTGATTGTAGCCATAATAAGCATCCATGAAAGATAATAATTCATGCCCAGCCGTTGAATCCACGAGCTGGTCAATTCGAGGAAGTGGAAAACTATCCTTTGGACAAGCCTTGTTTAAGTCAGAGTAGTCGATGCAAGTTCTCCATTTCCCATTCGGTTTTCGGACCAATACGGGATATGACACCTATTCTGGGTACAAAGCATCTCGGACGAATCCATTTGATCGTAACTTATCAACCTCCTCTTTAAGGGCGGCAGGTCTCTTTGGATCCATACCATGCCTTTTCTGCTTGATCGGGACATGCCGCGGATCGATATTCAGGGAGTGACTTGCGATGTCCGATGAGATCCCGCACATATCAGAGTGTGTCCAGGCGAAAAAATCGAGATTTTCCCGGAGAAATTCAACCAATTCCTGTTGTGTCTGTTTGCCCAGTTGAGATCCAACTTTTAGCATCCTCGAATCATCACCTTCACTGATTGGGACGTCCACAGTCAGTTCGACTGGGGAAGCTTGATTCTCTTTAGATTCGTCTTTATTTTCGTGGTCTCTAGGGTCAAGATCTTTATGGAATTGGTTGTGGTGCCCGGCCCGGGGCCCAGGCATTAATTGTCAATCATCAGCAAATCGAACGCAGAGAGATTCCTCTACGCCCTTTCCTTTCTCCTTTCGCTGTACTTCGCGTAGTTCAGCAACATAACAGGCCCTCCTCGCTGCCTGATCTCCTTGAATTACTCCGACCCAGTGATCAGTGGGGAATTTTAGAGTCAAGCACCATGGGGCAATGGCTGCCCTGAACTCAGCAAGGGCCGGTCGGCCCAAAAATGCATTATAAGGTGAATCAATGTCTAAAACGACAAACTGCAACATCTGGACTCTTCGGCGTTCTCCAACTCCCAACTCCACTAGTAGCTCCGTCACTCCAATGGGTATTGTAGCACTTCCATTGAAGCCGTGGACTTGAGATAGGCAAGGTTTTAAGTCCTTCGCTTCCATTTTCATTAAATCATAAGCCCGTTTAAGTAAGATGTTTACGGAGCTCCCACTATCAACCAGGATCCTCTTCATCCAAGCAGGACCTACCTGGGCAAATATGACCAGTGGGTCGATTGTGGGGGCTTCGACCTTATCAGCATCTCGGCTTCTAAATATGATATCATCAGACATTGTCTTTTGTTGCTTGGCCGGAACCCCATCTTCACAATTACTACAACATTCGAAGCCCGCATGCTTGATAGAGCTAGCATACGACTCCATTTCCCTCCAGCTTCTGTCTACTGGGTGGGGACCACCACTTATTGTGTTTATAACTAGCCTTCTGCCCGTAGAGCGGGTTCTTCCTGTCTTTCTTGATTTTGCACACGGTTTTGATTTGAAGGGCCCGCGCCACCAGACTGCGGCGCCCATACAAACTGATCTAACTTTCTCTCCCTGATCAACTTCTCGATGAGGTCCTGCAAATGTCGACACTCATTGGTATTGTGGCCATAACTTTCATGGAATCTACAAAACTTCCTTGTTTGAACCTGCCTCTCCGATGATTGCTTCGGAGTCGGCTTCTTATATTGCATAGTGTTGCAAGTTTGTAGGTACACGTTTTCCAATAACATATTCAATGGCATGTAATTATCAAACATTGGAGCCCTACATCGTGGGCCTCGGTTCTGATCTCTTTTTTTATCTTGACCATTGTTGCCTCTTGGCTGGGTTTGTTTGTTCTGTATATTCAACTGAACTTTTTCCGGAATTCTCACCGGACTGCTTAACTGCTACGTTACTTTGTATTCCATCACTTCTGGGCCTCACATCGTCCTGCTTCCTAGACTGTTTCGCGTCCTCTTGCCGTAAGAATTGAGTGGCTTTGGAGTAGAAACGGTCCAACGATGCGGGTGGTTTCCCAGCTAACCAATTTCGAAACTCAGAATTAGGATCGATTCCTTTTGTTAAAGCCATCAAGATCGAGTTATCGTTAGGATTACTAATCTCCACACATGCTGCATGGAATCTCTCTGAATAACGTCTGAGTGTCTCTCCGTGAGCTTGGGTGACACTAGATAGGGTGTTAACATCTTTAGGTCTAGCGACATGCATACGAAACTATTCGACAAATTTCTTAGCCAGTTGATCAAATGAAGAGATAGATCTAGGTGGAAACCTTGTAAACCACATTGTTGCGATTCCTCCGAAAGAGATAGGGAAACTTCGGCATTTCACTGCATCATCATCCCTTGCAGCGCTCATTGACCATTCATATTTCAAAATATATTGATTGGGGTCACTAATTCCTTCGTACATTGGGAGAGTTGGCATTCGGAATCGCTGAGGAGGATCAGCGTATAATATCTCGTCTATGAAAGGAGTATGACTACGGGAGATTCCCCAGTCGTCATTGGTAAGCCCTTGACTTTCATGAATCATCTGACGTATCATGGTCGAAATATCGGGCATCGTCGCATTCTGTCCATGCTGAGCTAAGGTATGGTCGGGTTCCACAAAGCGAGATTGAACCGGGCGCTGTCGACGGTCCAAGTCTCGCCTCCTTGGCTCGGCATCTTCCGGGACGTATGGTTTAGGAGTACGCCCACGTTGCTGATTATTCGGATCTGACAGATTTCGGGTATCAACCCTTGTTTCTACCGCGGCAGTTGTAGTGCGATTATCCGTGGTATACTGTGGAACAGTACCTCTTCGTGATGAGGGCCCGGTCTGGAGGCTAGTTGACGGTCCAACCCTCAATTGTCCTACGGTCAAGGCAGGTTGATATTCGGTAGCTTGCGTGTGACTCACGTCTAATCGGGGACGTGTAGATCTACCGTGATAGTCAGATGAAGCAGAACTTTTAGTGGACGAGTGGGAAACATCATCTCTCCTGGTCCTCCTGCGCATTCGGCGGTTTAATTGGTCGGTCAATTCAGCGTTAGCGCGCTGCTGTTCAGTTAATTGTTGCCGACTTTGAGTCAGTTCTTGGAGCAACACTTGGAACTCTTGCCTAGTGACTGGTCCTGACGGATCTGAGTGAGCAGTGTTGTCTTGATTGGATGGAGGCAGCTGCGTAGGATTCTGTCTATCCCGACCTTCTTGATCAGCAGCTGTAGAAGCAGTTCTTGTGCTAACCATCTTGAGTGGTGGAGTCCTTTCCTAGACTTTACGCAAATCTAAATAGAATGGAAGGATTCCGGATTAGAGATCTGGATCTTCCTCTTGGATTTATGCAATCCGGTGTCGATAAGAGATCCAAGGAGCAGGAGAAAAAACTGGTTTTTCTAAGTGAAAGCACCAAAGTGTTTGTACCAAAATTAGGCACAACACTCTTCGAAAATTTTTGAAGAGATAAAGTGAAGAAAATAAATTGAAAATGAAGATTATCTAACAAAAACTCCAAATAACAAAAAGTAAATTGCACAGAAGAAAACAATTTAGAGTGGTTTGGCGTTTCGCCTACATCCACTATGAAGTTTGATGACTTTATTGCTTGTTACTTGAAGATCACAATTTTTTATAGCGTAGTACAAAAGATTTTATGATTAAAGTCTGAATTTAAGGCAGCAATGGTGATCTGGTCTAAATCTGGCAGAGTCTGAGCGCTCTTTAGCTCTTCAAATTGTCCAACCCCCCTTCTGAATGACCAGGGGCTCTATTTATAGGTGTAGCAGGCTGATATTTCCCCTAAATTTCGGGAGACCACTTCTGGCACGTGAGGGGGCCCACATGCCCGGCCTCAGGAAAGTTGGGTCCACTTCGGGATCGATTCGAAATCCATTCAAATCGATCAAAGAATCATCCAATCAAGCTGAAATTTGGTGTGGACATTCTTCAACATGTTCGTAAGCTTCTGTGAAAATTTCATAGCATTTGGACTTATAGATCATGAGATATCATCGATTCAAAATAGTGTTTTCTGAACTGCTTGCTTCGTTCGAATCGATTCGTTCGAATCGATTGCTTCGAATCGATGGTGGAGCGTGCTTCTGTGATGACGTGGAGCGCGAACTTCGCATCGATCCGCTATTTTCGCCAGTTTGATCGAGTCATCCCGGAGACTTCGCCGCTTTGACTCGATGGATTCGAAGGCTTCGACCACACCTAGATTCGAACAAGATCTCGTTCGTATCGATCCGGTCTCGTTCCAATGGATCAATACGAAATGACCATACTGGATGGATTCGAAGTGAGACACCTCGATGGATTCGAACACACCACTTATGCATGGATTCGAAGCAGTGTATCCTGTTGGGTACGAAGCAGGGTGTCTTTATGGATTCGAACAATTGCCATATTTAATGGATACGAACTAGGGATGACCGAGGGATTCGAACATGGCTTCGGTTGATGGATACGAAAGAGGTGTTCTTGTTCTTCATTTTGCATTGATGATAACTCAAGCATACGAACTCGGATTGTCTTGAAATTCGGAATGCTGGATTTTCTGACCTCGCTCGTCCTATCTTATTAACCGTAGCTCAATACGGACTCGAGCAAAATTTACCGATATCCATGACAAGCGATACTTGGTTTTCAATCAGTTCTTTGATATCTCGGCCATGCCAAAAGACGTGATAACATCGGTCACCCAACTGAATCCAAGCAGATGCCATATTTTCAAGGCCTACGTCCAAGCAAGCGCTGAACTGAAGTTTTGGTTCGGTCATCGGACCGACTCCAAGAAGACTCCAGATTTTCAAGGCCCGACACCAAGCAAACAACGGACCAAAGTTTTGATTCGGTCATCAGACCGATTCCAAGTAGACTCCATATTTTCAAGGTACGACTCCAAGCAACCGCCGAATCAAAGATTTGGTTCGACGATAGAGCGTCTCGGTATCGGTCCTACTAGACGGTGGTGGATAGATCTTAAGATGATCATATCTCTCAATTCGTAGCTCGGATTGAGACACAATTTCGACCTATGTCCATATCTTGATCTTGAAAATACTTCTAAACTAGTTTGAGTCTGTTCCAGAACAACGACGATTTTTCCCCTGACTCCTCATATTCACCATGTAGTGGGCGAAAATGCCCACAACACTTGGTTATTTTGCCTAGATAAGGAAATATCACTTAAAAAGTCGGATTGTAATGATTGGATAGTGTACACCGTTGAAAACCCCATTTGTGAGGTAAATGCTTTGTTGGGTGTTATGGAGTTGGAAGATGAGTTGACTCGCGTTTTCGTATTTAGAGAGTTCGCAGATATGTTCGAGCCTGTAGTTGGATTGCCGCCGAAACGAGCCATTGTGTTTTAGATTGATTTAGTGCCTGGTTTAGAACCGTTGATTAGGTCGCCAAGCAGAATGACACCAATAGAGATGACAAAGTTAAATGCTCCACTGGTTGATTTGGAAGGAAAGAGTTTTATTAGACCAAATAGTTCACCTTGAGGAGCTGCCGCTATATTTGTTAAGAAGCCGGATGGATCATTAAGGCTATGTATCGATTATCATAAGTTGAAAGAAAAGACGACAAAGAATCGATATCCACTGCCAAGGAGTGACGATTTGTTTAATCAGTTGAGTGGGGCCAAGGTATTCTCTTAGTTCGATTTGGCAACAAGATTTCATCAGCTTAGTGTAGCGGAAAACAGTATACCTTTGATGGCATTCAAGACGAGATATGGGTCGTACTAATGGTTAGCTATGCCATTTGGACTCACTAATGGGCCGACATTATTTGTAGATTTGATGAATCGAATCTTCCGAGAACACTTGAGTAGATTCGTGTTGGCTTTTATAGATGATATTATGATATACTCTAAGGATGAGAAGGAACATGAAGTTCATCTAAAAGTTGTGCTGGAGACGCTGAGGCAGCATCAGTTAAAGGCAAAGTTTTCAAAGTGTCATTTTTGGAAGAAAGAAATGAAGTTTCTTGGTCATGTGGTTTCGGAGAAAGGATTGTCAGTTTATCCAGAAATGATCGAAGCCGTTAATAATTGGAAGAGGCCAGAAATGGTAACTGAGATAAGGAGTTTCCTTGGATTGGCTAAATATTATCGAAGGTTTATAAAGGATTTCTCGAAGATTGCAACACCGATGACAAAGCTAGCATGAAAGGTGTAATGTTTGTATTGACCAACAAGTGTGAGGAAGCATTTCCGAGCTTTAAACACTTGTTGACACACGCACCTACATTGGTGGTTCCGGAGGGGAATCAAGATTTGGTTGTTTATACTGATGCATGCAGAATAGGATTGGAAGTTGTACTAATGCAGAGGGGTAAAGTGATTGCCTACGCTTCTAGACAGCTTAGACTGCATGAGGTTAGATATCCAACGCATAACTTGGAGTTGGCTACAATTATATTTGCATTGAAGATGTGGAGGCATTACCTTTTGGGAGAGAGGTTTGAGATATATACAGATCATAAGTCGTTGAAGTACTTGTTCTCTCAGAAGGAGTTGGACATGAGGCAACAAAGATGGTTGGAGTTTCTAGCCTCTTATGATTTCAGAATAGAGTATACACGCGGAAAAGGAAAAAAGGTTGCAGATGCGCTTAGTAGGAAGCATCAAAATGCAGTATTAGCTATGATAGCAGAATGGAACGACTTAAAATCATTATCAGCTTGTAGAATACTATGGAGATCCAAAGTTGAATCTGGTGGAGAGTCTGCTAGGTTGTCTTGTTTAGAAGTTTGAACGATAATGATTGAGAAGATAGCTTCTAAACTAGAGGAGGATCTAGTTTTGGCTGAACGGATCAAAAAGTTAAGGGAAGGAATGGATAGCGATGACTTAAAAAAATTTCGTCTTGACCAAAACGGATGGTTGAGAAAGAAGGGTAGATTATGTGTTCCAAATGTGGGAGACATAAGAAATGAGACTTTGGAGGAATGCCATCATTCACAGTTCACTATCAATCCAGGTGGAATCATGATGTATCAAGATATGAAGAGATATTTCTTCTGGTAAGAAATGAAAAGGGATGTTGGCTTATGGGTGAAACAGTGTTTGAACTGTCAGTAGGTAAAAGACGAACATCAAAAGCCGAGTGGATTAGTTCAGCCACTGTACATTCTAGTATGGAAATGGGATTCCATTTCTATTGATTTTATTGATGGATTGCAAAGATCTAATAGAGGGAATGAAAGTATATTGGTCATAGTAGATAGATTGACTAAGAGAACCCATTTCATTCCGGTTAAGGCAAACAAGACGGCGCCTGTGTTGGCTAAGTTATTTATGAAGAGTGTGATTAGACTGCATGGAATTCCTAATAGTATTATTAGCGATAGAGATTCTTTGTTTCCTAGCATGTTCTGGAAGAGTCTTCAAGAAAGTTTAGGAACCAAGCTCAAGATGATTACCGCTTACCATCCACAGACAAATGGGCAGACGAAAAGAGTTAACAAGATCTTGGAGCACTTTTTAAGAGCTTGTGTACTAGACTTTGAGGGATCATGGAAAGACCACCTACATCTAGTCGAGTTTTCGTATAATAATAGTTATCAAATTAGTATAGGAATGGCACCGTTTGAGGCATTGGAAGACCATGTAAATCCCATGCATGTTGGTTAGAGACCGGGGATAGATTGATTCTTGAACCTGATTTGGAGAAAGAAGCAGCAGAAAAGATTGAGCTAATAAGGGCGAGAATGAAGGAAGCTCAGTCTAGACAGAAAAGCTACGCAAATAAAAGACGAAAAGATTTAGATTTCTCGATTGGAGATCATGTTTTCGTCAAAGTATCACCGATGAATGATGTTATCAGGATCGGAAAGAAAGGAAAGTTAGCACCATGGTTCGTAGGACCGTTCCCTATTTAAGAAAGAATTAGTTGCGTATATAGTAGAGTTACCAAGTAATTTGGCAGGAGGCCACAATGTTTTTCATGTATCTCATATGAGGAAATGTGTTAGGGATCCAGACACTACTATAGCACCGACTGTGTTAGAGGACTTAGTAGTGGAACCAGATATGACTATAGTTAGGAAGCCTATCCGGATAGTCACAAGAGATGAGAAGAAGTTGAGGAACAAGACAGTCATATTAGTGAAAGTCAGTAGAGTGACATATTTTTAGTAACATTATTTAGAATATTTAATTAGCTAAATTAAATAAATTAATATAAGATGATTAATAGATTGAGATTTGATTAAAATTAAGGGTAGCCATGCCTTGTTAATCTGTAATTCAAAATGACATAACATGAATAAGGTATGTTCGGAAATAGAGAAGGGAAAAATGGGAAATATGATGAACTTATACCATAAACCCTTAAGAAAACAAACACACGTTCATTCCATTTTTTCAAGCAAAAATAACGTAAGGCCGGTCACCATTTTCAATCTCAAGAGAAGATACGAGCGTGGATTTCAAGAAGAAGTAAATCAACTTGTTCAACATCAAATCACATCTCTTTAATCACAATGCTAAGGTGAATGATTACTACATCTCATTTTTCTTATAGTTTTCGGATTAAAGGGTAAACCGAAATGATTTTGCATGATTATACCATGTTTTGAATGATTGAAAGTGTGTGTGTGTGTGTGTGTGTGTGTGTTTGTTGATTTTTATGCATATTCATAGAAGTTTTTATGATATGTTTGATATGAAAACTCTATTAAATAACATCCAAATGCCTTGCAAATTTGAATACAGATCAGAAATGATATTTTAGTGATGGGATTCAATTTTCATAATTTTCTGAATTATGGTGGATTTTATATTAATTTTATAGTGAAGAAAATGATTTATTTGGTTATAAATTATTTACGGCAAGATAAATAATTATTTGGGTTTAAAATTTATTTATGTTAGAAAACATAATAAAAGGATTTTTTGGAATTTTTATAGAATTTTCCTAAGTATTTTGATTAATATATAAAATTATTTAAGGTATGGGACTTAACTGTTCTATATATTTAATTAAGGAGAAGGGGTATTTTGCAAGTAAATTAAATAAAATAATTACTCTGAAATGTGTAGCACTTTTTAATGGTAAAGAAAAGAGGCACCCAATCAAAAATTTACATGTGAAGTAGGTTAGTTGAAAAGAACTGTTTATTTCAGGCTTCAAAACTATTTCATTGCTTTCGGCACCTGCTTTCGACTCAGTTGACTTTCGACCATGTCCCTCCGCCTCCATCTCCATCGAAACCAATGCGCCTGGTATCAATAAATTGGTATGTAGCGAATTAGATAGGAGGCAAAAGGTATGAGGTTGAAACCATAGGTTTAGAAGAGGTCAAAGCCATAGGTTCTGAAGGGGTCGAAATGTCACTTTGTTTTTTAAATTAAAATGTGTTGCTTTCGACTAAAAGGCTTTCAACTCAGTTTGCTTTCAACTGGTTCAATAGATTTAAAAGAGTTGGTTTTGAATGGGTTGCACTTTAGTTTTAAGTATTTGCTTATGACAAAGTCGAAATCCTTTTTAGCTGCAGCTTTCTACCTTTCGACTTCAATGCTTTCAAAGGGAATACATTGTTTTTAAAACTTGGCCACTTCTCCTATGCTTTCGAAAGGATGGTTTCGACACCATCACTTCTTTACTTAGGAAATGGTTTTGAAACTGATGCTTTCGACTTAAATGTTTTAAAGACCCTTTTTCTATAATTAAATTATAACCCAAATGGTTTCGAAAGAGATGGTTTAATGGCTTTGAAAGAAGTGCTTTCGACTTCAATGGGTTTCTTATCCTTTTGCTCTACTTGATGGCATAACTCAAAAGGTTCTGATCGAGATGGTTTTTAAAGGTTTCGAAGTAGTCAACTTTGAATGGTTTTGAAAGGTTTCCATATGTTTTAAATTGAAACCAAAGGCTTTCAAAAGGCACTACAAGAAAATATGTTATTAATAACGTCATTTAATAACGCGTTATTCTAAAGCGTTATTGTTTACCCTTAATCATTTGTTTTTTAACTCATTTTGTTTGGTACGTACCGTGCTTTGTAATGCTCTTGGCTCCAAAATTTTCGTCTGCCCTCCAGAAATACAATTAATCAGTTTCATCTCCCTCCCAAAAACACTTAACCATTTTCATATCCCTCCCAAAATTAGGGTTTACTCAATCAACTCCATTCGTCTTCGTGGAAATTGGAACATCGTCAACTTCTTCTGCTTAATGGATGGGATATGGTTCCTTACGCCTTGACCTTGATTCTATGTAGTTATCAAATCCATTATCGGCCAAACTGAGGTAATTGAGCAAAAAAATTCTTCTTTATTTTTTTATTCTTTCCAATTGTACTGCCATTATACATCGAACTATGATTATCTATTTGAAAGTGATTCAAGATTTGGTTTTATTCATTATTACTGTTTGAAAAAAAATTAGGTTTTTGATGTTGATTTTCAAACGTCAGAAGTGTCTTTCCATTAATACAATTCACTTTTGCACTATTTCAGCTCTATTTGATGCATTCTAATGCGTTTATTTGCTAACTTGATTGAATTGTTGGACATTTCTATGATGATGCATATGTTTATCTGACAATTGGTTGTGTTGTTTTTGGTCATACTATTTTCCATATTTTCATAAGTTTCTTTTCATATGTTACCTGATGTTGTTATACCGTGTGAATTTTGATTTAGTTTACTAATATAGTGGTAGTGTTTCTAAATTTTATAAAATGTATGCAAGACAAGTTTGTTTAAGGGGGAATTAGGATAAAGGGCTCGCATGCGTCAATCTATTGATTTCCAGGCTCATCAGTTAAAATATTAGTTTGCAGGACAAATTAAATCAAATTACATCCTTATCCCTAACTTACCAAAAGCATTGTCAAATTTCATTTTAGACGACATACCTGAAAAATGGTTTTGTCTTTCCTCTTTTCAATCTCGATTTGTGTCGTTTAATTGAAGTTCTATCGGCTCAATTTATTGTATTAATTTGTTTCATTCGAACGCATCAACTCAAGAATCACATCAACTTAGTTCAGTTCATAATCGCATAATTTCACTTCAGTTTAG
This sequence comes from Allium fistulosum, assembly GCA_030737815.1. Lineage (NCBI taxonomy): Eukaryota > Viridiplantae > Streptophyta > Magnoliopsida > Asparagales > Amaryllidaceae > Allium > Allium fistulosum. Next base: position 184,039,191 of record CM060902.1, on the reverse strand, counting down.
TTCAGAAACACATCGGCTCATTTCAGTTTCTTATTAATTAATTTGTGTCGTTTAGTTCAGTTTAACGCATCAACTCTGGAATCGTGATAAACCATAAATCTTGGTACTATAAATATCAAAATTTTCAATTTATTTCTTATAAAAGTTTTATTTATGAGATTTTGTTGTTTCAATCATTGTATTCTTTACTTTAAATCGTATTTTCTGTTTAAATCGTTTTTATTTTCAGTTCATATATATGTAAATAATGAATTTGCAAATCATTGTAGCTGTATGTTTTTAGGTAATGAAAATAGTTTGACTTGCTTATATCTTAGTCAATCATTATATTTAACAATATTAAGTTGAATCCCGGTTAAAAGAAGAGGAGAAAATGAACAATTATCAGATAAATTAAGGTAAAAAGGAGCAGGAGAGGTGATCATCCCAAACCCATGACAACATTGACTTATTGTGCATGTAAAGTCCGCTTTGCAAAAGTGTTTCCCTTGGCCTTACTTTGATTGCTTTTACTTTTCTTTCTTTCCCTTTTCATTTTAGGTTCCTGCAAACCAGGTTTCAATCGTTTTTACTTTGTTTCACTCTCATCTTTCCTTTGTTTTGCATATCTAATAACTTGGTAACTATTCTACAATGAGGGTTTTTACTATAGTTAGGAATTTACCCTGAGCTGAGTTTAACTATTTTCTTCTGTTTAGTGAAACAGACTTCCACTGGGCACAAACAAAGTCTTATGTTAGTTTGTCATGTTAGTGGGTTCCCAATACATGGCTACGGTTGTTTCATAAATTCAGCAGTACCAGTAGTAGTTTTTTCTGACTTTTCTCTCTTTAATTTATAAAATTGCTTCTTTCATCTACTTAATATATTTATTTCGTAAAATTAGCTATTCACGTATTTTTATGTTTAGCTTGCATTTTTCCGAAAACAAAATAAACCATTGGCATATAACACTTTTCTTTTTTCAAACGGGCATCTTGAGTTCTCACTCTTTTGTCTACATGTGAGAACTGTATAAGTTTCTGGGACCAATTCTTGTTTTCACTTATTGTTTCTCAATAGGTAAAAATGTTTTTCTTTTCCCTGAGATAAATAGACCATTGAACTTTATTGACCGTTTATTCTTTAATATCTTAGATAAATTATAACCAACTTAGGAAACCCTTTTATTCCACTATTTATGTAAATTAAAAGGACAGTTTGGTGTACTGAAATCAAGGTTTAAAATTCTGGTTGTCAGTCAAATTTTGAAATGAGAACTTTTGTTAAATACCATTTTTAAGTTTCAAAATACACAACCATCCCTCCTATAAAACAAGTTTTAAGAAACACCTTTCGTTATTAGTTTTAGCAAAATACAAGTTAAAATAATTGGAGAAAAAATACAGTTTATGATGTACAAACTATAAAAATACCTAGATGCAACAACTAATATTTAGCATTTATGATGAAATTATGAATCGACCAAAGTACAAAATTTATTCTATTGTTTGTTGTTGAGTCATATGAAGACAATTTAGCTTTTGTTGCATTTGCTTGTTTGATTTCTAATGCAATGAGATCTCTGAAGTTAGCGATTTTGAAATATGTTATACAGGACAGCAGAAAATAACACCATTGTCCATCGTCAAATTTTATCTTAGAGTAGGAGTCACTGTAATTGGTGTTAAAAATGGCACAAATATCCACTTGTTTCTTCTTCTTTTCATTAAAGATAATTGAATGAAGATGTGTTCAAATTTGTAACTGGAATATACTTGTTGTATATACTTCTCTAATAGATCGCTATGTATCATAAGCTTTACAGTAAAAATAAAAGTGTTTAATGTTTTAGCATGCACTGTAATAAAGGGTCTTTTTATCAATGCAATTATGCAAATCAATGATTTTACTGCAAATTTTACAGACATGATTCATGATATATATGCTTGTACACATGATCAGTTGACTAGCTTAACTTGGAACTTGCATTGAGTACATAAATAAATTTCCAGACTTCAAACTTATCCTTCTCCCTGAATTATGTTTTCATGATTAGCATGTTAGCATAAAAACATCTTAACAAGTTAAGATTATATTCTTATCATCAAAGCATAACCGCCTATTTTGAGAATATGATCAAATCTTTTGACTGCATCTACATAAACATTTACAATTCTGATGGAATTTGATTATTCATAGTCATTGATATTTGTTTTCTTACATTTAGTCATTTACAATTTTGATCTTTCATGCCTAGTAAGTGTTTTGTAAATGTGAATAACTTGATCTTGGCTAATTTAGAAACCTGGCTGTTAGTTAAATTCAAATAAGAAATGATCTCCTTTCCTTTTTTGCATCTTTAATGTCTTAAAACTTGCACCTTTGCTTATTTTTGGTATTCTATTGTGATGGTAATACACAAACCGATTTTTTAAAGACTGTTAAGCTTTGGAGACAAACATCTGAATTACAGTACATGGAAGATGCACTCTCTACTGTTATAGCTTGGCCTGCTACGCATGTCGTAATGGAATGAAGAGTAAGTCTTTACCGTTTCATTTTTCCTTTATTAATTGTTTATTCATCAGCAGCATGTTTTTACTTGTTATCCTGTCCATGGGGCTTTGTAAGCACTGAATATAAGATGTGGATGACAATTTAGCAAATGAAAAGTGATAGTGGACCTTCATTTGTGTTGATTCTTTTCAATAACAATGAAAACATTTGAGGTTGGGCCATATCATTGGGATCCACCCAGTGGTGTAAATTCAAAATTATAAATTGCTTTCAGGTAATTTCACAAATTATGATAATAATATCTTTTATCCAGACTCAGAATGTAATCGGCTTCTATACATGGATTTAGCACACTGACATGGTAACTGATATAGCAGTTCAATTATTCAAGGAAGCTTGATATTTTACTAGTTCAATACTAAACTAATAAAATTCTCATCAAGCTTTTCACAAGATAATTGAAAGGAACTGGAGCTAACATTAATATAGTAGAGGATGGTGTTGCTAAACCCATTCCTTTTTACCACTGTCGCCTTCTTTGTTCCTTCCAGCCAATATTATATTATTTCTTTGTATCCTTTATGTGTTATTGATAGTGATGGAGAATCTTAGCAAACTGACCGACAGCCCTACATATATTAGCCAACTTCTCCCCATTTATTCTCACAACTACCAAATTATATCTAAATTTTGACCACACATGCTCACATTTAGGTTTCAGTCTCTTTCCCTTTCAATTCTATTTTTCTGTTTTTTTTGGTTAAGACTCTTCAACATTAAACCCAAGTGCTTGTTACGTATGTCCAAAAACATTGCAAGAAATTTCCTACATCAACTGCACCTCCACATGTTCGAAGAACTCGGAGTTCTTCGACCATCCCATAATGTGTTGTGAATCAAACGGGAGATGAATGTTGCTGACAGACATTCATTCTCCCTGGAAACCCACACTTTCATTGTGGTTTTGTTTGGGAACCATTGTAGATAACACTATATGTATGTATGTGTATGTGTGTGTGTATAGTGTTTGGGTAATCCAATGTCGTGACCTGGTTTGTAGTATTTTTACATTAACATTTATGCTATTATGTTTTTTAACATTTTCATTTTCTTGTGGGTTCTGTCTGTAGTCGATGGTTGGTTTAATTTTCTTACTCTTTGCTATCTTGGTAAGTACTCTTACGAAATAAAAAACTTTTGATGTCCTTAATGTTCATTTCCATTATGAAATTAGTTCTGTACTGAATATCTGGAAACATTTCGTGCCTTTCACCTATATATCTGGATAGCAGAAGTTGGTCTTCTATATTAATAGTCATTTCTGCAAACCACGCTCTAGCTCGATTGCTCTTAAATCCATAGTAGTATCCCTTTAATGTGTTATACAGATATTGGTAACACTGTCATTTACATTAGCATGTAAGGGATTTAAGTGGTTGCTATAAGGTAAAATATTCACCTATTCAGTTAAAAAAGAAAGCAGTGGCACTCATTTCAGTGAATTAAGTGAATGCTTAATGAGCCGAATGTTAAGTTGTCAGAACTTCAATGGTGCTGGTTAAGGCTTTAGATTAAAGACCACTTAGTGAAACAGTGTAGCAGTTTTATTCCTTTTTTTCTCTCTCCATAATTCTGAATTTTGAACTGTAATTTCTTTCATTTTTTTTCGAGTGGAAAAAATTCAAACTATTGGAACCTAAACTTCTGAATTATTCGGATTTACGATAATCCAAATGTCCGACTCAACTTGTCTTTCTTAGTGTTTTTGGCTCTATACACTCTGCCTGTACTGTATGAGAAGCACGAAGACCAAGTTGATGCTTTTGTCGAGAAAGCAATGGTTGAATTCAACAAGCAATATGCAGTTTTGGATGCGAAAGTCTTACAGAAGATACCGCAAGGTCCATTCTCAAATAAGAAACATCATTGAGCTATTCGATAAGCCTAGTAGTTATCTCTAGTTTGTATTTCAGGTAAAGAAAAGTGAGGTTAACATTGCTTTAATCTATTTTCCATATTGGGAAAATAGATCAGTAGAAATAATCAATTGTAGTTTCTAGTTCTTGCAGTTCATGCACTTGCTTTAATGTTTGTACACTGTAATGAAAAATATATATCACATTTCTATCTGAACATGCACTTGTTTTAACATTTTCTGTTTCTTTGTGTTAACTTCGCAGGCTTATTTGGAAGGAAGCAAGGTCCTAAGTATGCAACTAGATCAGATCTTGCATGTTGGAACTCTGTAATGTTTGTACTCTGTAATATTTGGAAGGATTGCTTTAATGTTTCCACTCTGTAATGTTTGTACACTTATTAAATTGACATTATTTTCTATTTCTCTGTGTTAACATGGCTGCAGGCTTATGTTTTATTTAATGGTTATGCACTTGCTTTAATGTTTGTACACTGTGGTAAAAAATATATCACATTTCTTTCTGAGCATGCTCTTGTGTTATATTTGTTGATTATAATCTTTATTCGTTTATGAAGATTTAGTTTGATTGCTATTATTAAAATGTAATATATAGGCATAGCTCTTGAAAAGTGTATCTACGATTTTTATAGCGACATATATGAGCTGTAAAAGAATTTATCAATACTATAACATGTTGATTTAATAGCGTGAAATGACCGCTATTGAATAAATATTTTATAGCGGCAAAATGGTGTTATAAAGATTTCCAATTCCGTTGAGATTTAGCTGTATTATAGCGGCTATAAGAAGCTATTGAATAAATATTTTACTTTTTTTCCCGAGCCTCTAGTGAGTTACTAGCCGTAAAATGGTGTTATAATGATTTCCAGTTCCATTGAGATTTAGCTATATTATAGCGGCTATAATGAGCTATGGAATTAACGTACCATAGCGGCGAATTTGCGTTATAAAACTAAGCTCAACCATAGCGGCATATTTTGTGTTATAAATATTCAACAGTTTTTTATAACATGTCGATATACAGCGCTTATCAAACTGCTATGGTTGTGATTAATAGCGGCTATATGCCGCTATAAAAGACACTTTTTGTTGTAGTGAGGTATAGTATTTCAATGTTTTCGAAAGAGTTTTATTGAATTGTTTCGAAGGGGTGGTTCTCTAGGGTTTCGATGGGGTCGAAAGGGAAGGTTTTTCTTTATTTTCGAAGCTTTTGATGAAAAGAAAGGAAGGGTTATTCCAATGTTTTCGAAAGGCAATGTTTAATGGTTTTAAAAAGGGATGGCTATTATTTTGAAGCTTTCGATGGAAAGAAAGGAAAGGATTTTCCAATGTTTTCGAAAGACAAGGTTTAATTATTTCGAAAGGGGTAAATGTTTTCATCAACAAAGGGTTGAGTAATATATATATATATAACATGGCAAGGTTATTTTTGAGTAAAGCATAAAGGATATATTTTCCTTGTATAAATATGATTTAAAGATTTAAATCAGTTTGAAAGATTTTTTCAAGGGAAATTTAAGGGAAGTTTTCCCTTAGTGAAAATGACTCAGATATTGGAATACCAGATAGGACTGTTATAGGGTCATGCCATATACATTAGCTATTGGCCCCGGCTAATTTAGTTCAAAATTCTAGTGTGTAGGGCTTTGTCATAGGTAAGACTAAAATTATGAATACACACAGAAAGGAATATATGTTTGTATACAGATAGGTTATTGGTAAGCCGCCAAAACCATTAGGATCCGGTGACCCTGAGAGATGTTAAGTTAGTGACAGACTATCACTACACCAGAAAAGACTTTTAGTAGCATTGAAAAAATGCTACCCTAACTTTTAGTAGCGTTTTAGAGAACGTTGCGATACGACATGCAACTAAAAGTTTAAAACTTTTTGTTGTGTTGTAGTAAACGCTACCAAAAATACCATATTATTGCGTTTTTGAAATGCAACCATAAGTTTTTCGATTGGGTTTACAAAACGCTACCAAAATGAACATTTTTTGGTTGCGTTTTGTTTGTATATTTTTTTTGATTTTCTGTAGCGTTTATAACTATATAATTTTTTATATTAGTTTACATTTTTTGTTTAAAAGCGTTACTAAAAGTTATTGGTTGTTTGGTAGCATATTTTAAATGCTGCTATTTATGGTTAATAGCTTGTACCATTTCCAGCAACCGCTTATATAATATTCATATTAAAACAAGCGATCAATCACATAATTTTCATATTCAAATGAAAAATTAAATCACATAATTAGTATATACAAACAAACAATCAATCAATCATATGATCACCATATTAAAATAATTGAAAAAACATGCTAATCTCATAATCAAATATAATATCCATAATCAATTCGGTGTAGTTTTTCAACAAAATAAGTCACGTACTACAAGCATTCACAAACAAGTTTACAAAAATAGTACTAACAAAATATGACAACATATAAAACAATTAAAGTCATGTTTATTGCTTGGTTACCAATAATTCTTTATTGCCGGCAGTCTTCACTTCGAAATAGCTAATTACATGCAAATGAGTTTAACAATCAACAATAAGAATTACAAACTAAAACTGAATGCTAAACTACAACTTGATTGTTAATTCCATTGCACTGTGTTTGCATTAAAATCTGTTTTTTTTCTCCTTACTGTGCATTTCTATGTTACAGTTTGCTTTTCTGTGTTTGTTGCTGCTACTAGCTCTTTAAATGTGCACCTTTGAGGCCCTTTTCTTTTTCAAATTCTCTTTCAATATCTAAATCTTCTTGCTTTTTTCATGTCATGCATGTATGTACAAACCAACCCCAGTATAAAATAATCAGTATTATACCAAATGAAGATGCTAGACCTGCTATTAATCCAACTTTACTTTTGTCCTCCATTTTCTGCATTTTCTGGCTTTTCTGTCTCTTTTATCTTTTCGTCCAGGTTAGAAATAAAGCTCCAAGATATGATTTCATGTAACTTTGCTGCCGAACTTGTAGAAGCTGAAAAACCAATGGCAACTTTTGAAGGTAAAACTTTTCTTAGATCAACATTATATGAGAGGCTTGAATTTCCTCTATATATTCGACTTTCATCATATGTCAGGAAAACTGACAAATTTTGGGTGTTTGAATCGTATGTAACCCGTGCATTTGCAGTCCGGCCATCTTTGATGCTACTGTTCCATGTTACATTTGCAACTGAAATGATCGAGCGGACATCGATTCTTACATGACTCGCCGAAGGATCAAAAGAATCCCTATGGCTGTCAAACTCAACAGTAACAACAGGGCCCAAAAAATCATTTACAAATCCATATAAACCAAGAAGGTAACCTTCTGATCCTACCGGAATTGATGGAGTATATTGTGCACGGAAAAAGGCTAAGCCCTCACCGCAAAAATTCCGATTTATGCATTTGATAATGAAGGAGAAATGCGTGGTGAAGTTTGTAAGTTCTCTAGATTTGTCATCCCACAGAAAACTCTTTGTTTGCATTAAAATCTGTTTTTTTCTCCTTATTATGCATTTCTGTGTTACAGTTTGCTTTATGTATTCAAATTTTTGTGTTACAGTTTGCATTTCTGTGTTTTTTTTTGCTCCTTTTTTTACACTCTGTGAATATCTACTGTAAAGTCAACTATTTACCAACATAGCTACACTCCTTCTCCTACCCACACTCAAGCAACATCAATTTGTACTGTCAACCACCAAACATAACCACTAACCACCTGCCACAAAATCCACATTTTTCCATTCTCACCATACACCCACAAACTTCCCAAACCCACATCACTTAAGTCCAGGTTCCTCTGCCACTTTCAGCTCTTCATCACCCTTGCATTCAACTCCACAACCCCACACATCAATCATAAATGACCACAATCATTCCACTAAACAATATTGAATATCACACACTTCTCACTGTAATCGCTACTCCTTAAACACCCTCTTCACCGCAAAGCCAACCCTGCTCTTTCTTTTATTCTGCAAACTACCACAAAACTATCACCACGGCAATATATTTTCATTTATTTTAATGCAAACACAGTGTAATGGATTTTTTTGTTTCATATTATGTTATGCATATACATCAGAAACATGTTGTGTCAGTGAGGAGAGTATCTAACTTTACTAAAATTATACAGCAAAAAGTGTCTGTGTGTAAAAGTGAAATTGAGTGAGCTTATTGTTTGATAAGCTATTACACTACAATAAATTAATATGAAATATTTATTAGAAAGTTATGACCTGCAAAGATATAAACATGCATCCTTACTGTATCCAACTCATCTGATTTTTTATTACCATAAATTCGTTGTTTTTGTGTAAAAGATAGTTAATGTGATTGTTAAGATGTTTAATATATTGGCTGTCATAGATGGAAAATTAAATTTGTTACTACTATTTTTATAAGTCTTTTCCCCCAGCTAATGCCATAGCAAAGCATAATATGTAGTAGAGTAACTATTTTATTAGAAAACCATTCTATGTCACTAATTTTTTAACGTGTATGTTTTAAGCAAGAGAAATAAGAATTCTACAAATTGGACTATATTTAGATACGCCTAGATACATGATCGTATTTTCAATTTAATGTTATATCCCTTTTTGTTGATTTTAATTGTACATTTCATTTTAATCCCCTTCTAACTACAATGCTTTATCAAAAGTCAAGATCAAATATTACACGTGCTCTTACTCACTAAATTAGTTTATTATTTTAGAGATATATACTACAATGCTTTATAAAAGTTTATTATTCCAGTTCATATTTAAATAAATAACAAGTTTATTTTTCCAGGCATAGACTTGTAGTAATTAGAAAATATATAAATAAAAGAAGAAGAAAAATAATATGATGTACTGAAACATAATAATTACTAGAACTTGATTCTCCAATGACATATGATGTTGGCCAAGCTATCATAGTACCAAAGGCATCTTCCATGTATGTACACTCCGATGTAGTTCTCCATAGCAATGCATCATTAACTCTCACAAAGTTTACCCAAACTTTTACCACATCTTTTCCAAGTGGAACACAATGAACCATCGTTGTTGGATCAGTTGAAGCGATAGTTCCTTCATCCACTACTTGTCCCGTTTCACCCACATCAATCATCTTGCATCTATTACTTAGTACCAGATTTGCACTCTATTAGATAAGAAAATAAATAATCTTTCTTATGCGATGAATTGTTGAGCAAGCACCATCTTATTTAGAAAATGCGTTTATATAAATAACATACGTTGAAACATGATTTTTTTTCAAACAAATGTGTGAACTAGAATGTAAATAATAAAATAAGTTATAAGAAAATGCATGATTTTTTTTAAACAAACGTGTAAACTAGCAAAATAAATTTTCAAAATTGCATCAAAATAAAAGGACAACTTCTAACACAATATTTTACAACTAAATTTTTATAAAAAAATATTTAAGACACATAAAGTTACCTGAGGAGTCGCTTTAGCCTTGCAAGGAGAAGTCAAAATGTTTGCTCTAGCCTTGCAAGAATAAGTTGAAACACTTATTTTTTCAACTACAACTTTTGATTTCGGCCACGCTATTTTCCTACCGATGGCATCTTCAATGCATAACATATCAACAGTGGGTCACCACAAGAAAGAATCTCCTTTTTTTGCATAGTCTACCAAAACCACAACGGCTAACGGACTAAGCGGAATACCATTCATGATCATTTTTGAATCATTGGAGCATAATCTTCCTTCGGCAACCAAAACTTCACCCTTATTCCAATCATAAATCTTGCACTTGTTGTTTGTGCTACTAGATTTACTCTAAAACGAACAATATATTTAATGTTAAAAAGTATGTAGAAAACTACAAATAGTGTGCAAAGATTCATAAGTTCATAAAAGACATATTGCGCTTTATATGGAGGTTTACAAATTATAGCTAAATATATTCAGAAATTTACAATAAAGTTCAAACCACATTTATGGTAAATGATAAAACATAAATAGTTTAGTATCGCTGCACATTGAAATCCCTAAATTTTTTCATAACTAAAATATAATTCAGACGAAATAGATGTAACACGATTCACGTATCAATGTACAAAATAGTTTATCAACATAAAAAGAATTTGATTGATTGGTTCACACTTTCAACCTCACCCATACAGGTATACTAATCCTTTTTTCTTTTTTGATATATAGTCTACTAATCTTAATCTGGGCATTGACAAATGAGGCAGCAAGTTTCTGTGCAGTTTAGGCATTCATAACCTATCCTACCATTTCATGTTAAATCACACAATAATGTCCAGTGTATAACTACTAAACATGTTTTCCAATTGGAAATGAGAAGTAATTTACTATGCAAGTACTAAATAGAAAACAATATCATATTGGTACTAAACTTTTAAGCCATTTCATCATAGCCACTTATGTCTTGTTAAATTCGTAAGTAGAAACAACCAATGGTTTACCCATGACATTTTTTTGGCAAAAGCCCCCATAAGTAAAACTACATACACATCAACTGTAAGTAAACATCTACATCCATGCACTTTAGGAATACAGGAAAGCGAGGTTCCATCTCATGCCGACAGTTGCAAAAATAGTTCCATCTACGTACATCCATGATTCCAATATCATAAGGTTATACTTAAAATTATATAAATAATTAAAATAAATACAAAATTTAGGATTATAGAAATAATTAACTAAACTCAAATAAAAAATATTATATATAATAATAATAAGTAATTTCCTAATCTTTATGAAATTAAAATAATTATAATTTGTATACAAATTGCTTAAAAAATCCTTTCTTTTCATTTCATAACCCAAAATAGATTGTAAACAAAACATTTGTTTATATATAAAACTGATTATTCATAAATGATTAGGTAACTTATATAATAAGATAAAATAATATACTTTTAAAAAGTTACAAATTATGAATAGTAAACCATATCATAACTTATATGTGTATGTGTGTCCATATATATATATATTAGACCAAATCAAAGATAGTGCATTGCAAGAACATGGTCTATTAAGTCAAAATACGATTCATAGGAATGACACTTATAATTTAATACACAGAGAAGAATATATATGTATAAACTTGACATAGAAGCCGAGTAAAAGAAATGCCAAGTATAGCGGTGTAAAGTAGTGTACACAGAAGGTAGTAGGTAAATCAATTCTATCAAAAGTAAACCTCAGACAAAACATACATCAGCAAATGCCCAAACTACTCAACACACATACGCCCACATATACGCTAATGCATGCATGTATGTTGAATCTATTATCGACAAAGCCTAGATTATAAATGCTCCTACCTACAACCATTATATTTACCGAAATGTTAATGGATAACTCTTCTTCAAACTTATAAAGTATTTCAAATCAAACATAAATGAATACATTTGAAAGTATAAACCACCGAGAACAAAAAATAAATAATCTAAATAAGTTTTTTATCGTCATCAACTTAAAAACTCTTTTTTTCTAAGTAAAAACACAAATAAAGGTAGGCAATAATAGGATTCCAAAATTTACCATAGCATTATAACCAAAAAAGGCATACCAGTAGACAAAAATAGACCCTAAACGTCTGCACTTGTCCCTTAAAAGCACACATCATATTAACCTAAGGGCTAGCCAAAAATGAAAACATAATTCAATCCAACTAGCTAGCACATGCTGAAATCCATGCTGTTGGGAGCCTCAATGAAGTTATATGAACCTGGTCCTGCCTTATCAACTAGTTTCTAATAAACATATGGGTTGAGCCTAACACTCCTATTGCCTAGTGCAAGACTATACAGGTCGGGGGCTTATACTATTACAGCCCAACCCAAAACCATTTAAGATAGGTACGCTAATTTTGAAAATATCATAGACTATAAATGACAGTTTAATGTCAAACGTAACTAGTTAAACATAAGAAGACATGAGTCTAACCACGTTTGTAGGATGCGCTACAGAAGACCAGTAAAGAAAAGATGTTAACTTCAACTCACAGATAACTGTATTAATACATCAGACATAGTTAAAAAAAAGAAACGAATAAAATGAAGACAAACATAGTTAAAAAGTGAAAACAATCATATTAGTTTGTAAGTGTTTTGTCATAGCTAATTTTGATAGTTATGTTTATACATCAGTCTTTTCCTCCCCTCGACAATCTACTTTAAGTTTCAATGATTTTTTTGAGTTACAAAATGCTTACATATTGAGCTCGTTTATTTGTACAAATCAAATAAAATGAATTAAAGTTTGGCAAATATGATTCACTCGAATAAACATAAAATTGGAGAAAATGGACAAGTAAGAAAACAAGAAAGGAAAGCATTGATAAATGACAACCATACGTGTGAGAGAGGAGAAATATATATTGGACTAGTTTTTATAAGAGCTAGCTGTATATTTTAGGTTCGGTTAACAAATCAACCTAATATAAATAATCTCTTGTTTCCTTACCAAACTTGAATATATATCAACAAATGAACTAAATAAGAAAGATGAACTTATATATCACACTAATTCTCTTTGCAATATTTCTATAGAGGCATATACATACATTGATAATTTAATACTGAGTTATAAATATAAACATAAACATGGGAACTAACAATTGTATTTATATTCTTCTACAACAATTCATTCATCAAATGTCTATAGTTGTTGTCTGACAAAAGACCAAAACTGAAGACTATTGTTGTGGTTAAAAGATTTCTGGCCTATTGAGCTCGTTAAATAGTGAGCCAAATGTAAAAATAAAATAAACAGAGCCTTATAGTACTAATATCTCAGCATACACAAAATATGATAACTAAATGGTAACCATCAGTGTTAGTCTACCATGCTAATCCTGTTCATTGGAATTTTGTTCTAAATATTCATTTACCTTCCTATTTTGTAACACCCAATATCACTAAGCATAAACCCACCCTCTTTGTAAATTTCCTATGTATCATTATGCAAAGCTTCTCTGTGTACTAATATCTCAACCTAATACCACTAATATCTCAACCCAATAAATAAAATAAACATGGCCTTATAGTACTAATATCTTAACACAACATCACTAAGCATAAGCCCACCCTCTTTGTAAATTTCCTATGTATCATTATGCAAAGCTTCTCTGTGTACATTGACAACTTCACAACCCTTTGTCGTACCATTTCAAATTGAAAAACAAAAAACAATTTACATACCTTGAATTAATTGTACAAAAGCAAATCCTTAGAGCAAAGGGTATCGACGATGGGGAGATGTAGAGCTGTAGATCTGATTTGTTAACGAGCGAAGGAAGAAATTTTGCAAGAGGATTCGATCGATCAAATTTGTTAAGGAGCTGTAGATCGATCTAATTTATTAAGGGTATCGACGAGGCAAACATGCGGAGCTGAGATTTGAAAACGTAGCATTAACGGAAATTTTGATGAAGGCGGAAATTTTGATGTAGCGGAAATTTTATGGAGGAGCGAAGGCGAGGGAAGCTGAAGCGAGGGAGGGAAATTTTGATGAAGGTGGAAAAATTAGGTCAGTGGAGGGAAGGGCTTGAAAAATAAATGTAACAAGCGGCAATGTTTCACAAAAACTAGAATTGAACGTAACCAAGCCCCCCAAAACAAAAGTAAAGACATTATCAGTTGCATCACACCATAAACGCTACTAATAAATGCAACTAAATATAGGTTTTCTTGTAGTGTGTCCAGAAGAAAAGTATTTAACAAACAGTTAAGGACATAGTCCATTTGTTACCTGATATGTATGTTTACAAAATATAATGATGCTTTACAGTTTTAACTACTTTTGGTTGTAGGATAAAGGGTTGCAAAAGATATGTTTTAAAAGGATATTAGTGAGGGGAAACCCATTCCGCTAAGCGGCATGCTCTCACTTAACATTAATAACCAGGATGTGTAGTATTATTTACACCAGGCTTTATGTCTGACTCGAAGTTTATGTTTTCCCCTTGAACTCTCGGATGCTCAAAATTGATTTGAGTAGGTTGAGGTTTGAGGTTCTTTAAGGTTTAGTAGGATGATGAATAAATCTATCGGAGGAGAGTAGGAGGCTAATGGATAGCTATTTAGGAGTTGCAGTTCTTTGTTCTATGTTTATTTCCGCTGTGTACGTATTAAGTCAATTATGACTATTTGACTCTGATCATCAAAGGGGCATCTTTATATGTCGCTCTTCGTGTATTTTATAATAATTACATTTAATCATTGCCCGGGAAACATTTGGGATTATGTAATTTGAATTTGAAACATCTATTTTGAAATGTAATAGGAAAACGTTGTTTTGAAATATATGCTTTGTTTCATATTCGAGTGCTTCTGATATTATAGATACCATTAACATAGCCATATTTTGTCGCTGGAAGTTAAGCCTATAGATGACTTAAGCATCTGTAGCGCTTAGCTTTGGGACTCTAGATAGGGGATGTTACAAGCTCTGTTCTACTCCTTTGATGTGTGAACACTTCAGGTCTTGTATAGAAGTAATTTGTCTAGTTGCCTCTTGAGGTTGGATGTCTTAGTCCACAATTGGAAATGCCTTTTCTCGAGCTTGAGCATCTTTGTTCATTGCTGAATGTGCCTCCTCTTAGGCTTGGACGTCTCAGTCCATTATAGAATGAGCCTTTTCTTGGGATTGGACGTCTTAGTCCATTGTTGTCCGGTGCTCTTGGTTAGCTCATCTTAGAAGCCGGAACCAAGAACTTAACTGACCTCCCTCCAAGAGACACCCCACCCTGGCCCTTTTTCGGTGCTGATAGGGGATTGTTTGGTGCTTTACCCTGGCTATCTTATGGCATGGATAAAGGTTTACTCCATCCTCCCTCCAGGAGGTGCCTTACCCTGGCCATAGTGTGGTGTGGCTAAGGGCTTGTTCGTGCTTTAACCTGGCCACTTTATGGCATGGCTAAAGGCTTACTCTGTCCTCCCTCCAGGAGGTGCCTTGACCTAACTAGAGGCGCAGCCAAGGGCTTGTTCGGTGCTTTAACCTGGCCGTCTTAAGGCGCGGCTAAAAGCTTATCCGCCCTCCCTCCAAGAGGTGCTCTGCCCTTGCCAACTCGGCATGGACAGAGGCTTTTCCACCATCTTAGGTAGACTGCCATCTTAGGTCATATCCAAATATAAGGGACGTTTTACTCCCAACTATGTAGATTTTCTTTTTATGAAATGTAGCTCTTTATTGATATTGTCTCAAGTTCATTTTACAAACTCTTGAATTTTTCCTTGTCGAAGTAAATTTATGGTCATCCCTTTCAGGGCTCTACAATGGTTGCTTTCTTGACCATTTATCACATGGTAGTGGCAATAGGATCCTCCAAAATTCCTTCATATTTTGGCCTTTTCTTTTGCGATGGCCAATAGTTAAGCTCATTCTTAGTAAGAAAATAGATGTTTTCTATAGATGTTGTTAAATTGCATTCCTTTGGAAGTCTAGACTTGAAGCTTGATTCTTTCGAATGGCTTTATGAACTTTTGTTCCTTGGCATTACTGTTTCACATTCTTTAATTGCTTTTCTTTTTACCACCCTTTGAATTTCTTGAGCTGGAAGTGTTCTTGCTGTAACTGGTTGCCACTTATGCGCAAAGGCGTTGTAATCATCCATTAACTCTTTCTCAAAGATGGTGCCTTTGGAATAATGTTGGATTATTCTTTTCATTTGATTGAAGACATTGTCACTTCCATTTGTTTTCTTTCCTAGTGCAAAGATGGGGTTGGTGCCAACATGAAAACGATTTAAACTCCATTTCTCAGCATCATAAGATTCCGCTTTCTTTTTGTTTATAATTCTTAGAGCTTCTAGTCTTAGCCTTTTCTCTTCGTCTTGGTTGGAATCCTTGATGATTATTGGGGAGAATGTTTTTAAGTGGGGTTCAGATGACCCTTGTTTAGATCTTATAATCCTTCTGGCCATGATCAAACCAAAGTAGATGAACTTGAGATAGGGTTAAGTGGGGTTAGAGAATAGTAGAGTTGGGGGTTTATCCAAACCGGAGGTTCAAGCCCTCCTTCTAGCACCAAAATGTTTACAAGATTTCTTGTCAACACCCCAAGCTAGTGATAACAAGTGAAGATTATTCTTTATTCAAATAGAGTAAAAAGGAAGGAATGTATCCTTCTTGAATTTCTTTTTGAATAGGCTTTTGTACAAAGGAATTGTTCAAACAGACCTTTTGACTGTATCAAAACGGTTGAATTCCATGCTGAATGACCTTTCGACTTTGTTGAGATAGATCGGTCCTTCCTTCAAAAGCCTTCCTTTCAATTCAATGGAGGTATTTAGAAAGTTTTTCCTTTCATGGTTATGACCTTGTCGAAGGCCTTGATGGTTGTGTAACTAGGACTTCTTCCAAGAATTCGATATTGAGGTCTCGACCCTGTCGGAGGCAAGGTGATTTTGGTGATAAAGCTTTAACTAGGAATCTGGGTTACGGTTCCGACAGTGTCGGAAACAGTGAGCTTAACCTTATTAGGTTTGAACTAGTAATCTCAATCTATAGTGTTTTGGTAAAGGGTTTTGACCTTATCAAAAGCTGGATCCTCGAACTCCTTATTCTAGTTAAAGGTATAAGTAAGTTATGACTAGTTAAGACCTTGCCGAAAGCTAAAACTCAGAGGAAGGCTACTTGAAGTATGAACTTGAAGTGGTTTAAATCTTGCTAGGTTTTGACTATGTCGACAGTGGCCTTTCGATGAAGGAGAAACCTAAAACACAAGAGTGAAATCGACAAGAACTTTGATAAAATGATAAGTAATCTAAAATACTTAAAACTTCCCTTCATATGCAAAAGATGGCTTTATTGCTTCAAATCCCAAAATTGATCTTGTAATTAGGGTTAGAGCACTTTTGATTAAAGAAATACAAGTTTGGAATGGGATGAATCAGATCCCCAAAACATGACCTCTTGGGTCTTATTTATAGATGCGGGTCAGCACCTTTCGATCTTGATGCTTCTGACTTAGTCGAAAGGTGGCTTTCGAATGACTTAAGTATGCTTCGTCTTTGTCGAAAGGAAGGGTTGTGCCTCTATACTATTTTTTCCTTATAAGTGCTTCTGACTTTGTCAATGGGTATTGTTCAATTGTTTTAATGATGTTGTTACGCTTGAGTACTTGTTTTTGGTCTGATGCGGAACCCTCCTGGAATACACTGGTTTCGACCGGCTGAAAGGTTTACCATAGCTTTCGAAGGGGTTGTCCTTTATAATGCTTACTTTTGTATAGGTTAAACAAAGGTGAAACCTTTAGTGTCTAAAGGCTTGGCGCAAATGCAAATACCTATTCTCATTGTCTTCAAAAGGTACTGCTTTGACTCAATCGGAAGGTTATTATGCATATGAAATGACCCAGTCGAAATGAGGCTATTGAAGGTGGAAGGGTGCTTTCGACTCTTTTGTCTCCTTCGAAAGGTATGAAGTCACTAGACCTTTGTTATAGAGGCCTTCCAACGCCTTTGAAAGGTTTTGAAGCTTCCAGACATTGACAGTAGCATCCCCTCGACTTTTTCGAAAGGTCAAGCTGGAACCTTCTTCACTTGTCCTTCTTTGACTTTTGCTTAAAATAGTATCGACCAAATCGATAGGTAGATTTTTGGAGTAACATTGATCATTTGAGATATACACATGCACACATACATGTACATATACACGAACATATTCACATGCACACGAACACATATATACATACAAATATACTTATACATTCAAAAATATATACATTACAAAATATCCATGATATTTTCCATAAACTTAACTCTTAAGTAAATCCAAAGTCATCATCTTACACCCTAATTACAAGTACATGGCCATACACATGGAGGGGGATGTTCGGCCATGTATGATAACAGAAGAGGAGGGAGTGGCGTTGATGAAATGGTGATGTGTTTATGTGGAAATATCATGATATTTGCGTCCTCATATTTGCCTATAAATAACACACACCTCCCCTCACTTCATTCATACATCATCTTCATAAAATTCCTAAGCTCGTCGTCCTCTTCTTCTCTACATTAATGGCTTCTTGCCTAAAGAAAATTATGGCAAAAAAAATTTAAATTATGTAGTAAGTATATATTATCAAAACTCTTCAGAATTAGAGCAAATCCACTTCTTTCCCTATAATCTAAACTTATATTTTATGTTTTAAATAATTGTTAACGTTAGTATACCCACGTTAACACAGGAGAAGTAGTCAGTGTTTGTTTGAGAGTTTTAGGAGCAGTTTTAAATTAGTGGCATGAGTATAGGAGTCTGATCCGTTATTCTAGCTACATGTAGTCTTTCCTTTATATTGTAGCTTTGTATTCAGTTTTCAATAAGACGAAAAGTAATACAACATTTTCATTACTTTAGTTTTCTCTTTCCAGTTTATACAAGTATATTCTACATAGCCACACCATCCACCATCGAAGGCTGAGACCATATCCATTAGCAAGCATAGGCCAAGCCTTCCCAAAGGTCCAAGGATTAATTCCATAGACTTTGTTACGATTGTAGTGAAGCTATAGCAAATTTTCACAAAGTTAAAAATGAATTCAAGCAGGAAACTCTATATATATAAAATGATGATGTGGTATGATCGCTATGGAGGTTTACTATACTTTGATCATCAAATATTTGTTGTTTCAATATAGTTGTTAATTTTGTAAACAAGTCATGTTAAATACACATCGATATTACACAAGGAAATCACTTTCCCAATCAAGTTATGAAAGTGATATGGGACCATTAAACTACTTTGAAATTATATAAAACGACTTATTAATATTTTATAAACACTAAAACCAAATTTGGTGCAGATTGGAAAAGTTATGAAAGTTGAGTCAAAAATAGGCGCTTCGTAGAACGGTAGTTTGCTATTTCATGTCGTAGAAAGTTAAATCCATTTAAACGATGGATGCAAAGTTAGAATTCTTTGTAATAAGAATTTTCTAAACTTTTATAATCATAGTTTTCAAACAAA
This sequence comes from Allium fistulosum, assembly GCA_030737815.1. Taxonomy (NCBI): domain Eukaryota; kingdom Viridiplantae; phylum Streptophyta; class Magnoliopsida; order Asparagales; family Amaryllidaceae; genus Allium; species Allium fistulosum. The sequence goes on along the minus strand of CM060902.1, from coordinate 184,019,793 downwards.
AGAAATTGATTGAGATTAGATTTTGAAATATAAGCAAAACAAGTTTTCAAAATAGTCGTTGTTTGGCTATTGGAGACCAAAATAATAAATTATTTAAAAGCGATATTTTAAATTCTTTGAAAACATGGAATAAATTCTATAAATATTTTAAAATTCTTAAAAAGAGATTTTAGTAATAAAAATGAATTTCTAAATGATCGAAAAGTTTTTTTGATCAAATAAGCTTTGAAAACACTATTCGCAGCGTTTTTTGCTCCACTTTTAATAACTCTTGAAATATGGCTTTAATCTTAAGTATTGTTGACCCAACAAATAGACCAACACCTTGGTTTGAGTTTGAAAGCACCAGCTTTATTCTGACAGGGCAATATCACAGAGAACATGTATAAAAATAGAACAGTAAAAGAAAGGAGATAAAGAATTTTTATAGTGGTTCGACTGATAATGAAGCCGACGTCCACTTTATAGTTTTACTATAGACGGATTGCTGTTATAAGAAGTGTTTGATTACTAGGTTTTGATTATCCTTAGGTAGATTGAATCCCTAGAGTTGGAATTCACTGGAGAATCACAGTGAATTCCTTTAAAGGCTGTTGTGGGGAAGATAGAGAGTGAAGAATGTTTCCAACAGAGCTTCAACATCTAGTCCCGAGAAGATCCTTTATATGTTGCAGGTAGAGTGGTATTTATAGAGTTCAGAGATCTTCTGGGCCGGGCTAGTTTATCAACTATTGCAGGTTGGTAGGAAACGACCCATGGAGGACTTGGCACACAATACAAGGCAGAACTATGGGTCGCCGGCCACCCATAGCCTATGGGTTGTTGGAGACCCGACCCACGGCTATGGGTCGCTGGTGACCCGACCCACGGGTATGTGTGGAAGAGATAAATTTAAAGGAATATATGGATTGTTTTTCAAATGCAAGCAAGCTAGCTACACTGGATTGTTTTTTGCAACATTCAGGAAACTGTACTCCACTCATGTAGATAACACATTGCATCTGCCCCGGTCAACGCTCAGGACCCAATTGTTCAACATACGTCGACTTCCCTTGGATTCCGGGAATTGGTTATATAAGGACATTATTTAAAGTAAAACATATCTGACAGGGTTGAATGCCAGGTTTTGTCATTGAAAATGACTTTTCGATCATCTAATATTTAGTTTGGCGGAAGTCCTCCCACTTCTCCAGAAGATGGGTCCTTCGCAACCTAGGCTTCGCTTATTATCCCTATCATAATGGGATGATTGATTACAGTTAAATTACTAGGCACCATTGCTCTTGCAGAGTTGTAGTCGAAGTTCGATCGGGCACAGCTTTAGTCTTCGAAAAACAGCGCATGAGTTATTCGATCGCGAATACCATTCTTTTGTGATTTTTGGAATTCGATCTACACGCTAGCATCTATCTCAGAGGACTATTGGCATAATTCCTTGGCTTCAAGAATTGGTTTTAATCGACTTATAAGGTAGCTTGGTTCAGCCAGCTCTATAGCTAATCCCTTCTTATGCTCAATTGAGTTCGTTTTAATAGTGTTGGTGTAAATGCCTTAGTCTATGGGGCTGATTACTTTGACTATTGAACCAACATATTTTGGGAGACTAGGTCTCCTAAGAATCGATTGCCCTAGTTTGATTGACACAGTAGCTCCTATCTTCAGGAATTAGGGACTTTGTTGCTTGATACCAAGATTTGAGTTCTGTAATGACGTCAATATGTATTAGAGAGATGTGTTTCTAGCACCTTTTGCTAAAGCAAATTCTTCTAAGTTTGATGTTGAGATCCTAATCATGCATTTATTTCTATCTTTGGAAACTCATACACGGTGATTCAACTCTATGGATTTTTCCTTGATGTTGTGAATTTTCTGATAGCATGAGATGATAAAAGGTAGGGCTGAAGATTCAATCAAACTCTTGCTTATGTTTATGAAAGCCTATGCATCGGTGGTTTCATATTGGGCTTTCTTCTCAGCATCACCAAACTTCGGGTAATGGCGTATTCCCACCGGTTAAAACCAAATGATCTAATCAGACCGTAATTAGGTCATCGATCCTTCTCCTCATTGCCAGACTATGAGCGATAGTTGATTTATGAACATTAAACCCTTCATTTCCTTCGTTGGTGATTTTGTTTCCAGAATACTCTGTTTTGTGATACAGAACTGTTATCTAACCGATCTCGCAGTTATTTGGCTTTGGATTTTTGAAACATTTCGTTCGATCAAGTATTTGTGCATCTATCCTTCTTGAGGGACTAGCCATATTAATGTCTGTATCTGGGCGATTATAAGAGATGGAGATCTGTTAGGTGAATTGCACAATTACCCCCAGTATGGCTCTTAATCCCCTTCTAGAATTGAGGAAGTCTGAGAATTTTATTTCCGTCCTTCCATGATAGCTCCCGCTTGTCCTTGGCTATGCATGCTGTCCTTGGTTTCTGATGTTGTCACAAAATTTTTGTTAATATGTCAATTCCCATCTTTGAGAATTGATAACCTAGGCGCTTGGTTTCAAGCAACATTTCCTTGAGGCCCCCTATCTTTTCGCCGTGTCTCAAATTCTTTCTAAGTTGAATTTAGGAAATTTGGTTGTGCACCAGCTTTCATCCTTAGAAATTAGTATAAGGGAAATTCAATCTTGGGATTTCCTTTCGACACTGCTTTATTCTTATGCAGTAGCTGATTCCTATGATGGAAGGTCGAACCATCTGACTGAGCTATGAAAGGATATGCCTTCCGGACATTGCCTATCATTGGGTAATAGTAGTTTTCTAAAGAGAAGGTGGAAACTTAGTTGAGGACTAGCTTCTATCTCCGGAAGCTAGTGCATCGATGGTTCACTGCGATGAGTGTTTCTCAGCAGCCCTGTAGATTAAAGTTTTCCTAGCATTATCGGGGCAATACCGGTACTAAGTGAGTAGAATGTTTCTCAGAGTTGCCGAGGCAACACCGGTACTTAGTCGTCATCTACCTCTACATGACGGTAAATTCCTCCTTTTATTGCAAGTTGGAGCGATCTTTTATCCTGACCGAACGTTAATGTGTTATGTGCCCCTCAGTCCATGGGGCTGATTATTTCGAACAACTGATGTGAGACTTGATGTTCTGGGCAGCTCCCCGGATGCCCCCAGTCGAAGGTACGTCGCGGTTCCTATCTTTGGGAACTCGTGACTTCTCCCTAGATCCCCTCAGTCAAAGGTATGTTGCAGCTCCTATCTCTGGGAACTCGTGACTTGGGTGTCTTGAATTTTGACATTTGTACATTAACTTTGGTCAAAGACAAGAATTCTTTGGTGACTTCTTGGCTTGTGAGCATTGCGGCACTACCGAGGCAATGCTGGTTCAGTGGGAGTCGATCCCTGTTAATCGATGTGCACCGCTTTTGAGAGTGCATGGATTAAGAAATTCATGACTTTTGAGAGTGCACGGCTTATGGGATCGGTACGATCCGTCGACCCGAGACGTTTTGAAACTTCTTGACGTTGCCATTGCGGAGTTTGCTGATATTACCTCCAATGATACCACTTCCAAAACGAGGCTGAAACTGCAAACAAGGAGCGAAAAAAGGAGCAATGGAAAGAAGCGGTGAGGAGCTCGTATGGAGACCGATTTTACTTTTGTTCTTTTTGAGTCATTTTGTTCAAGTGTGAAGTCCGCACTTTGTGTCCTGATATTAGAGTCTATATTTTCTCTTTGTTGGCCGTTGTTGTGTGGGTACACCCCCCCACATTTTGTTCCTATGTATACAAAATCATAAGCAATACAATGATATTTTGATTGTATTTTCAACTATCTATTTGTGTATGCTCTGTGTACTCGTGCTAGTTTCATTGATTTCTAGTTCTATAACGGAACTTAGAGGTTAACAGCACTTTAGAGTTCAATAATTTCTAAGACTTATAAAAAAAAATTTATAATTTTTGTTTGGAAATTCATATATCTTTGGGACAAAACTTGTGAAATTATCGTTGTTAGGAGTGACAAAACTTGTGAACTTATTGTATTTGTGTGATTCTGTCTCGGTATTGGTGTATGCCCCCAGTTCACAGGGTTGCTTACTTCAAACAATTTTCAAGTATCCGGTAGCATAAGGTTTAGATAACCGCCATTGAAAATTTAGTTAAGTCGTGACCTAATTTTCCTTTCTCTGGAATTTTTGCGACCTTAGCACGTACTCTCAGTTTCTGGCATGGGTGATTATTGGAAATCATTAAGTGTCTTCCTTCTAGAACCAATTATTGCTAACTGTAAGTGTTGGGTTTCTCATGCTTCTTGTCGTTGCCTATCTCCGAGCGACACGAGAAGTTGGTTTTTGATGTTCATCGGCATTGCCTATCTCCGGGCAAAGTGCGGAGTTCATTACTGATGGTTGACGGCGTTGCCTATCTCCGGGCAATTTGCAAGGAATTTGTTTTCGGTACTCCTCAGTGTTGCCTATCTCTGGGCAACGTGAGAAGTTTGAATTTGGAATTCCTTGACATTGCCTATCTCCCGGCAACGCGAGAAATTTGAATTTAGAGTTCCTCGGCATTGTCGATCTCCAGGCAATGAGAGAAGCTTGCGTCGAGAGTTCCTCGGCGTCGCCTACCTTCGGGCGATGCGAGAAACTTGAATCTAGGGCTGCTCGACGTTCCCTATCTCCGGACAATGCGAGAAGCTTGCATCGAGAGTTCCTCGGAGTTCCCTATCTCTGGGTGATGTAAGAAACTTGAATCTGGGGCTTCTCAGCGTTGCCCATCTCCGGGCAATGCGAGAAGCTTGCGTTGATAGTTTCTCAACGTCGCCTATATCTGCTCGATGTGAGAAACTTGAATCTGGGGCTCCTTGACATTTCCTATCTCCGGGCTATGCAAGAAGCTTGTGTCGAGAGTTCCTCGGCTTTGCCTATCTCTAGGTGATGCGAGAAACTTGAATATGGGGCTCCTTAGTATTGCCTATCTCATGGGAGAAGCTTGTTCCGAGAGTTCCTCGGCGTTGCCTATCTCCGAGCGATGCAAGAAACTTGAATCTGGGGCTCCTCGGCATTGCCTATCTCCAAGCAATGCAAGAAGCTTGCGTTGAGAGTTCCTCGACGTCGCCTATCTCCGGGCGATGCAAGAAACTTGAATCTAGGGCTCCTCGGCGTTGCCTATATCCATGCAACTCGAAAAGCTTGCGTCGAGAGTTCCTCGTCATCGACTATCTCCAGCCGATGCGAGAAACTTGAATCTGGGGCTCCTCGGCGTTGCCTATCTCTAGGCAACGCGAGAAGCTGGCGTCGAGAGTTCCTTGATGTCGCCTATCTCTAGGCGATGCGAGAAACTTGAATCTGGGGTTCCTCGGCGTTGCCTATCTCTGGGCAATGCGAGAAGCTTGCGTCGAGAGTTCCTTGGCGTCGCCTATCTCCGGGCGATGCGAGAAACTTGAATCTGGGGCTCCTTTGCGTTGCCTATCTCCGGGCAATGCGGGAAGCTTGCATCGAGAGTTCCTCGGCATCGCCTATCTCTGGGTGACGCGAGAAACTTAAATCTAGGGCTCCTCGGCGTTGCCTATCTCCGTGAAAAGCGGGAAGCTTGCATCGAGAGTTCCTCAGCGTCGTCTATCTCCGGACGATGCAAGAAACTTGAATCTGGGGCTCCTTGGGGTTGCCTTTCTCCAGGCAACGCGGGAAGCTTACGTCGAGAGTTCTTCGGCGTCGCCTATCTTCGGGCGATGCGAGAAACTTGAATCTGGGATTCCTTGGCATTGCCTATCTCCGGGCAACTTGAGAAACTTGCTTCTGTGGTTTTTCTCCTTCCCGATGTGGCCGGAACAACACCTGTTTTTATAAGGCAAGGACCGAGTTCCCCCGATCCAACGGTTTGTGTCAATTTGACCCTTTCGACACAGCAGGTTGCTTACATGAACGTAGTTCCATTAGTTCAAGAAACTAAACAATTTTTGGTTCATGTGACCATGGCTCGGATGACCCTTCCATATTTCTGGAAGATGTACACATCCAAATAGATCAGGCTGTCATGGTGGAGAGATCTAGAGCCGACCGCATGAAGATGGACTGAAGACCGTCATATGGTTTAAGAGAAGAATAATTAGTCACCAAGAGCAATAATATAGTAGTTGGAAAGAAGTAGGCAAGTATTATGCTAGTACTTTGTTTGACGCACTAGCTAGGTCATTCAATTCACGTTTGCCAGAATGGCAGAATTTCGATCGGGAATAATAGAATTGGGGTATGATTAGTCTTGACCTTTCTTATTGATATTCAAGTGTGTGCGGTGCCCTCCATGCCACAGGGCTGTTGGCATGCTTAAACTGTATCCACGGTCTCTCCACACCCAGTTTGGTTGCCCCCAGTCCAGTCGATGCAGTTCTCCCAGGTGCCGAATCTTGGCTTGATTCGAGTTGGCCTTTGATTGATCACAAGGTCAGTTTAGTTTTGGCTAAGTTTCTTTGAGAGACTTTGCAGCTCTGGAATTTAGCACTAGTTGTCTCATGGTCATTGGAAGTGATTCCATTAATTTTGCGGAGTGACTAGTATGATTGTCGATTTGTGGCAACGGAGCATGACTTGACTTCGTTGACTTTGGTGAGCTCTGGATCAGATGACCGCTAATCTATCGGTGCACCTTCACAATGCTCTAGTTCATGAAATACCTTCACATTCATGAAGGTTTTTTTGATCAAATGACCGCTGATTTACCAGTGCACCTTCACGATGCTCTAGTTCGTGAAAGACCTTCATATTCGCGGAGGGTTTTTCGGAGAACAGATGACCGCCGAACTACTAGTGCACCTTCACGACGCTCTAGTTCGTGAAAGACCTTCACATTCATGAAGGGTTTTTTGTGGTCGGATGTCCAACGAGCAGACGGCCTTGGAATGATAATTTATTGACTCCAAGAGGAGTTTTGGGTTTTGTGTTCGCCGGCCCGGCAGTCTTAAAGCAATGATTCATCGACTTCAAGAGGAATTTTTCAAATTCAGCTCGAGGGCACATAGTTTTACCGGTTCCTGTAAGCTAAGGTGTTGGATCTGTTTGTTCGACGATCCTTTGGACAATACTTCTCGACGCCACCGGCAACACCGATTCTTAAAGGGGGGTTGACTTGACTCATTGAGGGCATAAAAGCATTTCTTTCGCCATGCTGTCTATAATGCCCCTAGTTTTCCGGTACGGCTCATTTAGAAAAGGATGGATGAGAAGGCATTGCTTTAGGTTGCTGTCCCATTCCTTAGTTGCTAGCTAGATAGAGTGTTATTTGATTTCATTAGTTAGTTGGGGCGCTTTTCTGCTGGGTCTTAGTAGCCTTGACTCGACAGAAGGTCCCTGAGGTCCTGCAGCTCCTTTACTGTTTGGTATGTTCTCTGGCACATTGCTGAGTTTTTCTTCTTCAAATTGCATTACATCTAGTCTTTAGAACCAGTTTGTACTTATTTTGCTGATTTTAGGTTGGAATTACCAGAATAAGGCACGGTTGAAACCCACTCATCGGTTCATGGTGTTTGCATTCTAGTCGGCATTCTTGGAACTTAGAGTCATTCTATGAGTGGTTGCACTTTTGCCAAATTGTTCGTACTCCAGTTCGTAGTCGAGGACTGAGAGATTTCTATGAATCATTTATATTGTAGTCCACACTCCGGGTACTTAAGAGTACTCTAGTCCGCACTTTGGGGACTTAGAGATTTTTATTAAGAGCGGTCGTATTTCCTCCTGTTTGATTTGTACTTCATTTACCGTGCTCTTAGGGTCAGCCCCCAGCATTTAGGATGAAACTTGGCAACCAGACTGTTGATTAATATCCACTTGATAGTTGCGGCTCTTCCCATTAAGTCGAGAAAAAAGCAGGTGGTGAATGACTAGATCACATCCATTGTGGGGTCGGATGATCGAGTCTTGCACAATTCACTTCATATTCTTTCTAGCAAGCAGAGATAATGAGTTATTGAGTGGGAAATTAAGTTGTGTCTATTTCATGCTACAATCATGTCCATTTGTTGAAATCAAGGGTTGATCAGTAGGCGGCCAGTCGCAATTACTTCGAGTCTAATACGAAGGTTGCTGAGTGGATAGTCTGTCAGGTCTACTTTCTATTGCATTCTGAACTTGTTGGGTTCTTTATTCTATGCCTCGGCATTCCAAATCAGGTGGATATGGTTGCCGATGAACGATCGAATCCTGTTCGTCTTAATGAAACTCCATAGGTTCGATCACGGCCTGTGGAGATTAGCTGGCGGCCAACTCTACTTACTTGGTCACCTGCACCATTTTCGAAGTAGTTTAGTTCAACTTGGTCGTAGTTCACAACATAACTGAAATTGAAATTAGAATAAAATAATTCAAAGAAGATCGGAATAAATCTCATTGATAAGTGAAGCAGCATCGTGTGCTCTTTATTGCACTTTGCCCCTAGTTCCTTTTAGCGGGTGACAACCCTTGAAGGTCCAATTGATAATCAGAGTTCCTTATTGATAGGCATCAGATGTTCCCTATTCGCCATCCTATAGTGATTGCACATACTGTTGAAGCATTCATTTCAAAATCAGCTTTATAGCGCTGGCCTCCATGGTTGCCATCTAAAGAAGGGGAGTTTTTCGATCAAGATTATGGAGTAGGTTCCCTACTTATCTCGCCATGTTGATCCTTCATTTGGTTGATCAACTCAATATTGGCCTGGATATGTTAATTTAGTTTTTGGCAGCTACCCATCGTTCTCTTATCAAAGTCTGGAAATAAGCTCTTGTGATGAATTCGTTTATGAGTATTGGCAGCAAATAGTTATGGATTTTGATCAATTCGTTGGCTACCAGCTTCTTTATTCCCTTCAGCAATATGAGAAGTAGAACTGGTATGTCTAACCGCGGCTGACAGTCTGCTTTAAGGAATGGGGGATGACATCTGCATTTGATGCATTCATCGCTTTTGGAGGAATCCATGTGCCATTCTCACTTCATGAGGTATTGTCAGGGGATGTATTTCCATAGTACATCGACATGATCAGCATGTTGAATTTTCACTAGAAATTTTGCATGTAGGATGGTTTCAATGAATAGGTCTCAACTGGGAAAGATACTCCAATCGTCAATATCAGGTCCATTTTCTAGCTATGGGGTCTTGTAATACTGGTGAATGATGTATGCATGATTGTCCAATATTTGAGTGGTTGGTAACGCCGATTGGATGGTGAGTTGGTTAAGATGGGCTCATAGAATGGTGATTGTCCTAAACTTTCATCCACATAGGAGACCCACATAAGGCAGTAAGGAAGTCCTCTTAAGGTTGTATGCCATGCTTCTAGTCATACGAAGATGACATCATCAAGATGCAGGCATTTGAAGATGGTTCAGTGGTGACTAGCTATGCTTTCAGTTGGCAGGGTAGTCAGAGTAGTGCAGTTGTCACATTAGCCATCGTACCATAGTTGTCGACTCAAGCATTTGAAAGCTGGTCAATTGGGGAAAGTTGCAATCCACCTTGGAAGAATGATATATTAACCAACTCTATTTCTTGGCATATTAGTTGGTTCTCCAGCCTCTGGGAGCAACGTCTGAGTAGTAGTTCCTTGCCCATTCCTTGATTGCAATTCAACATCTGCTGCTTTAATCCCTTATATCCAGTTCATTCATGGAACGATCAGGAGAGTGGATGGAGTGTTCCTTCATTAAGTTGAGTTTTGAATTCACTATGCGGGGGCACTGCACTCCGGCTAGGGTTCGGGTGGATCTTTATTGGAAAATTAGATCGTACCCAATTTTTTTTTTAAATTTCATATTATTCTTAGTAATGGAAGTTGTATCGATACGAACCAAGCTAACTGTATGGATCGCTAGCGATCCATAGGCTATGGATCGCTATGCTATGGGTCGCTTGGCTATGGGTTGTTAGGCTATGGCTCGCTGGGCTAAGGGTCGCTAGGCTAGCTTCTGGCTTGATAGCGACTTGGCAAAATAGTATGGATCGCTGGCGATCCATAGTACATGGATGGCTAGCGACCCATGTGCTTGGCTGATTTCAGTACTTTGTCTTCTGGAATTTATGGCGATCTGGTGAAAAGGTATGGATTACTAGCGACCCATCGGGCATGGATTGCTAGCGACCCCATGTGCTTAGGTGATTTTTGAGTTTTTGCCTTTAGGATCGCGTCTACTATCTCATGCTGATGTTCACCACCACCTTAACATGTGTTTGCTTACTTTTTCTCCAATCCTTCTTGGCGGTTCTTCTATTCTCAACAGCAAACCTTCTAAGCATAGAATAAGGATCTAACTTCTGGTCCTATGCAGTCCAAAGTAGATAGCTTGATCTGGATTCTAGGTTGAATGTGGAGATCTAACTTCTGGATCTATGCAATCCAAAGTAGATAGCTAGTTCGGGATCCTGGGTTATAGTTTTCAATGAAAGCACCAAAATGTTGACCTATAAAATGGACCAACATCCTGGTTTAAGCTTGAAAGCACTAGCCCTGCTCTGACAGGGCGATATCACAAATAACAGGTGTAAAAAATAAAATAATAAAAGAAAGGAGATAGAGAATTTTTATAGTGGTTCGGTTGTTAATGAAGCCTGCGTCTACTTTATAGTTTTACTACAGACAGATTGTTGTTACAAGAAGTGTTTGATTACAAGGATTTGATTATCCTTAGGTAGATTGAATCCCTAGAGTTGTAATTCACAGGAGAACCACAGTGAATTCCTCTGGAGACTATTGTGGGAAAGATAAAGAGTGAACAATGTTTCCAGCAGAGCTTTAGCATCTAGTCCCTGGAAGATCCTCATTATGTTGTAAGTAGAATGGTATTTATAGAGTTCAGAGATCTTCTAGGCCGAGCCTGTTTATCAACTGTTTGCAGGTTGGTAGGAAACGAACCATGAAAGACTTGGCACGCAATACAAGGCAGAACCATTGGTCACTGGCGACCCATGGCCCATGGGTCGCTGGAGACCCGACCCATAGCCTATGGGTCGTTGGCGACCCATGGCTTATGGGTCGTTGGCAACCCATGGTTTATGGGTTACTAGCAACCCATAGTCTATGGGTTACTAGCGACCCATAGAATTGGCTTGTTTGCGAGCCAATGTCTTGTCCTCTTTCGTAGTATTCTTTGGTTGTCTGGTTTGAAGGTTTGAGGGGAGACATGGGTTGATAATGATTCAAGCACCTAGGATTTTCTGAAGTCTATAACTGGAAATGCTTTGATAGTCTTTTATCATAGTTGCTTCGTTTTGATGGCAATTCACTTGCTGTTTGTGCTCGGCTCCTGATTAGGCTGAAAGAATGCTGGCCCTTTGGTTTAGTCGATCCTAGTCGTTGCCTCAGTAATATAGCTCGGCTAATGTTCACTCCTTGACTTAGCCTTTTTGGTTAAGCTCTAAACCATTTTGATAACATGAGAATGTTCTGTCTATTGTTGGATCCTACTGGGTTAAAAACCCGAATAACATTTGCCCCCCAGAGTATGCCTTCGTTGAAAACAAGGTGTACTCTGGAAGTAACTCCTTTTGAGTCTTCATTTCCTAAATTCAAGGTTATCGTGTCGAGGTTACCAAGCAAATTAGGCTTTGACTATTGAATTTTCGATGTGGATCATCAGAGTCCACCTCAAGATGTTGTTCTTAATTGATTGACTTCGGACGGCCGTTCGTTTTTTGACTTCAATCTGACTTTCGATTCCCGGTATTGATAATGCAATCTTTGCTCCGTAGTTTACGCAAATGTTTAGGTTGGTAAGTGGGTGCGTGATGTTGGTTTGGAGTTGTCCTATATAGTTTTGATTTGACCGGCAGTGAAGCTATGTTTTGTCTCGAAAGATTGTACGCCATTCTGGGGCGAAGTCTTGCTCGTGGCCTTTAACTTCTTCCATTCAAGAATTTGGTTAAGATACTGTCGATGTTTTTGAATTCCAATGCGACGATTTATTCCAAAATTGGATAAAGGGGATGATACAATCATATCGCTCTTCCTATTTCTATATTCTAGTAATCTTGAAAAGAAAATCTTGCAGCATCACTTCAAACAACGGCTCCATTATCGATTGTTGATCAATAACGTGTAAGTGTGGAAGTGATAATTTTAAAGGAAGATATGGATTGTTTTTCAAATGTAAGCAAGCTAGCTACACTGGATTTTTTTTTGCAGCATTCAAGATACACACTGCATTTGCCCTAGTCAATGCTCAGGACCCAATTGGTCAACATACGTTGACTTCCCTTGGATTCTGGGTATTGGTTATACGAGGACATTATTTAAAGTAAAACATACCTGACAGTGTTGAATGCCAGGTTTTGTCATTGAAAATGACTTTTCGGTCATCTAATCTTTAGTCTGACGGAGGTCCTCCCACTTCTCCAGAAGCTGGGTCCTTTGCAACCTAGGTTTCGCTTGTTATCCCTAACATATTGGGATGATTGACTACAGTTAAATTACTAGGCACCGTTGCTCTTGCAGAGTTGTAGTCGAAGTTCAATTGGGCATAGCTTCAGTCTTCGAAAAACAGTGCATGAGTTATTCGATCGCGAAGACCTTTCCTTTGTGATTTTTGGTATTCGATATGCACGCTAGCATCTATCTCAGAGGACTATTGGCTTAATTCCTTAGCTTCGAGAATTGCTTTTTATTGACTTATGAGATAGCTTGGTTTAGCTAGCTCTGTAGCTAATGCCTTCTTATGCTCAATTGAGTTCCTTTTAACAAAGTGTTGGTGTAAATGCCTTAGTCCGTAGGGCTGATTACTTTGACTATTGAACCAACATATTTTGGGAGACTAGGTCTCCTAAGAAATAAGTTTGACAACTTCAAAACCATCAATATTTCAACAACATCAAAACCATAGGAAACTACCTATCAATAGGGTCGAAAGTTTGTAACTTTGCTTCTTATAACAACAAAACAACACAAATACAAAAGGCGCAACCATCCCTTTCGAAGAAGATGGAAGCGTTCGAGCCCACTCAAAAGCATTGTAGAGGGACGTGCAAATGTTAAAGAAGTCGGAAGGTATCTGAAGCCACCTTTCGACCCAGTCGAAAGCTCTAGATCGAAAGGTGCTAAACCACATCTACAAATAAGACTCAAGGGGTCTGGCTTGAGGGATCCGATTTGATTTCATTCTATACTTGTATCTTCTTAACTTTGCAAATTTGTAAACCCTAATTTGTAAATCAAATTGGAGGAAATTGATCAACATTTTCATCATTGGATAAATAAAGGGAAGGATATTTTTTATTATCTAACTATTTGAAGATCGTTATTGGATTTAACTGTCTTTTACAGGTATTGACTTTATCGAAAGGAGCCTTCTGAGTGGGTTGAAACCCCTGTTTTTCCAAGTAATCCAAGTCCTCAACTCCAAACCACCATTCTCCAAACACTCACCCTTAGTGAGTCGAAAGCTTGATCCTAGCTAGATTTAGTTTACATTTCAGAATCAAGCCTAGATCACATAAGTCCCAAGCTTTCGACAAGGTCAAAACCCACTTAGACCAACCTTACCCTTAAACCCTTAGATCCTTCCTCGAAGTGTTCCATAACTGTTTCAAAAGGGAGGTTATGAAGAGATAATCAAACACCTTCAACAGGCTTGAAAGACCAAAAAGAAAGGAATAAAAGCATTTTGACTCAGTTGACAAGTCAATAAAGGAAAATCTCCACTATAAAAACCTATTCGAAATGGGAAATACAAAGGAAGAACCCACACCCTAACTTCCTCTTCTTAACCAAGAGTGACCTAAAAAGGGCTCACCTTTTTGTTTAATCTACTTAGGCATGTTGGCAAGTTTTCTTGTTAAAATTGTGGTGCCAGTGGAAGGCCTGAACCTCCAAACTTATTGAACATCTAACACTATTTCCCATTAACCCAATCCTATTTCGATCTTAACTACTCAAGACCTTAATTCATTATGACTAGCAGAGTCAAAAGATCCTAGCAAGGTTCATCGGAGCCACAACTAATTGGATTCTTCCATGAGACAACTATTGATAGGAATCTATAAGAAGAACAACTATTTAGGATGAAGGCTTTAAGGATCATAAGGAAAAAGAAACTGGATGCCTATGATCCACTTAAATGGAGTTTAAACCCTTTTCACATTGGTCCCACCCCAATCTTTGCCTTAGGAGAAAAAGAAAACATGAGTGACAACTTGTTTGATTAAATGAGGAAAACAATTCAACATTATACCAAAGGCACAATCTTTGAAGAGAGAATCATGGCTGATTACAACACCTTTGCACACAAATGGGATCAAAGAACAAGTGGAACCTACCTACACCGGAGTTACAAAGGGTTTTAAAGAGAAAGCCAGTTGATAAAGTTGTAACTCTAGAGCCAAGTAATAAATTATCTGGAAATCGTCTTCGAGAAATAAGTTTCAAGTCAAGACTTCCAAAAAAATGGAACTTAACAACATCTATTGAGAATGTCTACTTGCTAACAAAAAATGAGCTCAACTATTGGCCATCACAAAAGAAGAAACCAAAATATGAAAGGAATCTAGGAGGATCCTACTGCCATTACCATATGATGAATGGTCATGAAACTATCCACAGCAGAGCCCTAGAAGGGATGATAATCAACTTTTTCCATCAAAGAAAAATCAATGAGTTTGTAAAGAGACCATGAATGATTTCAATAAAGAACAACTGTACTAAGAAAAATCTACATGATCAGGAGTGAAATGCTCCTTTCATTTGGACATTACCTTAAATGGTCAAAGCCTCTTTCCGCGCTGAGTTGGCCAGGGCAGAGCACCTCCTAGAGAGAGGAGTTTAAGCCTTTATCTGCACCACGCTATGGCTAGGATAAAGCATCGACAAGCCCTTGTCCATGCCAGGCTATAGTCGAGGTAGTGTACCTCCTGGAGAGAGGAGTGTAAGCCTTTATCCACACCATGCTATGGCCAGATTAAAGCATCGACAAGCCCTTATCCGCGCCATGCTATGGCCAGGGCAGGGAACCTCATGGAGGGGGAGTGGAAGCCTTTAACCAAGCCACGCTATGACCATGTTAAAGCATCGACAAGATCTTGGCCACGCCATGCTATGGCCAGGTCAAGGCGCCTTCTAGAGGGAGGTTGGGTAAGTCCTTGGTTCCACCATGAGAATAAGCTAACCAAGAGCACCAAACAACAATGGACTAAAACACCGAAGCCCTAAAAGAGGCAAATCAACAAAGGACTAAAACAACCAAGCCTAAGAAGCAGCATATCAACAACGGACTAAGATGTCCAAGCCCAAGAAGCAGCATATCAACAATGGACTAAGATGTCCCAGCCCAAGAAGCGGCACATCAAACATTGGATTAAGATGTCCAAGCCCGAGAAGTGGCATATAAAACAGTGGACTAAGATGTAAAAACTAGAGAAGCAGCCAATCAAACCGCAACTACATACAAAACCTAAGGGGTTTACACATGTCAAAGATGTCAAAATCTAAAGAGGTGGAGCAGAATTCCGTTTATTAATACCAGAATCAGGATTTCGGGTTACACATTTCTAAACTTGACTATTAATACCCGAATTTGCATTTCAGAACTATTACCGGACTTCACCTATTAATGCCTTAATCTAGGCTTGAGATTTCTATTATGAAAATAATCATTATCGATTTCTAATTATCTACCACTAACACCCAAATCTAGGTTTGGAGATTATTTCTTAACTTTACCCGAATCTATGATTTGAGGCTATTACTTAACTTCACTCATTAATGCTCGAATCTAGGCCCAAGACTTCTATTAAGATGATTATCATGGATTTTTGGTTATTATCCACTCATATCCTAATATAGGTTCCTAACCACCTAACTTCTGAATTTCATGTATTTTGCCCGAATCTTGGTAATTGGGTTTTTACCACAAGTGTTCAGACAATGTTCTCTGGACTTTTATTATATGGTCATTTTTAACTCTTAGTCATCTATCTTCAAAGGATGACTTTCTAAAAACATTTGTATCCTTGGTTGAGGCAATGGTTTTCTACCGTCAGACATTACATATTCCAACAATATATTTAAAGTTGACTTCTTAGTTAGCTCTTATCACCACCAAGGATGGGTTTAAAAACATTTCACCAAAAGCAATTACTTTTCACTTATTGTCATATGTTGACATAATTTTTTATTAATCTCCGCAAATGATATAGATAAACTTTTATATAAATTTCAAGCAAACAATAAGAAATGTTGTTTGTTTAATGCTTTTCAGGGAAAGCAAAACAGCAAAAAGGATTGAAAGATCCGACAAATACAGAAACTATGGTACAAGCTATAAAACAGATGTTTCAAAAACAACATTACAAGAAAAGATCACAAACCAGGTTTTTTACAAAATTTTGGCAATTTACACAATTTTTGAAATTATTTACGAATATACCAGAACAAATGTATACACTTCATTAATATAAATGATTCATAAGTCTTGGATTCCTTTATTCAGATTCTCGGCAATTAAAGGATCTACAGTGTGATGAATAGCAATGCGAAGAACTTCTTTAACTTTCTTATCTCTATTTCTCATCTTGTCTTCATCGTCATTAGCCTCGATGTTGGTCTTCAAAGTATGATTAAAGGCTTTGTTCGAACCTTTAAGGGTTTTATTTTCCCTTTCCATGTCAATAATACGCTTCTGAAGAAAATATCTCTCACATTCAAGCTTTTGAATTTTAGCAGCATAATCATTTATGCGTTGTGAGTATCTCATCTTTTGTTGCTCATCAAAATACTTTATCATTTTGAATTTGACTTTCTTGCACCATTCTCCTACTACATTTTCATCTAAATCATGAGAAGGATTAGTCATAGTAGGGAGTTTTTGGATAGCAAGAGAAGTAGATCTTGTTAATTTTCCAACAGAGGGAATAGTGGAAGAAGCTGGTGAATCGACGTTTGAAATATTACTTCCCACAATGAATTCGAGCGATTCACACTATGCTTGACTATCTTTTAACTTAATTTCCAAATCACTTACTTGTTGAAGAAGCTCTAACATTTTACGGTCAAAGTCAATTGAAGGATTTGACTTGACTTGATGCTTCAACGTGAAAATCACTTCAATCTTGCTCTTAACATCAGCTTCCAAGTTGGCAATTTATCATTGAGATTTCTAATAATTTTTTTCTAAAGCAAAAATCTTCTATACCATTTTAATGCTTCTATGTAACCTTGGAAACGAGGGGATAAAGTATCGTCAAGAAGTTTTCTCTTTTCAAAATCCGCTAACAACTTATCTTTAATATTGATAAAGCCAGATGCTGAATCTAACGAGAGTGGCATTACGGTTAACAGTAACTCCTACTTAAAAAAAAGAAAAAAAGAAAAAAAAGAATGAAGTCAAGACTAGAATAATCAATTTCTTTATTACAACAATAAAAGATTACAACTCAAGTAAAAATGAAACTAAAAAGTACAGTTAGACATTTGCTTTACATCTAAAGTTGGGAAACTGCATTTCTAACTTTGTTTAATGAATTATCATAAAGAATAACAGTTGAGTCAAAAGGAACATTAATCCCTTTCGGAGTAATAACCAGAGAATATTAACTATAATTCTATTCCCCGGCAAAAGGACTATCACGACCACATATTAGTTTAGTATGATATATCCAGATCTCTTTAAGTAGCTTTTGTTTTGCTTCATCGAGAAAATCAAAGAGGAGATTAGGGTGTTACATATAAAGTTTTTGCAAATCTCTAAGGAAACAACATCTGGCTAGTTTTGAAGATTTCAAAATTGATGCCTTTTCGAGATAATCACTTCTTAATCTAACACACTGGCTTAGATAATCTCCAGATACAAAATTGCCTGAGGGACATTCACTCTATGATGACATAATAAAATGCAGCTACGTATAAAAGAAAAACTAAAACTAAAATTCACAAATCAATATTATTACATATTCACGATTATTCATTCGGTTCATACAAAATTGACTTTGTAAAAAATTCAGAAATAAACTTGTTCTTATAATATTTAAGTTTATCAGAAGGCAAGTGCTAGGGAATTGATCTGACTCGTGGCAAATTCCAACATGCTCGAGGATGCGGGTCAGATCCAAATTCGTTCAAGTATCTCTTGTGTAGACGCCTAAGTTGTAACGAGAAGGGATTTTGCCCGCTCGAAAATCGACATCCATACTTTACATCGTATTCGAATGCCATAGATTCGACCGTTCAAATCCGAGTCGCCGGAGCTTATAACACAATTATGTAAATAACACAGCGGAAGAAAAAGAATAATACATTGATATACAATATCTAATACAATATCTGATACAATAGAGATATGATACAATGAATATCAATATACATCAGAGATATGATACAAGAAATAGCAGCGGTAAAGAAAACGATAACATCAGCAGCAGATAATCTCCATCTCCAAAGCACCAATCAAGAAATAGCTCGAAATCCCAATAACGATGCACAAAGATAAGAAAGTGCAGTCCATATCCAAAGACTAAACTAGCTCTAGAAATCTACTAATCTGACTATCTGAAAAACCCAACTCTAGACTGCCCGTGTAGAAAAAATTTTGAGCATCCAGTGTTTAGGAAAGAAACAATAAACTCCGGATCAGTCATGGGACTGGTGTGAGCAACAAAAATAGTTTATCTTTAAAAACAAATAGCAGAAAATTTTAAAGTCAATTCGCAATGCTTTTGGAAAATGAAACTACCATAAGGCCTCCTGCCACACACACAATGCAAACGCAGAATTGGAGAAGATTTCTCCTTATGATAGTCAAAGATGCTTACTATGCAAAATCAAATCATTTGATATTATTACTAGTGCATAGTGCAGAAAACATTTCGAAAGTATAATATAAATCTTAGCCAGCATAGACATTTCGCACTTATGCCTACTATAGCTACCATGTTCAATAGCAGGTTACCGCCACATTCCATGGCAGGTAATACAACTAAAACCGTACAAGGTTCGTATTTGGAAGATGGATTTCCAACAAATGGTCAGGCTAAGGAACTTCCTATTCCACGAAAGAAACGCCTCTGGCTGGACGCTCCGAGAACCAAACCGTTCTCTGCCAAACAAGGCCGGCTACCCCCTTTCCTAGGGAATATACAAAACCTTAGATATGCCACCCCCGGTCCTTTGGGACCTTTAACCGAGGCGCCTCGAAACCAACATCACACATAATAAATAAAGTGTGTCCACATGAGTAAGTATCTGGGCTCCATACCATGATACTACCCTTTTCCAGAAGGAATGGTCATACCCTAGGGAAGCTACCCCTGAAACCTTGCCGCACAATTCCTGTTTCGACCATTACCGGGTTGTGAGGTTCGACGAAGTCTCATCCACAAAGCTACGCTTTTTCAAAAAGTCATGCTTTGGGTCAATAGATGATCAACCAATGATCACAAAGATAAATGATCAAACAAATGATCATATCACAAATGATCAAACAATGATCATCACACAGCTACACTCAGCATGTCACATTACCAAATTGGGAATATATCGCTGATAAATTTCAACTACATAACCTCTGAGCTCGTACGTCTTAGAGAAGGGTGTTAAGCTAAGAGAATAAATTCTCCGCCACCAACAGAAATGTATTTGAAAGAAATCGGCTTTATATCTCAAAGTGTAATGTCAGACATACAATCCATACAAGTCTGTTCCGGGTTCGAACAGAACCGAAGGCACTTCTTACGAAGCCCTTGCAATTCTGGATAATTTCCAATCACGTCCGGACTTGCCATCACTAAGGGTGATAAAACCTCTATACCGGAGATCAGCCGATGTAGAGTAACTCGACGGTAATCCTTCCATTTTCAAAAATATCCGGTCTTCAACACCGGTCATCAAATGCTATCCATATATGTCGTATCATTATTCGGAATGGGTTATATGACACAAATATCTTTCCCGGCTAACCCGAATAGTGAGCGCAATTAAAAATCATATGGATATGGGATTTCAATTAAGTCACGGCTTAAAACCCAAAACTTTTCATTCGAATGGTTAAAACAAATTACCCTTTCCAATCTTTTAAACAAAAAGATTCAATTCACAAAGTTAACCCCATTCACAAAGATCCATTTATGGATTTCAAAACAATTCCATTTCAATTGAATTAACCCGTTTAAAATCTTTAAATTAAAGATTTAACTTGTAGTTTTCAAAACAATTCCATTTCGAATGGTTAAACTCATTAACTTATAGCTTCCAAATCGTTTCCATAACTTGGAAATCATTTTCATTTAAGTCTTAAAATTCCTTTTAACACAATTTGGAAGTTCACTTCTTATTTGAAAGCTTTAATCATTTGAAAACAAATAATTTTCTTTTCAGAAAAATCCAATTTTATTTACACGAGTGAAAACCTTTGAATTTAAATTCAAATTCCCAAATCAATATCTTTAAAAAATTTTAACCCATATATAACTTATACAGCATCTTCAATCCCTAGTTTCTATTCATAGAATTCAATTTCAAACTTGAATTCAAATTTAAATCAAATTATTTAAATTTTCAAAACTCGATTAAGTTATCAAAATAACTTTTATCTTTGAAATTCCATTTCAAAAGCTTTTCACTTTAAATCCAAATTTCTAATTTCAAAATAAATTGAAATTAAAATTTCAATTTCAAAAACATCAAATTTAAATTATCTGTGACTTAACCGATTTCCACGTGAAACCCATATTTGTGTGTGTATGGTGTAGTCCAGGGGTTCAACACAATAATGCAACATAATGAATCATCACAGATCAAAATACAGGATATAGTTGATAAGTGATAGGCGGTATATCTATACCGCTTATCTTCATCCACAGATCACAGATATATAAATATCACAGATAAGTAAATTACAGATCACAACATAAATCAGGGTATATTACAAGGCATCACTAATCAGGGATATCAATTATCAAGTCATCCATAGAATACAAACATCCATAATTAAGGTCAGTTAATTGTCTGATAAATTTAAATCAGATAAGCCATCAATCGTGGTTAATTACATAAATTAATTTCAAATCATTTGATTTATTATCCTTTAATCATTTATTAATTACCCTCAAATTAATTACCTTAATTTATAAATCATATTAATTAATTAACCTTAAACTAATTACATAATTAATTAACCCCTTAATTGCTTTCATTAAGTAATTAACAATTTACAATTGATTATATTAATGAATAAGTCTTATTAATTCAAATCAAATTTAATCACATAAATTTAATTACTTAATAATTTCTAGTCGATTTTCTTCATTAACTAATAACATTTCTTAGATTACTTTCTTAAGAAATTATCTTAGATTAATTAATTATTAAATCATTTCTAATTTTAAATTAATCTAAATTTTATTTATTTATACATTAATTAAATCATTCTTTAATTACTTAATAATTTCTATCATTTTATTACCTTCATTATCTCTAAGAGAATTAATTTCTTTATGAATGATTTCATTAACTTTTAAGTGTATTCTAAACGTTACACTTTAAATTTAAAATTCAAATTTTATTTTAAATCTAAGATTTCAAAATGATTATATTTTTAAACATTCGCCAAATTTAAATTTCCACTTATAACTTATAAAAGAAAGTTCTAACTAAATTACTTAAGTTTTTATTTAACTTGGCTACCCATTCATAAATCACTAATTCTTTAATTGCTTTAAAAGCTGTTTGATTAAACTTGGCTTTAAACTTTGATTTAGACTTACTTTTAAATTCTTGATTTAAAATCCCAATTTATTTTGAAAGCTTAAGATTCAAAATTTTATTCGAAACTAAACTTAACTTTTGAATTTAAACCCAATCTCATTTTCAAATAAAACAATTATTTTTAAAAGAAGAAGCTTAAATTGGTTCAGACTTGAATTTGTTTAAAACTTAAAAACTGTTTTTCTTTTATGTCAAATTTCCATACCCGAGACAACCCTGGTTTTCACTCGAGTTAAACTCGAGTTCTCCCCTATGTTTCTCCGAGTAGACTTCGAGTTTCCACCGACCCCATAGCCTTCTTCTCCAAACGTATACCATTGATACCCATCAGAAGTTCGTGCACATGTACAACGTGGCGAAACCTCTGTGATCACCAACGCCGTCGCCAACAAGTCACCTTTAGCCTCCTCCATCGATCCCGATTGCCCAAGAATTAATTCGAACGTGATATCGAGATCGAGCTAAAAAACGAAACCTGGAAAACATCACTGACTCCATCATCAATGCTTATCAACGCACCACGCTCGCAGCTCCGACCACCGGAGGCGCTGAAATTCCGATCACTCACGCGTCAATACTTTCTCCACCCTCTCCCAAAGTCCGGTCACGCTCGATCCATCACAGGGAACGAACGAAACAAACTTATCAGCCTCGAACAAAACTAAGTTTACAAATTTAAGATACTCGCCGCCGTCACCTCGATGAACTGGAACTACTCCAGCTATTTTTCCCAACCTCATTGGTCACTCCTCTACCTCCAGTCTCCAACTCAATGACCAACTCCTCGTTATTCGCCTAGAATTGATGAATTTAACAAATCTAATCATCTCACGAATTCCCATCATACCCAATTTTAAAAATTATGATATATACATCAAAAATCATATTTTCCTCATGCGAATCAAATTAAAAAATCAAAACAAGGATTTAAGTCATTTTGTAACGACCCGTATTTTTAACACTTTAAAAATACGAATTAAAATAAAAAAATTTGAATAAAAATTCGAAGGAAATAAAATTTTGTGTTGTTAAATGTGAATTACAAGTTAAAATACAAAACTGAATTCTGAACTAACTTATTTGTAAATTAAATATGGATGTGAACTTGTAATTGAGTGTAAATAAAGATTTAAATTTGAGTGTAACAAGTAATTAAAATGAATTGAATTTGATTGTAAACAACGAAATAAATAAAATGTTACATTTAAATATTGAAGTTAGAATATGAAAATCAACGTAAATGAATGTAATTTAATATTATTGTGAATTTAAATAAGATGATAGCTGAAAAAAATGAAAGTAAATGAATTATAAACTATTGACAATAATGTATAAGTAAATGGTTGATTCAATAATGAAAGTGTAAATCAAAATAAAAGAATTCAATTGGAATTAAATAACTTGAATTTGAATTACAATATAATTGAACGCTGAATCTAATGTAATCTTTTATACTGGATTTATAATGGAAAACCGCATTGTAAAAGATTGTTAATTACTGTGAAATTAAAAATGAAATTTGTGAACAATTGAAATTTGATTTAAAAGTTAATAATTTAAAATTGGGAATTTTATATTGAAATTAGACTGTAGAAATAGCCATTTTTACAATTGTCTCGGATTTCGACGAAACCAGTTTCATTGGATCCGTAACAGTGAATTATTGTAAGGTTTCAATTTTCATAGCAATCGGACTTGTCGTTTGGTCGTGCGAGCTTGAAACGCGTAGAAATTTAACGTCGTTAATTAAAATAATCGACTTCAAAAAGCTATCTTCCACATACGATTGAATTAGGCCTTGGGACTAGTTCCATTGCGTCCGGAATGGGGGTAAAACTCTATAAACACCTGGCGGCACGTCTCGATTGGAGTTCGGACGACTTTGGACCTACCTATATAAATACACACACAAACCAAGACAGTTTTACTGTCATTTTAATCCAGAAACCCTAATTCTATCTCATGGCCGCCACATATTCAATGGCCAGAATCGCTCGAACTTCTTTCCTTAATATCTCTCAATCCGTTCAACGAAATCAAAAAATTCCAAAAGCAAAGTTGTAGATCTCGGCGAGCTCTTCAAATCCATACGGTTGATCTATGCTTTTACGTCACGGATTCGTCCAGATCTGACTTGGAAGCATGTACGGTTTTTCTTGGTTTGCGTGCAAACGGTGGCGAATGGGGTGGCAAAACTTGGCGCGGAGGTGGAGCAAGGAGAGGCGCACGCGATGGCATCCCCTGATCAACGTCCGGTCGCTCCTAGTTGCGTGCGTATGAAAGAAAGGCGGTTGTTGCGTGTGTGGGTTCGTTTTTCCCTGTAGGTCGCGATTGGAGAAGAAGGACTGTGGGCTTTGGATCTGGAACGAACGGCCGTGATTTGTTTTGGTAAAAAAAAATTGTTTATTTAATTTGTATTCAAACTTTAAAATATCATATCTCATCCGTACGAGGTCGGAATTGGGCGAAACTGGTGACGTTGGAATCGAAGCGACGAGAGCTACGCTGCAGTTTAGATCCGAAGACATTTGGAGCTCGTTAAAATTTTAGGTTAAATCGAACGTTGTTCGATTTGATTTAAAAATCGAAACTCAAGGTGAGTGTTTTATAACGCTCACAACGTACTGAATATCTTTATGGTAGTTAAATTTGACATTATGAAGTGATATGAATTTGTTTGTCTATGTTTGATAAAAATTTAATTGTCATATAGATTGTCATGTGAATTCACCGTTGAAAAATTAAATTGACAGTAAATTGAAATTAGGATTTAATCGAAATCAAATTTCCCGATATTGATAACTATGAAATTGCCGTGAATTGTATTGACTATTGGATGATTTATTTCGATGGAAGCTATTGGTTGATATTTAAATGTTTGGATGTTTATTTGCTTATATATATATCCTGTTATACATGCATATGACACTGTGATTGGTTTAAGTAATATATATTCATCCCTGACATGTAATTGAAATAAATAATCACTTAGCCATAGGATAGAAAATTACATACGGACACCGGATTGGTTAAATTAATAATTTTAAAATCGTTGATTTGAAATTTATTTAAATGATTTGATTTAAAAGTTATGAAAAAAATCCAATTTATGGAAATTGAATTATTTTAAATTGAAGCTCGAGATGTTGGAATTTAAACTTGGTAAATGAAATTGTTTAATTATTCTTTGGTTTAGATTTTTAAGAAAAATGAAATACGGCGTAAATTTTCGACAGTTGATTTGTTTTAAAGGATTGGACTTTTAATCGAACTCTGAATATTTCTACGGAAATTTATATGAAATGATATTTCAAGTTTGAGTTTGGAATTGAAAATTGATTTGAAATTGAGATTTAATTAATTTGGAATTTAATTGAAATTCAAAGAAATTTGTGAATTGGACTAAATAGAAACTATTGAATTAAATTTGAAGATAAAATTGATTTGAATCGGATTTGAACTGAAATTGATTTGGAATATAATACTTAAATGAATTCTTGAAATCCGAATATTAATCTAAGTTTATTGAATTGGAATTGTTCCAGAGATTAAGTAAACTACTTAATATGGATGTTTAATTTGAAGTATATTCTAATTTGAATAATGGTTTTAAAGTGAATCTTATATTCTTATATAAATATATGAACTGTTTTGAAATGTGAAATATTTAAAGTTTCGAAATATATTGGAAGTGAAATTGTTTATTTTGTGGTTCAAATATGTATTTGAAATTGATAATTTGAAATGGTTTATTGAGAAGCTGAATCGAGTTGAAATTGATGATTTGAAATTTGATTAAATTTTAATTTTGGAATTCGAGTTTATGTGAATCGTTTTGTGGAATTTGAGGCGAAAAATGATTTTGAAATCGAAATGAGATATTTAGGCGAAAAATGATTTTGAAATCGAAATAAGATATTGAGGCGAAAAATGATTTCGAAATCGAAATGAGATATTGAGGCGAAAAATGATTTCGAAATCGAAATGAGATATTGAGGCGAAAAATGATTTTGAAATCGAAATGAGATATTGAGGCGAAAAATGATTTTGAAACGGAATCTTACATCTTGAATAGATATGATGATATTTGAAATGGATTTGATTTTGAAGCGAATATGATATTTTGATATCAATTATGAATCGATTTGAAATGTAAAAGGGCCATCGGTGTAATAATACGTAGTTATTAAAGAGACCGGGATCGGATATGGACATACTCTCTATCGATACCGAAAACCACTTTAATAACTATTATACGCGGAGTGTTGATCCAAAATGAAGTGGATGGTTTTGGTGAACATGTTGATTTGAAGAAAGAGAACGATTTTGGATGACCCATGACATGACTAAAACAGGAGCCTTGCCGGGCCATTGAGGATTGCCATTTCTAGCGGACACACTTCTTCGTTACCATATCTATTACTGTTGTGATTCGATTTGGGTGCACCCCTTGATTTTGGGAGTGTTGTTTCGCGGTGTTGGGGTAGTAGCTGCTATGCTCAACATCAGTCCGGATCACGCAACTACTAGTATCCTAGTTGGTATTGCCTCATGTACCTTGTCATACTGATTATCCTATTCGCGACCACTACGATTTTGGTTTGTACCTTTAGTATATGGATTGCCCTCTGGTGACTTCCGGTTTTGGGGAAACTACGGTCTTATATATGCTCTTGGGAATAAAAATGTGTTAAGGGTGGAATGGGCCATGGCTTAACGCTAGTTTGATGTTTTACTTTATGATAGACATTATTGTATATAGCGTATTGTACTACATAGTAGATAGTTTAACGGATCCTTGAGAGATGGAAAATCCCGTAACATCTCTTATGTTATTGCACTCACGTTGACACTGGATACGAGATGTCAAAACCCCGTAAACATCTCCGACGCCGTCACACTCATATTTACTTATTCAATTTAACTTACATGAGATATTTTAGTCCTGACTCGAGTGTTTTGTCTTTTCATTACGCTCGGGTCAGCCTGAGCATTTCAGATAGGGTTGAAGATCTATTCTGGAGGACGAAGACGGAGTTTGGTATTACATCATTTGTATTCTACTACTGTATTATTCTTCCGCTCCATTGTTGTATTATCTCCGATATGTATGTAACTCTGATTTATGATGTATAATAATAATCAAATTTATTTATTTAACAACTTCATGAACTGTTATTTTATTATTATATCTTGTTCCTTCCGCTGCGAGATTCTGAGTTTGTTTCTGTTCTTTCTTTTCTTTTCTTATTTAACCCCAATAACTATGTGTATTTTGGATTGGTTAAGTCGGCATGTGTGTCTGCCTATGCACTTGGAGGGTGCAGCATGATAGGGGGTTCTCGCATTTGGTTTGGTAGTGAGCGGGTGACTCTTACTCCTACATGTCCCTGCGGGGTTGGTGCAGTCGAGAGGCTGGCCGTAAAGGCAGAACACAGGTACAACTGTATGCTACGGTGGGCATTACCCCACTGGCATGTCCCGTTACAGTTGGTATCAGAGCTTTGGTTTAGATTACCTTGGCTTTAGTGGGGAATAACTCATTGAAATAGGGTTAAACCTTATGAATGAGTTTGAGTGTATATGAGAGAGCGTATTTGTAATTTTGATATAAAATGGTTTTGTATTGTGTTAATTTGTTCCGTTGAGTATTTATGAATTCTGGTCGGTACTTGGGACGCCAAGGCATCGATAGGGATTTCTAAACACTCGAATAGAACAAACTGACATAATATTGTTTTGAATTATATTTTATATATAAATATAATTATGAATATATATTGACTTTATTGGTTGTTAGGAGATGATAATATTAGATTATCATCGTCCATTGGTTGATTAGTCAATATTTCTAAACTATTGACTACTGAATGAAAAAGAAAATGAAACTCTGTGAATATAGTTGATAATGAAATTAAATGAATATAATTTTGGATTTGAGAATTAAATTTCCGGTGCTTTGAAATTTTTGTAAATGGTTTGAAAATAATATATCCTTATGTGAAAGTAATTTGAATAGAAATGATTTGCAAATGATTTGAAAAGAAATAAGTGGTGTATTCCCCTCTTGACACTAGAGAATGATTTCGGTGATGAGTGCACGCATCATCGACGTTTATTTTCGAGAGTCTAAGTGGGGGAGATCACTTAATAGTTTTTCTAAACCCTGTTTTGATTAAAAATTGTAAATTTCTAAAGTATGAAATGAAAATAAGTATATATATATATATATTTCAATGCTGATTACAATTCTTCTAAAAAGTATGATTTGAGATATAAGGATATTAGTATATATATATATATATATTTAGAAAAAAATGGTTTAAATCGAATCCGGAGTTGAAATTCTTAAGTTCTCTAATAAGGAATGATTTTAATTATTAAACTAAAGTAAATCTTGAATTATCAGAAACTTATGAATTGAAAAGGTGAAATTGAATTTAAGTGGAAATTTTTTTTTATTAAAATTGTAGTAGTAACCCTTAATTTGGAAAATAATAAATTGGAAATTTATTTAATAGGTATAACACTCAAATTGAACGAAAAGAAGTTGTATATTGTTTAACTACATTCTATTTGCATAGCTAGAACTTACCAAATACTTAAAAAGTTTAAAATGCTAATAAGGATAAGTAAATGAATAATATACAAGTGTGATTGCGAATAATAAAATGTGAAGATCTATTGATAGTTGTAAATATAAAGGAAATTTAAGTTGTAGAATGAATTAAATTTAAAATTAATTAAATATAAAATTTTTAAATAGAAACTAATTAAATCTGAATAAAACTAAATGTCAATAAACTTGGAAGTATATAAAATTAAAATTTTGACTTGGAAATGTATAATTGATTTAGTGTAGATTTTAGATGGATGTTAATGTTTGATATGCATTGGTTGTTAGACGGATGGTAATTGATTAAATAGAATTCATTAGTGTAAATGGAATTGAATAAACGAAATAAAATTTTTAAAATAATTAAATTCAAATTTGAAGCAAAGTGAAATTAAATATAATTGGATTCAAATTAAATTGAAGCAAATTGACTTGAATCTAATTTATGAATGAAACAAACTTGAAAAAAATCGGAAACAAATCGAATGTAAACTTATTTCATTGATAAATAAGAAAATAAGCGACTTTGTGTTTATGATTGTTTCTTTAGAAAATTTGAAGTTTGATGGTAAGTACTTTGAAATAATAAAAGCAAATTTTGAAAAACCCAAAATTGTCCAATATATGCTGAAACGAAAACAACCATAACTATTAAATGGTTGAACGGAAATCGACGATCTTGGACTTTTTGGAAAGCCTAGAAACTGTGCTACATCTTTTGTTTAGAATGTTTTGATAAATACCTTCATCCACTAGGCTTAAAACACCAATATTAGTCGCTGGCCAGTGCGAAGTAGAAATCTGACGCACCTTAGTATTCTCGCCATAACGTTTTACTGGTGTATCGGATATTGACGATCTTGCCCTTTCTGGAAAGCATAGAACTTAAGTTAAAACCTTTGTTTTAAGTGTTTTGTGTTTTGGTGTCATTTAGATGGTCGAAAAGGGGAGTGAACGTCGCTGACCTGCGCAATTCATTGCCCAGGCTGAGGCGTATCTTTTTAGTAAAACGGCCGTAACTTTTGAACAGATGGTCCGAATTCGATGATTTTGGACATTCCGAAAATCCTGAAACGAATGAAATAACTTTTGTTTAGATTCCATTGCCAAATTTTATCGTTTAGATGACCAAAAACTAAGATTTGTTTGCTGTCCTGGAATTGGAATTTTAGTTTTGAAGCTAAACATGTTATATGTATGTTGTTTATGCTAAGTATATCGATCTATCTTTATATGCATGTTTCTAACTTGGTTATTGAGCATTGTAGTAGGTGGCAAAGGGGTTGCGCTTCGTTGTGGAGCTCGCTTCTGCGCTAAATGCAAAATGTAAGTTAAAATGCTAATAAACGCTTAATAAAAGGTACGTTCTCGGATTACAATTTATGTTGTGGTATATTATTGTGTTCCCCATGTTTTGGGATGCCTCATTCTTGTAATGAGATGTATATCATGCAATTATTACCACTGTGAAATTTTTCGGTCCTAGCCGTGCAAAGGAGGTGCTGCCGAAACTTTTCAAAAATCCGGGAGTTAGAAAATTTTGAGATTTTAAAATTCCCATAACTAAAATTTTGCAAATAAGCCGAATATTTTGAATGAATTATATCTAAATGATGGTTTCCCCTTCTCTGTTCCTTTTCGAGGACGAAAAGTTTTAAGTGGGGGAGAATGTAACGACCCGTATTTTTAACACTTTAAAAATACGAATTAAAATAAAAAAAATTGGATAAAAATTCGAAGGAAATAAAATTTTGTGTTGTTAAATGTGAATTACAAGTTAAAATACAAAACTGAATTCTAAACTAACTTATTTGTAAATTAAATATGGATGTGAACTTGTAATTGAACGTAAATAAAGATTTAAATTTGAGTGTAACAAGTAATTAAAACGAATTGAATTTGATGGTAAACAACGAAATAAATAAAATGTTACATTAAATATTGAAGTTAGAATATGAAAATCAACGTAAATGAATGTAATTTAATATTACTGTGAATTTAAATAAGATGATAGCTGAAGAAAATGAAAGTAAATGAATTATAAACTATTGATAATAATGTATAAGTAAATGGTTGATTCAATAATGAAAGTGTAAATCGAAATAAAAGAATTCAATTGGAATTAAATAACTTGAATTTGAATTACAATATAATTGAACGCTGAATCTAATGTAATCTTTTATACTGGATTTATAATGGAAAACCGCATTGTAAAAGATTGTTAATTACTGTGAAATTAAAAATGAAATTTGTGAACAATTGAAATTTGATTTAAAAGTTAATAATTTAAAATTGGGAATTTTATATTGAAATTAGACTGTAGAAATAGCCATTTTTACAACTGTCTCGGATTTCGACGAAACCAGTTTCATCGGATCCGTAACAGTGAATTATTGTAAGGTTTCAATTTTCGTAGCAATCGGACTTGTCGTTTGGTCGTGCGAGCTTGAAACGCATAGAAATTTAACGTCGTTAATTAAAATAATCGACTTCAAAAAGCTATCTTCCACATACAATTGAATTAGGCCTTGGGACTAGTTCCATTGCGTCCGGAACGGGGGTAAAACCTTATAAACGCCTTGCGGCACGAAACGATTGGAGTTCGGACGACTTTGGACCTACTTATATAAATACACACACAAACCAAGACAGTTTTACTGTCATTTTAATCCAGAAACCCTAATTCTATCTCATGGCCACCACCTATTCAATGGCCAGAATCGCTCGAACTTCTTTCCTTAATATCTCTCAATCCGTTCAACGAAATCAAAAAATTCCAAAAGCAAAGTTGTAGATCTCGGCGAGCTCTTCAAATCCATATGGTTGATCTATGCTTTTACCTCACGGATTCGCCCAGAGCTGACTTGGAAGCGTGTATGGTTTTTCTTGGTTTGCATGCAAACGATGGCGAATCGGGTGGCAAAACTTGGCGTGGAGGTGGAGCAAGGAGAGGCGCACGCGATGGCATCCCCTGATCAACGTCCGGTCGCTCCTAGTTGCGTGCGTATGGAAGAAAGGCGGTTGTTGCGTGTGTGGGTTCGTTTTTCCCTGTAGGTCGCGATTGGAGAAGAAGGGCTGTGGGCTTTGGATCTGGAACGAACGGCCGTGATTTGTTTTGGTAAAAAAAATTATTTATTTAATTTGTATTCAAACTTTAAAATATCATATCTCATCCGTGCGAGGTCGGAATTGGGCGAAACTGGCGACGTTGGAATCGTAGCGACGAGAGCTACGCTGTAGTTTAGATCCGAAGACATTTGGAGCTCGTTAAAATTTTAGGTTAAATCGAACGTTGTTCGATTTGATTTAAAAATCGAAACTGAAGGTGAGTGTTTTATAACGCTCACAACGTACTGAATATCTTTATGGTAGTTAAATTTCACATTATGAAGTGATATGAATTTGTTTGTCGTTGTTTGATAAAAATTTAATTGTCATATAGATTGTCATGTGAATTCACCGTTGAAAAATTAAACTGACAGTAAATTGAAATTAGGATTTAATCGAAATCAAATTTCCCGATATTGATAACTATGAAATTGCCGTGAATTGTATTGACTATTGGATGATTTATTTCGATGGATGCTATTGGTTGATATTTAAATGTTTGGATGTTTATTTGCTTATATATATATCCTGTTATACATGCATATGACACTGTGATTGGTTTAAGTAATATATATTCATCCCTGACATGTAATTGAAATAAATAATCACTTGGCCATAGGATAGAAAATTACATACGGATACCGGATTGGTTAAATTAATAATTTTAAAATCGTTGATTTGAAATTTATTTAAATGATTTGATTTAAAAGTTATGAAAAAAATCCAATTTATTGAAATTGAATTATTTTAAATTGAAGCTCGAGATGTTGGAATTTAAACTTGGTAAATGAAATTGTTTAATTATTCTTTGGTTTAGATTTTTAATAAAAATGAAATACGGCGTAAATTTTCGACAGTTGATTTGTTTTAAAGGATTGGACTTTTAATCGAACTCTGAATATTTCTAAGGAAATTTATATGAAATGATATTTCAAGTTTGAGTTTGGAATTGAAAATTGATTTGAAATTGAGATTTAATTAATTTGGAATTTAATTGAAATTCAAAGAAATTTGTGAATTGGACTAAATTGAAACTATTGAATTAAATTTGAAGATAAAATTGATTTGAATCGGATTTGAACTGAAATTGATTTGGAATATAATACTTAAATGAATTCTTGAAATCCGAATATTAATCTAAGTTTATTGAATTGGAATTGTTCCAGGGATTAAGTAAACTACTTAATATGGATGT
Organism: Allium fistulosum; assembly: GCA_030737815.1. Classification (NCBI taxonomy): domain Eukaryota; kingdom Viridiplantae; phylum Streptophyta; class Magnoliopsida; order Asparagales; family Amaryllidaceae; genus Allium; species Allium fistulosum. Next base: position 183,987,197 of record CM060902.1, on the reverse strand, counting down.
TTAATTTGAAGTATATTCTAATTTGAATACGAAATGGTTTTAAAGCGAATCTTATATTCTTATATAAATATATGAACTGTTTTGAAATGTGAAATATTTAAAGTTTCGAAATATATTGGAAGTGAAATTGTTTATTTTGTGGTTCAAATATGTATTTGAAATTGATAATTTGAAATGGTTTATTGAGAAGCTGAATCGAGTTGAAATTGATGATTTGAAATTTGATTAAATTTTAATTTTGGAATTCGAGTTTATGTGAATCGTTTTGTGGAATTTGAGGCGAAAAATGATTTTGAAATCGAAATGAGATATTTAGGCGAAAAATGATTTTGAAATCGAAATAAGATATTGAGGCGAAAAATGATTTTGAAATCATAATGAGATATTGAGGCGAAAAATGATTTCGAAATCGAAATGAGATATTGAGGTGAAAAATGATTTTGAAATCGAAATGAGATATTGAGGCGAAAAATGATTTTGAAACGGAATCTTACATCTTGAATAGATATGATGATATTTGAAATGGATTTGATTTTGAAGCGAATATGATATTTTGATATCAATTATGAATCGATTTGAAATGTAAAAGGGCCATCGGTGTAATAATACGTAGTAATTAAAGAGACCGGGATCGGATATGGACATACTCTCTGTCGATACCGAAAACCACTTTAATAACTATTATACGCGGAGTGTTGATCCAGAATGAAGTGGATGGTTTTGGTGAACGTGTTGATTTGAAGAAAGGGAACGATTTTGGATGACCCCTGACATGACTAAAACAGGAGCCGCGCCGGGCCATTGAGGATCGCCATCTCTAATGGACACACTTCTTCGTTACCATATCTATTACTGTTGTGATTCGATTTGGGTGCACCCCTCGATTTTGGGAGTGTTGTTTCGCGGTGTTGGGGTAGTAGCTGCTATGCTCAACATCAGTCCGGATCATGCAACTACTAGTATCCTAGTTGGTATTGCCTCATGTACCTTGTCATACTGATTATCCTATTCGCGACCACTACGATTTTGGTTTGTACCTTTAGTATATGGATTGCCCTCTGGGGACTTCCGGTTTTGGGGAAACTACGGTCTTGTATATGCTCTTGGGAATAAAAATGTGTTAAGTGTGGAATGGGCCATGGTTTAACGCTAGTTTGATGTTTTACTTTATGATAGACATTATTGTATATAGCGTATTGTACTACATAGTAGATAGTTTAACGGATCCTTGAGCGATGAAAAATCCCGTAACATCTCTTAAGTTATTGCACTCACGTTGACACTGGATACGAGATGTCAAAACCCCGTAAACATCTCCGACGCCGTCACACTCATATTTACTTATTCGATTTAACTTACATGAGATATTTTAATCCTAACTCGAGTGTTTTGTCTTTTCATTATGCTTGGGTCAGCCTGAGCATTTCAGATAGGGTTGAAGATCTATTCTGGAGGACGAAGACGGAGTTTGGTATTACATCATTTGTATTCTACTACTGTATTATTCTTCCGCTGCATTGTTGTATTATCTCTGATATGTATGTAACTCTGATTTATGATGTATAATAATAATCAAATTTATTTATTTAACAGCTTCATGAACTGTTATTTTATTATTATATCTTGTTCCTTCCACTGCGAGATTCTGAGTTTGTTTCTATTCTTTCTTTTCTTTTCTTATTTAACCCCAATAACTATCTGTATTTTGGATTGGTTAAGTCGGCATGTGTGGATGTTTTGTCGACTTGAACGGTCAAAAATGTGGTTCCGTTACACATTTGATTTTCTCGTTTTTAAAAGATTTTTACTGTTATTTCATATTTTCAAATAGTTACTAAAAATTTCAACTCGAAACCATTTTTAAAATTGAGTTCAAGGTCAAACAAATATCTTTGATTTTGACCCTAAGTCCAAACATCAAGTGGATTGGGCAGAAATGATTTTTGAAAGCTAAATTTTGTTTGTAGAGTATCAGACAGTAAGTCTGTCCCAAAACACTTCTAGCTTTCAATTTAGATTCAGAGAATCATGTATATACATACGAGCTTATTCACAGATATATATAGATAGATAACAGATTTATACTCTTAAAATTTAAAGAAAAATGCTACTCACATTACTTTCCAAAAAGAACAAAGTTTCCCAGATTTTTGAACAGGCTGAAGAACTGCTAGCTGAAACTCTATTTTTTTCTTCTGATCTCTGGGTTTGAGTTTGATTTGTTTGATGTTTTTAAATTGAAGTTTGTTCAAGTTTGAATGATATTAACTTTAGTTTATTCTCAGTGAAAATGAACGAACTGGAAATGAGAAAGGTTGATGTATATATGAAATTAGAGTATACAGGGTATTGATATTTTTCATCTGTACTGGTAATGTTTGTTTATACAATATAGGCATGGCTGGTATACTTGCATTAAATGCATAAGTACATTCTACACTTATGCCATACCTAAAGGTATTTTTGCTTGTGAATTTTCGGCTGAGATGATGTTAGTTAGTACATAACCATATATTTTACTGTCTTTGTTTGTTTACTTTATATGATATCCCTTGTCTTGTTTTGTTTGCAAGCTATTCTCATGTACATTTGTTTACTTTCTTAAATGTATTTTATTTTCCTTTTCTTTTGTTTTTGCTTGTCTTATAGCTTTGTAATATTAGTGAGATTCTATTTTTTTATATGTTGTTTTAATTTAACTAATGTGTTTATTTTATACTTTACATAATTTATTAACGTATTGTTTGAATTTTAACCATGTATATCTATTTTATTTATTTGTTTAACTTACATTTATTGCCTTGTATTATTCTATAAACTCAATTATTTATTTTACTTTAATATTTATTGTCTTATATTTAATTTATAAATTCAAATTATTATTAACCATAAATTTTAATATGTATTATTATTATTATTATTATTATTAAACCATTTAAACTTAGATTTAAACTCGAATTCAATATACATATATGTTAACTTCAAATTTTCTCATATATCACGTATACATATATATTCACATATATATAATATTTTTAAATTTAAATGATTTATACAAAATATATTTGGATATCGGGGAAACTCGCATTACTTTATTAATTAATTTTATAGTTTTTATTCAAAAATACAATTAATTATCAATTTAAATTTAATTAAAATCTAGGGTCGTTACAAACTTCCCCCCTTAAAAGAATTTCGTCCTCGAAATTCGCAGGCACGAAAATAACGCAGAGATAGACAGATTCGATCTCCTATAATTCTTCAAACACAAGATACGGTTTCCGAATTCAAGTCGGAATATTTCAGAATACATACCAATTTGTCCCTCTTCATACTTTGGTATTCACAGAAATTACAATAGAATTTCAAAATTTGGTTTTAAACAAAATCGTTTTATTGATTCAATTCAATTTAGCTTCATATTCTATTAATCGATTTAACTCAATTTAAAATTTCCATTTCAAATTCATTAAAGTTTAAATCAAAAAGCTGATAAGAAACCGATGAAGATACTAAGTAAGGATTTTCTACAACGATTCGTAGAACCATCATCACACTGAAACTTCTTCTTGTAGCTGATACAAAGAAATGAAAAGAATTTGGAAACGAATCAAAGGAAATTGATAGAGAATATTATTTCCACTGTTATAGGGTATTGACCATTTATAGTCGTATTCCCTTGTCCCCTATCTCGTCCTCTTCTTGCACTCATACTCACTATCAGTGGATAGTAAGAGAATTTACTGAGACATTCAGGCGGATATCTTAAGGATATACTCATTCTAGTGATACTTCACCCTATCTCTAATGAGTTTCTTAATGTGTTATACTCTTGAGCTAAAGTTCAACCTTAGCTTTGATACCAAATGTAATGTCTACCGTCGGAAGCGGCCACCGGTAGGCTTTGCAACCATCCTAGTCCAACCGTGGCTTACACTAGCACCTCGCATTTACTTTTACGGCCAGCCTCTCGACTGTCACGGCCTTCGCCTAACCAACCCATCCCTCTCAGGGACATGTAGGGGTAAGAGTCCCCCGTTTGCCACCAAACTGCGAAGCGAGAACCCCCTATCATGCTGTAATATAGCAAATGCGATCCATATACGTCGTATCATTATTCGGAATGGGTTATATGATACAAATGTCTTTTCCCGGCTAACCCGAATAGTGAGCGCAATTAAAAATCATATGGATATGGGATTTCAACTAAGTCATGGCTTAAAACCCAAAACTTTTCATTCAAATGGTTAAAACAAATTACCCTTTCCAATCTTTTAAACAAAAAGATTCAATTCACAAAGTTAACCCCATTCACAAAGATCCATTTATGGATTTCAAAACAATTCCATTTCAATTGAATTAACCCATTTAAAATCTTTAAATTAAAGATTTAACTTGTAGTTTTCAAAACAATTCCATTTCGAATGGTTAAACTCATTAACTTATAGCTTCCAAATCGTTTCCATAACTTGGAAATCATTTACATTTAAATCTTAAAATTCCTTTTAACACAATTTGGAAGTTCACTTCTTATTTGAAAGCTTTAATCATTTGAAAACAAATAGTTTTCTTTTCAGAAAAATCCAATTTTATTTACACGAGTGAAAACCTTTGAATTTAAATTCAAATTCCCAAATCAATATCTTTAAAATGGTTTCACCCATATATAACTTATACAGCATCTTTAATCCCTAGTTTCTATTCATAGAATTCAATTTCAAACTTGAATTCAAATTTAAATCAAATTATTTAAATTTTCAAAACTCGATTAAGTTATCAAAATAACTTTTATCTTTGAAATTCCATTTAAAAAGCTTTTCACTTTAAATCCAAATTTCTAATTTCAAAATCAATTGAAATTAAAATTTCAATTTCAAAAACATCAAATTTAAATTATCTGTGACTTAACCGATTTCCATGTGAAACCCATATTTTTGTGTGTATGGTGTAGTCCAGGGGTTCAACACAATAGTGCAACATAATGAATCATCACAGATCAAAATACATGATACAGTTGATAAGTGATAGGCGGTATATCTATACCGCTTATCTTCATCCACAAATCACAGATATATAAATATCACAGATAAGTAAATTACAGATCACAACATAAATCAGGGTATATTACAAAGCATCACTAATCAGGGATATCAACAATCAAGTCATCCATAGAATTCAAACATCCATAAGTAAGGTCAGTTAATTGTCTGATAAATTTAAATCAGATAAGTCATCAATCGTGGTTAATTACATAAATTAATTTCAAATCATTTGATTTATTATCCTTTAATCATTTATTAATTACCCTCAAACTTAATTCAAACTAAATTTAAATGATAATTTAAACTACAAAACAACAAATCAACAAAATTCTTATCAATTCATAAATTTAATTCAACTAGCATAAGAAGGTTTAGTATTTCATGAGTGGGTTAAATAAATCACCTTCGATTGTAGTCGATTTAAAATCCAAAAGAACGTCGAAATTTGAACAGTCTTAGAATTCAACCAAACTAGTTCCATGTTGTCCAAAATTTCGATACGATCTCAATGGAAGAAACCGCACGTAAATCCGAGTTCATATGCAAAAGATTAGCGTTAGAAGTTTTGAAATTTAAATTTAAACGAGGGCAATTACCTAAAAATCTTACCTCCTCTAACCCTAGCATCATGATCACGCTCGTAACCTATCCAATAGCCGCCGATTTCGAGCCAAGATCGCCACTGCCATGATCATCAGCCTCCAGATCCATGCTTGCCAACGCATGTGCCACCACCGACCGCACTTGTCTTCGCCGCACCGCCACCTCAGGTGGTCTTCAGATGCTCCACCCCCGCACACGATTTATGGTGATTTATGGTGAATTAGATCGCCTTTGATAAGAACGAACCCCATGGATGCAATCCTCTCGGCCTCCTCTACGCTCTAATACCCTCCGATCGTCGATTGGTCGACGATCCACCGTTGAAAACAAAACCCAAGTTTCAACTGCAGAGACTTCTTTGCCATATTCTGGCCAAACCTAGACTCAATTGCAAAAACAAATTGCAGATGTAGGTTGCGCTTGTCGAGAGCTTCGTGATGATATATAATATGATATGGTTTTAGGAGTTTGGATTTTGAAGTTTGATTTGGAATTGGGAAATAAGAGTTTTCTGCCATTGCGAAGGAAGAAAACTCCAGATCCATGCTTGCCAACGCATGTGCCACCACCGACCGCACTTGTCTTCGCCGCACCGCCACATCAGGTGGTCTTCAGATGCTCCACCCCCGCACACGATTTATGGTGATTTATGGTGAAATAGATCGCCTTCGATAAGAACGAACCCCATGGATGCAATCCTCTCGGCCTCCTCTACGCTCTAGTACCCTCCGATCGTCAATTGGTCGAAGATCCACTGTTGAAAACAAAACCCTAGTTTCAACGGCTGAGACTTCTTTGCCATATTCTGGCCAAATCTAGAATCAATTGCAAAAACAAATTGTAGATGTAGGTTGCGCTCATCGGGAGCTTCGTGATGATATATAATATGATATGGTTTTAGGAGTTTGGATTTTGAAGTTTGATTTGGATTTGGGAAATAAGAGTTTTCTGCCATTGCGAAGGAAGAGGAGATAGAAATAAGTAGTATGTACAACATACAGAAATCAGAAATAAAAGCTACTATGGTTTATAGAACATATCTATTTATATAGACAGAGATGGATAAGAACGAATGGACAAATCGAATTGGGTCGAAACGATAACAACCTGAAAAGCCTGTTTCGTTCCTGAAATGAAAATAGGTCATCCCATATATCAGAATATAGGTTTTCGATATTTTTATACTTAATGGAACTAGTTTCAAACCCTAATTTCGTTGTATACAAAAGTTAGCTTTCGAAATCAAATTATATTCCTTAAATTCCATAAATCGATTTCTACGCGTTTCGAGCTTGCACGATCAAATGATAAGTTCGATCGCTACGAAACTTGAAAACTTATAATAATTTACCGTTACGGATCCGATGAAACTGGTTTCATTGAAATCCAAGACAGTACCCAAAAACCTAATTTTACACGTTAATTAAATAAATTATTATTTTAAAATCAATTTAATCACTTTTAAACTCAAATTTAAAAGTTAACAATTTTCATCATTCTTAATTAAATAGGAATTTATAATCTTTTTTGAAAATATAATTTTCCATATTAAATCCAAGATTTAAATATTACATAAATTTCATCATTCAATTACACTGTAATAAATCCAATCATCATAATTTAAATTTCAATCGAATTCTTTTATTTTGATTTACACACTTATTATTGAATCAACTATTACCTTATGAATATAATTAATATCAGTTTACATTTTATTACATTCATATTCTTCAGTTATCATCTTAACTCATATTAATGACAATAGTTAATTATATTAAATTCACATTGATTTCCAAATTATTTCAACAGATTAAATAATAAAATAATAATTTAAAAAATTATTACACATTAGTAATTCAAACACATTTCTAAGTCTATTTTTTACAAAAAAAAAGCTAATAAATTTATGTACTAATTCATTTATTTCATATTCTATAATAAACCTATTTCAATTAATAACATATAATTTCAACATTGACTCCAACATTTAATTTATTCCTTATTTACAATTATAACCAAATTAACTTTTCAATTGTTACACTAAAATCAACCTTTCGACCAAGACGAAAGGTCTATCAACAAGAGCAAAGGAAGAGAAACACAACCCAAACCTTTCGAAAGAGTCAATGGGATGCAATCATCAAATTTCATTAGCATCAAACCTTTCAAAGGAGTCGAACGGTTCCGTCTCTAGTATCAAAGTGTTCTTACCTTTCGAAGGGGATGAAGAAGACAAAGCAAGTTTGAGCAAGTACTTAATGACCTTTTTGAAAGCATAAGAAGCCTTATGAACAGGTTGAAGCACATCTAGGGTACCTTTCGGCAATGACGAAAGGATTATGAAGAAAGCAGAACTCACAAGTCAACAAAGAATGAAAGACAACCTTTCGACATCATTGAAGAAGAGAAACCTTCCGACAAGGTCGAAAGGTTCACAATAAACCAGAGAATAACAACCTTCCGACAAAGTTGAAAGGCTCACAACAACCGAAAGAAGAGCAACCTTCTAACAAGGTCGAAAGGTTCATAACAGTATAAAGCAGACAAACCCTTCGATAAAGGCAGAAGGATTGTGGACGCATAAGAGTAACAAATCTTCCGACAAAGGCGGAAGGTTCAGAATAGCAGATGAAAAAGCAAACAATTCGATGAAGACGAGGGGTTTAAAGGAGCATATAAAAGGGAGACCTTCCGACCTAGCCAAGAGAATGAAGTCGAAAGGAGGGCCACCTGCATCTATATATAAGACCCAAGGGGTCCAGTTTTTGGGGGATCCGATTTCTCTAATTCTAATCTTGTAATTTTTTAATCAAAGTATTGTAACCATAATTGAGTTTGATTTGTGGAAATTTAATAAAATGAAGCTTTTACAAGGAGATAAAGGGAAGCACTTGGCTTTGCTAATTACCTTACTGTTTTCTTAAAGCTTTATTGGATTAACTCATATTTTCAGGTTAAACCCCTTCGGAAGGTTCTTGTCGACAAGGTCAACAATGCTTCTGTTATAAGTAATAACTGTAACCTTTCGAGGTCTTCAAAACTATAATCTAAACCTTTCGACAGAGTCGACAACTTATTTGGATCAACATTCACTGAAACCTTCTGAAATCATTGGTTCTTTGATCTAAACCTTTCGATAAGGTTGAAAATTCTTTATACGTTAACAATACCTGTACCTTCCGAAGCTACCAACCAAGTGGTCGAACCTTTCGACAAGGTTGAAACTTACTTTGTATAAGAGATCAAACCTTTCGACAAAGTCGAAAGCCTCTGTATATCCATAAAGGAGTTTAATATCCTACCTTAACCTAAAGAAGGAAATCATCTAAACCTTTTGATAAGATAACATCCAACCTCCTAAGGATAAACTTAAGAAAATTCAATCTAAACAAGGAAGGAAACTCTCAAAGAGACTCTCACACTAATTCAATAAAGCCGAAAGGTGATTCGAAAGATATATACAAGCAAATTACAAAGGCAATTCTTAAGGATATCAAGCCCTTCATTCAAACCAGACTAATCACACTAGCTGGAATAGCTTTGGGGTGTTGACCATAAATTTGGTTAACATTTTGGCCCTAGAAGGAGGGCCCAAACATCCGACCTTATTGAATTCCCCACCTACTCTTCTACTTGGTTAAATCTCTTAAGGCTTATCAACTCCTCTTTTCGAACAAGAAAGGATCTATTTTAGATAAAAGATGAATAATTCATCTAATTGCAATTAAAGGATAATGAATGAATTCAATGTTCGAAACAATAGAAAGTTTTTGCAAGGAAAAGTCGGTTCAAGGGTCCAAAGAAGTAAAGTCTAATCATCAAGTGGATTATAACCCACACTTACTTGAAGAGCAAACCCTTCGGCTTCAAGCTTTACAGGTCATTAAGAGGAAAAGACGGATTATAACCTACGACCCTTTCAATTGGAGTATCAACCCGTTCCATTTGGGATCAACCCCAATCTTTGCTCTTGAAAGGGAGAATTCAAAGAAGGAGAACCTATTTCTACAAATGAGAAGGACAATTCAGCTATATTTCCATGGGAATATCTTTGAAAAGAAAATGGTAAAAGATTATGACGGTTTTGCATATATATGGAGTAAGATTATAAATAAGGCTCAACATTCAAGGGAACGCATAGAAAAATCCACAACCAAAGAACTGAGGATAATAGAGGAATTACTAAGTGGATGTATAAAGATTACCAAGAAATTTCCCACCAAAACCCTAAGATGGAAAGAAAGGCCCTTGAAAGAGGATCAATGGACAATGAAAAGAAAATCTACTCCTCGAGAAGTGGTATTTGAACCAAGCCAAAAAAGAATTACACGCCAGTCAATGATGGCTCAAAATTCAAGACTTCTTGGAGAATATAATCTTACTACCTCGATCGAAGACATCTATAACCGAACCAAAGAAGAACTGAATTATTGGCCTTCTTAGAAAAAGAAGCCAGGATTTGAAAGGAAACTTAAGGAATTATATTGTAACTTTCACCTCACAAATGGACATGATACAAATTAATATAAGGCACCTAAAAAGATGGTCCTACACTTTCTAAGACAAGGAAAACTTAAACAGCTTGTAAAGGATTGAACAAGTTATGGAATAAAAATTCTATTCTCAAAATAACAAAAGTCTACATTATTGGGAGTAAAATTGTCCTTAAACTTGGACTACCTAAAATGATAGGCCACCAATAATGGTAGAAAGCCCTTGGTCGCGCCAAGATGGCCAGGTCAAGGCACCACCTGGAGGGAGGGCGTAAGCCTTTAACCGTGCCAAAGTCAGAAATGGCCAGGTTAAAGAAGCATAAGCCCTTATCCGCATCATGTAATGGCCAGGATAAGGCGCCTCTTGGTGGGAGGACGGGTAATCCCTTGGTCTCGTAATGTTATGGCCTGACCAAGGTACCGAACAAGCCCTTAGCCGCGTCACACTATAGTCAGGTTAAGGAACCTCCTGGAGGGAGGTCGGGTAAGTTCTCGGGCTCTGCTTGAGAATAAGCTAGCCTAGTGCACCAAAAACCCAAATGAAATGTCCGGCAGACAAAGAAAAGTCCCTGCCTGAAATGGGCAACCGCCAGAAATCGGCACCACCTAAAATGGCAATTGCTTATATACGCACAAGAATTGGACGAAAGAGTCCCTACCTAATTTGCCAAAACAAATGAATAAAATAAACTTGGGCCCGAGAAAGAAAAAGCATTCAAAATATCGTCAAAGCTTGAAGTTGGCACATTCGACAAAAGAATCAGAAAGAATTCACTAACTTCTTCTCATAAACATCTACCAGATTGGTTTTATGGTCTTCTATTACTTATTACCAAAAATTGTATTCTAGACTTCTATTACTTATTGCTAGATTAATTTTCTGGTCTTCTATTACTTATTGCCAGATTGACTTTCTGGTCCTCTATTACTTACTGCCAGATTGGTTTACTGGTTCTTTATTACTTATTACCAGATTGGTTTTCTGGTCATCTATTACTTATAGTCAGATTGATTCTCTGGTCCTCTATTATGTATTTCCAGATTGGTTTCCTGGACTTATAACACTTATAGCCGAAAACGGTCTTTTAGTCTTCTATTATTAATACCAGATTAGCAGATATGGATTTATAACCTCTTATCATTCATTACCAAAAAAGGTATTCTGGGCTTCAAGGTTCTCACATATATGAATTTCAAAATCTAATTACTCGAATCTAGGTTTCATGATACTCATTTCAAAACTCCACTATTAAAGATCAAATATCGGTTTCGAGTCTTCCATATAAAAATCTCATCATCTAAATACCCGAATCTGGGATTTGATTCATTATCAATCGCTAATATATTATACATGAATCTGGATATCAAGGCTGCTGTTTAATTAAGCCCTAGTCCGGGGACAAGATTTTTGGACTTCTATTTGTCTCAAGTGCTCGATTCCGGGCCAAAGAATATTATAAAAAAGAACAGTACTAAGACTCTCCGAATGTGGAATACGGGCTTCTAACTGTGTCAAAATAATGGGTGAGAAAGTTACTACTTCAAAAATTCAGACATGAACCCTTGTGTCGGGTTGTTCATTTAATAAAAGTTATATTTTAACATTCATCAATGTACGATAAGGCGGAATCTACTACCAACATGTCTTATGCATTCCGAACAAGTGGAAGGAGTAAAATCCATGATCATTTCTCATCAGGGTTAAAGATGAGATCTTAACATTTTGAATAAATTACTTTTCATACAATTGGCAAGACGAATTGCTTTTCTGGGAAAATGATATACATAAACGAATATGTCAATTCCAAGCTAACAATTAAAAATATTATTTGCTACATGTTTCCCCGGAAAGTCAGAATGACAAAAGGTTCAAAAACACAAAAGTTGCTGAATGAGCAATTCAAAGGTACATCAAAAGTTACAATATAGAAAAGGATTGCAAAACAGGTGATATTAACAAAATTTCTATAATTTACATAGCTTATGTAGTTATTTACAAGCAATAAAAATCATGTATAAGATAGATTTACATGGTTCAAATACATAAACAAATTACAAATCTTGAGATGCTTTACTAAGAGTCTCCGCCACCGAAGGATTAACTACACGGTTAATTACTGCGCGGAGAACATCTTTAACCTTTTTCTGCTTTCTTCTAATTGTATTCTCATCATCAATTGCCTTGATGTTTGTTTTCAAAGCATGGTTAAAGGCCCTGTTTGCACCCCTAAGGGTCTTGTTTTCCCTTTCTAACTCTAGCAGCTGAAATAACAAAATGATGGTTCGGTGAAAGTAGCAATCGATGGAATGAATAATACTGAAATGCCCAAATTCGTTGATCCGAAGATTCCGAATTCTAGCTATCTTCGTCACGTTAATCGCGCACGATACCGTGAAGGAAGATTTGCAATTCTTCAGACGTTGATCTAGCGCACTAGATACCGTGAATTGGCTTCTACGATCGTTGATCCGAGCGCACTCGAATGCCGAAAGAGGAGATAGGAGATTACACAAAACTACCAATTTAGATGAAAGCACAAAGCTAACAAAACGAAATTTTATTCAAAATCAACTAAACTATTACAAATGGCACCACCGGCCTATTTATAGAAGTTACAACCCAACACTGAAATTTGTACAACACTTAGGTCGGTCATGACCTAAAACATCACGAGTTAAAATATCACGACCTAAAACTTCATGACCTAAAAGTAGACGACTTATGACTTACCATATCACGACCTAAAACTTCATGACCTAAAAGTAGACGACATCACGACTCAACACTTGAGCGACCTTAAATCACACGCGACCTAACTCCACACGACTTAAGTCTGAACAGCATATGCGGCATTAGGTCGTTGACCCCCTTGAGCGACCTAAAGGACAGCGGCATAAGGTCGAGCGACCTAAAAGAAGCGGCTTTAGAAATCTTCGATCGCGACCTATAGTGAGCGACCTATCTCTCCACATCTCCCCGCGACCTAACTTAGGTCGTTCCTTTTCTCTACGACCTAACATAGATCGAAACATAACTCCGCGACCTAAAGTAAGTCGTAACTCGTTAGGTCGTTTGAGCGCCTTTCCTTTTAGCTCGTTAGCTCGCGAGTCTCCACTAGGTCGTTTGCGAGCTTCACTAAGTCGTTTGCCTGCCTGAACATTGATTCCGTTAACTCGAGGGCGCTCTTCCATAGGTCGTGAGAAACCTTTAGTAGGTCGTGAGCGACCTAAAGTTCCACTAGGTCGTGAGCGACCTAAATTGGCAGATCGCGCTGCATCATCCTCCCTTGGTTGACAAAAATTCGACCTCGAATTTGAACCTTTCCCTTCCACAACAAGCTCCTCTCCATGATATGGAATCAAATACTTGACATTGAAAACATCAGAAGTATGAACATCATCCGGTAGTCTCAACTGATATGCATTCTCATTGATTTCCTTCAAAATTTTTACTGGACTGATCTTCCGCGCTTTCAATTTATTGTACGTTCCCACCGGAAAACGATCCTTTGTCAACACTGCATAAACCAAATCACCTTCATTAAATTCAACACTCCTTCGCTTCAGATCTGCAGATTGTTTGTACTTCTCATTCGCCTTTCTCAATCGTTCTTGAACGATTCTATGACACTCTATCAATCCTTCAACAAAATCAGCAGCTCGCTTGACTGTTCCCTTTGGTTGTGGTATTATCGTTAAATCCAATGGTCCCTTTGGCAAACTAGAATATACAATCTGAAATGGGCTGAATCCAGTACTCCGGTTCACTGCATGATTATGAGCAAATTCTGCTTGACATAGCTTCATATCCCAACTCTTCAGATTATCTTGCACAAGACATCTCAACAAATTTCCCAATGATCTGTTCACAACCTCGGTCTGTCCATCTGTCTGCGGATGATAAGCGCTACTAAAGTTCAATTTCGTTCCCACCATCTTCCACAAACTTAGCCAGAAATGGCTTAGAAATCTAGTATCCCGATCTGAAACAATCGATTCAGGCAGCCCATGCAATCGATATACCTCCTTAAAGAATAACTGAGCGACTCGGACGGCATCCGCTGTCTTCTTACATGCGATGAAATGTGCCATCTTCAAAAATCGGTTAACCACCACATAAATGGAATCGTTCCCCCTTTGAGTTCGCGGTAACCCCAAAACGAAATCCATACTCACATCAACCCAAGGCTTAGTAGGTACAGGTAACGGCATATATAATCCAGCATTAGTCGCAGTTCCTTTTGAAACCTGACAGATATGACATCGCTCCACAAACCTTTCCACTTCTTTCCTCATTGATGGCCAAAAGTATGATTGCGAAATCAACTGTAAGGTACGATCCCTACCCACGTGGCCTTCTTCATGTAGTTCCTTTACAATTTTCATTCTCAAACTACAATCTGGTATGCATAAGCGATCTCCTTTGAATAGAAAACCATCAACCATCATAAATTCATCCGTCTTCCCCTCTTAGACTTCATCTACAAACTTTGCAAAGTAAGGATCATCGACAAATAATCTGGCAATACATCAAACCCCGTCACTTCAACCTTCAATGTAGTTAACAAGTGATTTCTTCTACTCAGCGCATCAGCCACACGGTTTGTAACTCCAGACTTGTGTTTCACAACAAATGTAAACTGCTGTAGGTACGCAATCCACGATGCATGTCTTGCTGAAATCTTGTCTTGCCCTTGTAAATGCTTCAACGCCTCATGATCAGTGTAAAGAACAAACTCTTTCTGAAATAGATAGTGTCTCCAGTGTTTAATAGCTTGCACAACAGCATAAAATTCCACATCATATGTATTATATCTCATCTTCGCTCCCAATAGCTTCTCACTAAAATATGCAATAGGACGTCCCCTCTGACTTAACACTCCTCCAATCCCAACCTTGGATGCATCAGTATGTAGTTCAAATACTAACTGAAAATCTGGTAATACTAGAATTGGTGTAGACGTCAGCAACTCCTTGATCTTCTCAAAAGCATCCTCTGCTTCCTCTGACCATGAAAACTGTTTACCCTTCATACAATCAGTCACAGGCGCCATCACACTACTAAAGTGTGGAATAAATCTTCAATAAAATGAAGCCAACCCGTGAAAACTCCGAACCTCTGTTATCGCCTTGGGTTGTGGCCAATCTCTGATCGCGTCAATTTTACTTTGGTCTACCTGTATTCCTTCTTTCGATACTACATACCCCAGAAATAAAACACTCCTCGCCATAAAAACACACTTCTTTGTAGCTGCATAGAATTGCTCTTCACGAAGAATAATTAACACTTTTCTCAAATGCTGAATATGCTCCTCTGTACTAGCACTGTAAATCAAAATGTCATCAAAGTAAACCACCATAAATTTCCCAATGTATGGCCTGAAAATTTGGTCATCACCCTCATGAATGTACTCGGTGCATTGGATAGCCCAAACGGCATGACCAGACATTCATACAATCCTTCCCTCGTCTTGAATGTTGTCTTCCATTCGTCCCCTGGCCTAATTCGTATCTGATGATAACCACTTTTAAGATCAATCTTCGAAAAGATCACAGACCCGCTGATTTGATCTAACAGATCATCAAGTCTCGGCATCGAAAATCTGTATCTGACAGTTATCTTATTCAGTGCCCTGCTATCCGTACACATTCTCCATGAACCATCCTTCTTCGGTACTAGTAATGCTGGTACGGCACACAGACTCAAACTCTCCTGTATACGTCCCTGTTCAAGCAATTCCTCTACCTGCCTTCGCAACTCTTCATGTTCTTTCAGACTCATCCTGTAGTGTGGTTTATGTGGCAACACAGCACCTAGAACAAGATCTATCTGGTGTTGTATATCCCTCAACGGTGCCAACTCCGCTGGTAACCCTTCAGGAAATACATCGTTAAATTCTTCAAGTACTGGTTTTACTTCTTCCGGAATCTCAACCACTTCATGACTCTCCCGTCCAATCAACAAGAATACTTCAGGATCCTCTTAAACCTCCTTAACAAACTCCTTCAAGGATAATAAAGTTTTCAGCTCTTCAATCTCCTCCAGTTTGTTTTCTTCTTGTTGTCGCTTCTTTGGAACTAGAGTAATCTTCGTGCCTTCAAACATGAAACTGTAACTGTTGGTACGCCCATCATATTGCACCGCCCTATCATACTGCCACGGTCTCCCCAGTAACAAATGACAGACATCCATATCTACCACATCACACCAAATTTCATCTTTATATTTCTTTCCAATTGAAAAATTAATTTGAGCTCTGCGTCCAACTTTCACCTCCCCGCCTTTCCTCAACCAAGCTAACTTGTACGGTTTCGGATGTTTCTCAGTCTTCAATGCAAACTTCCTCACAGCCTCTGAAGAAATTATATTATCACAGCTTCCAGCATCAATAACAAATTTGCAAACTTTTCCCAGAATAGTACATGTTGACTGAAAAATATTTCTCCTCAACCAACTACAATCCTCCTCTTGCTTGGGTGTCAAACAAGACCTCCTCATCATCAGATTACAACCTTCGTCTCCTGACACTTCTTCTTCCTCCTCATCAGGTGGTGAATTGGGACACTCAGCTTCTTCATCCTCATCCTCAACCTCTGCTATCATAGCTCGCTTCTTCGGCTTTGGACATTCATTACTTTTGTGGCCCACTTCTTGGCAATTATAGCACTTGAAACCGTTATTGATTTTCGCCTTCACAACCTCATGCACAACTGGTTTTGCAACAGCTTTCGAAACATTTGAACTTCCACTAACACCCTTCACTTGATTGTTGGAATTTGTAAACACACCACCTCCTCGTCCTCCCTGCTTCTCCCAAGCCAACGCCTTCTGGTGTGCTTCAGCCACAGATCTGGGATCAAACATGTTTACCATATCCTAAATCTGCATACGCAACCCTCCAACAAATCTAGCTGTCAATTGTTCCTCTGTCTCCATGATGTCATTTCTTGCAATCAGTTGATAGAATTCATCAGCATAGTCATTCACATTCTTTGTTCCTTGCCTCAAGTTTTGCAGCCTCTGATACATAAGCGATTGATAGTTATATGGTAAGAATGTGGCTTTCATCAATTTCCTCATCTTCTCCCAAGATTCAATCTTTGACTTTCCCATCCGTTCATGTGTAAGTTTGGTTTGCTGCCACCATGCCAAAGCTCTACCCCTCAATCTTGTAGCAACCAACTTCACTCTACGATGTTCTGGAACCTCTTTGAAGTCAAAAATCTCCTCTACATTAGACAACCAGTCCAAAAACTCCTCAGCCTGCATACCACCCTTGAATTCTGAAATTTCAGTTTTCATCCCAGACCCCCAACGTCGATCATCTTCAACAACCCGATATGCATTCCGTACATGGTCTCGATGTCGTGAATAAACACTACATCTACCATCTTCATCAAAAACAGATGCACTTCGATAGCGATCTCGACCACCCATATCTCTATAATCTCGCATATCTCTCCTACTTTGTCTTTCATCATCATGGTATGGTTCATGTTCAAACTCACGTGGAGTTCTCCTTTCTTCATCTCTATACTCATGATGTTCTCTTCTCATTGAAACTGACGATTCTCTTCTGCCCCGATAAGATTGCGGCGACACCCTCCTCGCTTCTGTAACAGATGGTGAAACTCTGTTTCCACCATGGTTCGAGATTGGCGACCTTCTCCTTGAATTCTGATTCAAATCATTCATCAGTTTCTCCAACTTCCCAATGCCTTCATCAAACTTCTCATTGATACGTTGTTCCATTTGTTCTGCTTCTTCTCTTCTATACAACGCTTCAACGTTTTGATGTCGATTCGCTCTTCTTGGCGGTATGGTTGATTTTCACAAATATTCAACAAATTCACACTTCAAATTTCAAACACTTTTCGAACTTAGATCCAAAATGACATGGATCGAAAACTCCAACCTTGTTGCAAATTTGCGATGAACACGACGAACACAATCTTCTCAAAAACGCAAATCCAATTCCCAAACTCTTCGATTTCAACTTGGCTTTGCTTGACGTAGCTCGGCCTCTCTAACTCCTCAAACTTCTTCAAAAAGAATTGGCTCCAAGACTCGATTTAGCTATGATTGGCTAAAACAAGCTTTGATACCAAATGGTGCAGCAGCGGAAATAACAAAATGATGATTCGGTGAAAGTAGCAATCGATGGAATGAATAATACTGAAATGCCCAAATTCGTTGATCCGAAGATTCCGAATTCTAGCTATCTTCGTCACGTTGATCGCGCACGATACCGTGAAGGAAGATCTGCAATTCTTCAGACGTTGATCTAGCGCACTAGATACCGTGAATTGGCTTCTACAATCGTTAATCCGAGCGCACTCGAATGCCGAAAGAGGAGATATGAGATTACACTCAACTACCAATTTAGATGAAAGCACAAAGCTAACAAAATGAAATTTTATTCAAAATCAACTAAATTATTACAAATGGCACCACCGGCCTATTTATAGAAGTTACAACCCAACACTGAAATTTGTAAAACACTTAGGTCGGTCACGACCTAAAACATCACGAGTTAAAATATCACGACCTAAAACTTCACGACCTAAAAGTAGACGACTTATGACTTACCATATTTACAACAGTCACGACATCACGACTCAACACTTGAGCGACCTTAAATCACACGCGACCTAACTCCACACGACTTCAGTCTGAACAGCATATGCGGCATTAGGTCGTTGACCCCCTTGAGCGACCTAAAGGACAGCGGCATAAGGTCGAGCGACCTAAAAGAAGCGGCTTTAGAAATCTTCGCGACCTAAGGCCTCGCGACCTATAGTGAGCGACCTATCTCTCCACATCTCCCCGCGACCTAACTTAAGTCGTTCCTTTTCTCTGCGACCTAACATAGATCGAAACATAACTCCGCGACCTAAAGTAAGTCGTAACTCGTTAGGTCGTTTGAGCGCCTTTCCTTTTAGCTCGTTAGCTCGCGAGTCTCCACTAGGTCGTTTGCGAGCTTCACTAAGTCGTTTGCCTGCCTGAACATTGATTCCGTTAACTCGAGGGCGCTCTTCCGTAGGTCGTGAGCGACCTTCACTAGGTCGTGAGCGACCTAAAGTTCCACTAGGTCGTGAGCGACCTAAATTGCCAGATCGTGCTGCATCAAAAAATCATGTATAAGATAGACTTACATGGTTCAAATACATAAACAAATTACAAATCTTGAGATGCTTTACTAAGAGTCTCCGCCACCGAAGGATTAACTACATGGTTAATTACTGCGCGGAGAACATCTTTAAGCTTTTTCTCCTTTCTTCTAATTGTATTCTCATCATCAATTGCCTTGATGTTTGTTTTCAAAGCACGGTTAAAGGCCCTGTTTGCACCCCTAAGGGTCTTGTTTTCCCTTTCTAACTCTGCAACATGCTTTAAGAGGAAATAAATATCACGCTCAAGCTTTTGATTCTTGGCAACGTAGTCATTGATAGTGTGAGAATACTTTATCATCTACTGCTCATCAAGTTATTTGGCAATTTCGAATTTTACCCTCGGACACCAGTTCCCGACTACATTGTCGTCTAAACCTGGGGGAGGATTAAGCATAGTGAGAAACTTTTGAGCCGCGAGAAGTTTTGACCTAGTGGGCTTGGCAGTTGAAGGAGATGCTTGTGGGGTCGGAAGTTCAATCTTTGAAGTATTATCACCCAAAATAAATTCTAGAGAGGCACACTAAGCCTGACTATCTTTTAATTTCAACTCTAAATCACTTATCTGCTGAATAAGCTTAGACATTTTTTGATCGAAATCGATCGAGGGATTTGTCTTCACTTGTCATTTGAGGGTAGTGATCATCTCATCTCTTTTCTTGATATTAGCCTCGAGATAGGCTATGTGGTCTTTGTAGCCATTGGCGATGGTCTTTTGAATAAGGTATCTTTTATGCCACTTCATGACCTCGGTGTTGCCACCAAAATGCTCGAGAAGGACTTCATCATGAACCATAATCTGGCGACTTCTAGATAGTAGCCTAACCCTAATAGCGTCAACAAGAGAAAGTAAACTTTGAGAGAGATGAGATGAAGATGGCCGTGTCTCCTATTTAACCAAAAGAAATATAATAAAAATCAAGAAAGAGAGAAAAATGTTTTTATTGTTATATAACAAATTACAACTCAAATAGCCACAAAATTAAAGGGTACAACAAACACTTTCATTACATCTAAAGATGAGAGACTAC
The DNA here is from genome assembly GCA_030737815.1 of Allium fistulosum. NCBI lineage: Eukaryota > Viridiplantae > Streptophyta > Magnoliopsida > Asparagales > Amaryllidaceae > Allium > Allium fistulosum. Next base: position 183,966,857 of record CM060902.1, on the reverse strand, counting down.
ATTTCTAACTTTGTCTAAAGTATTAGCCAAAAGCATAACCATTGAGTCAAAAGGTATAGTGACTCCTTCAGGAGTTATAATTGGTGGACATTTACTACAATCTCATTTCCCAACCAGAGGGCTATCATGACCACAAATCAACTTTGAGTGAAATGTTCTGATTTCTTTTAAGTAAGTTTCCTTCTCTTCGCCAAGGAAGTCAAAGCAGAGATGAGGGTGTTCCAAGTATAGTTTTTTTATATCCTGAAGAAAGCAATATCTCGCTAACTTCGTGGTCTTTAAAGTTGGTGTGTTTTTAGAGTAAAAGCTCCTCAAGTTAACATATTGACTTAAGTGGTCTCTTAGGACAACTCGACCTACAGAACTGGTATTCTGAAATAACACAATAATAATAAGCTAAGCATAGAAAGCATAATAAAAACATGTATTTATAAATTAATTACTTGTTACATATTTACAGTCATTTATCTAGTTCATACAAAATAGACTTAGAAAAGAATTCAGAAAAAAAATTATCCTTATAATATTTAAGCTTTTCAACAGGGAGACCTTGAGGAATCAATTTGACCTGCGGTAAATTCCAATAGGCTCTAGGATGCGGGTTAGATCTGAATTCGTTTAAATGTCTTTTACGAAAACGTCTGAGTAGACACCCACTGAAGTCGCCTAAGTACGAAAATCTATGATAAAATGTCTACAATATGCTTTATACAAAAAGTTAACTAAAATATCTCTCTCTTTAATCATCATCCAAAATTGAGTTAGTAACTCTCGATTTTCCTTTAAGAGAATGTCATATCGATGGCACGCTCTGTTTACTAAAGGGGTAGCCCTCTTATATTTAAAAGATGCTAATGCAGAGGTGCTTTTGTCTAGGCTATGATATTTCAAAGATAGAACGTTGTACTCCTTTATCAATTTGTCTAACTCCATATATAACTTGTTAATTTCTACCTATTTTCTATCAAGTTTTGTTCTATAGGGAAAAGTGGAACTCTTCTATATCTAAAAGAAATGATTTAGCACTAATTGTTATCTTCGAAGTGCAAGATATTTAACAAAGAAGCCCATACCGATGAAACTAGAATTGAACCTGGGAGATCTGCTCCTTTTCATTTGGATCTTCAGCATGGGTAGGAGTAGTTTCCTCATCAGGAAGAGCAGAGGGCCCAGGGGATGAAGGTGGCATAACCTTATAAGAAAATGGCTCCTTCTCAGGAAGATCAGCTTGATCACCACCATTTTTTCAGAGGCACAAGAGGGACCCCCTTTATCTTCATTAGGGCCTTGGCCTTCGATAGGGCCACTGTTGTCATCATCATCGCCATCCTTTTCCTCAGAATCACCATCTTTGTCGCCCTCCTCTTTAGAATCTATTTCAATTTCGAAGGGGAGGGACGTTAAAGAGAGAATTTCAACAGCATTGATTACCTCCTCTTCGCCCTCAGGACCGGTACCCTGCTTTATCTGGTTAATTTTGTCCATTACTCTTTCGGCTAAAGTTGGGTCGGTAGAAGGGAAGTCGAAGTCAGGACATTTTTCGTGATTGTCAGCGTATGCAAGCATAAGGGCATCCTCATAATTTTTTAGCATCGTAGGGCCCTAAGGTAACATCAACAAACTGAGAGACTTGCTTCTTGATGTTGGAGAGGGAATGAATGGCAAATTTAAGCGAATTGCTGGTCTTTTTGAATTTATTTCACAAAGAAGCATTCCTAGCGACCAGTCGAGCTTTTTCATCTTATGCATCTTTCGATGAAAGCTCCATTGCAAGTTATCCATCAAAGGTGAGTTGGTGAGCTCGTCTCTCCGCCTCTAGATCAGCTTCGGTCCTGGTAAGGGAAGCCTTTACTCGCTCTAATTCAATAGAAGCCTCGTTTTGAGCGGTGTTCAAAGAAGATAATTTATTTCTAAGCTTAGAATTCTCCATCTGTAGCCTAGAGGATTCGAACAAAGACTTCGAAACTTGATTATTTAGAGTTGTCAAGTTCCTGGAAATCTATTACAAAACGAATTAGCAAATTGAAAAATCCAACAATGATAAAATCATTTAGGTGAGAGTTACCAAAAGTTGCCGCTCCATAAGAGAAAGATAATTTTCACTGAGTTTGGAGCAAACGACGGTGGAGAGGAAGAAGTAAAAGATTCAGAGTGTAGGATGAACTCAACGAATTCTTCAAAATTTGTTGGCGAAGGAGCAGAAGATGACGACTCTGGAAGAGTTTGCTTTACAAAAGGAGTCATCAACAAGGCCAGCTGCATCTGCTCGAGTGTAGCCGGGGAGTCAGAGATTAAGTTGTTTGGAAAGGGATCAAAAGTAAGTGGAGATTGTACTGGCTTGTCCTTAGAGGCTTCAAACGATAGCGCTAATGGAAACTTTTTTAAGAGATATGCGTTCCTCCTCTTCCTCCACATCGATGATTTTAGCCACTTTCGCCCGAGGAGCATCCTCAAAAGGCTTCGTTAGTTTTATTTTAAAAGATCTTTTGGATTTAGCGAAAGTCTCCAAGATGGATGTAACTGCAGAAGATGATGAAGGAGGGACAACACCGCTAGAAGATACAATAGCCTGGGAAGAAGCTGGGACAAATTCAAGCAGATATAAAGTCAGTCAAAATAGGTCGGATAATGTCAAGAACAAAGAAGTAATTAAAAAAAATAGTGATATACCTCAAAAGTCGGCACAAATAGGTGACATTGAAGAAAATTGTTCGACATCACCTAAGGAAAGAAAGCGCTTGCCACATGAAGTGTGCATGACAGTGGGAGGAGTTCCAAGGATTCTCATGCCAGATGGCAGTAAAGAATGTTTTCTTAAGTTTGTAGGGGTTAAGAGAGTCAACCTGCTCCCAAGTTGCTTTGAAGCTGCAGTTAAGGAGTCAATGGTTTTCTTGTCAGCATCGCCGTGTTTCTTGGAAGATTCACCTGAAAAAAGGCAAAAATTAGTTGATAGAAAACATAAAGTAGGGCAAAGTCAACAATGAAGTAGACTTACGCGGGGAGGCAAAAGTCCCACAAACATCAGCAAAGCACTTGACAAAAAAGAACCGACTCTCTCAGTCCTTGAACTTTTTCATGCCATCTGAACTAAGCTTCTTGTACACATTGACCCTGAAATCTGCTTGTTGAGATTACCTTACCTTGCTAACTTGGTTAGGGAGTTCAGAACTTCAGCATTAAGCGAACGAAGTCCAGATTCCAATGCCAGCATTTCCAGGATAAGAGGTGAGTGTAAACATTCAAAGATAATTGTATCGGAGCAACTCTAACATGAGACATATAGGAAAGAAGGGACTCGGGAAAAGGAAGGAATCCACCATGCCAGATGTGGATAGCCGTATAAACAAAATACCTTTCTGGAGGGATATCAATAGTATCAGTTGGTTGTGGAGGGACGGCTTCGATCCTAGTAATGCTGAATTTTTTAAGAATATCACTGACTTCATCTTGAGATACAATAGAAGAATGCTTGGCAATAGCTTCAACTTTTGGAGAACTCATAATTCTGCCAGGTAAACAATTCAACTTTAGTAGTTTAAGCTTTTGACGGCGTCGAAAGGTCAGCAATTTAAGCTTTCGACAAAGTCGAAAGGTTAGCATCCTAAGCTTTCAAAAATGTTAGAAAGAAGATAACATCAAACTAAGCTATCATACTTTGTAACGATCCCGGATTTTAAATAAGTTTAAATTGATAATTAATTTAATTTTTGAATAAAAAATTGTGAAATTTATTGGTAAACTAATTTGAGTTCTCCAAATTCAAATAGAATATGTGTTGAATCATTTGAATTTAAATCTTGAATATATATGTGAATATATATGTATATGTGCATAAATAAGTTTGAATTTATATATATATATATATTGAATTTAAATTTTAAGTTAAAATAGGAATAAATATATGAAATAAAATACCAACAAAATAATAAAAATATACATATATCTCAATACTAGAAACTATGAAATTTACATAAGTATAATAAATATATAAGTTAGAAATTAATATATATAAGATAAATTTAAAAAAATAAAATAAATACATTAGCTAAATTTAAACAACATATTAAATATAGAAATTCATTTATATTACAAAGTATAAAAAGAAAAGTAATATACATTCAAATATGAAAAAATAAATAAGTATGTACACTTGTAAAAGGAAACAAAAATATATATGAAGGCTTATAAAAGAAAAAGAAAAATAAAAATATCTATGAAGCTTGCAAAGGAAGACAATGATATTAAACATAAGTGGAAAGAAAAAATAAATAAATAATTATAAATTAAATGTTGGGTAGTAAGTTAAAATAAAGAAATAAAAATAGTAGTTATGTTAAAGATAGTAATAGATATACAAGCTAAAACGATAACAATAACTATAACAATTTTAAAGTAGACACATAAGTGAACACTTAGATAATTCTAGTGATAAATAAACTGTGAATAAATATACATGTTTGCAATACAAGAATGAAAAATCATTTGTACATACCGTATAAAAATGGATAAGTATGATACATATAAAAAAAATCATACAAGCATTAAATGCTTTCATATCAGCCTCCATACACAAATAAAATCTCTGACCCAAACTAAGAAAATCTTGTACTAACCAAATTATCACCCTATAAACTTTGTTCTACATATACAAAAATCTTCTTATCTTATTTTCATGAATCCAGACTAGCTTACTAGAGAAGGAAATAAATAAACACTATGATCTTACAACTAAAGTAAATTAACAACTCAAATTAATCACTCAACTAAGCAAGTAAGAAGATCAAAGGGAGTCAAGCTAACAGCTTTTCAAAAGAAAGATTATTTTCTCTGTTCAAAAATTGTTTTCAGGTGAGTAAACATCTATTTTAGAATCCTAAGTAATAACTGTCTGATGCTTGTCAAATTTCTAAAATGATTAATGCTTGCTTATGTATATATAAGTGTATTATTTGTGAATATGAATGTGTATGGAGTGTGCATGTATATTTTGTTTGCTCTTCTCTATTTTTTTTATAAACTACAGGGATTAGGAATAAAAGAAAATTCAAATCTCCTTATCTGATTTTGGTTAGACCTCGAGATTTAAATAAGCTAAGTTAGTTTAAATTCAATCTTAGTTTTAAAAATATGTTAAATATATTAGAATTGAAAATCTGCTGGGATTAAATATTCACAGTAGAAATCTTTAACATGTTAAAAAATCCATCATCATAGATTACTGATTCAAGTTTATAACTTGAATTGCTATTGGAAAATATGAATTTTAAAAAGAAAAATTAGGATTTCTAATAATGTATTGAGTATGCATTTTGGGAATGTCTGGAAACTAGATTTGAGGCTACCTCTGGCGATCAAGGGGTAGTGAGGTCTCGGGGTTTCGTCTGAAGCAAGGCTGGTGATCAGGGATGTTGGGAAAAATAGTGGAAGTGTTTTCTGATCGCCGTGGCGTCGGCGGTGAGGTGATTTTGGATTTAACCCTAATTTTTGGTCGAGTAGGGTTTTGGAGTGAAGTAGCGCCTCTGGTTGATCGAGTGACTCGAGGTTTTGGGAATAGTGGCGTGGAGGTCTGGCTAAGCCAAGGACGAGGTGGCGCGATGTCAGGTGACCAGAGACGGGAGTTCAAGGAACTTTTTCTGGCATTGTTTGGTTGCAGGCTCAACTGTGAAGCTCGATTTTGATTTGGGTTTTGTGGTGATGAATGGATGGTTGGATTTGGTTGCAGCGACGAAGGTCGACGTACCGGAAGGTTGATCGAAGGCCGGAGGTGGCTCTGGTGGTGGTGCATGCACTACGCCATAGATGACCTTCTGCAACATTTTTGCAAGGTGTTGCCAGCTAAAATGTTGCGACAACTATAAAATTTTAGTCCTACTACAACGTTGTATTTTTGGTGTTACCTTAGCCATAAAAATGTGTTGCTCTAGCTAAACAAGTGTACCACGATGCAACATTTTTATATAGTGTTGCCATAGATATATTCTAATTAAAAAAATTAAAAAAAAATTTACACCTCAGCGATCTACACCACCATTTAAAACAAAATCTCAACCGTCGATTCACACCATCGATCCACACCTTACCAATTTCCATTTCCCGCTTTACTTTTCACTCACCCGCTTTCGTTTCTCACCCCCAATTTTCCAATCCCTAATTTTTATTCCGCCGACTTTAGAAAAAATGACGTCGCTCCTCCTTGTTTCTTCTATCTGGAGAATAACTGGCTTAGCTTTTATCCCCTGTCGGCCATATCAATTTCCGTTATTTTCTTTCGCCTCGCATCAGTTTTCCTCACTACTTCCGAATTTGTGATTTTGTTCAGGTTTTTGGCGATTCTGGTGATTTGAGGTAAGGTTGTGGGATTGCGATGGTTCAGGGAGTTGCTGATTTGGTCGCAATTTCGTGGTTGGGGCCTGATGTCAGAGTGGCAGGGGGTAGTCGAATTGGTTTCGGTGAAAACTAGGGCACGCGATTCTAGTTGCTTTGATGCTCTGATTGATCGAATCTAGTGTGAGAAACGTTCCTGGTAGCTTGCTCCTTCGTTCTCCTTGATTGATTGCTCCAATTGCTTTCACTTCGTCGTCGAGTGCAATGTGATATTATTTGGTATGTTTTCTGCCTTTTGGTTTACTTGAATATTCTCGATTTTCGTTACACTCGCACGCTTTTGCCGATGATGAATTGGAATTTATTTATAGGCTTTATTTCCTATAATCTCGAGTTTAATCTTTCTGTTGGACTTTGAGAAATCTGGTATGTTGGATTGCGATGATGAATTGGTATGTTGAATTTTGGTTCACTGGCTTGATTTTGCTTTGCCGATGATGAATTGCGATGTGATATTATTTGGTATGTTGGATTTTGGTTCACTGGCTTGTTTTTTATTTCTGATCTGAGCTTGTTAGCTCCTTTCTGCTGCATTTGTTAAACCAGAACTTGAATCTTTGTTAAACTTGTTCACATACCTTTGTACCTTATTGCATTTGTTAAACCAGAACTTGAAGTATTTGTATTCTGCTGTCCTCTTGAAAACTGCTTCACTTGAAAACTTCTGCATTTTTGAAAATCAGAACTTTGAAAGTGATCTTTGGTTTTCTAAAACTGTTGACTAATCTGAACATTGAGTTTTGATTTCCACGATATATACAAACATATGTGTGTTGAGCTTTGTTGGTTTTGCTTGGTCTGGACTGAACTGGTACCATGCTAACCTTGTTCTTTAACATGAACTGATGCTCTAAGTCCTCTATATATCATGATAGTGCCTATGTTTCTCTTGTACATGCCTGATGCATTCACTGTTTTTGCTTGATGGGCTGCCTATGTGTACTGCTGTGTTTCTTGCACTGGCTTGTCTATATTTTGTTGAACCTGGTTCTTGTTTATTTTGTTGGTTGCTTGGCCCTAAGTTGAATCCAGTCGATGACTCGGGTTTGACCTTGTGCTGTGTCCATTTTTTTGGCTTGTCTACATATCTGGCTGCACTTGAGTATGAACTTGCACTTGAGTAGTTTCTTGTACCAAGCCTTATGATGCATGTATGTTCATCCATGTACATGCATTTCTTGGTCATGTTATGTTGCTTGCTGTGTTGAGTACTACTTTGTGCACTTGGCTTCTCCTTTGTGCATTTTTGCCTGAACTGTTGCTTGCTGTCTTCCATACTGCCTTGTATCCATGTGTTGCATTCATGTTTGGCTTATGCACTTATGAAAAGAAACAACCCAAATACCTGAGGAAAATAATATAACAAAAATATTTTCATTTTCTGTTCGAGTTAAATATTATTTTCCAGATTACTGCTTTTGAATTATATGTGACAGGTATTGAAGACTGGACAGCTGGATATAAGCTTGAAGACAGAGTCAAATCAAATGTGCATGAGTTTGAAGACAGGTTTCAAAGAAGGCTCGATCTTCCGAAATCGGATGAATCGGGCGGTGCCCACTTGTTCGACCTATCCGGTTAGGTCGATCCCGGCCGGGCCTGCGGGGCCCCGGACCCCCGCCGGCGCTGCGCCCGAACCCGCTACCCGGCTCGCCTTCGGCTCGGCACTCGGCTCGTCATATATTTGTCAGTGTCTGTATAAATTGAAACTGCATATGTAATGAGTGAACTGAGTGATGTAGTGAGGAATATCTGTATATGTGAATATCAGTGTTATATATTATTAAATTGTAAAATAGTGGAGTCAGGAATTTGTACTATTTCAAATGTTGAAATAAAATATTTATTTAAATAAATTACTGTTTGAATATCAAATTCTGTGCAATAGCATTTTATTAAATAAATATTTATTTCTATTAAAAAATCAAATATGCTCTACATTGTGGGCCCCACAACTTCAGATAGTTAATATCTATAGCAACATTTTTGGAATGTTGCTACAGACACCTATGGGTGTTGCCATAGACCAAAATAGGGTTCTATTGCAACAATATTACTTATGTTGCCTTAGATAGTCAAAATGTTGCCTTTGAGGTCTAAGGCAACGGCAAAAATTGCATCACCCTAAAAGTGTTGGCGTAGACCTATGGCAACATTTTTCGGGCCAGAGTCAACATTTTTTTTGTGTTGCAGAAGGCCATTTATGGCGTAGTGATGTGCATGGTGCACTTTCTTCATTTCTGGTGAAGTTGAATATTTGGAAGAAGTTGTGTACGCGAGTTTTACTCGAGTAATTCGTGTTTTGGCTCGAAGCAGTGTAGGGTTCTACTCGGGGAAATATAGGGATGGCTCGGGTCAAATGTTTTGTTACAGGTTTCAAACCTGTTCTGCTTTTTTTAAATGATTTTAAATATAAAGCAGAGTTTAAACTAAGTTTAAATCAAAGTTTAAATCTGGAGTTAGGTCAGTTTAAATCTCAGTTTTAAAATAAAGGAAAGTTTTTAAAATTTAAATTGTATTAAACAACTTTGAATGTTTAAAGCATAATTTAAATAGTTTGGATTTTAAAAAATGAATTTGGTTTAAATTCTTTTAAAATTTCTTTTAAAAGACAAGTATTTCTTTAACATGAGATTTAAAAGGGTTTTAAATTGTTTAAACTTTGTTAAAGTTAAATTTGAATTCATTTTAAATCTTAAATTTAAAAATGGAATTTAAAAGTAAGTTTAAAGGTAAATTGTTTTTAAAATGCTTTTGATAATGATAAGTTAATCATTCATAAGAATAGGTTTTACTTAAAGATAAATAGAATTTAATAATTTGTAATTCGTTAAATTATTAAGTTAATTAAAATGGATAACTTATTTATTTAATTAATTAATGATTTGGATTCATTAAATAAGTAATTAGAGGTTTAAATTAATTAATTAAGGATTAAAAGGTGTCATTAAGTGATTAAATAAGAAAATTACTTTGCGTAATTAAAGTGAAGTTAATACTTTGGATAATTACCTTAAAGGATTGATTAATGAAAGTGATTAGGGATAATCACTTATTGTAATAAATTAAGATAATTAATTTAATTAATTTATTGATTTATTAATAAAGGTTAATTATTTAAAGAATAATTAAAATAATTAAAGGTTATTCATTTAATAATTAGGAGTTAATTAATTATGTAATTAACTTAAAGGTTAATTTAATTGAGGTGATTGATTAATGACGAATAAATTAATTAAAAGTAATTAATTAATGATAAAGCTTAATTAATTAAGAATAATTACTTATTTGAAATTAATTAGGATTAATTAATTGATAATTAATTCTAAGAGGATTAATTAACATATAATCAACCAAAATTAGTGATTAATCTGGTTTCAATTAATCAGATGATCAATTAACCTTATTTCTGGATGTTTGTATTCTATTGAATGGTGTGAATTTTTTGATATTCTCTACTATGTGATGCTTTGTGATGTAAATTTGTTTTAATTCAAGCTATGATGAATGTAATTTATTGTATCTGTGATGAATGTATATTATTTATCTATGAATTAGTAAATGGAAGATAAGCGTTATAGGAATATACCGCTTATCGATATTGATATGCTTAACTCTGTGATGATGTGATGATTTGTAATGTTGCACTACTGTGTAAAAACCCCTGGACCACACTTCTACACACACAAATATGGATTTCACGAGGAAATCGGTTAAGTCACAGATGATTTAAATTTAATGTTTCTGAAATTGAAATTTAAATCTCAATTGATTTTGGAAATGGGTTTGGGTTAAATGTTAAAGCTTTTGAAAAGGAGTTTTTAAGATAAAAGTTATTTTTAATAACTTGGTAAAGTTTCCAATTTAAATAATTTAATTTGAATTTGAATTCAAAATTTGGAATTGAATTCCATGTTTGGAAATTATGGTTAAAGATGTTATAAATGTGTTTATATGAATTTAAACCATTTTAAAAGTATGGTTTTGAGAATTTGAATTTAACCCAAGGACTTTAACTCGTATAAATGAATCAGATTTTCTAAAATGAAAACTATTTGTTTTCAGATAATAGAAGCTTTCATATAAAGAACGAATTTCCAATTTGTGTCAAAAGAATTTTAAGTTTGAAATGAAAATGGTTTTCCGAGTTATGAATAAATCTTTGTGAAAGATTGTTGAACTTTGTTTTGAAATTGGAAAGGTGTACCTTTTAGGTCGAAATGGAATTGTTTCGAAAGCTATCAATTAAATCTTTGACTTAAAGATTTAATGAGTTAATCCAATTGAAATGGAAATTGATTTGGATAATCTATGAATAGATCTTTGTGAAACTGGGTGAACTTTGTGAGATGAATCTTTTTGTGTAAAAGATTAAAATGGTAATGTGTTTAAACCATTTGAAGAGAAGTTTTGGGTAATAAGTTGTGACTTAACTGAAATCCCAATATCCATATGTTTTAAAATATTGCACTCACTATTCGGTTTAGCCAGGAGAGGACTTTGTGTCATATAACCCATTCCGAATAGTGATACGACGTGAATGGATAGCATTTGAAGACCGGTGTTGAAGACTGGGTCTTTGCGAGAACGGTAGGATAACCTATCGATTGTCTCTGCACTGAGTGGCTCCGGTATAGAGATTTCCTAAGTGATGGGATGTTCGATCGGGATTGTGAATACCCAGATTGCAAGGGCTTCTTTGGAAGTGCCTTCGGTTCTGTTCGAACCCGGAACAGACTTGTATGGCCGTTTGTCTGACATTACACTTTGAGATATAAAGCTGATTTCTTTTAAATACATTTCTATTTGGTGGCGGAGAATTTATTCTCTTAGCTTAACACCCTTCTCTGAGACGTACGAGCTCAGAGGTTATGTAGTTGAAGGTTATCAGTAATATACTCCCAATTTGGTAGTGTGGCATGCTAAGTGTTGTTGTGTGTTGCTGATCATTTGTTGATCATTTGTTGATCAAAGCATGGATTTCGTGTAAAGCGTAGCTTTGTGGATGAGACTTCATCGAGCATCACAAACCGGTAATGGTCGAAACAGGAAAGATGTGGCAAGGTTTCAGGGGTAGCTCCCCTAGGGTATGTCCATTCCTTTTGGAAGAGGGTGGTATCATGGTATGGAGCCCAGATTCTTACTCATGTGGGCACTGTAGTATATTTATTACTGTGTGATGTTGTTGGTGTAGAGGTACCTCGGATAAAGGTCGCAAACGACCGGGGGTGGCATATCTCAGGTTTACTACCCTAGAAGGGGGTAACTAGCCTTGTGTTGGCAAAGAGCCAGGTAGGTTCTCGGGGCATCCCTCCAGAGGCGTTCCTATGTGGCATAGGAAGTTCCTTAGCCTGACCATTTGTTGGAAAATCCAAAGAAACAATACGAGCCATGTACGGTTTTAGTTGTATAACCTGCTATAGAATGTGGCTGTAACCTTCTATTGAACATAGTAGTTATAGTAGGCATACAATAATGGTTGTATGCTGGCTAAGATTTATATTATACTTTCGAAATGTTTTCACACTATGCACTAGTAATAATATTAAAGAATTTTCCCCGTATCAAGCATATTTGACTATCATAAGGAGAAATCTCCTCCAATTCTTCGTTTGCATTATGTGTGTGGAGGGAGGCCTTATGGTAGTTTCATTTTCCAAAAAGCATATCGGATTTCTCTTATGAACTGTTTTTATTTCAAACAACTGTTTTTGTTACTCATACCAGTCCCATGACTGACCTAGAGTTTATTGTTCCCTTCCTAAACTCTGGTGCCCATAATTTTCCACACGGGCAGTCTAGAGTTGGGTTTTTCAGATAGTCGGGTTTAGTAGAGTTTCTGGAACTAGTTCAGTTTTTGGAGTTCACGGACGACCGACGTTGCTTATCTTGGAGTTCGTGATGGTGATCCAAGTTTGACGTTGGGGTTATTGGATTCATTCTCTTTTTCAGATCATCTGGATTCCGCTGTAACATTATTATTTGTCTCTGATATTGTTGTATCATATTAATATCATTGTTGTATATCATTCTGGATATTGTATTCGTTGGAGTTATAAATGATATCATTCATTTCTTTCTTCCGCTGTGTTGTTATACTTACTGTGTTATAAGCTCCAGCGAGCCAGATTCGGCGTTTGAATCTGCGGCATTCGAGTACAAGTGAAGTACGGGTGCCGATTTTCGAAGGCCGAGTCAGGATCGTTATATGTGGTATCAGAGCTAAGGTTAAACTTTAGCTCAGGAGTATAACACATTAAGTAACTCATTAGAGATAGGGTGAAGTATACCCTAGAATGAGTATCCCTAAGATATCCGACCGTATGCCTCAGTAAATTCTCTTACTATTAACTGATAGTGAGTATGAGTGCAAGAAGAGGATGAGATAGGGGACAGGGGAATACCACCACGAATTAGTCAATACCATGTAACAACAAAGAAACAATCTTTTCTCTATCAATCTCTTTTGTTCAGCATCTCTTTTCAATTCTTTGATAGTTCCTAGTAGATCCAGGAAAAAGATTTGATATATTTGTATGGGACACAAACTCCAAATAGGTCAGAATTGTTCATTTGGAAGAATTAGTTGCTTTGTTTGCTATGGTTGATAGGTATACTTTAGTTTCTAAACTAAAAGTTTTGGAAATTGTATTCATATATCTATCTATTCTTTGGGTCCCAATATATTCTACAAATGGTTAGTTATCCCTTTGAACTAACCAATGCCACTGCATATTTCGTAGATCTGGATAACCCGAGTATCTTGTGGAAAAAAATTAAAAAGATTCGTTGTTGTATCTATTATTGATATTCTGATTTGGTAAGCCAAATGCAGAGTAGATATTCAGTTGATTTAATGAAACATTTTTCACCTATCTTTGTGTCTCCCTGGCAAATTTCAAGGACGAAATTTCTTAGGGGGGGGGGGAAACTATAACGATCCCGGATTTTAAATAAGTTTAAATTGATAATTAATTTAATTTTTGAATAAAAAATTGTGAAATTTATTGGTAAACAAATTTGAGTTCTCCAAATTCAAATAGAATATGTGTTGAATCATTTGGAATTTAAATCTTGTATATATATGTGAATATATATGTATATGTTCATAAATAAGTTCGAATTTAAATTTTAAGTTAAAATAGGAATAAATATATGAAATAAAATACAAACAAAATAATAAAAATATACATATATCTCAACACTAGAAACTATGAAATTTACATAAGTATAATAAATATATAAGTTAGAAATTAATATATATAAAATAAATTATAAAAAAATAAAATAAATACATTAGCTAAATTTAAACAACATATTAAATATAGAAATTCATTTATATTACAAAGTATAAAAAGAAAAGTAATATACATTCAAATATGAAAAAAAAATAAGTATGTACACTTGTAAAAGAAAACAAATATATATGAAGGCTTATAAAAGAAAATTAAAAATATCTATGAAGCTTGCAAAGGAAGACAATGATATTAAACATAAGTGGAAAGAAAAAATAAATAAATAATTATAAATTAAATGTTGGGTAGTAAGTTAAAATAAAGAAATAAAAATAGTAGTTATGTTAAAGATAGTAATAGATATACAAGCTAAAATGATAACAATAATTATAACAATTTTAAAGTAGACACATAAGTGAACACCTAGATAATTCTAGTGATAAATAAACTATGAAAAAATATACATGTTTGCAATACAAGAATGAAAAATCATTTGTACATACCGTATAAAAATGGATAAGTATGATATATATATAAATAATCATACAAGCATTAAATGATTTCATATCAGCCTCCATACACAAAAAAAAATCTCTGACCAAAACTAAGAAAATCTTGTACTAACCAAATTATCACCCTGTAAACTTTGTTCTACATATACACAAATCTTCTTATCTTATTTTCGTGAATCCAGACTTAGCTTACTAGAGAAGGAAATAAATAAACACTAAGATCTTACAATTGAACTAAATTAACAACTCAAATTAATCACTCAACTAAGCAAGTAAGAAGATCAAAGGGAGTCAAGCTAACAGCTTTACAAAAGCAAGATTATTTTCTCTGTTCAAAAATTGTTTTCAGGTGAGTAAACATTTATTTTAGAATCCTAAGTAATAACTGTCTGATGCTTGTTAGATTTCTAAAATGATTAATGCTTGCTTATGTATATATAAGTGTATTATTTGTGAATATGAATGTGTATGGACTGTGCATGTATATTTTGTTTGCTCTTCTTTGTTTTTTTTAAAACTATAGGGATTAGGAATAAAAGAAAATTCAAATCTCCTTATCTGATTTTGGTTAGACCTCAAGATTTAAATAAGCTAAGTTAGTTTAAATTCAATCTTAGTTTTAAAAATACGTTAAGTATATTAGAATTGAAAATCTGCTGGGATCAAATATTCACAGTAGAAATCTTTAACATGTTAAAAAATCCATCATCATAGATTACTGATTCAAGTTTATAACTTGAATTGCTATTGGAAAATATGAATTTTAAAAATAAAAATTAGGATTTCTAATAATGTATTGAGTATGCATTTTGGGAATGTCTGGAAACTGGATTTGAGGCTACCTCTGGCGATCAAGGGGTAGTGAGGTCTCGGGGTTTCGTCTGAAGCAAGGCTGGTGATCAGGGATGTTGGGAAAAATAGTGGAAGTGTTTTCTGATCGTCGTGGCGTCGTTGGTGAGGTGATTTTGGATTTAACCCTAATTTTGGGTCGAGTAAGGTTTGGGAGTGAAGTAGCGCCTCTGGTTGATCGAGTGACTCGAGGTTTTGGTAATAGTGGCGTGGAGGTCTGGCGAAACCAAGGACGTGGTGGCGCGATGTCAGGTGACCGGAGATGGGAGTTCAAGGAACTTATTTTGGCATTGTTTGGTTGCAGGCTCAACTGTGAAGCTCGATTTTGATTTGGGTTTTGTGGTGACGAATGGATGGTTGGATTTGGTTGCAGCGACGAAGGTCGACATGCCGGAAGGATGATCGGAGGCCGGAGGTGGCTATGGTGGTGGTGCATGTGCACGGTGCACTTTCTTCATTTTTGATGAAGTTGAATATTTGGAAGAAGTTGTGTATGCGAGTTTTACTCGAGTAATTCGTGTTTTGGCTCGAAGCAGTGTAGGGTTCTACTCGGGGAAATATAGGGGTGGCTCGGGTCAAATGTTTTGTAACAGATCTCAAACCTGTTCTGTTTTTTATTTATTTTTAAAATGATTTTAAATATAAAGCAGAGTTTAAACTAAGTTTAAATCAAAGTTTAAATCTGGAGTTAGGTCAGTTTAAATCTCAGTTTTGAAATAAAGGAAAGTTTTTAAAATTTAAAATGTTTTAAACAACTTTGAATGTTTAAAACATAATTTAAATAGTTTGGATTTAAAAAAATGAATTTGGTTTAAATTCTTTTAAAATTTCTTTTAAAAGACAAGTATTTCTTTAACATGAGATTTAAAAGGGTTTTAAATTGTTTAAACTTTGTTAAAGTTAAATTTGAATTCATTTTAAATCGTAAATTTAAAAATGGAATTTAAAAGTAAGTTTAAAGGTAAATTGTTTTTAAAATGCTTTTGATAATGATAAGTTAATCATTCATAAAAATAGGTTTTAACTTAAGGATAAATAGAATTTAATAATTTGTAATTCATTAAATTATTAAGTTAATTAAAATGGTTAACTTATTATTTAATTAATTAATGATTTGGATTAATTAAATAAGTAATTAGAGGTTTAAATTAATTAATTAAGGATTAAAAGGTGTCATTAAGTGATTAAATAAGAAAATTACTTTGCGTAATTAAAGTGAAGTTAATACTTTGGATAATTACCTTTAAGGATTGATTAATGAAAGTGATTAGGGATAATCACTTATTGTAATAAATTAAGATAATTAATTTAATCAGTTTATTGATTTATTAATAAAGGTTAATTAATTAATGAATAATTAAAATAATTAAAGGTTATTCATTTAATAATTAGGAGTTAATTAATTATGTAATTAACTTAAAGCTTAATTTAATTGAGGTGATTGATTAATGACGAATAAATTAATTAAAAGTAATTAATTAATGATAAAGCTTAATTAATTAAGAATAATTACTTATTTGAAATTAATTAAGATTAATTAATTGATAATTAATTCAAGGAGGATTAATTAACATATAATCAACCTAAATTAGTGATTAATCTTGTTTCAATTAATCAGATGATCAATTAACCTTATTTCTGGATGATTGTATTCTATTGAATGCTGTGAATTGTTTGATATTCTCTATTGTGTGATGCTTTGTGATGTAAATTTGTTTTAATTCAAGCTGTGTTGAATGTAATTTATTGTATCTGTGATGAATGTATATTATTTATCTGTGAATTGGTAAATGGAAGATAAGCGTTATAGGAATATACCGCTTATCGATATTGATAAGCTTAAATCTGTGTTGATGTGATGATTTGTAATGTTGCACTACTGTGTAAAAACCCCTGGACTACACTTTTACACACACAAATATGGATTTCACGAGGAAATCGATTAAGTCACAAATGGTTTAAATTTAATGTTTTTGAAATTGAAATTTTAATCACAATTGATTTTGGAAATGGATTTGGGTTAAATGTTAAAGCTTTTGAAAAGGAGTTTTTAAGATAAAAGTTATTTTGAATAACTTGGTAAAGTTTCCAATTTAAATAATTTAATTTGAATTTGAATTCAAAATTTGAAATTGAATTCCATGTTTGGAAATTATGGTTAAAGATGTTATAAATGTGTTTATATGAATTTTAACCATTTTAAAAGTATGGTTTTGAGAATTTGAATTTAACCCAAGGACTTTAACTCGTATAAATGAATCAGATTTTCTGAAATGAAAACTATTTGTTTTCAGATAATAGAAGCTTTCATATAAGGAATGAATTTAAAATTTGTGTCAAAAGAATTTCAAGTTTGAAATGAAAATGGTTTTCCGAGTTATGAATAAATCTTTGTGAAAGATTGTTGAACTTTGTTTTGAAATTGGAAAGGTGTACCTTTTAGGTCGAAATGGAATTGTTTTGAAACCTATCAATTAAATCTTTGACTTAAAGATTTAATGAGTTAATCCAATTGAAATGGAAATTGATTTGGATAATCTATGAATAGATTTTTGTGAAACTCGGTGAACTTTGTGAGATGAATCTTTTGTGTAAAAGATTAAAATGGTAATGTGTTTAAACCATTTGAAGAGAAGTTTTGGGTAATAAGTTGTGACTTAACTGAAATACCAATATCCATATGTTTTAAAATATTGCTCTCACTATTCGGTTTAGCAGGGAGAGGACTTTGTGTCATATAACCCATTCCGAATAGTGATACGACGTGAATGGATAGCATTTAAAGACCGGTGTTGAAGACTAGATGTTTGCGAGAACGGTAGGATAACCTATCGATTGTCTCTACACTGAGTGGCTCCGGTATAGAGATTTCCTAAGTGATGGGATGTCCGATCGGGATTGTGAATACCCGAGTTGCAAGGGCTTCTTTGGAAGTGTATTCGGCATGTTCGAACCCGGAACAGACTTGTATGGCCATTTGTCTGACATTACACTTTGAGATATAAAGCTGATTTCTTTTAAATACATTTCTATTTGGTGGTGGAGAATTTATTCTCTTAGCTTAACACCCTTCTCTGAGACGTACGAGCTTAGAGGTTATGTAGTTGAAGGTTATCAGTAATATACTCCCAATTTGGTAGTGTGGCATGCTAAGTGTTGTTGTGTGTTGCTGATCATTTGTTGATCATTTGTTGATCAAAGCATGGATTTCGTGTAAAGCGTAGCTTTGTGGATGAGACTTCATCGAGCATCACAAACCGGTAATGGTCGAAACAGGAAAGATGTGGCAAGGTTTCAGGGGTAGCTCCCCTAGGGTATGTCCATTCCTTCTGGAAGAGGGTGGTATCATGGTATGGAGCCCAGATTCTTACTCATGTGGGCACTGTAGTATATTTATTACTGTGTGATATTGTTGGTGTAGAGGTACCTCGGATAAAGGTCGCAAACAACCGGGGGTGGCATATCTCAGGCTTACTACTCGGGAAGGGGGTAACCGGCCTTGTGTTGATAGAGAGCCAAGTAGGTTCTTGGGGCGTACCTCCAGAGGCGTTCCTATGTGGCATAGGAAGTTCCTTAGTCTGACCATTTTTGGAAAATCCAAAGAAACACTACGAGCCTTGTACGGTTTTAGTTGTATAACCTGCTATGGAATGTGGCGGTAACCTGCTATTGAACATAGTAGCTATAGTAGGCATACAATAATGGTTGTATGCTGGCTAATATTTATATTATACTTTCGAAATGTTTTCACACTATGCACTAGTAATAATATCAAAGAATTTTCCCCGTATCAAGCATATTTGACTATCATAAGGGGAAATCTCCTCCAATTCTGCGTTTGCATTGTGTGTGTGGCGGGAGGCCTTATGGTAGTTTCATTTTCCAAAAAGCAAGTTAACGCTGAAAATAGAACGCTAACACCCTGGTGTGTATAGTAGTAATGTGAAAGCACCACCCGTTGATACGGGAACAGAATATGAGCAGAAAATTAGTAGAAAGCAGTAAAAGACAGCAGTTTTATAGTGGTTCGGCTTAGGATCAAGCCTACGTCCACTTTAATTTCCTTTATTGCTGATTTGATTACAATTCGATACAATGCACTTCAAATACAATTATCTTTGATTACAAAACATTTCAGACTAGTAGCTCAAACTTCGATGATGAGACTCGTTGAATCCATGTTGGAAGTGCGAGATCTCTTTCGAAGCTTGTTGTAGCGTCTTCGGTGTTTGGAGTTCTTCAAGTGTCGGTTCAGTTGAGAAAGTGGCAGGGTATCGGCGCTTCAGAGAATGATCCAAAATTCCCCGTACTGTTGGAGTTAGGGCTGTATTTATAGGGGTGATTCTGGGCATGATTTAATTTCCAAGTCTTAGGTCGTGGACGACCTAAGTTAGGTCGTAGGTCGGTAGCGACCTAGGGGATCGTTTCATTTGATCTTGGTTTCTTCTGAGCGAGTTAGTAGGTCGTAAGCGAACTATAGCAGGTTATGTAACTTTTCTCTGTTTTAGCTCGCTAGGTCGTTACATTGCTAGGTCGTGAAGTTACAGAAGCCTTTAGGTCGCTGATCCTCTTAAGTCGTTAGGTCGTGAAGTCCTTAAGTCGTTAGGTCGCGGCACTCTATAGGTCGCTGAGGAATGAAGTCACTAGGTCGCTAAGCCGCTTTAAGTCGCTGAGTGCTTTGTGACGTTAGGTCGCTAAGACCATTATGCCGTTAGGTCGTTGAGACTATTAGGTCGTTAGGTCGTGAAGTTATAGGTTGCAGAGTTTTAGGTCGCTACAAAAATAGGAGTTAACATTTGCCCCTCGAAGTACTGGCCTATGTCATAGGTCGTGTGCTTCGACTTAACTTTGCTAAGTCATGAGCGACCTAAAACATATACTAACTCGCGCGCCTACTCGTCTTCTTCTTTTTGCCCTATATAAACTGTTAGGTCGCTTCTTCCTCCTTACCTTACTGCTCTGATTTCCCACTGCCATTGACGAATCTTCGAACCTCCACGGGCGAATTCAACTCATTTAGTCGTCGATTCATCTTTACCAACGTACTTCGTAAGTGAATTCAATCTCTATCCCACCATAATCGCCGCCCAATCGTGAATCCATGTTTTCCGACTCAAGTCCAATTCATGTGTCGTGCTTCATTTTGAATGATTATTATGATCGACTTTTGATCGCCGTTTGATATGTTGTTGTTGTGATTCATGAAGGCACGGTAATATCTATAATGGATCGGAGGTATTTGGAATCGATTTTTTGGGTGATTTGGTGGTATGTGGAGATGATGAAATTCACGAAGAGGATGATGGATTTCTTTGTATTGGCGATAACGGGTTATCGGGTCTAGTGAGTGATTGCGTGGATAGGAAGTCATCGGCTTAGTGAATCTGAGCGTCCTAAGATAACTCGCGACCTAAGGGAAGTTGGACGACCTTCAAATTCGCGACTTAACTTTTAGGTCGCGTTATAGCACGTGTGACGACCCGGCTTTCCACTCTCGGAAAATCGCATCGACAGTAAGAAAGAAAGGGGTGAGAAATAGAAAAGAGAAGAAGAGAAAAGAAAACAACAACAGATACTCACAGCGGAAACGAAACGAAATATAATATATCACATAAATATTACATAGTATCATATACATCATCTATCAGAGTTACACAGATTACACATCAAATACTAGACAGTTATAAATATCTGTCTAGTTATTACATCTCAACACAATACAGATCAATACAAAGATCAACACAGCGGAAAACTACTATCTATATCTACAACGCCGAAGCCTCCTGCTCCATTGCTCCTCCAGATTTCTTGAATGACTGCATAGCGACTTAACATATCAACGACCTAACTTTTGCGGCATAGGCTCTAGGTCGCAGCCGAGTTAGGACTTGACAAATTTGCATTGCCTTGAACTTTTTGTCCTGCACAGTGCGATCTAAGTGAGTCTCCGACCTATGCTAGGTCGTTGGACGACCTAGGACTTGTAAAATTATGGGAGAATTTGACTGAACTTGAGCTTGAACTGTGTTGCACTTCTTTGCAGATTTTTTTAACTTTAATGCTAATAACCTGTTAAACACAATATCTGCAGAAAACTGGGACGAATATACTACCATTGACTGCCCACATCGAATGACAGATTAGTCTATAAACAATAATCAACTTAAATAAACTGCGTGAACGAAATGCTGTAAACCAACCAATTCAAGTGAAGTATTAAAGCAAAACTAAAATAGTTAACTGAAGCTGATATGTTTGCATTAATACTGCACTTGAGTTTTAAATTAACAAGTCCTGGAATCTCGTAATCGACCAATTGTCAACTAGTTTAACTCCAGTTATGTTTGCTTGTTATTTTTATTAGTTCTGCACAACACTTCACACTTTTTAGGAAACGTGCACCTTCTCATTTGAACATCCAGTTGCTTATGTAGAATGACTTCTCAACAAGAAGAGATAATAGTTCAAGCTAGAGAGGCCATTCCTATTCCTGTCCCGTTGACTATCCTCCAGAAAGAATCTCGACCACTTTAACATATAAAGTTTTCCGCCAACTGTGCACTCAGTTCGGCATTGCTGAAACAGATGCCATACTGCCTGAGAAAAGCGACACTGCTGACATACCACCTCATGGTTTCGTCACCGTTAATCGCCAAATGTACATGAGCGGAGCCATTCCTCCTTTTAACGATTTCCTTCAGCAGCTTCTTCTTCGACTGTCTATCTCTCCCTTTCAGTTACATCCCAATGGCTATGCCATCCTGATGGGAGTATGTGTGCTATTTAGGAGGATGCTGGATCGTCTTTCGAGTTTTGACGAAGTTTGTTATCTGTGCACATTTGCCAAAAATAAAGACCATCCTTCCATCACGCTTGTGAGAAATGATAGGAACCGCAAACTGATCATTGGTCTTCCCGACAGTGTTCACGGATTTTTGAGTCAGTTTTTCTACGTTCGCTGTCCTCCGGGATTTTACGCTATCTGGAGAGTAGGAAGTAAGATCATTTATCTTCGTTCCTTATGTTTTCTGAACTTTCTAAGCCCGAGTTGTCAAGTGTTAACTTCGCTCTTTATTTTTCAGCGCTTCCTCCTCCTTCTAGGGATCCTGGTCACAAACCAACTTTTGAGAGGCTCATGGCCGTGCTGGTTGAGGAGAGGAGTATCCAATTTCTGTTGAAAGACGAGTTTTTACATCAATTCAGACTCCTACCTTCTTCCCGTTCTATTCAGCCTTATGAAGTTCCTGATTCTCCATCCAAGACATCAGATGCCCCAGCTCCTGCTGAAGAACTTACACCGAAAGAACCTACCACTGAGACCTCACTGGTGAAGTGTTCTTCTTCTATTGACATTGTGGGGTCGTCAAGCAAGCTAACACTTTCCCCAGTTATAGAAGAGGAGGAATCTCCCCAATGCTCCGCGAAGGCAGCCGATGAAGAAGCTAAAAAAGAATGTTCCGCCCGGCATGATGGTGAAGACATTATTGGTGAGCTAAGTGATCTAATGGTAACTTCACGCGAGCTTTTTAAAGATGATAACGTCAACGCTAAAGTTGCCTCTCCAATGATCGAAGCGACATCTGCTTTACGACCGCTTTCGTTGATCCAAGCGTTGACTCCTGCCGCAAAATCTGATATTACTCCATCTAATATTACTCCTAAACCGAAGAGTGGTTTGTAATTTGACGTGCATAGTTTGCACATCACACACACTTAGGATTTTTGACACTTATATGCACTTAGCTTCTTTACTTTAAATATTTTGAAGTTTCGTATCTTTTTCATTTTCAGATTCTCCAATGGGACGTAGTGGTTCATATTACGATGATTTCCGTCGCTATGGAGGACGCGACACCTATGATTATAGGCGCTATCTTTCTACCCCCAGAGAAATCGATGAAGAGAGAGCTGCTAGAAAAGCTCGTGAACAGCGAGATTTTGAGAAGCGACACGGGAGAAGGGATGAACGATATGACTCTTCTCACAGGAGCGATGATTCTCATAAAAGGAAATCCCATGATGATAAGGGGAAAAGTCACATTATTGAAGATCCGAGCAAGTGGCCCAAACTTAGTGACGCGTCTGCAATTTCTAAAAAGACCGCTGCTCCTGACCCTCTTGACAGCTCCTCCGGTTCTCCTACTCTTAAGAAATCTGACATTCAGACAATTATCAATAGGCCTCGGTATCAAGTCAGCGATGATCCTCCTACGCTTCAAGGCCGATTCCCAAACTGGTGTTTAAGAGGAGTTCGTTTTGATCTCGATTTGGTCCCCATCGATAAACAAGCTATGTTACGAAATCTTGATGCCGTTAAACTTGATATCGAGAGGATGTCGGGATGGAAAAAGCTTGTTGATGAACTTCAAAGAGTTAATCATATGAATCTTGAAGCCATGTTGACCATGGAGAATGACAAGTCTGAATGGGATAAAGTTTGTAAGCAATATGACGCAGAGATAGCGAGCATTGCTGACGACAATGCGAGACTTGAGTCCGAAGTTAAGAAACTCAAAGAAGATCTCACCACTTCTTCTGCTTCGCACTCTCAAAAAGAAGAAGTCTTCCAAAAACAAGTGAGAGATGCTCATGCTGCTCAAAGAAACGCTGAGATGAAACTTGAGGCAGAGCAGCATGTTACTGAAAAATATCGCAAAGATACCGCTCAGCTGCGAGAAAGAGTTAGCTCGCAAGATCTGGAGATTACAGCATTGAAAGCTCGACTTTCTAAAGTTGAAAAAGAGCGTGATGAGGCTGTTGCTGGTTAAGTTGCCGCTGAAGAATCTCATGAGGCAACCAAAGCTACTATCAGCTCTACTCTGTTCGACTTCTATGTCCACAGCATCTTGGGGCGCGGAAGCCTTTCATTTCTGGGACCGAAATACGAAATCACTTTGGCTAAAGTATGGGAGGCCGCAATTGATATGCTTGGAGGTGCAGGCTATGATGAGGCGGAGCTTGAGGCACATTATTTTGATACTGAAACTCGTGCCGCTCTTGCCAGAGGAAAGGAGCAACTTGCTGGAGCAAGAGCTGAAGTAGCGGCAGGGGAGCATCCGGAAAAGAAAGTATCTCCAACTGCCCCTGCCCATACTTCGACTTCAGTCGATGTTGATATCATAGGTTCCAGCTCTTATTCTCCACCACCTACAAAAGCTGAAGTTAAATCTACCATTGTCGAGTCTCCCATTATTCAAGTCGAGGAGAAGTCCAAAGAAGATGCTAAAGCCGAAAACTTTGAAGTCGTCATGATTAAGCCAACTTCTCCAGGTAACTTCAACGTTGAACTGAGTCAAGCGGATTACTCGTTTGCTTCACCTGAGTTCGATGAATTTCTCACTTATTACTTAAGTCCTGATGATCCAATATCTTCTCTTTTTTCAGAGAATATTGATTTTGACTTCTTTTCTTCTGTAGCGGAAGCACTGAATGCTGCGCACACTTCTTCCCTTCCAGCTGTTCCTCCTCCATCTCTTCAAGTCACCCCTGTTTCACAGCCAGGGTCGCAAGAAGAGCAAATAGAAGCCCTTCGAGGCTTGGATGAACCACCCGCTTCTCAAGAGCAGAAGGTGGAAGATCTGGAGGACAGTGAAAAGACCCCGGAGCAGTTTTTTGATGACGACACAAAACTTTCTACGCTGCTTACTCCGGGAAGTGAGTCTTCTTCGAAGAGGAAAGGGAAGCGCGCCATGAGGAAGAAGAAGAAAAGCATTTCAGCTGGAGAAGATAAAGTAGAAGAAGATCCAGCTACACCTTCTTCTCCTTCTTCTCCGACCCGTCCACGTCGGATTCCGAAACTAGTCATCAAACCGGGCAAGGGTACTAAAGGTGGCGGGAAGAAGGAGTGATAGGCTGGACTCTACTTTTCTTATTTTGCTTTTTGCTTGTATCGACCGGAGATTGTGCGGGTACCGGTCCCTGCTTTTTTTTTGAGATCTGCACATGTAAAGAATTTTCGTAATATTGAATAAAATAATTCTTTTACTTGTACAAATTCTTGTGTATGTAAGAATGCATTTATTTCTCATTTTGGTGTAGAACAAACGGTTCTTTTTACTTGTACAAAATTTTTGTCTGTGTCATTTATTCTACATCTTTTTTGCATGATATTGTAATGAGCTTGTGGTATGTTGCTTGAATACTACTTTTATTGATGTAGCTGTATTGTATGATATTGCACCTATAACACAAGTGCACTGCAATATCTTTTTCTTTGACGAGACTTGTACTCTTATTTTGGAGAATAACTATTCCATTTTTGAGAGAAAAATTATTCTGCTTTAATGGATCATGTCTCGTTTTTGGAGAAGTTTTTATGCTTCAACCTTCGGAGATGGTCACTTCATATTTTTGAGAAGTGAATTCTCCTACGCGGTAAAGCGGGCCTCTGAAGAGGGCTTTATGTAGCATTACAATTTTTTAGGAAGAAATTTTCAAGATGAACAAGTTAATCTTCCTTTAAGAGTTAAAGTGTGCCTCCAAAGAGGGCTTTTTGTTTGATTTGCTTGAAATTACTTCCTCACAGTTGAATGGAACCGCGGGGTGGACTCAAGTTACTTGATTGGATGTTCGTTTGTACAAACGATCGCAATCAATTAACAAGGGCCCTGTGCCTTTATGTTATGAAGGTTCTTTCTCCGGTGATTCCGTCAACTTTGTTGTTTGAGAAGAGCATTTCATTCTGGGACATGCCTCCGGAGAGGTCTTGTGCCTCCGGAGAGGTCTTGTGCCTCCGGAGAGGTCTTGTGTGCCTTGGGGAAGGTCTTCTGCCTCCGGAGAGGGCAGTATGTGCCTTTGGGGAAGGCTTGTGCCTCGTAAGAGGGATTGTGGTGCCTCGGGAGAGGTCTTCTGCCTCCGAAGAGGGCAGCGTGCCTTCGAAGAGGTCTTGTGCCTCCGGAGAGGTCTGGTGCCTCCGGAGAGTTCTTTATTTGATTGCCTGAAAGTTATTGTCTCACAGTTAAATGGATCCACGGGGTGGACGCAAGTCACTTAATTGGATGTTCGTTCGCACAAACGATCGCAACTAGTTAACAAAGGCCCTGTGCCTTCCTCTTGGGAAGGTGCCCCTTTAGCAGTTCCACCAACCTTTTTGTTGAGAAAAGCACTTCCATTTTTTGGTGTGCCTCCGAAGAGGGCTTGTGCCTCCGTAGAGGTCTTTATCCTCCGAAGAGTTGCGCCTCCGAAGAGGTCTTGTGCCTCTGAAGAGGGCTTTTGTTAATTAGCTCGCCCATGTCTCTTCGTTGTTTGCTCATTAGTGGTCCCCTGTTATCGTCTCTGAGCCCGTGTTCCTTCCTTTTGCAAGTAGTTTGCTTCATCCGAAGAAGTGTACTTCACTGTTAAGTGATTTCACGGGGCAGGCGCAAGCTATCAAATCAGATGTCTGTTTGTTCAGATGATCGTAATTAGTTAACAAGTGTCTGTTTCCTTTTTCCTTTGGAAAAGTACCCCTTTGGTGGAATCATCAACTTTTTGCGTGAAGTTCATTTTATGATGGATTTAAATCTGGAACTTTTTGTGGCTTGAAATTCGTTTATCGAGTGATTTACGGGGCTCACTTGGCCTTGTAATGGGTAAGCTTTGTTTTAATGGCCTGCAATATTAAATCAACATTTTAGCAATACATTTAGAGTATTTACACATCGAAATGAAACAGGCATTTTATAATAATAAAGAACACAGAATTTATAGTGGTTCGGCTAAGAATTGGGCCTACATCCACTTTATAGCTCTTTTATTGATCATCACTGATTTTACAATGGTTTACAATACAATTGATACATCCATAATCATTTTACAATTTCAAGCAAAGCTTTTTAAGTAAAATATGGACGCAAATGATTGTTGTTCCAGGCTCTTGGGATTGGATCTCCTTCGACAGTTGTGAGTTTGAAGGTGCCATTAAGAAGTTTATTGCCTATGACATATGGTCCTTCCCAATTTGGTCCAAACACTCCAGTTCTGTCATGATCCTTTTCAGGACTAAGTCCCCGATTTCGAAGCTTCGTTGATGGACTTTAGAATTGAAGTGCCTTGCTATCCTTTGCTGATGGGCCGCAACTCTGAGCCTAGCTTCTTCCCTTCTTTCATCAAGAAAGTCAAGTGCTTCGAGTTGCAATTTTTCATTTTCAGCCTGGTTGAAATGAATTCTCCTGTGTGAAGGGACTTCTAGTTCTACTGGAACCATTGCTTCTGATCCGTATGCCAACGAAAATGGAGTGTGCCTAGTCGCAGTTTTATGGGTTGTTCTATATGCCCATAGTGCTAGTGGTAGCCTATCAACCCATCCACCTTTTGCTTTTTCAAGCTGCTTTTTGATGGTTGACTTGATAATTTTGTTTACTGCCTCCACTTGCCCGTTTGCCTGCGGATGAGCCACTGCTGAGAAGCTTTTTCGGATTTTGAATCGCTTGCAGAAGTCCTGGAACTCTTCGCTTTCGAATTGAGTACCGTTGTCTGTGATTATCTTCTGCGGCACATCATACCATCTGTGTTAGTTCGGTGGAAGGTGCTCTTGGGATTTTTGCAAATCTCTAGCACTTGTCGCATTTTCAGGAGTAAATAGCAGCATCTCGATTAATATCTGGCCAAAAATACCCGTACCGGAGAACTTTCTTGGCAAGGGTTTGGCCACCTGAATGATCCCCGCATTCTCCTCCGTGCACCTCTACTAAAATTATCTTGGCCTCTTCCTTGGTTACACATCGGAGTAATGGCATTGAGAATCCCCGCCTGTATAACCGGCCGTCTTGAATTACATATCTCGATGCTTTTCTTAATAGCTTTCGGTGTTCTTTTGAATTTTGTAGCAGGGAGCCGTTGAGTAGATATTCTTTGATTGGGGTCAGCCATGATTCTTGTTCTTGAGATATAGCCATGATCCAGTCGATATCCATCTCATCTGTGCTTGGAGCTGACAAGACTTCCACGGGAACCAATCCCAATAATTGAGCTTCTCCGGAACTTGAATACTTTGCGAGAGAATCCTCCTTCATATTTTCCTCTCGAGGTATGTGGCTTATCGAATAGTGATCGAAATCATCGAGAAGTTCACAAGCCTTTGACAAGTAGGCAGGCAGATTTCCTCCTTTAGCTTGAAACTCCTTCTTGATTTGACATACAATAAGCTGAGAATCATTGAAAATCTGCAATGCTTTGATGTTCAATTCCTTTGCAATCTTTAATCCAGCAATTAGAGCTTCATACTCTGCCTCATTATTTGTAGAAGGAAATTCCAATCTTAATGCGTAACACAACGATCGCCCTTCGGGGGTTTCAAGCACGACCCCAGCTCCGGAACAGTAATCATTTCTTGAGCCATCAACATATAAATTCCATTTGGTTGGGATGTCAACTGTACCCTCTTCCACACTGTCACCCTTATCTGTGTACTCTGCAATGAAATCTGCTAAAGCTTGTATGTTGATCGCTCTTCGGGGATGGTAAGTGATGTCATATTGGCTAAGTTCAATATTCCACTTCAGAAGACGACCTGAAGTTTCAAGGCGAAATAGGACTTGCTTTAGGGGCTGATCAGTGAGAACTTTGATAGGATGAGCTTGGAAATATGGCCTCAACTTTCTGGAAGCAATCAGTAGACAATAGGCGAGCTTTTCTAACTTTGAGTAATTCATTTCTGCCCCAGTGAACCTTTTGTTGATATAGTAGACCGGACGCTGAACTTTCGCATCTTCCCGCACTAATGCTACACTCAGGGCATGAGACGAAACTGCCAAATATATGAAAAGGTCTTCGCCATTGTTGGGCATGGAAAGTATTGGAGGCGCTTCCATGTGACGGATTAGTTCATCGAAAGATTTCTGGCATTCAGGAGTCCATTCGAAGTTTTTCTTTCCTTTCTTTAGAGCGTCAAAGAAGGGGATGCATTTATCAGTGGCTTTGGAAATGAACCGACTTAAAGCAGAAACTTTCCCATTGAGGCTCTGCAGTTCCTTCTTTGTCCTAGGGGCTTTGACTTCTCTCAGAGCAGTAATTTGAGCAGGATTAGCTTCAATGCCCCTAGCGCTTACGATAAACCCCAAGAATTTCCCGGACTCTACTCCGAATAAACATTTCAAAGGGTTGAGCTTCATTCCATATTTTCGGAGGATTGCGAACATTTCTGCTAAGTGATCCATATGGTCAACAGCTTTCTTTGATTTCACCAACATATCATCGACATAGACTTCCATAGTTTTCCCAAGTTGTGATTTGAACATTGCATTAACAAGCCTTTGATACGTTGCCCCTGCATTCTTCAGTCCGAAGGGCATGACTTTGTAGCAGTAAAGACTAACATCTGTGACGAAGCTCGTATCCTCCTGATCCGACTCATGCATCATAATCTGGTTATACCCGGAGTAAGCATCCATAAAAGACAACAATTCGTGCCCGGTTGTTCCATCTACCAGCTGATCAATCCTTGGCAACGGGAAACAGTCTTTGGGACAAGCTTTATTTAAATCTGAGAAATCGATGCATACTCTCCACTTTCCATTTGCTTTTTTAACCAGTACCGGATTTGAAACCCAGTTTGGATAAGTGGACTCCTTGATGAAACCATTCTCCATGAGTTGATCTACTTCTTCCTTTAGCGCTGCTGACCTTTCTGGACCCTGTGTTCTCCTTTTCTGTTTCATAGGCGTGAATTTCGGGTCAATGTTCAGAGTATGTACAGAAACTTCTGGAGATATCCCACACATATCGGCGTGACTCCAGGCGAATACGTCCAGATTTGCTTTCAAAAATGATATCAGCATATTTTGGACAGCTACACTGAGTTGCGAACCCACATTTAGCACTTTGTTTGGGTCTTTAAGATCAACAGATACTGGTACCGTTACTTCCATTGGCACCACTCTATTTTCCCCTGCACTGGCTTTTCTGGGGTCCATTTCTCTCCTTGCACCACTATGCTCGCCAGTGCAGGGGCCACCCTGTACTTGCTACAAGGTTGGGTTTTTGATGCGGAGCGGGGCCGCCGCATCTTTTCCCATCTCTCTCTTCCTTGCCTCCCGAAGCTCTATAAGATAACATTAACGCCCAGCATTTTGATCCCCTTTAATGAAGCCAACACCATTATCGGTGGGAAATTTCATAGTTAGGCACCACGGGGCGAGAACGGCCTTGAATGCAGCCAGTGTTGGCCGGCCCAGGAAGGCATTGTAGGCAGAAAATCCATCAACAATTACAAAAGTCTATTTCCGAACCACCTTTTTCTGTCCTTCTCCAAGTTCCACAAACAAGTCGACAGTTCCAATTGGCTACTGCGGTTCCCCGGTAAACCCAACAGTCTTCTGCGATGAAGCCTGAACATCAGTCATTGGAATTTTCATTTGATCAAACGTCTTCTTGAAGAGTATATTGCAAGAGGCACCGCAATCAACAAGTACTCGTCTTACAATAGCTGGCCCAATTCCTGCAGAAACGACCAAGGGATCCATGGTTGGAGCTTCAATACCCATAGAATCCCTAGCTTTAAACACAATGTCATCATTAGAAGTTCTCTGCTGTTTCAGGGGTGCAGCGTCTTCCAGAACGAAAACTTCCTCTTCTGCTAGGGCATATTTCAAAGCACGAGCGTATCTTTCCATCTCACCCCAGCTTCTTCCTGCTGGGTGTGGGCCTCCTGTAATCACATTGATAACAGGTCTTTCAGATTTATGCACGGTAGTACCTTCACCTGAGCCAGATGGGTGAGTAGGGGATTGCTGCCCCTAAGCAGACGAAGTTGGGTCATTTCTGTTCTTCTTAACATACTGTTGCAGCTTGTTTTTTCTTAACAATTCTTCAATCAAGCTCTTCAAATGACGACATTCGTTGGTATCATGGCCGGGTTGGTTATGAAATCGACAAAATTTTCCATTTCGCATAGCACTCTTTCCAAGCTTTATCTCAGCTGGTTTAGGATACTCCACAGCATCTTTGGTGGCAAAGAAAATATTCTTCGGAGTGTCGGTTAAGGGGGTGAAGTCTGAGGGTTTAAAGAAGCGAGGTTTCTTTATGTCCTTTAGTTTCTTCCCATCATTACTCTCCCTCTTCTGACCTCCAGAATCTTTCTTTGTTGAAGCAGCAATGTTATTCTCTACCCCTGTCACCACCACTTTCGCTGGCGCAGGAAGATTCTCCAAGCGCATGAACTCGTTAGCTTTCTTATTAAATTGCTTGAGTGAGTTTGGCTCCTTCATTTTCAGCCATTTCCCAAATTCGCTTGACTTATTGATAGCCCGCATCAAATAAGTCAAAACCATCTGTAGCTCCGCGTTGTCGACTTCAGCCAGAGCTATATTGAAACGATTCAAGAAGGACTTAATAGACTCTCCCGGATTCTGCTCAAGGCTAGACAATGACATTATGTCTTTCGCCTTTGAAGCGTACAATCTGAATTGCTCTTTAAACTTTTGAGTTAAATCAGAGAACCGGTCTACAGATTGGGCCGGCGGCTTTGTAAACCAAAGTAGTGCCACCCCTTCCAAGTATACCGGAAAATACCGGCATTTAATTTCATCCGTTGCCCTGCAACCCGTCATGTGCCAATCGTATTTGTACAAAAATTGATTGGGATCGCTTGTTCCTCAGTAAGCTGGAATGGTAGGAGGAACAAACTTTCTTGGAAATTCAGCTTTTAGAATTTTCTCAGTGAACGGAGTCTTGCTTGGAGCGTACCCCCAGTCGTTCTCATCTTCATTTCTTTGCATGCTCTCTTTCATGATATGTCGTATCATTTCTGAGAGGTATTCCTCGTTGTTCAGAGGCATTGCGGGGAAATCATCAACCATTTTCTCGGTAGTTTGCCTAAACAAACGTTCGTGGAGAGTTGGTTGTGGCCTTGCTACGCCGGCTTGAGGAGGTGCCCCTTCGGCAGTACCAGCGGCCCTTTGAGGAATGTTCCTCCCTTCAGAGTTATGAACAACATCAGCAAATTTTCCTCATTATTCGCTGGTTGACGGTTAGCTCTGAGCATAGCATTCAATCTTTCTAGCATTAAGGTGTTCTGGGTTTCAATTTGCTGATATAACCCAGATACATCAGCATCTAACTCCGCTCGTGTCACTCCAATGCTTGGAGCTGCTTGACTTGATGAAGGAGAAGTAGCAGTGTTATCATGAGTATTGATGGATCTGGGAGACTTGCGCTTTCTTCCGGGAGCCATTATTTCCGACAAACTTTTGGTTTTCAAAGAAACTTTTTCCACAAAGTCTTGCGAAGCAATGATGACGATATTCCTGAGTTGGTTTCTCAATGAAAGCACCAAAATGTTAACGCTGAAAATAGAACGCTAACACCCTGGTGTGTATAGTAGTAATGTGAAAGCACCACCCGCTGATACGGGAACAAAATATGAGCAGAAAATTAGTAGAAAGCAGTAAAAGACAGCAGTTTTATAGTGGTTCGGCTTAGGATCAAGCCTACGTCCACTTTAATTTCCTTTATTGCTGATTTGATTACAATTCGATACAATGCACTTCAAATACAATTCTCTTTGATTAAAAAACATTTCAGACTAGTAGCTCAAACTTCGATGATGAGACTCATTGAATCCATGTTGGAAGTGCGAGATCTCTTTCAAAGCTTGTTGTAGCGTCTTCGGTGTTTGGAGTTCTTCAAGTGTCGGTTCAGTTGAGAAAGTGGCAGGGTATCGGCGCTTCAGAGAATGATCCAAAAGTCCCCGTATTGTTGGAGTTAGGGCTGTATTTATAGGGGTGATTCTGGGCGTGATTTAATTTCCAAGTCTTAGGTCGTGGACGACCTAAGTTAGGTCGTAGGTCGGCAGCGACCTAGGGGATCGTTTCGTTTGATCTTGGTTTCTTCTGAGCGAGTTAGTAGGTCATAAGCGACCTATAGCAGGTCGTGTAACTTTTCTCTGTTTTAGCTCGCTAGGTCGTTACATTGCTAGGTCGTGAAGTTACAGAAGCCTTTAGGTCGCTGATCCTCTTAAGTCGTTAGGTCGTGAAGTCCTTAAGTCGTTAGGTCGCGGCACTCTATAGGTCGCCGAGGAATGAAGTCACTAGGTCGCTAAGCCGCTTTAGGTCGCTGAGTGCTTTGTGACGTTAAGTCGCTAAGACCATTATGACGTTAGGTCGTTGAGACTATTAGGTCGTTAGGTCGTGAAGTTATAGGTTGCGGAGTTTTAGGTCGCTACAAAAATAGGAGTTAACACATATCGGATTTCTCTTATGAACTGTTTTTATTTCAAACGACTGTTTTTGTTACTCATACCAATCCCATGACTGACCTGGAGTTTATTGTTCCCTTCCTAAACTCTGGGTGCCCATAATTTTCCACACGGGCAGTCTAGATTGGGGTTTTCAGATAGTCAGGTTTAGTAGAGTTTTTGGAACTAGTTCAGTTTTTGGAGTTCACGGACGACCGACGTTGCTTATCTTGGAGTTCGTGATGGTGATCCGAGTTTGACGTTGGGGTTGTTGGATTCATTCTCTTTTTCAGATCATCTGGAGTTATCAGTTCTGTTGTTTCCGCTGTAACATTATTATTTGTCTCTAATATTATTGTATCATATTGATATCATTGTTGTATATCATTCTGGATATTGTATTCGTTGGAGTTGTAAATGATATCATTCATTTCCTTCTTCCGCTGTGTTGTTATACTTACTGTGTTATAAGCTCCGGCGAGCCAGATTCGGCGTTTGAATCTGCGGCATTCGAGTACAGGTGAAGTACGTGTGCCGATTTTCGAAGGCCGAGTCAGGATCGTTATATACTTCAACACTATTGAAAGCCTAAGAAGTAATTAGATAATAATATGGATTCCTCAGGCTATCGACAAAGTCGAAAGGAGGAGATAAAACATTAATCCATTCATCACCTTTAGACAACGTCGAAAGCTCTATGGAAGCCTATATATACTTTGAATGTAACATAAGGCTAAATATCAAGACCCTTTGACATGGTCCAAACCAATAATTCAAAGTTTAAAGTAAAAATAATAGTGCTGATGATGTTGTCGAAAGGTCTAGTTAATATTGTCAAAACATGTCTAACCATTGAAGTCGAAAGGTTTATAAGAAAAGCTTTCCAAAAAGTCAAAAGATTTATAACAAAAAAACTTTTATAACAAAACCTTCAGGTTCTTAAGTTAAAAGTGTTGATATTGTCAAATGGTCTGACAAATGTTGTTAAACACATTCTACCCATCAAAGTCGAAAGGTTTTAGGTTTGATTCATGTGTACTTTAAACGTTTCGACAAAGATGGGTTGAAGCAGTTATAAGGTTGAAGAGTTCCAACCTTGCCGAAAGCTGGTAATTGAAAGGTTTGAAACTCCTCAACCTTGTCAAGAGCATGTTATCGAAAGATTAGATAAGTTAATTATCTAACCTTTCGACAACAATGGTAAAATTAGTGTCACAATACCTTTTGACCTCATTGAATGGTACAAAGAGGGCAAATTCATTATTGCCGCCTTAATCTCTTTCGTAGGGGTGGAAAAGTCATTTTGTGTAATCGAATTTGACATGGGTAGGTTCCAGGTTGTCATATTGGATTTAACCAAACCCAAACCCGATAATAAATGCAGTTTTCAAATTCTTCTTGAAGATCAAGTAAAAGAAATCCACTAACAAAACTGGTTTTGTCTGGAACCAATCTAATTCGATTTCAAAGAAGAACAGAAATTATCAAATCAGAAATGCAGGATTGAAATCAAAAAGCAAAACTTAGGGATTTTGGATTAAAAGCAAAATTCGATAAAGGAATTTCCTTATCAGACACCACTAACCAAAAAAAATTCAGATCCAAAAATGGGTTTTATTAATTTGAACATAGATTTAAGAGGAAAATTTTTCAAAAAAATTAAATTGAAATGGAATCTAGATTTTGGATATAAAAACTGGAAATTTATCTGAAAACCGATAAGAATGTAGGTAGATTAAAATTTACGAATCAAATTCAAGAGATTACCCTACTATTTTGAAATGAGATCTGAGAAGTTTTACAGAACTCTTTTACTCATGCACGATAATTTTGATTTCCGGTAAAAAAGGAAGAAAGAGAAGAAGCGTATTATATAAGAAAAGTCATTCAAATTCTCAGCCACTAGATCAAGGTTTAAATGGACATTCGAGATCAGCGCGGGAAGGCCAAGAGGCGGGAAATTTTTGTAGCTTTTGACAAAGATGACTTGGAAAGTCAAGGGTGTCCCTTCAAATGGGGGAGGGAATGTTACACTAAAATTAATCTTTCGACTAAGACGAAAGGTCTATAAACAAGAGCGAAGGAAGAGAAACACGGTCCAAACCTTTTGAAAGAGTCGAAGGGATGCAATCGTCAAATTTCATTAGCATCAAACCTTTCGAAGGAGTCGAAAGGTTTTGTCTCTAGTATCCAAAGTGTTCTTACCTTTCGAAGGGGTGAAGAAGTCAAAGCAAGTGTGAGCAAGTACTTAATGACCTATTCGAAAGCATAATAAGCCTTTCAAACTGGTTAAAGCACATCCAGGGTACCTTTCGACAATGACGAAAGGTTTATGAAGAAAGCAACACTCACAAGTCAACAAAGAATGAAAGACAACCTTTCGACATCATTGAAGAAGAGAAACCTTCCGCCAAGGTCGAAAGGTTCACAATAAACCAGAGAAGAACAACCTTCCGGCAACGTCGAAAGGCTCACAACAACCAAAAGAAGAGCAACCTTCCGACAAGTTCGAAAGGTTCATAACAGTATAAAGAAAACAAACCCTTCAATATAAGGCGGAAGGATCATGGAGGCATAAGAGTAACAAACCTTCCGACAAAGGCGGAAGGTTCATAATAGCAGATTAAAAAGCAAACCTTTCAATGAAGACGAAGGGTTTAAGGCGGCATATAAAAGGGAGACCTTCTGACCCAGTCGAGAGCATGAAGTCGAAAGGAGGGCTGCCTGCATCTATAAATAAGACCCAAAGGGTCCAGTTTTTGGGGGATCCAATCTCTCTAATTCTAATCTTGTAATTTCTTAATCAAAGTATTGTAACCCTAATTTAGTTTGATTTCGGGAAATTTAATAAAATAAAGCTTTTACTAGGAGAGAAAGGGAAGTACTTTGCTTTGTTAATTACCTTACTATTTTTTTAAAGCTTTATTGGATTAACTTATATTTTCAGGTTAAACCCCTTCAGATGGTTCTTATCGACAAGGTCAACAACGCTTCTGTTATAAGTAATAACCGCAACCTTTCGGGGTCATCAACACTATAATCTAAACCTTTCGACAGAGTCGACAACTTATTTGGATCAACATTCACTGAAACCTTCCGTAATAGGTTGATAGTTTTTTATACGTTAACAATACCTGTACCTTCTGAAGCTACCAACTAAGTGGTTGAACCTTTCGACAAGGTTGAAACTTACTTTCTATAAGAGATCAAACCTTTCGACAAAGTCGTAAGCCTCTTTATACCCACAAAGGATTTTGGTATCTTACCTTAAAGTAAAAAAGGCAATCATCTAAACCTTTCGATAGGATAAGATCCAACCTCCTAAGGACTAACTTAAGGAAATTCAATCTAAACAAGGAAGGAAACTCTCAAAGAGGCTTTCACACTAATTCAACAAAGCCGGAAGGTTTTATAACCCAGCGTCTAAACCTTTCGACGACGTCGAAAGGTCTTATTCAAAAGATATATACAAGCAAATTAAAAGACAATTCTTAAGTATATCAAGCCCTTCATTCAAACCAGACTAATCACACTAGCTGGAATAGCTTTAGGGTGTTGACCATAAATTTGGTTAACAACAATTATTTCAATTGATTGAAATTACATTAAAATAGTTGTCAATAACATTCAAACAACATTATTAAATCATATTCTAATTATTTTCTCATTAATAAATCATAAATTTCAATTTCTCACAATATTAAATTTCAAAATCTTATTTAATTTAACAGTTTTAATTATCAAAAATATAGGTCGTTACACTCTCCCCCACTCAAAACTTTTCATCCTCGAAAAGGAACAAGAATGAATTAGGAAACTTGATATAGTTTATTCAAAATAATCAGTTTATAACAATTTAACTTACATATTTAAGTTTATATAAAATTTGAAAATAACTCAACTTTCACAAGAAATTTCTGTGTCCTAAATTCACGAAATTTTTTGGCAGTCTCCTTTGCGCGGTTAGGGTCCGGAAAATAATAATAATATCAGTAATTACAATATATATAATATTTCAATAATAAACATCCCAAACCATGGGAAAAATAATAAAATATCGTTCCAAAAACCATAATCCGAAAGCGTACCTATATGTCGGGCAAACAACTTTATTTATGAAACCAAAAGCAGTAGTTATTGCTTCCATAAACCTGTATTTAACTTATATAATCCAAAGAGTTAAAATGATTTGACAGAATATATTTTAGTTGTTTCAATCAATAGCACAAGCAACATACAATATATAATAATCATATGGAAACAAAAATAAGTACAACTTTCATATGCAACAAAGGAAACTATCAAACAATCCATAGCAACCAAACTCACGGTTTGCTCAGATTTAGACACTTTTCATAGCACAAGGGTGATAATAACTAACAAGTGTATCTTACGCTCAACGGACTTAGATAATTACTTAATAGATTATTCAAACAACCTTGAACAATTTGAAGTATCATTTCCCAAACTTCCCAATAGCCAAAACAACAAATAATTTAAGTATTATTTAAATTTGCACGATGTACATAAATCTTTTATACACAATATCAATTCTAATCGCTTGCTTGAATACACACATTCCACTTTCGAACTAGAATTGGTAACCCGACCACTCTAGTGTGGACTCTAATTTGATTTCTTGATTTGAAATTTCTATTTATCTTTCACAGACTTCAAATTCATATCAAAAATTCGTATCAATTGTTCTCCATCAAGAATCGGGCGAAAAATCCTAATTTGAGCTGGTGTGAATTACTACAAAACTTGTATTCAAATCTGAATCAGAACTGTTATGCGAATAAAATGATTTATGCACAATTTACATATTTTATTCTATTGGTTTCTTTCACATCATTATTTACTTTTCATTTGTTTTAATTCATTCATACAATAATTATCTTTTATTAATTTTCCTTCATTACTTATACAATTTATTTCCCATTCAATATTTGAAATCCTCAATGAATCCATTATTAAAGTATTACGTGCATTTCACTACAGTTTGTTTCATATTTGTTATTTACATATAACCTTCATATCCATTTTAATATTAATATTCAACAATGAATCATTTCAGTCATTTTCTTGAGTTTATAATCATTTACTTAAATGGTATTCACTTTTACTATTTAATTTAATTACTAGCATTTCAAAATATTAACCCATGTTAAAAAAATTTCTTGTACATCATAATTTTTATTTGTAGACATAACACCATCAGTTAAGTTTTACTTGTATAAAATTCTATTACATATTCATATTAACATTTTAACTTTTAAACATTTCTGGTATGTTTTATATATGTTTTTAGAATGTAATTGAGAGTTATACAAATTTATATTACTCATTTTAGTTAGCAAAAATATTCAATAATTTACATCTTCTAAATTTCATTACCCTTTAATT
Organism: Allium fistulosum; assembly: GCA_030737815.1. Classification (NCBI taxonomy): domain Eukaryota; kingdom Viridiplantae; phylum Streptophyta; class Magnoliopsida; order Asparagales; family Amaryllidaceae; genus Allium; species Allium fistulosum. Next base: position 183,928,320 of record CM060902.1, on the reverse strand, counting down.
TACAAGTGCCAAATCTCCAATTTCTTTACAGCTTCATTAATCACTTAGCTTCAAATTTCTTATTTTTTATTTTAGAAGTTTCCAACTGTTAAAATTTCACTTTATTTCTACAACTAAAAATCATTAATTAACAGGAACTTAAGAACTAAATACCAGGTTCATTTCAAATCATTTTGAAATAATATATATATATATATATATTCATATCTTTTATATGTCAAATCATACTTAAGAAAATAAATTTAAAATTTGTTTATCAAAACAAATGTGTAGCAAAGCTACTACAGTAGTCTTCCCACATTAAAACTTGAAAATGAAAGTAGATGACGTCGCGATCATCACCGAAATTATTTTCCAACGACAGAAGAGGGGAGTATAGAATTTGTTTCCTTTTAAAATTCTTTTAAAACGTTTCTTTCAAATCACATTGAAATATTTATATCCAAAAATACTTAAAATAATACTAATATTATATTCCAAAATCTTTGAAAACCAATTTCAAAACTCAGGAACTTATGTTCTCAAATTTCCAATTCATATTCACTTTTATTTGTAAATCCTATTTTGCAACCAATATTTATGAAATTTCACTTCCTAACAACAAACATATCACGTACAACTATATCCATTTATAAAAATTATTCTTTTATATACAAAATATAATAGTAGGTAAAATTATTTCATTTACCTATATTTCAAAACAACATTGTGACGGTCTACCCTATTAAGTGTTTAGAAATCCTAATCGATGTCATAACATCCTACGTACCGACCAGAATTCATAAATACTCAACAGAACAAATTAACACAACAAAAAATATTTTTATATCACTAACAAATACGCTCTCTCATATATATACTTTCAAACTCATTCTAGGGTATTAATAACCCTATTCTAATGGGTTAACCCCGAACAGGCTAAGGTATCTATAAACCTGGCTCTGATACATACTATAACGGCCCACCTTTTTGGACGGTTTAAATTGACAATAAACCACACATGTCAACTCAAACCATTTAAAAGGGAGGATTGTCAATGGGGTAAATAACAAAATAAGAGAAAAGAAAGAAAAAGAAAACAAAAAATCTCACATCGGAATGACAAAATATAATACTCAAATAAACAGTTCATGAAACTATTTTATAATATACATTTGATTACACAATTTTTACAATACAATTAGAGTTATACATACAACTGGTATAACAAGGTAATGCAGCAGAACAATAAGATACAGTGGAATATATATAAAATAAATGGTATACACATCTCCGTCTTCATCCTTTAAAAATAAAACGGTCTTCAACACTGAAATGCTCAAGCTGACCTGAGCGTAATGAAAAGACAAACCACTCGGGGGTCAGAACTAAAAGATCCTATGTAAGTTAAATCAATAGCAAGTAAATATTAGTGTAATGGCTTCAGATATGTTTACGGGATTTTACATCTCCTATCCAGTGTACAACGTGCGTGTAATAATTTATGAGATGTTTCGGTATTTTCCATCTTCTAAGGATCCATTAAACTATCTATATATAGTAATATACGCTATATATATGTAGTGTCTATCAGTAAAGTTTAGTATTAAAATAGCGTTAAGGCATTACCCATATCCCCCTTAATACATTTTTATAGGCATCATAGTCTATACAGTACTGTAAACTCCACCGTAAACTAGGGGGCAATCAAGGAGCACTCCATAGCTATGACACAAACAAAAATCATAGTGGGCTCGATAAGGCATATGACAAGGCACGCGAGGCAATCTCCAGGAAAAGATTATACTGTTTTGCACTCCCGGACTGGTGGTAACACGTAGCAGCTACGACCGCCTACCTTGGGACACACTCCTATGATCAAATCGAGGGTAGCCACCAATAAATCACAAAGTAACATATATGGTATAGAAGAAGTGTGTTCGATCGGAGGAGCAACCTAACTTGGCCTAGTATAGTTCCTGTTTTAGTTATACCAAGCTGACCCGAGGGTCAGGGCTACGCTCTTACCTTATACAAGTAGCATTCGCCAAAACATCCTACTTTGTTCTGGATTCTCCACCACGTGCACAGTTGTTAAAGTGGTTTCGAAATTGGCAGAGAGTATGACAATATCCGACCATGGTCTCTTTAATAACCAAACGCTTATTTCACACCATGGTCATAAAAAATGCCAAAAACAGTTTATACCTTCATATCAAGATATCCATATACTTATTCTAATAGTATAAATCTATTCATAAATACCAAGAAAGATTTTCTTTCAATCAATTTCAAAAATAAATTATAAATCTCTCTTGGACCATTTATAAACTATTTATATGCTTTAGAACCATTTATAAAACTATTTATAAATTCCAAAACAGTTTACAACTCTTCCCTTTTTCACAAACTTCTAAGCAAATTCCTGTAAAACGCTTTCAAATCCCTTTACACAAGTTCTTTTATAAAACCCTTTATAAAATCCTTTAAAACCTTTATAACTCCTTGATAAAACCATTATAAAATATTTTATAAAAATCTTTTATAAAAATCCGTTAAATTGGATTTAATTACAAATTAGTCTCTACTTAACTTCTTAAATTTTTATTTATTAAAATTATTATATAAAAATCTGTATTTATTATATTAAATTAAAACTACATGTATTATATTAAATTAAATTTAAATAAATCTCTTAGAACTATGTTAATTATTTTAATAAATTAAATTTTAAACTATTTAAATTATATATTTAGAACAAAATAAAATTATAAGTAAAAATCTTAAATTTACATTTAAATCCATATAGTAACTTATAATTTGGAACTTTTAAAACATAAAAATTAAATTATTTTCCAAATATAAATTTTAAATAAAGTCATTAAATTAAATTTAAAAATCAAATTTAAAAATCGAACATGCTTTACCATTTAGAAAATAATTTAAGCTGATCAATGGTGTCCGTATATAATTTTCTACCTTATGGTCAAGTGATTGGGTATGTATCATTTCAACCCAAATAGTTATATTTCCTGGGTATATATCATTTCAACCCATGTCCCAAATCAATAATTTCCAAATTAACAGGTATGTATCATTTTAATCCATAACGATTTTCCCTAATTTATAAGATCGTTTGGGTTTGTATCATTCAAACCATAGTGATTTTCCTAACAACAAAGAAGGTAACTTGCAGTGTGATAACAACATATATAATAAACATAATATCTAATCATCCAAAATGCCAACAAATAAACATCCATCACAATCAACATGCAAATCAGTCAATAAATCACAACAATAATGTAACATCCTATAACGACCCGCTATTTTGGACTATTCGCATCCACACATGTCGGACTTGAATAATTCAAAATACCGAATTGTTAATTTAAATTTGGCAAAACTGAACATATACAGTAAATAAATAATCACAGATCACAGACATAGAGTAATAAATGCAGCGGAAACAAAAGATAGTAGTTCATGAAGTTACTATATACATATCAAAGTTAAATAAGGTACAACAGATGTCTCGTATATAATAATCAAATACAATATCAGAATACATCACTGGAATCAACTGAATATCTAAAAGCTGGATAGATAGCTGGATCTCCAAGCGAAGCTACAACTCCAAAGATGAGTCTCGAATACTGGTACACTCAGTCTGACCCGAGCGTAAAGCAAAACACAAAACACTCAAGTCAGGATTAATATTCTTATATCAATAAATCCAACTCAAGTGAAATAGCAATTGAAATACAAGTAACTCAAAGAATGTTTGGAATAACCATCCTTCAGGGATCCGTTAAACTATCTACTAGGTAGTAGTGTACGCTAAGTAAATAATGCCTATTAGTAATATAAAATATCAAAGTAGTAAGGCGTTACCATTATCCCCCTTAACACATTTTATATAAGCGTTATAGACTATACAGCACTGTAAACTCCACCGTAAACTAGTGGGCTACCAGGGAGTACTCCATAGGTATAACACAAAACAAATCGTAGTGGTCGCGTATATAGGGATACAAGTATGACAAGGCACATGAGGCAATACCCAAGGTAGTGAAACTACCGTTTGCTTGATCTGGACTGGTGAGAACGCATCGCCGTAGCGATCGCAACACCACGAAAAAACACTCCCAAATCAAGGGTGCACCAATCGACAACAAGTAATGAGTAGTTTTCGAAGAAGTGTGTTCGCTCGAGGTAGCAGACCCCATTTGGCCCAGCACGGCTCCTGTTTTAGTCATTTCCAATTTGACACAAGTGTCAAGGCTATCCATTATCGTTCTCTTTCTTCAGTCATCACGTACATCATTCCAACCACTTCATTCTGGATCACACTCCGCGTATAGTTATTAAAGTGGTTTTCGGTTTAAACAGTGAGTATGTCCCTAACCGATTCCGGTCTCTTTAATAACTTTCGTAATTATTACACCGATTGGTCGTTTATATATTTCAAAAACCAAATCAATTACAATTTCAATTAGAATTTGTAAACCAACATTTCATTTGTCTTTCTAAATCAATTTCCATAATTTACGTTCAAAACTTCCAAATTACCATTTCAAAATCTTATAATTCAATTTCAATTCTTATGTAAAACAATTCAAATATTGATTCAAGTTCGTATATAAGTTTCATTCTGAAATCATTTAAATTAATTTAATTTATCATTCAAATCAATTTAAATTCATTAATCGATTTCATTCAATATTTGTTAATTTGTCATTCAAAACAATTCTTATTAAATTTCCAATTCGTTAAATCAATTACTTAAGTTCAACTTCATTATATCAAAACTTCAAATTGTATTACATTAGATTTGTCAAATCCATTCTTTACATTACAAGTCTTACATTAATTTCAATAAATCACATTTTATTTCTTGTTAAAGAAATTCGATTTAACTTATTTGTTTACTTAGTTACAAATTTCAAAACTTAATTATTTCATAACTCAACTTTACTTATTAAAGAAGTTTAATTTCACTTATTACCAAGTTCAATTTCACATATCAAGAATTCAATTTCATTTAATTATTAAATAATTTCAAAACTTAATTGATAATTTCAAAAATTTAATTATCAAATAAATTCCAAAGCCTTATTATTAAATAATTCCAATCTAAATTATTAAATAATTCCAAACTTAATTATTAAATAATTTCATAACTTAATTCAATCATTTCTTAAATTAAACAACGTTCTTTCATCAATTACTTTGTTAATATTTTGTTTTAGATTTAAATATTAACATTTCCTTTCATAAAATTTCAAATTCCAACTTCATTTCAAAACCTTATCATTTATTCAAATAAAATCTTTATTATATTTTAAATCAAATTATTGACCAATCGGGTTTTATTTAATCCACTATCCTAGGACAAAGTTCAATTTGGGTATTTATCTTTTCAACCCGATTCTAATTCAATTCAAAATCAAAGCATAGCAAAGGGAACTTGCAGTGTGATAACTGGGATGGTGTCAAAGTAAATAAACAAGCAATAACAACAACCAATATCAATCCAATAATCAATTCAAATAATCTTGAAATAATCGTATTAATTTACATTTGTTGTTTATGCAAATTAATATAATTATTTCTAGAATCTACACTATCATTTCATGTAGATTAAAGATTATTACACTAATCTTTATACGGTTCTTCACTTGGTATCTATTGTTCAATTTCATACAACACCAATATAAGCAACAAACATTTAAATGGTTCAAGGTGTATTTTACCAAATTGCTACGTGTCAATTAATTCAACATTTAAAGGGTCATATTATGCAAATGTCATCTAATCAAATTTAACATATATCAAACCTAACTATCCTACATCAATTTCAATTTCAAATTATTTATCACTTACAACATTAAAAATTTAACGACCAATGTCAACATCAAACAATCAATCATTTAACAACCAAACTGGATTATCATTGTATATATAACAGATAATGGTGTCAGATGTCATAGGTGAACTGATACAGGTAATAGCATATATAATAGTGTAATTAACTAACAGCAGCATATTCCAATTGTCGTTTCAATTGAAATCAAATTTAATAAATAAAAGAACATTAATCGTGAGTGATTGCTCACCTTTCGAGGTTGGAGAGATTCGACAAAGAAATGAGCTACAAATTCCAAAGCAACGCTAGATGGACATGAATTCGACAATCAAAGCAGATAAATATGAATTTGACGAAATCAAGTCAGAACTGGATCGATGGAGATTGGATATATAAGTAAATTGATATAGATATAACATATAAAATTATATATATGCAAAAAAATCAATACCCAAATTTCAACACATGTTAAATTAAATATATATGTATACATGTTTTCAAAATCATTGTTTAGATAAACTCACATTTAAAGTCAAACATACATATATTTATATAACTTATAAAATATATAACCCAGAACATATATATATATACACACACTCTATAAAACAGACCAACCGAATATAGTTTTTAAACTTAAATTTATGTTATACTTAAAATCTGAAATACTCAAACTATATTGAAGTTATTATAAAACTTATATATATACATACATTCTTCATGCAAATACTTTTAGAAAACGGATTGATATTGACATTATATAAACAATTTGAATATATTACACACCCATAACCATATTAATTTTAAACACATATAAGAATGAAATAAAATATTTATAATACCCTTTAAATCAAAACTGACAGATGATAAAAACTATACGGTAAGCCAATACATTTATAAACGAAAACTTGACACATATATGAACTGTACCACCTTTATAAATACATAAGCTAACTGACTATATATATAGCTGCTATATCAAATAAATAGGTAAACTTTTAACTTGTACACTAAACCCAGAAAAAAATATGCAGACATACCATATTCGCATATACTTTCAAATATATTATAAATCAACACTTATAATTAACAATCTATATTCATTTCAAAACCGAAATACCCATTTTCCCTTCAAAATTTAATTTCAAAACAACAACCTGGTATTTCAGATTTCCAAAATTAATAATATAACTAAGCTTATATTTATAAGCTGTATATATGTATTTATGTAAACAGAAAAGGCTACGACCCCAAGTCAAAACAGAGCAAAGGTGGAAAGCATATACTTTATCAATATATATATATATATATATATACTTTAAATCAACGCATATATACTTGAACCGAACATATATGTAAATTCGCATACTGGTTATATTAAAAATCAACATAAACTATTTTTTTTTGGAATTGATATATATCTATCAAATACGTAAATATACTTATTGTCGAAACCAATACACTCCAGTTTAAATACCTATATATAATCTTTACATATAACAGGCTTAAACCCCAACCTGTATATACTTACGCAAACATGCCAAGATGGGGGATCGGCGGTCGCAAGTGGGGAAGTAGACTGCAAAGGGTTACACTCAGTTGAAAAGGTGGTTTGGAAGCAGAGCTCGGTTCGCAAGGAGGATGGGGTGACGCGCAGGTTCGGGTTGGAGAGGAAGGTGTTAATGGGCGGTGCAGTAGGTGCTTGGGTGATGGGTTCGGAGGTATGGATGTGGGCGAGGTTGAGATGGCGTGGCAGGCGGAGATTGGTGAGACAATGGCTCGGCGTGGGGTTGATGCGGTGGTGTGGGCTTTGGCATGGGCGTTGGTGGACGGAAGGTATGGCGGTGAATGGTGGCGAGAGCATGGAGGGTGAGGGCTGCTCGCGTGCTTTGTGAAGGCCGGTCAAGGAGCACGTGGATCTGAGTGGCCATCGGCAAGCAAGGAACGGGGATTGAGGATGTGGTTGCGGGGTTATCTTGAGGCCAAGCTTGCGTTGGCTTTGGTGGAGGGTGTTCGACGTGAGGAGGATGGAGCAGTTTAGAGAATGTGGAGGTAATCAGGCAATGAAGAAGCAGGCGTGTAAGGCCAAGTAACCATATACAATATAAGATTGCAAATATATATAGAAATGGGAAGAAGAAGGTTTACAAAATAAACGCAGCACTATTGTAAAATGTACATAATAGTTTTATCATTTTTAAGTAATAGTGAATGGGAATAGAAAATCAAAGGACTAGTCCACCCATACTGAACAGTTGGAATAGAAATGGTCACCCACGAATTTAGAGAAATAATAAAAGCAAGAGGCAAATGAATAGACAGAAAAGCAAAGGCCAACGTTACTTCTGGAATTTACATAGGCTAGAGGAAACAGACGGCTGTATAATAAATTGAAATGATGCATGGGTAACAGCTGTACATTGATTCAGCCAAAGTTTTTTTTAAAAAAAAAACAATTTATTATATTTTCTTGGGCTTCACGTTTAGATCTACAAAGCAATTGAAAGTGAAAGGTCACAAATTTGGGTACCGTTACAACGGAACGTTTTATCGTTTCCGTCACGTACCAGACCTAAAAATTTAGAAATAAATATACCGTGGTGATCAGCGCGACGAGACGATCAAAACGATATACAAATATCAAGGGTATAACTGAATTTTAAAAAAAAATTGAAATTTCTACTAGCGGAAAATGTAGCAAATACGTAGGAAAATAAGATCGACGGAGCTAAAGAAGTCCGAATTTGGAAAACGAAAAATGGCGTCTTGGTCAGAAGATGATTTAGAATTTTTCTATGTAAAAATATTTAGGTTTCGAAAACATTTTATTTTCATCAATTCCTAACTGATTAAATTGAAATAAAATTACACACAAAAATAAATTTCAAATTTTTGGATGAAAATTTACAGTTTGCTATGTTTAATTAGACGTATTTCAAATATTAAATTTTTATTTCAAAATTTTATTTTTTTAAAATTCCCCAAATTTTCAATTAATAACGTTATTAAAACTAGTTAAATTTTACGGGTCGTTACACTCTCCCCACTCAAAACTTTTCGTCCCCGAAAAGGAAGGAGGTAGGAGAATAGAAACAACCAGAAAGAAAATAGATTGTAATACAAGTAAAACAATTCATTTACCATATAAATTTCAATTTAAATCAATTAATATTTAACAATTTGGTTAAATCCCTTTGAGTTCACTTAAGTTAAATCAATCTATCTATTTCTAAATTCATTATCTTATTATCTAATCATCCTCAATTAAAAATTTCTAAATCATCAATTTGTATAATCATTTACTGTACTCATATTTTATTCAACAAAGATAATTCTTTTATTCCAAATTATTATTAAGTTTATTCCACTTAGTATATCTTATTACATATATTTAAACCATATAAATTAATTTAAACCATATAAATTATTCAATTTAAATTAATTTATATTCAATAATTTGTTTAAATTTAAGGTATTTCCATAAGTTGATCTAATTTCAATTTGTTGATTCTTTCAGAACAAAATTTATTATATTCATCTCATTCAATTAACTTATTATTCTATCATCTTTATTAGCATTTTTTTATAATTAAAATCTAAGTGTATAACATTTATTATAAACACTCAAATTTTATTTATAAAATCATTTTATATTGTATATTATCCAATTACATTTTAACTTCTGAATAATTTAGGTAAGTTATATTTGAAATGCAATTTAGTACTATACAGATAAAATTTTCAAATTCAATTATTTCAAGTTTAAATATTTATCCAAAATTTTGACTTCAGTTTATAATTGAAATCATCTTTAAATCATAAACTTAAGAATTTAAATCTCCGATTTACTTTAAACAATTTTGAGATAAACATATATAGTATATATCAGATCAAAATTAAATCTTTATATATATAATAAATCAGGTCATACCACAGAAATTCAAATCAAATTCAATTTCCTAACAAAGTGTAGCAAAGCTACTGAATGGTCTTTTCACTTCAAAACTCGAAAATGAACGTCGATGATGCAGCCGTCATCACCGAAATTATTTTCCAGCCACAAAGAGAAGAGCACTTGATTAAACATCTAAAATTTCTATGAAATGGGTTTTTTTATATTCGAGAATTACTTTAGATAATACATTTTAAAAACCTTTAAAACCAAGGTTTGAAATTTTCGGAAATTAAATTCTCAAATTCTTGATTTAAATTCATTTCAAATTCTAAATCAAATTATATCCAAGTTTTATAAATTCATTTATTCATATTATGCAATAGTCAATAGTTTATAAAACTAAAAATGAAAATCAAATATTATCATTTCTGACAACAAACTTCATTAACAATTTAATTTCAGAAAACTTATATTTATATATAATATAATCATACAAAACTATTTTGTTTACCAAATTTGAAAACAATATTGTGTCAGTTTGCTCTGCTCAAGTGTTTTGGAAATCCTATCGATAGCATTGATCAGACGAATCGATCAGAAAGCCAAATCAACAATAACAACTCAAACAACACAATATCTAAAACATTTAAATATAGATTTACAAATACTCTATACAAGAATAAATTTTCAACGCAAGGACAGAGATGCAAATTTGATTAATTCAATCAAAGAAGATTTTGATTTGAGAATAAGTTGGAACAAAAGATAAGATGATTATTTAACTGAATAAGGAAATAGAAAATCTTATATAAATCGCGCGCAACCATAACCGGGTCGACCGTGACTTCAAGAATAAGATCGATGTGGAATTCCAAGGTAAATCGACATTCGATCTCAAGAAATAGAACTCAAGTATAGTAGGAGATAGATAACATCGTAAACCGAGGATACAGAAATCTTCGGTAAATCAATGCCTATTGTAAAGGAGTTTCACCCTTTTTACAAATCATTCGAAGTTTGGCGAGACCGCCGATTCATTAAAAGGGTCATTCGAAGTGGAGTTATGGGATGCTCCAGAATTGAAACAAGACGAATAGTGAGGGACACGAATGAATTTTGAAACCGAGGGAACGTTCCAAAATTCAAAGGAATCGAGTCAAAAGGAAGAGATTGAAACTCGAATGAGAGTGATTCTGTAAATACATTTACCCTATATGCTAAGTTTTGCCTAGAGCTACCAAAGCTTTGATACCAACTATAACGACCCGCTATTTTGGACTATTCGCATCCGCACATGTCAGACTTGAATAATTCAAAATACCGAATTGTTAATTTAAATTTGGCAAAACTGAACATATATAGTAAATAAATAATCACAGATCACAAACATAGAGTAATAAATGCAGCGGAAACAAAAGATAGTAGTTCTTGAAGCTACTATATACATATCAGAGTTAAATAAGGTACAACAGATGTCTCGAATACAATAATCAAATACAATATCAGAATACATCACTGGAATCAACTGAATATCTGAAAGCTGGATCTCCAAGCGAAGCTCCAACTCCAAAGGTGAGTCTCGAATACTGGTACACTCAGTCTGACCCGAGCGTAAAGCAAAACACAAAACACTCAAGTCAGGATTAATATTCTTATATCAATAAATCCAACTCAAGTGAAATAGCAATAGAAATACAAGTAACTCAAAGGATGTTTGGAATAACCATCCTTTAAGGATCCGTTAAACTATCTACTAGGTAGTAGTGTACGCTAAGTAGATAATGCCTATCAGTAATATAAAATATCAAAGTAGTGTTAAGGCGTTACCATTATCCCCCTTAACACATTTTATATAAGCGTTATAGACTATACAGCACTGTAAACTCCACCGTAAACTAGTGGGCTATCAGGGAGTACTCCATAGGTATAACACAAAACAAATCGTAGTGGTCGCGTATATAGGGATACAAGTATGACAATGCACATGAGGCAATACCCAAGGTAATGAAACTACCGTTTGCCTGATCCGGACTGGTGAGAACACATCGCCGTAGCGATCGCAACACCACGAAACAACACTCCCAAATCAAGGGTGCACCAATCGACAACAAGTAATGAGTAGTTTTCGAAGAAGTGTGTTTGCTCGAGGTAGCTGACCCCATTTGGCCTAGCACGGCCCCTGTTTTAGTCATTTCCAATTTGACACAAGTGTCAAGGCTATCCATTATCGTTCTCTTTCTTCAGTCATCACGTACATCATTCCAACCACTTCATTCTGGATCACACTCCGCGTATAGTTATTAATGTGGTTTTCGGTTTAGACAGTGAGTATGTCCCTAACCGATTCCGGTCTCTTTAATAACTTTCGTAATTATTACATCGATTGGTCGTTTATATATTTCAAAAACCAAATCAATTACAATTTCAATTAGAATTTGTAAACCAACATTTCATTTGTCTTTCTAAATCAATTTCCATAATTTACGTTCAAAACTTCCAAATTACAATTTCAAAATCTTATAATTCAATTTCAATTCTTATGTAAAACAATTCAAATATTGATTCAAGTTCGTATATAAGTTTCATTCTGAAATCATTTAAATTAATTTAATTTATCATTCAAATCAATTTAAATTCATTAATCGATTTCATTCAATATTTGTTAATTTGTCATTCAAAACAATTCCTATTAAATTTCCAATTCATTAAATCAATTACTTAAGTTCAACTTCATTATATCAAAACTTCAAATTGTATTACATTAGATTTGTTAAATCCATTCTTTACATTACAAGTCTTACATTAATTTCAATAAATCACATTTTATTTCTTGTTAAAGAAATTCGATTTCACTTATTTATTTACTTAGTTACAAATTTCAAAACTTGATTATTTCATAACTCAACTTTACTTATTAAAGAAGTTTAATTTCACTTATTACGAAGTTCAATTTCACATATCAAGAATTCAATTTCATTTAATTATTAAATAATTTCAAAACTTAATTGATAATTTCAAAAATTTAATTATCAAATAAATTCCAAAGCCTTATTATTAAATAATTCCAATCTAATTTATTAAATAATTCCAAACTTAATTATTAAATAATTTCATAACTTAATTCAATCATTTCTTAAATTAAACAACGTTCTTTCATCAATTACTTTGTTAATATTTTGTTTCAGATTTAAATATTAACATTTCCTTTCATAAAATTTCAAATTCCAACTTCATTTCAAAACCTTATCATTTATTCAAATAAAATCTTTATTATATTTTAAATCAAATTATTGACCAATCGGGTTTTTTTTAATCCTCTATCCTAGGTCAAAGTTCAATGTGGGTATTTATCATTTCAACCCGATTCCAATTCAATTCAAAATCAAAGCATAGCAAAGGGAACTTGTAGTGTGATAACTGGGATGGTGTCAAAGTAAATAAACTAGCAATAACAACAACCAATATCAATCCAATAATCAATTCAAATAATCTCGAAATAATCGTATTAATTTACATTTTTGTTTATGCAAATTAATATAATTATTTCTAGAATCTACACTATCATTTCATGTAGATTAAAGATTATTACACTAATCTTTATACGGTTCTTCACTTGGTATCTATTGATCAATTTCATACAACACCAATATAAGCAACAAACATTTAAATGGTTCAAGGTGTATTTTACCAAATTGCTACGTGTCAATTAATTCAACATTTAAAGGGTCATATTATGCAAATGTCATCTAATCAAATTTAACATATATCAAACCTAACTATCCTACGTCAATTTCAATTTCAAATTATTTATGACTTACAACATTAAAAATTTAACGACCAATGACAACATCAAACAATCAATCATTTAACAACCAAACTGGATTATCATTGTATATATAACAGATAATGGTGTCAGATGTCACAAGTGAACTGATACAGGTAATAGCATATATAACAGTGTAATTAACTAACAGCAGCATATTCCAATTGTCGTTTCAATTGAAATCAAATTTAATAAATAAAAGAACATTAATCATGAGTGATTGCTCACCTTTCGAGGTTGGAGAGATTCGACAAAGAAATGAGCTACAAATTCCAAAGCAACGCTAGATGGACACGAATTCGACGATCAAAGCAGATAAATATGAATTTGACGAAATCAAGTCAGAACTGGATCGATGGAGATTGGATATATAAGTAAATTGATATAGATATAACATATAAAATTATATATATGCAAAAAAATCAATACCCAAATTTCAACACATATTAAATTAAATATATATGTATATATGATTTCAAAATCATTGTTTAGATAAACTCACATTTAAAGTCAAACATACATATATTTATATAACTTATAAAATATATAACCCAGAACATATATATATACACACTCTATAACACAGACCAACCGAATATAGTTTGTAAACTTAAATTTATGTTATACTTAAAATCTGAAATACTCAAACTATATTGAAGTTATTATAAAACTTATATATATACATACATTCTTCACTCAAATAATTTTAGAAACACGGATTGATATTGACATTATATAAACAATTTGAATATATTACACACCCATAACCATATTAATTTTAAACACATATAAGAATGAAACAAAATATTTATAATACCCTTTAAATCAAAACTGACAGATGATAAAAACTATACGGTAAGCCAATACGTTTATAAACGAAAACTTGACACATATATGAACTGTACCACCTTTATAAATACATAAGCTAACTGACTATATATATAGCTGCTATATCAAATAAATAGGTAAACTTTTAACTTGTACACTAAACCTAGAAAAAAATATGCAGACATACCATATTCGCATATACTTTCAAATATATTATAAATCAACACTTATAATTAACAATCTATATTCATTTCAAAACCGAAATACCCATTTTCCCTTCAAAATTTAATTTCAAAACAACAACCTGGCATTTCAGATTTCCAAAATTAATAATATAACTAAGCTTATATTTATAAGCTGTATATATGTATTTATGTAAACAGAAAAGGCTACGACCCCAAGTCAAAACAGAGCAAAGGTGGAAAGCATATACTTTATCAAAAAAAAAAATATATATATATATATATACTTTAAATCAACGCATATATACTTGAACCGAACATATATGTAAATTCGCATACTGGTTATATTAAAAATCAACATAAACTATTTTTTTTTGGAATTGATATATATCTATCAAATACGTAAATATACTTATTGCCGAAACCAATACACTCCAGTTTAAATACCTATATATAATCTTTACATATAACAGGCTTAAACCCCAACCTGTATATACTTACGCAAACATGCCGAGATGGGGGATCGGCGGTCGCAAGTGGGGAAGTAGACTGCAAAGGGTTGCACTCAGTTGAAAAGGTGGTTTGGAAGCAGAGCTCGGTTCGCAAGGAGGATGGGGTGGCGCGCAGGTTCGGGCTGGAGAAGAAGGTGTTGATGGGCGGTGCAGTAGGTGCTTGGGTGATGGGTTCGGAGGTATGGACGTGGGCGAGGTTGAGATGGCGTGGCAGGCGGAGATTGGTGAGACAGTGGCTCGGTGTGGAGTTGATGCGGTGGTGTGGGCTTTGGCATGGGTATTGGTGGACGGAAGGTATGGCGGTGAATGGTGGCGAGAGCATGGAGGGTGAGGGCTGCTTGCGTGCTTTGTGAAGGCCGGTCAAGGAGCACGTGGATCTGAGTGGCCATCGGCAAGCAAGGAACGGGGATTGAGGATGTGGTTGCGGGGTTATCTTGAGGCCAAGCTTGCGTTGGCTTTGGTGGAGGGTGTTCGACGTGAGGAGGATGGAGCAGTTTAGAGAATGTGGCGGTAATCAGGCAATGAAGAAGCAGGCGTGTAAGGCCAAGTAACCATATACAATATAAGATTGCAAATATATAT
Organism: Allium fistulosum; assembly: GCA_030737815.1. NCBI lineage: Eukaryota > Viridiplantae > Streptophyta > Magnoliopsida > Asparagales > Amaryllidaceae > Allium > Allium fistulosum. The sequence goes on along the minus strand of CM060902.1, from coordinate 183,912,650 downwards.
AGAAATGGGAAGAAGAAGGTTTACAAAATAAACGCAGCACTATTGTAAAACGTACATAATAGTTTTATCATTATTAAGTAACAGTGAATGGGAATAGAAAATCAAAGGACTAGTCCACCCATACTGAACAGTTGGAATAGAAATGGTCACCCACGAATTCAGAGAAATAATAAAAGCAAGAGGCAAATGAATAGACAGAAAAGCAAAGGCCAACAGTTACTTCTGGAATTTACAGAGGCTAGAGGAAACAGATGGCTGTATAATAAATTGAAATGATGCATGGGTAACAGTTGTACATTGATTCAGCCAAAGTTTTTTTTTAAAAACAATTTATTATATTTGCTTGGGCTTCACGTTTAGATCTACAAAGCAATTGAAAGTGAAAGGTCACAAATTTGGGTACCGTTACAACGGAACGTTTTATCGTTTCCTTCGCGTACCGGACCTCAAAATTTAGAAATAAATATACCGTGGTGATCAGCGCAACGAGACGATCAAAACGATATACAGATATCAAGGGTATAACTAAATTTAAAAAAAATCGAAATTTCTACTAGCGGAAAATGCAGCAAATACGCAGAAAAATAAGATCGACGGAGCTAAAGAAGTCCGAATTTGGAAAACGAAAAATGGCGTCTTGCTCATATGATGATTTAGAATTTTTCTATGTAAAAATATTTAGGTTTCGAAAACATTTTATTTTCATCAATTCCTAACTGATTAAATTGAAATAAAATTACACATGAAAATAAATTTCAAATTTTTGGATGAAAATTTACAGTTTGCTATGTTTAATTAGACGTATTTCAAATATGAAATTTTTATTTCAAAATTTTATTTTTTTTAAATTCCCCAAATTTTCAATTAATAACGTTATTAAAACCAGTTAAATTTTACGGGTCGTTACACATCCTGTATCTGGATGCCAAAGGCTAAGCGCTATGGATGTTGTAGTCATCCACAGTATTAACTTCTGCTGACGAAATATGGTAATGTTGATGGTATCCATATTATCAGAAGCACTTGAATATGAACAAAATCACCGTCTTCAAAGAACAATAATTTTCAGTGATTACATTTCAAATAATATCATATCCAAGTTAGAAAAATCCCCAAATGCATCCCAGGCATTGACCAAATAAAATTTACAACAATGCACCAAGAGCGACATATGAAGATGTCCCTTAGATGATCAAAGCAATACAGACATAACTATCTTAATACACAACGGAAACATTTTAAAACAGAATTCCTAAATTAGTTATACGTCAGCTACGTGCTCGTCTTCGGATGCTTTTTTGGCCTAAATTTGCTAAAACCTGAAAACCCTGAGCCTGCTCAAATCAAATTTTTAGCACCTGAGAGTTTATGGGGAAATAAAAACTTCGAGTTAGACATAAAGCCTGGTATGAATAATTTCTATTACATCTCATTTTACTGATAAATAGTGAGACCATGCCGCTTAGCGAAACAAGTTTCCCCTCACTAATATCTCTTTTAAAAACATATATTTTGCAAATCCTTTCCTATAACCAAACTGGTTAATCAACTGGTTATAAGTATAATATAGCAATATCCATTATGCTAAAACTACAAATGAAATCGACTATCTATCTAAAATCTAAGCTATCTGCTCTATACTGCACTATTTGTCCTAAATTCTGAGCTAACTGCTCTCTTCTGGTCTATCCATCCTAAAACTGATTATAACAAAATAACAATATCTTTTTGCTAGAAAATGGGCTATCTACCCAAAACAGGAAAAATTGGTGGACTAACTGTCCTCAAAAAGTAGCTAGGTCCGTTATGCTAATAAATGAAGTAACTATTCATATCAGAGTTGACTGCTCTTTTCTGGACTAACTGTCCTCAGGGATGACTACCCTCAAAATAGACTAACTGTTCGAATTTAAAATGATCCAACTGCTTGAATTTTCTTTTGGGTTAACTCCCTTTAATTTATCTGGGCTGACTTCCCTAAAAAAATTTCTTGAACACCTTTTCAAAATGTTTTAGTCCGTCAAATCATATATATACAGAGAAAATATATCTTTAGCCTTACTCTAAGTTATTTTTGCCATGTTATATATACTTTACTCAAAATAATGTTGATGATGTTCAATAAGGATTATCTACCCTTTTTAAAATAAATTAAAGTCCTTTATGACTTAAAACATTTAGGCTATCTGTCTTGTCATATTTTTCGAATCCTTTGTTTAAAACCATTAAACAACCTTTCGAAAAAATGAAGGTATCTCCTTCAAAACTATTATAAAACCCTTTGAAAGCATTGAAGGTAACTCCTTCATATCCTTTAACAAACCTTTCGAAATCACTGAAGGTAACACGTTTAAAACCTTTTAAAAAGCTTTCCTTTTACAAGCTTTAAAACATATGACATCCGCCTTTTAAATCTTTTAAACCTTAGCCTTTCGAAAACATTGCAAAACCATACCTTTCGACCTTGTCGAAAGGTCCTACCTTTTGACCTTGTCGGAAGTTTTCTTTTCGACCTAATCGAAAGGTTTCACCTTTCGACTTTGTTGAAAGCCTGGGGTACCTCCCCTATAAAATCATTTATAAACCTTTCAAAAGCAATGAAACTCAAAACCCTCGATGTCATTGGGTTCAATTTAAAACAAGTGGAAACCTTTCGAAATCATTCAAAGTTAACTACTTTGAAACCTTTAAAACATTTCGACTTAAAAACATTTGGATTATGCCTTCAAGTAGAGCAAAAGGATCAGAAAATCATTGGAGTAAAAAGCTTCTGCTTCGAAACCTTTATAAATCTTTCAAAACCCTTCGAAAATAATGAAGTGTTGGTGTTGGAACCAACCCTTCGAAAAAAAAGGAGAGAGGCGACCATTTTTTATAAAACAAAAGATAACCTTTGACTCCATCTATGTCGACAGGTTTGGTAGCGGCAACTAAGCTTTCCGCCTTGTATAAAGCTATACCTTTTGACTTTGTCGAAAGGTTTAAATTAAAACAAGAAAGCAAACCAATCGAAACCTTTTTTCTTTTAAACCATTTGACAATGTCGAAAGCTCTTTGCCAAAAGCTAGCGGTCGTATTTTCTTTAAAACCAAAACAAAGTTTTATCTTTTTCGAAAGCTCTAACCTTTCGTCCCTAAACCTTTCAACTTCATCCAATTCACTATGTACCAGTTGCCTTACGCCATGTGCATTGGTATTTGACCTAGTCAAAAGGTTTGATACCTTTCGACTTGCTCGGAAGCTTTGGAATGGAGGCAGAAGCTCTTGTCGAAAGAGTTGAAATAGTAGAAAAACTATTTATTTCTACTTTAAAATAGTTCTTTTGTACCCAACCTGCCATGTTTGTTTAAATCTGATTGGTTGCCAGAATTTTATATTCAACATGCTGTCGACTTTCCTTATTTAGAAATTTAAATAATTTTGAAAAAGTCCCTTTCTCCTTTATAATTATATAAAACATTTAAGTCCCATATCTTAAATAATTTTATATAACTATTAATACATCTTGAAAAATTCTAGAAAAATTATAGAAAATCCAATAATATGTTCTATTTAACATATAAAATTTTCGGATCCAAACATTAAATAAAATTTCCATAAATAATTTATTAATCCAAAACACCATTTTCTTCGTTTGAAAATTCATAATAATTCCAATAAAATTCAGAAAAATCTGAAAATTGAAACCCATCTCTAAAATAACTTTTTAGATCATCTTAAAATTCGCAAGGCTAACGGATGTCAATTAATAGGGATTTCATCTTAAAACATGTCATAAAATCTATATGAACATACATAAATCATCAACATGTATATATAATCATTTTATCATTCAAAACATAGCAAATCTTTGCAAAATAATTTGAGTTTAATGTTAAAGCCGAAACCATAAATTTTAGAGATGTAAACAATATTTACCTTTGCTTCAATGATTAAGGAACTTGAGATTTGAATGAGTTTGATTTGAATTTTCATTCCTTAAGCTTTTCTTTTATTTCGTTTTCTTCTTTCCTTATTAATGGTGACCGACCTTGCTTTTTAAATTTTAGAAATGAGAATGAATGTGTATTAAGATGCATGGTCTAAGGAAGGTGATTTAGGAATGGCCTCATTCCCATAATACCCCTCCTCTAAGTCATTTTAAACCCTTAATTTAATTTATTAGTTAAAAAGGCACGGCTACCTTAATTAAACCGAATCTTAATTCCCTTATCAACACATTATTTTATTTAGTTTATCTAACTAAATCACCTAAATAATGTTATCAAAAATCTAGGTTGTTACAGACTCCCCTCCTTAAAGAATTTTGTCCTCGAAATTACAATAAGGCTCAAAACAACAAGAAGGTAAAACATACCATCAAACAAGTCAGGATAAGTATCTCTAATCCTGCTCTCAACCTCCCAAGTATAGTCTCTGTCATCGTCACTCCACTGGACTTTGATTAATCTGACTATCTTGGTTCTAAGCCTCTTCTTATCTCTCGCAATAATGCGAACTGGTTTCCTCACCACGGTCAAGTCCGGTTCTACCACTAAATCATCTAGCACTATTGGTGCAATAGCAGTCTTCGGGTCTCTAACACACTTTCTGAGATGAGAAATATGAAAAACATCATGGATACCTGCCAAACTGCTCGATAACCCAAGTCTATATACGAGCTTTCTGATCTTCTCCAGAATAGGAAAATGTTGAACAAACCTAGGAGATAACTTCCGACTTCCCAAACCTAAGCACACCCTTCATCGGCGATACTTTGACAAAAACCTAGTCCCCAACCGTGAACTCCAAATCTTTCTATTTCTTATCTGCATAACTTTTCTGCCTAGACCGAGCCTCCTTCATTCTAGCCTGTATGACCTCAATCTTTTCCGCAGCTTCTCTAACCAAATATGGACCAAGAATCAACCTATCTCTGATCTCCAACCAACAAACGGGAGATTTGCATTGCCTTCCATACAAAGCTTCAAACGGTTCCATCCCAATACTAGTTGGATAACTGTTATTATATGAAAACTCGACTAGATGCTGATGGTCCTCCCATGATCCCCTAAAATCTAGAACACAAGCTCTCAACAAGTCTTCCAAGGTCTTGTTAACTCTATCCTTTTTCCCATCTGTCTACGGATGGTAAGTGGTACTTATCATAAGCTTGGTTCCCAAAACTTTCTACAGACTCTTCCAAAACTCGCTAGTGAACAAGGAATCTCTATCACTAACAATACTGCTAGGAACTCCATACAATCTAATCACATTCTTCATGAATAACCTTGCTAAAACAGGTGTCGTCCTGGTTTACCTACTCGGAATGAAATGGGCACTCTTGGTCAATCTATCCACTATAAGAAATATACTTTCATTTCCCCTGTTCGACCTTGGCAACCTGTCTATGAAGTCCATAGAAATAGAATCCCACTTCCATACTGGAATGTCTAACGGCTGAAGCAAACCACTTGGCTTCTGGTGTTAGGCCTTTGCCTGTTGGCAATTCAAGCACTTCCGTACACACAAACCAATATCCCGCTTCATTCCTTCCCAGAACAAACTCCTCGTCATAACCTGATACATCTTGGTACCTCTGGGATGTATAGTGAACTTTGAAAGATGGCACTCATCCAAGACTTCCTTATGTTTCCTACACTCGGAACACATAATCTTCCTTTCTTTCTCAACCATCCATTCTGGTCAAGAATGAAATCTTTCAATTCATCGCTTTTGGTTCCTTTTTTAGCTTTCTGATCCGTTCAGCTAACACTAGATCCTCTATCTGGTTAGAAGAAATCCGTTCGACCAACATTGGTCGAACTTCCGAAAAAGATAATACAACTGTATTACCAGTAGACCCTGCCTCGGATCTTCTCTATACTCTGCAATCTGCTAATGCTTCTAAACCTTACCACTCAGCCATCATTCCCAACACTGCATTATGATGTTTCCTGCTAAGTGCATCTGCAAATTTGTTGCCTTTCCCTGTGTATACTCAATCCCAAAATCATAAGCGGCTATGAGTTCTAACCACCTCTCCTGTCTCATATTCAGCTCCTTTTGAGAGAAAAAATACTTCAGCGACTTATGATCTATATATAGCTCAAAACCTTTCTCCCAAAAGGTAATGTCTCCACACCTTCAAAGCAAAAATCACTACAGCCAACTCTAAATCATGCATCGGATATCTGACCACATGCGGTCTAAGCTGTCTAGAATCATAGGCACTCCCTTTGCCTCTCTGCATTAGAACAGCTCCTAATCCCATTCCACATGCATCGGTATAGACAACCAAATTCGGATTCCCCTCTGGAACTACCAACACAGTTGCATGGGTCAATAAGTGTTTCAAACTCTAAATTGCTTCCTCAAAATTATTGGTCCACACAAATTTCACATCCTTCCTCGTCAGCATGGTCATCAGTGGTGCAATCTGTGAGAAATCCTTAATGAATCTTCGATAATAATTATCCAACCTAAGGAAACTCTTAATCTCGGTTACTGTCTCGGGTCTCTTTTAACTATTCACTGCCTCGATCTTAGTCGGATCCACTGACAACCCTTCTTCTAAGACAACATGACCAAGAAACTTCACCTCCTTCTTCCAAAAGTGACACTTTGAAAACTTCGCTTTCAGCTGATGCTGCCTCAGCGTCTCAAGCACCACCCTAAGATGAACTTCATACTCTCTTTCATCGTTAGAGTAAATCAAGATATCATCTATGAAAACAAGCACGAACCTATCCAAGTGCTCTTGGAAAATCCGATTCATTAAATCCACAAAGAAAGCTAGAGCATTCGTCAGTTCGAACAGCATAATTAACCATTCGTACGATCCATATCTAGTCCTGAACACTATCAATGGTATATTATCCTCTGCTACCCTGAGCTGATGGAAACCCATTGCCAAATCCAACTGAGAAAATATCTTTGCTCCACTTATCTAGTTGAACAAATCGTCAATCCTAGGCAATGGATATCGATTCTTTATCATCCTCTCATTCAAGTTTCGATCATTGATACATAGCCTTAACGATCCATCCAGCTTCTTTGCAAACACTGCCGCTGCACCTCACGGCGAACTACTTGGCCAGATAAAACTCTTGCCCTCTAAATCCACCAACTGCACCTTCAACTCCCTCATTTCTGAAGGGTTCATCCTGCTTGGTGGTCTACTCACTGGTTCTGCTCTGATAACCAAATCTATCTGAAACTCTATAGCTCGTTTCAGCGGCAATCCAACTGCAGGCTCAAATACAGTTGCGAATTCTCTAACCACGAAAACTCGGCTCAACTCATCAGCTGAATCCAGTGCACCTAACAAGCAAACACTGCACCGCTAAAACCTCCTATGGTGAAAACATTCTGATCGCTACAATCCGGGTGTCTAAGAGATATCTCCCTACCCTGGCAAAATAGTTAGCATCATACTCACTTAACCAATCCATACCTAGGATAATTCCAAATCCCATAAAATCAAATACATGTAAACTGCACACAAAAGTATGACCTAACAGGTAAAACTCAGACTAGTTACACCTCAATCCTAAAGTTGCATACCCTCCTATTGGATTCGCAACTCGTAAGGAAGTAACTAAATATGTGGGTTCAAGGTTAAGCTTATCTAACAAACATCTAGATATAAAAGAATGTTATGCACCGGTATCAAATAAAACGCTAACAGACGTACCATGAATCTGAAGCGTTTCCCCAAGAACTGACTTCCCCTTCTCTTGGGCTGTAGGCTTAGAAGCAGCAGGCTCCAATGCATAAACCTTGCCCTTGCCATCTCTAATGGGCTCCTTATACTGGTTCTTATAATGACCTATCTGGTCACAATTGAAGCACCTGGCATACTTCCACTTAGCCACATCTTTTGCTTTCCCTGAGTGATACTTATTAGCAAAGTTCCCTTTCTTGTCGCATTTATAGCAGACAACCTCGGACTTCTCTTTCTGGGCTGCTCCACCCTTCTGAGTACCTTTCTTGGGAAAGAACTTCCTCTTCTGGCCTTGCCCAACCTAGACTCCTTTTGCCTTACTCTTCTCCAGAGACTCAAGGACTCTTCCTGCCTTAAAGCCATCTCTACCACAATATCAGAAGGTTCTCTAAGATGAGATAAAGTAGCACTAGCCGGCTTCAATCCTCTGATAAACTTCTCATTCCGCTTCAACATGGTATCCACAAGAGCATACCCATACCTAGCCAAATCTTTAAACTTCCTAGCATACTCAACAACAGACATCTCACCCTGCACCAGCACAACAAACTGCCTAATCAAAGCTGACTGTGCTATTACAGACATAAACCACTCCTAGAATCTCCACTTGAAATCCTCCCAAGTCATTGTCTCCTCATCGAATGTTGCTGTTACACTATTCCACCAGAAAAACATGGCTCCCTGAAGCTTCCTAGATGCTAACCTCCTCTTCTGCTCATCATTGAGCCCTAAATCTGCAAAAATCCTTTCGCAGTGCAACAACCAATTCTCAACTCCAATGGCATCCTCTGTTCCCATAAACGGTTTTCCTCCTAGTTTCAAAAAATCAACACTCATCTTAGCAAAATGATTAACTACAGGAACTTCTCGAACTCCTGCTCCTACAGCATTTCCTCCTAATACTTCGGCTGTAACTCCTGCCTGCATCATATTCCTGAAAAACTGATACATGGCTTCCATTCCGACCTGCGGGACTTCTGCACCAACATTCTCCGCCTGACCTTAGTTTCTCCCAACACTAGGTCTGGCATTCCTTTTGGATCTTCCTCCTCCTTGGTTAACTCTACTTCTTCTACCATCCATATCTGTATTCAAACCTCATGAGATACAGAAAGATAACCCAATCGAAGATAAATGAATGGAGATAAAGCACATACTTATATATAGCAAATACAAGTATGTTACTATAGCGTTAACCTAACCCCAAATCTTACTCTAATTTCTTTGGATTTTTTTTTCAACACCATTTTTAATTAAATTTTTCATTAACTTATGCTCCGATACCAAGTTGTAACATCTCGTATCTGGAGGCCAAACGCTAAGCGCTATGATGCTGCAGTCATCCATAGTATTAACTTCTAGTGACGAAATATGGTAGTGTTGTCCATAATATCAGAAGCACTTCAATATGAACAAAATCAAATACTTCCAAAAACAATAATTTTCAGTGATTACATTTCAAATAATATCATATCCGAGTTACAAAAATCCCCAAACGTATCCCAAGCATTGGCCAAATATAATTTAAAACAATACGCCAAGAGCGACATATGAAGATGCCTCTAGGATGATCAAAGCAATATAGACATAATTATCTTAATACACAGCGGAAACAATTTTAAAACAGAATTCCTAAATTAGCTATCCGTCCGCCACCTGCTCATCTTCGGATGCTTTTTTTGCCAAAATCTGCTAAAACCTGAAAACCTAAACCCTTAGCCTACTCAAATCAATTTTTGAGCACCCGAGAGTTTAAGGGCAAACAAAAACTTCGAGTTAGACATAAATCCTGGTATGAATAATTTATATTACATCTCATATTAGTGATAAATAGTGAGACCACATCGCTTAGCGGAACGGGTTTCCCCTTACTAATATCTCTTTTCCAAACATATATTTTGCAAATCCTTTCCTGCGCCCAAACTGGTTAATCAACTGATTATAATTATAATATAGCAATATCCATTGTGCTAAATGAAATAGACTATCTGTCTAAAATATGAGCTATCTGCTCTATACTGGACTATCAGTCCTAAATTCTGAGCTAACTATTCTCTTCTTGACTATCTGTCCTAAATTCTGAGCTAACTGCTCACTTCTGGACTATTTTTCTTAAAACTAATTATACCAAATAGTAATATCTTTTATGCTAGAGAATGGGCTATCTGCCCAAAACAGGTAAAAATAGTGGACTAACTGTTCTTAAAAAGTAGCAAGGTTCATTATGCTAATAAATGAACTAACTATTCATATCAGAGCTGACTGCTCTTTTCTGGACTAACTATCCTCTTGGTTATCTGCCTTTAAAATGGACTACTATCCGAATTTAAAATGAGCCGACTGCCCGAATTTTCTTTTGGGTAAGTACCCTTTAAATTATCTGGGCAAACTGCCCTTCAAATTTTCCTTAAAATCCTTTTAAATGATTTAGTCCATCAAATCATACATATTCAAGGAAAATGTATCTTTAGCTTTACTCTAAGCTATTTTTGCCATGTTATATACACTTTACTCAAAATAATGTCGATGATGTTCAATAAGGATTATCTATCCTTTTTAAAATAAGTTAAAGTCCTTTATAACTTAAAACACTTAAGCTATCTGCATAGTCATATTATTCGAATCCTTTGTTTAAAACCTTTAAACATCCTTTCGAAAATAATGAAGGTATCTCCTTCAAAACCATTAATAAAAACCTTCGAAAGCATTGAAGGTAACTCCTTCATATCCTTTAATAAACCTTTCGAAATCGTTGAAGGTAACTCCTTCAAAACCTTTTAAAAAGCTTTCCTTTTACAAGCTTTAAAACATATGACATCCGCCTTTTAAATATTTTAAACCTTAGCCTTTCGAAAACATTGCAAAACCACACCTTTCGACCTTATCGAAAGGTCCTACCATTCAACCTTGTCGGAAGGTTTTTTTCGACCTAATCAAAAGGTTTCACCTTTCGACTTTGTCGAAAGCCTGGGGCGCCTCCCCTATAAAATCATTTATAAACCTTTCGAAAGCAATGAAACTCAAAACCTTTCGAAGTCATTGGGTTCAATTTAAAACAACTGGAAACCTTTTGAAACCATTCCAAGTTAACTACTTTGAAACTTTTAAAATGTTTCAACTTAAAACATTTGGATTATGCCTTCAAGTAGAGCAAAAGGACCAGAAAAACATGGGAGTAGAAAGCATCTGATTCGAATCCTTTATAAAATCTTTCGAAACCCTTAGAAAACAATGAAGTGTTGGTGTTGGAACCAACCCTTCAAAAACAATGGAAAGAGGTGGCCAGTTTTTATAAAACAAAAGATAACCTTTGACTCCATCTATGTCGATAGGTTTGGAAGTGGCAACTAAGCTTTCAGCCTTTTCGAAAGCTATACCTTTCGACTTTGTCGAAAGGTTTTAATTAAAACGAGAAAGCAAACTAATCAAAACCTTTTTCTTTTAAACCATTTGACAATGTCGAAAGCTCTTTGCCAAAAGCTAGCATGCATACTTTCTTTAAAACTAAAAAAAGTTTCATCTCCTTCGAAAGCTCTAACCTTTCATCCCTAAAGCTTTCGACTTCATCCAATTCACTCCGTACCAGTTGCCTGATGTCATGTGCATTGGTATTTGACCTAGTTGAAAGGTTTGATACATTTCGACCTTGTCGGAAGGTTTGAAATGGAGGCGAAAACTCTTGTCGAAAGAGTTGGAAATAGTAGAAAAACTATTTATTTGTACTTTAAAATAGTTCTTTTGTACTCAACCTGCCTTGTTTGTCTAAATCTGATTGGTTGCCAGAATTTTATATTCAAAATGCTGCCGACTTTTCTTATATAGAAATTTTAATAATTTTGAAAAAGCCTCTTTCTCCTTTGTAATTATATAAAACATTTAAGTCCCATACTATTAATAATTTTATATAACTATTAAAACATCTTAAAAATTCTGAAAAAATTCTAAAAAATCAATTAATATGTTCTCTTCAACATATAAAATTTTCGAACCCAAACAATAATTTTTTTCGTAAATAATTTAAAAATCCAAAACACCATTTTCTTCCTTAGAAAATTCATAATAATTCCACAATGATTCAGAAAAATATGAAAATTGAAATCCATCTCTAAAATAACTTTATAGATCAGCATAAAAATTCGCAAGGCTAACGAATGTCATTTAATAGGGTTTTCATCTTAAAACATGTCATAAAATTTATATGAACATACATAAATTATCAACATGTATATATATATATATAATCATTTTATCATTCAAAACATGGAAAATCTTTGCAAAATAATTCGAGTTTAATCTTAAAGCCGGAACCATAAATTTTAGAGGTGTAAACATTATTCACCTTTGTTTTAATGATTAAGGAGCTAGAGATTTGAATGAGTTTGATTTTAATTTGCTTTCCTTAAGCTTTTCTTTTGTTTCCTCTTCTTCTATCCTTGGTAATGGTGGCCGGCCTTGCTTTTTAAATTTTAGAAATGAGAATGAACGTGTATTAAGATACACGGCCTAATGAAGGTGATATAGGAATGGTCTCTTTCCCATAATACCCCTCCTCTAAGTCATTTTAAACCCTTCATTTAATTTATTAGTTAAAAAGGCATGGCTACCTTAATTAAACCAAATCTCAATCACCTTATCAACAAGTTATTTTATTTAGTTTATCTAACTAAATCTCCTAAATATGTTATAAAAAATCTGTGGTGTTACAAATAAACTGGTTATCAATATCAGGTATTTAGCTATCAATTTAATTTCAATATTAATTTAAATGGCAACTTAATTCAAATTAAATTTAAATAACAATTTAAATTACCAAACAGCGATCAATAAAATTCTTATCAATTCATAAATTTAATTCAACTAACATTAGAAGGTTTAGTATTTCGTGGGTGGGTTAAATCACTAAACTTTGATTTGTAGTTGAATTAAAATCCAAAAGAACGCTCGAATTTGAATAGTCTCGGAATTCAACCAAATTTATTCCATGTTGTTCGAAATTTCGATACGATCCTAATGGAAGAAACGTGCGTAAATTAGAGTTCATATGCAAATGTTATTAGCGTTAGATGTTTTAAAATTTAAATTTAAATGAGGGCAATTACGTAAAAATCTTACCTCCTATAACCCTAACATTGCAACCACGCTCGTAACCCATCCAACAACCGCCATTTTCAAGCCAAGATCACCGCTGCCACAGTTGTCAACCTCCAGATCCATGCTCGCAAACGCATGCACCACCACCGTCTGTAGTTGTTTGGGCCGTGCCGCCACCTCCGGTGGTCTTTAGATGCCCTGCCGCCATGCATGATTTATGGAAATTTCTGGCAAAATCATTCGCCTTCAACAAGAAAAGACCCAATGGATGCACTCCTCTTGGTCTCCTCTCCACTCCAGTACCCTCCGATCGTCGATTGGTCGACGATCCACCGTTGAAAACAAAACCCTAGTTTCAACGACCGAGACTTCTTCTCCCAATTCTGGCCAAACCGAGACTCAATTGCAAAAACAAATTGCAGATGTAGGTTGTGCACATCGAGAGATTCACGAGGATATATAATTTGATATGGTTTGAGGAGTTTGGATTTTGAAGTTTGATTTGGAATTGGGAAATTAGGGTTTTTTGCCATTGGGATGGATAAGCAGTACGTACAACATACATAAATCAAAAATAAAAGCTGTTAGGGTTTTCGTAATAGACTGAGATGGATAATAACAAATGGACAGATCGAATTGGGTCGAAACGATAACAACGACCCGAAAAGCCCGTTTCGTTCTCGAAACGAAAATAGGTCATCTCATATATCAAAATATTGATTTTCGATATTTTTAAACTTAATAGAACTAGTTTCAAACCCTAATTCCATTGTATACAGAAGTTAGCTTTCATAATCAAATTATATTCATTTAAATTCCATAAATCGATTCTACATGTTCCGAGCTCACACGATCAAACGTAAGTCTGATCGCTACGAAACTTGAAATCATATAATAATTTATTGTTACGGATTCGATGAAATTGGTTTCATCAAAATCGAAGATAATGCCCACAAACCCAATTTTACACATTAATTAAATAAATTATTATTTTAAAATCAATTTAATCACTTTTAAGCTCAAATTTAAAAGTTAACAATTTTCATCATTCTTAATTAAATAGTAATTTATAATCATTTTTTAAAATACAAATTTCCACATTAAATCCAAGATTTAAATATTACATAAATTTCAGCGTTCAGTTACGTTGTAATAAATCCATTCATCGTAATTTAAATTTGAATCAAATTCTTTTATTTCGCTTTACACTCTTATTATTGAATCAACTATTACCTTATGTATATAATTAACAGTAGTTTATATTTTATCACATTCATATTCTACAGTTATCATCTTAACTCATATTAATGACAATATTTAATTATATTAAATTCACATTGATTTGCAAATTATTTCAACAGATTAAGTAATAAAATAATAATTTAAACAATTATTACATATTAGTAATTTAAACACATTTCTAAGTCTATTATTTACAACCAAAAGCTAATAAATTTCTGTACTATTTCATTTATTTCATATTCGATAATAAACCTATTTTAATTAATAACAGATAATTTCAACATTGACACAACATTTAATTTATTCCTTATTTATAATTATAACCAAATTAATATTACAGTTATTTCAATTGATTGAAATTACATTAAAATAGTTGTCAATAACATGCAAACAACATTATTAAATCATATTCTAATTAATTTTCTCTTTAATAAATCATAAATTTTAATTTCTCAAAATATTAAATTTCAAAATATTATTTAATTTAATAGTTTTAATTATCAAAAATACGGGTCGTTACACACTGCCTTAACCTTGACCTTTGTCAACGTTGTCATCGTCGTTATCAACACATCATCACCATTATCATCAACATTATTTCTGCCCTCTTCTTCGGCAACCTCATCTTTGTTGCCTTCACCTTTGGAGTCGGTTTCAACTTCGAAGGAAGGAACTTCAAAAGATAGGATTTTTTAGGCATTGATTTCCTCCCTTTCAGCGACTTCAATCCTCTACTCCATCTTTTTTATTTTGTCCATTACCCTATTGACAAGAGCATGGTCAAGTGAGTGGAAGCTCAATTTAGGGCACTTATCGACATTATCAGTGTAGGCGAGTGTCATGGCATCTTTGAAAGAATTCATTATGATATCCTCAAGAGAAGTGTCTAGAAATTAAGACACGTCGTTTAGCGTCAAAAATGGTGTCGATGGCCAACTTTAAAGAATCTTTGTTTTTATTCAGCTTCTCCTTTAACGAAGTTTGTTTGGCTGTCATTCTAATCTTTTCCTCCTCCGACTCATTCAGAGTCATTTTCAATGCTAAATTTTCATCAGCGAGGAGTTGACGAGCTTTCCTCTCTTTTGAAATAATATATTCTGATTGGGTGAGAGAAGTCCTCAATCATTCCAATTCAATAGCAGCCTTATTTTTATCTGCAGATGAGGAGGAAACTTGATTGTTTAAGTGAGAAATTTCCTCTTGAAGCTTAGACGATTTAGCAAAGGATTTCAACGCATTTTCATGCAAGAAGAACCAGCTCTTGGAAATCTAGAAGAAAAGGCACAACATAAGTCAAAAACTAAGGAAAAAACAATAATAATAAAGTTAAGTGAAGTAAAGCATACCAAGATTTGTTGTTCTATAAGAGACCGATAGTGACCCGCCAAATCAGAAATGGAAGAAGGTAGGTGAATTGAAGCAAATGACAAAGAATTTAAGATAGACTGGACCGTCTTTTCAAAGTCTTTTCAGGGTGTAGGCGATGATGGTCTATGAGGGATAAGCTCTTTGAGAGGGGTCAAAGTACCCAAATCCTTCTGCATTTGCTCGGTCACACTTGGAGAGCTGGATATGATGATGCGAGAAAGTGGATTAACCTTTGTTTGAGTCTTCTTAGGTTGATTGCAAGAAGCTTTGATGATTGGAATTTCCAGAGATATGTCACTATTAACAAATTCCTTTTCTTCCAATGGTCAAGAATCAGGAACTTCAATAATTTTGGCTCTCTTTGGAGATGGTTCTACCATAGTCGTTTTACCTAATTTTATTTTGCGGCCATCTTCGATCTAGCAATGGCTTGGGAGAAAGATGGCGCATGAGAAGTTGAAGGAAGAAGAGCAGGATCACTTGTGGGATTTTTAACCTAAGGCGCAGTTGTAGAAAATTCAAACAAATTAATAGTTAGAAAAGAAATTTAAGAAGTAACAAAGGAATAAACTATAGGTACAACGTTTAAACTTACCAGAGTGATCTGGGTAGATTATTGACATCGAGGAGAAGTTTTATGGATTTCCCAAAGATAGGAAGCGTTTGCTTCTAAATGTATGTTGGACAAGAGGTGGTTAGCCAAGTATCCTCTGACTAACAGGCAAGAGAGAGTGCTTTTGTAAATTTTTGGGATTCAACAGGGTCAATCTGTTCCCAATCTTAGATGAAGCGGCGATCAGCAACTTTACTGTCTTTTGATCTTCATCATTTAGCTCTTTAGTAGAAGCACCTACAAAAAGCATAGGTCAGCAAAGTGAAATAAGTAAATGGGAAGATAAAATCTAAGATTAACTTGTGTGGAGAAGAGAAAGCACCGTTAATGTTAGGAAAACATTTAACATAGAAAAATTATGTTTCCGAGTCTCTGAACTTATTTTCTTCCTTAGAAATTAGCTTTTTGGGAGGATTTGCTCTATAGATTCTGGTGTTTAAGTTACTCAGCATAACCACCAAACTCGATAATTCAAGACTTCAGGATTGAGCGAAGGAATACCTTATTCCAATGCCGTAAGTTCTAGAGAAAGGAGATATGTGTAGACAATAGGTGAGAGTTGAAAGGAGCAATCCCTAGATAAGCCAAGAACTGGGATAAGAATTCCGAAAAGGGAAGGAATTCTCCATGCCAGATATGGATTAATGTATAGGCAAACAACCCTTCTAGAGGATTGTGAATGGTGTCATTTTCATAAGGGGGATGGATTCTACTCCAGTAATTCCAAAGTCGTTGAGGATCGCATCCACCTCATCCTGGGTGGATATTAAAGAATGCTTGGAGATAACTTCAATCTTCTTGGGTGAACTAATGATTCTGCCAGGTGAAATCATTTTAGTTAGAAATCATAGTTTATTACGAAATTAACATTCTTTCAAAGATATTGGAAACCTATTAAACAATTTGAACAATAAGCAAAACAAGAAATTTCATATTCTTGAAAGAATGTTAATGTTTGAAAAATAAGATTTATTGAGTTTTCGCAAAGCCCATTCAAAATAGAAGTTAACATCCTTCAACAATGTCGAAAGCCCAAGGATAAAGTCTACTGAGCTTTCGACAGAGATGAAAGGGAGGATGAATGTACATGTCCAATAAATACACTTCAGCAATGTCAAAAGCTCAAAAGAAGCAGTTATTAAAGTGGAGCAGTTAAAACCTACACAACAAATTTTAATAAAATATTCGCTACAAATGTTTAATAAACAGTATCTTTCGACACTATCGAAACATAAGGACTTAGTTTCTAAGGCAATGTGAGTGCTGTGAAAACCTTATATGCTAATTAAGTCGAAAGGTTTTGAGTTTGAATCATATTGTTAAGAAAATAAAAGAACTTGGGACATTTCGAAGATGTTGGTAAAAGATAATGATTAAATCTCAATTAGTTATAAAAGGTTTCTACAGAGTCGAAAGGTGGTATATGGTTTCGAAAGCATAACAACAATAAAAATATGAATCAACAAAGTAGGTTTCGACTAAGTTGAATACAGTAGGTTTCGTCTAAGTCGAAATGTTTCACTTGATTCACAACTTATATAGAGTATCCATTCTTTAACCCAGTTTACAAAATGCATGTATCTCTAACTTAAACAAATTCGAAATAAATATGTACTAAAGGTTGTAAAACCTATAAGACAAACTTTATGCTTTCAAAAGAATGTATTAGGCAATTACCTAGTAAGATACAATAGCTAGCTTCTTCGAGAGGTGTCTGAAAATGCTAAAAATACAAAACTGCTTTCGAAAAGTGTAACATCCCCCTACTTGGAGGCCCAAAACTAACGGCTAAGGATGCTGTAGTCATCCATAGTTATTAGTCTTCAACAACGAAATATGGCGGCATTAGATTCATTGATACACAGATCATGAGAATATGGAAAAAATTTAACAATTTATAAACACAATTCCCCATTCCATTCAAAACATTTAATGTTCATTACATAATCCCAAAAAAGTTAATTACGTTTAGCGAAATATAATTATTACACACACGCCAAGAGCGACATATGAAGATGACCCTTAGTTGATTAGAGTATATAGTAAGGCTAATAAATTTTCATTTACATCCAAATACACAGCGGAAATGGAAAACTCTAAATAACTAACTACCTCCTGCATGACTCCGAAAGCCCTATTCATCAAAGAAGAGAACTTAAAAACCTTAATTCTCAAGCTACTCAAAATAAATTGAGTACCCGAGAGTTAAAGGGAAAACAAAAACTTCTAGTTAGACATAAAGCCTGGTATGAATAATAATCTAACATCTCAATCCTTTTTGATATCTAGTGAGACCATGATGCTTAACGGAATGGGTTTTCCGCTCACTAGTATCCTAAAACCTTTATAAAACCATATACTGTGCTCCTGCATCCACAATGGTTAAAAACATACATTTCAAAATATTACGATGATATGCATATATAAAAACATCTAGGGTCAATATTAACATATTAGTTTTCATAGGTTTACTAATAACCTTTTTCATTACACATGGACACCTTGTCCTATTTCATAGTTTTCATGGGGTCAATAAGAAGCTATAGGCTCCTGCCAATCAGCTTAATTAATTCATGGGTCTCCCTGAACCTATTAGTCATTCTAATAACTAATTCCCCTACATCCTAGTTTTCATGGGTTAACTAGGAACCTATGGATTTATCCTGTAACTCACTTCTCATCCTAGTTTTCATGGGTTGACTAGAAACCTACCGATGCTTTCATTAACTTCTTTCTTATCCTAGTTTTCATGGGTTGACTAGGAACCTATTGATTGATGTCAATTCTTAGTCCGGATATAGCTTTCATGGGTTCACTACAAACCAATTAGCCCATATAAACCTACCTAATACATAGTTTTCTTGGGTTTACTATGAACCTGTTGGTTACCTCCAATAACTACATATCATAGTTCTCATCGGTTTAATATGAACCTATCTCCCAGACAAGTTCAAGGTTTAGGCATCCTATATTTTGGTCTCCCTGACTCCCTAGATGCAATTCTACTCATTCAGGAGTTTAATCAAATTGTATTCACTACTAGGCTAACCTAGTTGGTTCTTCTATCCCCTTTATTCAAATTATACTTCTTCAAATTTACATACTCAAAATCATCTCAAAATTCCTTTATTTAGCCATAGGTTTTTCCATTAAAATTTGAGTTTGGGTTTTAGAACCTTTCGAAACCATTGAAACCTTGCTTCCGACCTCATAGTATGACCTCCTTCGAAAGCATAAAAATCCATCACTAAAACACCTGCCTCCTGTCTTTCGAATACTTTAAAACATCTCTTTCGAAACCTTTCGACCATGTTAGAGTATTAAAACATAGCTTCGAAACCATTTGAAAGTACCCTTTCGAAACCAATGAAGGTTACCCTTCGAAACCATTGAAAGTCCCCCTTTCGAAAACACTGGGTTTATACCTAAAACGTCATTTTGGGTCAAAGTGAACATAGGGGAAAGCATCTCTTTTGAGTCCATTCTTTAATTCAAAAAGTATTGGAGAAGTTTAATGGTATCGAAACCATCCTTTCAAAAGCAATAAAACAACTGGGTAAAACAATTGAAGGTTAGCTTCGAAACCCCTTCTGAAACAATTGCCTTCGAAACCCCTAACCCCTTTCAAAAGCATTAGGAAGTGGCTTGTATTTGTAAAAACAACTGAACCTTTCGACAACATTAATGTCTTTAATACCATCGGAAGGTCATCAATTCTAAGCAGGGTTTCGACTTGGTCGAAACTACCCCTTCCGAGAGCTTTAAACAAAATCTAAGTAACTCCTTTGGAAGCGACTTCTTTTAAAGCATAGGCGAGAGCTCTCTTTCGAAAGCCTCTTTGAAATACCCTTTCGAAACCATAGGTTTCGACTACTTTGAAACCCATTTATAACAGGCAAGCTCTTTTCTTTTAAAACAAAATAAAACAAAGAAACCAACCTCTTCGAAAGCTACCTTTCGACACCCTACCTTTTGCTTTTCTCCAATCCACTACGTACCATTTAAATGATACCATGTGTATTGGTTTACTGGTTTCAACCTAGAAGGTTTCGATTAGGTTGGAGGTGGAAGGTCTGAGTTCGAAGGGTCCTTCTAAAGAAGGCGGAACCCCTTTTAAAATAAAATCATTTAGGTCCTCCTTTTTAAATAATTTAATTTCATACTAAATTACTTAGTAAAAATCCCTAAAATTCCCGAAATTCACTTTAATCATGTTATCTGACATATAAAATTTTCAGACACAAATTCTTATTATGTTTTCCAAAATAAACTTATAAACCCAATTAACCATATTTTCCTTTGAAAATTCATAATAATATTTCCATGGCTTGGAAAATTCTCAAAATTGAAACCTAACTCCAAAATCATGTTTCTCATATCATAAAATTTTCCCATAGCATTTAAAAATCATAAGATCTCAGTTTTGACCTAAAACTATATAAGAACTCCTTTAAACAATCTTGTATGATCAATAAATCATAAATCAAGCATATCATCATTCAATATATCATAGAAACGAATTTACCCATTGAATCCAAAATCATATGATTATAAAACAAAAAATAGAGATGTATTGATTATTATTCACATTAGATTGGATAAGGAAATTGAAGATTGATTGAGATTGATTTCTTCTAGCTTGAATCCTAAGCTTTACTTGAATTTCTCTTCTCTTCTATCTTCCTAACGGCCGGCCTTGCTCGTTCTTATTTTTAAAATTTTGCCTGTGATAAAAATGAATGTGTGTGGATAAGGAAAATGGTATAAGGGTCGGAATATGGGCGGCTATTTAACCTAATGCCCTTATGTTAAATTACCTAACACCTAACCATTTATAAGTTCATCTAGTTTAATAAGCAAGGCCATTACATGTTTATTAACCAATCTTAATCACCTTATCTACATTATTCTATTCAATTTATTCTAATCAAATCTCCCGAAAATTGTTATTAAAAATCAAGGGTGTTACAGGCTCCCCTCAAAGAATTTCGTCCTCGAAATTCATTAAGGACTAACTAGCAAAAATAGCAATCATCTATAACATATCCTAACACCCATTCTAGCCTACCCGACTAGCTATTAATCTATATAAATCTAATATAGATATAACATGAAAACATAGCAGGATAAGCCTCTCGAATCCTGTCCTCTATCTCCGAAGTACAGTCCTTCTTGTTATCGGTCACTGAACTTTCACCAACTTGACTATCTTGGTCCTCAATCTCTTCTCGTCTCTTGCTACAACCCGAACTGGTTGTCTAACAAAAGTCAAATCAGGCTCCACCACCAAGTCCTCCAACTCTGTCCGAGGAATAGTAGCCACTGGATCATGCACATACTTGCGAAGATGAGACATACGGAATACATTATGGACACCTGCCAAACTATTCAGCAACTCAACTCTATACGCGAGCTTTCTAATCCTTTCTATAATTTGGAATGGTCCAACATATCTCGAGGCTAACTTTTTGACTTTCCAAATCGTACCACTCCCTTCATCGGTGATACTTTAATGAAAACCATGTCTCCCACTGAGAACTCTAGGTCTTCATGCCTCTTATCTGCTTAACTCTCCTACCTAGATTGAGCTTCCTTCATCTATCCGTAGATTAACTCAGTCTTTTCTGACGCTTCTCTAACTAAATCCGGACCAAAGACTAATTTGTCTCCTGTTTCCAACCAACATGCCGACGATTTGCATGGTCTTCCATACAAGGCTTCAAAAGGCACCATTCCTATACTAGTCTGATAACTATTATTATAGGAAAACTCCATCAAATGTAGGTGATCTTCCGAAGATCCACCAAAATCTAATACACAATCCCTCAATAAATCCACGAGTACCTTATTGACTCTCTTTGTCTGCACATCCGACTGTAGGTGGTATGATGTACTCACCTTGAGCTTAGTACCTAATACTTCTTATATTCTCCGCCAAATTCACTAGTGAATAATGCATCTTTGTGACTTATTATGCTACCAGAAATCCCATGAAGTCTATCTATGTTCTTCATGAACAACTTAGCCAAAACATGCGTCATTCTGGTTGACTTGACTGGAATGAAATGAGCACTCTTGGTCAACCTGTCCCTTATAACCCATATACTCTCATTTCCCTGGTTTGACCTTGGCAACCCATCTATAAAGTCGATCGATATCGAATCTCATTTCCAGATTGGAACATCTAAAGCCTGAAGTAATCCACTTCGCTTCTTATGTTCAGCTTTCAATTGTTGATAGTTTACACACTGCCTAAGCCACAAGCCAACATCCCTCTTCATGCCTTCCCAATAGAAGCTTCTCTTCATATCTTGATACATCTTGGTCCATCCAGGATGAATCGTAAACTTCGATCGATGACATTCCTCTAGAACTTCCCTCCTTAAGTTCTCTATATTTGGAACGCATAATCGTCCCTTATTTCTCAACCATCCTCTTTGGTCAGGACTAAAGTCCTTTAGATCATCGACTCTGTTCTTACCTTAAGCCTCCTTATCCTCTCAACTGAATCTGGATCCTCTGTCTGCTTAGAAGCTATCCTCTTGATCAGCACTGGTTGAACTTCTGAACAAGATAACATGGCAGCACCCTGAATAGAACTAGTAGTAGATCTCAACTGCACATCACAACTGGCCAAGGCTTCTAGATCCTTCCATTCTGCCAACATTGCTAACACCCCATTCTAACGTTTTCTAGAGAGCATTTGATACCTTGTTTCCTTTCCCAGGAGTATACTCGATATCGAAATCATAAGCTGCCAAAAATTACAGCCACCTCTGCTGCCTCATATTCAACTCCTTTTGAAAGAATAAATACTTTAATGACTTATGATTTATATACAACTCAAATCTCTCTCTTAAGAGATAATGCCTCCAAATCTTCAAGGAAAATATTATCGCAGCCAACTTTAAGTCATGAGTAGGATATCTTACTTCGTGTGGTCTAAGCCGCCTGGATGCGTAAGCGATGACTTTGCCCTTCTACATCAACACTGCTCCCAATCCAGTCCTACATGCATCAATGTATACTACTGACCTTTGGTTTTCATCTGGAACTACTAACACTGGCGCATTGGTCAACAAATGCTTTAACTTAAGGAATCCTTCCTCACATTTGTCGGACCAAACAAACTTTACAACTTTCCTAGTCAACTTAGTCAAAGGTGCTGCTATCCGCGGGAAATCCTTAATGAATCTCCAGTAATAGCTAGCAAGTCCAAGAATGCTCCTGATGTCGGTTACCGTCTCTTGTCTCTTTCAATTACTAACATCTTCGATTTTAACTAGATCAACTGACAATCCCTTCTCTAAAACCACATGACCAAGAAACTTAACATCTTTCTTCCAAAAATGACACTTGGAAAACTTCGCCTTCTGCTGCTTCTGCCTCAGCGTTTACAGCACCACTCTAAGATGAATCTCATGCTCTCTTTCATCTTTCAAGTACACTAAAATGTCCTCTATGAATAACAGAACGAACCTATCTAAGTGCTCTTGGAAAACCTAGTTCATAAAGTCAACGAAGAAAGCAGTTGCATTCGTCACTCCAAACAGTATCACCAACCACTCATACGAACCATATCTAGTCCGAAATGCAATCAAGGAAATTTTGTCCTCCGCCACCCTCGGCTGATGGAACCCCGTCACTAAATACAATTAGGTGAACTCTCTGGCTCCACTCAACTGATCAAACAGATCATCTATCCTTGGCATAGGGTATCTATTCCTGATCGTACTTTCATTTAACTTACGATAGTTGATGCACATCCTTAACGACCCATTTGGCTTCTTCACGAAAATCATGGCCGCTCCGCAAGGCGAACTGCTTGGTCTAATAAAATTGCTTTCCTCAAGATCCACTAGTTGCACCTTCAACTCCTTCATCTCTGTCGATGTCATCCTACTAGCTGGTCTGCTGATAGGTTCAGCTTTCGGTACAAGATCTATCTGAAAATCAACAGCTCGTTTCGGTGATAGTCCTGTGACTGGCTCAAAGACATCTGCAAATTCCCTTACCACTCTAACTTGACTTAATTCTTCTCCAAACTCCATGGCACTTAACAAAGCACAAATGCTCTTACTGGAATTCTCCACTGAGAATATGATTCGGTTATGACTATCTGGGTGCCTCAACAATATTTCCCTATCTTGGCAAAATATCCTAGCCTCGTACCAAACCAACCAATCCATACCCAAAATGATCTCGAAATCTACGAAATAAAAAACATACAAACTTCATGCAAACTTATGACCTAACAAATCAAGTTCTAACTGGTCCCATCTCATCCCTAGAGTCGCATACCCTCCTATTGTATTCGCAACCCTTAAGGAAGCAACAAGGTATGTAGGTTCTATGCACAACCTATCAATGAAATACTTTGATAAAAAGGAGTATGATGAACCAATATCAAATAGTACCTAACTGGTATACTCTGAATCAAAAGTGTACCTTCCATCATAGTCTTTCCTTTCTCTATGATAGTTGGCCTAGAAGAAGATGGTGGTCCAATAGCAAAAACCTTCCCTCTGTCAACCCTGACTGGCTTTGGACACTGGTTCTTATAATGTCCAACTTGATCGCAGTTGAAATATTTCACATTCTTCTTCTCCGCAGGCATCTTTCCCTTTCCCATTTGGAACTCATGAGCATAATGGCTTTTCTTATCACACTTATAACACACTAAATCAGCCTTTTCCTTCTTCGCGGCCTCCCTTTTCTGGACTCCTTTCTTCTTAAAGAATTTCCTTTTCTTTCCCTGAGGACCTTTGGACTCAACTGGGTTCTCTCTAGCTGAAACAACAAGCATCTCCTCATGGTGAATAGCCATCTCCACCACCACATTACAAGGCTCTCTAACATGGGTCATAGTCATTCTTCCTAGCTTGGGCCTCAGTCCATGAACCTTGCTTCTGACATTATAGCATGACCTTCTTCGAAAGCATAAAAATCTATCTCTAAAACATTAGGGTACTGCCTTTCGAATACCTTGAAACATATCTTTTGAAACCTTTCGACCATGTTAAAGTATCATCATATAAGTATAGAAACATAGCTTCAAAACCATTTGAAAGTACCCTTTTGAAAGCAATGAAGGTTACCCTTTGAAACCATTGACAGTCCCCCTTTCAAACACATTTGGTTTATACCTAAAATATGATTTTGGGTCAAAGTGAACATAGACAAAAGCATCTCTTTCGAAAACATTATTTAATTGAAAAGTATTGGTGAAGTTTAATGGTGTCGAAACCATCGTTTCGAAAGCAATAAAACATCTGGGTAAAACAGTTGAAGGTTAGCTTCGAAACCCCTTCCGAGACCATTGCCGCTGAAACTCCTAACCCCTTTCGAAAGCATTAGGAAGTGGCTTGTATTTATAAAAACAATTGAACCTTTTCACAACATTAATGTCTTTAATACTATCGGAAGTCATCAATTCTAAGAAGGGTTTCGACTTGGTCGAAACTACCCCTTACGAAAGCTTTAAACAAAATCAAAGTAACTCCTTTGGAAGCTACTTCTTTTAAAACATAGGCGGCAGCTCTCTTTCAAAAGCCTCTTTGAAATACCCTTTCGAAACTATAGGTTTCGACTACTTGGAAACCCATTTATAAATAGGCAAGCGCTTTTATTTTAAAACAAAATAAAACAAAGGAACCAAACCCTTCGAAAGCTACCTTTCGACACACTACCTTCCGCATTTCTCCAATCCACTAAGTACCATTTAAATGATACCATGTGTATTGTTTTACTGGTTTCAACCTAAAAGGTTTTGACTAGGTTGGAGGTGGAAGGTCTGAGTCAAAGGGTCCTTTTAAAGAAGGCGGAACTCCTTTTTCTGAGCAAAAAGGCTGTTTTTACCAATTAAAGTAAACTTTTTGTAACTAACTTGCCCACTTGTAAATACATGATTGGTTACATTAAACTTCCAAATTATTTTAGTAATAGTTACCACATTTTCTCATATCTAAAACTAAACAACATTTAACACATAAGCTCTTCCTATTAACAAGACAATTAAATCATTTAGGTCCTCCTTTTAAGATAATTTAATTTCATGGTAAATCACTTAGTAGAAATTCCAGAAATTCAATTTAATCATGTTATCTAACTTATTAAATTTTTAGACCCAAATTCTTATTATATTTTCAAAAATAAATTTATAAACCCAATTAACCATATTTTCCTTTGAAAATTCATAATAATTTTTCCATAGCTTGGAAAATTCTCGAAATTGAAACCCAACTCAAAAATCATGTTTCTCATAACATAAAATTTTCCCATGGCATTTAAACATCATAAGATCTCAGTTTTGACCTAAAACTATATAAGAACTCCTTTAAACAATCTTGTTTAAATCTATTAAATCATAAATCAAGCATATCATCATTCAATATATCATAAAAACGAATTCACCCATTAAATCCAAAGTCATATGATTATAAAACAAAAATAGAGATGTAGTGATTATTATTCACCTTAGATTAGATAAGGAAATTGAAGATTGATTGAGATTGATTTCTTTTAGCTTAAATCCTAAGCTTTACTTGAATTTCTCTTCTCTTCTATCTTCCTAATGGCTCGCCTTGCTCTTTCTTACATTTACAATTTTGCTTGTGATAAAAATGAACGTGTATGGATAAGGGAAATGGTATAAGGGTGGGAATATGGGCGGCTATTTATCCTAATGCTCTTATATTAAATTAGCTAACACTTAACCATTTATAAGTTAATCTAATTTAACAAGAACGACCACTACATGTTTATTAATCAATCTCAATCTCCTTATCTACATTATTCATTTCAATTTATTCTAATTAAATCTCCCGAATAATGTTATTAAAAATCAGGGGTGTTACAATAAGGTTGACTTCATACTAACTATACTATATAACTTTTCGACAAGGTCAATCAAATGAAGCGCTAGGTTACCTTTCGACCCCATTGTAAGAGGCTAAGAAATAGAACAAAAGTTGCCACCTTAATCCCTTTCGAAGGGGTAGAAAGGTAAAATTGTGGTGCCAAATTTTAATTCATATAGCCAAAGCTTCTAGGTGAAGTAAACAAAAACTTCCTTCTTCCCCAAACCCGATTTCAACCCAGAAATTCAAAACCTAACAAGCAAATAGATTTAAACTCGAATCAACTATTTAAAATTTTAAAATATTTGAGATGAAAATTCGGATTTTCTAAAAACAACAATCATAATAAAATCTAGACCAGGTAGGATTAAAATGAAGATTAACAAGAAAATTGAATCGAATTAAACCATGAAACTAAATTAAAGAATGCTTTCAGGAAGATAAAACTTAAAAGGTTGCAATAAATCAAAACGATAATTCAAAATCCAAACTATGAAATTTTGAGAAATCAAGATTCACTGTAAAATAAAAATTCGAAAAACGAGATAATTGAGACTTACGTAGATTTGGATTCTTATTTGTTGGAGATAAAAATTATTTTAGATTTTGTGAACTTTGATTTTTACTCGAAGTTTAATCAACTGCAGGTGAATAAAAGAAGAAAGGAGGAGAATATTGTCTATAAGAAATTTAACGACCCGCCATTTTTGACCGTTCAAGTCGACAATAATCCACACATGTCCAACTCAAACCGTTCAAAAAGGCAGATGGTTATTGGGGTTAAATAAGAAAAGGAAAGAAAGAACAGAAGCAAACTCAGAATCTTGCAGCGGAAGGAACAAGATATAATAATAAAATAACAGTTCATGAAGCTGTTAAATAAATAAATTTGATTATTATTATACATCATAAATCAGAGTTACATACATATCAGAGATAATACAATAATGCAGCGGAAAAATAATATGGTAGTAGAATACAAATGATGTAATACCAAACTCCGTCTTCGTCCTCCAAAATAGATCTTCAACCTTATCTGAAATGCTCAGGCTGACCCGAGCATAATGAAAAGACAAAACACTCGAGTCAGGACTAAAATATCTCATGTAAGTTAAATCGAATAAGTAAATATGAGTGTGATGGCGTCGGAGATGTTTACGGGTTTTAGACACCTCCTATCTAGTATTTAACGTGCGTGCATTAACTTAAGAGATGTTCGGGATTTCCATCTCCTAAGGATCTGTTAAACTATCTACTATATAATAGAATACGCTATATACAATAATGTCTATCATAAAGTAAAATATCAAACTAGCGTTAAGCCATGGCCCATTCCACCCTTAACACATTTTATTCCTAAGAGCATATACAAGACCGTAGTTTCCCTAAAACCGGAAGTCACCAGAGGGCAATCCATATACTAAAGGTACAAACCAAAATCGTAGTGGTCGCGAATAGGATAATCAGTATGACAAGGTACATGAGGCAATACCAACTAGGATACTAGTAGTTGCGTGATCCGGACTGATGTTGGGCATAGCAGCTACTACCCCAACACCGCGAAACAACACTCCCAAAATCGAGGGGTGCACCCAAATCGAATCTCAAAAGTAATAGACATGGTAACAAAGGAGTGTGTCCGCTAGAGATGGCGATCCTCAATGGCCCGGCGCGGCTCCTGCTTTAGTCATGTCAGGGGTCATCCAAAATCGTTCTCTTTCTTCAAATCAACACGTTCACCAAAACCATCCACTTCATTCTGGATCAACACTTCGCGTATAATAGTTATTGAAGTGGTTTTCGGTATCGACAGAGAGTATGTCCATATCCGATCCCGGACTCTTCAATAACTACGTAATCATTACACCGATGGCTCTTTTACATTTCAAATTGATTCATAATTGATATCAAAATATCATATTCACTTCAAAATCAAATCCATTTCAAATATCATCATATCTACTCAAATATACGATTTCATTTCAAAATCATTTTTTCCTTAAGATCTCATTTCAATTTCAAAATCGTCATATCTACTCAAAATATACGATTTCATTTCAAAATCATTTTCGCCTCAAATTCCACAAAACGATTCACATAAACTCGAATTCCAAAATTTAAAATTTAATCAAATCTCAAATCATCAATTTCAACTTGATTCAGCTTCTCAATAAACCATTTCAAATTATCAATTTCAAATACATATTTGAACCACAAAATAAACAATTTCCCTTCCAATATATTTTGAAACTTTAAATATTTCACATTTCAAAACAGTTCATATATTTATATAAGAATATAAGATTCGCTTTAAAACCATTTCGTATTCAAATTAGAATATACTTCAAATTAAACATCTGTATTAAGTAGTTTACTTAATCTCTGGAGCAATTCCAATTCAATAAACTTAGATTAATATTCGGATTTCAAGAATTCATTTAAGTATTATATTCCAAATCAATTTCAGTTCAAATCCGATTCAAATCGATTTTATCTTCAAATTTAATTCAATAGTTTCAATTTAGTCCAATTCACAAATTTCTTTGAATTTCAATTAAATTCCAAATTAATTAAATCTCAATTTCAAATCAATTTTCAATTCCAAACTCAAACTTGAAATATCATTTCATATAAATTTTCTTAGAAATATTCAGAATTCGATTAAAAGTCCAATCTTTTAAAACAAATCAACTTTCGAAAATTTACGCCGTATTTCATTTTTCTTAAAAATCTAAACCAAAGAATAATTAAACAATTTCATTTACCAAGTTTAAATTCCAACATCTCGGGCTTCAATTCAAAATAATTCAATTTCCATAAATTGGATTTTTATTCTTAAAATCAATTCATTTAAATAATTTCAAAACAACTTTTAAAATCATTTAATTTAACCAACCCAGTGTCCGTATATAATTCTCTAACCTATGGCCAAGTGGTTAATTATTTCAATTAAATGTCAGGGATGAATATATATTACTTAAACGAATCACAGTGTCATGTGCATGTATAACAGGATATATATAAGCAAATAAACATCCAAACATTTAAATATCAACCAATAGCATCCATCGAAATAAATCATCCAATAGTCAATACAATTCACGGCAATTTCATAGTTATCAAAATCGGGAAATTTGATTTCAATTAAATCCTAATTTCAATTTACAGTCAATTTAAATTTTCAACGGTGAATTCACACGACAATCTATATGACAATTAAATTTTTATCAAACAACGACAAATAAATTCATATCACTTCATAATGTCAAATTTAACTACCATAAAGATATTCAGTACGTTGTGAGCGTTATAAAACACTCACCTTGATTTTCCGTTGTCGCCGAGGCATTCCGGTTTGGAACTAAAACTAGACGACGCCCAACTTTAGCCCAAATTTCCACCGTCTCCAAATCCATCCAAACTAGTTTCATTTCAAAGCTCTCGTCAGTACGATCGTAACGCAAAAAGTTTCGTTCCAATCGGACCTCGTATGAAAAAGTTATGCATTTTAGAAGTTTGTACACATTAATAATATAAACAATTTACATTTTATTTAAAAATATATATATATTTTTTAACCTAGAACGATCCAGGCCGTCGATTTCCACCCCATCAGATCTGGCCGCACCCTCCCCTTCTTCCTTCTCTCGTTCAAAGTCGTGAGTATGAAACCCATAGCCGCCTCTCTTCTTTGAATTTTCACGACCAAAATACACGACTTGAAGACGATCGGCCACCTCCATCGTGAAGCCCTCGGCGAACTCTACCTACACCTGAATAGCATGGAACTCGGCTGCCCCTTTGGCCTCGAAAAATGTGAAAAACGCAGCAGCTTCAAGCTCGATTTCCCGTTGATTCGTTGCTCCGTTTTCGATCATCTCCGTATGGATTTGAAGCTCTCATCGTCCTCTACAACTTTGTAGTTGACGACTTTTGCTAATTGTTGATGGATTGAGAGGAAAATGAGGAAGAAGTTTCGAAATTTTCTGGCCATTGAATTTGAAAGTGGCGGCTATGAAACCCTAGGGCTGATGTTTTCAAATGAAATGATAAATGGTTCCTTTTATAAAAATTTACCGAAAAACACTATTCACTCCAAAATCCGAACTTCAAATCTCGCATGGTGATCGGCGTTTCTAGGGTTTATCCAGCGTTCCGAACACAATGGAACAGGTTTCGGAAGCTAATTCGATCATCTGTGCGAGTTATGGCAATAAACGATCGATTTAAAATTAAATCGGTTAATCAAATTTATGTGTGTTTGGGCTCGCCCCGGACAAACGGTAAATCCGATTGACACGAAATTTGAAACCCTACAATAATATGACATTACGGATCCGATGAAACTTGTTTCGTCGAAATCCAAGACTTTTTGAAAAATGACTATTTTCTCTCGCCGAATTAATATTAAAAACATTTCGATGCGTTTCGAGCTGCCACGGTCAAACGATAACTCCGATTGCTACGAAAGTTGAAATCCGACAATAAAAAACTATTATAGATCCAATGGAACTAATTTCGTTCAATTCTGAGACTATTCGAAAAATGGCTATTTTTCAGTCGATAATTAAATATTAAAATATCCAATTTTCACAAATTAACTTTAAATTCAATTTTAAAAGTTCTATAACATTACTATAACTCCAATATGATAAGATAAAATTTTACAAATCATTTTCAATCATATTCAACTCGATTTTCAATTATTCCTGAAATTTAACTTATTAAATTATCGATTTAATTGTCTAATTAAATCCAATATTCGAAAAATAAATTATTCGACTGTTTAATTTCAATATAAAATTCCCAATTTTAAATTATTAACTTTTAAATCAAATTTCAATTGTTTACAAATCCCATTTTTAATTTCACAGTAATTAACAATCTTTTACAATGTAGTTTTCCATTATAAATCCAATATAAAAGATTATATTAGATTCAACATTCAATTATATTGTAATTCAAATTCAAGTTATTTAATTCCAAACGAATTCTTTTATTTCGATTTACACTTTCATTATTGAATCAACCATTTACTTATACATTATTATCAATAGTTTATAATTCATTTACTTTCATTTTCTTCAGCTATCATCTTATTTAAATTCACAGTAATATTAAATTACATTCATTTACATTGATTTCCATATTATAACTTCAATATTAAATGTAACATTTTATTTATTTCGTTGTTTACAATAAAATTCAATTCAATTCAATTACTTGTTACATTCAAATTTAAATCTTTACTTACGTTCAATTACAAGTTAACATCTTTATCGAATTACAGTTTCAGTTATTATCTGCTTTCAATCAACTGTAATATTAAGTTACATTTATTTATATTAGTTTCAATAACATAAACTTCCATTATTAAATCTACCATTTTATTTATTCTTTGTTTACAATCATAACCAATTTGGTTTACAATCAAATTCAATTCATTATTTACATTCACTACAAGTTAACATCCATATTTAATTTACAAATAAGTTATTTCAGAATTCAGTTTTGTATTTTAACTTGTAATTCACATTTAACAACACAAAATTTTATTTTCTTTGGATTTTTATCCAAAATTTTCATTTTAATTCGTATTTTTAAAGTGTTAAAAATACGGGTCGTTACAAGAAAAGTCGGCAAAGGCATCAATCATTTGATCGGATTTAAATGAAAGGCAAAGATTTACACTGGAATATGAAAAGGTGGGAAACATTGGGAGTTTCAAAATGGTTGACTTGGAAATTTAGGGGCATCCCTTCGCAAAAGGGGTGGCAAATGTTAATACAAAAAACCCTTTCGACCTTGTTGAAACCAGAATGAGTAGAAGACAAAGTAGAACAAGAGAAAATAGCTCCAGCAAGACCTTTCGAAGGAGTTGAAGGGATGCTACAACCAAAGACTAAAAGTATTATAACTTTCAAAGGGGACGAAAGGGTTAAAAGCACCCTTCCGCTTTAGTGATAACCTTTCAAAGAAGGTGCTTCCATATCCATGAAGAACTTTCAAATGAGTTGAAGAAACACCTTTCAAGACAATGAATAACAACGTTTCATATTTGCGCCAAACCTTTTGAAACCAAAGGTTTCACCTTCATTCAAACTACTCAAAAAGATGACTTGCTCAAGACAACTCTTCCAAAAGCATAGTCAAGCCTTTCGAACCCGTTAAAGCCTTTAATATCAAGGGAAGGTGCCACGTCAATTCACAAGCATACAGTCGTAAGCTACCTACCGCGTCGGAACCATCAATATTTCAACAACTTCAAAACCATAGGAAACTACCTATCGACATAGTCGAAAGCTTGTACCTTTGCTTCTTATAACAACAAAACAACACAAAGTGAGAAGGCACAACCATCCCTTTTGATGAAGACGGAAGCATTCGAGCCCATTCGAAAGCAATATAGAGGGTTGCGCAAATGTCATAGAAGTCGAAAGATATCTGAAGCCACGTTTTGACCAAGTCGAAAGCTTTGGGATGAAAGGTGCCAACCCGCATCTATAAATAAGACTCAAGAAGTTTGGTTTGAGGGATCTGATTTGATTTCACTCCATACTTGTATCTTCTCAACTTTGCAAATTTGTAAACCCTATTTGTAAATCAAATTGGGGGAAAATGATCAACACTGTCAACTTTCGACAAATAAAGGGAAGGTTTCAATATTTTTGATTATCTAGCTATTTGAAGACCGTTATTGGATTTAACTATGTTTTACAGGTATCGCCTTCATAGAAAGGAGCCTTCCAAGTGGGTCGAAACCCCTATTTTTCCATGTAGTCCAAGTCCTTAACTCCAAAACACCATTCTCCAAACACACACCCTTAGTGAGTCGAAACCTTAATCCTAGATGGATTTTCTTTAGATCTCATAATCAAGCCTAGATCATATAAGAACCTAGCTTTTGACAAGGTTGAAACCCACGTAGACGAACCTTACCCTTAAACCCTTAGAGCCTTCCTTGAAGTGTTCCATAGCTGTTTCAAAAGGGAGGTTTCGAAGAGAGAATCAAACACCTTCAACAGGCTCGAAAGACCAAAAAGAAAGGAATAAAAGCGTTTTGACTCGGTTGAAAGGTCAATAAAGGGAAATCTCCACTATAAAAACCTATTCGAAAAGGGAAATTCAAAGGAAGAACCCACACCCTAACTCCCTCTTCTTAACCAAGAGTGACTGAAAAAGGGCTCACCTTTTTCTTTAATCTACTTTGGGGTGTTGACAAGTTTTCCTATTAACACTTGGTTCTAAAAGCTGATAAGTAGACTAGATTTTTCTATTCGTGAGATCTTTATGCAAGTTGCTTAAACGAAGGAGAAGTTCAAGAGCAACCAGTGCCTTGGCTATCCTGGCCTCTTTCATGGGTGTGGAATAGATAAGGTCAAAAGTCGAAAAAGAGGCAAGTATAAAAGACTTAATTTTTTCAAATTTAATACAACTTCAATTATATATAAATAATCTTCTTATAATTGGTATAAAATTCCAAGGAGGGAACCTGTACTAATCATGTGGATTTAAAAGGCAATTTTACCGTCATTCGACGGATAGTAATGGTTGAATACATAAATTGATATTGAGTAGAATTAGTATAATTTCTATCGACCCTTTTTAACTGAATAAGGTTTGTAGTATGGTTTACGAGAAATGATTTTGATTTGGTATTTTCAAAGTTAAAGAGAGGTTTAACGATTCCTCATACACTAGAAAAGAATATGACTTAAAGACTTATATCACTAAAAGGGAGATTTGATTTGTTAAAGGATATTAATGAATGAAATGATAATAACCCCAAAACTTATAACTTTTTATCGATGATTGGTTCGAAGGAATTAGATTTTGGATGATCCCTATCACATCCCCTACTTGGAGGCCCAAAACTAACGGCTACGGATGCTGTAGTCATCTATAGTTATTAATCCTCGATGATTAAATATGGTAATGTTAGATACATTGATACACAGAAACACATGAATATGGAAAAAAATTAAAACACCAAACAGGTTCCACATTCCATTTCAAAAACCATGTTCTTATTTATTTTTTATTCTAATTGGTTTGGAGCTCTTTTACCTTGGAAATACAATTACCTTATTTCAAATTCATTACATAATCCCAATACGAGAATCACGTTTAAAGAAAATATATTTATTACAACATACGCCAAGAGCGACATATGAAGATGCCCCCTTGGATGATAAGAGTATATATAGGGAATTTAACAACGTTGCCTGTACAACAACAACACAACGGAATCAAAATAGAAGATAACTCTAGATAGCTATCATGCCTCCTGCACGTCTCCGGAAGTTTATCCGTCTAAAGAGGTACCTGAAAACCTCAACTCTCAAACTACTCAAAATCAATTAAGTGCTCGAGAGTTTAAAGGCAAAACATAAACTCCGAGTCAGACATAAAGCCTAGTATGAATAATAATCTACCATCTCAAACCATTAATGTGCGTGTTTTTACCATAATATTAATATATTTAAATTAAATAAATGATCATATTGGGTATTTTAACTTGTTTAAACCAAAATTCAAATTATTTTCAAACTATCACATATTCATCTTCATATAGAGGAAAAATGGTCATTTTTGTGCATTTATTAATTTGTGAAAATTTACTTGGAATTTTCTATGTTGTTTTGTAGGAATTTTAGTGAATTTTATAAGTGGTTTCATGAAGATGTATGCATGCACAAGAGTGAAGAGAACAAATGAAGATGGAAATAATTCAAAGCCATGATGATGGGGGACCCCACTTGCCCACCTACCTTAATCTACAAATTAGAGCTAATCCACATGTTAAAAGGCCATTAAATCTTTATGCACACTTAATGGATTATTATTGGATGCTAATGGTTACCTAGCCACCACACGTCCTAGAGGAGTTGTTTCCTGGAGATTTGACCAGGCAACTGAGTGCTCGGCATTGGCCACTACTCGGCATGAAAGACTGTTCGGCATCCAGGAGGACTCGGCGAAGTGCGCGGCATCCAGTGGGACTCGGCATCCATAGCGTTCGGCATCCAGGAGGACTCGGCGAAGTGCGCGGCATCCAGTGGGACTCGGCATCCATAGCGTTCGGCATCCGTAGTGCTCGGCGTCAGTTAGTGTTCGGCAACAACCAATGCTCGGCGCTAGCGTTCGGCATCCAGTGGAACTCGGCATCAGAGAGTGACCGGCATCCAGGAGTGTTCGGCGAGGCACTTGACATCCAGGAGTGTTCGGCGAGGCACTTGACATCCAGGAGTGTTCGGCGTAGTACTCAGCAGTGTTCGGCATACGAGAGCACTCGACATCAAAAGCACTCGGCATCGAGACTACTCGGCGTAGTACTCGGCAACAAGGGTACTCGGCGCCAAGTAGTGTTCGGTATCAACTGGCACTCGGCAACAACCTATGCTCAGCATCAACTAGTGTTCGGCATCCCATAAGTGCTCGGCACCAAGACTGCTCGGCATCAAGACTGTTCGGCATCAAGACTGCTCGGCATACAAGGTCGCTCGGCATACCAGAGTACTCGGCATACAAGAGTACTCGGCATCCCATGGTGTTCGGCGTAATACTCGTCATCCAGGAGACATTCAACACAACTAATCAGCACACCGTTCGGCATAGAAGGAATGGTTCGGCGGAGATCGTTCGGCGAACCTTGATCGGCATACGGCGACCACTGTACTCGGGCTGGAACGTTCGGCAATCAGCCCACTTGGGAAGTCCAGCCCATCTTTGCCTATAAATAGAGGGGCAGGGTCACAGTGAAAGGGATCCTTTTTTGGAGAGAAAAGACGGGGAGACTCTGCCATTTTCAAGACTCATCTTCTCTACTTAAACACCTTCATTCAAGCATTTGATTCACGAATTGTATTTGTAATCAATCATAAAGGAAATCAATAAAGTTGAGCAAAGTGGACGTAGGCAATTACGCCGAACCACTATAAATTTGGTCTTCTTACTTTCTGCACTTGAATTAGGATTGTCTTCTCTGTTTAATTTGCTTTCATCACTTATATCTCTACTCAATCTTTCTGAACGAGGTTAGTGACCAATTTTGGTGCTAACACTTTGGTGCTTTCACCGAGAATTGAATTCTCAGACCTCAAGGATCTGCTTTGAAGCTACTGGATTGAATAAATCCCCCAAAGAAGATTCGACTCACTGATAGGACATCCGTTGATTCTACTCAGAGTTCATACCAATAACTCTACAATGGCAAGACCACGTACCAGGTCAGCTTCTCTTAATGCGGATGCCCGAGAGACTGCTAGCGTACAACAAGCAGGACCTAGCAATCAACCGGCAATCCCGAGTGCAGGGATTGCCGCTCAAGAACAGACTCCAGTTGTCACCAGAGTGGAGTTCAACGACTTGATGAGGGAACTTAGGGAAAGCAGGAGACAACTGGGAGAACAGATGCAGGCTAATGCCAACCTGATGGCACAGCTCACTCAACAGCAGCAACAGAATGCTGGGGGCAATCCAGCTGCTTATTCCTCTTCTGACAGCTCAACTTCTTCTGATGAGCCGCCCAGGCGCAGACGCCGTAAGACTGAAACTGCAAGGGCAGATGCTGCTGTTCGAACAGCAGGAGACCGCGACCAAGCCAGAACTGGAAACTTCCGAACAACCGGAGTACAGGTGGAGGAGGGAGCTCCAGATCATCAAGATGTTAACAATGTTGAACCTCATGACGCACGATTAGCAGATCGCCAGGAAAGGAGGCATCAGCATGGACAGGCACGTAGAACTGACTCCAACCTCCCAGCTTCCATACAGACACCTGATCTGACAGCCATGATCAGGCAACTGATGAAAGAAAATCAGGGCTTATCAAATGACGATTGGGGAGTGTCAAGAAGCCATACTCCGTTCACGGATGTTGTGCTGCAAGCGTCCTACCCCAAGAAGTTTAGCATGCCAACCATTCCTGCATACGAAGGAAAGACTGACCCTAGACAACATGTAATGAGGTATGAATGGATGATGGATTCAGCCAGAGCAAATGATGCCACCAAGTGTAGGTGCTTTCCGATTACTCTATCTGGGATCGCTACTATGTGGTTCACCCGACTTCCTCCGCGATCCGTATCAAATTTCGAGGAGTTGGCAAAGAAGTTTATTGAGCAATTCCGGATACACACTACACGCCCGAAGGACGTGATGTCTTTGTCAAGTGTAATCCAAAATCCCGGAGAGTCGCTGAAGGAGTACTTACAGAGATTCCACGTTGCGGCAACTGAAGTCAGTAATCCCAACGACCATGCAATTCTAATGGCTGTAATGAGAGGTGTAGATCCGGATTCTGAATTCGGAGATTGGCTGGCAGGAAAACCTCCGACTATGCTAGAGCGTTTTTACTCCAAGGCACACCAGTTCATAAGAAGAGAGGAAGCTAGGTGGGTACGACGAGACAAGGCACCGGGACCTGCCCAAGAGTCAATCAAGAGCAACATTGTTGTGAAGCAATCTGGAGACAATTCAGGGAAAGTCCAAGTCAACGTCCAGAATAAGCCTGTGCAGCCCAAAGAGTCCGGAGGAAGGAGTCAAGGAAAGAGGAAAGAAGCGGGAAAGTGGAAGTCGAGAATTCCAAGCTACAGCGAGTACACTCCGCTAAACGCCCCACTTGAGAACATTTACCTATCCACGTGCAATACTTTTCAGTACAGAAAACCACGTCCGAAAGAATCAACTGAAGAACAGAAACGGACTGGGAAATATTGCCGCTTCCATGAAACCTATGGACACAACACGGAGGAATGCAGACACCTACATGACGCTATCGAGAAATTGATCAGACAAAAGAAGTTGCAAGAATTTGTGAAGGATCCGCAGGAAGGAGGACAGGGAACGTCCGACCCAGGTCGTGCACCGGCTCCACGTCATCCAGAGGAACCTGCCCGGACTGTTGGAAGACTGGTTATAAATACAATTATCGGCGGACCTCATCCCGTAGATAAGAACTGGCAAGAGATGGAGCGATATGCGAGCTCCTTGAAGCATGCGGATTTCGAGTGCTGTTCAAACGTAGAGGACGGGGCCCCTGCTAAGCAGCAGCGCGTGATGACAGACGATATTGTGTTTCGAAACAGAGACGCTGATCAGATAGAGGCTCCGACCATCGATCCCATGGTCATATCTGCAACAATCGGACCAGCGTATGTAAAAAGAATTTTGATTGATTGTGGAAGTTCAGTCAACATCATCTTCAAGAAGGCATATGATCAGATGAAGCTAGAGACAAAAGACTTAAAACCATCCAAAGCTCGTATCCACGGTTTTAACGGCGCTGCGACTGATGCAGTGGGATATGTCGAGTTACCAGTTGAACTGGGACAAGGCGAGCGCCGGAGGGTACGAATTCTACCCTTTGTAGTTTTGGATGTGGACTCTCCATATAATGTTTTCTTGGGTCGGCCGGCCCTGGCTGAATTTAGGGCGGCACTAGCCCCGTGGTGTTTGACTTTGAATTTCCCAACTGACAAAGGAGTAGGCATTGTTCACGGAGACCAAGCAGCTGGTCGTTCCTGTTATGTGGCCGAGCTCCGAGAAGCCCACCGGAGGGAAAAAGGAAAGGGTGCGGACAATCCTGTCCGCATCCTCAACGCGAATAATTGACAAGTAGTGCCCGAGCCCTGGCTCGGGCATAGTTCTCGGATCTACGGAGATATAGATCCGAGAGACGACGATGAGAAACCCAGGGAAGAGAAGGCGGCGCCGGCTGAATTAACAATTGACATTTCGGTTAGCCGTGACGACCCTTCGCGAATACTGAAGATCAGATCACAGTTAGGCCCCGCAATGACAGAAGACCTTAGCGACTTCCTCCGAGCAAACCTTGATGTTTTTGCCTGGACGCATTCTGATATGTGTGGGATTTCTCCCGCCATCACAAGTCATATGTTGAACATAGACCCGAAATACGTCCCAGTCAAGCAAAAGAGGAGAGGAATGGATCCAGAGAGATCCGCCGCTCTTGGAGAGGAGGTGGACAAACTCAAAGCAAATGGGTTCGTCCGCGACGCCCTCTACCCGGAGTGGGTCTCCAACCCCGTGCTAGTGAAAAAGGCAAATGGGAAATGGAGGACTTGCGTAGATTATTCCGACTTGAACAAAGCATGCCCTAAGGACAGTTTCCCGTTGCCTAGGATCGATCAGTTGGTCGATTCCACAGCAGGACACGAATTATTATCATTTATGGATGCGTACTCGGGATACAACCAAATCCCAATGCATATTCCGGACCAAGAACACACCAGCTTCGTTACAAATGTCGGGCTGTACTGCTATGTAGTGATGCCCTTTGGATTAAAGAATGCTGGAGCAACTTACCAACGTCTGGTGAATCGAATGTTCAAGGACCAGCTGGGCAAAACCATGGAAGTCTATGTGGATGACATGCTCGTGAAGTCACGGCAGTCAAACGACCACATTCAAGACTTAGCTGAAATGTTTAACATACTCAGGTCCTATGGAATGAAGATCAACCCGCTGAAGTGTTCTTTCGGCGTTGCATCAGGGAAGTTTTTAGGATTCATCGTCAACGCTAGGGGAATCGAAGCCAACCCAGAAAAGATCCAAGCCATTCGAGACGTACAAGCGCCCAGGACTGTAAAGCAGGTACAGAGCTTGAACGGAAAAGTGGCTGCGCTAAGTCGATTTATATCCAAGGCAACTGACAAATGCATCCCATTCTTCGACATAATAAAGAAAGGAAAGAGGAATTTTGAATGGACGTCTAGCTGCGAGGAAGCTTTCCAGAACCTGGTAAGGCATCTGGAGAGCCCACCGATGCTATCTAAACCAGTTGACCATGAGATGTTGTACGTTTACTTGGCAATATCCCCTCATGCGATAAGCGCAGCTTTGGTCCGGGAGGAGGATCGAGTCCAGAAGCCGGTATATTATGTTAGCAAGCGTTTAACGGGGGCAGAGAAGAATTACCCTAAAATTGAGAAATTGGCTTATTGCTTGGTGATTGCATCACGCAAGCTACGCCCATACTTTCAAGCGCATTCAATCGGCGTTTATACCGATCAACCCCTGAGGCAGGTACTTCAGCGACCAGAAACTTCTGGAAGATTGCTAAAATGGAACATCGAGTTGAGCCAATTCGATATCGCGTACTTACCACGGAGAGCTATCCGAGGGCAAGCGTTAGCAGACTTCATCACTGAATTTACCATACCCATCAAACCGGACGATCACGACATCATTCCCCCCATACGATGGAAGTTATACACTGACGGTGCATCAAACGACCGTTGCTCCGGCGCGGGCGTAGTTCTTATAACTCCGGAAAACCGATCAATCTGTTATGCCCTGAAGCTCGATTTTCCGGCTACGAACAACGAAGCTGAATATGAAGCATTGATCGCTGGCTTGAAGCTTATCAAAGAACTCGGAATCAAATCGATCGAAATCTTTTGTGACTCGCAGTTAGTGGTTTACCAAGTACGAGGAGACTACCAAGCAAAAGGACGGAAACTTGCTCCGTACCTCGTTCAAGTCCAGGAACTACTATCAAATCTTGAGCGCTATGACATTTCACATATCCCGCGAGAGCAAAACAAAGAAGCCGACTTGTTGGCTAAGTTCGTGAGTACCGACGATGTTCAACAAATGGGATTGTATCCCGTGGAAGTCTTGCATGCCCCGAGTGCAGACGAGATGAAAATCGACCTTGTGTTGGAAACAGAGATCGAGAAGGACTCGTGGATAACCCCATTCAAACTGTACCTGACAACCGGGGCTTTACCAGAAAGAAGAAGCGAAAGACGACAGGTCCTTCGAAAGGCTGCGCGGTACGTAATGCAGGATGGATCCATGTACCGGAAAGGATTCTCAATCCCATTCTTACGATGCATCGCTCATGATGAAACAAAGCGAGTCTTGCGGGAAGTCCACGAAGGGGAATGCGGCGACCATACTGGGGGGCAAACGCTAGCGAAGAAGATCCTCCGCTATGGGTATTACTGGCCCACCGTAAACCGGGATGCCGCGGACTACGCAAGAAGATGCGACAAGTGTCAAAGATATGCAAAAATCCCGAGGGCTCCGTCAACGGAACTCACACAAATGATCAGCCCTTGGCCATTCGCGATCTGGGGAATCGACATAATCGGCTCTTTGCCTCTATCCAAAGGTGGTGTGAAATACGCGATAGTTGCAGTCGACTATTTCACGAAATGGGCTGAGGCAGAACCTTTGGCCACTATCACCTCTAAGAAAGTCATTAACTTCGTTGTACGAAACATTATATGCCGCTTTGGTCTTCCACGCACCATC
The DNA here is from genome assembly GCA_030737815.1 of Allium fistulosum. NCBI lineage: Eukaryota > Viridiplantae > Streptophyta > Magnoliopsida > Asparagales > Amaryllidaceae > Allium > Allium fistulosum. The sequence goes on along the minus strand of CM060902.1, from coordinate 183,870,487 downwards.
ATTACAGACAACGGAACGCAATTCGAAAGTAGAGAGTTCAAAGAGTTCTGTTTAAAGTACGGCATCGAGAAAAGTTCGCTGCCGTTGCACACCCAAAAGCTAACGGACAAGTAGAGGCCGTTAACAAAATAATCAAGTCCATACTAAAGAAGCGTCTGGAGAAGGTTGGAGGCAAGTGGGTAGATGAACTCCCGACAGCATTATGGGCATATAGAACTACCCACAAGTCCGCGACCGGCCACACTCCGTTCGCCTTGGCATACGGCTCTGAAGCCGTAATACCCGTGGAACTTGAAGTTCCATCGCACCGAGTGACATACTATGATCCCAAGACGAACCAAAACCTCTTGTTGGAATCACTGGACTGCATCGACGAAAAGCGTGAAGAAGCTGAGTTAAGGGCGGCGGCGCACAGACATCGAGTCAAGCGCTACTACGATGGTAGAGTCCGCCCAAGAATCTTCGATGTGGGTGATCTCGTTCTGAAACGAGTCTTCCCAGTGCCATCACGCATGAATCCCAGCTGGGAAGGTCCATACGCCATTGAACGGAAGCTTGGAGAAGGAACATTCAAGCTAGCGACCGTTGATGGCGCGACACTCCCCCGAGCATGGAACAGTGAACATTTGCGGCACTATTACATTTAGCATGTTTCCCTTTCTTGTTATAGGCACTATTGTTTTCTGCATGTTTCCATTCAATAATGACTTAGTTTCCTTTTGAAGTTGTAATCGAGCAATTTAGTTGATTTTCATTAATAAAGGCTTGAAGCCACATTTTCTATGAAGTTTCTGTATCTCTTAATTGAATGATAAATTACATTATTCTGTGCGGCGTACAGACTAGTATAAGCGATTTCCAATCTCCGAATCCCCAGAGTGCGGAGCGGAGTACTCTAAGTCCCCAGAGCGCGGACTAGAGTATAAACGATTTCCAATCTCCGAATCCCCAGAGTGCGGAGCGGAGTACTCTAAGTCCCCAGAGCGCGGACTAGAGTATAAACGACTTCCAATCTCCGAGTCCCCAGAGTGCGGAGCGGAGTACTCTAAGTCCCCAGAGCGCGGACTAGAGTATAAACGATTTCCAATCTCTGAATCCCCAGAGTGCGGAGCGGAGTACTCTAAGTCCCCAGAGCGCGGACTAGAGTATAAACGACTTCCAATCTCCGAGTCCCCAGAGTGCGGAGCGGAGTACTCTAAGTCCCCAGAGCGCGGACTAGAGTAGAAACGACTTCCAATCTCCGAGTCCCCAGAGTGCGGAGCGGAGTACTCTAAGTCCCCAGAGCGCGGACTAGAGTATAAACGACTTCCAATCTCCGAATCCCCAGAGTGCGGAGTGGAGTACTCTAAGTCCCCAGAGCGCGGACTAGAGTACAAACGATTTCCAATCTCCGAGTCCCCAGAGTGCGGAGCGGAGTACTCTAAGTCCCCAGAGCGCAGACTAGAGTATAAACGATTTCCAAGCTCCGAGTCCCCAGAGTGCGGAGCGGAGTACTCTGAGTCCCCAGAGCGCGGACTAGACTATGAACAGTCTCAAGTCTCCAAGTCCCCGGAGCACAGTGTCAGCAAACCAAATAAAGACAAGAGAATCATTCAAACAAGAAGAAACTAAAATTTTATTCGATAAGTCCAAAATAGGGATACAAGATCACTCCTACAAAATTCGGGCCTATACAAACTACAAGTTATGAAAGGTAGAAACTGTTACAAACTTAAGCAAAAACTTGTTGAACAAGTGCATCGATCATTTCTTCGACTTCTTCTTCTTGTCCGCCTTCGGTGTTTCCGACGACTCCTCTCCCTCACGTTTCTTCTTGGACTTTTTGCTTGCTAGAGAGACGGAGTCAGGAGTAGGAGACGGAACATCTAATGGTTTGGACCTGCCCGGGAGAATGATTTTCAAAGGTCTATTCCGCGGGTCAGTAAGTTCCAGGACTTCAGATTCAACTTTGACTTTGACCTTTCTCTTCTCCTCGTCGGCAAGACGATCCTTCATGCTCATCTCTGAAGTATGTTCAGAGGCGCCAGTGATTTTAACTTCGTCGCTTCCTTCGGCCGGAGACGAGGTGTCAAGTTTGTCATCGTCAAGCGCCCCAATCACTTGAGCGTCTGGGCCGGGAGTTACCTCTGCGTGAGCAGCGTCGCTTGTTTTCCCCGCTTCCTCCTTGGCGTCATCGCTCCTCGGAGTTAGCTCAGTGTCAGAACAACCTGTGAGAAATATAAGAAGTGGGCATTAGAACGAATAACCACTGCTGAAAAATGACGGGATCACTTCGATTTCTAGAGAAAGAAGAATCTCCTACCAGGATCAGGTTGACTGTCGGTGGCGCGCGGGGTTTCACCCTCCAGGATAGGTGACAGCACATGAACGCCAAGCCCGGGATCTTCGGGATCATAACTGGCGTGTTGCTCGAATGGATCAAGCGTCGACCGACCAGCCGATTGAGCAGCATAAGGAGCGGCAATGTGAGGAGTAGTAGTGTCGGCCTCTGATGGGCCAACCTCGTTGTTCTTCTCTTTCGAAGGGGAAGAGCCTTTGCCATAGAGAGCCAATGCTACGGATAAATCCGATGGCTCATTCCCCCTCAGGAACTCCTTCACCAGTGCATCCTCGTCGATTTCTTCGGAGCCTGATTCGACTTTCTTGATCTTTATCAGAGTCTCCCATGCCTCAGCCAGGGATTCATGGTAGCCGTCGCCCAAGAATGTTAGGTTGCGGTGCATAAGGACGCGGGCTCCGTACTCGGCGATCAACGGGTCAAACATACTTTTGACCTCTTCCCTGCCAGTCTCTGCGGCCGCCTCAAGGCGAGAATCAAGCTCCTCCTCAGCCATTCTTTTACCCTCCTCACGGGCTTCATCCTTCATTCTCTCGACCCCGGCAAGTTCACCGTCGAGCTTTGCCTTGAGGAGCCGGGTAGCAACAATCTCATCGCAATACCGCTGTGATTCTTCCTGAGCGGCTATTTTGTCTTCTTTCTCCTTGGAGAGTTGTTCTTTCAGCTCTTTGACTTGAATAGCGAGCACGTCCCTTTCTTTTTGAACAGAGTCTTTTTCTAGGGCAAGGGCGCCGCTGCGCTGAACTGCTTCATCAAGCTCCTTTTTGTGAGCCACCTCTAAGCGAGTAACTGCCTCGGCAGTATCTTTTGCGCCTTGTTCAGCGGCTTCTAGCTTTAACTTATAAGAGGCGAGTTCTTCGTCTTGGAGTTTGATGATTTTCTTATCGCTGTCAGCCTCCAGAGTCAGACGGTCAATCTCGTGTTGACGCTCAATAGATACTTCTGATATCTTCTCCACCAAGTGCACGAATGCGTCATGTTGAACATAGACGTCATTGTTGCATGCAATGGCACTTTGCTTCACGTGCCCAGGAATGTGATGGATGGCCGGGAGGAATTTCAAACCGTCAAAACAAATCTTCGGAAACTTGGCCTTAAGGTCGACCATCTTTTCCGCAATGGTTGGGTCCACGGCAGGAGCAGGAGGAGGAGGCTTAGAGAATTCCGTTCTTTTACGCGGCTCCCGAACTTGCCTCGTACTCGATGAACTGGAATGTTGTTCTCGAGCAGCATCGGACTGATAGCCCTTCTGCAGAGACTTCTCTTTATCCGGCTCAGTTGTAGGAGGAAGATCACGGGACTGAGAAGATTGAGAGTGCGCTTTCTTGCGATGAGACGATTCGCGCGGACGATTGTCCCTATCCTCATAATCACCTCGGTCCCGGTGTCTGCCCGAACCGGAATCCCGTCCGGAGTGATGAAATATTGAAGACCCCTGAAGGCGATCAAGTCCGTGGGAGCGGCCCATATCACCTGCAAAGAAGGAAGATAACAACGAATTAAGGAGAATTCACGAATTAAAAAGACTTGAAGTATGCTATGGAATGCGCGTGTGCGTGTGTGTCCTAAGTGTTCCCCCCGACGGACCCGTTCGTTTGTCTTTGCTAATCGGGGTATTATCTCTGTGAGCCGGGAGTTGAACTCCTACATTGCCTCTAGCGGGCGAGGAGAATTTGAGAGCTTCAGGATCATCGAACCCATAATTAAGTATGTCTTCGGGGATAGAGAGGTTCGAGAGACCCCTTAGAGAACTCTCCAGACGCTGTGAAGAAGCCTCTTTTTCAGGAGGGATAGGCGTAGGTTTTGAGGTGTCGCCGACTTTCTCTTTCTGAACCGTATATTTCAGCTTTTTCTTTCCCTTCGAAGGGGAGGATGACGTCTCAATATCCTGAACTTCGATTGCCGGATTCCAAGCAGGACCCACGTTCTCGCCCTGAGTGTCGGGTGCATCACCCTCTCTACGCTCGCCTTCTTCACGCGCGACGGGAGCGCGACGCGACGACGGGCCGACAAGTTTTTTCCCTTTACCGGATGGAGGTTTGGGAATTGTAACGCCTTCCGGAAGGCTGACCCGACGATCGGGAGCTAGTAAGCCGAATCCCGACAGCGATTCATTTGAAATGATAGTTCGAATATCTCGGTCCTCGGCCGGAAGAGCTCTAATCGCGTCGACAGCATCAGAATATCCTCGGCCTTCCGGACGCGGGTTAATACCTGAAAAGATGAAACGAAGAGTTAAGAAAAACATGACTCTCATTAAGTACGAGTAACGGTTCAGCAGAGAGACTTACTGCCTTCAACCCATCTCCTAGCAAAACCAGACGGGCATCGCACATAGAACCATTCCTGTTTGTACAGGGCGAACTTGCTGCAGGCCCCTGTCAAGATCTGGCACTTGTGATACGGCTCGAGGAAGATGAAGGAAGGGCTATCTTTCCGCCTCTTGAACATGTAAATGTATCAAATATCACCGGGGGTTGGAGGTCTGGAGAAGACAGCCATGAAGAGTAAATAAGTCCCATATAGGAACGCATGACCATTCGGGTGCAGCTGCGACGGGGCGATGTCTATATACTGCAGCACATCCCGGAGAAATAGGTTAAACGGAGGCACGCTGCCCATCCAGCACATGAACTTGTTGCAGGCCGTGTACCCGACTGGGGGCAAATGAGGACGGTCGTGTCTCGAAGGAACTAACACGTCGGTAAAGGGAATTCCGTGAATGGAACATATCCGTCGCAGAGCGGCCTCGTTGATCCTCGAGGCTTGAGAATCGACCGGATTGTCCAGTAAGATGGTTGACTCCAGAGCATCGGGCGCCAGATTATGAGCGGGAGAGATTGACGGGTTGGAAGCATCTGCGGCTCCTTGCTTTGCTGACGGCCCAGGCCTGTCAGATATGGTGGCAGAACTAGATTTTCCTGACATCCCGAATAAATAATGAACCTGGCTAAATGCTTGAGAAAGCTATACTTGAAAAACGTTGAGCGTTAGAATTAGCAACACGAGTTTTCCCCCCACGTGGTGTGTGAACTAGTGCGAGCAATTGTGTACAGACAATAAGAATCTAAAGGTTTTAAAGATATAATAATTAGCTTCGAATCATCGCCTTCGAAGACCGTCATCGCTGACCGTCTCAAAAAGCTTGCCTTGGGGTCGCTCGGCAGTTACATTGTTCGTCCTAAAGAAATGTTCGGCATGTATCTTGGTTCGGATAAGTCATTGTCAAGTGTTCGGCATTGAAATTGTTCGGCATATATATGTTTGTTCGGCATTTGAATGTTGTTCGGCTTGAATTATGGCGCGATAATTGTGTTGTTCGTCCTAAGTATTGTTCGGCCTAGGTATTTATATTGTTCGGCATTTTTGATGTTCGGCGAATATAATGTTCGGCAGTTATACTGTTCGGCATTTTTGGTGTTCGGCGAATATAATGTTCGGCAGTTATATTGTTCGGCATTTTCGATGTTCGGCGAATGTAATGTTCGGCGGTTATACTGTTCGGCATTTTTGATGTTCGGCGAATATAATGTTCGGCAGTTATATTGTTCGGCAGGTGTGTAGCTGTTCGGCATGACAGTTGTTCGGTAATTATGTCGTTCGGTCTAAATGCTCCTCGGCGTATATGTCTGTTCGGCATAAGGGTAGCGTTCGGCCTTAGACCGTTCGGCTAAGGCAGCGCTCCGCCCTCGATCATAACTCCGCCCTGCCCTTTCTCCCTTCACGACGAACGACAGAGACAAGATCGCCCGGCGAAGATTACGCCGTTCGACGCCCCATCTCCCTTTTTCTTCCAATCTTGATCGGCACAAAGGAGCTAGGTCTAGCTACCATGCACTGTTCGGCGACTCCGAACGTGCGAACCACTTCTACTAACCGCACATTGTACACCATGTGATGAACCTAAAGATTGAAGTAATGTAATCATGGAGGGAATGGTACCTAGTTCGACGATCGAGATTGAGGAAGGATCAACTAGACTTTATGTCTGATAGAGTGGCAAGAGTCGTAAATCTCTGGGAATAACAGAAGAGAAAGCGTAAAGAGAGAATGGTGGAAGGGCGCCTGGTTATATAGAGGGAGGTAGAAGTCGAAAAGGCCATGACCGGTAGAACCGGTCAAGGTCATAGCGTTCGGCGCATAACGGTTCGGCATTGAAGCATAGCTCGGCAAGGAAGCACCGTTCGAACGCGCATGTCTCGTTCGGCATTTGGAACACGTCCGGCACACATCGATCCCACAAAAGTGGCGTCCCCGTTCGAGGTTAGCCAAAAGTTTAAGACGTGACGAAGACGTTGCACGATTCAAAGCGTACCACGTTCGGCCACGCGATACACTTTGGGGGGCAAGTGTTTCCTGGAGATTTGACCAGGCAACTGAGTGCTCGGCATTGGCCACTACTCGGCATGAAAGACTGTTCGGCATCCAGGAGGACTCGGCGAAGTGCGCGGCATCCAGTGGGACTCGGCATCCATAGCGTTCGGCATCCGTAGTGCTCGGCGTCAGTTAGTGTTCGGCAACAACCAATGCTCGGCGCTAGCGTTCGGCATCCAGTGGAACTCGGCATCAGAGAGTGACCGGCATCCAGGAGTGTTCGGCGAGGCACTTGACATCCAGGAGTGTTCGGCGAGGCACTTGACATCCAGGAGTGTTCGGCGTAGTACTCAGCAGTGTTCGGCATACGAGAGCACTCGACATCAAAAGCACTCGGCATCGAGACTACTCGGCGTAGTACTCGGCAACAAGGGTACTCGGCGCCAAGTAGTGTTCGGTATCAACTGGCACTCGGCAACAACCTATGCTCAGCATCAACTAGTGTTCGGCATCCCATAAGTGCTCGGCACCAAGACTACTCGGCATCAAGACTGTTCGGCATCAAGACTGCTCGGCATACAAGGTCGCTCGGCATACCAGAGTACTCGGCATACAAGAGTACTCGGCATCCCATGGTGTTCGGCGTAATACTCGTCATCCAGGAGACATTCAACACAACTAATCAGCACACCGTTCGGCATAGAAGGAATGGTTCGGCGGAGATCGTTCGGCGAACCTTGATCGGCATACGGCGACCACTGTACTCGGGCTGGAACGTTCGGCAATCAGCCCACTTGGGAAGTCCAGCCCATCTTTGCCTATAAATAGAGGGGCAGGGTCACAGTGAAAGGGATCCTTTTTTGGAGAGAAAAGACGGGGAGACTCTGCCATTTTCAAGACTCATCTTCTCTACTTAAACACCTTCATTCAAGCATTTGATTCACGAATTGTATTTGTAATCAATCATAAAGGAAATCAATAAAGTTGAGCAAAGTGGACGTAGGCAATTACGCCGAACCACTATAAATTTGGTCTTCTTACTTTCTGCACTTGAATTAGGATTGTCTTCTCTGTTTAATTTGCTTTCATCACTTATATCTCTACTCAATCTTTCTGAACGAGGTTAGTGACCAATTTTGGTGCTAACAGGAGTAGTTTAGGCATTCCCTAAAAAAGTGAATTAGGGTTTTAAACTTGTATAAATACCCATTATGTTTCATGTAACTCTCCTCTTTTTTTAGCCTCTCATCTCTCTTAGCCTCTTAGTTTAGGAAAATAAATCAAAGCTCTTCTCTTTTCTTTTCATGGCTACTTCGCCATTTTCTCTTTATGTGCTTTTTTTTATGCAACTTTAATACATGTTCTTTTCTTTTACATGCTTATTTACTTTCATGTTAGTAGTGTAGATTTACATTTCATGGAAGTAGATTAGTTTTTTCCTTTCTTTTTGCTCTCCTTTTCCTCTTGTTTGTTTAATGTTGCTTTCTATATTTGTTGATTTGATAACAAATATGAGAGGCTAATCCCTTTAATTTAGGGGTAATGATGCTCTTTAGTATATAGATCCAACATTTTGATGTTTATGCTCTCTTTTTGTGCTTTAATGAGAATGCATGAAGTGGTTAACTTGTTATTTTTGCTTTGAATTTGATAGCCTATATTGTTGACACCAAATAGGCTATGCTTAAATAATCACTAACACAAATTACATCTTCATCTACATATGATGATGGTAATGAAGTGAAAGCTGAAATTAGAATTTGATGGTCTATATTTCTAATTCATAGTTAATAGGCAATGCTTAAAATATATTTTGCTTTCAACTTTGTTGTCATATTTCATGAAAGTTAAAAATGTATTACTGGTTGTGTTAGTGTTTGATGGCTTATGTTGGGCCAATTAATAGCACAAATATGTCATACTTATGATAAGCACATTAACTAATTATACTAATGACAAGAAAAGGGAGATCATAACTTCATTTGTTGATTTATGTAATCTAAAGAGTGGAAATTAACTCTAAATTGTCATTTAACTCTCATATTTTTAGTACTTTCTTTTTGTTAGTTTGTTAGTTTTCTCCTTTTCTAGCTTAATACTCTCTTCAACTTTGGTTTAATTTGATTGAACCAATTTTTAAAATCAACAATTCCCTACGGATCGACCCGTACTCACTACGTACTACGATAGTACGCCGTGCGCTTGCGGTAAAATTTAATTCTAAATTTATCGATAATTTTCTAACTCGATAGAAAATTTATCGTTAAACAAGTTTTTGGCGCCGTTGCCGCAAAATTGCTTTGATTTTAGTTTTCTATTCTTCGAATTATTTTCGTTTGAGATTTTTGTGTTTTAATTTTTGTGTGTGCATTTTTCAAAAAAAAATTGTGTTGTGTGTTTGTGTGTTTTTTGTTTACATTGTGTTTGTGTGTTGTTTTCTCGTTCTAGTTGCATTTTGCATTTGATATTAAAAAAAAACATCATCGCATTTCATTACATCTTCAACTTACATTTGCAATTGTGTACATTTTCAATTTTTATAAAAAAAACATTTCATTTTTTTACATTTCTGGTACTACTGCAACTGTTGCATTACACTTTTCTTCCTCACTTTTCACAGCCCACATTTCAACCATACTATCAATCTCCACAATACCAAACACACTTCCATCCTCCCTGACCTCCCCGACTTCATCAATATTCAACTCACATATACAAAACAGTTCAAACAACCTACCCACCATAACTGCCAAATAACAACAACACAGCCATTAACATTCACTCTCTATGCATCACCACCCTCTGATATCACACAACCACCATTCTCCAAATAATCTCCTTCATCCACCAGAAACTACTACTGTCTAATCACTTACTATTTCCCCCTTCCTCCAAACTTCCCCTTTTCTACTGCTAATCACCATTTTAAACTACTATTGTCTAATCACCATTTTCTACTGCTTCCCCTTTCCTCAATTCAACCCCTACAACAAGCATCTCCACTGCCTGTACAACATACAACAGTGCCCATCCCACATATCATTTTTACAACCATACCAACTACCTCCATACATCACATCATCACTGACTGACATTCACTAAACTGTCGAACCGCCAGGCACAACTACACTTAACTGCAATTCACCTCTGTGCATAATACTGTGCCTTCAATATCAATTCCACATTTCCACAAAACTACACATCCACAACATATAACAGTCCACTGTCCTACCACCACCTGATACCTACTGTCATCGCACTGACCATCCATTTCCTCGACCACTGTTGCTTGTTGCAACCACCATTCACAAACACCTCTGGTCATCTCCAAAACCACAATACATCCTTAACTTGGTTCACATCCCTGTCTTATCTCCATTGGTAGCAACTACTTCTCACCATTCAAATGACCATACCACCACGCCAGCACTCCACTTCAAACCAAGTGCCTTCATACATCTCACTGCCACTCAAATTCATAGCACCAATTTACTGCCAAACAACTCACCTCCGCTTCATCCAACCACCTCCACATACCCAAATCCAAATCGAACACCTCACCGAAAACATCACCTGAAGCTCAAGCCAAACACCGCTCCAATCACAGCACTCGCGACCACCAAATCGCCTTCATCCTGAAGTAAAACCCGCAGCTACAACCCCAATCAACAAACAATCAACGCTCTTCCTCGAACACCCACGAATCGACGACACTTCAACACCCAATTCCAGCATTGCCAATCCACCAATCGCATTCGCAAGACAACCATACCCAAGCCTGACAACCATCTCCTTGAATAGCTCTATAACACCATGGCCATCTGAAAATTTGTTTTAGAGGATTTCGATTTCAAAATTAAACATTTTGTTTTGATTTGGTTGATATTCAAAATTATTTCAAAGGATTTCGATTTGAGACAAACTGAAAATGTGGTTTGAAGTCGTTTAAGTGAAAAGTTCGAGTTTGATCTCTTAGTGGGCCAGGTTGAAAAGTTTGGATGTGTTTTCTTTTTTTTTATTTGTCTTTTGTTTTATTTTGTTTTCAAGTTGTTTCATTTTAATTTGTTTTAATTCTCTCTTAAAAAAACAATTTGATATAAATCGTTTTAATTCGTTTTCATTTTGTTTTCATTTGTTCTAGATGTATATGCATCTTGTTTTTATCTTCAAGTTGCCAAAGCAGATTGGAAGAGTTGCTTGCTTCGCTTAGCTTGCCAAAAAATTAACTGCTTGCTTGCTTATAAAATTTTTTGCTGCTTTTAACCCATATCTATCGTTTTTAGTTGTTTTGCATTGTTGGTGGTTTGCATTAAGAAAACTCAAAAACAAAAACAAAAACAAAAATCCATTTGTAGTTGCATTGTTAATACACATTTAATTTCATTTTTGCATTTCATTTTAGAATTTTGATTGATAAAAACGGTTAAACAACGATAACACTTAATTGTATATTGAAAAGTTATCCATTTCGATAATTTAATTTCTTAGTGTCTAGGCTACGGCTGAGCAATAATCAGTTATAAATATTATGGTGATTTGTAAATATTATGCTCAATTGTTTCTCTGAAGGTACTTAAACCTTCGGCTGCATTGCTATGGTGGTTTGTGGTGCATCGATAAATCCTGCCTATTACCTGGCTGAGAACCATCTTGTTGATTTAAGACAAAGTGTGAATATACAATTTTGGGTTAGGAGCTATTTAAGATAAATAATTCGTAATTATACCCTTGCATTCATTTAGTGGCATTAGTTCATGCATATTTAAAAAGATGTCAAAATCCAAAACAAACAAAATTGTAAATATTTCTTAACTTGGTTTTTTCATTTGAAATTTTTTTAAATCAAAAATCCAAAAATTCAAAAAAAAAATTAAGTTAGTTTTTTTTAGTAAAACAAAAATCTAAAAAATTGAAAATCTCTTCAGAAACAAAAAAAAATTGAAAAACCAAAAAACAAAATAAAAATCAAATTTTCCTTTTGAAAAATAATTCCTTTTTGTGAATACCTTCCCTTTATAAAAAAATCAAAAAAAAAGAAAAAACCATTATTTAAAAATGTCCGAGTTTCCCTACTTGCCTGAATTTTACAATAGTTGTGAAAATCAATATAATCCATATAATTTCATACCAAATTCTTATGGATATTTCAACAACGACTACTATTAAAAGTATTCGAATTTGAACCACAAAATTTTCAAAACGATAACCAACCCTCAACTCTTGAAAAATGCATCGAATCGATATTGTCGTTAATTGAGCTCACTATACAAAATAGTCAAAAGATGAGTGAGTTGTGTAATTCGTATTTGTGCGATAACCCAAATCAAAGTTTTCAAAATAACCAAAATTTGAATTCATTTCAAGTTTCAAATGATTTCGAGTAAAACTCATGCCAATTCAATTTCGAACTCCAAAATGAATTTCAAAATCAGAACGAAAATGTGATCCACTTTTTAAATAATTTTGGAAACGGAAATAATCTCAACTATGATGCGAGTAAAAAATTTTGTTCTCAACAAATTCAAATTGAAAATTCTCAAATTAATAATCATGAATTTGATTTAGTTGAGCAAATGGAAAATGATTACGAGGACTTGTTGTGTGAAACCTACAAAATATTTCGTCAGAAATAAAATCAAATTCCAACTTATGAAGAATCAAATAATAATCCACTGTTTGTTGAAATTGATAATTTTTGTCCTCAACAAGTTCAAAGTGAAAAATTTCATGTTAATAATTACAAATTTGACTTTGTTGAGCGAATGAACGTAATTCACAATAATCGTACAGATTTTTTGATTGAAACATATATGAAACAACGTGATGAACAAAATCAAATCCGAACGTATGACAAGTCAAGTGATAATCCATCTTTTACCCAAATCAACGATTTTCAAACAAAAACTTTTGAAACTGAAAAAGATGATCTTAATGAAGTTGTTGAAAACATGGTAATTGAGTTGGATTTCAATTCTTTTAAGGGTGAGAAACTCGATTTAAGATTCGATCTTTCTTTTCCCGATTTTGATAATTTGAACACAACAACTTTGGATTTTGAACTTGAAACATGCAATGAAGTTGTTGATAATTCAATAAAGGAAGACGAATTCAATGAACATGATTTCTTTGGACTTTTTGAAAATGAGATGTTAAATTCTGATGGGGAAGATTTAAATCACAATTTTGATTTTGAAATCCATAATTTTGAAGTAGTTTTCAATGATATATTTGAATTTCAAATTGGTGAAATTAAACTTGAACTTCAACCAATTGTCTTATCAACCTCGAAAATCATTGAAAATAAAACAACTCATTCAATTTTTAATAAAATGACATTCGTTTTTCTAAATCAACGTTCAACTTTGAAATCTTTTATGGTTTGATTTTTCGAGCTTAAGTTGTGTCTCGTGTATTTCATGAGACAAATGAACCGGTCTTTGGAAGACCGGTTCATTTACTCTTTAACAGCATACTTTCTGATGTCTTGTAAATAATAATCTTTTTTCATGTAAAAATAGGTTTTGTTTTTATTATTTTACTTTTCTCCTTTCACTCGGGTTGACTGTGGGACACAGTCAAAATCAAGTATGGGGGGAGTCTCATTTTCATTTTTACTTTTTCATGGTTTATTTTTTGCCTTTTCTTTCAAAAAATCCCAAAAACAAATTTTCTTTTTTAATTACTTTTGAAGAAACACTAGGATAAATACATGGTTTTAATTGGTTAAATTGAAAATTTTGAAACTTTATTTGTCTCAACAAAAATTAAAATGAAGTTTGATTACAGATAACTATGGTTAACTTGTATATAGGACGGTTCATACGTGTTAATAATGAAGTATATCCTAATTGAAAATCTTTGTTTTTTTAAAGTGGTAAATTTAAAGTAAAGGATATAACTTTTTTTTCTTCTAATTTAAATGGTGCTAAGATGATCTTGCAAAACTCTCTCTTCAAAACAAAAAAACGAACAAAAAAAATATTTCCTGTATATATTTTTTTTTTAATAAACAGCTAGAGTCATGTGTTCACACTTGTGTGTTCACTCGCCATGTTCTGTACCCTTCTCACGTAAGCCCGAATGGCAGTGCACGATCGGTATATATGGCCTTAGTTTATCTGAGTTAGGTGTATGTATACAAAATTATTTCATTAATAATGCCTACAGTCGATAAGTGTTCACAGTTGTGTGTTCACTAACCATGCTCTATATTCCCCTCACATAAGTCCACATGGCAATGCATGGGTAATATATATGGCCTCGGTTTTCTGAGTTAGGCATATGTAAATATTGTTAATATCAATAATTTTTCAAATAAGAGAGAGTAAGCAATTGAAATCCAAGCACTATTTAACTTATTTGATTCGAATTGTTATTCAAAAGAAATGAAAAAACCACTTTGATAAACTTTGATAAACTTTGATAATCAAATGAGGATCTATTTCATAGATACACTTCGTTATCAACCGAAACAACGAGTTAACTATAGTCTATTTGCTATGATAACTTGATTTTTGTTGGAAATTTTGACGAGCAAATGGCATAAATTTTCAAGATAATGACAAAAAACTATATTTAACTTATTTGTGTCGATTTTAAAGTAAATCCTTCATTTGTAAATATTTTCAAAAACTTGCATTCATCTCATTGTAAATAAATCTTGCATTTTGTAAATATTTTCATGTTGCATTTGGATTTTGTGGGTAGTATTTACTAAAAACCCTCACGAGACAACACTCGTCCTATTGGGGACACCTAGAGGTTCAACAGCTTGTTGCATACGCTCAATGCAATCATGCTCCCTACAAAAATGGATTTATCTTAGTTTTAGTTTATTCGAGGACAAATAAAAAGATAAGTGTGGGGGTATTTGATGTGCACGTAAATGTGCATATTTTTACCACATATTTAATATATTTAAATTAAATAAATGATCATATTGGGTATTTTAACTTGTTTAAACAAAAATTCAAATTATTTTCAAATTGTCACATATTCATCTTTATATAGAGGCAAAATAGTCATTTTTGTGCATTTATTAATTTGTGAAAATTTATTTGTAATTTTCTATGTTGTTTCATAGGAATTTTAGTGAATTTTACAAGTGGTTTAATGAAGATATATGTATGCACAAGAGTGAAGAGAACAAATGAAGATGGAAATAATTCAAAGCCATGATCATGGAGGACCCCACCTACCCACCTACCTTAATGTACAAATTAGAGCTAATCCACATGTTAAAAGGCCAATAAATCTTCATGTACACTTAATGGATGATTATTGGATGCTAATGGTTACTTGGAAACCACACTTCCTAGAGTGGTAGTTTGCGCATTCCCCAAAAAAGTGAATTTGGGTTTTAAACTTGTATAAATACCCCTTATGTTTCATGTAACCTCTTTTTTTTAGGCTCTCTTCTCTCTTAGCCTTATAGTTTAGGAAAATAAATCAAGCTCTTCTCTTTTCTTTTCACGGCTACATAGCCATTTTCTCTTAATGTACTTTTTTATGCAACTTTAATACATGTTCTTTTCCTTTACATGCTTATTTACTTTCATGTTAGTAGTGTAGATTTACATTTCATGCAAGTAGATTAGTTTTTCCTTCCTCTTTGCTCTCTTTTTCCTCTTGTTTGTTTAATGTTGCTTTCTACATTTGTTGATTTGATAACAAATATGAGAGGCTAATCCCTTCAATTTAGGGGTAATGAAGCTCTCTAGTATGCAGATCCAACATTTTGATGTTTATGCTCTCGTTTTGTGCTTTAATGAAAATGCATGAAGTGGTTAATTTGTTGTTTTTGCTTTGAATTTGATAGCCTATATTGTTGACACCAAATAGGCAATGCTTAAACAATCACTAACACAAATTACCTCTTCATCTACATATGATGATGGTAATGAAGTGAATGTTGAAATTAAAATTTGATGGTCTATATTTCTAATTCATAGTTATTAGACCATGCTTAAAATAGATTTTGCTTTCAACTTTGTTGTCATATTTCGTGAAAGTTAGTTGTATTAGTGGTTGTGTTAGAGTTTGATAGCTTATGTCGGGCCAATTAATAGTACAAATATGTCATACTTATGACAAGCACATCAATTAATTACACTAATGACGAGAAAAGAGAGATCGTAACTTCATTTGTTGATTTAGGTGATCTAGAGAGTGGAAATTAACTCTAAATTGCCATTTAACTCTCATATTTTTATCATTTTCTTTTTGTTAGTTTGTTAGTTTTCTCCTATTCCAGCTTAACACTCTCTTCAACTTTGGTTTAATTTGATTGAATAGATTTTTAAAATCAACAATTCCCTATGGATCGACCTGTACTCACTACGTACTATGATGGTACGCTATGCGCTTGCGGTAAAATTTAATTCAAAATTTATCGACAATTTTCTAACTCGATAGAAAATTTGTCGTTAAACAATCATTTAGATATCTAGTGAGACCACACCTCTTAGCGGAATGGGTCCCCTCACTAGTACCTAAAACCTTTATAATATCTTATACTGTGCTCTTGCATCCATAATAGTTAAAACATCTCAAAAGAATATAATGATATGCAAAACAAGTAAAATCAATTTTGGATTACCCATCCCCATTCATTTTGACTATCTGTCTCAATTATAGTTTCTAGGCTTACTATTTACCTTTTAGTTTTAATAGGCTTACTAATAACATGTTTAATGATTAAGGACTACCTGTCTAGTTACATAGTTTTCATGGGACCACTAAGAAACTATTAGCCCCTGCCAATACCTTTACTGTTTCATGGGTTCTCCCTCAACCTATTGGTAACTCCAATATCCTTCCTCTTATCCCAGTTTTCATGGGTTGACTAGCAACCTATTGACATCTGTCAATATCTTAATCCGGATATAGGTTTCATGGGTTCACTATAAACTTATTGGCCCCTGCCAATATCAAATCATAGTTTTCGTAGGCTAACTATGAACTTGTCTTCCTAACATCTTCATTTGTACATAGTTTTCATGGGCTTACTATGAACCATTGGCCCCTGCCAATATCTTCTTTTAATATTTTAGCATCCTATACTCCGGTCTTACTGACATCCTGGATGCAATTCTACTCATTCAGGTGTTAATTTAATTTATATTCACTTCTGGTTCAACCAAACTGATTATTCTGCCCTTTCCCAAATTACAGTTATGGATCCATTACAATGTGAATATATTCATATACATTATGGAGAAACAAACATAATGATACCAACCCCTATGGTTTAATACCCTTGAAACCATTTTATATAAAACTTGCTCAATCCCTTTAACCCATTAATCAAGGAAAACTTCTTCAAAACTCCATTTTGAAACACTTTATTTATGCCATGATTTTCCTTTAAAAATGAGATTGGGTTATTTGTTTTGAAAACTAAGGCTTTCAAAACCTTAAAACATTACTTTCGAAACCCCTGGATAACCTCCTTCGAAAGCATAGAAAACTTCTTTTCAAAACATTACATATAAACCTTTTAAAGCAATTTAGTCATATTTTTCGGCATCACCCTTTCGGAAGCATAAATCATTTGGATGAAACACTCTAAGGTTGGATTCGAAACTCCTTCCGAAGCCATTGCCTTCGAAACCATTAACCACCTTTTAAAGGCTATAGGAAGTGGCTTAGTATATCTTTATAAAAAAACTACCCTTCGAAAGCATTGATGATTGCAATACACTCGAAAGCTAAAAAGAACGGCAGCAGGGCTTCGACTAGGTCGAAACCACCATTTTCGAATGTATTGTTTTATAAACAAAGAACTCATTCGAAAGCTTATACTTGAAAAGGAAAGATGTCAACCATATTCAAAAGTTATTTAGAAAACCCCTTTCAACAACATATGTTTTGACTCCTTCGAAAACTTTAATTAAACAAAGGCAGGCACTTAACACTTTAAAACAAAGCAAAGGTATCAACCCCATCGGAAACAATGCTTTTGACACCATGCCTTCCGCCTTTCTCCAATCCACTGCATACAAACATTTATTCCTTGTGTGTTGGTTTCGACTTTGTGGGGTTTCGACTTGATTGAGGCGGAAGTATATGGTCTAAAGGTGCTTATAATAGAGGCAGAACCCACTTTTATGGGTAAATCTGATTTAATGCCAATTAAAGCAATCACTTTCTAACTAATCTGCCCATGTGTAAACATGTAATTGGTTGCCTCATCTTTCAAATTCTTTACCAAAATAACTTCCGCTTAATTTCAGATCTAAACCAAGGAAAATTTAACAATTAAGCCCTTCCATTAAGCAAAACCAAAATTGCACTTAAATCCTTCTTCTAAAATAATTTATTTTCCAAAGTAAATCCCTTAAGAAAAATCCCAAAAAATTAAAGAAATTCACTTTTAACATGTTATCTAACATATCTAAATTTTAGACCGACATTCTCAATATAATTTCTGAAATAAATTTCTAAACCCAATTAACCATATTTTCCTTTGAAAATTCATAATAATATTTGCATAGCTTGGAAAATTATCAAAATTAAAACCCAACTCCAAAATCATGTTTTACATAATATATAATTTTTCCATGGCATTCAAACATCAATTTCAATCGATTTTGCCCTAAAACTGCATAAATCCCAATTTAAACAATTTCATTTAAATCAAACAAATTATAATCTAAGCATAACATCATCCAAAACATCATAAAAACAAATTTCATATTAAATACGAAAACATACGATCATAAAAAAATAGAGATGGTATAAATTATTATTCACCTTGATTAGGATAAGGGGATTAGATTGAGATTAATTTTCCACTAAGCTTGAATCCCTAGCTTTTGATTGAATTCCTCTTTTCTTTCTTTGTTAATGGCCGGCTCCTCTATTAGTTTGCATTTTGATTTTTTTTTTGTGAAAATGAGAGAAATGAACGTGAATGGTATAAGGAACGGAAATATATAAGGGTTATGGTAACAAGGTGCGGCTAATTCCCAATATGCCCTTGCGCAAATTAATTAGCCTACAAGCCATTCTTAAGCCCATTTAATTAATTATTTAAGCATAGCCTTAGTTTATTTTCATATCTCAATCCCCTTATCACTCTAATTATTTACATTATTCTATTTAATTTATCTATTTAAATCTCCTGAATAATGTTATCTAAAATTAAGGGTGTTACAGGCTCCTCTCCTTAAAGAATTTTGTCCTCGAAATTCAGTAAGGACTAAATACTGAACATAGCAATCATCTGTAACGACTCCTAACAACCATGCTAGTCTACCTGACTAGCAATTATCTATATAAATCTAATATAGATATACCCTTAAAGCAGATCGGGATAAGTATCTCGAATCATGTCTTCTGTCTCCCAAGTACAATCCTTCTCGTTGTCGCTCCACTTAACATTCACCAACTTGACTGTCTTGTTCTTTAATCTTTTCTCATCTCTCGCTAGAATCCAAACTGGTTTTCAACAAAAGTCAAATTATGCCCTTCTATCAAATCTTCCAACTCTGTCGGAGGAATTGTAGTCTCTGGATCATGCACACACTTGCGAAGATGAGACACACGAAATACATTATGGACACCTGCCATACTACTCGGCAACTCTACTCTATGTGCGAGCTTTCCAATCCTCTCTATAATAAGAAGTGGACCAACATATCTTAGTACCAGTTTCCCCGACTTCCCAAACCGTACCACACCCTTCATCAGTGATACTTTAATGAAAACCTTATCCCCAAATGAGAACTCTAGGTCTTTACACCTCTTATCTGCGTAACTCTTCTGTCTAGAACCCTTCGACCTTTTCTCATTTACTATGTACCAAGTTACTTTATACCCTATGCATTAGCTTGACCTTGTCGAGAGCTTTACACCTTTCGACTTTGTCGAAAGGTCCGGGTCGAAAGGTTTTATGCCATAAAAGGCTGAAACATGCTAAAAGTATGGTTTCATTGTTTTTAACTTAAAAAGATAACTTTTCAACTAACCTGCCTTTGTTTTCCAAATTCTCATTGGTTAACAAATATTTTTCAGAAAAGTGCTGCCACTATTTTCAAAATTAAATGATCATTTTATTTTATAAGATGCCCTTTCTCCTTAATTAAATATATAAAACATCCAAGTCCCATACCTTAAATAATTTTAAATATTCATCAAAACACTTAGGAAAATTCTGGAAAACTGCAGAAAATCCATTTTAATAAGCTTTCCAACATATAAAAATTCCAAACTCAAATAATCATCATTTTAGCCGTAAATAATTAATAACCCAATAAATCATTTTCTTTACTAGAAAATTAATATAAAATCCATCTTAACTCGAAAAATTATGCAAATTGAAACTCATCTCTAAAATATCATTTTTGACATATATTTAAATTTTCAAGGCATTTGGATGTCATTTAATAGGGTTTTCATATCAAACATATCATAAAAACTAATACGAACATGCATAATTCACCAATAAGCATATATATAACTTTAATCATCAAAAACATGGCATAAACTTACAAAATCGAAAACAATAAGAAAATGGGATGAAGTAATTATTCACCCTAGCTTTGAGATTAAAATATGTGAGATATGATGTTGATTATGTTTATTATCTTCCTTCGCTTTAATCCTAGCTTTAATCTTTCCTTGAGAACAATAATGGTGGTCGGCCTTGGTAAAATTTTAGTTTGGGTGAAAATAAAATGAACGTGGGTTTCACTTCCTAAGTGTTTAGGGTATAAGCCTATCCTATTTCCCATATTGCCCTTACTCATTCCTAACACCTTTGTTTATGTTATTTTATTTTAATTAACACACTAACATGGCACAGCTACCCTTAGTCTAATCAAATCTCAACTTATTAATCTTCACATTATTTTATTTAATTTATGCAATTAATTATTCTAAATAATGTTATAAAAATATGGGGTGTCACAGACTCCACACCTTAAAGAATTTCGTCCTCGAAATTACGATAAGGTACACAACAAAACAATCAAAGGTAAAACATACCATCAAACATCTTTGGATAAGCATCCCTAATCCTGCTCTCAGTCTCCCAAGTACAATCTCTAGCATTGTCACTCTACTGAACCTTAACTAATCTGACTGTCTTGTTTTTTAACTTCTTCTCATCTTTAGCCACAATCTGAATCGGCTTTCTAACTATAGTCAAATCCGTCTCTATAACTAAATCTTCTAACACTTTAGGTGCTACAGTATTCTCCGTGTCTCTAACACACTTTCTAAGTTGAGAAATATTGAAAACATCATGGACTCCTGCCAAACTATTCGATAACTCCACTTTATAGGCGATTTTCCCAATCCTCTCAACAATACGGAAGGGTCCAACGAATCTAGGTGCTAATTTTCCTGACTTCCTTAATCTAATCACAACCTTCATCAGTGAAACCTTAATAAACACATATTCTCCAACAGAGAATTCCATGTCTTTCCTTCTTCTATTAGCATAACTTTTCTGCCTAGACTGAGATTCCTTCACCCTAGCTCGGATCAGCTCAATCTTCTCCGCGGCTTCTTTCACCAAATCCGGACCAAGAACCAACCTGTCCCCGGTCTCTAACCAACATACGGGAGATTTGCATGGCCTTCCATACAAAGCTTCAAATGGTGCCATCCCAATACTTATCTAATAACTATTGTTATACGAGAACTCGACTAAATGGGGATGGTCTTCCCATGATCCCCCGATATCCAATACACAAACTCTTAACAAATCCTCCAAGGCGTTGTTAACTCTTTCCGTTTGTCCATCAATATGTGGATGGTAGGCGGTACTCATGTTGGGCTTGGTTCCTAAAGCTTCCTATAGACTCTTCTAGAGCTCACTAGTAAACAAAGAATCTCTATCACTGACAATACTACTAGGAATTCCATGCAGTCTAACCACATTCTTCATAAACAACTTCGCCAAAATAGGTGTCGTCCTAGTTGACTTTACTAGAATGGAATGGGCACTCTTGGTCAGTCTATCTACTATGACCTATATGCTTTTATTTCCTCTACTAGACCTTGGTAACCCATCAATAAAATCCATGGAGATAGAATCCAACTTCCACAATGGAACATCTAATGGTTGAAGCAATCCACTTGGCTTCTGGTGTTCAGCCTTTGCCTGTTGGCAATTCAAGCAACTTAACAACTTAACACATGAACCAATGTCCCGTTTCATACCTTCCCAGAAGAAAATTCTCTTCATGTCCTGATATATCTTTGTTCTTCCTGTATGGATAGTGAACTTTGAACGATGGCATTCATCCAAAACTTCTTTCCTCATGTTTCCTATATTTGAAACACACAACCTTCCCTTCTTTCTTAACCATCCATTTTGGTCAAGACTGAAATCCTTTAAGTCATCGCTCTCTTTTCCCACCTTTAAATTTTTGATCCGTACAGCCAAGGTTGGATCCTCCTCCTGTCTAGAAGCTATCTTCTTAATCATTATTGGTCGAACTTCTAAACAAGACAATACAGCATTTCTTGCACTAGAACCTGCCTCAGATCTAAATTGCACTCTACACGCTGACAATGCTTCCAAGTCTTTCCACTCAGCAATCATAGCCAATACTGCATTTTGATATTTCCTGCTAAGTACATCTACTACCTTATTTCCTTTCCCGGGGGTGTACTACATTCCAAAATCATAGGAAGCAACAAACTCCAACCATCTCTACTCTCTCATATTCAGCTCTTTCTAAGAGAACAAGTACTTCAACGACTTACGATTTATATAAGCTCAAATAGCTTGCCAAACAATAATGCCTCCATACATTTAAAGAAAATATTACTGCAGCTAACTCCAAATCATGTGTTGGATACTTAACTTCACGTGGTCTGAGCTGTCTAGAAGTATAAGCAATCACTTTACCTCTTTGCATCAACATAGCTCCCAATCCAGTTCCACACGCATTAGTATAAACAACAAAATCTCGATTCCCCTTCGAAACCACTAACACTGGTGCATGAGTCAATAAGTGTTACAAGCTGTGGAATGCTTCCTCACACTTATCAGTCCAAATAAACTTCACATCCTTTCGCGTAAGCTTAGTCATTAGTGCAGCTATCCGCGAAAAATCCTTTATAAACCTTCGATAGTATCCATCTAATCCAAGAAAACTCTTTATCTCGGTCACCGTCTCTGGTCTCTTCCAATTATTCACCGCCTCAATCTTAGTCGGATCTACAAACAACTATCTCCCTGAGACTACATGACCAAGGAACTTCACTTCCTTCTTCCAAAAATGACACTTCGAAAACTTAGCCTTCAATTGATGCTCCTTCAATGTCTCAAGCACAACTCTAAGATGAACTTCATGCACCTTGTCATCCATAGAGTATATCAGAATATCATCTATGAAGACAAACACATATCTATCCAAGTGCTCTCGGAAAATTCGGTCCATAAAATCCACAAAGAATGTTGGCGCATTAGTTAATTCGAACGGCATAACTAACCATTCATACGATCCATTACTTGTTCTAAACACCGTTAAAGGAATAGTATCCTTTGCAACTCTAAGTTGATGAAATCCCATCGCCAAATCCAACAGAGAAAATATCTTCACTCCACTCAGCTGGTCGAACAAATCATCAATTCTCAGCAATGGATGTCAGTTCTTTATCGTCCTCTCATTCAACTTACGATAATCAATAAATAGCCTTAACGATCCGTCTGTCTTCTTTGCAAATACTGCAACAGCTCCCCCAGGTGAACTACTTGGTCGAATAAAACTCTTGCCTTCCAAATCCACCAACTGTACCTTCAACCTTCTCGTCTCTCTATGTGTCATCCTGCTTGGTGGCTCACTCGTCGGTTTTGCTCCAGGCACTAAATCAATCCGAAACTCAATGGCTTGTTTAAGTGGCAGTCCAACTACCGGCTCAAACACATCAGCAAACTCTCTAACTACAAAGACTCGATGCAACTCATCCTCCAACCCCATAATACCTAATAAAGCATTCATCTCGCAACTAGGGTTTTCTACAGTATAAACTATCCGTTCACTACAAACAGGGTGACTAAGTGATATTTTCCTATCATGGCAAAATATCATAGCATCATATTTACTTAACCAATCCATCCCAAGGATAATCCCAAATCCCATAAAGTCAGTAGCAATCAAAATATGACCTAGGAAATAGTATTCTATATGGTCACACCTCATCCTAAGTGTTGCATACCCTCCAATTGGATTTGCCACCCTTAAGGAAGTAACTAAATATGAGGGTTCTAGGTTAAGTTTATCTACCAAACATTGAGAAATAAAAGAATGGGATGCACCAGTATCAAATAGAACGCTAACAGACATACCGTGAATCTGTAGCGAGCCTCCTAGAATAGCCTTCCCTTTCTCCTGCACACTGGCCTTGAAATTGCGGGCTCCAATGCATAAACTTGCCACCTCCCTTCTTTAGCAGGCTCCTTGCATTGGTTCTTATAATGGCCGAATTGATCACAATTAAAACATTTGACATTCTTCTTTCCAACTACTTCTTTCCCTTTTCCTTTTTCGGTCCGACACTCATCAGCATAGTGTCCCTTCTTCACATTTATAACAAACCACCTCAACTTTTCCTTTGTTCTGTACTCCTCCTTTTTGAGCATTCTTCTTCTAGAAAAACTTTATTTTCTGGCCTTGTTCCCTCAGACCTCCTCTATTTTCTTCCTCAAACAAGCTAATGCCTCTTCCTGCCTCAGCACCATTTCCAACACTACATCACCTGGATCTCTTAAGTGCGGCAAGGTAGTACTTATAAATTCCAGCCTCAAGCCTCTTATAAACTTTTCATTCCTCCCGATCATTGTATCAACCAAAGCATAACCGTAACGGGCCAACTCTTCAAATTTCCTTGCATATTCTAGAACGGACATCTCTCCTTGCTCCAGTTCAGCGAACTTCCTAACCAATGCCGACTGCGCCATCACCGACATTAACCTTTCTTGAAACCTTCTCCTAAACTCTGCCCAAGTCATGGTTTCCTCATCAACACCTGCTACAATAGTATTCCAGCAAAATAGTGCTGCTCCTTGAAGCTGTCTCAAAGCTAATCTCCTCTTTTTCTCATCATTTAATCCTAAGTCAGCAAAAATCCTCTCGCAATGCAACAACTAATTTTCCACCTCGATTGCATCCTTAGTTCCAATGAATGGCTTCCCTCCAAGCCTGGTATAGTCTCTACTAAAGTTAGCATATTGGTTTACCATCGAAGCTTCCTGAACTCCACCTCCAACAGCATTTCCTCCGACAACTCGAGCTGCAATTCCAACTTGCATCATGTTTACGAAAAACTGATACATGGCTCCTATGTCCGCTTGAGAAACCCCAGCACCAACTTTTTCAGCTTAAGCCTGACCTGGACCTATCCTAGCATTTGGTCAGGCATTTCCATTAGTTGCGGTGCTATCTCCTCCAGGATTAACTCTGCCTCTTCTTCCTTCCATATCTATATTCAAACCCCATGAGATATAAATGAATAGCCTATTTTAGGTAGGAGTCTAGAGATATAGCATATACTTATATATAGAAATTATAAGTACGTTACTAAAGCATTATCCCATACCCCGATCTTAACTCTAATTACTAAGGATTATGTTTTCAAAAACCAATTTTTAGTTAAAGTATTTCAAAAACCATGCTCTAATACCAAGTTGTAACATCCTCTATCTAGAGGCCCAAAACTAAGCGCTACAGATGATGCAGTCATCTATAGTATTAGCTTCCGGCGAATTAATACGGCTATGTTAATGGAATCTATAATATTATAAGCACTTGAATATGAAACAAAACACAGATTTCAAAAAAACTTTTCATCATTACGTTTAAAACAAATGTTCCATATTCTTAATACATAATACCAATACGTTCCTAAGCACAGCTAAAATTTACTTATTACAAATTACGCCATGAGCGGTATATGAAGATACCCCCATGGATGATCAGAATCATATTGCCATAATAGACTTAATACAAACACAGTGGAAATACAAAAAACTTAAAACTGCAACCCTAAATAGCTATCTGTTTGCCTCCTGCATGCCTCTGGTAGCCTTACTCGTCATCCTACTAAACCTAAAAAAGACCTTAACCCCTCAGCCTACTCAAATTAATTTTTCACCTAAGAGTTTAAGGGGAAAACATAAACTTCGAGTCAGACATAAAGCTTGGTGTGAATAATATTATACATCCCGGTTTAATATGTTTAATGAGACCATGCCGCTTAGTGGAATGGGTTTCCCCTCACTAACATCCTTTTAAAACATATCTTTGTAAAACCTTTTTCCTACAATCAAAACTGATTAAACACTATAAAGCATCATTATGTAAACATACATAAATATAAGGTAGTAATGAAATATCTGTTCAAGCACATAAGTTTTATTTGGATAACTTTTAACCTTTGGCTGAATCGGGCCTACTAGACAATATAATCAAAATTAATCTAAAATTGTTAGCTATTCTTCCTCTGGACTATATATCCTTATCTATCTGTTAAATACTTCACTTCTGGACGGTCTGTCCTTAACTATCTGTTAAATACTTTGCTTCTGGACGGTCTGTCCCTAACTTAATTATCTCCTAGGTCTTTCCGATCCTCATGGTTTTTCGAGCTCACCAATAATCTATCTGTATACAATCATATATTCCTTTCGGTGTGTAATCATAATTTTAGTCTATCTGTGACTAAGCCCTACACACTGGAATTTTGGACGACAATTAGCTGGGGCTAATAGTTAATGTATAGGGTGCGACCCTATACTAGTCCCAACTGGTATTCTAATATCTGAGTTATTTTCACTAAAGGATCCCCTCCCATTAATTTCCTTGAAAACATTTTCAAAATGATTTAAAACATTTAATTCAACTTGTGCAAGGAAAAGTATATAATCTTTATACTTTACTCAAAAAAATCATATTACCATGTTATATATATATA
Organism: Allium fistulosum; assembly: GCA_030737815.1. Lineage (NCBI taxonomy): Eukaryota > Viridiplantae > Streptophyta > Magnoliopsida > Asparagales > Amaryllidaceae > Allium > Allium fistulosum. The sequence goes on along the minus strand of CM060902.1, from coordinate 183,843,903 downwards.
CACATACACACTTTACTCAAATCTTAGTTGATGAACACATTTAAACATTTGAAAAGTTCTACTTTCTAAATCTTCAAAAGTACCTTTTCCAAAATCAGGTGAAAACCGTATAATTATCTTAGCCAATATGCTAAAACCTCACCTTTTGAAACCATTCATCAAACCTTTCAAAACCAGTCATCAAACCATTCTAAAGCAATAAAACTTTGGACATCCTTCTTAAAAAACCACTTTAAAACATTTCCTTAGAAAAACCTTGGAAAACCTTTCTTCTCAAACCTTTCAAAACCATTGAACTAAAATCTTTGAAATCATTGAACTCTAACCTTTCGAAACCTTTCAAAAGCATTGAACTAAAACCTTTCAAAATCATTGAACTCTAACCTTTCGAAACCATTCAATAACCAAACCTTTCGAAAGCATTGAACTAAAACCTTTCGAAATTATTGAACTCAAACATTTTGAAACCATTCAATAACCAAAGCTTTCGAAATCATCGAACTCTAATCTTTCGAAACCATTCAGTAAAAAACCTTTCGAAGACATTAAACCTTTTAAAACATAAACCTTTCGAAGACTTACTGGGTTCAACTTAAAACAAGTGGAAAAACCTCGTTTTAAAACCTTTCGACTTTGTCGAAAGCTCTGCTTCGAAAGCTCTGCTTCGAAAGCTTTAAAACTTAACATTTAAACAATAGGCTTCAGCCATTAAAACAACTCCTTTTGAAGCTTGGGTTATACTTTACTTAGAAAAACAAAGATGAATCACCTAAGTCGAAAGCGTTCTTTCAAAAGCATGTAGAAGCGGTTGATTTTATAACAGGCAGACCTTTCGACTTTGTCGGAAGGTTCAAAACAAAACAAAGTGGCAATAACCTTTCAAGTTTGTCAAAAGGTTTTTAGAACCTTTATTTTAAACATTTGACTTGGTCAAAGACAACCAAGTCGAGAGCTCTTATTAGAAAGCAAAGCAGGTGAAAGCTTTTGGTTTACAAAACAAACATATCCCCACCAATTTGGCCATCAACCTTTCGACTAAGAACCCTTCAAACTTTTCTATTTCATTACGTACCAAATAACTTGATATCATATGCATTGGCTTGACCTTGTCAAGAGCTTTATACCTTTCGACTTTGTCGGAAGGTCTAGGTCGAAAGGTTTTATGCCGTAAAAGGCTGAAACATGCTAAAATTATGGTTTCATTATTTTTAACTTAAAACGATAACTTTTCAACTAACCTGCATTTGTTTGTCAAATTCTCATTGGTTAACAAATATTTTTCAAAAAAGTGCTGCCACTATTTTCAGAATTAAATAATAATTTATTTTATAAGATGTCCCTTCTCCTTAATTAAATATATAAAACATCCAAATCCCATACCTTAAATAATTTTATACTTTCATCAAAACACTTAGGAAAAATTCCAAAAAATCCACTTTTAATATGTATTCCAACGTATAAAAATTCCAAACCCAAATAATCATCATTTTACCCATAAATAATTAATAACCTAATAAATCATGTTCTTCGCTAGAAATTTAATATAAAATCCATATTAGCTCGAAAAATTATGTAAATTGAAACCCATCTCTAAAATATCATTTCTGACCTATATTTAAACTTCCAAGGCATTTGAATGTCATTTAATAGGGTTTCCATATAAAACATATCATAAAAACTAATATAAACATGCATAATTCACCATCAGGCATATATATAACTTTAATCATAAAAAACATGGCATAAACTTGCAAAATCATTTTGGATCTAGTATAAATACCGAAAACCATAAGAAAATGGGATGAAGTAATTATTCACCTTAGCTTGAGATTAAATGATGTGAGATTTGATGTTGATTATGTTGATTATCTTCCTTCACTTGAATCTTAGCTTTAATCTTTTCTTGAGAGCAATAATGGTGGTCGACCTTGGTAAAATTTTAGTTTGACTGAAAATAAAATGAACGTGGTCTTTATTTCCTAAGGGTTTAGGGTATAAGCCTTTTCAATTTCCCATATTGCCCTTACTCATTCCTAACACCTTTGTTTATGTTATTTTATTTTAATTAACACACTAACATGGCACGGCTACCCTTAGTCTAATCAAATCTTAACTTATTAATCTTCACATTATTTTATTTAATTTATGCAATTAATTATTCTAAATAATGTTATGAAAATATAGGGTGCTACACTGTCGCTGGCTATGCTACTAGGAATCCCATGTAGTCTAACTATGTTCTTCATAAACTACTTAGCTAAAACAATTGTTGTCCTGTTGACTTAACTGGAATGAAATGGGCACTCCTGGTCAACCTATTCACTATGACCCATATAGTTTCATTTCCCCAATTTAACCTTGCCAATCCGTCTATAAAGTCCATGGGTATTGAATACCATTTCCAAACTGGAATCTCCAAAGGTTGAACCAATCCACTCGGCTTCTGATGTTCAGCCTTCACTTGCTTACTGTTTGAACACTACCTAACCAACATGCCAACATCCCCCTTCATACCTTCCCAATAGAAGCTCCTCTTCATATGTTGATGCATCTTGTTCCCTTCAGGATGAATTGTAAACATGGATCGATGATATTTTCCAAGAAATTATTTCCTCGAGTCCTCAATATTCGGAATGCACAATCGTCCTTCTTTCTCAACCATCCTTTCTAGTCAATACTAAAATCTTTTAGATCACCGTTCTTAGTTCCAACCTCAAGCCTTCAGATCTTCTCGGCTAATACTGGATCCTCTTTTTGCTTAGAAGCGATCCTTTCTATCAACACTGGTCAAGCTTCTTGATAAGACAACATAGTAGTACTTTGACTAGAACTAGCATTTGATCTTAACTGCACACTACAAGTAGTCAAAGCTTCCAAATCTTTCCATTCTTCCCACATAGCTAACACCATACTCTGATGTCTTCTGTTAAGAGCATCTGCTACTTTATTTCCTTTCCTAAGAGTATACTCTATATAAAAATCCTAAGCAGCCAAAAACTCCAACCACCTCTGTTGTCTCATATTCAGCTCCTTCTGAGAGAATAAGTACCTTAAAGGCTTATGATTTATGTATAGCTCAAATCTCTCCCCTAAGAGATAATGCCTCCAAATCTTCAATGCAAAGAACACCACAGCCAACTCCAAATCTTGAGTAGGATATCTCACTTCATGCGGTCTAAGTTGTCGTGGAGCATGGGCAATCACTTTACCTTTCTACATCAACACAGCTCCCAATCCAGTTCCACACGCATCAGTATACACCACCAACCCTTGGTTTCCATCTGGAACTACTAACATAGGTGCATTGGTCAACAAATGCTTTAACTGAAGAAATGCTTCCCCACATTTGTCGGACCAAACAAACCCCACATCCTTCCTGGTTAGCTTCGTCAAAGGTGTTGTTGTCCACAAGAAATCCTTAATGAATCTTCGATGATAGCCAGCAAGTCCAAGAAAACTTCTAATCTCAGTCACCATCTTTGGTCTCTTCCAATTATTAACAGATTTGATCTTATCTTGATCAACTGGCAACCCTTTCACTGAAACCACAAGACCAAGAAACTTAACCTCTTTCTTCCAAAAATGCACTTGGAAAACTTCGCCTTCAGTTGATGTTTCCTCGACGTCTCAAGCACCACTCTAAGATAATCCTCATGCCCTCTTTCGTCCTTAGAGTATACTAAAATTTCATCTATAAACACCAACACGAATCTATCCAAATACTATTGGAAGACTCAGTTCATCAGATCAACGAAGAAAGCAGGTGCATTCGTTAAACTGAACGGCATTACTAACAAATCATACGAACCATACCTAGTTCGAAATGCTTTCAAAGGAATAGTATTGACGCAGCGGATTAAACAAAAACAAGGTAGATTGAAGAAAATAGCAATTGGTGGATTGATGAATACTGAAATGCCCAAATTCGTTGATCCGAAGATACCGAATTCTAGCTATCTCTGACACGTTGATCGCGCACGATACGTGAAAAGAGATCTTCAATTCTTCGAGCGTTGATCAAGCGCACTTGATTCCGCGAATCGGCTTCAACGATCGAAGATTCGAGCGCACTCGAATGTCGAAGGTGGAGATAGGAGATTACACTCAACTACCAATTTTAATGAAAGCACACAGCAATCAAACAAGAATTTTTATTCCAAAAATCAAATACCACATTATTACAACAAACCCGCTATTTATAGCAATTTCACACAGTTCCTTAAGTCGTATACGACTTACGACTCATCCTAGGTCGGCAGCGACCTATCAACAGCAGCGACTCAAACAGTTACACAACAAATATTTACAACACTTAGGTCGTGTACGACCTATAACCTGCGACTTACGACTTATAACAGAATTATGACAGCCCATAGGCCGTTTACGACCTAAATACAACAAAGCTCAGTAAAACACCCACGACATACGACTTATCAATGCCCACGAGTTAACATTGCCACGACCTAAAATTCAGCGAATCAAGAGGCAACAGCTGCATCACTTTACGCGACCTAACTAGGTCGTAGGTCGTACCCGACTTATCTTAGGTCGTGAGCTCCCTTCTTCAGCATACTCGTTAGGTCGTAGACGACCTAAATTACTTCCCTTAAGTAGTAGCCGACTTAAGCCTTGCGCATTCTCAACTCGTGCTGCTACTTCGTTATCTCGTGGCGCTCCTCCTATAGTCTTAGATCGTACACGATCTAAAGGTCCCGAACGACTTAAGCCCTTGTTAGGTCGTAATCGGTCTGAAACGTGCTCCTTAGGTCGTGGCCGACCTAACTCCTCTTTCTTAGGTCGTGACCGACCTAAACCCAGCGATTCCTTAGGTCATGCTGCATCATCCTCTCCGGGTTGAGAAAAATTCGTCCTCGAATTTGTAGTCTCTTCTCCATCAGCTTGTTCATTCCCATAATAAGGTACCAGATGTTTAACATTAAACACATCAAAAGTATACACATCCTCCGGTAGCTTCAATTTATAAGCATTTTCATTAATTCGTTTCACAACTTCTATAGGACCAATTTTTCTGGCTTTCAACTTGTTATAAGCGCCCACTGGAAAACGATCCTTTGTTAACACAGCATATACCATATCTCCTTCATTAAACTCAACATTTCTTCGCTTCAGATCTGCAGATCGTTTATACTTCTCATTTGCCTTCTCCAATCGTTCCTGAACGATTTTATGACATTCATTCAATCCATCAACAAAATCTACAGCTCGTTTTACCGTCCCCTTCGGTTGTGGTACTATCGTTAAGTCCAATGGTCCCCTGGGTAAAATTGAATATACAATCTGAAATGGACTGAATCCCGTACTACGATTAACTGCATGATTATGAGCAAACTCTGCCTGGCATAACTTCATGTCCCAACTCTTCAGATTATCTTTCACCAGACATCGCAATAAATTCCCCAGCGATCTGTTAACCACCTCCGTTTGCCCATCATTTTGTGGATGGTAAGCGCTACTAAAATTCAGCTTCGTTCCGACCATCTTCCACAAACTTAGCCAAAAATGACTCAGAAAACGCGTATCCCTATCTGACACAATAGATTCTGGCAATCCATGAAGTCGATATTTCTCTTTGAAAAATAACTGAGCAACATGAACAGCATCCGCCATCTTCTTTCAAGCAATAAAATGTGCCATTTTCGAAAACCTGTCCACCACAACAAATATAGAATCATTTCCCCTTTGAGTTCTAGGTAAACCCAAAACAAAATCCATGCTCATATCAACCCAAGGCTTAGTTGGTACAGGTAACGGCATATATAATCCAGCATTGGTCGCAGTTCCTTTCGAAACCTGACAGATATGACATCGCTCCACAAACCTTTCCACTTATTTCCTCATTGATGGCCAAAAGTAAGACTGAGAGACCAAATACAATGTAGGATCTCTACCCACATGCCCTTCTTCATGTAGCTCCTTTATAATCTTCATTCTCAAACTACAATCCGGTACGCCTAATCGATTTCCTTTAAACAGAAAACCATCCACCATCATAAACTCATCCGTCTCCCCCTTCTTGACTTTATCTACAAACTTTGTGAAGTAAGGATCATCAACAAATAATTATCGCAGTACCTCAAACCCCGTCACTTCAACCTTCAATGTAGTTAACAAGTGATTTCTTCTACTCAGCGCATCAGCCACACGATTCGTCACTCCTGACTTGTGTTTGACAACAAAAGTAAACTGCTGCAAATAGGCAATCCATGATGCATGTCTCGCTGAAATCTTGTCTTTCCCTTGTAAATGCTTCAACGCCTCATGATCAGTGTAAAGAACAAACTCTTTCTGAAATAGATAGTGTCTCCAGTGTTTAATACCTTGCACAACATCATAAAATTCCACATCATATGTACTATTTCTCATCTTCGCTCCCGATAGCTTCTCACTAAAATATGCAATAGGACGCCCCTTCTGACTCAACACCCCTCCAATCCCAACCTTTGACGCATCAGTGTGTAGCTCAAACAACAATTGAAAATCTGGTAATACTAGAATTGGTGTTGATGTCAAGAGTTCTTTAATTCGCTCAAAAGCAACCCCTGCTTCCTTTGTCCATGCAAACTGTTTACCCTTCATACAATCCGTAACAGGTGCCATCACACTACTAAAGTGTGAAATAAACCTTCGATAAAATGAAGCTAACCCATGAAAACTACGGACTTCCGTTATCGTCTTGGGCTGTGGCCAATCTCTGATCGCTTCAACTTTACTTTGGTCCACCTGTATTCCTTCTTTCGAAACAACATACCCCAGAAATAAAACACTCCTCGCCATAAACACACATTTTTTGGTAGCTGCATAGAATTGTTCTTCACGAAGAATAATCAACACTTTCCTCAAATGCTGAACATGCTCTTCTGTACTAGCACTGTAAATCAGAATATCATCAAAGTAAACCACCACAAACTTCCCAATGTACGGTCTGAAAACTTGGTTCATCACCCTCATGAATGTACTTGGTGCATTCGATAGACCAAACGGCATGACCAGCCATTCATACAATCCTTCCCTCGTCTTGAACGCTGTCTTCCACTCGTCCCCGGGTCTGATTCGAATTTGATGATAACCACTCTTCAAATCGATCTTTTAAAAGATAATAGCCCCACTCAATTGATCTAGCAAGTCATCCAACCTCGGCATTGGAAATCTATATCTCACAGTAATCTTATTCAATGCTCGACTGTCAGTGCACATTCTCCACGTCCCGTCCTTCTTCGGTACTAACAAAGCTGGCACAGCACACGGACTCAAGCTTTCCTGCACACGCCCCTGTTCAAGCAATTCTTCCACTTGCCTCCTCAATTCTTCATGTTCCTTCGGACTCATTCGATAATGTGGTCTATGTGGCAACATTGCTCTCGGAACAAGATCAATTTGATGTTGAATGTCTCTTGGTGGCGGTAACTCCTTTAGTAACTCCTCTGGAAATACATCCTCAAATTCTTTCAATACTGGTTTCACTTCTTCTGGAATTTCAACCTCTTCACTGCTCTCACGCCCAATCAACAAGAATACTTCCGGCTCCTCTTCAACTTCCTTGACAAACTCCTTCAAAGATAACAAAGTTTTCAGCTCTTCGATCTCTTCTAACATGTTTTCTTCCTGTTGTCGCTTCTTTGGAACTAGAGTAATCTTCGTGCCTTCAAACATGAAACTGTAACTGTTGGTACGCCCATCATGTTGCACCGCCCTATCATATTGCCACGGTCTCCCCAGCAACAAATGACAGACATCCATATCTACAACGTCGCACCAAATTTCATCTTTGTATTTCTTCCCAATCAAAAATTTAACACAAGCCCTTAATCCAACTTTCACTTCACCACCCTTCCTCAACCGTGCTAACTTGTACGGTTTAGGATGTTTCTCAGTTTTTAACTCTAACTTCTTCACCGCTTCTGTAGAGATAATATTGTCACAACTTCCAGCATCAATAACAAACTTGCAAACTCTTCCTAGAATAGTGCATGTGGACTGAAAAATGTTATTTCTCAACCAGCTATTTTCCTCCTCTTGCTTCGGTGTCAAGCAACTTCTCCTCATCATTAATGAATACCCTTCATCACCCGACAATAAGTCTTCCTCTTCCACCGGTAATGACTTAGAACATTCTAACTCTTCATTCTCATCCTCAACTTCTGCAATCATGGTTCTCTTCTTTGGCTTTGGACATTCATTGCTTTTATGACCCAACTCCTGACAATTGTAACATTTGAAACCGTTGTTAACCTTTGCCTTCTCAGCCTCCTTCACCACTGGTTTACTGATAGGTTTAGAAACATAAGAACTTCCACTAACACCCTTCACTTGATTGTTGGAATTAGTAAACACACCACCACCTCGTCGTCCCTGTTTCTCCCAAGCCAATGCCTTTTGATGTGCTTCCGCCACAGATCTTGGATCGAACATATTCACCATATCCTGAATCTGCATTCTCAATCCCCCAATGAATCTAGCAGTCAGCTGTTCTTCCGTCTCCATAATATCATTTCTTGCAATCATTTGATAAAATTCGTCAGCATAGTCATTCACAGATTTCGTTCCTTGCCTCAAGTTTTGCAGCCTTTGATACATAAGCGATTGATAATTATAAGGTAAAAATGTGGCTTTCATCAATTTCTTCATCTTGTCCCATGATTCAACCTTTGACTTCCCCATCCGTTCACGTGTAAGTTTGGTTTGCTGCCACCATGCCAAAGCTCTACTCCTCAACCTTGTAGCAGCTAATTTCACTCTTCGGTGCTCAGGAATCTCCTTGAAGTCAAAAATCTCCTCAACATTTGATAACCAATCAAGAAATTCTTCCGCTACCATTCCACCCTTAAACTCCGGAATTTTTATTTTCATTCCCGATTCCCAACGTCGATCATCTTCAATCTCCCGATACTGACGTCGTCCCTGATCTCGGCCTCGGTAATGAACACTTCCTCTTTCACCATCAAACTCTTTGTCAAAATCTGATGCATATCGTTGTTGATCACGTCCTCCAACATCTCTACCACTTCCACTTCTACCACCAACATTTCCTCGATCTACATTCCTCCTATCACGATCATCAATATTCCTATCACGGTTGTCAACACTTCTACGATCATGACTTTCTCTCCTCTCCCGATCTGAATGTGGTGAAACTCTACTTCCTCCATGGATTGATTCAGGTGAATTTCTTCTTCTACTTTGATTCAATTCAAGCATCATTCTCTCCAATCTACCAATACCTTCATCAAATTTTTCATGCATACGTTGCTCCATTTGATCGGCCTCTTCCCTTCGATACAATGCTTCAATATTTTGATGGCGGTTAGCTCTCCTCGGCGGCATGGTTCAAACTTCTCAAATACTTTACAAATCAGACACAACTTCAACAAAACAAAGTACGGCTCAACACTAGCTCGCACCAGCTCCTTAGCTCGGTTCAATTCAACTCAGCAATAGGCAACGACCTAAGGCTTAGTTCGGCTCGGCTTATATAAGGCACGGCTTCAAGCACTTCACTTTCAAACTTTGGCACGCAAATTCTCTCGAGAAAATCCAAACAACTTTCCCACTTTGATCCAAAATGGAATGGATCGAAAGTTCCCTTCTTGTTACAACAAATGATGAACACAATAAACAACAACTTCAACTTCGGCTCCAAGATTCGATTTAGCTATGATTGGCTAAATCAAGCTCTGATACCAAACTGACGCAGCGGATTAAACAAAAACAAGGTAGATCGAAGAAAATAGCAATTGGTGGATTGATGAATACTGAAATGCCCAAATTCGTTGATCCGAAGATACCGAATTCTAGCTATCCATGACACGTTGATCGCGCACGATACCGTGAAAAGCGATCTTCAATTCTTCGAGCGTTGATCAAGCGCACTTGATTCCACGAATCGGCTTCAACGATCGAAGTTTCGAGCGCACTCGAATGTCGAAGGTGGAGATAGGAGATTACACTCAACTACCAATTTTAATGAAAGCACACAACAATCAAACAAGAATTTTTATTCCAAAAATCAACTACCACATTATTACAACACACCCGCTATTTATAGCAATTTCACACAGTTCCTTAAGTCGTATACGACTTACGACTCATCCTAGGTCGGCAGCGACCTATCAACAGCAGCGACTCAAACAGTTACACAACAAATATTTACAACACTTAGGTCGTGTACGACCTATAACCTGCGACTTACGACTTATAATAGAATTATGACAGCCCATAGGCCGTTTACGACCTAAATACAACAAAGCTCGGCAAAACACCCACGACATACGACTTATCAATGCTCACGAGTTAACATTGCCACGACCTAAAATTCAGCGAATCATGAGGCAATAGCTGCATCACTTTACGCGACCTAACTAGGTCGTAGGTCGTACGCGATTTATCTTAGGTCGTGAGCTCCCTTCTTCAGCATACTCGTTAGGTCGTAGACGACCTAAATCACTTCCCTTAAGTTGTAGCCGACTTAAGCCTTGCACATTCTCAACTCGTGCTGCTACTTCGTTATCTCGTGGGGCTCCTCCTGTAGTCTTAGATCGTACATGATCTAAAGGTCCTGAATGACTTAAGCCCTTGTTAGGTCGTAATCGGTCTGAAACGTGCTCCTTAGGTCGTGGCCGACCTAACTCCTCTTTCTTAGGTCGTGACCGACCTAAACCCAGTGATTCCTTAGGTCGTGCTGCATCAAGTATCCTCTACCACTCTTAACTAATGGAAACATGTCGCCAAATCCAACTGGAAAAACACTCTAGCTCCACATAACCGATCAAATAGATCATCAATTCTTGGCAAAGGATACTTATTCTTAATCGTCCTTTCGTTCAACTTTCGTCAGTCGATGCACATCCACAACGACTGTAACACCCCATATTTTTATAACATTATTTAGGATAATCAATTGGTTAAATAAAATAAAATAATGTGAAGATAAATAGGTTGAGATTTGATTAAACTAAGGGTAGCCATGCCATGTTAATGTGCAAATTAAAATGAGATAACATAAACTAATGTGTTAGGTAATGAGTAAGGGAAATATGGGAAATAGGATAGGCTTATACCCTAAACCTTTAGGATATGAAATTTACGTTCATTTTCATTTTAGAAAACTAAAAACATCTAAGGCCGGCCACCATTTTTATTCCCAAGGAAGATAAAGCTAGGATTCAAGAAAAGGAAGATAATCAATTAATTCAACATCAAATCTAAAATCTTTTAATCTCAAAGCTAAGATGAATAATTACTACATCCAATTTTCTTATCGGTTTTAAGATTAGATAAGAAATGTTTTTGCAAGTATATGACATGTTTTGATGATTAAAGTTATATATTTATTTGTTGGTGAATTATGCATGTTCATATTCGTATTTATGAAATATTTAATATGAAAACCCTATTAAATTACATCCAAATGCCTTGAAAATTTAAATATAGGTCAGAAATGATATTTTAGAGATGGTTTCTAATTTTAATAATTTTCTGAATTTATGTGGATTTTATTAATTTTCTAGTTAAGAAAATGATTTATTGGGTTATAAATTATTTTCGGCTAAAATATTTAATATTTGGGTTTGAAATTTTTATATATTGCAAAACATATTAAAAATAGATTTTCTGGGATTTTTCTAGATTTTTCCTAAGTGATTTGATGAATATATAAAATTATTTAAGGTATGGGACTTAAATATTTTACATATATAATTAAGGAGAAAGTGCATTTTATAAAATAAAATTATTATTTAATTATGAAATTAATGGCCAAACTTTTCTAAAAAGTATTTATTAACCAATGAGAATTTGACAAATAAAGGAAGGATAGCTGAAAAGTTATCTATTTAAGTTAAAAACAAGAAAAACATGCATTTAGCGTGTTTCAGCCATTCTAGGCATCAAACCTTCTGACCCAAACCTTTCGACAAGGTCGAAAGGTTCGACAAGGTCAAAATTCAATGCATATGGTATCAAGTTACTTGGTACGTAATGAATTGAACAAGTCGATGGGTACTTAGTCGAAAGGTTGGTTGCCAAAGAGGTTGGGGTATGTTTGTTTTATAAACCAAAAGCTTACACCTGCTAGCTTTCGAGAAGGAGCCTGCTAGAGAAAGAAAGGGACAGAAGTATGCATTGGAGCCCACAATTTCAAGGCTAGTTGTGCGGGAGAAAGGGAAGGTTGTTCTGGGAGGCTCACTACGGATTCAAAGTATGTCTATTAGCATTCTATTTGATACTGGCGGATCACATTCTTTTGTTTCTCGATGTTTGGTAGATAATCTTAACCTAGAACCCTCATATTTTGTTACTTCCTTAAGGGTTGCTAATCCGATAGGAGGGTATGCGACACTTGGGATGAGATGTGACCACTTAGAGTTTAATTTGCTAGGTTACACCTTTTCTTGCAGTTTGCATGTATTCGACTTTGTAGGGTTCGAAATTATATTGGTATGGATTGGTTAAGTGCGTATGATGCTAGGATATTTTACCACGATAGGAAAATATCACTTAGTCACCCTTGTTGCAATGAGCGGATTGTTTATACTATAGAAAGCCCTAATTGTGAAGTGAATGCTTTATTGGGTGTTATGGAGTTAGACGATGAGTTGAGTCAAGTTTTCGTGGTAAGAGAACTCACAGATGTGTTTGAGCCGGTAACTGAATTACCATCGAAATGCACTATTGAGTTTTGGATAGATTTGGTACCGGGAATAGAACCGATGAGTAGGCCACCAAGCAGGATGATACCCACTGAGTTGAGAGAGTTGAAGGTGCAGTTGGTGGATTTGGAAGGTAAGAGTTTTATTCGAACAAGTAGTTCACCTTGAGGAGCTACTGTATTATTTGCCAAGAAGCCAAACGAATCATTAAGGCTATGTATCGAGTATCGTAAGTTGAATGAGAAGACGATAAAGAATCAATATCCATTGCCAAGAATTGACGATTTGTTCGACCAATAGAGTGAAGCAAAGATATTTTCTCATTTGGATTTTGCTACCAGGTTTCTTCAGCTTAGAGTTGCAGAAGATAGTATACCGTTGATGGCATTTAGGACCCGTTATGGATCATACGAATGGTTAGTTATGCGGTTCAGACTAACAAATGCACTGGCATTCTTTGTAAATCTGATGAATCGAATCTTTAGAGAGCATTTAGATAGATTTGTGTTGGTCTTCATAGATGATATTTTGATATAATCTAAGGATGAGAAGGAGCATAAAGTACAACTTAGAGTTGTGCTTGAGACATTGAGGGAGCATCAGTTGAAGGCTAAGTTTTCGAAGTGCCATTTTTGGAAGAAGGAAGTGAAATTCCTTAGCCGTGTAGTGTCAAAGAAAGGGTGGTCTGTAGATCTGACCAAGATTAACGTGGTGAATAATTGGAAGAGACCCGAGACAGTGATCGAGATAAAGAGCTTTCTTAGATTAGCTGGGTATTATCAAAGGTTTATAAAGGATTTTTAACGGATAGCTACACCGATGACTAACCTTACGTGAAAAGATGTGAAATTTGTATGGACTGATAAGTGTGAGGAAGTATATCAAAGCTTGAAATACTTACTGACCCATGCATCGGTGTTAGTGGTTCCGGAGGGGAATCAAGATTTGGTTGTTTATAATGATGCGTGTGGAACTGGATTGGGAGCTGTGTTGATGCAAAGAGGTAAAGTGATTGCTTATGCTTCTTTATAGCTCAGACCACATGAAGTTAGATACCTCATGCATGATTTGGAGTTAGCTGCCATTATATTTGCGTTGAAGGTGTGGAGACATTATCTATTGGAGAGCGATTTGAGCTTTATACAGATCATAAGTCATTGAAGTACTTGTTCTCTCAGAAGGAACTAAACATGAGACAACAGAGATGGTTGGAGTTTGCTGCTTATGATTTTGGAATTGAGTACACACCCGGAAAAGGAAACAAGGTGGCAGATGCACATAGCAGGAAACATCAGAATGTAGTATTGGTTATGATTGCTGAGTAGAAAGATTTGGAAGCATTATCAGCTTGTTGAGTGCAGTTTAGATCCAAGGCAGGTTCTAGTGCAGGAAGTGTTTTATTGTCTTGTTTAGAAGTTCGACCAATAATGATTAAGAAGATAACATCTAGACAGGAAGAGGATCCAGTTTTGGTTGAGCGGATCAAAAAGTTAAAGGAAGTAATAGAGTGCGAGGACTTAAAGGATTTCAGTCTTGACCAGAAGGGATGGTTAAGAAAGAAAGGAAGGTTGCGTGTTCCGAATGTAGGGGACATGAGGAAAGAAGTTTTGGATGAATGCCATCGTTCGAAGTTCACTATCCATCCAGGAGGAACGAAGATGTATCAGGATATGAAGAGAAGTTTCTTCTGGAAAGATATGAAACAGGACATTGGTTTATGTGTTAAGCAGTGCTTGAATTGCCAACAGGCAAAAGGCAGAACACCAGAAGCCGAGCGAATTACTTCAGCCGTTGGATGTTCCGATGTGGAAGTGGAATTTTATCTCTATGGATTTTATTGATTAGTTATCAAGATCTAATAGAGCGAATGAAAGTATATGGGTCATAGTGGATAGATTGATCAAGAGTGCCCATTTCATTCCCGTCAAGTCAAATAGGACGGCACCTAGTCTAGCGAAGTTGTTTATGATGAATGTGGTTAGACTGCACGGAATTCCTAGTAGTATTGTTATTGATAGAGATTCATTGTTTACTAGTGAGTTCAGGAAGAGTCTACAGGAAGCTTTAGGAACCAAGATCAACATGAGTACCGCTTACCATCCATAAATTGATGGGCAAATGAAAAGAGATAATAAAGTCTTGGAGGATTTGTTAAGAGCGTGTGTATTGGATTTCAGGGGATCATGGGAAGACCATCTTCATCTAGTTGAGTTTGCGTATAACAACAGCTATCAGACTAGTATTGGGATGGCACCGTTTAAAGGTTTGTATGGAAGACCATGCAAATCTCTCGTATGTTGGTTAAAGACTAGGGATAGATTGGTTCTTGGCCTTGATTTGGTAAAGGAAGCCGCAAAGATGATTGAGTTGATCTGAGCTTGGATGAAGGAAGCTAAGTTTAGGCAGAAAAGTTATGCAGACAGAAGAAGGAAGGACTTGGAATTCTTTGTTAGATATTACGTATTTATTAAGGTTTCACCAATGAAAGGAGTGATTAGATTTGGAAAGTCAGGAAAGTTAGCACCTAGATTCATTGGAACCTTCCGTATGGTTGAGAGGATCAGGAAACTCGCTTATAAAGTGGAGTTACCGAATAGTTTCGCAGGAGTTGATGATGTTTTTCATATTTCTCATCTTAGAAAGTGTGTTAGGGACCCGGAGACAACTATAGGACCTATAGTTTTAGAAGATTTAGCAGTAGAGCTGGACTTGACTATTGTTAGGAAGCCTGTCCGAATAGTTGAGAGAGATGAAAAGCAGTTGAGGAACATGACAGTCAGATAAGTGAAAGTCCAGTGGAGTGACGTTAATAGAGACTCTACTTGGGAAACTGAGAGCAGGATTAGAGAGGCTTACCCTGATTTTTTTAATGGTATGTTTTACCTTTCATTGTTTTGTGTGTGCCTTATAGTAATTTCAAGGACGAAATTCTTTAAGGTGGGGAGTCTGTAACACCCCATATTTTTATGACATTATTTAGAATATTCAATTGGTTAAATTAAGTAAAATAATGTGAAGATAAATACGTTGAGATTTGATTAAACTAGGGGTAGTCGTGCCATGTTAATGTGCAAATTAAAATGAGATAACATAAAATAATGTGTTAGGAAATGAGTAAGGGCAAAATGGGAAATATGAGAGGCTTATACCCTAAATCCTTATGATATGAAACTTACGTTCATTTTCATTTTAGCAAACTAAAACCATCTAAGTCCAGCCACCATTTTTATTCTCCAAGAAGATAAAGCAAGGATTCAAGAGAAGGAAGATAATCAATTAATTCAACATCAAATCTGAAATCTTTTAATCTCGAAGCTAAGGTGAATAATTACTACATCCAATTTTCTTATGGTTTTCGGTTTTAATATTAGATTCGAAATGTTTCTGCAAGTATATAAAGCTATATATTTGTTTGTTGGTGAATTATGCATGTTCATATTAGTATTTATGAAATGTTTGATATGAAATCCCTATTAAATAACACCCAAATGCCATGAAAATTTAAATATACGTCAAAAATGATATTTTAGAGATGGGTTCCAAATTTCATAATTTTTTGAATTTATGTGGATTTCATATTAAATTTCTAGTGAAGAAAATTATTTATTGGGTTATAAATTATTTCCGACTAAAATAATAATTATTTGAGTTTGAAATTTTTATATGTTGGAAAACATATTAAAATAGATTTTCTGGGATTCTTTCAGATTTTTCCTAAGTGAATTGATGGATATATAAAATTATTTAAGGTATGGGACTTAAATGTTTTATATACTTAATTAAGGAGAAGTGGCATTTTATAAATTAAAATTATTATTTAATTCTGAAATTAGTGGCAGCACTTTTCTAAAAAGTATTTATTAACTAATGAGAATTTGACAAACAAAGGCTAGTTAGTTGAAAAGTTATATTTTTTAAGTTAAAAACAAGAAAATCATTCATTTAGCATGTTTCAACCATTTTAGGCATCAAACCTTCCGACCCAGACCTTCCGACAAAGTCAAAAGGTTATAGCTTTCGATAAGGTCAAAATTCAATGCATATGGTATCAAGTTACTTAGTACTTAACAAAGTGAACAAGGTCGAAGGGTACTTGTCGAAAGGTTTATTACCAAAGAGGCTGGGGTATGTTTGTTTTATAAACCAAAAGCTTGCACTTGATTGCTTTCGAGAAGGAGCTTTCGACTTAATTGCTTTTGATTAGGTCAATTATTGAAAATAAAGGCTTTAAACATTTCGACAAAGTCAAAAGGTTTCTGCCGCTTTATCATTGTTTTGTTTTGAACCTTCCGACATAGTCGAAAGGTTATTGCCGCTTTTTCCAACCTTCCGAAGTCATTGCTTTCAACAAAGTCGAAAGGTTCTATTTTTGATGGTTGCAAAAGGTTTACTTCTTTTAAAACTAGCCACTTCTCCATGCTTTCGAAAGGTATCTAAGCTTTCAACTTAGATGATTTACCCTTGTTTTATAATTGAAGTTTAACTCAAAGCTGTCGAAGGAGTTGTTTTAAAGGCAGAAGCCTATTGTCTTAAATGATATGTTTTAAAGCTTTCGAAGCAGACCTTTCGGCAAATTCAAATGGTTGCTTCCAATGTAGTCAAACAGTTTTAAAGAAGGTTTTCAATGTGTTTTAAATTTAACCCGGTAAGCCTTTGAAAGGTTTATATTTCAAAAGGTTGGATGCTTTCAAAAGGTTTTAGTTCAATGGTTTCAAAAGGTTTTAGTTCAATGGTTTCGAAAGGATTTAGTTCAGTGGTTTCGAAAGGTTTGGTTCAATGATTTCGAAAGGTTTTCTTGGAATGATTTCGGAAGGTTTAAAAAGAAGGTTTTTCAAAGGTTTTCTAAGGCAATGTTTTAAGTTGTTTTTAAACAAGGATGTCTAAAGCTTTATCGCTTTCGAAAGGAATGATTTCAATAGTTTCGAAAGGTTTGATGTTTGGTTTCGACAGGTAAGGTTTTGGCCTTTTAGCTTACAAAATTAAAGGTTTCACTTGGTTTTGGAAGAGATGTTTTCCAATGTTTAGAAAGAGGTACTTTCAAATGTTTAAATGTTTTCATCAACTAAGGTTTGAGTAAAAAAGATATATATAACATGGTAATGTGATTTTGAGTAAAGCATAAAAATTATATATTTTCCTTGTTTGAGTTTGATTTAAAGGTTTTTAATCATTTTGAAAATGTTTTCAAGGAAAATTATGGAAGGGGATCCTTAAGTGAAAATGACTCAGATATTAGAATACCAGATGGGACTAGTATGGGGTTGCGTCTCCTACATTAGCTATTAGCCCCAGCTAATTGTTATCCAAAATTCCAGTGTGTAGGGCTTGGTCACAGGTAGACTAAAATTATGATTACACACCGAAAGGAATAAATGTTTGTGCACAGTTAGGTTATTGGTGAGTCTGAAAAACCATTAGGATCAGAAAGACCTGGGAGATGATTAAGTTAGGGACAGACCATCAAGAACTAACAGATAGTTAAGGACAGACCATCCAGAAGTGAAGTATTTAACAAATAGTTAAGGATAGATAGTCCAGAAGAAGAATAGCTAATAGGTATTAGATTAATTTTGATTATATTGTCTGGTAGACTCGAGTCAGCCAAAGGTTAAAAGTTATCCAAACAAAACTTACGTGTTTGAACAGATAGTTCATCATTACCCGATATTTATGTGTGTTTACATAATGAATTGCTTTACAGTATTTAACCAGTATTGTTTGCAGGAAAATGTTTTGCAAGATATGTTTTAAAAGGTTGTTAGTGAGGGAAAACCCGTTCTGCTAAGCGGCGTGATCTCACTTAACATATTAAACCGGGATGTATAATATTATTCATACCAGGCTTTATGTCTGACTCGAAGTATATGGTTTCCCCTTAAATTCTCGGGTGCTCAAAATTAATTTGAGTAGGCTGAGGGGTTAAGGTCTTTTTCAGGTTTAGTAGGATGACGAATAAGGCTACCGGAGGCATGCAAGAGGCAAACAGATAGCTATTTAGGAGATGCGGTTTTATGTTTTGTTATATTTTCGCTTTGTTTGTATTAACTATATGACTATGATCATCCAAGGGCGTATTTTCATCTACCTCTATTGGCGTATTTTGTATTAAGTATAATTTATCTGTGTCGGGGAACGTGTTGGGATTATGTATTAAGAATATAGAACATCCGTTTTAAATATAATGAAGAAAATGTTGTTTTAAATCTGTGTTTTGTTTCATATTCCAGTGCTTTTGATATTGTAGATACCATTAACATAGCCATATATAGTCGCTGGAAGCTAATACTATAGATAACTGCAGCAGCTGTAGCGCTTAGTTTTGGGCTTCTAGATGGGGGATGTTACAACGACCCATCTAGTTTCTTTACGAATACCATGGTCGCTCCCCAAGGCAAACTGCTTGGTCTAATAAAATTCCTTTCTTTTAGATCCACTAGCTGCACCTTCAATTCCTTCATCTCGGGCGGTGGCATCCTGCTAGGTGGTCTACTCATAGGTCCAGCTCTTGGCACAAGATCTATCCAAAACTCAACAGCTCTTTTCAGGGTAGTCCTAGGACCGGCTCAAAAACATCTGCAAACTCTCTTGCTACTTGAACCTAACGTAGCTCTTCTCCCACTTCCATTGCACTTAACAAAGCACAACTACTCCAGTCAGAATTCTCCATTGAGAATATAATTCGGTTATGACTATTTAGGTGTCTCAGTGATATCTCTCCATCTTGGCAAAATATCCTAGCCTCATACTTGCTCATCCAATCCATACTCAAAATGATTCCAAAATCTACTAAATCAAAAACATACTGACTGCACGCAAACATATAACCTAACAAATCAAGTTCTAACAGTCACATCTCATCCGTAGAGTTGCATACCCTCCTATTGGATTAGCAACCCTTAAGAAAGTAATAAGGTATGTAGGTTCTAAACATAACCTATCAACCAAACACCGGGATATAAATGAAACTAATGCACCAGTATCAAATAGTATCCTAATTGGTATACTCTGAATCAAAAACGTACTTTCCATCACAGTCTTTCCTTTTTCAGCTGCAGTTTGCTTAGCGGATGATGGTCCAATAACAAAAACCTTTCCCTTGTCCGCCCTAACTGATTTTGGACATTGATTCTTGTAATGCCAACCAGGTCACAGTTGAAGCACTTCACATTCTTCTTATCTGCAGCCTTCTTCCCCTTGTCTAACTGGCACTCATTTGCATAATGACCATTCTTGTCACACTTGAAGCAAACTAAATCAGCCTTTGCCTTCTTGGCAGCATCTCCTTTCTGGACTCCCCTCTTCTTAAAGAACTTCCTCTTCTTTACTTGAGAACCTTGGGTTTCAACTGGCTTCTCTCTAGCACAAACAACAAGCATTTCTTCATGGCGAATTGTCATCCCCACCACTACATTACTAGGATCACGAAGATATGTGTCATGGTTACCGTAGCAAGCTCAGCTCTCAATCCCTGAATGAACCTCTCATTTCTCCTAATGAGGGTATATATAGTATTATATCCATAACGAGACAACTCATCAAACATAGCAGCATACTCAACAACCGACATCTCTACCTGCACCAGATCCAAAAACTTCCTCATCCGCGCTGATTTAGCAATCTCAGACATAAACCACTATTCATATCTCCTTGGAAAATCAGCCTAAGTCAATTCCTCCTCCGGAAATCCGACAGTAACATTGTTCCACCAATGAAGCGTTGACCCTTGCAGCTGCCTAAAGGCCAACCTTTTCTTCTGCACATCATCCAAGCCAAAATCAGCAAAGATACGCCCACAATGCAACAGCCAATTCTATGCTTCTATGGCATTCTCTGTCCCCGTAAATGGCTTTCCACCAAGACTGGTGTAATCTCTGCTCAGCTTAACATAATTATTCCCAACCGGAGCCACATGATTAGGTCCTCCAACATTACCAGCAACTCCAGCAGCAACTTCTAGTTGCATTATATTGACGAAGAAGCGGTACATCGCCCCTATATCTACTGGTGGATTTCCAGCACCCACATTGGCATCAGCATTTTGGTTAGCATTAGACTATCGACCCAGGTTCCTCCTAGTGGGTCGAGCATTTTCATTGGTTGTGGTGCTTTCTCCACTGAGATTTCCTCTTCCATTTCCTGCATATATATCTTCTTTCTCGTAAATTTGCATATGAGCCTTAGTAAGACACAGAATAACGGTCTAAGAGAGAGGGAATATGTACATATATACATATATCAAATACAAGAACGTTACTACAGCGTTAACCCAAACACTGATCTTATTTTTAGATTCATTGGATTTTGTTCGAATATCTTTTAGGTTTAAATTTCTTTTAAGTTTCATTAACCTATGCTCTGATACCAACATGTAACATTCCCTACTTGGAGGCCCAAAACTAACGGCTATGGATGCTGCAGTCATCCATAGTTATTAATCCTCGGCAACCAAATACGGTAATGTTGGATACATTGATACATAGAAACACATGAATATGGAAAAAAATTAAAACATCAAACAAATTCCACATTCCATTTCCAAATATTTCAAATTCATTACGTAATCCCAATACGAAAACCACGTTCAAAGCTATGTAGTGAAAGCGCTCGGTAGATCCAATGCAGCGGAGGTGCAAAAAGTCATAGCGGTGATACAGCGAGGATATAGCGGGATATAGAGGATGCCTCTAAAATAGCATATAAAACTCATACTTAATGTTTTTTCAGATATATAAATGGTATTTAAACGAAAAACTAACATTCAATTGAATTATAATTAATACATAAATAATTTTAAATAAAAACATGTGTGAATATACTTTAAATAAACGTAAACTATTATATAACATAATTGAACTTAGTAGAATATTAAAGTATTTTCATTTCTAAAAATATATTAGAAATTCAATCAATAAATTAATTTCATTATTTTTAAAATGTATAAATGTCATTTTTCAATTCATTTTTAACAAAAAAGATATAGCGAAAATAGCGGAATATAGCGAGAATAATGGGATATAGCAGAAATAGCGGGGCTTAAAGCGGAAAGGCTATATTTGGGGCTATATGGAAAAATCGTA
This sequence comes from Allium fistulosum, assembly GCA_030737815.1. Classification (NCBI taxonomy): domain Eukaryota; kingdom Viridiplantae; phylum Streptophyta; class Magnoliopsida; order Asparagales; family Amaryllidaceae; genus Allium; species Allium fistulosum. The sequence continues at coordinate 183,822,161 of CM060902.1, read as the reverse complement.
GCGGTAGAAATCTGCTATGAGATATAGCGGGGTTATAGCGCGGTAATAGCGGGGCATTAACTACACAGCTTCAGAGAAAATATATTTATTATAAAATACACCAAGGGCGACAAATGAAGATTCCCCCACGGATAATCAGAGTGTATATATAGGCAATTTAACAACTTTGTCTTTACAACGACAACACAGCGGAATCAAAATAAAAAAGAACTCTAGATAGCTATCATGCCTCATGCACGTCTTCGAAAGCTTATTCGTTTAAAGAGGTACCTGAAAACCTCAACTCTCAAACTACTCAAAATCAACTGAGTACCCGAGAGTTTAAGGGGAAAACATAAACTTCGAGTCAGAAATAAAGCCTAGTATGAATAATAATCCACCATCTCAAACCATTTAGATATCTAGTGTGACCATGCCACTTAGCAGAACGGGTTTAAACCTTTATAAAACCATATACTATGCTCCTACATCCACAATGATTTAAACATATCAAAACAATATGATGATATGCAAAACAAGTAAATCAATTCTGGATTACCCATCCATATTCTTTTTGACTATCTATCTCAATTATAATTTCTACGATTACTATTAACCTATTAGTTTTCATGGGCATACTAATAACTTGTTTAATGGTTAAGGACTCCATGTCCAGCTACATAGTTTTCATGGGATCACTAAGAACCTAATGGTCCCTGCCAGTATCTTTACTATTTCATGGGTTCTCCCTAAACCTATTAGTAGCTCAAATATCTTTCATCTTATCGTTGTTTCCATGGGTTGACTAGGAACCTATTGACGTCTGTCAATATCTTAATCCAGATATAGTTTTCATCGGTTCACTATAAACCTATTGGTTCACTATAAACCTATTGCCCTTTGCCAATATCAAATTATATTTTTCATGGCCTAACTATGAACCTGTCTTCCTGACATCTTCATTTGTACATAGGTTTCAAGGGCTTACTATGGACATATCGGCCCCTACCAATTTCTTCTTTTAATATTTTAGCATCCTATACTCTGGTCTTCCTGACCTCCTGGATGTAATTCTACTCATTCATGAGTTAATTTAATTTATATTCACTACTGGATCAACCTAACTGGTTATCCTGCCCTTCCTCAAATTACATTTATGGGTCCATCACAATGTGAATATATTTGTATACATATATGAAGAAGAAAACATAATAATACCAACCCTTGTGGTTTAATATCCTTGAAATCATTTTATATAAAACTTGGTCAATCCCTTTAACCCATTAATCATGAAAAAAATCTTCAAAACTCCATTTCAAAACACTTTATTTGTGCTATGATTTTCCTTTAAAAATGAGATTGGGTTATTTGTTTGGAAAACTAAGATAATGTTTAGTTTAAAAGCGAATTTTGTGTTTTCGATTTTCAATATGTATCTCAAATATGAGAAGAATGGAGGGACGATGGAGAGAATGAAAGAAAGATGGATGCGAGAATGAAAGGGATAGAGGGACGATGGAAGAATGAATTGTTACATGTGCTTGTGTTATTTTCCAAAATGGGTGAAATAAAAAAAAGTTGTTTTCTATTTTATATGTTAACTTCGTTTTCTAAATTGGTCGTTTTCGACAATATAAATGTGTCATGTGCATTTTTTTACGGACGAAAACTCAAAACTAAAAATAACAAACCAAACACTACCTAAGGTTTTCGGAATCTTAAAACATTACTTACGAAACCCCTAGATAACTACCTTCCAAAGCATAGAAAACATATTTTCAAAACATTACATATAAAACTTTCGAAGCTCTTTAATCATCTCTTTCGAAACCAAAATAAACATTTTGAAAGTATCAAAACATTACATAATAATCCTTAGAACATAGCTTCGTAACCAAATAAAGCATCCCCTTTCTAAACTATTGGGTTTTGCTTTAAAAACATCTTGTGGGTCAAAGTGAATATATACGAAAGTGTCTCTTTTAAAACCATTCTTTACCATATAAAAGTATTAGGGAAAACTTGATGGTGTCGGCACCACCCTTTCGAAAGCATAAATCATTTCGGTGAAACACTTAAAGATCGGCTTTGAAACCCCTTTCGAAGTCGTTGCCTTCGAAACCATTAACCCCCTTTCGAATGCTATAGGAAGTGCCTTAATATATCTTTAAAAAAACTACCCTTCAAAAGCATTGATGACTTCAATACACTCGAAAGGTAAAATGAAAGGCAGTAGGGTTTTGGCTAGTTCGAAACCACCATTTTCGAAAGCATTGTTTTATAAACAAAGGACTCATTCAAAAGTTTATGCTTAAAAAGGAAAGATGGCAAACTTCTTCAAAAGCTATTTAGGAAACCCCCTTCAATAGCATATGCTTCAACTCCTTCGAAAACATCAATAAAACAAAGGTAGGTGCTTAGCACTTTAAAACAAAGCAAAGGTATCAACCCCATTGGAAGCAATGCTTTCGACACCATGGCTTTCGCCTTTCTCCAGTCCACTGTGCACCAACATTAATACCTTGTATATTGATTTTGACTTTGTGGGGTTTCGACCTGATTGAAGATGGAAGTATATGGTCGATATTCTAATAGAGGCGGAACCCACTTTTCTGGGTAAATTTGATTTAATGCCAATTAAAGCAATCACTTTCTAACTAACCTGCCCATGTGTAAACATATGATTGGTTGCCTCAACTTTTCAAATTCTTTACCAAAATAACTGCCGCTTAATTTCAGATCTATACCAAGGAAAATTTAACAATTAAGCCCTTCCATTAAGCAAAACCAAAATTGCACTTAAATCCTTCTTCTCAAATAATTTATTTTCCAAAGTAAATCTCTTAGGAAAAATCCCCAAAAATTACATAAATTCACTTTTAATATATTATCTAACATATCTAAATTTCAGGCCCAAATTCTTGATAATGTTTCCGAAATAAATTTCTAAACCCAATTAACCATATTTTTCTTTAAAAATTCATAATAATCTTTCCATAGCTTGGAAAATTATCAAAATAAAAACCAACTCCAAAATCAAGTTTTACATAACATATAATTTTTTCATGGCATTCAAAAATCAATTTCAATCGGTTTTTCCCTAAAAACGCATAAATCCCCATTTGAACAGTTTTGTTTAAATCGAAAAAATTATAATCCAAGCATATCATCATCCAAAACATTATAAAAACGAATTTAATCTTAAATCCAAAAATATACAATCATAAAACAAAATAGAGATGGTATAAATTATTATTCACCATGATTAGGATAAGCAGAATGGATTAAGATTAATTTTACCCTAAGCTTTAATCCCTAGTTGTTGATTGAATTCCTCTTTTCTTTCTTTGTTAATAGCCGGCTCCTTTATTAGTTTGCGTATTGATTGTTTTTGTGAAAATGAGAAAAATTAACATGAATGGTATAACGAACGGAAATATATAAAGGTTATGGTAACAAGGTGCGGCTAATTCCCAATATGCCCTTGTGCAAATTAATTAGCCTATAAGCCATTCTTAAGCCCATTTAATTAATTAATTAAGCACGACCTTAATTTATTTTCATATCTTAATCCCCTTATCACTCTAATTATTTACATTATTCTTTTTGATTTATCTCATTAAATCTCCTGAAAAATGTTATCAAAAATTAGGGGTGTTACAACTTGGAGGCCCAAAATTAACGGCTACGGATGTTGCAGTCATCTATAGTTATTAATCCTCGACGACCAAGTACGGTAATGTTAGATACATTGATATAAAAGAAACATGTGGATATGCAAAATTTTAAAATCAAAAAACAACATTTCACATTCCATTTCAAAGCATTTCAAATTCATTACATGGTCCCAGTATGAAAACCACTTTCAAAGAAAATATACTTATTGCAACACGCCAATAGCGACATATGAAGATGCCCCTTGGATGATTAGAGTATATATATAGGCAATTAAATAACTTTGCCTTTACAACAACACAGCGGAATCAAAATAAAAGAAGACTCTAAATAGATATTATGTCTCATGCATGTCTTCAGAAGCTTATTCGTCTAAAAAGGTACCTGAAAACCTCAAACTCTCAAACTACTCAAAATCAATTGAGTACCCGAGAGTTTAAGGGGAAAACATAAACTTCAAGTTAGACATAAAGCTTGGTATGAATAATAATCTACCATCTCAAACCATTTAGATATCTAGTGAGACCATGCTGCTTAACGGAATGGGTTTTCCCCTCACTAGTATCCTAAAACCTTTATAAAACCATATATTGTGCTCCTGCATCCACAATGGTTAAAACAATTCAAAAAAATATGATGATATGCAAACAAGTAAAGCAATTCTGAATTTCCCATCCCCATTCATTCTGATTAACTGTCTCATTTATAGTTTCTAGTGTCACATTAACCTATTAGTTTTCCTGGGCTTACTAATAACCTGTTTAATGTTTATGGACTCCCTGTCTAGTTTCATAGTTTTCATGGGCTTACTATTAACCTATGTAAATTTATGGACTCCCTGTCATATTTTGGTGTTTTCATAGGATCACCATGAACCTATGGGCTCCTGCCAATAACATCATTGTTTCATGGGTTCTCCCTAAACCTATTGGTAACTCCAATAACTTTCCTCATATCCTAGTTTTCATGGGTTGACTAAGAACCTATTGACATATGTGAATAACTAAATCCGGATATAGTTTTCATGGGTTCAATACAAACTTATTGTCTCCTTCCAATAACTCTTTCTAATTATAGTTTTCATGGGTTAACTATGAACATATTGGCCCGTGCCAATAACTATTCCTAAACATAGTTTTCATGGGTTTACTATGAACCTATCTATCTAACCACTTTGGCATTCAGGCTTCCTATATTCTGGTCTATCTGACCTCCTGGATGCTATTCTACTCATTTGGGAGTCAATTCAATTTATATTCACTACTAGGTCAACCTAGCTGGTTATTCTGCCCTTCACCAAAATACAGTTATGGGTCCATTACAATGTGACGATATATATATACAAAGAAGTAAACATACAAACAAAATAATACCAACAGCTATGGTTTAATATCCTTGAAATCATTTTATAAAACTTGGTTAATCCTTTTAACCTATTAATCAAGAAAAACTTCTTAAAAAGCTCCATACTTAAAATCATTTCAAAACTCTTCGTTTATTCCATGGTTTCCTTTAAAATGAGATTGGGTTATTTGTTTTGAAAACTAAGGCTTTTGAAACCTTAAAACATTACTTTCGAAACACCTGGATAACCTCCTTCGAAAGCCTAGAAAACCTCTTTTCAAAACATTACATATAACCTTTCGAAGGCTCTTTAAATCACCTCTTTTGAAACTAAAATATACCTTCCGAATGTATCAAAACATTACTTAATAATCCATAGAAACATAGCTTCGAAACCAATGAAATAACTCTTTCGAAACCATTGGGTTTTGTTTTAAAAACATCTTTTTGGTCAAAGTGAATATATACGGAAGTATCTCTTTTGAAACCCTTAATCTTCATATAAAATTGTTTGGAGAATGTTTGATGGTGTCGGCACCATCCTTTTCGAAAGCTTCAAAACATTTAAGTAAAACATTGAAGGATCGCACCAAAACCCCCTTTAGAACCATTGCCTTCGAAACCCTTAAACCCTTTCAAAAGCATTTAGGAAGTGGCTTAGTATAGGTTTAAAACATAGACTGCCCTTCGAAAGCATTAATGGCATCAATACACTCAAAAGGTAAAATAACGGCAGTAGGGCTTCGACTAGGTCGGAACCACCAATTTCGAAAGCATTGCTTTATAAACAAGGGACTCATTCAAAAGCTTATGCTTAAAAATGAAAGATGGCAACCTTCTTTTAAAGCTATTTAGAAAAACCCTTTTGATATCCTAGGTTTCGACTCCTTCGAAAGCTTTAATAAAACAAAAGCAGGCGCTAACATTTAAAAGCAAAGCAAAGGTTTCATTCCCATCGTAAGCTATGTTTCGACACCATGCCTTATGCCTTTCTCTAATCGACAACATACCAACGTTGATACGTTGTGTATTGGTTTCGGCTTTGTCGGGTTTTGACTTGGTTGAAGGCGGAAGCTATGGGTCGAAAGGTGCTTCTAATAGCAGCGGAACCCACTTTTCTGGGTAAATCTTATTTAATGCCGATTAAAGCAAACACTTTCTAACTAACCTGCTTACTTGTAAGCATATGATTGGTTGCCTCAACTTTTCATACCCTTTACACAAAATAATTGCCGCATAATTTTAGATCTAAACCAAGATTAATTTAACAAATAAGCCCTTCCATTAAAAAAACCAATAATGCTAATAAGTCCTTCTTCTAAAATAATTTAATTTCCACAGCAAATCACTTAGGAAATCCGCAAAAATCATAGAAATTCACTTTTAACATGTTATCTAACATATCTAAATTTAAGATCTAAATTCTCAATATAACTTCTTATATAAATTTCTAAACCCAATTAACCATATTTTCCTTTGAAAAATCATAATAATCTTTCCATGGCTTGAAAAATTATCAAAATTAAATCCCAACCCCAAAATCATGTTTTAAATAACATATAAATTCCTCATGGCATTCGAAATCAACTGTAATCGGTTATACACTTAAAACGTGTAAAATCATATTTAAAAATTCTTGTTTAAATCAAACATTTTATAATCGAACACATCATCATCTAAATCATCATAAAATGGATTTATTCTTAAACTCAAAAACAAATAATTATATAACAAAATAGAGATGATATAGATTACTATTCAGCTTGATTAAGATAAGTAGATTGGATTGAGATTTATTCCCTTTGTTTTAATTCCTTAGCTTTAGATTTAATTTTCTCCTAGTAATGGCCTCCTCCTCTTCTTATGTTTGCGTTTGTATTTTTTTTTGTAAAATGACGTAAATGGGAAATGAAACTATAAGGAACGAGAATATATAAGGGTAATGGGTTATATGCGGCTATTTCCCAATATGCGCTTGTGTAAATTAATTTTCTTATAAACCATTCATAAGCTCATTTATTTAATTAAGCTTGGCCCTTAGTTTTATTTTCAAATCTCAATCCCATTATCACTCTAATTATTTACATTATTTTATCTAATTAAATCTCCTTAATAATGTTATAAAAAATTGGGGGTGTTATAGGTTCCCCTCCTTAAAGAATTTCGTCCTCGAAATTTGGTAAGGACAAAATACTAAACATAGTAATCATCTGTAATGACTCCTAATAGCCATACTAATCTACCTAACTAGCAATTATCTATATAAATATAATATACACAAACCCTCAAAGCAGATCAGGATAAGTATCTCGAATCCTATCCTCTGTCTTCCAAGTACAGCCCTTCTCGTTGTTGCTTTACTGAACTTTCACCAACTTGACTGTCTTGTTCCTTAATCTTTTCTCATCTCTTGCTACAGCCCGAATAGGTTTTCTAACAAAAATCAAAGGCTCTATTATCAAATCTTCCAACCTTATTGGAGGAATAGTAGTCTCTGGATCATGCACATACTTATGAAGATGAGACACATGAAATACATTGTGGGCACCTGCCATACTGCTCAGTAACTCTACTCTGTAGGCGAGCTTTCCAATCCTCTCTATAATCTGGAATGGACCAACATATCTAGGTGCCAAATTCCCTGTTATCCCGAATCGTACCACACCATTTATCGGTGATACTTTAATGAAAACCTTATCTCCAACTGAGATTCTAGGTCTTTACTCCTCTTATCTACGTAACTCTTCTATCTGGACTGAGCTTCCTTCATCCTTTATCGGATTAACTCAATCTTCTCTTACGCCTCTTTAACCAAATCTGGACCTAAGACTAATCTATCTCCAGCCAACATGCTGATGATTTGCATAGCCTTCCATACAAAGATTCAAAAGGCGCCATTCCTATATTAGTCTAATAACTATTATTATAGGAAAACTCAATCAAATGTAAGCGATCCTCCCAAGATCCATCAAATTCCAATACACAAGCTCTTACTAAATCCTCGAGTACTTTATTGATTCTCTCTATCTGCCCATCCGTTTGAGGGTGATATGCAGCACTCATCTTGAGCTTAGTGCCTAACACATCCCGTAGACTCTTCCAGAATTTGCTAGTGAACAAAACATCTCTATCACCGACTATGCTACCAGGAATCCCAAGTATTCTAACTATCTTCTTCATGAACAACTTAGCTAAAACAGGTGTCGTTCTGGTTGATTTAACTGGAATGAAATGGGCACTCTTGGTCAACCTATCCACTATGACCCATATACTTTCATTTCCTCTATTTGACCTTGGCAACCCGTCTATAAAATCCATGGATATTGAATCCCATTTCCAAACTGGAATCTCTAATGGTTGAAGCAATCCATTCGACTTCTGATGTTCGGCTTTCACTTGTTGACAGTTTGCACACCGCCTAACAAATAATCCAACATCCCTCTTCATTACTTCCCAATAGAGCTCCTCTTCATATCTTGATACATCTTGGTCCCTCTAGGATAAATCATAAACTAGGATCGATGACATTCTCTAAGAACTTCTTTCCTCGGGTCTTCAACATTCGGATCGGAACACACAATCGTCCATTCTTTCTTAATCATCCTCTCTGGTCAAGGCTAAAATCCTTTAGATCATCGTCTCAGCTCCAACCTCAAGCCTTCTAATCCTCTCGGCTAATAATGGATCATCTTTCTGCTTAAAGCAATCCTTTCAATCAACACTGGTTGAACTTCTAAACAGGACAACATGGCAGTATTCTGACTAGAACTAAAAGTCGACCTTAACTGCACACTACAAGCAATCGAAGCCTATAAATCTTTCCACTTTACCAACATAGCTAACACCACATTCTAATGTCTTCTGCTAAGAGCATCTGCTACCTTATTTCCTTTACCAGGAGTATACTCTATATAAAAATCATAAGTAGCTAAAAACTCCATCCACCTCTACTGTCTCATGTTCAACTCCTTCTAAGAGAATAAATACCTTAAAGACTTATGATCTGTGTATAGCTCAAATCTCTCCTCTAAGAGATAATGCCTCCAAATCTTCAGTGCGAAGATCATCGCAGCCAACTCCAAATCATGAGTAGGATATCTCACTTCATGCGGTCTAACCTATCAAGAAGCATAGGCAATCACTGTACCCTTCTGCATCAACACAGCTCCCAATCCAGTTCCACATGCATCGATATACACAACCAACCCTTAGTTTCCGTCTGGAACTACTATCACATGTGCATTGGTAAAAAATGCTTTAACTTAAGGAATGCTTCCTCATATTTGTTGGACCAAACATACTTCACATCTTCTCGATTAGCTTAGTCAAAAGTGTTGCAATCCGCAAGAAATCCTCAATGAATCTCCGGGAATAGCCAACAAGTCCAAGAAAACTTCTAATCTCAGTCACTATCTCTGGTCTCTTCTAATTATTAACGACTTCGAATTTTTCTGGGTCGACTAACAAACCTTTCTCTGAAACCACGTGACCAAGAAACTTAACATCTTTCTTCCAAAAATGACACTTGGAGAACTTTTCTTTTAGCTGATGCTGCCTCAGCGTCTCAAGTACAACTCTAAGATGATCTTCATGCTCCCTTTCATTCTTAGAGTACACTAAAGTGTCATCTATAAACACCAACACAAACATATCCAAGTACTCTTGAAAAACTTGGTTCATTAAATCCACGAAGAAAGCAGGTGCATTCGTTAACCTGAATGAAATTACTAACCACTCGTACAAACCATACCTAGTCTGAAATGCTATCAAAGGAATATTGTCCTCTACCACTCTTAATTGATGGAAACCTGTCGACAAATCCAACTGGGAAAACACTCTGGCAATACAAAACTGATAAAATAGATCATCTATTCTCAACAAAGGATACTTATTCTTAATCGTCCTCTCGTTCAAATTACGATGGTCGATGCACATCCTCAATGACCCATCTAGTTTCTTCATAAACACCATGGCCGCTCCCTAAGGCAAACGATCGGAGAGTCCAGGTCGGGGAAGGATACTTATGGATTAAGTCCTCGGTTGGGGATCGAGGCCAGAGTAGGATACCCCATTGATTAAGTCCTTGACCGGAGAGTCAAGGCTGGAGAAGGATAACCTTGGATAAGCCCTCGAGCGGAGAGTCAAGGCCCGAGTAGGATAAAGTGACCCGAAGAGGTCCCGGATTTGGATATGGACCCGGAGAGGTCTCAGATTTGGATATGGACCCAGAGATGTCTCGGATTTGGATTGACAATGGATTGGGTCCAAGGTTGGATAATATAATGATCTATGGATTATGGACTTCGGATTTTGGACTTATAGCCATTCAAAACACGCCTTCCTATCGCAAGGCATATTTTGGAGGGCAAAGAGTTAACCCACCTTTTGGCAAGGCAGTATATAGGCGGATTTAGCCCAATAGGCTTCACGGTTATCGAGCCTAGGATATCATGGATTTAACTCAAATGGATGGATGAATAATCAACCATGGACAATAATGTGAGGCCAGGATTAAACAAAGTAGGTAGATAAATGGTGCAGGGTGCTTCGGAGGTGGATATTAGCTTGAATAAGGAAGGACGGGCATAGGATAGTTTGATGTAGTATGGGTCGGCATAGGAGGATTCGACATGATTGGGATCTGCATGGAGGGTTCGACATGTTTTAGTAGGAAGTGATTGGCATGTTGGAATGTGCAAGGAAGGGTCGGCGTTGTCGAAGCAAAGGAGGGATTGGCGTTGCCAAAGGAAATTAGATTAGCATAGTTCAAGGCACTATGGATCGGCATCAATAAAGAGAGAAGGGGTCGGCATTTTGCAGAAGGGAGGATGGATATCGGCATTTTCTTGAAGGATGTGGGTTTGGTATTTGTTTGGATGAAGATGGATCGATAATTGTTTAGAGGTAGATGGATCAGTGTAACTTGTTGGAATGCTATTGATTGGCACATTTCAGGAAGAGGGATTGGTATTGAATTAAGTGGAAGGATATCAATCGGTAGAGAGGCCGATCATTATTTTTGGTCGAGTTGGACTTGACGATCATTAAGCTGGGCCTATGTAGGTGAGAAGACCCTGTAACCAAAGTTTCACCTATAAATACAGCAAGATTGGCTCTGGAAATGGGCCTTCATTTTGCTTCTCTTCATCTTCTACCTAGAGGTTATTCTACAATTTTTATTCTGGGATCTTGGATTGTAACTATAATCAAATTTCAATATAGTAAAAATGATTGTTCTGGAGTGGATGTAGGCCGGAGTTAGTCGAACCACTATAAATCTTACCTCTTTTACTTGCTTTCATTTTAATTTTCTTATTCTTCATATTATATTCTCTATACCATGTACTATCTGTGATATGTGATTGGATATTGGTGCTTTCACGTATAATTGGGTGTTGGTGGCCAATTTTGACGCCAACAGTTAAAATTTCCAGCTTATTATGAACTTAACATTCTTTCAAGAACATGAAAAACCTACTATGGCCAATGAAACCTCAAGCTCTTTGAAGAATGTTAAAGTTAAAGAAAGTCAAAAATTAAGAGCTTTCGACGAAGCCAAAAGGGATAAAAGTTGGCATTTAGCAGACAACCTTTCGACAAAATCAGAAGCTCAAACATGAACATTCATTGAGCTTTCGACAAGGTCGAAAGGGATGATTGGAGTTTATATCCTATTGACAACCTTCAACAATGCCGAAAGCTCAATAAGAACTAGGTTGTCAGAAGCAAATACTTAGTGCTAACTTAAAAACTTGAACAAAGTGCATATAACTAATATTCAATAGATAAGATAACAAGACCTTTTGACACTGTCGAAACCAATGAGTTCAGTTTTCTAAGAAAAATGTGAATGTCGTCGAAACCTTCTATACCCATTGAGTCGAAAGGTCCAAAGTTAATGTCATATAAACTTGAAACATTTCGACAATGTTGGAGAAAGGTGTCTGTAGAGGGTTTTGACTCATTAAGTTACAAAAGGGTTTCGATAAGGTCAAAAGTGAACTAGGTTTCGAAAAGCATACAACAAAGGAATGATTATAATCAAGACAAAAGGTTTCGACTTGGTCGAAACATTTTGCTTTCCAGGGAGTTAACTACATGCCACTTCACTATATAGCTTTTGACAATGTTAGTTAAATTAACGCCACAACACCTTTCGACCCCACCGAAAGAGGTTAAGAAAGAAAAATGAAAGTTGCCGCCTTAAACCCTTTCGAAGGGGTAGAAAAGTAAATTTGTGATGCCAGTTTTTTAATCCGTACAATTAAAATCTTATGGGGGAAGAAAGCATAAACCCATTTCTTCCCCAAAACCTATTTCAAATCAAGGAATCTAAAATTTAATAAACAAATTAATTAATCCCATTAAATCAACAGACTTAAACGGGATTAACCTTTTAAACTTTAGAATCTATAAAACGAGAATTTAGATTCACTAAAAAGGTAGCAATATTCATAAAAAATTTGGAATTGGGTTTAAATGAAAATTAATAGAAAAGAGAGTAGTAATAATCAAACTATGAAATCGAATTAACATACTTCCAGTTAAATGAAAAATCGAAAAGGTTCTAGGAAAACTGAAATAAAAAAACTGGAATATCGGTTGTGAGATTCGCCAATTTTTTTTTGAGATTCATCGTTAAACAAAAGAAGGAGAGATTAGAAGAACAAAAACAATTTTAACTTACGATTAGATCTGGTTTCTACTCTGATTTGAGGATTTAGGATTCTTTTACTTGCGCTTGAAATTCGATTGCAGAAAAAGTGAAGAAGAAGAAGAAGGATGAAAGCGTACTTTATAAGAAAAGTTAGAGAAGGCGGCAGGCCGTTGGATCAGATTTAAATGAACGGTCCAGATTCATGCGGGAATGCAAAAAGGCAGGAATTTCCTAGGTTTCGACATAGTTGACATGGAAAGTCAAGCGCATCCCTTCACGGGGGATGGGGGCAAATGTTACTACATAGAATTCCTTTAGACTTAGTCGAAAAAAAATTGAGCAGAAGGAAAAAGAGAACAAGAGGAAAAGGCTCCCACTAGACCTTTCGAAAGAGTCAAAGGGATGATATAGCTAAAGTCAAAAAGCTTCAGAGCCTTTTGAAGGACTCGAAAGCATCCTTTCGCCTTCAATGATCACCTTTCGAAGCAGGTGAATCCATATGCATGAAGACCTATCGAAGGAGTCAAGACAACGTATTTCGAAGATAATAAGAGACATCTCTTCAATACGCGCCAAACCTTACGAAACCAAAGGTTTCACCTTCACTCATACTACTCGAAAGCATGCATTGGCCTGAATAAACCTTTTGAAACCTATATTAAGCCTTTCGAACCAGTCGAAGCCATTGTAATCCAGGGAGGTTCTGCATCAAGTCACAGAAAAGAGTCTAAAAGCAAGCAACAACATTGAAAGCATCGGCATCTCAACATCTTTGAAACCACTGGATAAAGCCAATCGACAGAGTCAAAAACTCTTACAAAGCAACATAGAAGTGGGAAGTGCAACCGCTTCTTTCGATAAAGGCGGAAGCATACTAGTGACAATACGGCAGCCACCTTTCGACCAGGTCGAAAGCATTAGGGTCGAAAGGTGTTGAGCCGCATCTATAAATAAGACCCAAGGGGTCTGATTTTGGGGATCCGAATTCAATCAGTCTAAACTTGTACTTTCTTAATTCCAAAAGTTGTAGAACTCTAATTTCTAAACTGAATTGGGGATTTTGAGTAATACATCCTTATTTGTGTTGTGGACGGGAAGTCTTCAATCTTTTAAATTACTTAATTGCTTATAAAACTTTTATTAGGCTTAACCTTGTGTTACAGGTGTCAATTGTATCGAAAGGTTCCTCCTAACTCGATCAAAACCTGGCATATTCAAGAAAGTTCAATCTTAAACTTCAAGATAATTTTCCATGGATTTTTTCTTTCGACAAGATTGAACCCTAGCCTTGATCCACTTAAACCTTAAGGACTCGGGCCTTATACTAAGTCCCTAAGAATTTAGCACTCGACAAGGTCGAGACCTTCACCTCAGATTCTGGATCGAAACCCTAACCAATTAACAACTTAAGCTTTTGACTGGATCGAAACCCATTAAGTCAAACCTTATCCATAAATATTTAAAGTGATTCATTTGAGTATTTCAAGTGCATCGAAAGGAGAGCTTTCAAAGTGAATACTGCATTATCCTAGCAAGGTCGAAATGCTAATAAGAAAAGGAATTAATTACTTCGACTGGGTCAAAAGGCTGATCTAATCAAGTTTACATTATAGCAATCTATTCAAAATTTTAACCAAGGAGAAAATACACATCTCATCCTTCTAAACCTAACCATAGAAATCCAAAAAGGGATAAACCTTCTTTTTTAATTCAACTTTGTGGTGTTGACAAGTTTTCATGTTAACAAAGGGATAAACCTTCGCCTTTAATTCAACTTTGAGGTGTTGACAAGTTTTCTTGTTAACATGCCGCTTTTATAAATTGCGCTCTCTTCTTCTCCCTTTCGTTTATCTGCCATTGAAAGCTTACTGCAAAAATAAAAAATTACACCTTCTCTTTAAATTCTTATTTTTGTTTAACACAAGTTCTAATTCAAGGTACGTGCATGTTGTTTTATCCTCTAATTTTTTGTGCTTGATCTTGATTTCACATTCTTTAGATTTGAATATGTCTTTCTGTTCAAAGTCTAATAAGACGATTTGAGTTTTCATTTGTATGAAATATTTCTTGAATGCATTTTTATGTTTATTTTATTTGATTTATGATGTTTATTTTGAGTTAGAATTCAAATTCGTAAGGTTTAGGGGCAATTCACTATTACTACGTGCGAACTCAAGCTCTTTTTTTGTGGTTCGAATTTATATGATTTTTGCTGTTGTTGACTGTAAATTCATGTTCGAATCAATTTAATTATCAATTTTTGAAGTTTTTGGTTAAAATTGAATTGAGTAGTAGACATTTTTCTAGGTGCTTTAAAGGGAAGGATAAACTTAATTTGACTTTTTAACCTTTTCGAAAGGGTTGAGGCGATCTATTTTACTTTATAATTTCGACCTCTTTTGTAGGGGTTGAAAGGAGGTCATGTATTTACCATTAAGTGAATCGCTTTGAAGGAGTTGATGTAATTGTTATGAAATGTACCTCTTTGAAAGCATGATTATGTTTCGACACTCTTCTGATTCCTTTCGAAGAAGTCACCTTAATGTGTCACATAATACATACTTTTGAAAGTCCAACTTTTATTTTAAAGGATTCGAAACCTAATGTATATAAAAGTGAATTTAACCTGCCATTGGATTCATACCAAATTTCAATTTACTTTAGGAGATGTTGAGAGTTAGAAACTCACTCTTCTTTTCATAAATCGGATTAAGGAAAACGTATTTTGTTTAAGTTAAAAACTGAATCAAACCTTTGAACTTGATCAAACCTACTATATGAATCAAGTTTGGTTGTTTGTACACTTTCGAAACCTTACACCTCGTTCGATTTACTTGAAACCCATTGTAGTTAATTGGCATATTGAGATATTACCATCATTCTATACAAACACTGTGGAATGTTCTAAAGCCCTTTCATTTGTATTGATATTACTTGAACCTAAGCCTTTCGACTTAATGGGTATATAAGGTTTCGACAACATTCATATTCTTTGAGTAAAACAAATTTTATGGGCTCTGACATTGTCGAAAGGTTTATTTTTCTTGCTTATGAAATGTTGTTAGCATGTGTGTGTGCATATATATATATATATATATATATATATATATATATATATATTCAAACTAGTTGTGTAGGTTTAACTATTTCTTTTAACAATAAAATTTTCCTTGGGCTTTCGACATTGTCAAAGGGTGTTTGTAGGAGTTCCCATTCCATTTAACCTTTCGATACATTGCAAGCTCAACGAATTTCACGTCCCAAATTGACTTTAACACTCTTTCAAGGATATGAATTTGCATATTTTTGTTGATATTTGAATTATTGCAATAGGTTTTTGACATCCTTGAAAGGTGTCAATAAAAGAACAAATTATAACTTTTTATTAAAATGATTTCACCTGATAGGATCATGGGTGTTAAAAAGGTCTCCAAGAACCCTGAAAAAGACATTGTTCCAAAGACAGAATCTTCTCCAAAGAAGGTTGAAGCTATTTCCAAGCATTCTCTAACATCTACTCAGGATGAGGTTAATGCCATTCAGAACAAGGATACTTCGCTTATATTGCCATTCATATTTGGCATGGTGGCTTCCTTCCCTTACCAGATTTATTTTTTAAGTTCATGACCCACCTTAACATTGCTCCTATCAAGTTATCTCCCAATGTCTATATGTAACTTCTCTTTTTGGAACTTATGGCTTTGGAATCAGGCCTTCCTTCATTAAATGCTGAAGTTATCAACTACTTGGTTCACCTGGTCAAACTCAGCAATCCAAACAACTAGATTTTCAAAGCCCATCCTAACAAAAAACTAATCTTAGAGGGGCTAAATAAATTTAGAGACTGGGAGGCACAATTCTTCTTCGTCAAAGGCTTTCCAAACATCAATGGAGTCTTTTCCACTCTTCGTAAGTTGATCATAGTCTTTATCTTTATTCATCTACTTTCTTTTGCTAATCTATGCTTCCTTGTTAGGTCCTACTGTTAAAGATCTCAATGATGAGTATAAGAAAACTGTAAAGCTATTAATTGCTGCTTCAAGTTGCATAGAAATAAGCTTACTCTGTTGACCCCATCAAATCTTCGAAAACATTCTCCCCTCCCCGCTAGCCAAAGAGCCCTTGGTTAAACTCCCTTTGTCCAACATACTATTCGAAGCAAATGTGTCTTATCCTTGGGAGACCCTAAGAACTTCTCCTCTATGTCTCCCATCTACCCGGATCATCCCGATAAGCTTAAGCTTGGTACTTGTAATTTATTGCAATGTTACTTCTTAGATTGCATTACTGACTTTTACTTTTTGAATTTTTAGCAACTACTCCTCAAGTCGAATTGACTGTTAGTGATCCAATTCTCTCAACCTCTATATTTAGTGCATCATCTTTGACCTAAGCTATTGCTAAGTCAAAGATGATTTCTAAAAGTAAATTGGGTGAGATGGCTACAGTGGGCTCGCCTCTCTAGAAAGCAAAGATTGTTGAAGTTCCATCTTCTCCGCCACTAAAAGAGGGTGAGACTGATGACTTGGGAAAAACTTTATAAAGTTCTGTTCCTAAAGCTCCTCTTGATCGGTCCAAAACAACTCCCTTAAAGGACGATCCATTATCTCACATCGTCTTTTCCTATTCTCCTTATGTCATTGAGCAGATGCAAAAATATTTAGGAACTACAACTCCTTCTCAGGGGTTGAACCCTTCTAGATCGACGTCACCAGTGCCTTCAAGTGATTTTGAGAAAATAGTTCAATCTATCTTGAACTCTTCATCCTTTACTTCAATTCACCCACCTTCTACTATTTCTGACCCAATTGGTCACTATCAATCTCTAATAGAGCAACAACTTCTCATACCTCTCTTATCATTTAACCCTCTTATTAGTATTTCTCTCTAAATGTTGACTAATGTCAAACCTTTTCTTCCAAATTTCTAAAAGCTGGCTATGTCTTCAAGAAAGCACGTCAAAATCTTCTGTTGAGACATCCACACTTCAAGAGGAAATCTCAAACATGAATAGCCAGATCACCTCCCTGTGTGCTAACAAAAATAATGTTGTGAAGGAATAGAAAAAATTGGTAGCCTCTCTTGCTCAAGCAGAGTCTATTATTTCTAAAGAGAGGAAAGCGAAACAAATTTTAGCTGATGAAAAATTGGCTTTGAAAATGACTTTGAAAGAATCTGAAAACGAGAAGGCTGGAATGGTAGTCAAACAATCCTCTCTCAAGAAGAAGCTAGAGAAAAGAAAACGTTCCTTAACATTGGCTGTCAATACTATTTTTGAAGTCAAGCAAAGGGTGTCACAATTCCTAAGTACTTCCATCAACGACATCATTTGAACTCCTATGAGGATGCCCTTATGCTTGCCTATGTCGACAACATTGAAAAGTTCCTGGATTTGAGCTTCCCCTCACTTAACCCTGCTCTAGTGTGTAGAGTCATGAATAAGGTCAAAGAAATGGAGTAGGGAGTCGAAGTCCTGAGAGGGAGGAGATTGATGCTTCCAAAATTTTATCATTTGAAGTCCCTTCTATTGAAGTAGACTTTGATTTTGATGAAGAGGGTGAAGTCGCCGATGAAGAAAGTAGCAATGATGACGATGATTATGATAATAATGATGATGGTCATAATGAAAATAATGAAGATAGAGGCCAGGGTCCAAGTGGCAATGGAGGTGGTCATGCTGATGTTCGTGAAAAAGATGGTGATGACATCACCGGGGCTTCAAAGAATGTCAACCTCGATCTGAGTGACCGTGAAGCAAGCCCACCTGAACATCCCGAGCCTATTGACATTCAAGAAGGGACTGCTAACATCAACGTTGAAGAACAAAGAGAGAAAAGGCAGGTTTCTTAAACTTCAGTTCCTGTTTCTCAGGTATGGGATTCCTTGTCTAAATGGCTTTCACTTCCAAGGTAATAATTGTTGACATCTTTTATTTTAGATAAGTAGAAAATCTATCAAACTTTATAAAACAATGCTTGAAAGAAAACAAGTAGAAATAAATACCTTGTATAGAGAGTTAGATAAGCAGTTAAAAGAACACAATACCCTCTTTGACAAGTATCATGGGCTTAACCAAAGTGCGGCAGTGTTAGCGTCTTTCAAAGGTCAAGAAGCTACCCCCCTGACTGAAAAGGGCAGGATTTCAATATGATAAACTTTTGGAAGAGAAATGGGAATTAATTACACTCTTTTGGATATTGCTTAAAGAGAGGGACATCCTTGCAAATTTCCTATACAAAGCCTATTGCAGACATCAGATTGTAGATTTTTCATATTTAGGTGATTTTAGTAGGGATCTGCTTAGGCTTTTACATATGAGATATTTGGATGAATCTAGATCTGATTCGCGCTGGGGGCTTGCTGGAATTTACCGTGGGTCAAATCAATTCCTCATGAGTTGCCACTTGAAAAACTTAAATATTATAAGGACAAATTTGTCGCCGAGTTATTCAAAAAGAAAATTTTGTATGAATCAGATGAACGTTTATAATTATGTAATAATATTGATTTGTAAATTTCATGTTCTAGCTTTCTTTTACACTTAGTTGTATTTTATTATGTTATCACAGAATCAATGCCTCCTAGGCAACCTTGTTTCTAGAGATTATTTAAGCAACTATGTTAAACTAAGAAGAGATTATCTTGAAAAGGCTTCGCTTTTGGAATCTTCAACATTAGCCAGATACTACATTTTTAGAGACTGCGGAGACTTTGCATGGAACACCCGCGCCCTTTTTCGACTTTCTTAGCGAAGAAAAAGAAAAACTTCTTAAGGAAATTCGAACATATCATATCAGATTAATATGTGGTCGTGATAGTCCTCCTGTCGGGGAATGGGACTATAGCAAATATCCTCCAGTTATTACCCCGGAAGGATTTAATGCCCCTTTTGATTCAACGGTTACTCTTTCAGTTAATTCCTTGAACAAAGTCAAAAATGTCATTTCTCAACTGTAAGTGTAATAAAACAGGTGTTTAGTAGAAACAATGAGATTGTACTTTTTGTTTTATTTCTTCTTGAACTGTTATCTTTATTGTTGTAATAAAAAAGAGATTGACTATTTGAGTTTTGACTTAATTTTTTGTTTAAATAGGGCTCACAGTTAGCCATCATATCACTCTCAATGGATTCCCTATCCCGTTTTACCAGCATCAAAGATAGGCTTCAGAAGTTGAATAGAGAAGCCTCCTTAAAGACCCTCTGTCTGCTTGTCTGTAGGGTAACACTAAAGCGCTAGAATGGCATAGAGATTTTTTACTTTAGAAGACAACCGTTAGGGATCTTAATGATCAGATTACAAATCTCGGAGCGAACATCAAGAACAAAGATGGTGTGACTTCTCAATTAAAGCATCAAGTTAAATCAAACCCTTCGATTGACTTCGATCAAGATATATCAAAGTTTCTTCAATAGATAAGTGATTTAGAGATAAAACTAAAAGGCAGTCTAGCCCAGTGCAAATCTCTGGAGTTTATCATCGGGGATAACAATCGAAATATCAATTTACCAACTTCTCTGATCGCTGTGACTATTGTGAAATCGACATGGTCCTTATCTTTAGCTATTCAGATATTTCCAGCTACGACTAACACTCCGCCTAGCTTAGATGAGAAAATGGTAGGAGAATGGTGTAGGAAGGTCAAATACGAAATGATGAAATATTTTGATGACCAACAGAAAGTGAGGTATTCTATACGCATAAATGAGTACGCAACTAGGACTCAAAATCTTGAACATGATAACTATCTTCATCGAAGTCACATTGCAGATTTGGAAAGGCAAAACAAAACCCTCAAAGGTGCTAGTAAAGCTTTCAACCATGCCTTAAAGGCTCATATTGATTCCATTGATGATGCTGATGAAATATGGAAAAAGGAAAAGAAGTTTAAAGAGATTCTTTGTATAGCAATTTAGCATATTGTCCATCCTTTGATTGCTTAAAATCTAAATAAGACTATTCAGGATTTGTAAAACATACACTTGTGTTGTATACTTGTAACTAATTTTGTAAGTTATGTAAATTATGTAAATATCACCTGGTTTGTAGCATTTTCTTATAATGTTGTTTCTGAATTTGCTTTCTGATAACTTGGACTATGGTTTTTATATTTGCTTGCCCATTCAGTCTTCCTATTTATCTTATTTCCATGAGAAATATGAAGTAAATAATATTCTTTATCTTTAACTTGAAATCTTTATATAGATGTTTATCCATATTATTATCAAGGGCTAACAGATCATTATGTAAACATATGATAATAAATGAGGAGTAATTCCATAAATGGATACAATTGAATTTTTTGAAACTCATCTTTAGTAATGATGAGAGAGATCCAGGAATTCAACTTACCAAAAATCAGATGATAGATAACCATAAATTCAATTTTGGATTCAATTATAAAAGTTTATGAATTCATCTTCTGGAGATAACTAATAGAAAGTCAACAATAATCGTGTAATAGAAGTCCAAAAGTCATTGTCTGAAAGTTTGTTGTAGAAGTCCAGTGGCCCTGATTTGGGCACTAGTAAAATTGATCGCAAGCTTGATTGAAGATTAGGAATTCATAGAAATCCCGATATCAATTGTTCTGGAACCCAGATTAGGGGGGCATTAACGATTGAAGTTTAAAAGTTAAAAGATCTGAAAACTAGATTTGGGTAATGGTGGATGATAACAAAAAATCGATAATAATAATCTCCATAATAGAAATCTACAGCCCAAATTCGGGTATTATGAAGACCATAGATTATTAGTAAAGGCCCGAAACCCTGACTCGGATATTAATAAGTGAAGTCCTGAATTTAATAATGAAAGATGCGAAACCCATATTCGGATATTAATAAGTGGAGTTTAGAAATTCTTCTTTGATAATTAGTCGGAAGCTGTAGATTCTTATTTAAGCCTTCTGTTCTGTACCGCTTCCTTGGGTTTTGACTCTCTTGACATGTGCCACCGTTAAGGCCCTGTATATTATCGTCAATTGATTTTCCGCTTCCCAGGCTCGGACATCTTAGTACATTATTTGATATGCCGCTTCTTAGGTTTGAACGTCTTAGTCTATAGTTTGATATGCCACTTCTTCAGCTCGGACGTCTTAGTCTGTTATTTTATAAGCCGCTTCTCGGGCTCGGACGTCTTAGTCTATTATTGTCTGGTGCACTTCGTCAGCTTATCCATAAGCAGGACCCAAGGACTTACCCAACCTCCCTCCAGGAGGCGCTCCAACCAGGCTTTAAAGGCGGGACTGAAGGCTTGTTCGGTGTTTTGGCCAGGCTATAGCATGGAGGGACCAAGGGCTTACTCTGTCCTCCCTCCAGGAAGTGCCTTGACCTGGTCGTAGCATAGCGCTATCAAGGGCTTGTTCGATAACTTGACCAAGTCATAGCTTGGCAGGACTGAGGGCTTACTTTGTCCTTCCTCTAGAAGGTGCCTTGACTAGCGCGGTCAAGGGCTTGTCGATGCTTTAACCTAGCCATAGCGTGGCGCAGATAAAGGCTTACACTAACCTCCCTCCAGGAGGTGCTTTGATCTAGCCAACTCGGCGCGGACAAAGGCTTTGACCGTTTAAGGTAATGTCCAAGTGCAAGGAGAAATCTACTCCCAACCATGTAGATTTTTCTTAGTAAAGTGGCTCTTTATTGAATTCAACTAGGGTATCTTTACAAATTCATTGATTTTGCCTTGTCTAAGAAACTGATCACCATTCCTTCCATTGCCCTACATTGATTTTTCTCATGTCCATTCATCATGTGGTAATGACAACAGGATCCTCCCCGATTCTTTTCATATATAGGTTTTTTCTTCTATGATGGCCAATGGTTGAGCTCTTCCTCGGTTAGCAAATAAACATTCTCAATTGATATTTTCAAGTGGCATTCCTTAGGGAGTCTCGACTTGAAGCTCGTCTTTTGAGGATGGTTTTTAGAACTTTTATTACTTGGTTTTGAAGCTTCACCCTCAATGACCAGTTTTCTTTTCAAAACCCTTTGAATTTCATATGTAGGCAATTTCCCACTTGTTGTTTGATGCCATTTTTGTGTAAAGGTGTTGTAATCAGCCATCATTCCCTCTTTAAAGATTGTGCCTTTGGTGTAGAGTTCAATTTTTTTCCTCATTTGGTCAAACGAGTTATCACTTTCATTATTTGTTCCTCCTAAGGCAAAGATAGGTATGGGTCCAATGTGAAAAGGATTTAAACTCCATTTATCTAGGTCATAAGATTCAGCTTTCTTTTTCTTCCTTAAAGCTTCCAATCTTGGCATTTGTTCTTCATGTAGTTTAGAATCATTAACTGCTCTATGGGAGAATCCAATTGGATGTGGCTCTGAGCATCATTCTTTGGACCTTTTGATTTGATGATGTAAAATCTAAAGTAGGTAAGTTTGGAATAGAATTGAATTAGAGGAAAGTGGAATTGGAAGTTCAATAAGGTCGAAGGTTCTAGCCCTCCTTCTAGCACAAAAAATGTTAACAAGAAAACTTGTCAACACCCCAAAGTAGAGTTAGAGAATGAGGGATTCCATCGAAACCTCTTTTCGATCAGATGAAGGTAGTTGATGCCATTCGATCAGGTAAAGATATTTATTATTCATCTTTTTATACCTTTCAATTCAGTTGAAACACCTGAACTCTCCTTTAGAAACATTTTTCGTTCAAGTTCAGTTGGTTCGTTATCCTTTGAAAACCACTCTTTCGAAGCAGTTATGGTGACTCAAAGGTTGGTCTTAAGGATTTAAGGGTATGAGTTGAATTAAAATGGGTTCTGACTTCTACAAAAGCTAACCTTACAATAACACGAGGTTGGGGCTTATGGATTTAGATGCATTAATTGGGCTAAAATGGTTTCGACTTCCATGAAAGGCAACCGTTCGATCTGGTTGATATAAGCTTATTGTCAATAGAGTCCTGTAGAAAAATAAAAATAGATAACATACTCAAAATACCATAAACTTGCTTTCAACATATTCCTTTTATATTTTGAAACATATATATACCAAGTAGTCGAATCCCCAATCTAATTTGAGAATTATGGTTTTCAAATTTAAGAAAGTACAAGAATGAAATGAGTGAATTTGGATCCCCTAAACTAGACCCCTAGGGTCCTATTTATAGGTGCTGGTGGCACCTTTCGAATCAGTCCTTTCGACTTGGTTGAAAGGCGGCCTTGGAGACCTTTCGTTGCTGTTAACATTTGGGCATCCTTATGCATTGCTTTTGAATGGACTTGAGTGCTTTTGACTTCATCGAAAGAGGTAGGTATGCTTCTCTATTTTTTGTTGCTGTGTTGTTGCAAGTAAGAAAAGGTACAAGCTTTCAACTTTGATGATAGGTGGATCTTTGGAGCTTCGAAGGAGTCAAGATATTGAAGGTTTCAAAGCGACAGGTATCTTTCAATGGCACACTTTCTGATTGATGTGGACCCTCATCCTCTAGTTTAAGATATTGCAATATTGAACTAACTCTTCTTTCTTAATTGTGAATGGCCTCGACCAGATCGAAAGGCTTATTTATGCTTTCGAAGGTTTTGCTCTAGCAAAACATCCTTCTGTGGAATGTGAATGAAGGAAAAACCTTTAGTTTCAAAAGGTTTCGTGCGTATGTGATTGGCTGTAATTTGTTGCCTTCGAAAAGTGTTCCTTAACTTACTCGAAGCGTGTTAATGCATGTGGAAGCATCTGTTTCAAAAGAAAGCAATTAAAGCGAAAGGGTGCTTTCGTCCACTTTCGACCTCTTCGAAAGCGTATAGCATATTCAATTTTTGCTATAGCATCCCTTCGACTCCTTCGAAAGGCTTTATGGATGCTATCATCTCTTATATATTCTTCTTTTCTACCCTTCTTGGTTTCGACAAGGTTGAAGTGAGAATTGGTAGTAACAAAGGCATATATGAGATGGTTTTGGTTATTATTTACCTTGTTTGGATAATGAACTTGAGATTTGATCATGCTTTATTCTTCCTTGCTTAAATCCATAGCTTCTAGTTATTTTTGATCCCCCTTTTTCTTTAGGGTTATGGTCGGCCTTGATCTCTTTTGTTTTTATTTTTATGGAAGTATGAAAATGAGAATGAATTAAAGGTTTAGGGGTTATGGGTTTATATATGGCTATTCCCGTAATACCCTTGCCTTATTCTCTTCAATTGTTAACTTATAAAGCCATTTTATAAACCCATTCTTATGATTTCATTTAGTTAAGGCATGACCTCTATTTAATTTTTCAAATCTTAATCACTTATCATTCTAGTCTCTACATTATTCTATTTAATTTATCTAATTAAATCTCCTGAATAATGTTATTTATAATTAGGGATGTTATAGGCCCCCCTCCTTAAAGAATTTCGTCCTCGAAATTCAGTAAGGACTAAATAATAATCATAACAATCATCTGTAACATCTCCTAACTACCATACTAGCCTACCTGACTAGAAAATAGTCTATATAAAGAAAATATAGAACATACCCCTATCGAAAATCAGGATAAGTATCTCTAATCATGTCTTCTATCTCCCAAGTACAGTCCTTCTTGTTGTCGCTCCACTGAACTTTCACCAACTTGACTGTCTAGTTTGTAAACCTCTTCTTATCTCTCGCTACAACCCGAACTAGTTGTCTAACCAAAGTCAAATTCAGTTCTACTATTAAATCTTCTAGTACAGTTGGAGGAATAGTAGTCTCTAGATCATGCACATCCTTACGAAGATGAGACACATGAAAGACACTATGGACACTTGCCAAACTGCTCGGCAAATCTACTATGTATGCGAGCTTTCTAATCCTCTCTATGACTGGGATGGCCCAACATATCTCGGTGCCAATTTCCCTGGCTTTTCGAATCGTACCATAAACTTCATCGGTGATACTTTAATGAAATCTCTATCTCCAACTGAGAACTCTAGATCTTTACACCTCTTATCTACATAAATATATTGTCTAGACTGAGCTTCCCTCATCCTACCTCGGATCAACTCAATCTTCTCTTTCGCCACTCTAACTAGATCTGATCCCAAGACTATTCAGTCTCCAATTTCCAACCAACATGTTGGTGATTTGCATGGCCTTCCATATAAAGCTTCGAAAGGCACCATTCCTATACAAGTTTGATAACTATTGTTATTGAAAAACTCAACTAAGTGTAGGTGATCTTCCTAAGATCCACTAAAGTCTAGCACACAAACTGTTAATAAATCCTCGAGTACCTTATTGACTCTGTCTGCCCGTCCATTTGAGGGTGATACGCAGTACTCATCTTGAGCTTGGTACCAAACACATCTTGTAGACTTTTCCAGAACTTGCTAGTAAACAAGGTATCTCTATCACTTGTTATACTACTAAGAATTCCATGTAGTCTAACTATGTTCTTCATAAACAATTTAGCTAAAATAGGTGCCATCCTTGTTGACTTAATTGGCATGAAATGAGCACTCTTGGCCAACCTGTGCACTATGACCCATATACTTTCATTTCCTCGACTTGACCTTGGCAACCTATCTATAAAAAAAATCCATGGATATCGAATCCCATTTCCAAACTAGTATCTCCAAAGGTTGAAGCAACCCACTCAACTTTTGATGTTCGGCCTTTACTTGTTGACAGTTCACACATTGCTTTACCCATAGACCAAAATCCTTCTTCATAACTTCCCAATGGAAACTCCTCTTCATATCTTGATACATCTTGGTTCCCCCAGGATAAATCATAAATTTGGGTCAATGACAATCCCTAAGGACTTATTTGCTTAAGTCCTCAACATTCGAAAAATAGAACTATCCCTTCTTTCCCAACCATCCCCTCTAGTCAAAAATGAAATCTTTCAGATCATCAATCTCTGACCCAACTTCAAGCATTTTAATCTTCTTGGCTAATAATGGATCTGCTTTCTACTTAAAAGCAATCTTTTCGATCGGTATGGGTCAAACTTTCAACCAGGACAACATGGCGGTGCTCTGACTAGAACTAGAAGTCGATCTTAACTGCACACTACAAGTAGTCAAAGCCTTAAGATCTTTCCATTCCGCCAACATGGCTAACACCACATTCTACTGTTTTATGCTAAGATCATCTGCTACTTTATTTCCTTTTCCAGGTATATGCTCTATTCCAATATCGTAAGCTACTAAAAAATCCAACCACCTTTGCTGTCTCATATTAGACTCCTTTTGAGAGAATAAATACCTTAAGGACTTATGATATGTGTATAGCTCAAATATCTCCACTAAGAGATAATGTCTCCATATTTTCAATGCGAAGATCATTGCTGCCAACTTTAGACATGAGTAGGATATCTCACTTCATGCGGTCTAAAGTATCGTGAAGCGTAGTCCATGACTTTACCTTTCTACATCAACACAACCCCTAATCTGGTTCCACATGCATCGGTATACACTACTAACCCTTGGTTTCCATCTTGAACCACTAACAAAGGTGGATTGGTCAACAAATGCTTTAACTTAAGGAATGCTTCCTCACATTTGTCAGACCAAATAAACTTTATGTCCTTCCTAGTTGGCTTAGTCAAGGGCACAACAATCCGCGAGAAATCCTTAATGAATCTCTAGTAATAGCCCGCAAATCTAAGAAAACTTCTAATCTCTGTCACCGTATCTGGTCTCCTGCAGTTGTTAACAGCTTCGATCTTATCTAGATCAATGGTCAAACCCTTCTATGAAACTGTTACACCAAAAATCAACCTTCCATTTAGGACGAAAGGTCTCTCAACAAAGATTAAGGAAAAGGAACACAGCCCAAACCTTCCGAAGGAGTAAAAGGGATGTAGTCATCAGACTTCACTAGCAGCAAACCTTTTGAAGTAGCTGAATGGTTCCGTCTCTAGTATCCAGAGTGTTCTTACCTTTTGAAGGGATGAAGAAGTCAAAGCAAGTGTGAGCAAGAATTTAATGACCTTTTTGAAAGCATAATAAGCCTTTCGAATCGGTTATAACACATCCAAGATACCCTTCGATAATGTCAAAAGGTTTATGAAGAAGACAACACTGACAAGTCAGAAAGAAAGACAACCTTTCGAAGTCATTGAAGGAAACCACAGCTCTCGACAACAATCAAGTGAAGAGCAACCTACCACAAGGTTGAAGGGTTTACAAAAAGTAAGGTAAAAGCAACCTTCCGACCATGTCGAAAGGTTCACAATTGCATGAAGTAGGCAAACCTTCTAACCAAGTCGAAAGGTACGTGAAGGCATAAATAAAAGCAATCCTTCTGACAAAGTCGAAAGGTCCATGGAAGCAGATGAAAGACAAACTTCCCGGCAAAGTCAAAAGGTTCACAATCACATATAAAAGGAGAACCTTCTGACCCAGTCGAAAGCATAGGGCCGAAAGGTTGACCATCCGTGTCTGTAAATAATACCCAAGGGGCCATGTTTAAGGGATCCAATTTCTTCCATTCTAGTCTTGTATCTTATTAATTTAATCATTGTAACCCTAATTGAATGTTGATTTGGGGAATTTAATAAATAAAGCCTTTTTCTTGGATAAAGAGGGAAGACTTAAACTTGGTTAATTACTTTTCTATTTACTTGAATCTTTGTTGGATTAACTCATATTTTTAGGTTAAACCCCTGCGGAAGGTACTTGTTGACAGGATTATCAATAACTCTGTCATAAGTAACTATTTCAACCCTACGAAGACTTTGACTCTCCAATAAGAACATTTTAATTAAGTTGAAGACCAAATCAGTTCAATAGTCACTGAACCTTCCGAATTCATTAAATCAAAGGACTAAACCTTTCGACGAGATTGATAATGCATTTAATCCAAATACTAACTTCAACCTTCCGGGGTGATTAACTTAGAGCACCAAAACTGCAGATTAGGTTGATAGCTCTTTTGCTATAAC
Organism: Allium fistulosum; assembly: GCA_030737815.1. Taxonomy (NCBI): domain Eukaryota; kingdom Viridiplantae; phylum Streptophyta; class Magnoliopsida; order Asparagales; family Amaryllidaceae; genus Allium; species Allium fistulosum. Next base: position 183,793,652 of record CM060902.1, on the reverse strand, counting down.
AATCCCAATAACCTTTCGACATTATAATCCAAGTCATCAAACCATTCGGCAAGGTCAAAGTTGAAGGAGATCATTCCCCAACCTTTCGATTAGGTTGAATCCAACTTCATACAAGCTAACAAACCTTTCGACAAGGTCGAAAGCTGCTGCCTATTCAACATGGAATTTGATAACCAGTTTAAACCTTAAGGTAGTTTCCACCCTCAAAAGGATTAACTTGGAAGAATCCAATTTAGCCCAAAAAAGGAGACCACAATCTTTCGACGACGTCGAAAGGTCTGATTTGAAAGATATACATAAGCAAATCACAAAGGAAATCCTTAAGGTTGTCAAACCCTTCATTCAAACCGGATTAACCACATTAGCTAGAACAGTTCTAGGGTGTTGACCATAAATTTGGTTAACATTTTGGCACTAGAAGGAGGGCTCAAACCTTCGGCCTTATTGAGTTCCCCACCTACTCTTCTACTTAGATGAATTTCTTAAAGCTTATCAACTCCTCTTTTTGAACAAGAAAGGATCTATTTTGGATAAAAGACTCACAATTCTTCTAACTGCATTTGAAGGATAAGGAATAGATTCAATGTTCGAAACAAGAGAAAGTTTTTGCAAAGGAAAATCAACTCAAGGGTTTATGGAACCTTTGGAAGTAAGGTCTAATTGTCAGGTGGATTATAACTCGCACTTATTTGAAGAGAAAACCCTCCGGCTTCAATCTCTACAAGTCATTAAGAGGAAAAGACAAGTTAGGCCCTATGACCCTTTAAAATGGAGTATCAACCCGTTCCATTTGGGATCAACCCCAATCTTTGCTCTCGAAAAGGAGAATTCAAGGAAAGAAGACTTATTTCTACAAATGAGAAGGACCATTCAGTCATATTCCCATGGGACTATCTTTGAAAAGGAAATTATAAAGGAATTTGATAGTTTTTCATATAAATGGGGTAAGATTATATATGTGGCACACCATTCAAGGAAAAAACATGAACATGTAGAAAAATCCACAACCGAAGAATTGAGGATAGTAAAGCAATCACCAAGTGGAAATATAAAGATTACCAAGAAATTATCGATCGAAATATTAAGATTGAAAGAAAGGCCCTTGAAAGAGGATCAACGAACAATGAAAAGGAAACCTACTCCTCAAGAAGAAGTACTTGAACCAAGTCACAAAAGAATTAGACGTCGGTCAAAGATGGCTCAAAATTCAAGACTTCTTAAAGAATATAATCTTACTACCTTAATTGAAGACATACATATTCGAACCAAAGAAGAACTGAATTATTGGCCTTCTCAGAAAAAAAGCTGGGATTTGAAAGGAAACTTAAGGGACTATATTGCAACTTTCGTCCAATAAATGGACATGGTACAAATCAATGCAAGGTGCTTGAAAAGATGGTCCTACACTTCCTGAGACAAGGAAAACTTAAAAAGTTTGTAAAGGATTAAACAAACCATGGAATAAAATTTCTATTCTCAAAATAAGAGAAGTGTACATGGTCGGGAGTAAAATTCTCCTTAAACTTGGACTACCTAAAATGGTAAGCTACCAATAATGGTAGAAAGCCTTTGGTCACGCCAAGATGGCCAGGTCAAGGCTCCTCTTGAAGGGAGGGCGTAAGCCTTTCGTCGTGCCAAAGTCAGAAGTGGCCAGGTTAAAGCAGCATAAGCCCTTATCCGCATCACGCTATGGCCAGGATAAGGCGCTTCCTGGAGGGAGGACGGTTAATCCCTTGGTCCCGCCACGCTATGGCCTGGCCAAGGTACCGACGAGCCCTTAGCTGCATCACACTATGGCCAGGCTAAGGCGCCTCCTGGAGGGATGTTGGGTAAGTCCTCGGGCCCTGCTTGAGAATAAGCTAGCCAAGCGCACTGGAAACCCAGATGAAATGTCTGACGGAATATGAAAAGTCCCTGCCTGAAATGGGCAACTGCTAAATCGACACCACCTAAAATGGCAACTGCTTAAATAAGCACAAGAATTGGGCGAAAGAGTCCCTGCCTGAAATAGGCCAAAACAAATGAGTAAAGAAACTCGGGCCTGAGAAAGAAAAAGCATGCAAAATATCATCAAAGCTTGAAGATGGCACATTCGACAAGAAAATCAGAAAGAAATCATTGATTTCGTCTGCCAGATTGGTATTCTAGTCTTCTATTACTTATTACAAGAAATGGTATTCTGGTCTTCTATGAATTATTGTCGAAAATGGTATTTGGGTACTTATTACTAGAAATGGTATTCTGGTCTTCTATTAATTACTACCAGGAATGATATTCTAGTCTTCTATAAATTATTGCCAGAAATGATATTCTGGTCTTTTATTACTTATTATCAGAAATGGTATTCCGGTTTGCTATTACTTATTGCAAGATTGATACACTGGTCTTCTATTACTTATGGCCGAATACGGTCTTCTGGTGTTTTGTCATTAATACCAGATTAGCATATATGGATTTATAACCTCTTATTACTCATTACCAAAAACGACATTCCGGGCTTCAAGATTCTCACATATATGAACTTCAAAATCTAATACCCAAATCCGGGTTTCATGATAATCATTTCAGAACTCCATTATTAAAACTCGAGCATGAGTTTCGGGTCTTCTATATAAAATCTGGTCATCTGAATACCCAAATCTGGGTTTTGAGTCATTATCTATCTCTAATATATTATATCTGAATCTGGATATCAAGACTGTTGTTTAATTTAAGTCCTAGTCTAGGGACAAAAATTTTGGACTTTTATTCGTCTCGAGTGCTCGAATCTGGGCCACAGAATATTATCAAAGAGAATACTGTTAAGACTCCCCGAATGGGGAATTTGGACTTTTAACTATATCAAAATAATGTGTGAGAAAGTTACTACTTCAAAAGTTCAGACATGAACCCCTGAATCTGGTTCTTCATTAAATGAAAGTTACAATTCTAACATTAATTACCGTACGATAAGGAAGGATTTACTTCCAACAAGTCTTATGCATTATGAACAAGTGGAAAGAGTTAAATCCATGATCATTTCTCATCATGGTTAAAGGTGAGATCTTAACATTTTTAATAAATTACTTTTCATATGATTGGCAAGATGAGTTGTTAATCTAGGCAAATGATATACATAGACAAATATGTCAATTTAAAAGCTAACAATTAGAAGCATTGTTTGCTACATGTTCCACAAGGAAGTCGGAATGGAAAGGAATATCAAAGGATTTAACAAGCACAAAAGTCGCTGAATGAATAATTCAAACGTATATCAAAGGTTACATCACAGAAAAGGATCACAAATCAATTTATATTTACAGAATTTCCATAATTTATGTGAGTTATGTAGTCATTTACAAACAAAAAAGTTATATACTAGATATATTTACATAGCCCAAATACATAAATAAATTACAAATCTTGAGATGCTTTATTAAGAGTCTCCGCTGCCGAAGGATTAACTACATGGTCAATTGTAGCGTGGAGAACTTCTTTGAATTTTTTTCTCCTTTCTTCTAATTGTATTCTCATCATCAATTGCCTCAATGTTAGTTTTCAAAGCATGGTAAAGGCCCTGTTTGCAGCTCTAAGGGTCTTGTTTTCCCTTTCTAACTCAGCATCATGCTTTTAGAGGAAATAAATATTACGCTCAATCATTTGATTCTTGGCGGTGTAGTCATTGATAGTCAGAGGATACTTTATCTTCTACTGATCATCAAAATATTTAGTAATTTTAAATTTTACCCTCCGATAGCAATTCCCCACTATGTTATCGTCTAGGCCTGTGGGAGGATTGAGCATAGTGAAAAAATTTTGAGCCGCGAGAAGTTTTGACCAGTAGGCTTAGTAGCTGAAGGAGTTGCTTGTGGAGCCGAAATTTTAATTTTCGAAGTATTATCTCCCAAAATGAAATCTAGAGAGGAACGCTGAGCCTAACTATCTTTTAATTTCAGTTCTAAATTGCTTATCTGCTGAATAAGCTCAGACATCTTTTGATCGAACTCGACCGAGGGATTTGTTTTTACTTCTTATTTGAGCAAGGTAATCGTCTCATCTCGTTTCTTAATAACGGCCTCTAAATAGGCTTTGTGGCCTGTGTGGCCACTGGTGATGATTTTTGAATAAGGTATCTTTTATGCCACTTCATGGCTTCGATATTTCCACCGAAATGCTCGAGAAGGACTTCGTCGTGATTTACAATCTCGCCACTCCTAGAAAATAGCCTATCTCTAATGGCGTCCACACGAGAAAGTAAACTTTGAGGAAGATGAGATGAAGATGGCTGAATCTCCTATTTAACAAAAAGAAATAAAATAAACAAAAATTAAGATAACATGACTTTATTGTTATATCAATGAATTACAACTCAAGTAGCCACAAAGTTAAAAGTAACAACAAATGCTTTCATTACATCTAAAGTTGAGAGACTACATTTCTAAATTTGTAAAGTATTAGCCGAAAGCATAGCAGTCGAGTCAAAAGGTATAGAAACCCCTTCAGGGGTAATAACTGGTGGACATTTACTATAATAAGATGGCAGGAGGACTGTCGCGACCACAAATCAACTTAGTATGGAAGGTTTTGATTTCTTTTAAGAAAGTTTCCTTCTCTTCGCCAAGGAAGTCAAAGCGAAGATGAGGGTATTCCAAGTATAATTTTTGTATATCTCGAAGAATGCAATATCTTGCTAATTTTGAAGTCTTTAAGAGTGATGCATTTTTTGAGTAAAACCTTCTCAAGTTAACATATTGACTTAAATGGTCTCTTGGGACGACGTGACCTAAAGAACTGATATTCTGAAATAGCATAGCAAAATGAAGCTAAGTAAAGAGAGCTTTACAAAAGCGTGCATTCATGAATCAATTACTTGTTACACATTTACAATCACTCATCAGGTTCATACAAGAAAGGCTTAGAGAAAAACTTAAAAACAAATTTGTTCTTATAATACTTAAGCTTTTCAAGGCGAAGATCTTAAGGAATTGATCTGTCCCGAGGTAAATTCCAGCATGTTCCTGGATGCGGGTCAGATCCAAGTTCATCTAAATATCTTCTATGAAAGCATCTAAGTTGACCCCCACTGAATCACCTAAGTATGAAAAATCTATGATTGAGTGTCTACAATAAACTTTATACAGAAAATTGATCAAAATGTCTCTTTCTTCAATCATCATCCAAAATAGAGTTACTAATTCTCTATTTTCCTTTAAGAGAGCGTCGTATCGAAGACGCACTTTTTTTAGTAAAGGGGCCTCCCTTTGAAATTTAAACGATGCTAATGCGGATGTATTCTTGTCAAGAATGTGATATTTTTTGGATAAGGCATTGTGCTCCTTTATTAATCCATCTAATTCCCTATAACTTGTTAATTTCCGCTTGTTTTCTCTCAAGTTTTGTCCTATAGGGAAAAATTGACTTCTTCTTTATCTAAGACAAATGCTTTATCGCTAATTATTATCTTCCAAGTGCAAAACATTTAAACAGAGAAGACCATACCTGTGAAACTGGAATAGAGGTTTGGGGAGCTTGTTCTTTCTCCTGTAAGCCCTCGGTATGAATGGGAGCAGTTTCCTCCTCTGGAAGTGCAGAAGGGCCAGGGGACGTTGGAGGCATATCTTTATGAGGTGATGGCTCTTTTTCAGAGGACTTGGTTGAATCACCACCATCTTTTCCTTGGATACCATAGTGACCCCCCTTGTCTCCACCGTGGTCTTGACCTCCAAGGGGGTTATCATCGTGGTCATCGTGGTCATCAGTATCCCAATTCATTTCGTTGTCATCCTCCTTCTCCATAGGATCTTTACTTTTATCATCCTCCTCCTCCTCAGAGTCACATACAATATCGAAGGAGGGAATATCAAAAGAAAGAGCTTTCTTAAAATCAACTAATCCCTCTTCGCCTTCGGTCTTAGAACCCTGCTTAACTCGCTCAATTTTGTCCATGACCCTTTTGGCTATAATTGGATGAAGCGAGGGAAAACTAAAGTTGGGACATTTATCACGATTATCAGCATAAGTGAGCATGAGAGCATCTTCATAATGGCTCAGCATCATGGGCCCCAAGGTGGAGTCAGCAAAAATAGAAACATGCTTTTGTAGATCAAAAAGGGTTTTAACTGCTAGCCTGAGCAAAGCTATCGACCTCTTGAATTTATCTTTTAGCAGAGTATTCTTAGAAATCAAATGAGATTTTTCCTCCTCCAAATCCTTCAAAGCTAGCTCCCTTGCAAATTTTTCGTTGGAGGTGAGACGATTGGCTCGCTTCTCCGCTTTTAGATCACCCTCGACCCTAGTGAGGGAAGCCTTGATCTGCTCTAGTTTAGAAGAAGCAGTATTTTGGGTAGCCGTCAATAAGGCTAACTGACTTTTCAACTCAGCATTTTCCTTCTAAAGCTTGGAGGATACAGCAGAAAGTTTGGAACATGTTCGTTAAGGGAAACCCAGTTCCTAGAAATCTGCAACAAGAGAAAAAAATAGGTTAGCAATTAGAAAGACCCAGTGATGAAATGATTAATTGGACAAGAGCATACCAAGAGTTGTTGCTCCACGAGCGAGCGATTATTTTTCTACCAAATCTGAGCTAAAAGGCGGCAGAGAAGAGGAAGTAAAAGATTCTAAGTGAAGAATAAGCTTGACAAGTTTTTCAAAATTAGTTGGCAGAGAAGAGGAGGATGACAACTCTAGAAGAGTATGTGATTTAGAGCGTGTCTCAAAAAGGGCAACTTGCATTTGTTCCAATGTAGTTGGAGAATAAGAAATAGTAATAAGAGGAAGGGGAGCAGGTGTAGGTGGAATTGGCTCCACTATATCTTTTGAAGATTCGTCAGTCGAACTCTTTGAAGCTTTCTCAGGAGATATACGCTCTTCTCCTTCCTCAATATCAGTGATCTTTGCTATTATAGTTGGAGGGGACCCCTTAGGAGGCACTGCTAGTCTTCTTTTTGAAGATCTCTTGGAGCTAGCAAAAGCCTCCAAAACTAATGTAACATCTGTAGAAAGTGAAGGAGGAGCAACATCACTTAAAGGCACGACTGCCTTGAAAAGAGCTAAAGCCAATTTAAGCAGATATAAAATCAGTTAGAGCAATTCAAGAATTCTGTAAAAAAAGAACACTAAGCTAGCGGAATACTTGAAACGTTTGAATGAATAAGGGACAATGAGGTAAAATGTTCAGCATCGCTTGAGGTATAGAAGTGACTTCCTCGAGAGTTATGCATAATGGTAGGCGGAGGGCCAAGAATTCTTTGACCAATTGGAAGCAAAGAATGTTCCCTTATGTTTGAAAGCGTTAAGAGCATCAACCTGCTCCTAAGATGTTCAAGGGCTGCAGTTAAAGTATTGATGATTCTTTGATCTACATCACTGAGTGTCTTGGAAGGTTCACCTAAAAAAGATCAGAGATTAGTTAGCAGAAAGCATAGAGAAAAGCAAAGACGACATTGAAACAAACTTACGAGGAAAGGCAAAGTCCCTGTAGACATCTGCAAAGCACTTGACAAAAAAGAATTGGTTCTCCTAATCCTTAAACTTATTAATATCGTCCAATATCAACTTCTTATATACATTCACCCTGAAGATTTGCTTGTTAGACTAACTTGACCTTGCCAATTTGGTCAAGGAGGTTAAAATTTTAGGGCTAAGCGAAGGAAGTCCAGATTCCATTACAAGCATCTCGAGGGATAGAAGATGGGTATACACATTAGGAGAAAGTTGTATTGGAGCAACTCCGATATAAGACAAGAAAGAGCACAAGAATGCAAGAAATGGAAGAAAGCCACTATGCCATTTGTGGATGGCGGTGAATACAAATACCCTTCTGGAGGGTTGTTAATAGTATCGGTGGATTTGGAAGGGATGGCTTCAACTTCGATGATGCCAAACTCCTTCAGAATAGCGTTTACTTCGCTCTGTGATTCAATGAAAGAGTGCTTGGCATTAGCTTCAATTTTTGGAGAACTCATTGTTCAGCCTGGTGAAAACATTTTAATTAAAAACCTTTAATCAATTATAAATTTAGATAGCAATAAAAAATACAAAAGTAAATAAGTTTGCCCAGATAGGTTAAGCATGAAAACATGCATGATGCTTTAAAAATGGTGCAAATTTGTGGTCAAAAACTTAACGGTTTAAGCTTTCGATAAAGTCGAAAGATTTAAGGTTCGAGCTTTCGACGAAGTCGAAGGGAATATAGTAAAAGCTTTCGATGACATCGAAGAATCAATAAAGCATACTTTCGACAATGTCAGAAAGAGTAATGACCTCTGCTTTGACTATTGTGCGTCAACAAAAAAATTAAAAAGTAAACAAAAATGTAACTTTCAACAAGGTCGAAAGGAAAAGGCGAAATATTTACTACCTTTCAACAATGTCGAAGGTTCTATGGAAACCTGGGCCTATTCTAAGTGTAACCTAAAGATAGGTGGCAAGACCTTTCGATATAGACAAAATTAAATTTCCTAAGTTGGAAAACATAGACATCGCTAATATTGTCGAAAGGTCCAGTCAAAGTTATCAAAATATGTTATAACCATTGAAGTCGAAACGTTCCAAGCATGGATCATATGTGCTTAAAACATTTTGGCAAAGATGGGCAAAGGCAACTCTAAGGGTGAAGAATTTCAACCTTATCGAAACCAGGTAGTCGAAAGGTTCAGACCCTTTAACCTTATCTAAAGCTTGTTGTCGAAAGGATTCACTATGGTATTACCTATCGTTTCGACCATAATGAAAAGGTGGCCCATAAATACTTTTCATCGAAATGTAACGACCCGTAAATTTTAACTGTTTTAATAACGTAATTAGTTGAAATTTTGTGAAATTTTAAACGATAAATTTTAATATAAAAATTTGATATTTGGAATACGTCTAATTAATCATAGCAACTGGTAAATTTTCATCAGATAATTTGGAAGTTTATTTTCTACTGTAATTTTATTCCAATTTATATCAGTTAAAATCGATGATAATAAAATGTTTTCTAAACCTAAATATTTTTACAGATAAAATTTGTAAATCATCTTCTGAGTGAGACGTCATCTTTCGTTTTGTCAAATTTGGACATCTATTGCTCCGCCGATCTTATTTTCAGCAAAATAGCAGCAGTTTCGTACCGATATCGATTTTTGACTGGAGGATCGTACCACTGATCTCTATATACCATTTTGATCGTCGCGTCGTGCTGATCACCGTAGTATATTCCTTTCCGTGATTCGGCGTCTGGTTTGCGGTGGAGTCGATGAAACAAAACTTCAGTACCGGTACCGTTTTGAACTTTTTAAATTCCTTGTGTCCATTTGATTGTCAAACGGCTGAAAATAATGACGTCTGGTCATTATTATTCCAGCCATTACTTCATACCTTTTTCCTTTACATTTCAAAGTTGAAACGGCGGACCAATCAATCAATAAATTGCTTTAAATTATTTGCGTCAATTAAGTGTGTTACTTTGGAAATGAATTACATATATATATTTAAAACGTTCTTTACAGACTGGAACCTGCTCAACTTCTTTTCCAAGCCAGCACGTTACCTTTCCTTTTATATTCTTATATATATAAGATATCACAGCCTCTCTTTCCATTTTCACTCATCTGCTTGCATTTCTTCCCTCCCATGTTTTCTTCCTCCAATCCCACTCGAACCATTCCTTCCGTCTCCCCATGCTCCGACCTCAGCTCGCCGCTCCGCCCTTTCCTCAATCCGCCACCATCTCTCTTCCGACCTACACCACCACGATGAGCACCACCACCATCAGCCGCACTCACCACAGATCCGCTTCAGATTCGAACTCGCCCTCTTCACCGCACGCGTGTACACTTCCCTTCCCTTCCACTGACTTTGCCTTCACTAGTCAGTCTCCTCTGTCCTCCTTTCGGCATCAATTTCCTTCGCCATACAATCTCTACCCTCACTTTTTGCATGCGTCCACTTTATGAATATAGGTATACTTGCGTTTTGTAGATTCTTAATATAAGCTTTGTATATACTGATATGAATTATATGATTTGTTTATGGCATATGGGTTTACGTCAGTTCGCATGTGTATGATTTTATTGGCTTAAAAAAAATTAGTTTATATGTTTACATATATTTTGTGCATATTTTGGTTGAGTCTGGTTTATATTATATTATATACTCCTGTACCACTACTAAGCAGGTAACAATATATAGTATACATTTAGTATATAGATATAAATCGTCTGTAGGTGTCCATATATATCGGTTTATACTCATTTTGTATTGTGCTCATATATGGTTATTTGTTATAATATGATATGTATATGTTGTTGTATATAATAGTGTACAGTTCATTTATTTATAAAATTACTTGTATATATATTTTACAGTTTCCTATATATGATTTACAAATGTATTTTTTTCAAATCTGTTTTACAGTTTACAGAGTGTATGTATTTGTTAATTATATATTACAGTTCGCTTGTACAAGTTTATGTTTGCATGGACAGTCTGAAAACTCATCAAGTTTATATAAGTTCTTATATTTGTTGTATGAATATATGTATATATATATTCTGTGTTGTGTTAGAGTGTCTGCATGTGTCTGTATATATGTGAAATTTTAAAAGATTATATATATTTAGTTTGAAGCTTTGTTTGAAATATGATAATGTTATGAGTCGTATATACAGTATTTATTATACATAGTGTAGGTTTGTATATATTTATGATATGTTGTGATTTTCATATGTTTAATATGGATTTCAAATATAATATGAATGTGAATTTGTATATATGTTCATATATTTATTTATATTGGTAAGTAGATATAAGTATGGGTTTCAAAATATATACCTTTGATTTTCAATATTTGAGTTTAAGAATAATGGTTTAAAAATCTTTATATTATTTAATAGTTGTCTTAAACTAAAATACTGGATTTATATATATATATATATATATATATAACGTATGTATCCTCAGTTATATCAAAGATGATTCTGATTGGTCCTCATCGTTTTTCCATTATCAGCTTTGTCCGTCGTGCTAGTTCATTCATCAAATCGTGTTCATCTAGCGTTGCTTGGATTCGTGACTCAATTTCAGCGTCCGTATCTGTGTTCGTATCCATGCCCTCTCTTGTTCTCTCTAGCCCCGAAAGGTGAGCAATCACTCACGATTAACGTTCTTTTATTTATTAAATTTGATTTCAATTGAAACGACAACTGAAATATGCTGCTGCTAGTTATTTACATTGCTATATATATGCCATCCTCTGTATCTGTTCACCTGTGACATCTGACACCATTATCTGTTATTTATATTGATGATATATGCATGTTACTGTTGTTATTTTATTATCATATCTATTATCACTCTACAAGTTCCCTGTTAGTATAGAATCACTATGGGTTGAAATGATACATACCCGAACGATCTTGTAGAATAGGAGAAAATCGTTATGGGTTGAAATGATAAATCCAAGTGATTTTCATTGAATTGAATTTGAGATTTAGGGTTGAAAGGATATATACCCAAATATATTTAAATTGCGGAGTGAAATGATAAATATCTGTATCACTTGACCATAGGATAGAAAATTATATACAAACACCGTTGGTCTATATATAAATATTTTGAAATTGATTTCTATGGTTTTGAAAAGAAATATATGGTTTTAATTAATATTGATTTTAAATATTTATTAAAGTTGATTTAATAAAGTTGATTTGAACCAATATAAAATATGTTTAAGTATTTATGTAAAATTTATATTTTCAAATATAGAGTTTATAATGTTTCAGGTTGAAAGATAAAATTTGAATTTGATTTGGAATTTTTAATTATTTAAGAATTATACTTAAATAAGTTTGATTTGAAATCTATTAAATTTGAAATTTTAAGATATTTTTTATAACTTGAATTTGATTAAATAGTGGCTTAAATGAATATTTCAAACTTATATAAATTTAAATGGGATATTTTGTTTATATAAATTTGTAAATTGAAGTTGTATTTAATGTATTGAAATGATTAAAGAAATATCACAGAAACTAAATGTAATGAAATTAAATTGAGATATAAATGGAATTATCAAATTTAGTTTTTGAAATATGGAATATTTAAAGCTTTGAAATATATTGAAATTTAATGGTTTATTTTGTGTTTCAAATCTGTATTTGAAATCGTTATAATTCGAAATGATTTATTGAGAAATTGAATTGAGTTGAAATTTATGAATTGAGATTGAATTAAGTTGAATTTGGAAGTCGAGTTAATTTGAATCAATTTGTGAATTTGTGGAAGCTATTTTATTTTATAAAGTTTTTTTAAACTATATCTACAACTATTTATATTTTACTTTATAAATTATTTTAATATAAACTATTTTATATAAATCATTTTCAATATATATTATTTTATTATAAACTATTTTAACTTATAACTATTTTATATAAACTATTTTTATTTTATAAACTATTTTATTTTATACACTAATTTTAATATCTAAACTGTTTATGGGGAAAGTGTTATGGATTCTGAATGTTTTGATTTCAAGCTATAGTTCAAAGTGTTATGAATTTGAAGGTTTCGATTTCCAAAGTGTTTTGATTTTTAAAGACTTACGATTTCGAAAGTAACTTTGGAAAGTGATATGATTTTGGAAATGGATTTATTTGAAGTGAAATTGATATCGTATGGATATTGTTTTGAAATGGCAATGATATTTCGGTTTTGAAATATAAACTATTTTGAAAGTTTATTAAATGACCAATCAGTGTAATAATTACGTAGTTATTGAAGAGTCCAGGATTGGTTAGGGACATACTCTCTGTCCAAACCAAAAACCACTTTAATAACTATTATACACGAAGTGTTATCCAGAATGAAGTGGTTGGAATGATGACGTTGCTGAATTTGAAGAAAGAGAACGATAATGGATAGCCTTGACACTTGTGTCAAATTGGAAATGACTTAAACAGGAGCCGTGCCGGGCCAGTGAGGTTAGCTACCTCGAGCGAACACACTTCTTCGTAAACTACTCATTACTTGTTATTGATTGGTGCGCACCCTTGATTTGGGAGCGTTGTTTCGCGGTGTTGCGATTGTTGCGGCGATGCGTTCTCACCAGTCCGGATTAGGCAAACGGTAGTTTCACTACCTTGGGTATTGCCTCATATGCCTTGTCATACTCGTATCCCTATGCGCGACCACTACGATTTGTTTCGTGTTATACCTATGGAGTACTCCCTAATAGCCCACCATTTTACGGTGGAGTTTACAGTGCTGTATAGACTATGACACTTATATAAAATGTGTTAAGGGGGATAATGGTAATGCCTTAACACTATTTTGATACTTTATATTACTGATAGGCATTTTCTACTTAGCGTACACTACTACATAGTAGATAGTTTAACGGATCCTTAGAGGATGGTTATCCCAAACATCCTTTGAGTTACTCGTATTTCAGTTGTTATTTCACTTGAGTTGGATTTATTGATATAAGAATGTTAATCCTGACTCGAGTGTTTTGTGTTTTGCTTTACGCTCGGGTCAGACTAAATGTACCAGTATTCGAGACTCACCTTTGGAGTTGGAGCTTCGCTTCAAGATCCAGCTATCTATCCAGCTTTCAGATATTCAGTTGATTCCAATGATGTATTTTGATCTTGTATTTGACTATTGTATTTGAGACTTCTGTTGTATCTTGTTTAACCCTGTTATATATATACATAGTAGCTTCATGAACTACTATTCTTTTGTTTCCGCTACACTATTGTTATATTACTCTATGTTTGTGATTCTGTGATTATTTATTTACTGTATATGCTGAGTTTTGCCAAATTTTAAATTAACAATCTGATATATTGAGCAATTCAAGTCCGACATGTGTGGATGCGAATGGTTGAAAATATCGGGTCGTTACACGAAAGGTACAAAAAAAGAGGTAAACCTAATTTTACCGCCTCAACCTCTTTTGAAGGGGTAGGAAAGTCATTTTACATTGCCTTGTCGTGCACTGGTAGTTCCCAGGTTATCATATCGGGTTTAAGGAAACCCGAACCCAATAATAAATGCAGTTTCAAATTTTTCTTGAGAAACAAGCAAAATGAACTCATTAACAAAACTACTTTCATTTGGAATCAGTCTAGTTCAGTTCCAAAGAATAATATAATATTATTAATAGGTCAAAAATCAAATTTGAAAAAAACCAAAAACTAAATTTAGATACTTTGGGAATAAAATTGTACTCGATAAGGGAATTTTCCCACTGCAAACATCGCTAGCATAAAATCCAAAACCATCGATGAATTTTGTCAAAAAACCTGATTTAGGGAAAAATGAATTTCTAGTAAAACCAAATTCGATTTCGAATTTAGTAAAATTTGATTAGAAACTGATAAGGATGAAAATTAAACTTAGATTTGGGAAGTAAATTCAAGAAATACCTTGCTGCAGTGAGTCGAGATTTTGAAATTTTTTGAGAATTCTTTTACTTGCGTGCGTTTATTTTAATTTCAAGTAGAAGAGGAAGAAAGAGAAGGAGTGCGCTATATAAGAAAAGTCGCTTAAATTCTCAACCGTTGGATTGGATTTGAGAGAACGTTCCAGATTAACGCAGGAAGACCAAGAGGCGGGAAAATTTTATAGCTATCGACAAAGATGACTTGGAAAGTCAAGGGCATCCCTTCGAATGGGGGGTAAATGTTACACAGCTGCATGAAGTAGGCAAACCTTCCGACCAAGTCGAAAGGTACATAAAGGTGTAAAGAAAAGCAAGCCTTCCGGCAAAGTCGAAAGGTCCATGGTAGCAGATGAAAGACAAACTTCCCGACAAAGTCGAAAGTTTCGCAGTCGCATATAAAAGGAGAACCATCTGACCTAGTGGAAAGCATGGGGCTGAAAGGTTAAGCATCCGCGTCTATAAATAAGACCCAAGGGGTCCTGTTTAGGGGATCTGATTTCTTTTATTTTAGTCTTGTATCTTCTTAATTTGAGCATTGTAACCCTAATTTAATCTTGATTTGGGGAATTTAATAAATAAAGCCTTTTTCTTGGATAAAGAGTGAAGACTTAAACTTGGTTAATTACTTTTCTATTTACTTGAACCTTTGTTGGATTAGCTCATATTTTCAGGTTAAACCCCTGCGGAAGGTACTTGTTGACAGGATTATCAACAACTCTGTCATAAGTAACTACTTCAACCCTTCGAAGACTTCGACTCTCCAATAAGAACATTTTAATTAAGTTGAAGACCAAATTAGTTCAACAGTCACTAAACCTTTCGAATTCATTGAATCAGAGGACTAAACCTTTCGACGAGATTGATAATGCATCTAGTCCAAATACTAACTCAACCTTTCAGAGTGATTAACTTTGAGCCTCAAACCTTCCGATTAGGTCGATAGCTCTTTTGCTATAACAATCCCAATAACCTTTCGACATTATAATCCAAGTCATCAAACCTTTTGGCATGGTCAAAGTTGAAGGAGATCATTCACAAACCTTTCGACTAGTTTGAATCCAACTTCTACAAGCTAACAAACCTTTCGACAAGGTGGAAAGCTACTGCCTATTCAACAAGGAATTTGTTAACCAGCTTAAACCTTATGGTATCTTCCACCCTCAAAAGGATTAACTCGGAAGAATCCAATTTAGCGCAAAAAAGGAGACAACAACCTTTCGACGAAGTCGAAAGGTCTGATTCGAAAGATATATATAAGCAAATCACAAAGGAAATCCTTAAGGCTGTCAAACCCTTCATTCAAACCGGATTAACCACATTAGCTAGAATAGTTTCGGGGTGTTGACCATAAAATTGGTTAACAGAAACCACGCGACCAAGAAACCTAACATCTTTCTTCTAGAAATGAAACTTGGAAAACTTTTACTTCAGATGTTGTTGCCTTAGGATCTTAAGCACTACTCTAGGATGAACTTCATGCTCTCTTTCATCCTTAGATTATATTACGATTTCATCTATGAATACTAATATGAACCAATCTAAGTGCTCTCAGAGAATTCGGATGATCAAATCCACGAAGAAAGCGGGTGCATTTGTTTATCCGAATGGCATTATTAACCATTCGTGTGAACCATACCTAGTCAGAAATGCCATCACTGGAATACTGTCCTCGGCCACTCTTAGCTGATGGAAACCTGTCACCAAATCCAATTGGGAAAACACTCTGACTCCACACAACTGATTAAATAAATCATCGATTCTCGGCAATGGATACTTATTCTTGATCGTCTTCTCATTCTACTTACAATAGTCGATACACATCCTTAACGAACCATCCAGTTTTTTTACGAACACCACGGTTGCTCCCCACGGTGAACTGCTTAGTCGAATGAAATTCTTCCTTTCTAAATTCACTAGCTGCACCTTCAATTCCTTTATCTTAGTTGGTGTCATCCTGCTCGGTGTTCTACTTACATTTCTTATCCTGGCACAAGATTTACCTGAAACTCAATGGCTCATTTCGGTGGCAGTCCTGTGACTGGCTCCAAAACATCTGCAAACTCTCTTGCTACCAAAATCAGGTTCAACTATTCTTCTACTTCCATTGCATTCAACGAAGCACTTGCACTTGAGTCCAGTTTCTCTACCGAGTATATAATTCGGTTATCACTATTAGGGTATCTTAGCGATATTCCCTATCTTGGCAAAATATCCTAGCATCATATTTATCTAACCAATCCATACCCAAAATGATCACGAAGCCTACGAAATCAAAAACATACAAACTGCATGTGAACTCATGACCTAACAAATCAAGTTCTAACTGGTCACATCTCATCCCCTGAGTTGCATATCCTCCTATCGGATTTGCAACCCTAAAGGAAGTAACAAGGTATGAAGGTTCTAAACATAGTCTATCTACCAAAAACCGACACATAAATGAATGTGATGCACCAGTAATAAATAGTACCCTAACTGGTATACTTTGAATCAAAACGTATCTTCCATCATATTCTTTCCTTTCTCAGCAGCAGTTGATCTAGCAGACGATGATCTTAAAGCGAACACTAGTACAAAATTTGCTAGTTGCGCCGTCTTATTTGCGTCGGTTTAGGTAAAACTCATAGCAAATAGTATTATTTGCGTCGGTTCTTATTAACAACCATAGCAATTGATCTACGAAAGCATTAGAAATAAAAAAAAAAAAAACAATTTGCAATGGTTACCACTATAGCAAATATATATGAAAATAGGGTTTTGTGTGTCTGTTGTATCTATAACCGTAGCCAAATGCGGCCCATTAAACTTCATTTTTTCACTTTTCCCCTTTTTACCTTTATCTCGAAGCATTCCTCCACCAAATTTGAGAATTTTCTTCAAACAAAAAGACGATGAAGTCTATGAGCAATCCTTGCGATCCCAAACATGCACCGATGCCTCCTTCACCGTCACCGACTAACTTGCTGCCACCATCGCCCGCCCCTACCCCGCCCTCACACAGCTACACCCCTAACCCTAGTTACAACTATAATCCTAATTATAACCTGAACCCTAGTAACAACCCCACCAATCACCAACATCACCCTTACCAAACCCAAAACCCTAACTCCAACCGTCTAATCCGCCCCCTCCTCGTCTTCGCCATTGGCATCTTCATCATCGTCGCCGCAGTGATCTTCATTTCCTGGCTCGACCTCCGCCCTAAGCTAGATCGGATTCAGGTGACAGTGGCATTTCTTATTTTTTAAGTTATGAACTAAATCACAAATTGTCATTTATTTTTTTATTATTCTTGTTTCTATTATCAGATATAAATTATGAACGTTTTAGATTGAATGATAGTAGCATAATGAAGTTAGCCTAATTGTAATTATCACTATGGTACAGAAATTGTATATAAATAAGTATTCAGACCTTGAAATAAGGTGTATGATATTTTTACTTGAAGTCTACTGTTGTGCAGGTTGTGTTTATGTGGATAACAAACAGAGTTAAAGTGTCATCGGGTTTTCCAAAGAGTATCAATATTATATTATAACCCTTTACTTTTTCTTTGTATAGTGCATATATGTTCAAAATTCCACTATTCTCTTGCACATAATTGTTCCAGTCATGTTGTTTTAAGCAATACGCATGAAGCCATGGTGGCAGCAAGATGCTCTGTCCTTTCATGTAAGAACATAATATAGTTATAATTTATAATAGTGTATATATATAAACTTATTTGGTTTGTTTAGTATATTTTAAATAAAAATTTAATTTCAGCTTAATATATATAAGTGGATTTAATTTTTAATAAACAGCAACAGGTTGGTTTTATTCTAATTTCAGATGACTATTTCGACACTTTATTCTTATAAATTCACAATTAAAATTTCTGTAAATAGATCATAAGTTTTGAAGCAAAAACCATAGAAATAATGATTTCAAAACAACTGGGACAACATAAGTAGTGGTTTAGATTGCAGTGGAAGTTGTTCCAAGGGCAACGAAAACGATAATTGTTACACTAGAATGTTGATTTTAGTATAACGTGGTGTTAGGCTTCCATTGAAGTGTTCGTGCGAATGTAAGTTCTTGTATAAATAGTCAATATCATCATGTCCAATGAGTATTTCACTATAATATAGAAATATAATCTTAATTTTTATCTATGTACAATTCCTCTTTCTATTAAAGGATCGATTGACGGCTTCAAAATTCTACATCAAGACCCTTGGGTTATGTCCATTGAGCAGATACACTTACTTCTATTACTCTTACTTGAATGTATAGCACAGTTTCAACGTTTTAGGAGATGACTTCTATTTTTTCTTTGTTTTTATATGGCCCTGTTTCAACAGTCGGAATCAACTTGTACAAATATATAGCTCGAGTACAAGCTCTTATGTCTAATGCAAAAAATATCAGTGTTATGTTATATTCATTTCTACCAGTATGCTAAAATCTTCATTTCTTGCTTGATTCTTATTCGTACATCATTCAAACTATATGTGGTCCATATTCATTAACAAATGTAATATAATAACAGATGATTGTCCTAGTTTCAGCCTTCTTAATAACATTAAAATGCATGTTGGCTTTTCCATCATCTTACTGAATTACTAATACTTTGGCTTTAAGTATTTGATATTATGATTTTGAAACCATATGTTTGAAATGAAGAGATTGAAATTTTAGACTGGACGTTAGCCACAGTTTGTTTATAAGATGATAGATGACGAGCATATTTTTCCCTTTCATATGCTATTTAGAAATTACAGATTTAGTAAGCGTGTGTAGATATACAGATTTACCCCATCGTGAAGTTTTGTTGAGAGGATATTTCCTTGGAATCTTCTCTCTTTTATTTTACCATTCTTCTGGAATTCCCAGGCATTAAAATTAAAATCCCACTTTTTTTTTTAATCAGTTGCAAGAATCATTTGCTGTATATATACACGTTATTTGCAGTTTTTATAAAGTTCGCCTTTTTATTTTTGGGGTTTATTTTTCATGTGGTTTTATTGTACAGGCTTCTGATTGGAAATTCATAAATTTTGATGGTTTTGTTAGCTCTCTCTATATACATTATTGTATGTCATGATCTGCTTTTGTCATTTTGTTTTTTTGGCATTCAATGTTAAATTACTCAGTTATACAAAAGAACGTTGTTATTAGTATGCTAACGTATTTGGGTGTAGCCTTTGTGTGATACTTTTATGTAGTGAACTAGCCTATGTCTGACGTCAAATCACATATTTTGATGGTCAGCTTTCACATGGTCCAACCTTTGGTACACAATTTCATAACCTAGAAATCGAGCCTTATGGCATTAGCATTTATTTGTTTGGTACGACACATACTTCTCAGACTGTCTTTTGTACTATTATAATTCATACCTATTTTTATGTTTGCAGGTTGAATCAGAAAAAAGCTTTATGCAAATCTTTGGTACTATCTAATTGTCTTTGGTTTTGCAAGAGACTTGGATCAATTCATTTGCAAAAGGTTTAGCAAGAGACTGATATAGGTGTTATACTCTGAGTTCTATACGAACAGTTTAAGGTCTTGTTTTGATAATGTGACTTGTGCAGCTCTTGTTTTGAGCTTAACTTCATATTTGTACTTTGTGCTTATATTTGATTAAAACTAAAGAGCTTGTATAAATTGTAGGAATCCATTGTTTATTATCATTAAGATTTGTGTAAACTTCATCTGTTGGAATTAGATATTTGTTCATTGTTCTTATATTTGATTGACTTATGAAGTTGTACTGCAGGTAGAGATGAAATGTGTAAAATCTAGCCAAAAATAGGTTTCTTGCGTCCGTTATTATAAACTCTTAGCAAAAAATAGGCAATGTTGCGTCGATTAATATAAAAACCCATAGCAAAAAATAGGCAATTTACGACGGTTGTTTAAGCCAATCGTAGCAAAAGCCACATTTTCGAAGTTAAATGACAGTCTATTGCGACGATTGTTATAAGGAACCATCGTAGAAAATAGACCAGTTGCGACGGTTGTCATAAACAACCGTAGCAAAAAGTCATTTTTTACGACAGTTTAAAAACCATCGCATCATGTTTATGCCTGTTGCGACGCCTGCATTTGCTACAGTTTTTGAACCGACACAACATGGGGTAAACAACCGACGCAAATGACCTGTTTTGTAGCAATGGAAGACTTTTCCCTTGCCTGCTCTGATCGGTTCTGGACACCGATTCTTATAATGCTCAATCTGGTTGCAGTTAAAGCACTTCACTCCTTTCTTGTCTGCAGCCTTCTTCCTTTTCCAGTCCGACATTAATGTGTGTAATGTCCCTTCTTATCACACTTAAAGCAAACTAAATTAGCCTTCGCCTTCTTGGCAGCTTCTCCCTTTTGGGTCCCTTCTTCTTGAAGAATTTCCTCTTCTTGCCTTGAAAACCCTAGGTTCCTACCTGCTTCTCCTTCCCATAAGTAGAAAGCATCTCTTCATTCCAGATTGCCATCTCCATAATAACAGTACTTGGATCACAGAGATATGGCAAGGTCGTCCTAGCAATCTCGATTCATAACCCTCGAATAAACTTCTCGTTCTTTTTAATGACCGTGTCAATGGTAGCATATCCGTATCTGAATAATTCATCAAACTTCGTAGCATACTCAATCACCGACATCTCACCTTGCACTAAATTCATGAAATTTCTAAGCAATACTGACTTGGAAACTTCAAACTAAAACCACTCTTCGAATCTCCTCCAAAATTCCACCCAAGTCAACTCTTCCTTGGGAACTCCTGTGGTAACACTATTCCACAAATGAAGCGCTGCCCCCTACAACTGTCTAAAGGCAAGTCTCCTCTTCTGCCCATCGTTTAATCCTAAGTCAGCAAAAATCTTTTCACGATGAAAAAGACAATTCTCTACTTCTATAGTATTTTCTGTTCCCAAAAATAGCTTCCCACCAAGAATGGTATAATCCCTGCTCAGCTTAGCATAGTTGTTGCCAACTAGAGCCACGGGACTAACTCCCCCAACATTCCCAGCATTACTCCCAGCTACTCCAACAGCTACTCCAGCTTGCATCAGATTTACAAAATAATCGATACATCATCCCCATATCTGCTGGCAGACTTCCAGCACCTAAGTTGGCATTTGCATTTGGATTAACATTTGCGTCTCGACCTGGTTTCTCCTGTTGGGTCGGGCATTTCCTTTAGTTGTGTTACTTCCTCCACCTAGATTTCATCTTTCATTTCCTGCCTCCATATCTTCCTTTCTTGAAAATCTGCCTATAAGCCTTAGTAAGATACAGAAGAACGGTCTAAGAGAGAGGGGAATATGCACTTATAGATATATATACATAACAAGTACAAGTACGTTGCTATAGTGTTAACCCAAACCCGATCTTATTTTTGAATTTATTGGATTATATTTTGAAAAATCAATTAGGTTTAAATTTCCTTTTAAGTTTACATAAACCTATGCTCCGATACCAACTTGTAACATCCTCCATTTGGAGGCCCAAAACTAATGGCTATGGATGATGCGGTCATCCATAGTTATTAATTCTCGGTGACCAAATGTGGTAATGTTAGATACATTGATATAACAAAAACACATGGATATGGAAAAAATTTAAATCACAAAATTAATTTCTCATTCCACTTCAAAGCATATTTCAAATGCATTACATAATCCCAATTCTTGAACCATGTTTAGAGAAAATATAATTATTACAAAATATGCCAAGCGCGACATATGAAGATTCCCTCCTGGTTGATTAGAGTCTAAATATAAGAAAATAGAAAACTTTTCCTTTACAACCAAAACACTGCAGAATCAAACAGAAAAGAACTCCTAAAAGCTAGCTTGCCTCCTGCACTTCTCTAGAAGCTTGTTCGTCTAGAGGAGAACTTGAAAACCTTAACTCTCAAACTACTCAGAATTAATTGAGCACCGAAGAGTTTAAGAGGAAAACATAAACTTCGAGTCAGACAAAAATCCTGGTGTGAATAATAACCTACCATCTTGAACCATATAGATATCTAGTGGGACGACACCGCATAACAAAATAGGTTTTATCCTCACTAGTACCTTAACCAAAATTTATAATAACCATATACTATGCACCTGCATCCCAATGGTTAAGACATAACATAGTAAAATATATCATGATGATATGCAAGCGTGTAAATATATTCTGGATTTCTCATTCCTATTCATTTGACTATCTGTCTCAGCATAGTTTCTAGTGTCACTATTAACCTAATAATTTTCATGGGCTAACTAATAACCTATTCCAAGCTTATGGACTACCTGTTCGTTTCATAGTTTTCATGGGTTCACTAAGAAACTAATGGTATATACTAATAACTTCATCCAATTATAGTTTTCATGGATTCACTACGGACCTATTGGGATCTCCAATAACTTCTCCTATGTAATAGTTTTCATGGTTTGACTATGAACCTATAGATCTCTATCAATAACTTATTGCGGATATAGTAATCATAGGATCACTAAGAACCTATCGGCCCCTGCCAATAACTTTTTCCATACATTGTTTTCATGGGCTTACTATGAACTTGTCTAAATTCAGCCTTTGGGCATCCTATATTCTAGTCTACCTGACCTCCTGGATGCACTTCTACTGGCATAGGAGTTAACTCAATGTATATTCCCTACTGGGTCAACCTAACTGTTTATTCTGCCCTTAATACCCCAAAATACAGTTATGGGTTAATTATAAAGTGAATATGTTTATAGAAGAAGCACATAAGTTAGATGGTCATAACATAAAAACATAAACATCTATGGTTTAATTTCTTTGTAATCATTTTCAAATGAAACATGGTTAATACCATTGACCTATTATTTTTAACAAGGAAAGCTTTTTCCCCAAAA
The DNA here is from genome assembly GCA_030737815.1 of Allium fistulosum. Taxonomy (NCBI): domain Eukaryota; kingdom Viridiplantae; phylum Streptophyta; class Magnoliopsida; order Asparagales; family Amaryllidaceae; genus Allium; species Allium fistulosum. Next base: position 183,770,372 of record CM060902.1, on the reverse strand, counting down.
ATCCAAGGTTAAATGCCATTTCAAAGCTCTTTCATATTGCCATGGATTTATCTTTAAAAATGAGATTTGGCTCTTTGTTTTGAAAACTAAGGCTTTCGAAACCTTAGACCTTCTCTTTTGAAACCATTGAAACATACCTTTTGAAAGTATTCAAACCTTCTTTCAAAACACTTAAAGATATATCTTTCAAAGCACTCAAAACATTCCTTTCGAAATCATAGAAACCTTCCTTTAGAAACCATTGAGGATATACCTTTCGAAACACTTAAAGCTTATCTTTTGAAACACTTTAAACATACCTTTTTTAGTGCCTAGAACGTACCCTTCAAAAGGCTTAAGGCATACCGTTCGAAAGCATCACAGAAACCATTTAAAATGTTCCATTCGAAACCATTGGGTTTAACACTTCATTATAACTTCAGGATCAAGGAGAGCATAAGAAAAAGTAACCCTTCGAAAAAATTAATCTTTAAGTAAAATAATTTGGGGAACATATGGCTTCGAATCCACCCTTTCGAAAGCAATGATCTTTAAGTAAAATAATTGGAAAAATGATAGATTGGAAACAACCTTTCAAAACCATTGCCTTCAAAACCTTTAATATAAATTACTACGGGGACCCTTTCGAAAGTATTGGGAAGTGGCTTCAATATTAAAAAAACAAAAGCTCCTCTTTCAAACTCATTGTTATAAGGCTATAAAGAAAAGCGGCCTTTAACCAATTCGAAAGGTATGAAGATGACGGGTAGGTTTTGACTCGGTTCAAATGCAACTGCCCTTTTGGAATCCCCTTTTTAAAACTTAATATGCAGCAACTTAATCAAAAGCTACTTTTAAACAAAGGCAAGCGGCAATCCATTTGAAAGCTATTTAAAAGAAACTTCAACCCTTTCAAATGCTTCTTGGAAAAAAAGCTGCAACTCTTTCAAATGCTTCCTAAATAACTCTTTTGAAAGCTTCTTTAAAAAAAAGTAAGCGACATCACTTTCGAAAGCAAAACAAAGGCAAGTGGGTTGATTCGAAAGCTATTAAAATGGCATCAACCCCTTCGAAACCAAGCTTTCGACACCATCCTATTTCTCCTTTCTTCAATATGCTACATACCAACTATTTGATGTTATGTGCATTGGTTTCGAATGGGTTCGAAAGGCTATCAAGGATGATTTCGGAAGCAAGCAAATGGAAGTGGCGAATTTGTAATTCGAAGCAAAACTGATTTTGTACCTTTAAAAGAAATTCCTTTTCACTTACTTGCCTTATTTTGTCAAAATATAATTGATTACCAAATTCTTTACCAAACTCTTTTTCTAAAAAGGCTGCCAAATTCATCCTTTAATAATTAAAAATATTTTAGCAAAGAAGCCATTCCCCTTAACAAAACAATTAAGACATTTAAGTCCCTAAACTTAATTAATTTAATTTTCATATTAAACCACTTAGGAAAAATCCCCAAAAATCATCTTAATTCACTTTTAACATGTTTTCTAACATATATAAATTCGGACCCAAAATACTTTATATACTTTCCGAAATTAATTATTAAACCTAAATTACCTATTTTTTCCATTCAAAATTCATAATAAATTATCCATAGCTTGGATTATTATAAAAATTTAAACCCATCTACAAAATAATGTTTTACATAATATATCAAATCTCCATGCCATTTGAAACACATTTTACATGATTTTAACCTTAAAATTGAATCAAACCTTTTATAACATACTTGTTTAAATTAAACATCGCATATAATCAAAGCATATCATCATTCAAACCTTCCAAACGGTTTTAAACTTTAAACCCAAAATCAAAATGTTCATTAAGGCATATATGAGATGGTTATCATTCACCTTATTTGGATAAGGAACTTGATATTTGATCTTGCTTAATTCTTCCTTGCTTGAATCCTTAGCTTCTAGTTGATTTTAATCCCCGTTTCCCTTAGGGTTATGGCCAACCTTGATCTCTTTTGTTTTTGTTTTTATAAAGTATCAAATGAGAATTAGTTAAGGATTTAGGGCCTTATTCTCTTGAGTAGTTAACTTATAAAGACATTTTCATTCTTATGATTTCATTTAGTTAAGGCATGACCTCTATTTAATTTTTTAAATCCCAATCTCCTTATCATTCTAGTCTCTATATTATTCTATTTAATTTATCTAATTAAATCTCCTGAATATTATTATTTAAAGTTAAGGGTGTTACAAACGACGACTTCTTTCTCCGTCGTCATCCCTCTCTCTGGGCTTACCCGATCCTAAATCACGGTTGGATGCGTATTGCATCGAGGAGCCCCTCAAGTGATCAAAAGCTTGATAATAAGACATTACACCTACAAAAGCCAAACATAAGTGTATAAGTGACCTTTATACAAAAGATAGATAGAGATCATGTTGTGAAGTGCACATGATTATGAGTGTCCTAGTGTCCCCTCGATGGACCAGTTGCTGCAGCCTTGCTCATAGAGTTTTCTCTTTTTTGCCAACGGGAAGAATGTTTTTGCCACTTCTGGTGGGAGAATTGAACCCCTCAATACTGATGTTGGGGAGTCATAAGTCAAGATGTCATCAGGGATTTGGAGATTTGAAAACCCTTTCATCGAGCTTTCTAAAGTTGGGAGGATGACTCTTCGTCGATGGAAGTGATAATAAACTCAGGCTCCTTAGCAGTTTTTCTCCTAGCTAGCGTGTGAGGTTGTGTGCCTTATGATAGTTCAACCACTGGTGCATTGCCTGAACCTACATCAGCATCGCCAGGCTCGTTGGTTTTAGCACCCCTAATTCCACCCTCTTCAGCGTCATCCTGAGTACCCTCGACTGGGGACACGACAGGGTGATTAATATCACCTTCTTGTTCTAAAGTATATCCTGGTAATGCAGCACTTTCTGGAAGCCCAATGCTGCGTCCTTCCTCTAGCAAACCGAATAGTGATAACCATTCATCGGTTATAAAGAGTCTAATGTCCCTGTCTTCGAATGGAATGGCACAAATTGCAAAGATTTCCCTTGAAAAACTACCGCATTCTGAACATGGATGGACACTTATAGATTTTTAGAATGTTAGTTTATTAAGGATATGACTTGGGCTAAAGAATTTGAGAATACAGCAAAGACGACACTTAGGTCCTTCCAACCATCGCCTTGCAAAGCCAAGCGAACATTGGACATAGAACCATTCATGTTGGAAGAGGCTGAGCTTGTTTCAAGCACCCGTTAAGACTTGACAGTTGGGCGAAGGCTTGAGGAAAATGCAGGAAAGGCTGCCTGCCCATCGTTTGAAGTTGTAAATAAACCTACTGTCCTCAGGAGTTGATGGGCGAAACATGACGTTCATAAATAGTAAGAAAGTGCCATGGAGAAAGGCATAGCTATTCGTGTGAAGTTAAGTAGGAGCAATTTTAAGCTATTTTAGCATCTCTCGCATAAAAGAATTAAAGGGCGAAACGCATCCAGCCCAGCACATGAACTTATTGCATGTTGTATACCCTTCTGGGGGCGAATGAGCCCAGTTGTTTACCAAAGGAACCAGAACATCTTCGAAGGGAATCCCGGGTCTAGAACATAGTCTACAAAAAGCGGCCTCACCAATTCTGGAGGCTTGAGAATATGTCAGGTTATCTAAAAATATAGCACCTTCTACACCGTTGGGGCGGGACTTACATCATCCATTGGAAGGACGTGAACGTTAGAGAAAAGGTCAACCGATGGGCCCGAAACTTCCTGTTGCTTAGTTTGATAACCAAGGGAAACCTTGCTAGATATAGTTGCAAAACTTGACTCAATTTTGGGATTACTATTTTTTGAAGTTGGCCCGGAAGACATTACAGCTAGACCCTCTGAACGTCTGAAGTTCATATCAAGTATAATCAATAGATAACCAAGATTAGAAAAGTTTACCTATCGCCCCGTGCTAAGTGTAAATTAGTGTGTAGTTTTATGTAGTGTAAAGATAAGCAGCTTAAAATAGGAAAGCAAAGATAAGTGGTGAGACTTTGGATTCCAACCCGAGTGACTATCATCGCTAACCGTCTCAACTGGCAAAGAGATTGATCGGTTGTATAAGCATTGGGATCGATCATTGGCATATCGAAGTGTGAAATCTGTTATTAATGTCCATATGTTAAGTTTTAGTTCACATTCTAAGTCTTAAGGATTTAATCGTTCAATTTTGAGTTCAATAGTGAATATGCAAGTCCTGTTGTTCATCATCGCCATATGTTCAAGTTCATTAAGAGGGGATTAGTTATATTTGCTCAAACAAGTGATTATAGGTTGATTTTCAAGTTCAATTCAAAGCCTATAATTATCGAAGATCACATATGCCAATCCCTAAATAACCGATCCCTATCCCAAAGAAAAAAACAACCGATCCCTTTCCTCACAAGATCCGTGCTGATCCCTTTGATTGACCAAAACTACCGATCCAACCATGCAAACTTCCACCATCGATCCCTCTATGCTACCAACTCTACCGATCCCTTCCTTCTATCAAACTTCCACATCGATCCGTCTCCCACTTAACCAAACAACTAAACCCTTTCGAAGAGCCCATAACCAATCCCTTATCAAACGGTAGAAACCGATCGGTATACCCTTGCATTACACCAAATTTCAACTGATCCCTCCTCTACCCAACATGTTATTCTTCAAATTTTTTCGACCGAACCCTATGTCGTATGCTCCCTTCTTCCTCCTCCTTTCTTACTCTAACGAACACTTTTGCATCCTACATCTCATCTCCTCCAAGCAACTTTAGCCTTAATTTCACCACCGCATCAAGCTCCACCCTAGTCGCCGATGGCACGAAATCCATTATCTCATCATAAAATCAAAAGCTAAAAGCCAAAAAACCTACCACGTATGTATATATGTTAGAGGTGTTGATGAGTGGCTTGGAAATGATCGAAATGGAAAGTAAAAGGAAGTGGGTTCGTAAAGGAAAGATGGATTGCAGAAGATTGTGCTTCAAATTAAAGGAAGAAGAAAGAAGGGAGGGATTGGCTTTAAGGGTGGAATGAGGAAGGTTCGATATTGTAAGGGATGAAAGGGAATGGTAGGGAAGTGAAATAAGTGAGTATTGGAGTGGAAGATACTAGCTTATATATGGGATGAGGGTTTGGCCTACGGTTTCGACTCGAAGCAAAGAGGAGAGGGATCGGCTAAAAAGATACTGAATCTTATAAGCATGTACATATAAATAAAGAAGAGAGAGTGGAATCAGCTAGAAATATGTCGATCCTTAAAAACATAAAAAAAGAAAAGGAGGAATCGGCTAAACATATGTCGATCCCTATAAACATTTTTTTAAAAGAGAAGAAGAAAAGAGTAGGGATCGACTATAAGCATGTACGCAAACAAACATAGGCATGGAAATTATTCAAAGCACGTATGTACAAAATATAATGAAATTGCACTCACTCAATGGAAATTAGCGATGGGCCGTGAGCATACGAACGCATACAGGAGTCAATGACAAGAATGTATATCTAAACGTGCACGTGTATGGTCTAAAAGTTCAATTTTTAAAATCAACAAAAAATGAAATCAAACCTGAAGCCTTCAAGTTCGAGGCCGGACCAGATAACCAAAGTGAATTAGTCTCGTGGAACTGGACTTATTTACCAACTGACAGTATATAATCCTGGATTTATACTATCGAAAATCGATCAAGCGTCATGATGATCAAAGAGAGATATAACACATTGGGAAAAATAATTTGGCAAAGGGATAGGGACTATTCAGAAAATTGGACAGGTTTATTTCCGATGACTCTAACTTGCTTCGACTCAAAGCATGTCGTGTTCAGCACAAGGTGTCCTTTAGGGGTAATCCGACATTTTGACCCAGCTATATTAAATTGATCGGACAAGTTAGATTCGATTGCTATCATGGCTGATGAGTCCAGAGTGATGATTGCGGGGCCTAAAAATCAAGTACAGATAATAAAGTCGAGGTTGAATGGAATTGATAGAAATGCAAGGTAGAATGTTCACGTATGAAATATGGTTCAACATTTAGGAGGGATCGGCATAAATTAACTTCCATAACAGGGATCGGTATAGTTCAGGGAGCAAGTGCATTTCAATAGAAAACAATTAGTATCTCAAGATCCACGAGTCAATGCATATGAAATTTTGTGAGCAAGATATAGAGACCATAGGGATCCTATTCTAGGGATCACACCCTAAGAAGATGAAGTCAAAAGGATCGGCACTCTTCCCTTGGTAGGGATCGGCAGGAATCAGCAAGCCACCCATGTTGAAGCAAAGATCAAGCAATAACTTAAGTTCTACTGATCCAATTGTTATGAAATTTGGAGGCTAAGCATATTCTAGCATAAGGAAGCTACCATAGGGATTGCACCCAAAAATTGCACCAAAGTAGGGATCGATATCAATCCCTCTTTTTTGGGAAGTGGGCCATGCGATCCCTTTTGTCGGTCCATATGTTTTGGAGATCCTTTTGCCGAATTTTTAGGGAGATATTTGGCCATCTTCATATATAAATCCAGGCTTGGTTGTTCATTTTTGGTACTTTTACGCTGCTGGTTGCTTTATATTCATTTATAACTAAGGATTTTCAACTGACCCCTATTGTACTTAGTTTATAAAGTGATTAATAAAGCTATCAGTTCATAGTGGACGTAGGTAAACAATGTCGAACCACTATAAATCGTTATGTGCATGTTACTAATTCAATTTACTCCTATTTCTTTGTTATTGTCCTCTGTTTTCATTTCATATTCTTCACTTATTTCTCTTTAAAAATTCTATTGGGTGTTTGTGCCAATTTTAGGTGCAAACATAAAAATTTATAAATTTACTACTCACCTTCTAAAAGCATTCCAAATCTCCATATTTGAAGTAAAACCTTTGACTCAACTCTGTTTCCTTCTTATTCCAAGAAATACGTATAAAACAGATATATACATATATTAAAATTATAGATCTAAGAAGAGATTGGGGTTGAAGGGAAATATAAATATGTAAATACAAATATGTGTGCGTGTGTGTTACCTCGTTATCGTGTTGTGTTGATCAGTTTCTCTTCTTCTCTTATTTGATGTCTATTCTTCCCTAATTTGTATATACACAAATATAAATATTATTACCACAAATTCCTACTTCAACCTTGTCGAAAATAAAATAGTTAAAAGGAAAAAGGATCAAGAGATGACAGAACCAACAAAACCTTTAGAAGGAGTCGAAGGGATGCTACAGCTAAAAGCTAGTTGTGTTACAAGCTTTCGAAGGGATCAATGTGATCGAAAGCTCCCTTTCGCATCAATGTCTACCTTTCGAAACAGATGCTTTTGCCTATATGAAAACATTTCAAATAAGAGGAGGAGTACCTTTTGATGGCAGCGTGCGTGCCAAACCTTTCGAAAGCAAAAGTTTCACCTTCATTCAAACTACTCAGAAAGATGCCTTGATAAGAACAACCCTTTCGAAAGCATAATCAATCCCTTTGAACCGGTCGAAGCCTTTAACATCTAGGTAAGGTTCCGTATCAAGTCGCAAGCATGCATTCGGAAGTTACCTATTGCAATGAAACCATCAACACCTTCAAAACTCTAAAGAACAACCTGTTGACATAGTCGAAAGCTCTTACTCCTGCACACGTGCAACAAAAAAGTAATACAAAGGAAAAAGCGTGTCTACCCCTTTCGACGAAGACGAAAGCATTCAAACTCAATCGAAAGCATTACAGAGGGATGCGCAAGTGTCAAAGGAGACATAAAGTATATAAAGCCACCTTTCGACCAGGTCAAAAGCTCTGAGTCAAAAGGTGCCAACCCGCACCTATAAATAAGACCTTAAGGGTCTGGTTTAGAGGATCCGAATTTCATCCACTCTACTTTTTTACTTTCTTACAATTGTAAATTTGTAACCCTAATTTGGGAATCGAATTGGGAAAATTGGTCATTGTGTACATCATTCGTTAAAGAAAAGAGATTCTTATGTTTTTGATTATTCTACTGTTTTGAGATTTCTACTGGATTAGATTATATTCTACCTGTGTCGACTTCATCGAAAAGATACCTTCCAACTAAGTCGAAACCCTTTACTTAGCCTAAAATACTTAGGTTCTAGCTCTAAACCACAATTCTCCAAAGGGTTATCTTTCTAGTGAGTCGAAACCATAACTTGGCCAAAATCCCAGGCTTAACAATCCAAGCCAAAGTTATTAAATAAGTAAGTTTTCGACAAAGTCGAAACCCATCCATTCAGCCCACATCCATATATATTAGAGCTAACCTTTAAGTTATCACAGCCGGTTCCAATCAGTTTGCCTACCTTGTAAGGTGTTGAAAAGAGGGTTGAAGTGTTTTGACCGAATCGAAAGGTCACAATTAAGAATTCCAACCACTACAACCCATTCGAAAGGTAGAGCAAAAGAAATATAAAAGTGCAAACTATTATTATCTAGTCGAAAGGTTGTTTAGTTAGAACATCTATATCTAAAATCCTACTTTGGGGTGTTGACAAGTTTTCTTGTTAACATTTTGGCGCTAGAAGGAGGGGTCGAACCTCTGAACTTATGGTTAGCAGCCACACCATTTTCCTCTAATCCAATTCTATTTCAAGCTTACCCATTTTGGACATTACTTCATCATGATTGGCAAAATAAGAAGATCCGAGCAAGGTTCTTCAAAGGCACATCTGATTAGATTCTCCCATGAAACAATTAATGATAGGAATCTACAAGAAGAACAACTGTTAAGGATGAAGGCTTTATGGATCACAAGGAAAAAGAAAGTCGAAGCCTATGATCCACTTAAATGGAGTTTACACCCTTTTCATATTGGCCCCGCCCTAATCCTTTCCTTAAGAGAAAATAAAAATGGGAGTGACAACTTGTTTGATCAAATGAGGAAAACAATTCAATATTATACCAAAGGCACGGTCTTTGAAGAAGGAATGATGGCTGATTACAATGCCTTTTCACACAAATGGGGTCAAGCAACAAGTGGGACACTACCTACATCGGAGCTCCAAAGAGTTTTAAAAAGAAAACCAGCTGTCAAAGGTGGAACTCCAGAGCCTAGTAATAAAAGACCTAGAAACCATCCTCGAGAAACAAGCTTCAAGTCGAGACTTCCAAAAGAACGCAACTCAACAATATCTATAGAGAATGTCTACTTGCTAACTAAGGATGAACTCAATTATTGGCCATCCCAAAAGAAAATGCCTAAATATGAAAGAAACTTGGGAGGATCCTATTTCCACTACCATATAATGAATGGTCATGAAACAAATCACTACCGAGCGCTTGAAGGAATGATAATCAACTTTTTTAGACAAGGAAAAAATAATGGATTTGTAAAGAGTTCTTGAATGAAGTCGATATAGAATTACTTTACTAAAGAGAATTTACATGGTTGGGAGCGAAATAATCCTTGCATTTGGGCACTACCTTTAACGTTCAAAGCCTCTGTCCGCGCCGAGTTGGCCAAGCCAGAGCACCTCCTAGAGGGAGGAGTGTAAGCCTTTATCTCTCTACGCTATGGCCAGGATAAAACATCAATAGGCCCTTGGCCGTGCCACGCTATGGTCAGGTCAAGGCACCTCCTAGAGGGAGGAGTGTAAGCCTTTACCCACGCCATGCTATGGCCATGTTAAAGCATCGACAAGCCCATGGTCGTGCCACGCTACAGCTAGGTCAAGGCGCCTCCTAGAGGGAGTTTAGAGTAAACCTTTATCCACGCCACACTATGGCCAAGTTAAAGCATCAACAAGCCCTTGGCTATGCCATGCTATGGCTAGGTCAAGGCACCTCCTGGAGGGAGTTTGGGTAAGTCCTTGGTTCCAGCTTGAGGATGAGCTAACCAAGCACACCAGAAAACAATGGACTAAGATGCCCAAGCCCAAGAAGTGGCATATCAAACTATGGATTAAGATATCCATGCCCGAGAAGTGGCATATCAGACAACGAATTAAGATGTCCGCCCTAGAAATGGCATATCAAATGATGGATTAAGACATCCAAGCTCAAGAAGCAGCTGATCAAATTACAACTACATTCAAGGCTTAAATAAGAATCTGTAGCTTCCAACTAATCATCAAAGAAGAATTTCCAAAATCCATTAATATCCGAATATGGGTTTTGGGACATTCATTATTGAGTTTAGTATTTCACTTATTGATATCTAAATCTGGGTTTCAGATCTTCAAATTTACGATCTTCGTCATACCCAAATCGGGGTTTCGGAGCTATAAATATTTACTAGAATTCACTCATTAATGCCTAAATCTAGGCTAAAGATCACTATTAAGAAGATTATTAATATGGACTTCTGGATGTCATCCACAAATACTCCAATTTGGGTTTCGGATCTTCTAACTTTTAAATTTCATTCATTAATGCTCGAATCTAGGTAGATGGATTCTATTACATGATCATTATCGACTTTCTATTGGTTATCTCCAAAAGTTGGATTTATAAACATCCATAATTAAATCCTTGGTTGAATCTATGATTTCATACCATCGAACTTCTGATGATCTTGCAATATAATTGAAATTGGATTATTGGCTATCTCTCATCATTGCCAAAGATGGGTTTCAAGACATTTAATCATTTTCAATTATGCGATCACTTTTCGTATGTTAACATAGCGAATTTGTTAACTTCTACAAATGACATGAATAGATTTCTATATATATATCAAGCTAACGATAAGAAATATTGCTTACTTCATGCTTTTTAGGGAGAGCAAAATGGTAAAAAGGACTAAAAGATCCAGCAAATACCGAGATCGTGGTAAAAGCTATAAAAGAGATGATTCAAAAACAACATTACAAGAAATGATTACAAACCAGGTGATATTTACAAAATTTTCATAATTTATGAAATTAATTACAAGTATATAGAACGAATATATGCATTTTATTAATATAAATTGTTCATGAGTCTTGGATAGCCTTATTCAGATTCTTAGTAATTAAAGGATCCACAATATGATGAATAGCGATACGAAGAACTTATTTAAGTTCCTTCTCTTTTTTCCTCATCTTGTCTTCATCATCAATAGCCTTAATGTTGGTCTTCAAAGCATAATTAAAAGCTTTGTTTGTGCCTTTAAGAGTTTTATTCTCCCTTTCCAAATCAGCAATGCAATTAAGGAGGAGATACTTTTCTCATTCAAGCTTTTGAATCCTAGCAGCATATTCATTTATTCGTTGTGAGTATCTTACTTTTCACTATTCATCAAAATACTTCATCATTTCAAATTTAACTTTCCTACACCTTTCTTCTACTACTTTCTCGTTTAAGCCCGAAGGAGGGTAGTAGTAGGGAATTTCTGGTTGGCTAGGGAAGTAGACCTTGTTAACTTTGCAACTGATGAAATAACAGGAAAAACTGGTAAATCAACGTTTGAGATATTATTCACCATAATAAATTCTAGTGATTCGCATTGAGCTTTAGTATCCTTTAACTAAATCTCCAAGTCACTAATTTGCTGGTGGAGCTTAGACATCTTATGGTCAAAATCGATTGAAGGATTTGATTTAATCTGACGCTTTAATGAGAAAATTGTTTCGTTTTTCCTCTTAACGTCCGCCTCTAAAATGGAGATCTGATCATTAAGATTTCTAACAATTATTTTCTGAAGCAAAAATTTCCTATTCCATTCTAGTGCTTTAGGTTTGCTCAAGAAACGAGCGGATAAAGGATCGTCAAGGAGCTTCCTCTTTTCAAGATCTGCTAACAAACTATTTTAATATTGATAAAGCGTGATGTTGAATCTAATGAAAGTGGCATTGCAGATAGCTGTAACTACTATTTAAACAAACAAAGAAAAAGAAAATAAAGCCAAGACTTGAATATCCATCTCTTTATTATAACAATAGAAGATTACAACTTAAGTAAAAATGAAACTAAAAAGTACAGTTAGACATTTGTTTTAAATATAAAGTTGGGAAACTGCATTTCTAACTTCATTCAAAGAATTAACTGAAAGAATAACTATTGAGTCAAAAGGAACGTTAAGTCCTTCTGGAGTAATAACCGGAGGATATGTGCTATAGTCTCATTCCCCGACAGGAGGAACATCACGACTACATATTAACTTGGTATGATATATTCGGATTTCCTAAAGTAGCTTTGCTTTTTCTTCACCAAGAAAATTAAAATGGAGCCAAGGATGTTTCATATAAAGTGTTTGCAAATCTATAAGAAAGCAATATCTGGCTAATTTTGAAGATTTCAAAATTAATGCCTTTATAAGATTATCTCTTTTTAGCTTAACATACCAGCTTAGATATCTTTAGAGATAAAGTGGACAGAGGGACTTTTATTCTGTGATAACGTAGTGAAATATAGCTGAGTATAAAAGGAAGATTAAAGCAAAAATTCTCAAATCGATATTATTACATAATTATGACTATTCATCTGGTTCATATAAAATTGACTTAGTAAATAATTCTAAAATAAACTTGTCCTTATAGTATTTGAGTTTATCAGGAGGTAGTTCTTAGGGATTCGATCTGACTCATTGTAAGTTCTAACATGCTCCAGGATGCGGGTCAGATCCAAATTCGTTCAAGTATCTCTTGTGTAAACTCAAAAGTAGACCCTCACTAAAATCACCTAAGTATAAGAAATCTACAGTTGGGTGTCTACAATAAGCTTTGAATAGGAAGTCTACCAAAATGTTTCTCTCCTTAATCAACATCCAAAAGAGTGTGATAAATTCCCAATTCTCTTTTAAAAGACTGTCATATCGAGGATGTGCCCTCCTCAGTCATGGGGCGGCTTCTTGATGTTTGAAGGATGCTAACACTACCTCACTTCTGTTAAGACTATGATATTCATCGGAAAGAATATTCTGTTCTTTCAGCTGTTTATCTAATTCCCTATAAAAACTATTTATTTCTGCTTATCTCCTTTCAAGCTTAGTTTTATAGGGGCGAACGAGTTTCCTCCTTATCTAAAATAAAGGATTTAAGATATTACTATCTTGGAAGTGAAAGTTGTTTAAATAAAGAATCCCATACCCGAGAGACGGGAATAGATTCTTGAGAGACCTGCTTTTTCTCCCTTGATTCTTCTACACTGATGTAAGCAGGCTCCTCCTGAGGGCCAGAAGGTGCAAGGGGTTTAGATGGGCTTGCTTAACGAGAAGATGGATCAAGGTTGACCTTTTCAGGAGTCCTTGTGTTGTCATCGCCATCTTTTTCGGGAGCATCAGTGCGACCACCCCTATCTTCACCTGAACCTTGACCCTTATCTACATCATCGTCGTCGTCGTCGTCATCGTTGTCGCCCTCTTCCTCGATGACTTCATCTTTGTCACCTTTATCTTCGGAGATGGAGTCAATTCTAAAGGAAGGGACTTCAAAAGATAATATTTTAGAGGCATCAATCTCCTCTCTTTCAGTGACTTCAACCCCCTGATCCATCTTTTTAATTTAGTACATAACCCTATTGACAAGAGCAAGGTCGAGTGAGGGAAAGTTCTATTCAGGGCATTTATCGACATTATCGGCATAAGCGAGCATCATAGCGCCTTCAAAGAATTGACAATGATGTCTTTAAGGGAAGTATCGAGGAACCGAGATACTCGCTGCATCGCATCAAAAATAGTGTCATTGCCCCAATCGATCGGTCGCCTCATGGCATCGGTCGACTGCTACATGTCGACCAATCACAATGAGGTTGTTGACCTGTGTGTCCCAGTAATTATTATATAAATGTTAACTTTTCTAATTTAATTAATTTCGTTTTGAATTCATTTTTCGTCCGTAACTTCTTCGTTTAGACTCTGATCGCAAAACTCCAAATATAAAAGTTGTTTAGAATTTCACTACGAACGCAATGGTGTTAGTTTCATGGTCCAATTCCATCGTTTACAAAAATTCCATTTTTGGAGCCTAATTAACTAATTAATTAATTTAACAACAAATCGTAAAATTTATGGGATGTTATAGCTAACTTCTATCTTATTCATATTACTCCTCTCCTATATTATTTAATACTGGATTAAAAATCCCAATGCTATTACTCCTGAGTTTTAGCTATAATTCTCTATACTTCCTTATGCGAGAACATCTCTCCTAACTAGCTTATCGAACATTCATATCCTTTTATTTTCTATTTCCCTATTCTAATTCAGTGTCATTTCCATTTATTCACCCTTTTAAAAAGAATTTTAAGGAAAAGAACATCCAAATTTATAAAGTAGAAGAAATCATCTAAAAATAGAAGAATCCTAAAACGAAGAATCCAAATGTTGAAAACTTTTAATTCAACAAGTTTTAAATTGAGAAGTTAACAAATGAATACCCGAAGTTTCAAGTCATTAATTGCAATTAAAAATCATCAACCACTTTCTTTTCAAAATGTTTCACCACTTTAAAATTACATTTTTTTTACAAACTTAAATTTGCATTTAAAAATCATCAACCACTTTGTTTTTAAAATGTTTCACCACTTTGAAATTATATTCTTTTTTCAAATTTTTCACATAACAAATGGTAGAATATTTCCAAAGCCGTCTAAAATCACTTTATTTAAAAAAAATCAACTTATAATACATAAGACTTCAATTAATAATATTTTGATAAACTCTTCCAAAACATTCAAGGAGTTTTCAAAAACATTTTTATCAAATTCTTGGTCATGGGTAGGGTTTAAAATTGTGTTTTAATTGTTCTTTCCTTTGAACTTTCCTGCTCGATCATTTAAAAATCTGGTTATCTTCTTTTAGTGATTAAAGTACACCTTTTTATGGAAGCTTATTACATTCTTCTTTTATATCTTACTTTAGGATGTTTACAAATATTCTTCTTTATAATATTTAAGTAATACTTAACATTTTATTCATTACGCCCACAAATGTCACTTTGTCTACATTAAATGGTTGTTATCTTAACTGACGTTTCCTAAAGATATTAACTTGCTTATTCAAATTTTACCTATTTAACTTCTTCCTTATCTTTCCATAATTACCTTAATGGTCTCACTAATCTATTTAATTTTCTATAACTCTTCACTTATTGCACATTCGTTGTTTATTAAATTTTCAGAGTTACATTTTTTCTTCTACGTTTTCTATCCCTATCACTTGCTACGCTTATAGGGTCCACAATTATAAGGAAATCTAGGTATAAAAAAGAAGCCAAGTACTACTCAGCTTCTGGGGTGCTTTCCTATGTTGTGGTCATGCTCTTCGTAATCCCTTCCTATGATACGATCTCCTTTCCATAAGTAATCAGAGTAGGTGTAAAAATTTAACTGTATTTATTTTTTTCAAGTCAAAGTCACTTCACCCATACTTTCGAAATATAGTTGCAACTACTTTTATAGTTGGAATTTATAGAGTTGGGCTTATATTCAATATAAGTATATATATTTATAGTAAATTCTTTTGAAAAACCATTTCAAAAATAGCAAGTATGCCACTCATACGTACATTATCCTTATTGATCAAGTAACCTAGGCTCTGATACCAAATGTAACAACCCACCCTAAAACAGATCTAAATTCCGACAAAAAAGGCTCGTCAAAACTAAGACCCATTTCAAAGATGGCTATTGGTTGGTAAAAAGAAAAACAATACACGACTATCTATATATTCTTTCAGAATCACAACGAAAGGAACAAAATACAATAGCAATAATAGTACTCGTTTATTTCAAATCATATTCAAATGTCACATAACATAATGTCAATAACAACCGTTACATCAATTTTTTCAAAGAGTATATTTTATGGGTACAATAGAAATTAACATGAAAAGAGAGAAAACAACTGCCACAAGCTTCATCCTCACCCTATTTATGCATCATCAACTCCTTCTCTAACCTGTGTTGTAATGAGGAGAGAGTCAGAACAACAAGTGTATGGTGAATAGAAATCTCGAGCCTTATTATTTAAGAAATTAGGTTGTATAATTCGAATAAGATTATGTCCTACGTATTTAAACCATTTCAAAACCATTTAATACTTTATATAAGAAAACAAGGTGGGCCCTTAATCAACCACTTAATACCATACATTCTCGAAGTGGGTTTCTAATCCCATAACCAACGTCATAAATGTCTAACAATGCGAGAGATACAACCTAAGCCACACAATACCTTTTAATGGAAAATGGGTAGACTCTAACCATTTAAGATCTCACCTAAGGTTAGCTCCATAATACCTACTCCCAATATGGACTCCACATAGGTACCTATCTAGCTGACAATGCAAAAAATCTCTTTGGACACTCAATACTTCCTATTGAAGTAGACCTTTCCGAGACATCTTTAACCATGCCTAAACCCAATCCCGAACATTTAATACTTCATTTGGGGAAAAGAGGGGGTCCTCCGACAACCACTAAATACCCCTAAAACCTCGAAGAAAGTCTTTCGCCTTATAACCCGTACCCACGGTGACATCTCACATTAGCATGACTATTCATAGGTACTACTAGCCAAATTAGCTGGATAGATTTACCCTATAGAATTTAGGACTAATCTCATAGCATCGTAGTTACTTATCATATGTGATGTCTCACATCAGCCCCAGAGTCACACTACTGCTAGCCAGATTAGCTATGCAGACTTCCATGTGTCTTTTGACTGACTTTGAACCACTTATGACTTTATCATATTTTACAACACAATATATATCTATATATTCACACACCTCGTCTATGTGTGCAGGATAATTCCCTAACTAATGTTAAATGTCAATTCCTTTTTAACAATAATAATACAATTCCTTTTCCATATTATCAATGGTGCCATATTTCCAGTATCCATAACAAGGGATTTCAATATCCTTAACCAAAGATTTAATATTCATATCCAAAAATTATAATAAATAGACTTGTACATAATAAAATATTCAACTCAATCAATCACATCAAATCAATGGAAT
The DNA here is from genome assembly GCA_030737815.1 of Allium fistulosum. Lineage (NCBI taxonomy): Eukaryota > Viridiplantae > Streptophyta > Magnoliopsida > Asparagales > Amaryllidaceae > Allium > Allium fistulosum. The sequence continues at coordinate 183,753,498 of CM060902.1, read as the reverse complement.
AATCTTTAAAGTAGAAATTTCAATTCCAGTTCCACCTTTTATTCAACCCCTCTTTTACAATGAATTAAACGATGGAATTTCCCTTTTATTTTCATATAGGATAAACAATGTAAACTATAAATAAATTCGTACTTTGCACCCTATCCCTTAATTGAAACTTCATAATCAAATTGGAATCAAAGAGGAGTGGAATAGAAACTAGTCGCCAAAAACAACATATTCCAACAATTTAATGTAAACAAATGAGAATTCCAATAAGAATTGGCATTTCAAATTATAGGAGTTTTGGAGTTTTTTATTTTGTTTTATTTTCACAATCCCAAAACTCGTAAGGCATATTCAAATCCACAATATACTAATCAATCATCGAAATAAAAAAGTTATGATTTCCACTCACAATTGATCCTTAGCTTTGCTTCTATTTGGATTTGAAACGTCCATTATAATCTCTTTCAAATCTCTTATATTCTATATATACAACAAGGGATTTGTCTATATATTAAATTCAAAAAGGTTGGTGGAGAAGAGGTTTAGAAATTAAATAATAAACGAAGATAGGTATGTAGGATTTTTTACCTAAAACCCTAATGGCGTTTTCTGAATCTAAGAAGAGGTGAACTGATAGAGCTTTGTTGATGTTCCTAAAATATTTGTGAATAAAGATGGAGAGGGTAGTGTCCTATTTATAAAGGTTAAAATGCACCAGAATTATAGGATGAAGGTAGGTTAAAAATAGAAAAATGCTATACGTTCATCACCTCAAAGCTCTAGCTGCCACCCCGGGTAGCGTTCGACCACCCATATGCACTTATCGACCGCTAGGGGTTGACAGGATAGATCTCACTAGTGATCACTCCCTTATATTTTGGGAATGTTTATTAATTTACCATTGTTAATTAATTTTATTCCTTAATTACTTTTCAACGTTAATGTTAACTGTAACATTTACTTAACCCTTTAGTCTAATCTCAATTAGTACTTGAATTTCTAATTTTAAATTTATTTATTTATATTAATTTGAATTCAAATTAAGTTATTTTAAACCCGAAAACTTCAATGCACGTTACTTCTGTTAATAAGAAAACTTGTCAACGCCTCAAAGTGGAGTTTGAAGTTTAAGTGATTCCTTAGATCCCTCCTTTCGAACAAGTGAAAGTAACATGCACTCTTCAAGTTGGTAATGATAGTTGAAAACACCTCTTTGATGACTTTCGTTACAGTTGAAAGGCTAGCTTCTCTTCAGATGTTCCTTTTGAATTGTTTGGTTAATGACTCCGTCGGAACCCCCTTTCGAAGTGGCTAAGAGGGGAATAGGTTTGGACTCAACAGTTTTGAGGAAACTGGATGGATGAGGTGGGTTTTGACTTGGTCGAAAGGGTGAGCTCTGACTATCTTGCAGTTTTGAGTTAAAACTCAAAAGATACATAACTACTAGTTGCTTCTACTTAATTGAATGGGTACCTTTTGTCCTAGTCAACTTCAGACGTTCTTAATCGTGTGCAAATAGAATTCCGATGCATTTGTATAATCAAAATTATAATAATCTTTGATTTTATTGATCAAAGATATATAAACTGATAAATCCCTAATTCGATTTTGAAATTAGGTTTTACCAACTTTTAGATCATACAAGTGAAAAGAGAAAGAAATCGGATCCCATAAACAAGACCCTTAGGGTCTTATTTATAGGTGCGGGTTGTCACATTTTGACCTAATGCTTTCGACATGGTCGAAAGGTCTGCTATCTTGCTTTCGTGTGCATCCCCTGAATCATAGCTCTCGACCTAGTTGAAAGGATTATATAGCCATCCTTCAACCGCCGTTGAAGACTGGACTTCCTACTTTTTGTCTTTATTCCTTTCAACTATGTCGAAAGGTACATTGCTTGATTGCTTCTAACCTCATCGAAAAGTATTTCTTGATAGTTTCGACTTCATCGAAAGGTTTATTGCTTAATCACTTTCGACTCCATCGAAAGGTGGATAGATGTTCTTTCCAATTAGATACTTATGTGTTGTGCATGTTAGCATGGATGTTAGCCTTTGAGGCTATCGAAACATGTGCTTTGTGGATTTCGAATGGGTCGAAAGGTTGTAAAAGCTTTGCTGTAGAAGTTTCCATTTGAAAGCATCTTCCTTGGCTAGTGCATAATCTCGTCCTTTGTTGTTATCAGATGTATAGTATTTCCTTTATAAGTGAGGATGGTTTAAACCAATTTGAAAGGCTATCATATGCTTTCGTATGGGTTATTTTTGCTGAATGTTCTTCTGATGAATGTGGACGAAGACGAAACCAATCATTCGAGTGGTTTGGTGCACATGTAGAAAATATGCTACTTATTGCCTTGGTTAGGTACCTTTCGATCGTGTTAAAAGCTCTCTACTTATCCAAAATATTACCGTAGAGTCCTTTTGGCTTCTTCGAAGGGTTTTGCTGATGCCACTATCTTCTTGTCGAAAGCCTTATCCAATGTTTATAGAATTCATTATATTGCCTTTTGATCCTCATCAATGCTCTTACTCCTTCTTCCATACTATCACTCTTGTGAATATTTTATGGATAACATTTAGCCCCTCCTCAGTATGAAAGAAGCTTTTGTTCTTTAGGGCAAAAACTCCAAAATAATTTCTCTCTTTATTTCCTATGAAACAGATAATAACTTCTATTAGGATCATAACCTCGTTATGAGTCTTTAATGGGTAACTTTAAACTTATGAAGTTGATATTCAAGGTACTATTTAATAATAGATAAAAGTATTCTTAATAATACACGATCGAACCTCTTTTATTACTAATATTAAAAATGTGGAAGAATATCACCTGGTCAGCTAATATTGGCTTAAATAAGTAAACCATTTGAGAAAGCTATTTCTCACTCCAAATCTTCCTTTCTTGAGTTAAGCTTTCTACCGCCACTAGGTATTTGTTTCTTTCTTTCAATGGCTTTACCTTGAGTCTTCACTATAACTCATTTTCATCCTTGCACTTTATGTTTGTGACTTTCATTCATTCATCGATAAGTTTATAGATAGTTTGGTGGTGATGCTGTTTAATAATAGGGACAGTTTGGCACATGTCCCTTAAGTTTCAAAATACACAAAAACCCCAGTAAAAAAAAGTTTGTCAAAATTAAGTTACCGAATAACGACATACACTTATGCAATTATTCAGTGAATAATTGCAGACATTTATGCAATTATATCAAAAACTTTCTGACATTTCCATAATTATTCACTGAAAAATTGCAGAAATTTCCACGATTTTTTCAAAAATTTGCGGAAAATTCCACAATTATTCACCAAAAAAATTGTGGAAATTTCCACAATTATTCATCGAAAAAATTGCATAAATTTATGCAACTTTTGGATATAGTTGCATAAATGTCTGCAATTATTCAGTGAATAATTGCATAACTATATGCAATTACTTAGTAACTTAATTCTAGGGACCTAATTTACATACTTTATTTTACTGGGGTTTTTGTGTATTTTGAAACTTATTAGGGACTTGAGCCTAATATTCACTTAATAATATGAGGATTAAAAGGTTATCTTTTCCTTTTAACTCCATCCTTTAATGGTAGTTGTTGCTCAAAAAATCCACCTTTTGACTAAGTCGAAAGGTCTTTCAACAAATCCTAAAGAAAAGGAGTTCAAATCAAACCTTTCGAAGGAGTCGAAGGGATGTAGTCATCAGAATTCATTAGCAGCGAATCTTTCGAAGGAGTTGAAAGGTTCCATCTCCCACAATCCAAGGAGTTCTTGCCTTTTCAAGAGGATGAAGTAGTCAAAGCAAGTGTGAGCCACTCCATAATGACCTTTTGGAAAGCATAGCAAGCCTTTCAAACCGGTTGAAACACTTCCAGGAAACCTTTCAACAAAGTCGAAAGGTGTTATGAAGAAAGCAACACTCACAAGTCAACAAAGAATGAAAGACAACCTTTCGACAATAATCAAGTGAAGAGCAACCTTCTGACAAGGACAAGGGGTACACAGCTATATAAAGAAGGCAAACCCTACGACAAATTCGAATGGTTCATGAAGGCATAAAGAAAAGCAACCTTTCGACAATGTTGAAAGGTCCATAATGGCATTTGAAGGGCAAAACTTTCGATAAATTTAAAAGGTTCACAGCTGCATATAAAAGGGGGACCTCCCAACCCAGTCGAGAGCATGGAGTCGAAAGGGGGACCGCTGCATCTATAAATAAGACCCAAGGGGTCATGTTTTAGCGATCTGAATTCTCTCATTCTAATCTTGTATTTTCTTAATCAATACATTGTAACCCTAATTGAGTGCTAATTTTGGGATTTCATAAAATAGAGTTTTTCCAAGGATAAAGAGGGAAGTTTTATGCTCTATTAATTACTTTACTATTTGCTTATACTTTTGTTGGATTAACTCCTAATTACAGGTTCAATATCACCGAAAGGTTCTTGTCGACAAGGTCGACAACACTTTTGATACAGTTATCAACTGCAACCTTTCGAAGTCTTCAACCATAAAATCTTAACCATTCGACAAGGTCAACAACTTAATTAGATCAATGTCTACTCGAACCATCCGAAATCAATGACTTTATGGTTTTAACCTTTCGACAAGGTTGATAATACATTTGGTGTAAATATCAATTGCAACCTTCCAAAGTGATCAACTTTGAGGCCTAAACCTTTCAACTGGGTCAAAAGTGATTATGCTATAACAATATCAGTAACCTTTCGGAGCTATAATCCAAGTGGCCTAACCTTTCGACTAGGTTAAAGTCTTCTCTTTGAGAATAGATTCTTGGACTACAAGGCTTAGTCTAAAAGAGGCCATTCCTAAACCTTTCGACAAGGATCAAATATAGATGATATTATTGATCTAACCTTTCGACTATGTCGAAAGATTCTACATATCCACTAAGGAGTTTGATATCCCACCTAAACCAAAAGAGGGCTATCATCCTAACCTTTCGATAAGATAAAAACTAACATTTAAGGGACAAACTCAAGGAACTTCAATTAAACCGAAGAGGAAACCTTTTTCGAGAGACCTTGTACAAGTTCGACCAAGATAAAGGATTACTTAATCCAAGGACCAAACCTTGTAACGACGTCGAAAGTCCAACCCAAGAATCAACAACAAGAAAGGCTAAATTTCAAAGCAATTCTTGATGTAATCACGCCCTACATTTAAATAAGTATATCCATTATTCTTGGAATAAAATTGGAGTGTTGACAAGAAACCTTGTTAACATTTTTGGCACTAGAAGGAGGGCTCAAACCTTCATCTTGGTTAACCCCTAACACTACTATTCTCTAACCTCCCTTGGATTAATCCTATACCAAGTTTATTCACTTTGGTTTGATCATGGCAAGAAGATTTAAAAGATTTGAACAAGGGTCTTCTGAACCACACCTGTCAAGATTCTCCCCAGTAGACATCAAAAGCTCTAATCAAGATGAAGAACAAAGACTAAGGCTTGAAGCCTTAAGCATTATAAAAAAAAGGAAAGCAGAATCTTATGACCCTAAGAAATGGAGTTTAAACCCCTTCCATGTAGGCCCAATCCCAATCTTTGCACTTGGAAAGAGAACAAATGGAATTGACAATATCTTTAGTCAAATGAGAAGAACAATACAACATTATTCCAAATGCACAATCTTTGAGAAAGAGATAATGAATGATTCAACGCCTTTGCACATAAATGGCAACCAACTATAACAAGAGCGCTTCCAACCTTAGAGATCAAAGGGTAGTGTAACACCCCTAATTTTATTGACATTTTTCAAGAGATTTAATTAGAATAAATTAAATAGAATAATGTAGATAAGGAGATTAAGGTTGATTAATAAATTAGGTGGCCATGCTTATTTAAAATCAAAAGAACTTACATTAATGGTTAAGAAATTAAACACGATGGCATTAAGGTAAATAGCCGCCCATACTTCCTACCCTTATACTATCTTTGTTAGTTCTACACGTTCATTTCACCAAAACTAAAATATTTATAACCATGAGAAACAAGGCCGGCCATTAGAAGAGAAGAGAAATCAACTAAAAGCTAGGATTCAAGTTAGAAGGAATCAATCTCAATCATACTTCAATTTCCTTATCCAATCTAAGGTGAATAATAATCTCTATATCTCTATTTTGATTTTCACATCAAATGATTTTGGATTTAAGGATAATCTATTTTATGATATACTGAATGATGATATGCTTGTTTATTATTTATATGTGTTTAAACAAGGTTGTTTAATTTGAGATACACACTGTTTTAGTGTAAAACCGAGATGAACTTATTTTTAAATTCCATGGGAAAATTTTATGTTATAGAAATCATGATTTTGGAGATGGGTTTCAATTCTCATAATTTTCCAAGTGTATATGGATTTTATATGAATTTTCTAGGGAAGAAAATGATTTATTGGGTTATAAATTATTTACGGCAAAAATAATAATTATTTGGGTTTGAAATTTTATACATTGGAAAACATATTAAAATAGATTTTCTGGGATTTTTGCAGATTTTTTCTAAGTGATTTGATGAATATATAAAACTATTTAAGGTATGGGACTTAAATGTTTTATATATTTATTTAAGGAGAAGGGGAATTTTATAAAATAAAATTGTTATTTAAATATGAAATTAGTGGCAGCATTTTTCTGAAAAGTAATTGTTAACCAATGAGAATTTGATAAACAAAGGCAGGTTAGTTAAAAAGTTATCTTATTTAAGTTAAAAACAAGAAAATCATGCTTTTAGCATGTTTCAGCCATTTTTGGCATAACACCTTCCAACCCAGACCTTTCGACTAAGTCAAAAGGTCATATATTTCGATAAGGTCAAACCAATGCATATGGTATCAAGTAACTTGGTAAATAATGAAGTGGACAGAGTCGAAGGGTTCGTAGTCGAAAGGTTGATGGCGAAAGAGGTTGGGATATGTTTTTTGATAAACTAAAGTTTTCACCTGCTTTGCTTTCGAATTAGAGCTTTCGACTTGGTTGCTTTCAACTAGGTCAAATGTTTAAAGAAAGGTTTTAAACCTTTCATCAAAGTTGAAAGGTTACTGCCACTTATTATTGTTTTGTTTTGAACCTTCCGACACAGTCGAAAGGTTTGGTTTTCAGAAGCTTGTTTTAAGAGACCTTTTGACAAGGTCGAAAGGTTTGGTATTTATAATCTGTTTTATATAAGACCTTCCGACATAGTCGAAAGGTCAGGTTTAGAAAGAATTTAAGAAACCTTTCGACAAGGTTGAAAGGTTTGGTTTCGAAAGGTTGTTTCAAGGAGATATTGAAAAGAACTACCACCTTCATTTTGTTAAAACCCTTCGAAGGGGTCGAAAGCAGGAGCTTTCGACTAATTTGAAAGCTTTACTTGTTTTAAAAACCAGCCAGTTCTCCCATTGCTTTCGAAAGGTTTCAAAGCATTCAACTTAGATGATTTACCCTTGTTTTATAATTGAAGTATAACCCAAGCTTTCGAAGGAGTTGCTTTAAAAGGTGGAGGTCTATTATTTTGAATGAAATGTTTTAAGCTTTTGAAGCAGACCTTCTGTCAAGGTCGAAAGGTTGCTTCCTTTGTATTCGATCGGTTTTAAAAGAGGACCTTCCGCATGTTTTAACTTGAACCCAGTAAGTTTTTGAAAGGATTAATCCACTGGTTTTGAAAGGTTTATGTTATAAGAGTTGAATACTTTCGGAAGTTTTAAAATGCTGAATTGTTTCAATGGTTTCGAAAGGTTGTTTTGAAGACCTTTTGACAAGGTCGAAAGGTTTCGTTTGAAAACACATACTCTAATTTTTAAATGAAAACCCACGGCTTGTTTAAAGGAGTTTTATAATGGCTTTAAGTATGAAATTTTGAAGAAGTATTGCCTTGATAAAAATATAAGTTAAAGGTGTTCACTATGTTATGATATATATTTCAAGGACTTTAAACCCATAGGAGTGGTATTGTTAAATTGTTGTTTTGCTTCTTCAAACATGAGTATATTCACATGATAACCCATAACTGTATTTTGGGGAAAAAGGGGTAGAAGAACCAGCTAGGTTAATTCAATAATGAATATAAATTGCTTAAACACCTGAATGAGTAGAATTGCATCCATGGAGTTTGGGTGACCGAAAATATAGGATGCCTAAACTTTATAGTTATTGGAGGTAAACCAAAAGGTTCATAGTAAAACTATGAAAACTATGATAAGGTAGTTATTGGTGCATACCAAAAGGTTCATAGTAAACCTATGAAAACTATAATAAGGTAGTTATTGGTGCATACCAAAAGGTTCATAGTTAACCCACGAAAACTGTGTATTAAGAGTAGTTGGTAGGGGATAATTGGTTTGCAGTCAACCCATGAAAAATATATCTGGATTAAGAATTGACATCGGTCATTAGGTTTCTAGTAAACCCATGAAAACTAGGATAAGTAAGTGCTTAATGGATGTATCAGTTGGTTCCTAGTCAAACCATGAAAACTAGGATGTGAAGTGAGTTACTGGATAAATCCATAGGTTCCTAGTAAACCCATGAAAACTAGAATAAGGTGATTAGTTATTGGAAAGTCCAATAGGCTTAGGAGGACCCATGAATTGATTAAGTTAACTGACAGGAGCCTATAGGTTCTTAGTGGTCCAATGAAAACTAAAAGGTTAATAGTGACCCTAGACACTATAATTATGACAGGGTGTCAGACTAAACTAGGTATGGGAAATCCTAATTATTTTCAAGTATGCATATCATCATAATATTTTGAAAATGTATGTTTTAACCATTGTGGTTGTAGGAGCACGGTATATGGTTTGATAAAGGTTTTAGGATACAAGTGAGGGGAAAACCCGCTTCGCTAAGCAGCATGGTCTCACTTGATATCTAAAAGGATTGAGATGTTAGATTATTATTCACACCAGGCTTTATGTCTGACTCGAAGTTTTTGTTTTCCCCTTAAACTCTCGGGTACTCAATTAATTTTGAGTAGTTTGATATTTAAGGATTTTAGGTTCTCTTCTTAGACGAATAAAGCTATTGAAAATGTGTATGAGGCAGATAGCTATTTAATGTTTTCCTTTCCACTGTGTGTTTGTTTGAAGAGGCAGATATATGACCCTTACTATATACTCTGATCAACCTAGGGGGCATCTTCATATGTCGCTCCTGGTGTATTTGTAATAATTATATTTTGCTAAACGTGGTTAACGTAATTTGGGATTGTGTAATGGACATGAAATTTTTTGCTTTGAATAGGGAAATTTGTTTTTGAATTGTTAAATTTTTTCCATATTTTTTTGATCTGTGTATCAATGTATCAAATACCGCCGTATTTGGTCGACGAAGATTAATAACTATAGATGGCTACAACATCTGTAGCCATTAGTTTTGGGCCTCCAAGTAGGGGGATATTACAAGTTGGTATAAGAGAGTAGGTTTATGAAACTTTAAAAGAAAAGTTAAACCTAAAAGCTTTTTTAGACATAATCCAATGAATTTAAAAATATGATCGGGGTTTGGGTTAATGCTATATTAACGTAATTGTATTTGATATATAGGTATATATCTCAGTACGTATTTCCTTTTCTCTTAGACCGTTCTTCTGTATCTTACTAATGCTCGTATGCAGATATACGAGAAAGAGGATATGGAGGCAGGAAACAGAAGAGGAAATCTGGGTGGAGGACGCACCACAACCAATGGAAATGCTTGACCTAATACTCGGAGAAACCCAGGTCGACAGGCTAATGCTAATCAAAATGCCGAGACCAATGTAGGTGCTGGAAATCTGCCGATAGATGCGGAGATGGTGTATTAGTTATTGGCTAATTTTTTGTAAGCCTAGAGCTGTTGGGAATGTCGGAGGAGCTAATCCTATAGTTCCGGTTGGATATAACTATGCTAAACTGAATAGAGACTATGTCAATCTGGGATGAAAGCCATTTGTTGGAACGGAAGATGCTGTTGAAGTAGAGAATTGGCTGTTGAACTATGGGAGGATATTTATAGACTTAGGCTTGAATGATGGAAGAAGAGAAGGCTAGCCTCTAGACAGTTGCAAGGGTTAGCGCTTCATTGGTGGAACAGTGTGAAAACCGGGGTGCCAGAGGAAGAGTTGACTTGGGCTAACTTCAGGAGGTGGTTTAAGAAAAGGTTCTTGTTTGAGGTGGCCAAGTCGGTGTTAATGAGGAAGTTTATGGATCTTGTCCAAGGACAGATGTCTGTGATCGAGTATGCCGCTAGGTTTGATGAGCTATCTCGATATGGTTATGCTTTGGTTGACACGGATGTCAGAAGAAATGAGAGATTCATTAGAGGATTGAGGCCAGAGTTGGGCAGAATGACCATGGTCCATATCCGAGATCCTTCTAATGTGGTAATGGAAATGGCCATTTTCCATGAGGAGATGCTTGTTGTTTCAGCTAGGGAAAAGCCAGTTGAGTCCCAGGGTTTTCAAGGAAGAAAATGAAATTTATTTAAGAAGAAAGGACCCCAAAAAAGGAGGCCGCTAAGAAGGCGAAGGCTGATTTAGTGCGTTATAAGTGTGATAAGAAGGGCCGTTATGCCCACAAGTGCAGAACTTTAAAGGGAAAAAGCCTGTTGAGAAGAAGAATGTGAAATGCTTCAACTGTGACAAAGTTGGGCATTATAAGAACCAGCGTCCAGAGCTAGTCAAGGCGGACAAAGGAAAGGTGTTTACTATTGGACCACCATCTTCTTTTAAACCCACTGTAGTAGAGAAAGGAAAGACTGTGATGGAAGGTACGCTTTTGATTCAGAATATACCAGTTAGGGTACTTTTCGATACTGGTGCATCATATTCATTTATATCTTAGTATTTGGTTGATAGGTTATGTATAAAACCCACTTATCTTATTACTTCCTTAAGGGTTGTGAATCCAATAGGAGGTTATGCAACTCTTGGGATGAGATGTGACTAATTAGAAATTTAATTATTAGGTCATAAGTTTGCATGCAGTTTGTATGTTTATGATTTCATAGATTTCAGGATCATCTTAGGTATGGATTGGTTGGGTAAGTATGAGGCTAGGATATTTTGCTAGGATTGGGAAATATCATTAAGGCACCCAGATAGTCATAACCGAATCATTTTCTCAGTGGAGAATTCTAGTAAGAGTGTTTGTGCTTTGTTGAGTGCCATGGAGGCTGGAGAAGAACTTAGTCAGATTCGTGTGGTTAGAGAGTTTACAAATGTATTTGAGCCGGTCACTGGATTACCCCTAAAACGAGCTGTTGAGTTTCCGATAGATCTTGTACCGGGAGCTGAACTTGTCAATAGACCGCCTAGCAGAATGACACTGACAGAGATGAAGGAATTGAAGGTGCAATTAGTGGATCTTGAGGAAAGAAATTTTATCAGACCAAGAAGTTCGACTTGGGGAGCTGCTACGGTGATTGTAAAGAAACCAGATGGATCATTAAGGATGTACATCGACTATTGTAAGTTGAATGAAAGGACGATCAGGAATAAGTACCCTCTACCAAGGACTGACGGTCTATTTGATTAGCTGAGTGGAGCCAGAGTATTTACCCAATAGAATTTGGCGAAGGGGTTCCATCATTTGAGAGTGACGGAGGATAGTGTTCCTTTGACTACATTCCGAACAAGGTATGGTTCATATGAGTGGTTAGTAATATCATTCGTATTGACGAATGCGCCTGCTTTCTTCGTTGATTTAATGAATAGGGTTTTCAGAGAGCACTTGTATAGGTTTGTGTTGATGTTCATAGATGAAATTTTTGCATACTCCAAAGATAAAAGAGAGCATGATTCATCTTAGAGTAGTGTTGGAGATGCTGAGGCAGAATCGGCTGAAGGCAAAGTTTTCCAAGTGTAATTTCTAGAAGAGAAAAGTTAAGTTTCTTGGTCATGTGGTTTCAGAGGAAGGTTTGTCAGTTGATCCAGTTAAGATCGAGGCAATCAATAATTCGAAGATACCAGAGACGGTAACCGAGATCAGGAGTTTTCTTAGACTGGATGGCTATTAAAGGAGATTCATCAAGGATTTCTCACGGATAGCAGCGCGTTTGACTAAGTTGACCAAGAAGGACGTGAGGTTTGTTTGGTCCAACAAATGTGAGGAAGCATTCCTTAAGTTAAAGCATTTGTTGACCAATGCTCCAGTATTAGTAGTTCCCGATGGTAAACAAGGGTTAGTAGCATACACCGATGCATGTAGGACTAGATTGGGAGTAGTATTGATGTAGAAGGGCAAAGTTATCGCCTACACATCTAGGCAGCTTAGACCGCATGAGGTAAGGTATCCTACTCATGACTTAGAGTTAGCTGCGGTGATATTTGCATTGAAGATTTGGAGGCATTATCTTTTGGGAGAGAGATTTGAGTTGCATACCGATCATAAGTCATTAAATTATTTATTCTCTTAGAAGGAATTGAATATGAGGCAACAGAGGTAGCGTAAGTTTTTTGTTGCTTATGATTTCGGTATAGAGTATACTCTGGGAAAAGGAACTAAGGTAGTAGATGCTCTCGGTAGAAAACATCAGAATGTGGTATTAGCAATGTTGGTAGAATGAAAGGATCTAGAAACTTTAGCCAGTTGTGGGGTGCAGTTGAGATCTACTGCTAGTTCTAGTCAGGGTACTGCCATGTTATCATGTTTAGAAGTTCGACCAGTGCTGATCGAAAGGATAACTTCTAAGTAGAGAGAAGATCTAGTTTTAGCCAAGAGGTTAGAAGGCTTGAAGAAGGATCATAGATTGATGACCTAAAAGATTTTAGACTTGACCAAAGAGGATGGTTGAGGAAGAAGGAACGGTTATGTGTTCCAGATGTAGAGAACTTAAGGAAAGAAGTTCTAGAAGAATGTCATCGATTGAAGTTTACGATTCTTCCTGGAGGGACCAAGACGTATCAAGACATGAAGAGGAGCTTTTACTGGGAAGGCATGAAAAGGAATGTTGGCTTGTGGGTTAGGCAGTGTGTTAACTGTCAACAAGTGAAAGTCGAACATCAGATGCCAAGTGGGTTACTTCAGCCTTTATATATTTCAGTTGGAAATGGGATTCGATATCGATGGATTTTATAGACAGGTTGCCAAGGTCAAATATAGGAAATGAAAGCATATGGGTTATAGTGGACATGTTGACCAAGAGTGCCCATTTTATTTCGGTAAAGTCAACCATGACGACAACTGTTCTAGAAAAGTTGTTCATGAAGAACATAGTTAGACTTCATGGGATTCCTAGTAGCTTAGTCAGCGACAGAGATGCATTGTTTGCTGCTGAATTTTGGAGGAGTCTATAAGAAGTATTAGGTACCAAGCTCAAGATTAGTGCAGCATATCACCAACATATAGATGGATAGACAGAGAGAGTCAATAAAGTACTTGAGGATTTATTGAGAGCTTGTGTGTTAGACTTTGGTGGATCTTGGGAAAATCACCTACATCTGATTGAGTTTTCCTATAATAATAGTTATCAGACTAGTATAGGAATGGCACCTTTTGAAGCTTTGTATGGAAGACCATGCAAATCGCCTGCATGTTGGTTAGAGACTAGAGTCAGATTGGTCTTAGGTCTCAATTTAGTTAGAGAGGCATTAGAGAAGATTGAGTTAATCTGAGGACGGATGAAGGAAGCTCAATCTAGGCAAAAGAGTTACGCAGATAAGAAGCGTAAAGACCTAGAGTTCTCGGTGGGAGACAAGGTTTACATTAAACTATCACCGATAAATGGTGTGGTATGATTTGGAAAATAGGGAAAGTTGGTCGCGAGGTGTATTGGTCCACTTCAGATTATAGAAAAGATTGGAAAGCTTGCATACAGAGTAGAGTTGCCGAGCAGTTTGGCAAGTGTCCATAATGTATTTCATGTGTCTCATCTTTGTAAGTATGTGCATGATCCAGAGGCTACTATTCCTCAAACGGAGTTGGAGGACTTGATAGTAGATCCTAATTTGACTTTTGCTAGACAATCAGTTCGGGTTGAAGCGAGAGAGATGAAAAAAGGTTGAGGACCAAGACAGTCAAGTTGGTAAAGGTTCAGTGAAGCGATAATGAGAAAGACTGCACTTGGGAGACGGAGGATAGGATTCGAGAGGCTTATCCTGATCTGCTTGATGGTATGTCTATATCAGATTTATATAGATTGGTTGCTAGTCAGATAGGCTAGTATGGTTGTTAAGCGATGTTACAGATGATTGCTATGTTTGCTAGTTAGTCCTTACTGAAATTTAAGGAGGAAATTCTTTAAGGAGGGGAGCCTGTAACACCCCTAATTTTATTGACATTATTTGGGAGATTTAATTAGAATAAATAGTATAATGTAGATAAAAAGATCAAGGTTGATTAATAAATTAGGTGGCTGTTCTTATTTAAAATCAAATGAACTTATATAAATGGTTAAAAAATTAAACACAAGGGCATTAGGGTAAATAGCCGCCCACACTTAACACCCTTATACTATCTTTCTTAGTTCTACATGTTCATTTCACCAAAACTAAAATATTTATAACCATGAGAAGCAATGCCGACCATTAGAAGAGAAGAGAAAATCAACTAAAAGCTAGGATTCAAGTTAGAAGGAATCAATCTCAATCATACTTCAATTTTCTTATCCAATCTAAGGTGAATAATAATCTCTATATCTCTATTTTGATTTTCACATCAAATGATTTCGAATTTAAGGATAAATCTGTTTTATGATATATTGAATGATGATATACTTGGTTATGATTTATATGTGTTTAAACAAGGTTGTTTAATAAGGGATAGGCACGGTTTTAGGGTAAAATAGAGATGAAATGATTTTTAAATGGCATGTGAAAATTTTATGTTATAGAAAACATGATTTTGGAGATGGGTTTCAATTCTCATAATTTTCCGAGTGTATGTGGATTTTATACGAATTTTCTAGTGAAAAAAATGATTTGTTGGGTTATAAATTATTTACGGCAAAAATAATGATTATTTTGATTTGAAATTTTTATATGTTGGAAAACATATTAAAATAGATTTTTTGGGATTTTTCTAGATTTTTCTTAAGTGATTTGATGAATATATAAAATTATTTAAGGTGTGAGACTTAAATGTTTTATATATTTATTTAAGGAGAAGGGGCATTTTATAAAATAAAATTATTATTTAAATCTGAAATTAGTGGCAGCATTTTTCTAAAAAGTAATTGTTAACCAATGAGAATTTGATAAACAAAGGCAGGCTAGTTAAAAAGTTATCTTAAAAGTTAAAAACAAGAAAATCATGCTTTTAGCATGTTTTAGCAATTTTAGGCATAAAACCTTCCGACCCAGACCTTGCGACTAAGTCGAAAGGTTATACCTTTCAACGAGGTCAAACTAATGCATATGGTATCATGTTACTTGGTGCGTAATGAATTAGACAGAGTCGAAGGGTTCATAGTCGAAATGTTGATGGCCAAAGAGGTTGGGATACGTTTGTTTTATAAACTAAAGTTTTCACCTGCTTTGCTTTTGAATTAGAGCTTTTGACTTGGTTGCTTTCAACAAGGTCAAATGTTTAAAGAAAGGTTTTAAACCTAGGTTACTACCACTTATTATTGTTTTGTTTTGAACCTTCGAACACAGTCGAAAGGTTTGGTTTCAAAAGGTTGTTTTAAGAGACCTTTCGACAAGGTCAAAAGGTTTGGTTTTTATAAGCTGTTTTTATATAATACCTTTCGACACAGTCGAAAGGTTAGGTTTTGAAAGGATTTAAGAGACCTTTCGACAAGGTCGAAAGGTTTGGTTTCGAAAGGTTGTTTCAAGGAGATTTTGAAAAGAACTGACGCTTTTATTTTGTTAAAACCCTTCGAAGGGGTCGAAAGCAGGAGCTTTCGACTTAGTCGAAAGGTTTACTTGTTTTAAAAACCAACCGCCTCTCTCATTGCTTTCAAAAGGTTTCAAAGCTTTCAACTTAGATGATTTACCCTTGTTTTATAATTTAAGTATAACCCAAGCTTCCAAAGGAGTTGCTTTAAAAGGCGGAGGTCTATTGTTTTAAATGAAATGTTTTAAGCTTCCGAAGCAGACCTTCTGTCAAGGTCGAAAGGTTGCTTCCTTTGTATTCGAAAGGTTTTAAAAGAGGACCTTCCGCATGTTTTAACTTGAACCCAGTAAGTTTTCGAAAGGTTTAATCCACTGGTTTCGAAAGGTTTATGTTATAAGAGTTGAATACTTTTGAAAGGTTTAAATTGCCGAATGGTTTCAATGGTTTCGAAAGGTTGTTTTGAAGACCTTTCAACAAGGTCAAAAGATTTGGTTTGAAAACCCATACTCTAATTTTTAAAGGAAAACCCATGGCTTGTATAAAGGAGTTTTATAATGGCTTTAAGTATGAAATTTTGAAGAAGTATTGCCTTGATAAAAATATAAGTTAAAGGTGTTCACTATGTTATGATATGTATTTCAAGGACTTTAAACCCACAGGAGTGATATTGTTAAATTGTTGTTTTGCTTCTTCAAACATGAGTATATTCACATGATAGTCCATAACTTTATTTTAGGGAAAAATGGGGTAGAAGAACCTGCTAGGTTAACTCAATAGTAAATATAAATTGCTTAAACTCCTGAATGAGTAGAATTGCATCCATGGAGTCAGGGTGACCAAAAATATAGGATGCCTAAACTTTGTAGTTATTAGAGGTAAACCAAAAGGTTCATAGTAAACCCATGAAAACTATGATATGGTAGTTATTGGTGCATACCAAAAGGTTCATATAAACCCATGAAAACTATGATAAGGTAGTTATTGGTGCATACCAAAAGGTTCGTAGTTAACCCATGAAAACCATGTATTAAGAGTAGTTGGCAGGGGCTAATTGGTCTGTATTGAACCCATGAAAACTATATCCGGATTAAGAATTGACATCGGTCAATAGGTTCCTAGTAAACCCATGAAAACTAGGATAAGTAAGTGCTTAATGGATGTATCAGCAGGTTCCTAGTCAACCCATGAAAACTAGGATGTGAATTGATTTACAGGATAAATCCATAGGTTCCTAGTAAACCCATGAAAACTAGGATAAGGTGATTAGTTATTAGAAAGTCCAATAAGTTAAGGAGGACCCATGAATTGATAAAGTTAACAGGTAGGAGCCTATAGGTTCTTAGTGATCCCATGAAAACTAAAAATGTTAATAGTGACCCTAGAAACTATAATTATGACAGGATGTCAGACTAAACTGGGTATGGGAAATCCTAATTATTTTCAAGTATGCATATCATCATAATATTTGGAAAATGTATGTTTTAACCATTGTGGACACAGGAGTACAATATATGGTTTTATAAAGGTTTTAGGATAATAGTGAGAGGAAAACCCATTCTGCTAAACAGCATGATCTCACTAGATATCCAAAAGGATTGAGATGTTAGATTATTATTTATACCAGGCTTTATGTCTAGTTTGAAGTTTTTGTTTTCCCCTTAAACTCTCGGGTACTCAATTAATTTTGAGGAGTTTGAGATTTAAGGTTTTCAGGTTCTCTTCTTAGACGAATAAAGCTTTCGGAGACGTGTAGGAGGCAGATAGTTATTTAGTGTTTTACTTTCCACTGTGTGTTTGTTCAAAAAGGCAGATTTATGAACCTTACTATATACTATGATTAACCGAGGGTGCATCTCCTCATGTCGTTCTTGGCATATTTATAATAACTATATTTTGTTAAACGTGGTTAACGTAATTGGGATTATGTAATGAACATGAAATGTTTTGCTTTGAATAGGGAAATGTGTTTTTGAATTGTTAATTTTTTTCCATATTTTTGTGATATGATATGAATGTATCTTGCACCATTGTATTTGGTCGTCGAAGATTAATAATTTTGGATGACTGCAGCATCCGTAGCAGTTATTTTTGGGCCTCCAAGTAGGGGTATGTTATAGGTAGCAAAAAGAAAAATGATTGAAGAGCATGAAATGATCAGGCCGAAAAATTAAAAGTCAAAGAGTCATCCTCAAGAGTCAAGTTTCAAGTCTAGACTTCCAAAAGAATGCAATTTAACCACATTAATGGAAAACGTTTACTTGCTTACAAAGGATGAACTTAACTATTGGTCATCACAAAAGAAAAGGCCAAAAAATGAAAGGAACTAGGGAGGATCTTCAGTCTCTATCATATGATGAATGGTCATGAAACCAACCATTGCAAAGCCCTGGAGGGGATTATCATCAATTTATTTAGCCAAGAAAAGATCAATGAATTTTTAAAAAGAACTTGAGAAAGATTAATAAAGATCAATCTTCTGTAAAGAGAAAGTCTACATGGTTGGGAGTGAATGCTCCTTAAATTTTGATACGACTTAAGATGGTAGTCTACCTAAGATGGTAGAAAAGCCTCTGTTCGTACCAAGATGGCCAGGGTAGAGCACCTCCTGAATGGAGGACAGGGTAAGCCTCTATCCACACCTAAGATGGCCAGGGTAGAGCACCGAACAAGCCCTTATTCGCACAATGTTATGGCCAGGTTAAGGCACCTCCTGGAGGGAGGACGGAGTAAGCCTTTGTCTGCATCTAAGATGGCCAGGGTAGAGCACCGAACAAGCTCCTATCTACGTCGCAAAAGGACCAGGGTATGGTGCCCCTTGAAGGGAGGTCGGGTAAGTCCTTGGTTCCAGCCTCTAAGATGAGCTAATTAAGAGCACCGGACAATGGACTAAGATGTTCAGGCTCAAGAAGACGCTCAACAAACAATGGACTAAGATGTCCAGGTCCAAGTAGTGGCCCATCAAACAATCGACTAAGGTGTCCAAGCCCGGGAAGAGGCACAACCAACAACGGACTAAGATGTCCAAGTCTAGGAAGAGGCTCTTTAAATTATGAACTAAGATGTTCAAGCTCAAGAAGAAGCATATTCGATCATGGACTGAGATGTCCTAGCTCAAGAGGCAGCCAATCAAATTATCCCTATTCAAAATCTGGAGGGTTCATACATGTCAAAGAAGACAAAAGTAGAGGAGTAGAACATAAATCCACTTTCTATTACCCGAATCTGGGTTTTGGGATTTTCTTAACATCACCTATTAATACCCGAATTTGAGTTTTGGTACTTCTTTAACATCATCTAATAATGCTCAAATCTGAGCTTTGGAATTCTCTTATTTGAATCTCGGTATCTAATACCTGAATCTGGGTTTCGGGATTCTCTCAGTCACCATCTTTACTAAGCCTAAATCAAGGCATGAGAACATTATCGATCACTACAATTCATGATACTCAAACTGGGGTTTTAAGACTCCCATTTCTAAACATCTGGTATTAAAACCCGAATCTGGGTTTCGGGTCTTTCACATAAAAACTTCATCGCCAAATACCCGAATATGGGTTTCGGGTTATTGTCAATCACAAACTTATTAAACCTGAATGTGGGTATCAAAACTGCTATTTATTTAAGCCCTTATCTGAGTATAGGATCTTTGAATCTCTATTCATCTCAAAATACCTGAATTTGGGCCCGAAGAATATTATCGAAGAGATCGCCTTTAAGACCCTCCAAATTGGAACTTCAGGTTTCTTGCTTTTTAAAATCCCATTAATGTCAATAAATGGGTGAGAGAGTAACTACTTCAAAATTTCAGACATAGACTCCTAAATCAGGTTCTCTATTTAATAAAAGTTATATTCTAACATTCATGACCTTATGGTAAGGCAGAATCTACTACCGACAATTTTTATGCATTCCAAACAAGGGGAAGGTTTTAAATACTTAATCATTTCTCATCATGGTTGAAGATGAGATTTTAACATTTTGAATAAATTACTTCTCATACGCTTAGCATGATGATTTGCTAAACTAGACAAATGATATACATAGACAAATATGTCAATTTCAAGCTAACATTTAAAAATATTATTTGCAACATGTTTCTCAAGGAAATTAGAATGGAAAAATATTCAGCAAGTACAAAAATCATTGAATGAGTAATTCAAAGGTGTATTAAAAGTTACACTACAAAATGGGATCACAAATCAAGTGATATTTACAAAATTTCTATAATTTACATAATTTATGAAGTCATTTACTGACAATGAAATTATATATAAGATAAAAGATTGACATGGGTCGAACGCATAAATAAATTATAAATCTTGAGCTGCTTTATTAAGAGTCTCCGCCACCGAAGGATTTACAACGTGATTGATTGTAGCACGGAGAACTTCCTTAAGCTTTTTCTCCTTTTTCCTAATTGTGTTCTCATTATCGATCGCTTCAATGTTAGTTTTCAGGGAACGATTAAAGGCCCTATTTGCAGCCTTAAGGGTTTTATTGTCCCTTTCCAACTCTGCAACATGCTTGTCGAGCAAGTAAGTGTCATGCTCAAGCTTCTGATTCCTAGCTGTGTAACCATTGATGGTTTGGGAATACTTTGTTTTCTGTTGCTCATCAAAATATCTAGCTATTTCAAATTTTACTCTCCGACACCAATTTCCCACTACATTATCATCTAAGCCCGGGGGAGTGTTGAGCATAGTTGTGAAATTTTTGTGCCATGTGAAGTTAAAAGGTACAACAAATACTTTCATCAAATCTAAAGTTGAGAGACTACATTCCTAACTTTGTCTAAAGTGTTAGCTGAAAGCATGACTGTTGAATCAAATGGTATAGTAACTTCTTTAGGCGTTATAACCGATGGACATTTACTATAATCCCATTTCCCGACCGGTGGGCTATCATGACCATAAATCAACTTTGAGTGAAATGTTCTAATTTTTTTAAGAAATTTCCTTTTCTACGATAAGGAAGTCAAAGCGGAGACGAGGGTATTCCAAGTATAGTTTTTGTAAATCCCGAAGAAAGCAATATCTCGCTAACTTCAAAGTTTTTAAAGTTGTTGCGTTTTTAGAGTAAAATCTCCTCATGTTAACATATTGACTTAGGTGGTCTCTTGGGACGACACGATCTAAAGAATTGATATTCTGAAATAACGCAACAAAAAGAAGCTAAGCATAGAAAACATAACAAAAACATGCATTCATAATCAATTACTTGTTATATATTTATAATCATTTATCTGGTTCATACAAAATAGACTTAGAGAAAAACTCAAAATCAAACTTGTCCTTATAATACTTAAGCTTTTCAGGAGGAGATCTTGAGGAATTGATCTGACCTATGGTAAATTCCAGCAGGCTCGAAGATGCAGGTCAGATCCAAACTCATCTAAGTATCTTTTATGAATACGTCTAAGTAGACCCCCACTAAACTTACCAAAGTATGAAAAATCTATGATAGAGTGTCTACATTATGCTTTATAAAAGAAATTAATTAAAATGTCTCTTTCTTCAATCACCATCCAAAATAGAGTTATTAACTCTCTGTTCTCCTTCAAGAGAGTGTTCTATCGGAGGCGCGCTCTCTTTAGTAAAGGAGCAGCCCTGTGATATTTAAAAGATGCTAGTTAGAGGTACTCCTGTCAAGACTGTGATATTTCTCAGATAAGGCATTATGCTCATTTATTAATTTTTCAAACTCCATATATAACTTGTTAATTTCCATCTATATCCTCTCAAGTTTTGTTCTATAAGGAAAGTTTGACTTCTTCTTTATCTATGATAAATGATTTATCACTAATTATTATCTTCCAAGTGTAAAATATATAAATAGAGAAGCCCATACCTGTGAAACTGGAATGGAAGCCTAAGGGATATGTTCTTTCCTTTATGAATCCTCGGGTATGGACAGGAGTAGTTTCCTCCTCTAGAAGGGTATATGGTCAAGGGGATGTTGGAGCCATATCTTTGTGAGGGAATGACTCCTTTTTAAAAGATTTAGTTGGATCATCACTATCTTTTTCTATAACACCAGATGGACCCCCTTTGTCTCAACTAAGGCCTTGACCTCCAAAGGGTTTATCATCATTATCATCACCGTCGCCACTGTCCCAGTTAATCTCATTATCATCATCATCTTTTTCCTTGGATCCTTATCTTTATCATCCTCATCTTCTGAATCGGATTCAATGTCGAAGGAGGGGATATCAAAAGAAAGGGATTCCTTTGTATTAACCACCTCCTCCTCGCCTTCGGGCTCATTACCCTGCCTAATTCGTTCAATTATGTCCATGACTCTCTTGGCTAAAACTGGGTCGAGAGAGGGAAAGAAAAAGTCAGGCATTTGTCCTGATTGTCGGCATAGGCAAGCATGAGTGCATCTTCATAATGTTTCAACATCATGGGCCCCAAGGTGGCTTCAACAAACTAAGAGATGTGATTTTGGAAATTGGAAAGGGTTTGAGCAGCTAGCTTAAGTGAAGCTCTGGTCCTCTTGAATTTATCTATAAATAAAGTATTCTTAATAACTAAACGAGCTTTCTCCTCTTCCGAGTCCTTTAAAGCTAGCTGCTTTGCAAACTTTTCATTAATTGAGAGTTAGCGAGCCTTCCTCTTCGCTTCGAGATCATCTTCAGCCCTGGTGAGGGAAGCCTTGACCCGCCCTAACTCAGAGAAAGTGTCATTTTGAGTAGCCGTCAATGAAGCTAGTTGATTTTTAACTTCAGCATTTTCCTCCTGAAGCTTGGAGGATCCAGTAGAGGGTCTGGAGACATGTTCATTTTAAGAAATCCAGTTCCTAGAAATTTGCAACAAGAAGAAGTGTAAAACAAGTTAGCGATTGGAAAGATCTAGAGATGATGGGATTAATTGGATAAGAGCTTACCAAGAGTTGTTGCTCCATGAGAGAGCGTTGATTTTCTGCCAAATCAAGATTGAATGATGACAAGGAAGAAGAAGTAAAAGATTCTGAGTGTAGGATCTGCTTGACCAGTTCATCAAAGTTGGTTGACAAAGGAATAGAAGACGACCTCGGCGGAATTTGCTTCTTAGGAGTCTCTAGAAGAGCAAGCTGCATTTGCGCAAGTTCAGTCGGGGAGTCAGTAATGGTAATATAATGAAAGGGTGTAGGTGTAGGAGGAGTTGGCTCCACTTTTTCTTTAGGAGCTTCAACAGTAGGGCTCTTTGAAGCTTTCTCGGAGATGTGTGCTTTTCTTCCTCCTCCACATCAGTGATTTTTGCTACTTTCACTGGAGGAGCGTCTTCGAGAGGCACTGTTAGTTTTCTTTTTGAAGATCTCTTGGACCTAGAAAAAGTCTCCAAGACTTATGTCACATTTGAAGATGGTGGAGGAGGAGGAGCATCATTTGAAGATACAATGGCCTTTGAGGGAGATGAAACGAAGTCAAGCAGATAAAATCAGTCAAAGTAATTCAAAGAATTTCAGAGACAAAAAAGGAAAATGCTAAGCTTATAATATACCTAAAGTATCGGCACAGATGGGGGACATCGAAGTAAAATTCTCAAAATCACCATAGGAAAGGAAACGCTTACTGTAAGAGGTGTGCATAATGGTGGGTAGAGTGCCTGGAGTCCTTTGGCCAAGCAGAAGAAAAGAATGTTTCCTTAGATTTGAAAGGGTTAGGAGCGTCAACATTCTCCTAATTTGTTCTGAAGTAGTAGTAAGAGAATTGATGGTCTTCTGATTAGCATCACTAAGTGTCTTGGGAGATTCAACTGAAAAGGTCAGAAATTGGCTAACAGAAAGCACAGAGAAAAGCAAAGACAACATTAAAATAGACTTACGGGGGGAGGCAAAGGCCCCATGAACATCCGCAAAGCACTTGATGAAGAAAAATTGATTTTCCCATTCCTTAAACTTATTGATGCCATCTGAAATCAGCTTCTTATATACATTAACTCTATAGATCTGCTTGTTAAGTTTGCTTAACCTTGCCAGCTTGGTCAAGGAGTTTAGAACTTCAGGATTGAGCGAAGGAAGTCCGGATTCCAATGCCAACATTTCAAGAGACAAAAGATGGGTATAAACGATTGGAGTTATCTATATTGGAGCAACTCCAACATGGGATAAGTATGAAAGCAATAACTCGGGAAATGGAAGAAAGCCACCCTGCCATATATGGATGGCTGTGAATGCAAAATACCCTTCTGGAGGGTCATCAATGGTATCTGTTTGTTTAGGGGGATGGCTTCGATCCCATTTATACCAAAGTATTTGAGTATGGCATTGACTTCACCCTGAGATTCGATGGAAGATTGTTAGCGGTGGCTTCGACTTTTGTAGAGCTCATGATTCTATCAGGTGAAAATGTTTTAGTTAAAACCCTTGATCAATTATGAATTTAAAAAGCAATCAGGAATTCAAAATTAAATAAGTTTACTTGGATAGCTTAAGTGTGAAAACATATAATTTTTTTTAAAAATAATGCAAAAAGTTTGAGTCAAAAAACTTTATAGTAAAAGCTTTCGACAAAGTCGAAAGATTTATAGATCAAGCTTTCGATAATGTCGGAAGGAATGGTGACCTTAATCTTAACTATCATACTTCAAAGTTATTGAAAACTTAGAAAGTGAATAAATAATGGTATAAATTCCTTAATCTTACGACAAAGTCGCAAGGTAGAAAGGAAATGTTAACCCATTCATTACCTTTCGACAATATTGAAAGTTCTATATAAACCTGGGTATACTTCAAGTATAACACAAAGTCGAGTGGCAAGACCTTTTGACATGGTTGAAACCAAAACCTAAAGGTTCTTAAGTCAAAAGTGCTGATATTATTGATGTTGTCGAAAGATCTGGTCAATGTTGTTAAAACACGTTCTACCCATCGAATTTGAAAGGTTTCAGGTTTGACTCATGTGAACTTTAAAAGTTTCGACAAAGATGGTCAGAAGTAGCTCTAAGGTTGAAGAGTTCCAACCTTGTCGAAAGCTGGTAGTCGAAAGGTTTGAAACTCCCCAACCCTGTCGAGAGCTTGTTATGGAAAGGTTAGACCAATTATTTAACCTTTCGACAACAATGGTAAGGTTAACATCACAATACCTTCTGACCCTAACGAAAGTTATAAAGAGGGCTAATCCATTATTGCCACCTCAATCTCTTTTGGAGGGGTATAAAGGTCATTTTATATTACCAAATTTACACCAGTGGATTCCAGGTTATCATATTGGGTTTAACCAAACCCAAACCCGATAATAAATGCAGTTTTCAAATTTTTCTTGAAGGATAAGTAAAACAAGTCCATTAACATAACTAATTTCATCTGGAATCGATCTAATTCGATTTTGAAGAAGAATAAAGATTATCAACAAGTCAAAAACCCAGGATTAAAAACAAAAAGCAAAAATTTAGAGATTTTGGATTAAAAGTTAAACCCAATAAGGAGATTTCCTTATCAGACACCACAAACCCCAAAATCTAGAACCAACAATGGGTTTTGAAAATTGATTTAAAGGAAAAATTTTATAGAAAAACCAAATTGAAATTAAATTTCAATTTTGGATATAGAAAACTAGAAATTCGATTAAAAAAAACTAGTAAGAGCAGAGATTAAACGAATTTGAAAGATTATCTTATTGTTTTGAAGCGAGATCTGAGAAGTTTTGGAGAACTCTTTACTTGTGCACGCTAATTTTGATTTCAGGTAAAAAAGGAAGAAAGAAAAGGAGCATACTATATAAGAAAAGTTGCCCAAATTCTCAACCATTGGATCAGATTTAAATGGACATCCCATGTCAATGTGGGAAGGCCAAGAGGCGGGAAGATCTATAGCTTTCAACAAAGATGACTAAAGACTAAAGAAAATGAGTTTAGATCAAACCTTTCGAAGGAGTCGAAGAGATGCAGTCATCAAAATTCATTAGCAGCAAACCATTCGAAGGAGTTAAAAGGTTCCATCTCCAGCATCCAAGGAGTTCTTACCATTCGAAGAGGATGAAGAAGTCAAAGCAAGTGTGAGCCACTTTGTAATGACCTTTTCGAAAGCATAGCAAGCCTTTCAAACTGGTTGAAACACTTCCTGGAAACCTTTCGACAAAGTCGAAAGGTGTTATGAAGAAAGCAACACTCACAAGTCAGCAAAGAATGAAAGACAACTTTACAACAACAATCAAGTGAAGAGCAACCTTCCGATAAGGTCTAGGGGTTCACAGCAATATAAAGAAGGCAAACCCTTCAACAAAGTGGAAAGGTTCGTGAAGGTATAAAGAAAAGCAACCTTTCAACAATGTTAAAAGGTCCATAATGGCATTTGAAGGGCAAACCTTTCGACAAAGTCGAAAGATTCACAGCTGCATATATATAAAAGGGGGACCTCCCGACCCAGTCGAGAGCATGAAATCGAAAGAGGGACCTCCTGCATCTATAAATAAGACCCAAGGGGTCATGTTTTAGCGATCTGAATTCTCTCATTCTAATCTTGTATTTTCTTAATCAATACATTGTAACCCTAATTGAGTGATAATTTTAGGATTTCATAAAATAGAGTTTTTTCAAGGATAAAGAGGGAAGTTTTATGCTCTATTAATTACTTTACTATTTGCTTATACTTTTGTTGGATTAACTCCTAATTACAGGTTAAATATCATCGAAAGGTTCTTGTCAACAAGGTCGACAACACTTTTGATACATTTATCCACTACAACCTTTCGAAGTCTTTAACCATACAATCTTAACCCTTTAACAAGGTCGACAACTTAATTGGATCAACGTCTACTAGAACCTTCCAAAATCATTGACTTTATGGTTTAAACCTTTCGACAAGGTTGATAATACATTTGGTCTAAACATCAATTGCAACCTTCCAAAGTGATCAACTTTGAGGCCTATACATTTCGACTAGGTCAAAAGTGATTATGATATAACAATATCAGTAACCTTTCGGAGCTATAATCCAAGTGGTCTAACCTTTCGACTAGGTCAAAGTCCGCTCTTTAAGAATAGATTCCTAGACTACGAGTCTTAGTCTAAAAGAGACCAGTCCTAAACCTTTCGACAAGGATCAAATATACATCATATTAGTGATCAAACCTTTCGACAAGGTCGAAAGCTTCTACATATCCACCAAGGAGTTTGATATCCTACCTAAACCCAAAGAGGCCTATCATCCTAACCTTTCGATAAGATAAAAACTAACCACAAGTGACAAACTCAAGGAAATTCAATTAAACCAAAGAGGAAACCTTTTACGAGAGACCTTGTGCAAGTTCAACCAAGATAAAAGATTACTTAATCCAAGGATCAAACCTTTCGACGACGTCGAAAGGCCCAACCCAAGAATCAACAACAAACAAGGCTAAATTTCAAAGCAATTCTTGATGGATTCATGCCCTACATTCAAATAAGTCTATCCATTCTTCTTAGAATAACTCTGGGGTGTTGACAATAAATCTTGTTAACAGTAGTCCATTTGACATCGAGAAAATCTTATTTTAAATTAAAATTTAAAAATTCAATAGGGAGTTCACAAATGATCATAACACTCAATAAAGGAATAAGCCCGAAGTCTAATATGAAACCATTATGAAAATTCCATAAGGAAATCAAGAGTATGAAATCCACAAATTAACATAAAAACCAATCTGGAAATTTAGAATCCACAAAATCAGAAATTCAGTAGGAAATCATCATGAAAATTCAATAAGGAATCTAAGAATATGAAGTTCACAAATCATCATGAAAATCGACAAGGGGATTTAGAATTCACAAAATTTGTAATCCAATAAGAGATCTTCAAAAATTCACTAAGGAAATCAAAAATATGAAATCCTCTAATCATCATAAAATTAATAAGGAAATCTAGAATTCAAAAAATTAGAAACCCGATAAGAGATCATCAAAAATTCAATTAGGAAACCAAGAATACGAAATCCACAAATTATCATGAAAATCAATTAGGAAATTTAGAATTCACAAAACTCAATATGAAATCTTTCTGAAAAGAAATAAGGAAATTGAAATTTTCACAAGGTCAAGAATTCAACTGAAATCTTTTCAGAATCTCATCTAACGAATAGACTATTCAAAATCTTATTAAACATAAGTACAAAGTTAGAGAACCATCTAGTAATGGTAGATTTGCTAGGTTTAGACAAAAGATCCTTAAGCCTATCTGGCCCTAATTCTAAAGTTATTCCTAGAATACTATGCCAGAGTTTATTTAAAACTTCTGCCTTGAATAGCGACAAGGATTCTTGTTATCTAAAGGAAAACATCCTCTTAATATGTGTCTAGTTCTTAAAGTGCCTATGAGTTAGTAATATTATATTGGATCTGCGTTGTTCCGTAGAGCCATGTAGTCATTTGGAATAGTAGTTCTGTAATACCAGTCAGCCATTTGGAGTAGTAGTTCTGTAGGACCAGTCAATCGTTCAGCAGGTAGTTTCGTTCGGTTGTCCAGCTTTTCAGCTGTTCAACCATTTAACAAATAGTTCCGTTCAGTCAGCTAGCCGTTCAACAATGCAAGCTCCGTTTGACTAGTCGCTCGTTCAGCGGTGCAAGTTCCGTCCTACTTCTTGGCCGTTCAGCAGTGCAATGGTCCAAATAACATATTAATATATATATGTGTATATATATAATATACACACTCTTCTACCACAAAGGGTCACCTTATTTCTAGGGATTTAGGAGTAGTTTACTTAATCTCATTCCTTAAATGAAGTCATTTGTATCTTTGTAGTAAAAATTTGTCATCTTTTCAATTCCTCTAGCCTTTGTATAGATCTTTGCTTTTGATATCATTTTACATATTTCTTTATCCACTTCCTTGTCTTGTGTCTCCTTTCTGAATATAAGTTTCTTAATTTCTCAATGTGAGGGTCACTCTTCAGGTTTTGAACATACTGAAATTTATTATCCCATATTTTGTTCCTTTTTGATTATAATCTTGGATTCCATGTCTGTTTCTGATTATGGCGTTGGACATCTTCATCCTTTTGCCTTTGTTTGTACCCCTTTTTCGGGTTTCATTCTTGTTTTAGATAGTGAAAAGATTTCTTTCTTTATCCTTTTTCTCTTTTGGGTTTTGACTTTTGTTTTGAGTTGTAGACATCTTTGTCTTTCTTTATCTGTTTGGTGCCTCCTTTGGGCTTCCCTTAGTTCTAAGGGATGTAGTGTATGTTAGGTTAACCTTCTTCTAAAAGGTTGCCGATGGGTATTTGGCCTGACCCTTCCCCTAAGGGGTGAATTGGACGTTAGGGGTTTATGGTGGGTGCTTGACCTAACCTTCCCTCTAAGAGGTGAACTGGGCATTAGAGGTTTTGACCTCCCACTAGGAGGTACTATGGATTGGCCGTAAGCTTTTATCCCTCCATCTTAGGAGGTGCTATAGATTGGTCGTAGGCTAAAATGGTGGGTGCAGGACCCCCTCCTTTTAGCTGTAGGCTAAAATGGTGGGTTCATGACCCCCATCCTTTTAGGAGGTGCTATAGATTGGTCATAGGCTAAAATGGTAGGTTCAGGACCCCCCCTCCTTTTAGGAGGTGCTATGGATTGGCCGTAGGCTAAATCTTTATATGTGAAAATCATTTATGGCCAATTAAAATGTACATGAACATCTTTTCTAGTAATTCTTGTAACTGAACCCTTCTAATATATTGAGGGGCTATTTTTTCTGAAAAAGAGTTTGGTTATAAAAGAATCTTTTCATAAATCTGCCTTTTGCAAGGATCTTTAAATCATTCTCACAGTAGAGACACAGATCTCAAATAGGAGAAAGGGAGGTCATGATTCATGAACCAATAGACTTTAAGTTGAGAATATGATCCTCTAATTTGAGTTTTCGTTCACAAACTTTGATAGGTTTTTTTAGAGCTTCCCCTGAGAAAGTGTGAATAGGTTTCTTCTTGCCAATAGTTTTTTAGAAAACTTCAAATTTTGAATTGATTAGTTAGAAGTTCTTGATGTGAATTTACTAATGCTAAATAAAATTCTTTTAAAGACTTGAGCAAGTTTCCCATTAAAATAAACAAATACCTAATACCCCTTACTTATAGGGTAATTTGAGATAATCTTTTCTAACTTTTTGAAATCAACTTTCTTGAAAACATATTTGGAAAAATTCTTTCATGTAACCAATTGAAAACAACATCAATGTGTATAGCATATATGGTTATGCTTCCTTAAGTTTTTCTCAGGAAAAAAATGTCTTGTTCATGAGTCTGAAAATCTATGATACATAGACTAATAGACTTTCACGAATAAGGACATGCTTTTTTCTAAGAATCCCTTATCTTGGGAGAGGTTTAGATATTTACCCTTGTTGAGTCTATAATTGAAGCTTTACTATTATCCAAGGTTTCATGGGAGTAGTTCTTTTCACCACATTGATTCAAACTTCGAGATGGGGATGAGTTATCCCGCCCATTGAATTTGAGTAGTATTTCTTAAGCAGCTAAAAGTTTGTTGTACATCGAGAGTATGTTGCATGCCATGGACTGGTTTTGTTTTTACCTGTACTGACACTCGAACTTTTTATTAAAATATGACCAATTCAAATTAAAGAAGTTATAAGCAAAGAAAATTTATAATGGACAGATGCTACAAGGCTTCATAGCCTGATCAGAGTCTTATGATGAAGTTGTAAGACTGATTCTCTATCAATATTTTAAGTGATTGAGCTGCTCCCTTCGAGGTAGAAAATCTTCTAATCTTTTCTTGCAATTTCTTTTAGAAGTCCAGACTTGATTAGGTTCCGAACTATTTTCGCCGAAACACTACAATTGTTAGTTTCATGTCCATTCACCTTATGATAAGCACAATAATTCCTCCCTGTTTTAGGTTCAGCTGGGGTTCTCTATTATAGGAAATGGAGAAATTCTCATCATCTTTTGTCATGGAAAAGAAATAGGAAAGGGGTTTGTTTAATTCTATTGGTCTATATTTAGATGTCACAGTTTGCATGTCTTTTTTGTTTTCCTTCAATCTTGACTTTTTACTGGGATGGTTGAAGTTAGACCTTTCTCCCTTTTATTTTTGTTGAGATTTCTTCATGGCACGATGCACTTCGTCCATTTGAATAAACATCTCGGCTTGGAAATAAAAGTAAATTTTTGCATCCATTAATATAAACGTCCTTCAGGAAAGGGGTTTATTTGATTAACCCCGATCGAGCGGCCATAAGCTTTTCTCAATCGGTTGTACTCTTTGCCTTTAATACTTCTATACTGAATCTGTTTAAGTATTCGCCAAGCAATTCTCCTTTTTTTGTTTGATAGTAGCTAACAATCTTATGTCTATAGTTAAGTCCTTACATATATAAACTTGTGTCACGAAGTCATAAGAAAATTGTTCCCAAGAACGGATTTTTTTTACTTGATAATTCTTGTACCATTTGATAGCTGCTGTTTGAAAAGTAATCAGGAAAAGTTTTCATCGAATTGGTCCAGAAGCATTATATAAGTTCATCCAGCTTTCGAAAGCTACAAGGTGATCATCTGGATCAATAGTCCAATCATATTTTATGGAGGAATTTGGATGTGAGGATGGAGACTAACTACCATTATTTCTTTTGAAAAAAGAGTCCTTTGCACGATAACATATTCCTCTAGGTCAGATATTCCTTTTTCCTTAAGCATATCCATTATCATTTGGTATTGGATGTCTCCTTGGTCAGGTTCGTTCCTGTGGCAACGTTTACTGTTTCTCTGGGTTGGACTATTTGATTGCTCAAGGGACCTTTTAGCTTGACTTTCTCGGTTTAGTTCATTATCTTTTACCTCATTTGGATATTGCACTTTATCTTTTCCTTCCATAATCCTTAATGATTCTTGAGATGGAGTCCTTTCAAGAAATTCTTGCACTACTATCATTTGTTGTTGTAGATTTTGGATATTAATCTCATTGTTTTTCCAATCTTATTAGAGTTGAAGGTTGCCCAATTTCCATATTCTCAAAGTTAAAGTTTAGAACTATGTTATCTTCCAAATTTTATTGTGATGCAGCTTCTTCATTTGTATTGTCGTTATTATTCCTTGCTCTTACCCTTTTTCCTTATGAAAGAAGAACTCTATGCAATAAATCTGTGCTGAAAGTAATCGGGGATCGGAGGTTCGAGCCCTCCTTCTAGCGCCAAAAATGTTAAAAAGAAAAGTTGTCAACACTTCAGAGTGGAGTCTGAAGTTTAAGTGATTCCTTGTATCCCTCCTTTCGAACATATGAAAGTAACTTGCACTCTTCAAGTTGGAAATGATATTTTAAAACACGTCTTTGATGCCTTTCGACATAGTTGAAAGGCTAGCTTCTCTTCAGATGTTTCTTTCGAATTGTTTGGTTGATGACTCCGTCGAAACCCCCTTTCGAAGTGACTAAAGTGGGAATAGGTTTGGACTTAACAGTTTTGAGGAACTGGATGGATGAAGTGGGTTTCGAATTAGTTGATAGGGTGAGCTATGGCTATCTTGCGGTTTTGAGTTAAAACTCAAAAGATACATGACTACTAGGGGCTTCGACTTAATCGAAAGGGTTCTTTTGTTCAAGTCAACTGCAGACGTTCTTAATTGTGTGCAAATAGAATCCCGATGCAGCTGTATATTCGAAATTATAATAATCTTTCTTTTTATTGATTTAAGATATTCAAACTAGTCAAATCCCCAATTCGATTTTGAAATTAGGGTTTACCAACTTTTAGATCATACAAGTGAGAAGAGGAAGAAATCAGATCCCATAAACCAGACCCTTAGGATCTTATTTATAGATGCGAGTTGTCACCTTTCGACCTAATGCTTTCGACATGGTCAAAAGGTCAACTATCCTGCGTTCGTGTGCATCCCTTGAATCATAGCTCTCGATCTAGTTCAAAGGATTATATGGCCATCCTTCCACTACCGTTGAAGACTGGACTTCCTTCTTTCTATCTTTATTCCTTTCGACCCTGTCGGAAGGTACATTGCTTGATTACTTCTAAGATTGTTGAAAGGTAATGCTTGATAGTTTCGACTTCATCATAAGGTTTATTGCTTGATCAATTTCAACTCCATCAAAAGTTGTATAGATGTGCTTTCCAAACTGCTTATGTGCTGTGTATGTTAGCATGGATGTCGGCCTTCGAGGCTGCCGAAACATGTGTTTTGTGGGTTTTGAACGGGTCAAAACGTTGAAAAAGCTTTGCTGCAGAAGTTTCCATTCGAAAGAATCTTCCTTGTCCAGTGCGGAATCTCGTCCTTTGGTGTTATCAGATGTATAGTCCTTCCTTTATAGGTAAGGATGGTCCCAACCAATTCGAAAGGCTATCATATGCTTTCGAACGGGTTATTTTTGTTGAACCTTCTTTTAATGAATGTAGACGAAGACAGAACCAATCATTTCGAATGGTTTGGCGCACATGCACAAAATATGCTACTTATTGCCTTCAGTTAGTACCTTTCGACCGTGTCGAAAGCTCTCTACTTATCCAAAATATTGCTGTAGCGTCCTTTTGGCCTCTTCGAAAGATTTTGCTGATGCCACTATCTTCTTGTCGAAAGCCTTATCCAATGTTTACAGAATCCATTCTAATGTCTTTTGATCCTCATCAATGCTCTTGCTCCTTCTTTTATACTATCACTCTTGAGAATATTTTATGGATAACAACTTCGTCATTTAAGCTCCATTTTCAACGCATTATATATGGAAATTCATTATAATTACGACACGGACAATGGTAAAACTTTTATGGCAAAATTCTAACTTTTACAAAATTTCCATTTTACCTCTACTATTAACCGCCTTTTTGCAAGGCCATATACATGCAGATTTAACTTAAACGACAGCTCGGTTATCGAGGTTGGAATGTCAGGAACTTGGTTCAGATGAATGGATAGATGATCGATTACGGATAGTAATCATGAATTTGAAGCTGGGATTCAGCATGGTCAATGGAAAGATAATGCGGGATACTTGGAATATGAATTTCGACAAAAGTCAAGTTGCTTTGGGCAGCCATGAAGTTGATTCGAGTTGCCGCATGGTTTACTTCGAGTCATTGTGCACTTTACTTCGAGTCAGGCAAGGGCTCACTTCGGGTCGCTGAGTGATTGGCTAGGGATCAATATGTTTACAAGAGATCGACATCAACTCCGTGTCAGCGCAGCTCCATCCTCAGGTTGGCATCTGGGATGGCTTCGAGTCGGTAATTGGATGTGGTCGACATTGAGCGCCGGGTCGGCTAACACTTGGGGTCGGCATGTTACTTCGGGTCAGCATTTCTTTGGCTTCAGGCCGGCAAGTAAGGCATGGGATCGGCATTTGGTGGAACTTCTAAGGATCGACATATTTGAAATACTTTGGCTCGACAGCAATCTGACTTCGAGTCAGCAGTTGGATGGGATCGGCATTATTGAGGGATCGACATTGTTAAGGGGTCGGCGTATGGAAAATGTTTAACTCCGGGTCGACATTGCATCAGCTCCGAGTCGGTATTCTTGATACTTCGAGTTAGCTATGGGATAATCAAGTTGGGGTCGGCATTGAAGAAGACGTAAGCTACTTCGAGTCTGCTGCCTTTTCGCTTTGGGTCAAAGACAAGATTTCTTCAAGTCATCATCAGAGCTATTTTGGGTCGGCATGTTAGCTACTTGGGATCGGCACTCATGAACGATATGGGCTCGGTTATGGTCTTGGTGGGCCCATGTAGGTGAGGAGGCCCTGTAGCCAGGGTTTTGCCTATAAATACAATAGGCGTGGTTTTAGAAAAGGGATTCTCATTTTGCTCTTCTTTATCCCATTCTACAAAAAGCTACTCTACCATTTTTGTTTCAAAAACTCAGGATTGTAACTGTAATCAATTCTCTAATAATAAAAAGAAAATTTCTGGAGTGGATGTTGGCCAGAGTTAGCCGAACCACTATAAATATCATCTTTTTTACTGCTTTCATTTCAATTTTTTGTTATTCTTCATATTATTTCTGCTATATATATACTCTATCTGTGATCAGCGACTGGATATTGGTGCTTTCATTTGAAATTGGGTGTTTGTGACCAATTTTGGTGCAAACATTTTGGTGCTTTCACTGAGAAGGCTAGCACTTAGGGATTTGGAAGCTTGGACTTTGGATTCGAAAGCTTAGGAACTTGGATTCTGGAAGCTATGGTTACGCAATCGACAAGGAGACAAATGACAGAGAGGAGCAATCAAGAGGGAAGTCAAGAGGCTTCCTCCGGAGCTGAAGCAGATTAGGCATCCATCTACATCATAAGGAATAAGAGACAGACTATGATGGATTCCATGCGGGAATATTTGCTGAAAAGGCAGGAAGATATGATGCAGAATCTCTTCAAGAAAATGGGAACAACTAGGACACAGAACCTAGGAAATGGACCAACCGCAGCTGTTGGCAATGTAGAACAAGGAGTCAGAGCTATAGAAATCTCTAGAGGATAGATCTAGAACCGAAATGGAGAACGTGAAGAGAATCAGCAAAGGCTTGAGGGCAGACCCTCGGGATCGGATATCGGAAGGCCCGCGAATGAAGCTTAGCAGGTTAGGGCTAACGCAAACGTGAATGAGCAATATATAGAGTGCTACCCAGAATACCCTCCTATACATGGGGTAGGGTGGAAATGCAAATAGTTAGCCACCCCCGGATGGAGACGAGTGGATGGCTGGATTTATAAGAAGGATTATGAGAGGAGGGCTCCTAAGCAGAGACTTGGAGGAAGTTAGTCGGAGTCCATTCACTCCGATTATCAAAAATGCCAGAAATCCTCTAGAATTCAAACTACCAACGCTAGAGGCTTATGATGGGAAGTCAAACCCAACTATGCATGTACCAGATACATCAGGGATATGGAAGTGCTAGGGGTATCTGAGGAGGTTATAGCAAGATGCTTCCTTTTATACTTGACAGATTTGGCTACACTTTGGTTCAGGAAGCTGGAGAATGGATCGATCAGAACATGGAGCGAGCGAGTGGAATGCTTCATGAGACAGTTCAGGGTCCACGTTACGCGAACTAAGAACAGGATGGCATTGGCATCGATGAAGCAAAGGACAGGAGAGTTCGTAAGGAATTTTCTAATGCGGTTCATTGCAGGTGTAGCTTCGGTGGATCGCCAGGATCCATCAATGATTTTGATGGCGGCAGTAGTAGGAATTATATAAGGCACTGATTTCAAAGATTCATTGGCATGGGATCCACCATAGGATCTCGAAGAGTTCTACCATGAGGTGGAAAGGTTATACGGTTAGAGGATGCACGCGCCGAAAGGCAGGAGGTAAACATCGCGCAAGGCGAACAATGTCTGGAGAAGAATGTGGAATGGATAAAGGAAAGCAAAAGCAGGACGATGGGTATGATGGTTCTAACAAACGAAGGAGAGATCGGGAACCCAAATTCACAACATATATCAACTTGATGGAGAATATGGAATGGATTTACTTGGAAACATGGGGGTAACTCCCCTATCGAAAACCACCCAGGAGAGATCCTACGGAGCGGGAGCGCTGGAATGGGAGGTACTGCTTATTCCATGAGCCGGAAGGGCATACCACAGATGAATGCCGCCACTTGAAAGACATGGTGAAAGAACACATTAGGAGTGGTAGATTTCCACAGTATGTGAAGAACCGGACAACAGCGGTAGGACACGAGCAGTACCGCCTGCACTAAACAGGAATGACCCTGGATCGGGGTCACGACGCATCATCAACTCGTCGTGATGGCAAGGGCTGAGTTCAAGATTTAAACTTTAGGCATCAAATAATCTTTCTAGTTTTGTTTGAAAAATAAAGCGGCTATGCCACTTACACATGTAAGGGAACCAGAGTGATTCCCAGGCACGCTCTGAGATGGTAGTAGGACGCTTTGCCCGGAGAGGCAGCATTTAGCTTTTTCTGCTTTTTATGCTTTTACTTAGTTATTGAACATTTGGAATTTGGATTTAATTAATGGATTTTGATTTTGTGAAACAAATCCCTAACCAGAGAGTTAAGGGATGGATACTAGAAGTCGGTTGGGAATTGATCGCTTAATGTTCAGGGATATTGGACTGGAGTGCTGGAAGTGAGTCACTTCGCCGGAGAGCGACAGGATCGGCTCACTTGATGTTGTTCTACATTCACCGGAGAGTGATTGGATCAGGGTTCGGTAAGAGCCCAGAGTAGCTGCAATCATTCTAGGAATTAGGCTATGCCATTGCTTAATGTTTAGGGATACTGAACAAGAGTGTAGGGAGTGACGCTGCTTCGTTGGAGAGCGACAGGATTGGCTCACTCAATGTTGTTTCCCTTTCACCGGAGAGTGATAGGATGGGATATAGCAAGAGCTCGGAGAGGCTATAACCGATCTAGGAAGACCAAGACATCGCGATATGCCCTAACCGGGGCCTGAGTGCAAGGGATAGGTTGCTTCGCCGGAGCACGATAGGATCTGCCTATTCAATCGTTAAGTTTGGATCGAGCTTAGCAAGGGTCTAAAGCGGCCATCAATGATCCGGAGAAATCATAGGATTTAGTTACTAGCTTCCATGATGTGAAATGGATTCAGAAAGTGGCTTTGAACGGCTAAGGATTTAGTTACTAGCTTCCATGATGTGAAATGGATTCAGAAAGTGGCTTTGAACGGCTAAGGATTTAGCTAAAGACCTGGAGTGGTCCCGGATTTGGATATGCACCCGGCGAGGTCCCAGATTTGGATTTGGACCCAGAGAGGTCCTCGGATTTGAACAGGACCCGGAGTGGTCCAGGATTTGGATAAAATGATCCGGGGAGATCGTGAATTCAGTTAATGGATTTGGAATGGATCTGGAATTGGAT
The DNA here is from genome assembly GCA_030737815.1 of Allium fistulosum. Lineage (NCBI taxonomy): Eukaryota > Viridiplantae > Streptophyta > Magnoliopsida > Asparagales > Amaryllidaceae > Allium > Allium fistulosum. Next base: position 183,716,000 of record CM060902.1, on the reverse strand, counting down.
ATCGACTCGGAACAGTCGCGGATTTGGCTATCGAACTTGGACGGATTCGCTTGGTAATGGATTAAATTATGGATTGGATGATATGGCTATGAATGGAATATGGACTTTAGATGTCAGATTTAAAGCTATACAAAACACACCTTCCAATAGGAAGGCATGTTTTGGGGGCAAACATTAACAGCCATTTTGCAAAGCCATATACAGGCGGATTTAACTCAAATGATTGCTCGGTTATCGAGGCTGGAATGTTAGGGACTTGATTTAGATGAGTGGATAGACGATCGATTACAAATAGTAAACATGAATTTCAGGCTAGGATTCAGCATGGTCGATGGACGGATAACGCGGGATATTTGGAATATGAATTTCGACAAACATCGAGTTGCTTTGGGTCAGCCATGAAGTTGCTTCGAGTCGCCACATGGTTTACTTCGAGTCATTGTGCACTTTACTTCGAGTCAGGCAAGGGTTCACTTTGGGTCATTGAGTGATTAGCTAGGGATCGACATGTTTACAAGGGATCGGCATCAACTCCGGTTCGGCATAGCTCCATCCTCGGGTAGGCATCTGGGATGACTTCGGGTCGGTAATTGGATAGGATTGGCATTGAGCACCGGGTTGGCATAACACTTGGGGTTGGCGTGTTACTTCGGGTCGGCACTTCTGTGGCTTTGGGTCGGTAAGCAAGGCATGGGATCGGCATATGGTGGAGCTTCTAAGGATCAGCATATTTGAAATACTTTGGGTCGGCAGCAATTTGACTTCGAGTCGGCAGTTGGATGGGATCGACATTGTTGACGGATTGGCATTGTTGAAGGGTCGGCATATGATAAAGGTATAACTCTGGGTCGGCATTGCATCAGCTCCGAGTCGGCATTCTTTATACTTCGAGTCGGCTATGGGAAAATCAAGTTGGGTCGACATTGAAGAAGACGTAAGCTACTTCGGGTCGGCATGTTAGCAACTTGGGATCGGCAGTGACGAATGATATGGGCTCGACTATGGTCCTGGTGGGTCCATATAGGTGAAAAGGCCCTGTAGCCAGGGTTTTGCCTATAAATATAGTAGGCGTGGCTTGAGAAAAGGGATTATCATTCGGCTCTTCTTCATCTCCTTGTACGAAAAGCTACTCTGCCGTTTTTGTTTCAAAAACTTCGGATTGTAACTGCAATCAATTCTCTGATAATAAAAAGGAAATTTCTTGAGTGGACGTAGGCCGAAGTTAGCAAAACCACTATAAATCTCGTCTTTTTTATTGCTTTCATTTCAATTTTTTGTTATTCTTCATATTATTTTCGCTACATATACTCTATCTCTAATCAACAACTAGATATTGGTGCTTTCGTTTACAATTGGGTGTTTGTGACCAATTTTGGTGCAAACACCTACCATATTTAATCTAATTTGTTCACTTTATTTACATGTTTGCTTATTTACTATGGTAAATTTATGGGGTGTTACCACAAGCTCAACAAGGTGACATCACAGATCTGGGGTGCGACCCCGCAATCAGGACTGCTAGGATGGATAATTAGCCCATCTAGTAGATTATATTAATGTGTTCTCCATAGTGCATGAACCTTATGGCATAGATTCCAACTAATACTCTCGGCTATATAAGTCTCAATGAGAATAATAACTATTTCTGTCGACTCTAGGAGTCTGGATGAGAGTGACAATACCTAATGAGAGTGACAACACCTGCTCCCAAATCAATAAGTCCTATTGAGAGTAATAACTGATACTCTCAACTCGATGAGTCCTGATGAGAGCCACATAAAATAATCTCGATTCTGGAAGTCCTAATGAGAGTGGTTGCTCTCGACTATATCGGTCATGATAAGAGCATTTTAATATAACAAATACTCGACTACTTGTCTTGAGAGTAGATAATGATACTCGATTGGTTAGTCCTTAGAGGATGCGACTAAATACTCTCAACAAGATGAGTCCTAATGAGAGTAATAATAAATATTATCGACTCCATACTTCCTAATGAGAGCGTACAACATAATGATTCCTTGACTACTAGCCCTAAGAGTAAATAATAAAATTACTCCGCTAGTTAGTCCTAAGAAAATAAATCTATAAATCTCGGGATATCTCCAACTTGTAGCCCTTGGAGAGCAATATTACTCTCGACTACTAAGCTCTAAGGAGCCACCTCTAGACGACATCACAAATTCCTAACCCATCTCCAAAATATAAGTGACATCTACTGACCAATAGTAATTCGAATAATATTACTTAAGCGTCCCACTCCACTTAGTATTACTCGAACGTTTACTAGAAGCTAGTAAACTACACTCATCAAATGAGAAATATTCTATAATATGAGTCAATAGAATAACAAAAAAAAATTACAAAATACCCCATCCCAGAGGTATTACTATCCGTTTATTCAATATCCTCATTATGTAGAATTAAATCACAAAATCATCAAATATTTTGATTTCAAACAAATAACTATATAAAAAGGGGAATAAATGTCAAACTCTTATAAATAGATTCATATAACCAAAAAAGTCCTTGTTTGGAATTTTCTTTTTATCCATTTTATAAAAAAACTAATTTACAAAAGAATTTCTTTTTAGGAAATATTATTAAAAACCCCTCATTTATACTTATAAAAAATTTCATACATTCAATTACTCTTGAAAGCTCTATTTTCATTTTTTTCAAAAACTTTTATTTATAATAACTAACAAATCAATTTATTTCTCAACCATTTTTATTTATATATAAATATACTTCAAATAAAATTTAAATGTTTACAAATAATTTTCCGAAGCATTTAATAATATTTTAAAAATCGAAAAAATCAATAAATCGTCTAAAGTAAAATTCATGGAGCAAAATCCTCTAAAATCGACAATAATTACCAATATAAATTTTTATCATGTAGCCGAGTCGAATTCCATAGAATTTCGGCCATCTATGAATGCACACACAACAAAATAAAACTTCAAGATCCATCTCGATCAAAAGCTCTAATGAGAGGAAATACTCTCAACTGACTAGTCCTAAGAGATGTAAAATATACAAATCCAAATGTAATCGGATAGCATCTTCTTTTCATTTTGGACAGTCCAACATACATAAAATATCACAATCTAATCCAAAATCCCATCCAATATCATATCCAATATCGAAAACAACCAATTCAACTAATATCCCAAACAACATTTCAAGCAAGCCATTCAATCAACAATCACAATTAATTTGACTAAACAATGCAATCAGCTATGGGAATATTATTCATTGAGCAATAAGAAATAAATATAGCTGTGAGTTTAGAAACTCGCTGAATTTCAAAACTAAGCCATTCACTGCTAGCACTACATCACCGCCCATCACTATTTGTAATGCTAACCATAGCCTTACTACACCATCCATTGACAACCTTTAATTATCACTGCCAGCTCGTTAAGCCGTCGTAGCCAAGCTTCATCGTCGCCCAAAATCTTATGACTTCTTCACTTCACAGTTCACTCCGACCTCCATAACCAACCATGGTATCAAGCCTCGCCACATCCTAGTCCATGCAAACTAACGCACTCACGCACCCTCCAAATTGCTACCACTCATGCTTGCCTCATCAACTAGCAACTGCATCACCCACCGCCGCTATAAAATCTACGCTCCACCAGTCTAGGCTCTGCGTCACCTCGTCCTCACGCACGGCCGCCCATTTCATAGCTAGCTCAAATCGATCACTTTTTTTTAATTCGTGATTTCTAATTGGAGAGTTCTGGAATTTTGGGGCTTGGGTTTGACACTACAACAAAATGGAGCATTCGTAGCGTATAGAAAATGTTATTATAACCTACTATAGCGTTTTAGAGAATGTCATGGAACGACATGTTAGTAGACTTTAGCTTTAGCAGAAACAAAAACGCTATGAAAAGGTCTTTTATATAGCATTCTTCTTCTGTTATTAAACCAAAACGCTATAGGAAATATTATCCAATAGTTGATTTCTATAGCATTTGCTAAGTATATTTTATAGCATTTTATCATACTATTTTATAGCGTTAAGGTGATATTTCAATAGCGTTTCTTCCCATAATTGTATAGCATTTCGTTTCTTTTTCCATAGCATTTCTTACCATATTTGTATAGCGTTTCATTTATATTTCCATAGTGTTTCTTGTCATACTTGTATAGCGTTTCATTCATGTTTCTATAGCATCTATGAAGTTATATTATAACAATTTTTATGCATAATTCTTTAAACCCATTCACAGTTTCTATAGCGTTTATTAATCAATAGCGTTGATTTAACGCTATGCCATGTAATATTAATTTATAGAATTTACCAATCTCGGTTTAGGTTTTTATTATATTATATATACATGCAAATATATACATACAAATATATATATACATATATATATATATATATATATATATATATTGTACATTTTCTCATTTTTTATCGCAGACAACATATATGTTAAATTGCGGCGTAATCTTTCATAAAGATCACTCAAACAACTTTATATATTCAAACCAAGCATTTCATACATATCATTCAAACAACTTTCCACATATCCAAACTTAGTATTTCATACATATCGATTTACCATCTTTTTCATGTCCATACATAATATTTCATACATATCAACAAGTTACTTCCCCAAACATAGATAATGAAACAATTACTGTCTCAGCTAAAATATTATGAAAGATGATGCATGACTTCTAATATTGCTAGTGTCCTTTAGCTTCATGAAAGAAGGTACTCAATTTGAACTGTGATAATAACAAAGCCTGCACATAGATAATAATAAATGTTAATAATGTCAGTGTCATCACAGTGTAATGTGGTAAGATGAAAACAGAAGTAGGATGAAGTAATGAGCAGTGCACTAAGATTTGCATTCATGGTTAGTACCGACATGTGATAGTTTTGGGTGCAGGCATGTGATAGTTTAGGGTGCAGGCTTATTTGAACAAGGTCAATATTCACGATTATTTTATACTTGAATTCAAATAAGAGATCCATACATGAACTAAGTTGGTAGTGATGTTTGTACAAAAAAACTATGAATTTATCCTAGTGCAGACACTAAACTTACAAATATAGTTGGACCAAATAAAAGCAAAGCAAGTAGCATCAAAAGCAAATGGCTTAGGAGAAAAAGGTGCATACACTAAACTTACAAATATAGTTCAAAGGCAATTGAAATAAAAAAAGAACAGAGCACAGGGTCACTTATTATAAATTATGAATGAAGTAGAGGACGGTAAAAATTTAGTTTAGCAAGAAATTAAGTTCAGGCGAAGAGAAACATAAAGCAAACTCAAAAACCAACAAAATATAAAACAAGATAATAAGTAAATATATAAACATATACTCAGCTAACATATATACATGTTAGGTTTTCTGATATGCACTAAAGCTCTGGACGCACACAGGAATGAAATGGAGGACAACATTCAAGATGCGCATGGAAAATGGGAGACGGGGAAATGGAATTCAAAATGCCAAATACGGTGAGGTTGGCCAAATGAGAATCCCCTATAGAGACAACTGTAGTTTCTATCATGGGATCCCTAATGACTGGCTGAAATATTTTACACAACTGGGTATTTATGCATTTCAAGTTTCAACCTATCCTGTAATGCACTAAAGCACTGGTTAACTTGTACCTGTAACAAGAAAGAAACATTTTATGCAAACTTAAAATCTCCAAAATTCATGTTTAGTAGAAGAGGGAGACATTCCCTAACAATAGCAAATCAATAATGAGAGGAACTGTAAACATACCTTCAATCATGAGCTCTGATATCAGGTTAGCAAGATCATTGGTCTTCATAAGGTCTTCGTTAATTAAAAGTGTCTCCTACGAACATTATTTATACATCAAATCAAGATATTGTATGGCGCAAATTAACATGCCAAGGGTACGTCTGTTTGGATGCATAACAAAGCTCAAATTAAATAAACTTTCAATTATTATTAATTTAAGATTAAAATAATACCATGGAAATGCAAGTTGTAGGGAATCTAATTTTGCATCTAAGAAAATTAGCTTGGCCATCTCTATTTTTGTTGATTGTCAACAAAAATATAACTCCGCCTGTGTAGTTTTCTATGCAACCTGTCCCAAGCCAGGATAAAGGAGGAGGGTTATGATAGGCTTGGAGAGCCAACGTAAAAACCCCAGCCTCTCTTATGGAAATGGAACCTAATTATATTTCGTTGGGGCGTAACCCTCTTAGCGACGCGCCATATCGAGGCTCGGGTATGGTGAAAAGTGAGCAAGGGCTGGGTCGCCACTCCCTTAGTGGCATGCCATATCGAGGCTCGGGTATGGTGAAAAATATGCAAGGGCTGGGTCATCACTCCCTTAGTGGCACGCTGCATCGACGCCCCGATGTAGTGATAAATGAGCAAGGGTCTTCGCACTTTACTCGACGGGTGCGAAGGGTAAGGAAGCTAGTCGATGAAAGTAGGATTCGGTTAGGTAGTTGGAATGTAGGATCATTAACAGGAAAGCTAAGAGAGATAGTTGATACTATGACTAGGAGACGTGTAAATATCTTTTGCGTTCAGGAGACCAAATGGACAGGCCAAAAGGCGAAGGAGGTGGAGAACACTGGCATCAAGTTATGGTACACGGGAAAAGAGCGTAACAAGAATAGGGTAGGTATTTTAATTGACAAGAACCTTAGAAACGGAGTGGTCGACGTTAGGAGACAAGGGGACAGGATCATCCTTGTTAAGCTGGTAGTGGGTGATATGATTCTGAACGTCATTAGTGCTTATGCCCCACAAGTAGGTCTAAGTGAACCTGTCAAGAGTAATTTCTGGGAAGAGCTAGATGTCATGGTTAGGGATGTGCCTAGTAACGAAAAACTTTTCATAGGAGGAGATTTCAATGGCCATGTTGGTACAACTAGTGGGGGTTTGAGAGAGTGCATGGTGGTTTTGGATATGGCGATAGAAACCAAGAAGGAGAAGAAATATTGAATTTTGCTATTGCTTATGACCTCATGATAGCTAATACATTCTTTAGGAAGAGACAGTCACACTTAATTACTTTTAGTAGTGGCCAACACTTTAGCCAAATTGACTTTGTACTTACTAGAAGAGACGACAAACGAGCTTGTGTAGATTGCAAAGTCATACCTGGAGAATGTGTCGTCTCACAGCATCAGCTTTTGATATCTGAGTTTCGTCTTCGAATACGTGTTCAATAGGGTAAAGGAGCCAAGACCAGTCGGAGGAAATGGTGGAAGCTCAAAGGAGACGCCTCACGGGTGTTTAAGGATAGAGTGATGGTAGAAGGGGCATGGAATATGGAAGGAGAAGCAAATCACATATGGGATGAGATGGCAAGATGCATTTGAAAAGTGGCTACCGAGGTGTTTGGGATAGCGAAAGGAAATAAACGCGAACCTAAAGATTATTGGTGGTGGAATAGTGATGTGCAAAAGGCTATCAAAGAGAAGAAGGAATGCTATAAGTTCTTACATCATCACAGGAGCGATGACAACATGCAAAAGTACAAAGTGGTAAAGAAGAACGCAAAAAGAGCAGTGAGTGAAGCAAGAGGTCAGGCGTATGAAGATCTATATCATAACCTAAGTACGAAAGATGGTGAAAAAAACGTCTATAGGATAGCTAAGCTCCGCGAGAGGAAGACAAGAGACTTCAACCAAGTTAAATGCATCAAAGATGACAATAATAGACTTTTGGTGAAGGACGAGGAGATAAAAAATAGATGGAGAGATTATTTCAACAAGCTATTTAATGAAGAAGGTGATAGCACTACGATCGAGATAGACGACTCTTCTGATGACACTTGCAAACATTTTGTTCGAAGAATTCAAGAATCCGAGGTAAAGGAGGCACTAAAACGGATGAAAGCAGGCAAGGCATTGGGGCCTGATGACATCCCCATTGAGGTGTGGAGATGCCTTGGAGATGCAGGGATAGCATGGCTAACTAAGTTGTTTAATAATATTTTCAAATCAAACAAGATGCCAGATGAGTGGAGGAAAAGCATACTAGTTCCAATTTTTAAGAATAAAGGAGATATCCAAAGTTGCACAAACTACAGAGGAATTAAGCTTATGAGTCATACCAATGAAGCTTTGGGAGAGAGTCATTGAGCATAGACTAAGAAGAATGACAAGTGTTTCAAAAAACCAATTTGGCTTCATGCCTGGGAGGTCGACCACAGAGGCGATTTTTTTTGATAAGACAACTTATGGAGAGGTTTAGGGAGCAAAAGAAGGATCTACACATGGTATTTATCGATTTGGAGAAAGCTTATGACAAGGTACCGCGAAAGGTGATGTGGTGGGCCCTGGAAAAGAAGAGAGTCCCAACAAAGTACATTACACTTATCAAGGATATGTACGATGATGTTGTGACTAGTGTCAGAGCATGCGATGGTGAGACCGATGACTTTCCTATTAACATAGGATTACATCAAGGGTCAGCTTTGAGCCCCTACATTTTTGCTCTAGTGATGGATGAGATTACAAAGGGTATACAAGGTGAGATTCCTTGGTGTATGCTATTTGCTGATGATGTTGTGCTAATTGATGAAAGTAGGATTGGGGTTGATAGACAATTGGAGCTGTGGAGACAGACTTTAGAATCAAAGGGTCTTAGGCTTAGCAGAACTAAAACAGAGTATATGAAGTGCAGGTTCAGCGGTGTCAGGTCGGAAGATGGAGATGTCACTCTGGCTGGACAAATAGTTCCCAAGAAGGAATCATTTCGATATCTAGGATCAATGTTGCAGTATAATGGTGAGATTGATGAAGATGTTAGTTTTAGAATTCGAGCGGGATGGGTGAAATGGCAACAAGCATCTGGGATTCTCTGTGACAGGAAGGTCCCACAAAAGCTTAAAGGAAAGTTCTATAAAACGGTAATCAGGCCTGCGATGTTGTATGGTGCAGAATGTTGGCCTACTAAAAGCCAACACATCCAAAAGATAAGCGTAGCAGAGATGCGTATGCTATGATGGAGCTGCGGTCATACAAGAAGAGACCGAATTCGAAATGATGATATACGTGATAAACTTGGAGTAGCACCAATTGAGGAGAAGCTAATTCAACATCGCTTAAGATGGTTCGGACATCTTCAACGAAGGCCGCCCGAGGCACCCGTGCGTGTTGGAATTATGGCCGTGTTGAATGCTCAAAGAGAGGTAGAGGTCGACCAAGGTTGACTTGGAGGAAGTAGTAAAAAGGGATTTGAAGGTTTGGGGTATATCCGAAGAGCTGGTGACGGATCGGAGCGAGTGGAAGTTAGCGATTCACGTACCAGAACCATGAGCTTTGAGTTTTATAAGTTTTAGATTATAGGACTAGGAAACATGAGCCTAAGACGTAGATTTGGTTTTTGATCAATATTAATATTAGTATCATTATCGCTATTAGTATTATTATTCTCATTCCTTTTTATATATATATACACATATGTATTTTTATTTTATTTTACTTTACTTGGTTATTATTATTAATTTACTTATTTGACTTTATTTTATTATTGTTATTGCTATTGTTATTATTATAACTTTTAAATTGATTTTTTTTTCATTTAGTTTTGGGTTCCATCTCTAGCCGACCCCAACTTGTTTGGGAATAATGGCTTAGTTGTTGTTGTTGTTGTGGTCAACAAAAATATGGCAAATTCCATCTACGAAGTAGAAAAATATTAATGAATCATTCAAAAAAAAAGCCCACTAATGGTACTTATATTTTAATCAATGTAAAACAAGTAACATAATAGCATGACCAAGGATAGGAGTCTTAGTAAATTCCTTAATTTGAGACACAAGTTTGTTGCTGCTCTGGGTATAACAAGATCAATCACATCATCAAGCTAAAAATACCTAATACAGTCATGAAAATCAAAACTTTTTTTTTCAAACAAAGATATTTTAACATCAATGCGTACGTTATGAGTTAACAAAAAGAATATACTATAGTATAGTTTATTTTAAAATGCATTGAATTTGGATTCTCTATAGAAGATACTTTTTAGTGTCCAAGAAGAAAGGTAGTGTGAGAATTTTCCAAGAATTATGCCCTACACATAATAAGTTGTTGCAACCTATTACATTTTGTGACTGGTGCGAACCCATGCTTCACATATGGGGCAGAGTTAATGAGTACATAATTATCAATAATTTTTTTGACCTTTTACAAAATGATTATTGTGATGATATTAACTTAAGCATTCCATTTTTCATATCCTGGCAAATAATTTTTAAGACTTTCAAAGTAACATATATTTTTAAATACCAAGTTTTGTTATAGTTCATGCAACTAGTGATATTGAACTTGATTAAAGTAGAGGTAAAACCTAATGGAAGAATAGAAAGGTTATTAAGTTTTATCTGTTGAATCATTTAGATAATCGCTCAAAAAATTTGGATTATTAATGTAAATAAAAAATATTGGTATATATCTTACAACTAAACATAACTTCAGCAAAAGGTGACCTAACAACATAATTTGTTTCAGCAATAAAACGCTGCACATATGATGTAATATTTTGCGCAACTGGGTATTTACGCATTTCAAGTTTCAACTTATCTTGTCTCCTACTCGAAGATGCAGACTCCATACTAACAATACCAGAAGGTGTTGAAGAGGACCTGCTTTTAGAATTTGAGAATTCTTCAACATCTACCCATTCTTTCCTTCTCACCCTATCATCATTGCATAACAAAGATGCACAGGAAGAATAAGGCTTCATCTCCTCACTATACAATCTCGTATAATTGATACATGTCTCTGTGTACATATTCTCATGCATAATTGAGTTTAATCCCAAAAACTTAACTATTTTAACAATGCTGGCCAAACTTACCTCCATTTTATCACTCTTCAAAGTTGTCGTGTTACTCATTGGTAGACCTAGAACTCCATCTTCATTCATCATGATGAAGGCATATGGATCTTCTTCAACCGCATATAAGTTATTTACTAGCAACATGATCTCCATCCGATTCATAACTTTTTGACCATTATTCTCATCTAAACACTCAGAAGTAAGTACATTATCTTCAGGAAAACCATCTTCAGCTAATTCATATCCACTCAATTCACCCAAGGTTTCAAATTTATTATTTAATACAATATCTTCAATTGTATCTTTTTTGTGTCTGGAAACTTTTTTAAGAATATTCATATCCTCAACACCATTATTAACACTCATGAACTCATCAGAATGACCAAAATTAACTCCAAAATGATTTAAAGATTGATCATTTAACCTATAACTCAATACTGCTGGGTATAAACGCATTACATCTAGATAATATTTCTCAAAATGATGTCCCTACACTGCCAATCACATCCCATATGATGACTATTATTACTTGTTCTTCTATCTTCTGGAGATTTATCAACCTTTAACTTCTCTACACTCTCATTATTTGAATTCTTATGGACTGGATTTTTCAACCAAGGATATCGATGGATTAATATATAGACTATTAATCAGATCTTACAAAGAACATGTTAACCGGTTTACTCAACTCATCCTGATGCTCATGTCTTATAATGATGACTAGTGATCAGTATGATAAGTAGTATTAGCCATAAAATCAACTTGGTAGCAAAAGTATGAAAGAAAGATAATAAGGTTGAGTTCTCGATAAAGAAGTAAGCCAAATCATCATGAAGGACATAAAAAGGATGTTTCGAAGGCATTGAACATGTATCGAAGAAGTCGAAGGCACCATTTACTCATACAGTGCAAAGGCTTTTGACCCAGATGGAAACGGATAGGCTCTTCCGCCACTACAAACCGTTCGACATAGATGAACAAGCAATGATAACTTCGGAACCCTTTTCGGAGGAAATCAATGGTGCTCTCCTAACTACATGTCAAATCCTCTAAAGTCAAAGGTTTCACCCCCATAGTGGCTTTTCGTAAGCATAGCAAGCCTTTCGAACCGATTAAGATCCATCCAGGACACCTTTTGACAGTGTCGAAAGGTGCTATGAAGAAAGCAATACTCAAAAATGAACAAAAGGCGAAATAATTGTAAAGGCCCTTTCGACAACGTCAAAAGGAGACATGGTTTTCGATCAGGTCAAAAGGTTAACAGAGAATGAAGAAGCTGCTAGAGTGTGTCAAGGAGAATAAGGACACCTTTCGACAACATCAAAAGGAAGCATAGCTTTTGACAACATTGAAAGGATGCATAGCCTTCAACAACCTTAAAGAGAAACATAGCTCTCGATAACATTAAAGAGAACCATAGCTCTCAACAACATCAAAGGGAAACATAGCTTTTGACAACATCGAAAGGAGGCATAGCTTTTGAATAAGACAAAGGGCTCAAAACAGCATATAAGGAGAAGACCTTTCGACCCGGTCGAAGGCAAAGAAGAAAAAGGATAAACCAAGAAGCACGGGAGAATACCTTAGGACGACGTCGAAAGGTTCATGATCTTTTAATCAAGTCGAAAGGTTTGAGGCAGCATATAAAAAGAGGATCTTTTGACCTAGTCAAAAGCAAAAGCATGGAAGGGGGCCGACCTGCATCTATAAATAAGACCCAAGAGGTCCATTTTTGGGACTGAATGCTGGAATACTAAATTCATTTTCTTTAATCTACTTTCTTAGCAATAATTGTACTTAGAAGAAACCCTAAATCGAATTAGGAAGAAAGCTCAACTTCTTTTAACTCATTCCAGATAATAAATAAAAAATGGAGATAGCTTGTTCATAATGGATATTGGCAATGAGGAAGAGCATTAGCTAGACTAATGATCAATTACACATGATTCTAACCTATTCTCAAAATCTCTTTTGATCTATGCTATATGTAAGATCGACTTAGGCATTTCCAATCGAAACACATCATCGTTGAAACCAATACTTAATGCTGAAAATAAAAGTGATGGTGATGGGGTGTCGATTACGTTGAATGCATGCATTAAGGAAATATCTAAATCGATCTTATATAAGGAATATAAAGTGGATTGTAGACTATTAAACTAGGACTGCTTCAAAAGGTAGAACACCTTTCGACCTAGTCGAAGGATTACTTCCGAAAGGAATCGTAGTTTATATTGCCTAATAACCATTCGGGATGGAATTCATTTGAGGGGAATCTACTCATTTAGGCATCTGAACCCTTTCAAAGGGATTCTATGGAAAGAATATTGACACCAAAGGGGTTGAAAACAATAGAGACAAACTGTTAGATCAATCATCCCCTTTCGACAAAGTCGAAAGGTCTTAAATGTCGCCTTCCAACGTGATCGAAAGGGGACAGAAGACATTGATGATTGATTGCTTTCAACTTCCAAGGGTGATGAAACTCAATAAAGTGATGACTTCAAGAGTTATATGTTGTGAATAATTTCAAGAGATAATTTGACTATTCCAACTGATCAAAAGGTTGGAGTGGCCTCATTATCCTTTTCGACAAAGTTGAAAGGTTTAACAATCTGCTATTATACCAACCTAGTCATAAGGATGGAGTGGCCACGTCATCTCTTTTGACAAGGTCGAAGGTTTGGAAATTATTATTATATTAACCTGGTCGAAAGGTTGGAGCGGCCTCATTATCCCTTCTGACAAGGTCGAAAGGTTTGGTAAGTTACTATTCCTTTCAACCAGGTTGATTTGGACGACAGCTAGAGCTATCACCTCAAATCCTTTCGACTAAGTCTTTCTATTGAAAAGATGTGCTTTCGAAGGCGAGAATCCTCTCAACAACATGGTCATGTTCAAATAGAATTATCTTATAAAAAGCATTAAGGATGTTGACAAGATTTCTTGTTAACATTTTTGGCGCTAAAAGGAGGGCTCAAACCTCTGACCTTGTCACTATATATAGACTAATTGTGGTTCATTTTTCTTGCATAGGAAAAATGAGGTCAAAGCATTTGAGTGGACTTGCGGAGGGAGCATGTACACACTACCGCCTTGGAGGAAAATATTGCTCCAACTTTCAACCTGAATGAGGTTCTTCCAGGGCAAACTTCGTCGTCGGCATGACAAGATGAAAACACAGCAAAAATCAAGCATTTAGAAAAATAACTACAAGAAATTCAGGATTTGTTGTAGATGGCCTTATCTCAAAAGTCTTCAAAGGATCCGAAACAGACTCAAGGAGAAGAAGTGGTCTCTCCTAGGAGAAATCTAAAAGCCAACTCTAAAGAGTGTAAAGATAAGGTGGACTTGACCTCCTCAAAAGGGAAAGAGCTTCCCCAAGCCATAGCTAATCATCAGAGGAGTGTTCTCGATAAGCCATTAGAGCAGTCTGGTAGCTCAACATCTAAAGAGTACTGCCCAAGTCAGAAAAACTACAGGAATGTTGAAGCTTTTCTTAAAGATGCTACTGAGAAGGCTATCAAAGACACTATGAATGCTAAGGGAAAAGAACCATGGACAAGAATGTCAATGATAATGAGAGGGTGCCGCCTTTCATTGATGAGATCATGGCAACGGTAATAACTCCATATGTCAAAATACCGTCTATGAAATATCACGGGGATATGGATCCTAATGATCATCTTATGGCTTTTGACAGCCAGATGGACTTATATAATGCTTCTAGGGCAGTCAGATGCCGACTATTCCCCATTACTCCAAGGGGCGGCAGCCAAATGGTATAGACGGTACAGAGAAAAAACCATCTACTCCTGAAAGCAATTTTCTTATGAATTCTCAACTCAGTTATGTATTTGCAAGGATCCTACTATTGATTATACGGTCTTAGCAAACATAAAACAAAGGCAGGGTGAATCTTTGGGGGACTATTTAAGAAGATTCAATGCAGAAGCTTTGAATGCTAAAGACATGAATGACTGTGACAAGCTCATAGCCGTCCACTCTAGTTTTATCGAGAATACCCCTTTCTGGAAGCAGCTCTTTATCAATGGCTGCAAAGATCTACAGGACTTTCACTTTGAGGCCGATAAGTTCATCTGGATGGATGAACTTTATTATGCTAAGAGAAAGACAATTCCTAAAAAGGAGGGAGGAAATTTTGGCTTGGACCAAACCCATAAAAGGGTCAGATAGGAAGAGCCAGTTGCTAATACAGTCGCTTTAAACAAGCCACTATCTTACATATATGCTACAGCTAAGGAAAGATTCAACTTTCTGACCTCCTACAAAGATAAGAATAATTCAGAGCAAAAGAAGGGAATGGTCTACTACGCCTATCATAAAGCTAACGGCCACAAAACAGATGAATGCAGAGTTTTGGCTGGAATAATTCAAAAGCTGATCCAGGAAGGCCATCTAAAATAATTTATCCAAGATCCGAACAAAGCCTAACGAATTGAAAATGCTCCCCAGAAACGTTCGAGCAACGCTGTAAATCTGCTAAAGGATGAAAACCTCCTAAGCTTAAGCGCACCAATTAATAGGATAGATGTGATCCATGGCGGGCCAAATCCGATAGTAAGTAGTAAAGGGGCTCGAAGCAGATATATTAAAGAGGCCAAGAAAGGATTTTATTCTGTTTAAGAGAAGCCCCCAAGGAAGAGCCCACGTCTTAACATCAAAATGCCTAATCCGGTGGTCGCCCCGCAAGAGCTACGCAAAGAAGTCCATCATCTCCATAACGATCACCTTATGATTACTGCACAAATTGGGCTGTCTATTATCTTTAAGATTCTGGTCGATACACGCAGCGCAGTTCATGTCATCTTCAAACATGCTTTCAACTAGATGAATATCCCAGAGCACAAATTAGAGCCGAGCACCGAGCCGGTATTTGGATTCAACAACAAGGGCTCAACTCCAATGGGGCAGATAAAGCTACTTGTACAAATGGGAGTACCTCCAACTTGCCGAACGTTTGAGACTATTTTTGTAATAATTGACTAACCTTCCTACTATAATGCCTTCTTCGGTAGAGCAGCCCAGGATGAGAATGATGCTTTTGTCTCCCCTAAGTACCTCATGGTAAAATTCTTGACAAAGGAGGCCGGGGAATTATGTGGGGATAATAATTTAGCTCCAGTTAAATGTACTTTAACACGCTTGATCAATACAAAAGGGAGTATTCTACTTACTTTGATTCTTCTACTATTTTACAGCCTTCGAATGATGGATTTTCACATCCAACATTCGAAGCAAAGAACCAAGAGAAAGAGGGTTGACACCAACTTAACAGAACAAGGTCCAATAGTCATAGAGTTGACTGTTGAGGAGAGAAAGAGAGAATAAGACCCACAGAAGACCTCGAGGAAACCTATATAGATTCAAATAATGCTTCTAAAGTGGTCAAAGTGGGAAAGATTTTGATAACGAGTTAAAGAAAGACTTGATTCGATTCCTCAAAGTCAATAAGGACGTGCTTGCTTGGTCACATTCCGATATGGTGGGAATCGATCCGATTTTCACATGTCTTGCCCTCAACATCAACCCAGGAGCAACCCCCATTAGGTAGAAAAAGAGACAATTGGATAAAGTTTGAATAGATGCTCTAAAGTAAGAAGTTGATAGGCTCCTTAAAAATGGATTAATCCGGGAAATATATTACCCCAAATGGTTAGCCAACCTAGTTCTGGTGAAAAAGTCAAATGGAAAATGGAGAACATGCATCGACTACATAGATCTAAATAAAGCATGCCCAAAGTATTGTCTCCCGCTACCACAAATAGATCAGTTAGTGGATGCAATGAGCGTACAAAAGTTGTTATCCCTTAAGGATGCTTATTTAGGGTACAGTCAGATACCGATGTTCAAGCCAGATGAGGATCATACCAGTTTCATAACAGAACGGGGAATTTATTATTATAGGGCCAAGCAATTTGGGCTAAAGAATGCCCGGGCCACTTATCAGAGATTAGTTAATTGAATGTTCCAGGAACATATTGGTAGAAATATGGAAGTTTATGTTGATGATATGCTAGTAAAGTCTAGCGAGCCTGAGTACCATCTTAATGACCTGGAGGAAATGTTCAAGATATTGCGGAGGTATCAAATGAAGTTGAATCCACAAAAATGCTTTATTGGGGTCCACTTTGGAAAGTTCTTAGGCTACCTAGTAAGTGCTCAAGGAATTGAGGCAAGTCCCGACCAAATTCAAGCCATAAAAGACATGGCCGAACCTAAAACTAGTAAAGAAGTGATGAGCTTGAATGGAAGAGTAGCTACCCTAAGCAGGTTTATTTCAAAAGCTACTGATAAGTGTATTCCGTTCTTCGATGTAATTAAGAAAAAGAAGAACTTCGAATGGGGAGAGGATTACAAAAGAGCTTTCTTGGAACTAAAAAGCCATTTGGAGAAACCACCGATACTCTCAGGTCCCGAAAATGGGGAAATATTTTATCTATACATGGCAGTGTCAGAACATGCTGTCAACTCAGTGCTCATTCGAGAGGGCAATAGAGCAGAGCTCGTAGTATACTATGTAAGCAGACGGTTAAAAGTTGCAGAGGTTCAATACCTAGTTATAGGGAAATTAGCCAATTGTTTGATTCTCACGGCGTGAAAACTCAGAGCATACTTTCAGGCATATTCGATCAGAGTATTGACCAATTTTCCTCTTAAGCAAGTTTTTAGTAAGCCTGAGACTTCGGGAAGGTTGGTGAAATGAGGAATTAAACTGAACCAATATGATATAGAATTTCAACCACGAGCTGCAATTAAGGGGAAGGAACTGGCAGACTTTGTTAATGAATGCACCAGCTTTATAGAGGAACAATCGAAAAACGAGAAGGATCAGAAGCCCATGTGGCAATTATTTGTGGATGGAGCGTCAGATGAACAAGGTGTTGGTGCAGGATATATAATCATAACCCCAGATGGACATCTTTTGCATTATGCCATGAAATTGGGATTTCCTGCAACCAATAATGTGGTAGAACATGAATCAATGGTAGCATGATTAGCTTTGGCACTAGAATTGAAAATCCCATGAATACATATTTTTAGCGACTCTTAGCTGATGGTAAATCAAGTAAAGTGACATACCAAACAGAAGACCCCAAGCTATCTTTATATGTGAACAAGATATTACAAATGCTTGCTCTGTTTGAGGATTTTTCGATAAATCAAGTTCCAAGAGCAGAGAATGCACGGGCAGACTCTTTAGCAAAGTTGGCTAACTCAAAAGGATCCCCGGAGACATGTATTATCCCTACTGGATATCAGGAAAAGCCAAGTATTGAAAAGGAAACATCCAAGCAGGAGAAAGAGTTTCTAGTTATGACAAGATCTAAGGCCAAGTCTCAAAAGGGAGAGAAAAAAGAAAGTGGTCAAGAGTTAACAAAAGAAAGGATGAGCCAACCAAAGCCAAATAGCACATATGATAATACATGGATGTCACCCATTGTTGAGTATTTTGTTAAAGGGATACTACTGTCCGAGAAAGGAGAAGCGAGAAAAATCAAGAGATAAGTTCTGACCTTTGTTATGATGGAGAGAATCCTCTATAAAAATGGATATGGCCTTCTCTATCTTAGGTGTGTAAGCATGAATAATGGGATAAAACTAATGGCAGAAGCACACGAAGGATTTTGTGGCGACCATTCAAATGGAACAAAGCTTGTAAAGAAAGATTTTATTGGCCCCACATGGTAAGCCAAGCCATAGAATATGTGAAAAGATGCGAGAAATGCCAGAAATATTCAAAGATACCCAGATTGCCCCCAAGTCAATCAACTCCAATCACAAGTCCATGGCCCTTCGATGTATGGGGAATAGATTTGATCGAACAATTACCAATTTCAAAAGGAGGAGCGAAATATGCCATAGTGGTCATTGACTATTTTACTAAGTGGGATGAAGCTGAACCACTTTCGAAAATCACTTCTGGAAAATTATTGAGATTTGTTATCAAGAACAGCATAACCAGGTTCAGAATTCTCCAGAAAATAATTTCTGACAATGGAACGCAATTTGAGAGCGAAGAATTCTCTCGGTTCTGCCACAAAAGCGGGATTATTAAAAGTTTTTCATCTATCGCACATCCAAAAGCTAATGGAGCAGTTGAGGGTGCAAACAAAACCATAAAAGCAATTTTGAAAAAGCGACTGAATAAGGTAAAAGGAAATTGGGTAGAAGAGCTGCCATTAGTGTTATGGGCCTACCGGACATCTGCTAAGACAACAACGGGACATACCCCAAATTTGACATACGAGTGTGAGGCAATGCTACCAGTCGAGATTGAAATACCCTCACACTAGAGGATTGCCTACGCATTTGATAAGAATCAAGAGTTAAAAAGAGAATCATTGAATTTGATACATAAACTAAGAGATGAAGCGGCGGTAAGAACCGCCGAATATCAGAGAAGAATCTCGAAGTATACAATTCAAGAGTAAAAACACGATCATTTCGCGAGGGTGACTTGGTACTCCATAGAGTAATGGCCAATACAAAGAATCCTACGGGTGGACCCCTGGGACCAAACTAGGATGGACCATTAGCCATTTGCAAAGTAATCCCTCTGGGAGCCTACAAAATGTGTCGCCCAGATGACAATATGGTGCCTAGGACATGGAATGTTGAGCATTTAAGGCCGTATTTTCCAAAAATGAATCAATAAAGAGCTACTTTTTGAAAAGAGAAGATCTACATGGTCGGGAGTGAAATGCTCCTTATATTTGGATACTACCTAAGAGGGTAGTCTACCTAAGATGGTAGAAAAGCCTTTGTCCATGCCGAGATGGCCAAGGCAGAGCACCTCCTGGAGGGAGGGCGGGTAAGCCTTTAGCCACGCCATAAGATGGCCAGGTTAAAGCACCAGACATGCCCTTACCGTGCCTATGGTCAGATCAAGGCACCTCCTGGAGGGAGGATGGAGTAAGCCTTTATCCACACTATAAGATGGCCAGGGTAAAGCACTTATCCGCGCTGCAAAAGGACCAGAGTAAGGCACCTCCTAGAGGGAGGATGGAGTAAGCCTTTATCCGTGCCATAAGATGGTCAGGATAAAGCACCAAACAAGCCCCTGTCCGCGCTGCAAAAGGGCCAGGGCAGGGCCCCTCCTGGAGGGAGGTCCGGTAAATCCTTGGTTCCAGACTCTAATATGAGCTAACCAAGAGCACCAGACAATAATGGACTAAGATGTCCAAGCCCGAAGAGAGGCTCAATCAACAATCGACTAAGATGTCGAAGCCCGAGAAGAGGGTCAATCAACAATGGACTAAGATGTCCAAGCCCGAGAAGAGGCTCAATCAACAATGGGCTAAGATGTCCTGCCTAGATAAAGGCCCATCAAATTATGGACTGAGATGTCCAAGGCCCAGAGGAGGCTCGTCAAGTGAAAGATTGAATTGTCCAAGGCCCAGAGGAGGCTCGTCAAGTGAAAGATTGAATTGTCCAACTCTAATAAAGTGGATTATCTAATCAGGGACTAAGACGCCCTAGCTCAAGAGGTAGGTAATCAGATTATTTTTATGCAAGACCTGAAGGGCTCATATATATCGAAAAGGAAGAAAGCAAAGGAATGAAACAGAACTCCATTGATTATTACCTGAATCTGGGTTTCGGGACTTTCTTGACATTATCTATTAATGCTCGAATCTAGGCTTCGGGATTCTCATATATGAATTACAACATTTAATACCCAAATATGGGTTTTGGGACTTTACCAATCGCCGTCTTTATTAAGCCCGAGTCTGGGTATGGGAACATTGTCGATTATTACAATCCTTTATACTCAAACTTGGGTTTGGGATTACTATCTGATTTTGCATTAATGCCCTAATATGGGTTCATAGCATCTATTATGAAGATAATTTCATAAATTTCTCATTGCTCAACATATTCCCCAATGCGGGCAAGGGATTTCTATTTTTAACAACTATCTGATTAAACCAAACGTTCCCTAATTTGGGCTGAAGATTCTTTTTGCAAAGAGAATTGACTAACATATGCCCTGATCTGGGCTGAAAGCTTAATATGAGGATAATACCCATTAATTTTTGTTTAGCTGACCATAAAAACCTGAATCTGGGTTTAGAACTAATTTTAAGATATTGTTATCTGAGTTCTAAACATCACGTTATTAGCTTCCAAGCTTCACAAGTTGATACCCTAATCTGGGTTGGGTCTCATGGTTGATATGATGAAATTAAATCTATTCCGGACGACCGAAAATTTCAAACTGGTCTTCTTAATGCTAGAACTAAAATTTGGTGTTTATTAATTCCAAATGATGCTTACAAAGTAAATAAGGACATTAATATACTGATCTATTACAAAACATACATGTAAGTACGATAGTAATAATAGCGGATATCGTTAACTTTGAATTTTGCAGGAAAAGTAAAGTTACGAAGGGTAAGAAAGCTATGAAATCTTTATCCTAAAGAACAAAAGCTTCTTTCATACAAGGGGGAGCAAAATGTTAGCCATAAAATCTACTTGATAGCAGAAGTATGAAAGAAAGTTAATAAGGTCAAGCTTTCGATAAAGAAGCAAGCCAAATCATCATGAAGAACATAAAAAGGTTGTTTCGAAGGCATTGAATAGGTTTCGAAGGCATTGAATAGGTATCGAAGAAGTCGAAGGCACAAAATACTTATATAGTGCAAAGTCTTTCAAACCAGATGGAAACAGATAGGCTCTTCCGCCACTACAGACCTTTCGACATAGATGAACAAGCAATGATGAGTACTTCGGAACCCCTTTCAGAGGCAATCGATAGTGCTCTCCCAACTACATGTCAAACCCTCTGAAGTCAAAGGTTTCTCCCCCATAGTGGACTTTTTGAAAGCATAGCAAGCCTTCCAAATGGTCAAGATCCATCCAGGACACCTTTTGACAATATCGAAAGGTGCTATGAAGAAAGCAATGCTCATAAATCAACAAAAGGCGAAAGAATGGTAAAGGCCCTTTCAACAAAATCGAAAGAAGACATGGTTTTTGATCAGGTCAAAAGGTTAATAGAGAATGAAGAAGCTGCTAGATTATGACAAGGAGAACAAGGACACCTTTCGACAACGTGGAAAGGAAGCATAGCTTTCGACAACGTTGAAAGGATGCATATCCTTGGACAACATTGAAGAGAAACATAGCTCTCGACAACATTGAAGAGAAACATAGCTCTCGACAACATCGAAGGGAAATATAGCTTTCGACAACATCGAAAGGAGACATAGCTTTCGACTAGGACACAAGGCTCAAAACAATATATAAGGAGATGGCCTTTCGACCCGGTCAAAGGCAAAGAAGCAAAAGGATAAATCAAGAAGCACAGTAGAATACCTTTCGACGACATCGAAAGGTTCATGACCTTTTGATCAAGTCGAAAGGTTTGAGACGACGTATAAAAAGGGGACCTTTCGACCCAGTCGAAAGCAAAGGCGCGGAAGGGGGCCGACCTGCATCTATAAATAAGACCCAAGGGGTCCAGTTTTGGGACCGAATGCTAGAATATTGATATCAATTTCTTTACTCCACTTTCTTAGCAATAATTGTACTTAGAAGAAACCCTAAATCGAATTGGGGAGAAAGCTCAATTTCTTGTAACTCATTTCAGATAATAAATAATAAATGGAGATAGCTTGTTCATAATGGATATTGGCGATGAGATGTTCATTAAGATCACTAGTTAGACTAATGATCAATTGCACATGATTCTACCCTATTCTCAAAATCTCTTTTGATCTATGCTATATGTAAGATCGAATTAGGGATTTCCAATTGAAACACATCATCATTGAAACCAATACTTAATGCAGAAAATATAAGTGATGATGATGGGGTGTCGATTACGTTGAATGCATGAGTTAAGGAAATATCTAAATCGATCTTATATAAGGAATATAAAGTGGATTGTAGACTATTAAACTAGGACTGCTTTGAAAGGTAGAAAACCTTTCAACCTAGTCGAAGGAGTACTTCCGAAAGGAATCCTAGTTCATATTGCCTAACAACCATTCAGGTTGGAATTCATTCAAGGGGAATCTACTAATTTAGGCATCTGAACCCTTTTAAAGGGATTCCATGGAAAGAATATTAACACCAAAGGGGTTGAAAAACAATCCAGACAAACTGTTAGAACAATCAGCCCTTTCGACAAAGTCGAAAGGTCTTAAATGTCACCTTCCAATGTGATCGAATGGGGAAAGAAGACATTGATGATTGATTGTTTTCAACTTCCAAGGGAGATGAAACACAATAAAGTGATGACTTCGAGAGCTATATGTTGTGAATAACTCCAAGAGTTAATTTTACAATTCCAACCTGATCGAAAGGTTGGAGAGGCTTCGTTATCCGTTTCGAGAAATTCGAAAGGTTCAACAATCTGTTATTATACCAACCTGGTCGGAAGGTTGGAGTGGCCACGTCATCTCTTTTGACAAGGTCGAAAGGGTTGGCAATTATTATTATACTAACCTGATCGAAAGGTTGGAGCGGCCTCATTATCCCTTTTGACAAGGTCGAAAGGTTTGGTAAGTTACTATTCCTTTCAACCAGGTTGATTTGGATGACAGCTAGAGCTATCACCTCAAATCCTTTCGACTAAGTCATTCTATTCGAAAGATGTGCTTTCGAAGGCAAGAATCCTCTCAACAACATGGTCATGTTCGAATAGAATTATCTTATAAAAAACATTGGGGATGTTGACAAGATTTCTTGTTAACAAGTAGGTAAAGACACATTGGCCATGGTACCAGTAATAGGCTAAGTATGATATTTTGCAATAGCTGGCTTGTAACTTTCAATAAATTTCAATACTGCAGCTTCCATGGCAAAATCTATAAAAGAACCTAGTTTATATAGATTCATTGTCTTTCTTTCTAAAGTTTTGAAATTGACTTTTAAGCATAGATATCTTGCTTTGTTTGACCTTGTTAGTTCCTTCGTGTGTAATCTTGAGTGTACGCCATATTTCATATGCAGTGTTGCACATGCTAACACGGTTAAACCCATTTTTATCTAAGGCACAAAACAACATATTCATGGCTTTTACGTTAGCTGTGGCATCTAGTTTCTATGTATTTGACCAAGTAGAATACTCTTCAGTAGGAATAATATATTCTATCTGAGTTATATTCCATGAATCAAAACCATTTGCTTTCATATATATTCTCATTCATGTGGCCCAATAGTTATAATTTATGCCAGTAAATAGTGGTGGACGTGTAGTGGATTGTCCTTCTATGAAGCTAGTATTAATGCTAGTGCTAGTTTCCATATTATTAGATTATCAGATAACTGTGTTACGGTTATGTGATGACATTGCTCTGATACTAAATGAAAGTGTGCTATGGATTGTGTAATAGGGGTATATGATAATACAGAGTATAGTGATGATAGTAGCTAGTGCGGAATATAAGAGAAGTATGATAAAAATAACACCAGAGATTTTTATACTGGTTCGAAGCACCGTCCTACGTCCAGTCCCAGACTCCTTCTGGAATTTCACTAAAACAATAACCCTCACTTAACCCGGAGGAACAGGTCTATACAACCCTTGAGCAGCCGAACAAGGACCTGAGCAGCAGAACAGGATTTCGCCTCAGCAGCTGAAGAGGACTTCACACGCCTGAGCAGCAGAACAGGACTTCAACAAATACAAAAGATTGTTTTGACTTTGTGTGTTCGAATAACACAGATTTGTCACTTGTAGTACACCCTTCCTATAACCTTCTCCTTGAGTATATATATATATATATGAAGTTTATGAAGAATAGAAAGGTATAAAATTGGTTTAATGCAGAATATTTGAAAGTATAGTTGCAAGTAGATTCCAGAGCGTTAGACAAGATAGATAAGAAAATTTGGTTGTAATTCAGTTATTTGGAATCAAGTTGAAGTATGTATTTATAAGGGTTAGAAAGCATCGACTGTTGGTGAAGAGTTTCGATTGAAGTGTTGTGTCCAAATCTTTTCGTAGAGGTTCGCAACTCTTCACAAAGAGTCGTGTCCTTTCAAAAAGTAGTTGTTGTAGAAATTCAGTCAACTGAGCCTCTGGGTAAGTCGACTGGATATTAAAACAACTTTTTAAATATATATCCGTATATCTGTGCACCTGTGCATGTTGTACAGATTTTCCAGTGTAAGTCGACTGAACCTCTGGGTCAGTCGACTGAACCTCTGGGTCAGTCGACTGACCTGGTAAAATCTGTGCAATATGCATAGTTTATATAGGTATAGAAATATATATATATATAACTTTAAACACTTTTATAATTTAATATATGCTTATATATGTATAAAATATTTGGGAATAGAATGATTAAATATATAAGCTAATATATACGTAACCGATGAGAGATTTTAACAACATTGACCTAAGACTCAAAAACAAAATAATATAATTGATGCACTGGTTTTGAAGTCTTGTCTCCTTGTAGTATATATTCTCTTTTTGTCGTAGTAGTCGTCAAATCTGTATGTCGTAGTGATAGCTTTGTGTCATGAATCAAAACCAAGTCTCAACATACGTTGCATTTCTTTCCATGCACTTTTTTGAATTTTGTAACTCCACCAAATGCAAACTAGCATACAACAAGAGATGTTATGTTATACTCAAAATTACAAACAATCAAACAATGAAAAAGAGGGAATATGCACTTACTCTAAAAATGGTTCTACCGCGGCCATATTCATTAGCACAGCCAAATGAGAAAATTCTTTCTCATTAGAAGACATTGTGATTGTCTTACATGCCGATATTGGACGTCCTTCAAGTATTATATTACTTTGGTAATCTTCATTTCTAACTTCTTTTTCCTGTGATTTTCTTAAAAATTCACCAAAGGGTCTTGTGCATTCTCCTACAAGATAAGATTCTACAATACCCCTCTCAAGACGAGCATGATTTCTTACATAATCCTTTAGTGTCTTCATGTACCTTTCAAAGTGGTACATCAAACAAAAATGGATTAGCCCACACAATCGTGCTTCTCCTGCAAGAGGAATTGTCAAATGTATAATTATATCAAAAAAGATGGAAAGTATTTTTCAAGCTCGCATAAAGTTACAATAATCTCATCATCAAATTGATGTAGTTTCTCTCTATCGATAATAAGTTGACATAATTTATTAAAGGATGAACATTAATGAGTTATTTTTTTCCTTAGCTTCTTTGGAAGCAATCCTCTTATTAAAATGGGTAATAATTGTTGCATTAAAACATGATAATTATGAGACTTCAAACCACAAATTTTGCAGTCCTCCAATGATACGCAACCCGTAAAATTTAAACAATAACCATCAAGTCCTCTAAATCAAACAACCTTTTGCAAAATATTTTTTTCTCCTTTTGATAATGTATATGGAGCTGGCGGAAGATATGTCTTGTTCCCACGGGGTTGTGTATGAAGACCATGTCGAATTCCCTAATCCTTCAAACCTTTTCTAGAGTTAACTCCATCTTTTAATTTCTTATCATGCAACATTGTACCCAGTAGACTTTCACCAACATTTTTCTCGACATACATTACATTTACATTATGACGTAATGGAAGTTCCTATAAAAATAAATAATGGAAAATTTTAGTTGTATAATTCCATAATGTTAGGCTAATAGAATAAAATAGAACATATGCACTAACCTCTTAATATGGCAACTGAAAAAAGATGGACTTTTTTCCACCTTAATAGCTCCATTCTCACAGGATCTTTGTCCTCATCGTCTTTATTTTTCTTGCTATACTCAATTCTTCTTTCATTCTCTATTTTTTTCTGCTCATTCCTTTTTTACCTTTTCTATAATTCTTTTTTTGGTTCTTCTTTACATTTCCAGAATTATTCGGAAAATCTTTTAAAATGATAGAAAATTTTCTTCCAGTTAGAATCCTAGGCCTACACCCTTCCTCCATGGTGTTATCAAACAAGGCATTTTATTTTCTTAAAGGGTTTGAAGGAGATAGAAATTTCTATGGCCCATATAGGCGATCTTTCTACTGTGATTTAGCCATCGATGATGAGTGTGACACCGCATAAAGGATACGCTTTTTTACCTTTTACACAGAGCATGACTACCGTATGACGGAAAGTCATTTATTGTCCAAAGCAAAATTGCTTTCATATTAAAGATTGATTGACTATGTGCATCATAAACCTCAACTCCGATATTCCATAAATGATGTAAATCTTTTACCAAATGTGCAAAATATACATCAATGTCATTTCCTGGTTGCTACGGACCAGGAATTAACAATGTTAACATAATATTATCTTCTTCGTGCACAACATAGGTGAAAGAATATATATCACAAGCATTACAGGCCAATAACTATATTTGGAACTTAATATGGAAAACGGATTGAAACCATCCACTGCAAGGCCAAGCCTAAGATTGCGTGGATCTGCTGAAAATGGTTTACATTTCTCACCCACTACATTCCATGTTATAGTATCTACTGGATGTCACATTTTTCCATCGGTGCTTTTGTTATTCAAATGCCATCGTAAATATTCAGCCATCCTTTTGGATCTAAACATTCTTCTAAACCTCGAAATTATTGGAAAATAATGCAACACTTTAACTGGAATGCCATGCATAATCTCCTTTGTCCATTGATTTACCTTCCACCTCGAAAATCCACATTTTGGACAATTATTCAAACCTTTATATTCATTCCTAAAAAGACAACAATCTTTCTAACATGTATGAATCTTCTCGAAACCCATGTCGAGTATTTTAAGGAATTTCTTTAATTCATATAAAGACTTTGAAAATACGTTATTTTTTGGCAATAACAACTGTTGCACATTTAAAAGCTTATCGAAACCATTATCAAACAATCCAGTCTCACATTTAAGGTTATACAAAGCAAAGATAGTAGATAACTTTGTTTGTTCCTTACAACCAGGATACAATGGGGTCTTTGCATCTTCCAAATTTTTGTGTATCTCTTGTCTTTGTGTATCATCTTCACATTTAACATCATCAAAGAAAGTATGATTAATAAAATATTCATCTTCATAGATAATGGCTTTAAGCAAATCATACGCATCATCTGACTTTGTATTCTTGCTTTTATTTATTTGCTCGCCGTGATTGTACCACTCACTGTCCATGTACTTAGGATCCATTCCTCTTATAATCAAATGCTCGACGATAACTTCTCCATGAAGATGGGTAAGATTTCTATAATCTAAATAAGGGCATAAATTTTTTTCCACGTTTCCTAGGTTTAGCTTTGCATGTTTTACAAAATTCAAAGCTGCTTGCTCGTACTCTTTAGTAGTTCTACGATAAAAAATAAAAAAAACAAATAATAACCTTAGATATTAAAATATGTTTTAAATTCAATATTATACTTAAGTACCATATAATTACCTGTTTAGACGTACCCAGTCTTTATCCATCATTTCTGATATGTAAATTGGAGAGGCGTGGCGTGGATATAGGGTTCTAGGTGGCTTTGACTAAATATAATTCATTTGTCATAAAATTGTCCAAATTGTTGATGACACCAGTCTTTTATTTATACAAAATTTTAAAATGTATTCATATTTGATTAAGTTCTTTACTGAGTTCAACTATTGATGACAGCGGTGGTTTTCCAATTAAGGATTTTGGCCTATGTGTTGCGGTTTAGGGATTTTGCAATTCAGGATTTTTAGGTTGTTTTATGGAACTAATGAAGTGAAAGAAGGGCTGGTTTGTGAAGGAGGTAGCAAACGGCAGTAGGCACTTTTTCTAATTCCCACACAAATGAAATTATTTCCCTCCTTTTTCAATGTATAGTGTTGAGTACAAAATGTTTATTTCTATACAGCGTTGAAAACCCTGCATTATGTAGCAATTGAAGGGGATAGGAAGACACGATATGTATTGGTGCTATCAAAAGTTCATATTTTTGTAGTGGATCAATCATTAGAAAATTGTAATATCCAAATAATTTTGATATTAAAATGGAAAATGCAATTCAATTTACTATATCATTATTTGTTTCATTTTTAAATGTGGTTCACTAATAAACCTCCAAATTTAAAAGGAAATTATAATTAAAATTGAAAATATCTTTCTATTATATAATTGTTTGATGAGGATTTTGGTATCTTAATAATTTTTAGTGAAGAAATGGCAGTATTTAGGTTTAGAAATGGCAATAATTTTTAGAAGAGAAATGGCAAAAATTTTCAATCTATGGTTTAGAAAAGTATTTGAACTTCATAAAAAGTCATTTCTCAAACAATTTTATTGTGTTTTGAATTTGAGATGCAATGAGATTTTTTTTCCTCTACTTACAAATAATTTTTGTGTTTTTAGTACGTATGTGCATTCATTTTGTTGTCATGTTACAACTCATCAACTTAGTTCAAGCAGCAATCTATCAAATGCAATTTAACAATGACTAACCATAATAACTTTATCTAAAAAACATTTTTTTATCATCTTTAGCAAATTCACTATGTTTGGTGAACTTGTGGTTATACAGTAAAGAACCCATCATGCCATGATGTAGTTTTTGATTGACATCTTTGAATTTTTCTTCTTTACTCAAGTTTACTCTAGAAGCCATAAGAGTAGGTATACCACTCATAATAGACATGTCAAATCTTTTTACAAGTTTATTAGATCATTTTTCTTGACTTATAAATATTTTATTATTTAATTGTTTAATTTATAATCCTAAAAAGAATTTTAATTCACCCACATGCATTTCAAATTCATTTTCATTATTTTTAAAACTCTAAATTTAGTTGTTGTATTAATTGAATATCATTGTTGGCTTTTTAATAAATAATGTAGTGGTTACTTTTCTTATTTCAAAGCTTAAGATTAAATAAAATTTAAATGTTTCATACTAAGCATGAGGCACTTGTTTTAAACCATGTAATGTTTATTATTTTATATGTGTGATTAGCAAATTATTCAACTACAAAATGAGTTACCCAAATATAATTATATGGAATGGATTTTAAAGATATTATTACACTAAATGGGGTGAAAAGTATATTATAACTTATTAACACTTAACTTGTGGTTTTCAAAGTAACCAATTTAAAATCAAAGATATAAAAAGATAAATACAAATAAATACAAAAATAAAAAAGCAGTAAAGTAAAAGGATACATCAGGAATTTTTATACTGGTTCAGATCTCCAATCCTACATCCATTCATGCATGCAAGACACAATTTTCACTTCACAAACTTGTAAATCCTTAGGTGACAAATACACTTATACAAAATTGCCT
Organism: Allium fistulosum; assembly: GCA_030737815.1. Lineage (NCBI taxonomy): Eukaryota > Viridiplantae > Streptophyta > Magnoliopsida > Asparagales > Amaryllidaceae > Allium > Allium fistulosum. Next base: position 183,685,926 of record CM060902.1, on the reverse strand, counting down.
TTCAAATAGGTGGCAAGTGCACCTATCTTGACTTTCCATCCGTAGTAGGGCACACCTAACCCCTTGACTTACCATGGGTGGTCAACATCACCTATACAGTCATGATTATCAACGTATAGCGGGAAACATCTTTATAATTCAAGTATTATGAGAGTAATACACTGAGAAATCATATCTTTTGAGTACAAAATCTTACAGTCTTCGGTATAAAGATCCTACGGACTTCCAATAGTAGTCTTTCTCTGAAATCTATAAAGGATAGGATGAGATTAATGGTTAAATATTCATGTATGAACTCTCTGATCTTGTGTAGTTTACAAATCTGTGAAGAATAGAAGTGAGAGAGTATGGATTTGTAAAGTAGTCGTAAGAGTATCAATAGGTAATATTGGAAAAGTAATGGTAATCAAAGAGAGAAGAATGAGAGAATTATTTTTTAAATTTTGTTCTCTAAAGCCTTTGTAGAGAAGATGAAGAGATTTGACTTTAGGCGAAAGGGTGAAAGGAAGTGTCCATTTGTTCAAATTTAAAAATCTCTTTAACGGCTTGTATATCGATACATGGCTCAATTGTATGTTAACATATCCTACTTAATTTTGGAAACAATGTTATAAAAATTGTTTTGATCTTTGTTAATTTAAAATTAATATCATAGTTTTATAAAAAGATACTAGAGATGAAAATAAAGCTTGGTAAGAGATAAATTTCAAAAGATATGCTACTGGGTCTTTAAAAAATATTTCTATGACCCAACTAATATAGTTTTGAGCCATTGTAATGTCTTATGCTTTTCTAGTCTTTGCTCCTTGAGTTTCTTGTGTCCTCCTAGTCTTATCCTTGAATTTCATGTGTTCTCCCTATCTGGTTCTTGCTTTATTATGATCTTTTAGTCTTTGTTTTTGTCCTCCTAGTCTTGTTTATCTAGGTCTTCTTGGTTTGCTCTTAAGTTCTTCTATTGATCTTTCTTGATGTATATTCCACATATACTTGAATATTCCTATAATATATCTGACTAGTATACCTGTATTTCTTGAATTATAATCTACATAACTTGGAAATTCATTAGTAATAATATTTATATCCTTGTTATCATCAAAATGAGTACATGTAGTATTAACATTGAAATGGTGTGGAAGCATTCATGAAAGTGGCATGTTGTAATAATTAATATGAAAGAAGTCCGAGTTTCGTGTTCGAAATGTCATTGCATGAAATTTCTAGAGTATTGTACAGTGATGTTACATTTACATGAATATGGTTTTTTGCATCGCAAGTAGATATATCATGGAGAATATGATCACATTGTATAAGAGGATACCATAAATATAGATGTAGATTGCAATGAAAACCTTATTGAAGAAAATATAGATGTAGAAAGTAGAGTGAATGAAATGGTTCATGATGATGCAGTTCTAAGTATGTGGACCAACGAACCAGATTTGGAGAAAGAACTTGACTCGAAGGTTAAAAGGTTTTTCAACTTGTTAGAAGCATCAAAATAACCATTATATAAAGTATATAAAATAGTCCACTAATGACATCTAGGTTAACCGCTATAAATTTTGAATATAATGCATTGAAATTCCTAATGAATTTAATTCTTAGATTGTGTAAAGAAATACTTCCACTTGACTTTGTGTTGGTAGAGAATTGTCACACTCAGGTCACTGCCTTTGGATTGCTATAAGAAAAAATTAACACGTTTCCAGGTTGATGCATAATTTATTGGATGGAAATAAAAATATGACTTTTTGTAGATTCTTTAAACAACCTAGATATAAGTCGATAAAAACCTGTGGTAAGGTGTACCTTTCACCAGAATCATTATTTCCCTATTACACCTAGATTGCATAGGTTATATGCATACGCTCCTACCATAAAATACATGTGATGGTATAGTGAATGATAACGACGAGATGAAGGTATTTTATGTTATCCTTCACACAGAGAAGCCTTGAAATATTTTGATAATATTTATCATGATTTTGCTAAAGAATCTTGTAATGTAAGATTTAGCTTGTGTACGGATGGTTTTGCATTATTTGCTTCATTCTGTAAACCTTATTCAACAAGGCCTGTTATTCTAACACTTTACAATCTCTCTCCATGGATGTGTACGAAGAATTATTGCATGTTTCTAACTGTAATTGCTCTTGACATAAAATTTCAAAAAATGGGATAGACATGTGCTTACATTCTTTTGTGGATGAATTAAATACCCGTGGATAAAGGGTGTTGTCACATACATATTTTAAAAAAGAAGAAATTTAGAATGTTTACTTCTTTTTTATGGACAATAAGTGATTTTCCTATGTATGGAATGCTTTCTGGTTGGAGTACTAGTGGAAAATTTGCTTCTCTTGTTTGCATGGATTCAACATAATCATTTTTGTTAGCCATAAAGTCCACTTAATAGCAGAAGTATGAAAGAAGGCTAATAAGAGTGAGGTTCCAATGAAGTAACAAGCATAGGTTTCTCAACGGTCATAAGAAGATGTTTCGATGGCTTTAAGAAGGTTTCGAAGGGGTCGAAGGCACAACTGCTTATAAAACTTGAAGGCTTTCAACTCAGACGGAAACAGGCATACCCTTCCGCCACAACCTTTCGACATAGATGAACAAGTAACGACAGCTTCAGAACTCCTTTCGACAGCAATAGATGGTAATCTCTCACTTATGCGCCAAGTCTTTTAGATCTAAAGGTTTCGCCCTTAACATAACCCTTCGAAAGCATAAACATGCCTTTCAACCCAGTCAAGGCCAATAATATTAAGGAGAGGTTTTTCTTCAGTTCTCAGGTATGCATTAAAAGGCTACTCAACATTGTCGAAACCAATGGTACTTAAATTTCTTCGAAACCAATATAGACAATCTATCGACGGCGACGGAAGCTTCAATCTTAACAATAAGACAACATAAAGGAAAAAGCGCATTTGGAAACCTTTCGACAGCGTCAAAAGGTAAGGTGTTTTGAAGAAAGTAGTGCACAAGGGTCAATAGGGGCGAAAGATTGATAAAGGACCTTTTGACTCGATTGAAAGGTCTAAGGAAAGATAAAGGAAGTGTAAGAGCAAATAAGAAAGAACAAGAAGAAGCCTTTAGATAGCATCGAAAGCTATCATGTCCTTTCGACCTAGTCGAAAGGCTTGAGGCGGCATATAAAGAGGGGTCCTTTTGACCAAGTCGAAAGCACAAGCGTGGAAGGGGGCCGATCTGCATCTATAAATAAGACCACAAATGTAGGGTTTTGGGAACCGAATTCTGAAATCCTGGATTCATTTCTTTTACTCTACTCTCTTAATTGCAATTAAGTTCGATAAAATCCCTAAATCGAATTAGGGAAAAAGTTCCAATTCTTGTAACTCCTTTTGGTTTATTAAAAAAATGGATGGCTCATTCAACAAGGACTCTGATGATGAGGAAGATCATTTAGATCATTAGCTAGCCTTATGATCAGTTGCACACAATTCTAACCTTTCCTCTTAATCTCTTTTTGTTTATGCAATGCATAGGATCAACTTGGCAATCTCTGGTCGAAACACATCATCATCGGAACCTACATTGACACCAGAAATAAGGATGGTGATGGGGTTTCGACTATGATGAATTATGAAACTGGGAACATCCAGGTCGATCTTATACAAGGAAATAGGAGAGAATTTTAGACAATTATAAGCTAGAACCATTTCGAAAGAGTGAAACCCCTCCAACACAGTCGAAAGGGGTGCTTTGAAGGGGATTCCAGCCTATGATTGACTAACAGCTATTGGGGAAGGAACTCAATCAAAAGGGCCTATCCACAAATACATCAACAACCCTTTCGAAGGGGTTCCAAATCATAAGTAGAAAAACCATAAAGTCGAAAGCAACTGTGACTTATTAATTAAATATGCATCTCTTTTGACATGATCGAAAGGACTAGAAAGGTACCTTTCGACATGGTCGAAAGGACTAAAAAGTTAAAGGGATCAACTGCTTTCGATCCACTCAAACTAAGGGATTCGAACAAATGTTGTCTCTCTAGACTAATTCCATGAAACCTTTTGACTAAGTTAACCCAGTCGAAAGGTGAAGAAAGCTCTTTAGGCCATTTCGATCAAATCAACCAAGTCGAAAGGATGTACAATCTTCTTGAACGTTCGACTAAGACAATCTAGTTGAAAGGTATGCTTCAAAAGAAGCGATCCTCCCATTAACATGGATTTGTTTGAGTTTACCTACCTTTCACGTGGCATCGGGATTGTTGACAAGTTTTCTTGTTAACATTTTTACCACTAGAAGGAGGGTTTGAACCTCCGACTTTATCACTGTATTACAGACTAATTGTGGATCATTTGTCTTATGTAGGAAAAATGGGATCAAAACAGCTAAGTGGAATTGAAGAGGAAGTTATTCACACCACTACTTTGGAGGAGAATATAGTTCCATCTTTTAATCTTGATGGGGTTGTTCTTGGGCAAACTTCATCACCAACACCACATGACGAGAATACAGCTTAAATCAAGTGCTTGGAACAACGGCTGCAGGAGATGAAGGAGCTGCTAAGAATGGCTCTTTCTCAAAAATCTTCCAAGGCTCCAAAGCCAACGCAAGAAGAAGAGGTGGCCTCCCCCAGAAGGAATCTAAAAGCTAATTCCAATTATTATAAAGGCAAAGTGGATCTGATATCCTCGAAGAAGAAAGAACTCCCCCAATCGAAATCTAACCATCAGGGAAGGATTCTCGACAAATCACTTGAGAAATCTGAGAGTTTAACATCAAAAGAATATTTCCAAAATCAAAAAGATTATTGCAATGTCGAAGCTTACCTAAAGGATCCTGCTGAGAAGGCGATAAAAGATGCTATGAATTCAGAAGGGAAGAGAACCACGGACGAGAATGTTAATGACAACGAAAGAGTGCCTCCCTTTACCGATGAGATAATGGCCATAGTTATCCTACCATATGTCAAGATCCCATCGATGAAATATCATGGGGTTACAGACCCGGATGATCACTTGATGGCTTTTGACAGCCAAATGGACTTGTATAATGCATCTGGGGCTGTCAAATGCCGACTATTCTCAGTCACTCTCCAGGGAGCAGTAGCAAAATGGTATAGGAAGTACCGTGAAAAAACTATATACTCATGGAAGTAGTTTTCTTACAAGTTTTCTACCCAATTCTATATCTGCAAAGATCCCACCATCGACTACATAGTTTTGGAAAATATAAAACAAAGACAGGGAGAGTCCATGGGAGATTATTTGAGGAGGTTTAGTGCTGAAGCTTTAAAGGCCAAGCACTTGAACGATCGAGATAAGCTTATACCAATTCATTATGGCTTAATTGAAAAGACCCCCTTCTGGAAGCAACTCTTTGTTAACGACTGCAAAGACTTGCAAGACCTCCATTTCCAAGCTGACAAGTTCATCCGATGGATGAGTTTTACTATACCAAGAAGAAAACTGTCATAAAGAAAGAAAGGGGTAGATTTGGCCAGGATCGTGGCCACAAAAGAATAAGATGGGAAGAACCAATAGCTAACGCAACTGTCTTAAATAAGCCGATGTCTTACGTGTATGCAGTAGCCAAGGAAAGAGTTGACTTTTCGGTCTCCTTTAAAACCAAGACCAAACCTGAGTAGAAAAAAGAAGGAGACTATTGCGCTTATCACAAAGCCAATGGCCACAAAATTGATGAATGAAGGGTTCTGGCTGGAATTATTCAGAAGTCGGTTAGAGAAGGTCATTTGAAGGAGTTTGTTCAAGACCAGCAGAAAACCCAACGAATAGAAATGGTCCACAAAAACGTCCAAACAATGCTGTGAATGTGTTGGAAGATGAGGACCCCTTAAGCTTATGCCCACCAATCAACATGATTGACGTGATCTATGGAGGGCCGCATCCAGTAGGAAACAACAAGGGGTCCCAAAGCAGGTACATTAAAGAAGCCAAAGAATGATCTACTCTGTCTAAGAGGAACCCTCAACGAAAAACCCACGCCTTAACATTCAGATGCCTAATCTAGTTGTCACTCCACAAGAGCTAAGAAAGGGGGTTCATCATCCTCATAATGATCCTTTGATGATCACTGCACAAATTGAGTTATCTATTGTCTCTAAAATTCTGGTCGACACGGGCAATGCAGTCAATGTAATTTTCAAACTTTCCTTTAATAAGATGAGCATTCCAGAACATAAGCTGGAGCAAAGCACAGAGCCTATATTTGGATTTAACAATAGAGGATCAACTCCAATGGAACAGATAAAGCTGCTCGTACAAATGGGAGTGCCGATAACATGTAGAACATTCGAAACTATTTTTGTGATGATCGATTAACCCTCCTACTACAACGCCCTCTTTGGTAGGCCAGCTCTTGATTAGATCGATGTTTTGTCTCCCCGAAATACCTCATGGTAAAATACCTGACAAAGCGTGGCTACGGAACTGTCCAAGGAGAGCGTTTTAGCTCTCGGGAAATGTATTTTTCCACTCTTGATCAGTATAAAGGGGAGTATTTTGCGTACTTTGACTCTTCTACTATTTTACAACCTTCGAATGATGGATTTTTACATCCAACATTCAAAGCAATGATTAAAACTAATAAATCTAACAAACTTATATATCAAAGGTATGTTCCCTCTGAAGGCAAGAGGAAGAGAATTGATGCAAACTCAGCGAAAGAAGGCCCAATAATCACAAAATTTGATTTTTAAGGAGAAACGGAGAGTATAAAATCCATAGAGGATCTTGAGGAAGCGTACATCGACTCAGATGATGCTATCAAAGTGATTAAGGTAGGAAAGGATCTTAATGGTGACTTAAAAAAGAATTTGATACAATTTCTCGAAATTAATAAAGATGTCTTTGCTTGGTCACATTCCGATATGGTGGGAGTTGATCCGACGGTTATGTGTCATGCTCTCAACTTAATCCAGGAGCAACTCCCGTAAGGCAGAGAAAGAGACAAATAGACAAAGTTCGGTCAGAAGTTTTGAATTAAGAGGTTAACTGACTCCTCGAAAATGGATTTATTCGAGAAGTATTCTACCCAAAATGGTTAGCCAATCCAGTACTGGTAAAGAAACTAAACGAGAAATGGAGAACTTGCATCGACTACACAGATTTGAACAAAGTATGCCCAAAAGATTGTTTCCCATTTCTACAAATAGATCAATTAGTAGACGCTACAAGTGAACACAAGTTGTTATCTCTCATGGATACCTATCCACGGTATAACCAAGTACCAATGTTCAAACCGGATGAGGAGCACACTAGCTTTATGACTAGGTGGGGAATTTATTGTTACAAAGCGATGCCCTTTTGATTGAAAAATGTAGGTGCAACATATCAAAGGTTGGTCAACCGAATGTTTAAGGAGCAAATCGGCCAGAAAATGGAAGTTTATGTGGACGATATGCTGGTAAAGTCAGGTGAGCCCGAAAATCATCTTAAAGATATGGAATAGATGTTCAAAGTATTGCGGAGATATCAAATGAAGCTAAACCCACAAAAGTGCTCATTTTGACTTCATTCTGGAAAGTTTCTAGGATACCTTGTAAGTGCCCAAGGAAATGAAGCCAGTCTAGGTCAAATTCAAGCCATTAAGGATATGGCCAAACCTAATTCCAGCAAGGAAGTGATGAGTTTGAATGGAAGGGTGACTGCCCTAAGCATATTTACCTCTAAGGCAACCGATAAGCGTATACCCTTCTCTGATGTAATTAAGAAGAAAAGGACTTTGAGTGGGGAGAAGATTGTAGAAAAGCCTTTTAGGAACTAAAGAGCCATTTGATAAAACCTCCAATACTATCAAGTCCCGAGAAAGGGGAAACCTTGTACTTGTATATGGCAGTTTTAGAGCATGTCGTTAGTTCAGCTGATTAGAGAAGTAAATGGGGAACAATTGCTAGTATATTATGTAAGTAGGCGGTTAAAGGATGTAGGGATTCAAAAACCTAGTTATAGAAAAGTTAGCCTATTGCTTAATTCTTACAGCTCGAATGCTTAGAGCGTACTTTCGGCACCTCCGATAAGGGTATTGACCAATCTCCCCCTAAAGCAAGTCTTTAGTAAACCAGAAACTTCATGAAGATTGGTAAAGTGAGGGATCGAACTTAGTCAATATGACATAGAGTTTCAACCATGAGCTACAATCAAGGGACAAGCATTAGCGGACTTTGTTAATATGTGCATTAGCATCATTAAGGAGCAATCAGAGAAGGAGAAAGATCAGAAGCCTATGTGGCTACTATTTGTTGATGGTGCATCAAATGAACAAGGGGCCGAAGGAAGATATGTAATCATAATACTAGATGGACACCATTTGCATTACACCATGAAATTGGGATTCCTCGCAACAAATAATGCGGAAGAATATGAATCTATGGTAGCGGGATTAAACTTGGCATTAGAACTAAAAATTACACGAATACAGATTTTTAGTGATTCTCAACTAATGGTGAACCAAGTGAAACATGAATATCAAACAAAGGATCCCAAGTTATCTTTATACGTAAAAGTGATACTGAGAATGCTTGCTTTTTTCAAAGACTTTTCAATACACCAAGTCCCAAGAGCAGAAAACTCACAAGCAGACTCCCTAGCAAAACTGGCAAGCTCAAGGGGAGCCCCTAAGACATGTACTGTTCCAGTGGGATATCAGGAAATTCCAAGTATTAAAGAGGAGGCATCCGAACAGGTGGAAGATTTGTTATTTCTGGCAAAGTCTCCAGCAAAATCTTAAGGCGAAGAAAGAAGAGAAAGTGGTAAGGAAATATCAGACAAAAGGGTCGATCAACCTAGTCCAAATAGCATATTTGATGACACATGGATGTCACACATTGTTGAATACCTTATTAAAGGAACATTCCCATCAAAAAAAGGTAAGGAAAGAAAAATCAACAAGCTCCAACCTTCATAATAATGGATGGAATCCTCTATAAAAAAGGTTCTTCTCTTCCCTACCTAAGATGTGTGAGCATGAATGATGGAATAAAATTAATGGCTGAAGCACATGAAGGGTTTTGCAGAGATTATTCAAATGGGCTAAAGTTGGCAAAGAAAATAATAAGACAAGGATTTTACTGGCCGCATATGGCGAGCCAAGCCATCGAATATGTGAAAAGATGCGAAAAGTGTCAAAAATATTCAAAGATTCTCAGACTGCCACTAAATCAATTGACTCCAATTACAAGTCCATGGCCCTTTTATGTATGGGGAATAGACTTAATCGGACCTTTTCCAATCTCAAAAGGAGGGGCAAAGTACGTCGTGGTTGCCATCGATTATTTCACCAAATGGGTTGAAGCGGACCCGCTAACGAAGATTACTTCTAGGAAGGTACTCAGATTCATATCAAGAACATCATAACCAGGTTTGGAGTTCCCCAAAATATAATTTCTGATAATGGGACACAATTCAAGAGTGAAAAATTCTCCCACTTTTTCCAAAAGAATGGAATTATTAAAAGTTTTTCATCCATTGCACATCCAAAAGAAAATGGAGCAGTTGAGGTTGCGAATAATACCATAAAGTCAATTCTAAAAAAGCGGCTAAACAAGGCAAATGGAAATTGCGTAGAAGAGCTGCCACTTGTGCTATGGGCTTACCGAACGTCCGCTAAGACAGCGAAGGGACATACCCCTTACTCTTTAACATATAGGTGTGAGGCGATGTTACCAATTGAGATTGAGATACCCTCACACCAAAGGATTGCCTATGCATTCGACAAAAATTAAGAGCTGAAAAGAGAATCATTAGACTTGATACATGAATTGAGAGATAAAGCAGCGGTAAGAACCAACGAGTATCAAAGAAGAATCTCAAGGTATTACAATTCAAGAGTAAGAAGTTGATTATTTCACAAGGGGGATTTGATACTCCATAGAATAATGGCCAATACCAGAAATCCTACAGATAGACCCCTGGGACCAAATTGGGAGGGACCATTAATCATTTGCAAAGTAGTTCCCACAGGAGCTTACAAATTGTGTTGCCCAGGCGACAATATGGTTCCAAGAACATGGAATGTTGAACATTTAAGGCCATATTTTCCAAAAATAAATGAATAAAGAATCTCTTTCTTTAAGAAGAAAATCTACATGGTTGGGAGTGAAATACTCCTTATATTTTGATAATACCTAAGATGGTAAAAAAGCCTCTGTCCATGCCGAGATGGCCAGAGTAGGGCACCTCCTAGAGGGAGGGACAGTAAGCCTTTAGCCGTGCCATAAGATGGCCAGGTTAAAGCATCGAACAAGCCCTTAGCCACGCCTCTGGTCATGTCAAGGCACCTCCTGGAGGGAGGACGGAGTAAGCCTTTATCCACACCATAAGATGGCCAGGTTAAAGCACCGAACAAGCCCTTATCCGCTCCATGCTATGGCTAGGGTAAGGCACCTCCTCAAGGGAGGACGGAGTAAGCCTTTATCCGTGCCATAAGATGGCCAGGATAAAGCATCGAACAAGCCCCTGTTCGTACGCAAACGGGCTATGGCAGTGCACCACCTGGAGGAAGGTCGGATAAGTCCTTGGTCCCAGCCTTTGAGATGAGCTAACCATGAGCATTGGGAAGGCCCATCAAATAATGGACTAAGACGTCCAAACCAAAAGGAGGCCCATCAAACAATTTACTAAGACGTCCAGTCCCAAGAAAAGGCCCATCAAACAATGGATTAAGACGTCCAGGCCCAAGAAAAGGCCTATCAAACAATGGAGTAAGATGTCCAAGCCCAAGAAGAGGCTTATTCAACAATGGACTAAGATGTCAAAGTCCAAGAGAGGCTCATCAAATAATGGACTAAGATGTCCAAGGCTCAGAGGAGGCCCATCAAGTAAAAGACTGAGATGTCCAAGTTTGAGAAAATGGCATATCTCGAAGAGAATAAAATGTTCAATTCTGTGGAATGGCATATCCAATCATGGACTAAGATGTCAAAGCTCAAGAAGAAGCTAATCGGATTATTTCTATATATTCAAAACCTAAAGGGTTCATGCATGTCAAAGAGGACAGAATGTAAGTAATGGAACAAAACTTCATTTATTCTTACCCGAATCTGGGTTTCGAGATTTTCATTTCAAAAACATCATTTATTAATACTCAAATCTGGATTTTGGGCCTTTCATATCTGAATTTTCATCAATTAATACAAGAATCTGGGTTTCGAGACATTCATTTCAAAGCTTCAGTTACTAAAAACCGAATCTGGGTTTCGGGACTTTATCGATCATTATCTTTATTATACTTGAATTTGGGTATTGGAACATTATTTATCACAACGATTTTTATACTCGAACCTAGCTTTAGAATTATAATTTAATTTTGCCTTAATGCCCTAATCTTGGTTCGTGACTTTTATTATAAAGATAACTTCCATAGACTTCTGGTTGTCCAACATATGCCCTAATCTGGGTAGAGGATTTTCTACCTTAACAACAACTACTATGGAAATATCCTTACACATATATGCCTTAATCTGAGCTGAAGTTTCTTTTACAAAAATAATTGTTTGACATATGCCCTGATCTGGGCTTAGAACTTGTTACAAAGATAATATTACTAATACCTGTTTAATTTACCATAAAAACCCGAAGCTAGGTTTAGAATTGCCACACAAAGGACTATTTTTGGATGTTATTATTTGGAATTCTAGATGGCACATTATCAACTTGCAAACCTCGCAAGTAAATACCATAATCTGGGTTAAATTTCATTGTTTCGTAACTACTATCAAATCCTAGACCAAGGGTTTTAAATAATAAGAGTTGAGGTAGTTACAGACAACCGAAAATTTCAAGCTAAGCTTTTTAATGTCAAAATTAGAGTTGATGTTTTATAACTCTAAATGATGTTAACCAACATCATAATGAAGATTTCAGGACCGAATACATGTTAAAGCAGATAAGTTACAAAGGCTTATTTCTTGATAATGACTCACAGTCCCTATTTGCAACTATTGGTTGTTTCCCATAAGGAGTTTGTAAGCTACATCTATTATATGCCTTAGCAGCTACTTATTACAAACTTCATATCTGTTAAATCAGAATCATGATCAACTGAACGTCTAAATAGGAAAGCATTAATATGCTGATCTATTACTAAGCATGGATGTAAGTACAATAATGAGCTAACAATAGCAAATATCACTTACTTTGAATTTTTATGGAAAAATAAAAGTTATGAAGAGTGAGGAAATTATGAAATTTTTGTCCTAAAGAACAAAAGCTTCTTTCATACAAGGGGTGCAAAATGTTAGCCATAAAGTCTATTTAACTTCAAAAGTATGAAAGAAGGCTAATAAGAGTGAGGTTCCAATGAAGTAACAAGCATAGGTTTCGCAAAGGTCATAAGAAAATGTTACGAAGGCTTTAAGAAGGTTTCGAAGGGGTCAAAGGCACCAGCTGCTTATACAGAATGAAGGATTTCAACTCGGATGGAAATGGGCATACTCTTCTGCCACTTTAAACCTATCAACACAGATGAACAAGCAAGGATAGCTTCGGAACCCCTTTCGACGATAATAGATAGTAGTCTCTCACGTATGCGCCAAGCCTTTCGAAACTAGAGGTTTTGCCCTTAACATAACCCTTTCAAAAGCATATACAAGCCTTTTGAACTGGTCGAGACCAATAATATTAAGGAGAAGTTCCGCTTCAATCCTCAGGTATGCATTCAAAGGCTACTCAACATCGTCGAAACTAATGGTATTTAAATCTCTTCGAAACTAATATAGAAAATCTATCGACGGAGTCAGAAGCTTCGATCTTAACAATAAGACAACATGAATGAAAAGGTGCATTTGGAAACCTTTCGACAGCATCGAAAGGTGTTCTGAGGAAAGTAGTACACAAGGTTCAACAAAGGTAAAAGTTTAATAAAGGACCCTTTCGACTCAGTTGAAAGGTCTGAGGAAAAATAAAGGAAGCGTAAGAGCAAATAAGAAAGAACAAGAAAAAGCCTTTCGACGGTGTCGAAAGGTATCATGGCCTTTCGACCTAGTCGAAAGGCTTGAGGTGGCATATAAAGAGGGGTCCTTTTGACCAAGTCAAAAGCACAAGCGCGGAAGGGGGCCAATCTGCATCTATAAATAAGACCCAAGGGTTAGGTTTTGGGGAGCGAATTCTGAAATCCTGAATTCATTTCTTCTACTCTACTCTCTTAATTGCAATTAAGTCTAATAAAATCCCAAAATCGAATTGGGGGAAAACCTCTAATTCTTGTAACTCATTTTGCTTTATTAATGAAAGAGCGATGGCTTATTCAACAAGGAGTCTGATGATGAGGAAGATCATTTAGATCAGTAGCTAGTCTAAGGATCATTTGCACATGATTCTAACCTATTTTCTTAATCTCCTTTTGTTTATGCAATGCATAAGATCGACTTGGCAATCTCTGGTCGAAACACATCATCGTCGGAACCTACATTGACACTAGAAATAAGGATGGTGATGGGGTTTCGACCATGATGAATTATGAAACTGGGAATACCTAGGTCGATCTTATACGAGGAAATAGGAGAGAATTTTAGACAATTATAAGCTAGAACCATTTCGAAAGTGTGAAACCCCTTTCGACACAGTGGAAAGGGATGCTTCGAAGGGGATTCCAGCCTATGATTCACTAACAATTATTGGGATCGAAAGGGTCTATCCGCAAATACATCAGCAGCCCTTTCGAAGGGGTTCCAAATCATTAGTGGAAAAATCATGAAGTCAAAGCAACTATGACTTGTTAATTAAATATACGTTTCTATTAACATGATCGAAAGGAACAGAAAGGTACCTTTCGAAATCGTCGAAAGTAATGAAAAGTTAAAGGGATTAATTGCTTTCGATCCACTCAAACGAAAGGATTTGAACAGATGTCGTCTCTCTAGACTAGTTCCATGAAAACTTTCAACTAAGTCAACCTAGTCGAAAGGTGAAGAAAGCTCTTTAGACCCTTTCGATCAAATCAACCAAGTCGAAAGGATGTACAATCTTCTTGAACCCTTTCGACTATGACAATTTGGTCGAAAGGTATGCTTTAAAAGAAGAGATCCTCCCATCAACATGGATTAGTTTGAGTTTAACTACCTTTATATGGCATTGGGAATGTTGATAGGTTTTCTTGTTAACAATTTTGACTTATAAATGGTGGCAAACCGCGTTGGTGGGATCAACATCGTCGTTTTTGCACGTAAACGATAGTTTTAGATTTGATAAGAAAGACTTCATACGAAATACAATAATTGCTTTAGAATCACATTATGAGTAGCAAAGAAGTGTAGCGGTATGTACAAGATTATCTCAAAACACACAAGACAGGAAAAGTGCCAAAAATTCCTAGTAAATGAAAGTTTTATAATTGGTGCAAACAAAGTATATTTTGAGTTACCATATTGGAAAATTTATAAACTTCACAATGTAGATGTAATGCATAATAGGATAAATGTGTTCTTTAACTTCTTTAATACAATAATGGACATGAAAGGAAAAATGAAGGATGATTTGAAGTCAAGGAATCATATACTATAATCATCCTAGGCTTAAAATTAATAGTGAGTGACTAAATTTTAAATGTCTTGCATGTTATGATTTGGAAAATAAGCATCGACAAAAAGTATCGGAGTTGGTACAGAATTTGAAGTTACTAAATGGAATTACTTTTAAAATGAAAAGATGTGTTCATATGAAGGATCTTCAAATGTCGGTTATGAAGAGTCACGATTGTCTTGTATTTTTAAAGACTCTTTTCCTGATAGTATTTAAGGAGCTACTATTGTCAAAGGTTGGATGCTTATAACGAAGATTAAATCGTTCTATGAAGAATTATGCTCAACCGCACTTAATAGAACTAATTTGGAGAAACTGGAAATGGATATATCCAAATTATTATGTATATTTGAGAAAATATTTCCTCATGAAGTTTTCAATTGCATGAAACATTTACCCATACATCTACCAATTAAAGCTTTGATGCAAGGACCAGTGCCGTACAGATAGATGTATCCTTTTGAGATGTACGTATAATACAAGTATGATTTATATTCTTTTTCGTAGTCAACATAATAAAGGTATAATTGATTACCCTTTTGTACATTTTCAATGACGGTATTGGGTCACCATAAAAAGGTGAAACAAAAAGCATGTGTTGAAAGGTTTAATCTATCAAGCATATATTGTTGAAGAAGCATCACATTTTTCGATTATTATTTTAAATACTGTGTTAAGCTAAGTTCTAAGGTGGTCCTTATAATGATGATGCTATGGATGTGGTTCTTGGCATCTCTTTTTATTTTTCAAAAATGTGGACGTTCGCCTGGTAAATGGAAGGATGGAAGTTTTCAAACACTTAATGAGTTTGCCAAAGCTAGAATAATAGTGCTTCTCAGTTGTGAAGAATTATTATATCTTATTAAGTATCTAAATATACATATTTATTTAATTAATATCAATTTTGTGTTGCATAACGTAATCAGATTTTTCTTAACAATATCAGTTGTTTTGATGGTCAAATTAAATAAAAAAATCCAAGGGGTCAACCCAGTATAGAATTTGAGGTTCGATTCTACAACATGTAAGCATAAATAATCATTGAATAAACTTAATTTGAAATTGTATATTACGTATATTAATGTGTATTAATTTCATTCAACAGGTTGTTGACAATAGAATTAATGATACTTGTTATAAATATCTTGCATATGGTCCATTGATAAAATATAGAAAATACCCAATCATGTACGTAAATGACTTAAATTTCATATAATAGAGTTTAGAGCCAGTACAACAACTTAATACAATAGGGGGTGTTTAGAGGGGATGAACATGGTGATGATTTATAACATTACTATGGAGTTTTATAGGAAATAATTGACTTACTTATTCGACAATACCGAAGCTTAAAACATTTTTATTCAAATGTGAGCAGTTTGATACTACTCCAGATACAAGAGAACATAGTATTCATAAACATCGTCCCCTTAACTGAGGTAAACCATAAAAGGTGATATAAAGGAAACGGTCCATTGGTGCCAGCGAAGCAAGCAATACAAATTTATTACGCGCCTTATCCTGCCATGAACAACAAGGATGACCATTGGGTTTAAAACAAAATTAAGATAGTCATGAAATGGTAACATGATCATAGTCAACGATCAGCCGTACCAAAACGATCCCGAGGACTATGAAATACACCAAATAAAAGAAGAAACCGATGATATAGGACCGCTTAATGATGTAGTATTTGATAAAGTTGAATTAGATGAAGCTATCGAGATCAATGAACATAATGTCGTATTTGTTGATGATGATATCGATGTTAATGAGTAGAAGTATGATGATGATATTGTAAATGTTGATATTGATAATGAAGTTGATAATTGGTAGCATATGTTTAATTGGTTGTAAGACTGTTATTGTCCCAATAATTCTCAAAGGGTATGAGCTAAGGAATCGATGGCAATACTAAGGGTTCATGTCGAGGTCTGAAGCAAGGGTTCATGTCAAGGTTCGAAACTTCAGATGCAAAGATGAATATCAACGTCAAAGTCCATGTCGATATCAAAGAAAATAAGATGGTGATAAAAGAAACATGTCGCTCTAATCCAATGATGTCGTGTTTCTTCAAAACAGGCCACTAATGTCGATGACGAGAACCAAAAATAACAGACATCATCAAGGGTCAAGAAGTAATTGTCGAGGTTCATCAATAACATCGATGGTGTGCTTCAATGGTATCGATGATCATCAAGGAAGAACGACTTCGATCATTAAGGTCTTACCGAGGTCTCATCATGAAGGAACAAGAGCACAAGAGTTAAAGCGCAACGACTCTACCCATGCCGAAGCCAACAAGGCTGCTATCATCAATGCTCGATGATGCTAAAACTTGGCGAGGCTAAAGACTAGCGGTAAATACTACCAGCCTAACTCTATAAATAGAGGCCAAAGAGCTCTGTGTTGGGGTCTATTTTTTTAATTTCTCTCTTGTTTTTAAATCATACTCTATCAAACCCTAAATCGAATTGGGGAATTTGGAATGTGGAATTTGATTGTAATCATTTTTGATCTATAGCAACAAAGGCTTGGATTGGCTTATGGACTTCGACTATAATTTACTCAATCAATATCAATTTAGGCATGCAAATACTTAGACTCACTGAGTTTGAAACTCGACATGATTAGCTTTGACAAGCTTTGAACTTCATGGTATTTTTATCCCAGTTGCATAGCAGTATATGGGGCGGTCATAAAGTTCAAAACTCAACATGACCATAGTCGATGAACCTTTAACAACCACAGATGCATAGCCTCAACATGGTCATTCTTGTTGAGTTTTGGGCAAAGGCGATCTTATACGCACATGATTATATGAACATTGAATTCGCGAACATGAGAGAAAAAAAGGCATATGGTCTATTATCATGCTTGATAGATCATATCCCCAACTTGTTACATCTTCTGCATTTTCATTTGATCATTTGATGTGAGAGAAGGACTTAACTAAAAATTCATGAAGAAGGACACGAATTCGTCATACCAGTTTCATTTAAGGATGTCGAGTTCACTTTGGGATGTCGAGCCTAATGGCTAATAAAAGAGAAACAAGTGCAAGTTTTCTCTTGAAAACATATTTCCATTAATGATTCTATCATACACTTAGTCTCATGATGACAAGTTGGACCACCGTGCTATTAAGGGCGGCACAGATCAATAATATTCGATTATGTGTCTACACATGCCAAAGTCAAGGACTAACTTGTCTTTATTGACATCCGGAGTGTTATAAAAAATTTTGGTCTAATGTTTTTTGCACTAGAAGGAGGGCTTGAACCTTTGACTTATTTGATTTTCCTTTTTGAAACTACTAAATAAAAAATTTATTTTAGGGAAAACAAAATTGAAATGGCTTAGTCGTATGAAGGAGGACGTAGTACATACGACGACTTTGGAGGAAAATGTTGCTTCCACTTTCAACTTGGAAGGCATAGAAACGGGCCAACCATCAGCTCCAATGCAACCGAAGAACAACGAAGCTAAGATAAATTGGAACAATAACTACTAGAAATAAAAGAGCTATTAGAATTAGTGATTAATCAAAAGTCGTCTAGAAGTGCTAGACCTAAGGCGGGAGACAAGGTGAACTCTCTAAGGAGTGATTTAAATGCTTTGCTACTGAGAGGCAAAAGCAAGATCAACATAACTCCACAAAAGAAGAATGATGATAAACCTACCAAGCTAAATTACCAGGGGAGAATAGATGAGAAGTCCAAAGAACAGTCTCAGAGCTCAACCACTGATGGATTCAAACTCGACCACGATGAAGATGCTTATTTGAAGGAGATGGTTGAGAAGAAAGAAAAAAATGTTTTCAATAATAAAAGAAAAAGAACCCTCGATGAGAGAGCCAATGACAATCCTCAAGGGGCTCCATTCACTAAAGAAATTATGTCTACCAGGATCCCATCTCATACAAAGATTCTATCCTTGAGGTATAATAGATCTATCGATCCTGATGACTATCTGATGGCATTTGAGAGTAAAATGGATCTCTATAACGCTTCTAGTGCAGTATGATGCAGACTCTTCCATGTCATTCTCCAAGGAGTGACCGCTAAGTGGTACTGGAAGTACTGTGAAAAGACTATATATTCCTAGAAATATTTTTCTTATGAGATTTCTGCTCATTTCTGCATTTTCAAAGACCCGATTATAGATTACATGATGCTAGCTAACATAAGACAAAACACGGGAGATCTGTTAGGTGATTGCCTCAAAAGATTTAATATAGAGGCTTTAAAAGCTAAAGGAATGAACGACAAAGATAAGCTGATAGCAGTGTATTCAGGACTGATCGCACATACCCCATTATGGAAAGAACTCAATGTCCATGGATGCAAAGATCTCCAAGACTTTCATTTTCAAGTAGACAAGTTTATTCAAATGGATGAGATGTATCATGCTAGGAAAAGGAATCAAACCAGGAGGGACTGGAAAAGCTAGCATTGATCATAGTCATAAGAGGGAGGATAATCCAAACACCAATTCTATTGCCTTAAATAAACCACTGTCTTATATCTATTCAATGACCAAGGAGAAGGTTAATTTTCCAGTATCGTTCAATGACAAAGCTTATCCAAAACATAAAAAGGGAGGTGACTACTGCGCCTACCATCAGGCGAACGGCCACAAGATAGATGAATGTTGCATGCTAGTGGGCATTATTTAGAAGCCAATCTATGAAGGACACTTGAAGGAGTTCATTCAGGAGGGACAAAAGGTTTCTCGCACTAATAACGGTCAATAGAAACTCTCTAGCAACGTTGTGGACATCTTAGAAGATGAAGATTAGCTAAATCTCAGTCCACCTCTCAATAAGATTGATGTAATCCATGGAGGACCACATTTGGTCAAAAGTAGCAAAGGCACATGGAATTGATAAATTAGAGAAGCAAAAGAAGGAGTATTTTCTATCCAAAAGAGCCACCGCTCAAGAATCCTCGATTGAATATCTAAATGCCTAATCTTACTATTACTCCATAAGAACTAAAAGGAATCTAACATACTCATAATGACCCTCCCGTGATCACTGCTCAGACTGGACTATCTATAGTTACAAAGATTCTTATGGACACTGGAAGGGCTGTCAATGTGATCTTCAAATACGCTTTTGACCAAATGGGAATCTAAGAGGACAAGTTGGAACCAAGCCCGGAGCCCATCTTTGGATTTAACAATAAAGGATCAACACCAGTAGGATAAATAAAACTATTGGTGCAAATTGGGATGCCACCGTGTTGTAAAACTTTTGAGATGATATTCATGAATATTGATCAGCCTTCATACTATAATGCTTTCTTTAGGCGCCTAACCCTGGATGAAGTCGATGCATTCGTCTCACCTAAATACTTAATGGCGAAGTTCCTGACAAAAAGTGGTTGGGGAACTATAAAGGGGGAGCAATTCAACTCTTGCGAAATGTATTTCGCTACTCTGGAACAATATAAAAGAGAAGACTCTTCTTAATACGATTCATCTACTATTTTCAGCCTTTGGATGAAGGATTTCTACATCTATCATCCAAAGCAAAAGCGAGACCTAATAAAACAACTATGCATGTGCTTAAAAATATAACTCTTCTGAAAGAAAAAGGAAGAGAGCACATGCTAACCTGGTGGAAGAAGAAGTAGAAAATGGGAAGATAGTCACTGAATTAAACTGTCAAGGCGAGAAGGAAAGAATAAAGCCCACAGAGGACCTTGAGGAGATATGTGTAGATCTAGCAATCTAATAAAAATAGTCAAAATTGGAAGGGAGTTGAAAAAGTAGCCTTAAGACAGAGTTAATTCGGTTTCTTCAAGCCAGTAAAGATGTATTTGCATGGACTCATTTAGGAATGGTTGGGATTGATCAAATAGTTATGTGCCATGCTTTGAACATTGATTCAAGTAGAGGAAATTCGATAGAATTTGATCTAGTGCTTTGAAAGAGGAAGTCATAAAGTTACTTAAGAATGGGTTTATCAGGGAAGTATTCTATTAAAGACGGTTAGCCAATCCCGTATTATTTAAAATATCAAATGGCAAATAAAGGACTTGTGTTGACTACACCGACCTAAACAAAGCATGCCTAAAAGATTACTAACCCTCACTAAGAATAAACCAGCTGGTTGATGCAACCAGTGGGCATAAACTTATGTCATTCATGGATGCTTACTTGGGTTACAATCAAATTCCCATGTTCAATTGAATGAAGAAAATACGAGCTTCATTACAAACTAAGGAACTTACTTTTACAAAGTGATGCCTTTAAGGTTGAAGAATGTAGGTGCTACCTATCAGGGACTGGTGAATAGGATGTTCAAAAATCAAATCAGTCGAAATATGGAAGTATATGTAGATGACATGTTGGTGAAATTTCATGAAAAAAGCAACCATTTAAAAGACATTAAAGAACGGTTTGAGGTGTTGCAAAAGCATCAAATGAAGCTTAATCCATAGAAATGCTCTTTTGGGGTGCAATCAAGAAAGTTCTTAGGATACATCGTCAGCGCTTGAGGAATTAAGGCCAACCCAGATCAAATCCAATCTATAAATGACATAGCAAAACCAGGAACAAGTATAGATGTAATGAGTTTAAGTGGAAGGGTGGAAGTTTTGAATAGATTTATCTCTAAAGCCATCGATAAATGCATCCCATTCTTTGATATAATTGAAAAGAAGGAAAATTTCGAATGGAGAAGACTATCAGAAAGCTTTCAAAGAATTGAAAGACCATCTTGAGAAGCCATCAATATTATTCAGTCTCGTAAAAGGAAAAAATCATTATCTATACATGGCCATCTCAGAACATGTGGTCAGTTCGGTGTTGATGAGGGAAGAAAACAGAACTCAACTTCCTATATACTATGTGAATAGAAGACTAAAAAGATATTGAGACCAGATATCCAATCATAGTAAAGCTAGCATATTGCCTGATATTTACAGTATGAAAATTAAGAGCTTACTTCCAAGTGCATACAATCAAGTGCTAACCAATTTTCCACTCAAGCAGGTCTTCATTAAACCAAAAACTTCGGGGAGATTAATGAACTGGGTACGATATTGAATTTGTACCCAAAGTAGCCATCAAAAGGCAGCCTTTAGTTGATTTTGTCAACGAATTCACAAGTTTCATCGAAGGGTAATCAGAAAAGGAAAAGGACCAAAATCCCAAATGGCAATTGTTTATAGATGGTGTATCAAATGAACAAAGTGCGAGAGTAGGATACGTCATTATCACACTTGATGGGCATCGGTTACGTTATGCAACGAAGTTTGGCTTCCTCGCTACTAACAATGTAGTGGAATATGAATCGATGGTAGTAGGGTTTACTTTTGCTTTGCAATTGAAGATCCCTATAATTGAAGTCTTTATTGACTCTCAGCTAATGGTGAATCAACTGAAACAAACATATCTAACCAAGGATACCAAATTGGTCTTATATGTGAAGAAAGTGTTAAAAATGCTAAACCAATTTAAAGATTTTTCTTTACACCAGGTCCCAAGAGGAAAAAATTTCCAAGCGGATTCATTAGCAAAGTTGGCTAGTTCGAAAGGAACCCCAGAAACCCGAATTGTATCGGTGGGATACCAATCAAATCATAGAATCGAAGATAAAGTACCTGAATCAGGAAAAGAGTCACTAGTACTAACCAGATCTCAAACCCTAGTCATTGAAGTAAAGGAAAAATAAATCAAAAATGAAGCTCCTCAAGAGGGACTCGTTCATCCAGAAATGGATAATTAGTACCAAGATAATTGGTTGACCCTAATTGTCGAATACTTTGTTAATGGGACATTACAATTTAATAAGTCAGACGCAAGAATAATCAGACATCAAGCTCCAACTTTCTCCATGGTCGATGGAATACTTTATAAAAAAGGATATCCCTTCCATATTTGAGATGTGTAAGTTTAGAAAATGGATCGAGATTATTGAAGGAAGCACATAAAGGATTTTGTGGAGACTACTCTAAATGGATAAAGTTAGCCAAGGAGGTCATGGGACAAGGTTTCTATATGCCACTGATGACCACTCAGGCCATCGACTATGTGAAAAGATTTGAAAGGTGCTAGAAGTATTCTAAAATACCTCGTTTGCCGCGAAGTGAATTAACTATGGTCTCAAGCCCACGGCCCTTTGATATATGGGGAATTGACTTGATCGGACCCTTGCCAGCATCTAAGGGAGGAACCAAGTATGCGATGGTCGCAATTGATTACTTCACCAAATGGGTGGAAGTAGAACCACTTCCAAATATTACCTAAGGAAAGGTGATGAAATTCATGATCAAGAATACTCTTACTAGATTTTGGATCCCGCATAAAATAATATCCGACAATGGGACACAATTTGAAAGTGAAGAGTTTACGCGATTTTGCAACATGAATGGAATTATCAAGGGTTTCTCTTCTATAGCACATCTAAGGGCTGATGGAGCCATCGAAGCAGCCAATAAAACTATCAAAACTATTCTTAAGAAGCGATTAAACAAACACAAAGGAATTTAGATAGAAGAACTGTCACTTGTATTACTGGCATACATAACATCCGCTAAAACTACAACGGGTCAAACTCCATACTCCTTAATGTTTGAATGTTAGGCAATGCTTCCAATTGAAGTTGAAATACCTTCACATCGAAGAACTGCTTATGATTTGACCCAAACCAAGAGTTGAAGAAAGAATATTTAGTCTTAATCTACGAATTAAGAGATGAAGTGACCATACAAACTGCCAAATATCAGAAAAGGGTGACCAAACACTACAATTCGAAAGTAAGGACAAGATCGTTCCAAATCAGGGACTAAATACTCCGTAGAGTGATGGCTAACACTAAAATTCCGAAAAATGGACCGCTAGGACAAAAATGGGAAGGGAACCTGTAACGGTCCTGACTCGGCCTTCAAAAAACAACACCCGTACTTCACTTGTACTCGAATGCTGCAGATTCAAACGCCGAATCTGGCTCGCCGGAGCTTATAACACAGAAAGTATAACAACACAGCGGAAGAAAGAAATTAATGATATCATATACATCACAAATGATACAATATCCAGAATATGATATACAACAATGATATCTATATGATACAAGAATATCATAGACAAATAATGATGTTACAGCGGAAACAACAGAAGTGATAACTCCAAATGATCTCTAAAAGAGAATGCGTCCAACAACTCCAACATCAAGCTCGAACCACCATTACATTTCACAAAGATAAGCAAGGTCAATCGGCCGTCTCTGTGAACTCCAAAAACTGAACTAGCCCCCGATAATCTACTAAACCTGATTATCTGAAAAACCCAACTCTAGACTGCCCGTGTGGAAAATTGTGGGCACCCAGAGTTTAGGAAGGGAACAATAAACTCCTGGTCAGTCATGGGACTGGTATGAGTAACAAAAATAGTTTATCTTTAAAACAAACAACAAAAGAATTTTAAACATTGAAATCTACAATGTTTTTTTTGGAAAATGAAACTACCATAAGGCCTCCCGGCACACACAATGCAATCGCACACATGGGGGAGATTTCTCCTTATGATAATCAAATATGCTTACTACGCAAAGTCATTTGATATTATTATTAGTGCATAGTGCAGAAAACATTTCGAAAGTATAATATTAATCTTAGCCAACATAGGTACCATTATACTATGCCTACTATAGCTACCATTTTAAATGGTAGGTTTTACAACTAAAACCGTACAGGGTTCGTATTGTTTGATTGGATTTTCCAACAAATGGTCAGGCTAAGGAACTTCCTATGCCACATGGGAACGCCTCTAGAGGGACGCCCCGAGAACCTACCTGGCTCTCTGCCAACACAAGGCCGATTACCCCCTTCCCGGATAGTAAACCTGAGATATGCCACCCCTGGTCATTTGCGACCTTTATCCGAGGGCCCTCGATCACAAAGCAACAATCACACAGTAAATGAGATTGGAGCATGCACACAGGTAAAATATCTGGGCTCCATACCATGACACCACCTTTTTCCAAAAGGAATGGACATACCCTAGGGGAGCTACCCCTGAAACCTTGCCACATTTTTCCTGTTTCGACCATTTCCGGGATGTGAGGTCCGATGAGGTCTCGTCCACAAAGCTATGCTTTATACGAAAGCCATGCTTTGATCAACAAATGATCAGCAACACACAGCAGCACTTAGCATACCACACTACCAAATTGGGAGTATATCACTGATAGCCTTCAACTATTTAACCTCTGAGCTCGTACACCTCAAAGAAGGGTGTTAAGCTAAGAGAATAAATCTCCGCCACTAAACAGAAATGTATTTGAAAGAAATCAGCTTTATATCTCAAAGCGTAGTGTCAGACATATGGCCATACAAGTCTGTTCCGGGTTCGAACAGAACCGAAGGCACTTCCAAAGAAGCCCTTGCGATCCGAGTATTCACAATCCTGATCGGACTTCCCATCACAAATGGAGTCTCTATCCGTAGCTACTCAGTGTAGAGACAATCGATAGGTTATCCTATCATTATCACAAATACCCGATCTTCAACACAGGTCTTCAAATGCTATCCATTTACGTCGTATCACTATTCAGAATGGGTTATATGACATAAAGTCCTCTCCCGGCTAAACCGAATAGTGAGCGCAATATTTCAAAAACATATGGATATTGGGATTTCAGTTAAGTCACAACTTATTACCCAAAACTTTTCTTCAAATGGTTTAAACAAATTACCATTTTCAATCTTTTACACAAAAAGATTCATCTCACAAAGTTCACCCAGTTTCACAAAGATCTATTCATAGATTTTCAAATCAATTTCCATTTCAATTGGATTAACTCATTCAATCTTTAAAACAAAGATTTAACTGATAGCTTTCAAAACAATTCCATTTCGACCTTTTATACAAAAGGTACACCTTTCCAATTTCAAAACAAAGTTCAACAATCTGTCACAAAGATTTATTCATAACTCGGAAAACCATTTTCATTTCAAACTTAAAATTCTTTTGACACAAATTGGAAATTCTTTCCTTATATGAAAGCTTCTATTATTTGAAAACAAATAGTTTACATTTCGGAAAATCTGATTCATTTATACAAGTTAAAGTCCTTGGGTTAAATTCAAATTCTCAAAACCATACTTTTAAAATGGTTTAAATTCATATAAACACATTTATAACATCTTTAACCATAATTTCCAAACATGGAATTCAATTCCACAATTTTGAATTCAAATTCAAATTAAATTATTTAAATTGGAAACTTTACCAAGTTGTTCAAAATAACTTTTATCTTAAAAACTCCTTTTCAAAAGCTTTAACATTTAACCCAAATTCGTTTCCAAAATCAATTGAAATTAAAATTTCAATTTCAAAAATATTAAATTTAAATCATTTGTGACTTAACCGATTTCTCGTGAAATCCATATTCGTGTGTATGGTGTGGTCCAGGGGTTTAACACAATAGTGCAACATTACAAATCATCACATCATCACAGATTTAAGCATATCAATATCGATAAGCGGTATATTCCTATAACGCTTATCTTCCATTTACCAATTCACAGATAAATAATATACACTCATCACAAATAAAATAAATTACATTCATCACAGCTTGAATTAAAACAAATTTACATCACAAAGCATCACACAGTAGAGAATATCAAACAATTCACAACATTCAATAGAATACAGTCATCCATAAGTGAAACCAAATAAAATATCTGATTAATCTAAACCAGATCATTTGCCTATGGATAATTCCTAGTCAGGGTTAATTAATAATTACTTAATTACAAATTAATTAATCATTCTCTAAGTACTAATTAATCACCCTTGATTAATTATACTCTAATTACATTAAGTAATTATTCTTAATTAATTAACAAATTAATTATTCTTAACCAATTACAGTAATTAACCTTTAATTACTTCATTAATTAATTAACTAAAGTTAATTACATTATCCTTAATTAATTACATTAATTAATTACTTCATAATCACTATCATTGATTAATTAATCTTAATAAATCAACCCTCAATTACATCATTAATTATATTAATTAATGATCTCTAATTACTTCTTTAATTAATTACTCTATTTACATTAATTACATTAAGTAATTAATCTTTAATTAAACCCCATTTATTAATCACTCTTGATTAATCTTATCCAGTAATTAACTACTCTTAATTACTCATTAAATAAATTAATTACTCCTTAATTAATTATCTTTAATTAATCCCTTACACAAAGTAATTAAATCCAAATTACTTCCATTATTAAATCATCTTCCACTAATTACATCCAGTAATTACCCTTAATTACTTCACCAAGTAATTACACTTCATTGATTACATTAAGTAATTACATTTATTAAATCATTAAGTGACTATCTTAAATTAATTAAACTTAAATAAATTAACTTAAACTAATCAAATTTAACTTAATTAATTACAATGAGCAATTAATTTCTTAATTACTTTTATTAAGTAATTTACTTAAATAATTTCACAAATGATTACCTCTAATTAATTAATATAATTAATTATTAAAATTAATCACATTAATTAATTAATTTAAAACTCTTAATCACTTAATTAATCATCCATATCATTAATTAATTAAATTAATTAATTATCCATTCTTAATTATCTTAATAATTTAATGAATCCAAATCATTAAATCCTAATTAACTTTAGGATAAATACATTATCCTTATTAATAACTTAATTGTTATTAACAAATGCATTTGAAACCTTTTGTTTTAAATTATCTTTAAATTTCATTTCAAATTAAAGATTTCAAATAATTACAATTTTAACTTTAACAAACTTTAAACCCTAACTTGTTTAAATATTTGATTTTATAAAACTTTAATTTATCTCAAAACTAGGATACAAATTTCAATTTGAATCCATACTCTAAAATTGATTTAAACTTTGTTTAAATCCTGCTTCAATTTTTAAACACACTTTAAAATTTTAAAACTAACAGGTTTAAAACCTGTAGCCAAACATTGACCCGAGCCCATCCTTAAATTGCTTCGAGTCAACACACACATCACTTCGAGCAACACCCGCGAATGAATTGAGGAAAACTCGAGTTCCATTCCCTGCTCAACCCAGACTTCATCAGGCACAAAAATGCACCGTGCATATGCACGATGGCTCCGACCACCTACGATCAACAACGATTACTCCACATCGACGACCACCCTCGAACCAAACCCCATTCATCAGAACTTCGATTCCATCTCGAAACCGAATTCGAGCATACTAACCCAAACCTGGAACTACAGACCAAAACCTGGAACACTCACGTGCTCACTCTTCCGACCACCGGAGCGCCTGAGTCTCTGGCCATGACCTCGTCAACACCCCTACTTCCATTCCCTTAAATCTGGTGGCACTCGATCCAGCCTAGATGCTGTGGTGGATCTAATTCCGATCAAGCTCCAAACTAGGGCTACGGACTTCACTGATCAACCACCACCTCCACACTACTCTAATCACCATTCTAACAATTTTTCCGACCTCTCCGATCGTTCCTCTTCCTCCAGTGATGACCACGTCCACCCCGATCACTTAGATCACCAGAAACCATTCAAAGTACAAAATTTGGTCAACCTCAAACTGCTCCCTCATCCCAGTATTAAAAATTTTGATTTCATTTTTAAAATTCATGTTTTTGGATATGGTTTCAGATTATATGCCCGAAACATCCAATTAGTATGTTCGAAATTTCACCTATCCTAAGTTAGTACTGTTGTTTTTTATTTCAGAGACTTTCCAAGTTTTATTTTAACTTGATTCAATATTATACATTGAAATATGATTAAACAAACAACTTTAGTTTAAATTTTAAATCTTAACAGAAACTAGATCAAGAGAAAATGGATTGTGTTTAAAATCCTAGCTCTGAAACTAAGCACAGTCAATACACTGATACACAGCCATATACACATCCACACATTCATATATATACACAGAAAAGCACTTACAAATATACACAAAAACATACTTATCTCCAGATATGAACATGCAAACAGATTTCATATACTTAAACTTTTAAAAAGTGATGTTACTCACAGTGATTTCCAGAAGAAAGAACAGAGTTTCTTCTTTTGAACCAGCCTTGAACTTGCTTGCTGGAATCCCGTTCTTTGATCTTTGGTTTGAGTTGAATTTTGTATTGTTGTTTTAATTGAATTTTGTTTGAGTTTGAATGATATTTTCTTCAGATGTAGATGGACGAACTGAATTGAAAAGCTTGATATATAAAATGAGTTACAGGTGATATTATTTTGTTGTACAATATAGGCAGAGATATTTTTCTCTTAGTGGCTGATAGAATATATTGTGATGTACTAGAGATGTTTGCATTAATTGTTGTTGTCTTCCTTTGCAAGCTTCATAGATATTTATATTTTTTTTCTTTTATAAGCCTTCATATATATTTTTGTTTTCATTTACAAGTGTACATACTTATACTTATAATTTTTTCATATTTGAATGTATATTACTTTTCTTTTTATACTTTGTAATATAAATGAATTTCTATATTTAATATGTTGCTTAAATTTAGCTAATGTTTACTTTATATTTTATAATTTATCTTATATATATCTATTTCAATTTTTATTTTTGTAGTCTATTTTGTTTGTATTAATACGTATCATTTAAAAGAGAATGTTTTGAAATTAAATACATACTAAATGAATTACATAGATATATTTTATAAATTAAAATTATTTTTAAACCATTTACTTAAACTTTAAATTCAAATCCAATGTGTGTGTGTGTGTGTGTGTGTGTATAAATTCAAATCCCAATTTCAAATTCTATTCTCGATCTATTTTATATACATATTTATCCCAAATATCCAAATTAATTCTCAATTAATTCATAGTTTAATTAAAATTTGAAATTAATTAACAATTATTTCACAATTTTTATTCAAAAATTAAATTAATTATTAATTCAAACTTATTTAAAATCTGGGATCGTTACAGTTTCCCCCCTTAAGAAATTTCATCCTCGAAATTTGCCAGGGAGACACAAAGATAGGTGAAAAATGTTTCATCAAATTAACTGAATATCTATTCTGCATTTGGCTTACCAAATCAGAATATCAATAATAGATACAAGAACAAATTTTTTTAATTTTTTTCCACAAGATACTCGGGTTATCCAGATCTACGAAATATGCAGTGGCATTGGTTAGTTCAAAGGGATAACTAACCATTTGTAGAATATATTAGGACCCAAAAATAGATAGATATATGAATACAATTTTAAACTTTTAGTTTAGAAACCAAATTATACCTATCAACCATAGCAAACAAAGCAACCAATTCATTCAAACAAACAATTCGACCTATTTGTAGTTTATGTCCCATACAAATATATCAAATCTTCTTCCTGGATCTACCAGGAACTATCAAAGAATTGAAAAGAAATGTTGAACAAAAGAGATTGATGAAGAAAAGATTGTTTCCTTGTTGTTACAAGGTATAGACTAATTCATGGTGGTATTCCCCTGTCCCCTATCTCATCCTCTTCTTGCACTCATACTCACTATCAGTGAATAGTAAGAGAATTTACTGAGGCATACGAACAGATATCTTAGGGATTACTCATTCTAGGGTATACTTCACCCTATCTCTAATGAGTTACTTAATGTGTTATACTCCTGAGCTAAAGTTTAACCTTAGCTATTATACCAAATGTAACGGTCCTGACTCGGCCTTTGAAAATCAGCACCCGTACTTCACTTGTACTCGAATGTCGCAGATTCAAACGCCGAATCTGGCTCGCCGGAGCTTATAACACAGTAAGTATAACAACATAGCGGAAGAAAGAAATGAATGATATCATATACATCACAAATGATACAATATCCAGAATATGATATACAACAATGATACCTATATGATACAAGAATATCAGAGACAAATAATGATGTTACAGCGGAAACAATAGAAGTGATAACTCCAAATGATCTCTAAAAGAGAATGCGTCCAACAACTCCAACATCAAGCTCGAACCACCATCACATTACACAAAGATAAGCAAGGTCAGTTGGCCGTCTCTGTGAACTCCAAAAAATGAACTAGCTCCCGATAATCTACTGAACCTGATTATCTGAAAAACCCAACTCTAGACTGCCCGTGTGGAAAATTGTGGGCACCCAGAGTTTAGGAAGGGAATAATAAACTCCAGGTCAGTCGTGGGACTGGTATGAGTAACAAAAATAGTTTATCTTTAAAACAAACCACAAAAGAATTTTAAACATTGAAATCCGCAATGTTTTTTTTGGAAAATGAAACTACCATAAGGCCTCTCGGCACACACACAATGCAATCGCACACATGGGGGAGATTTCTCCTTATGATAATCAAATATGCTTACTACGCAAAGTCATTTGATATTATTATTAGTGCATAGTGCAGAAAACATTTCGAAAGTATAATATTAATCTTAGCCAGCATAGGTACCATTATACTATGCCTACTATAGCTACCATTTTAAATGGCAGGTTTTACAACTAAAACCGTACAGGGTTCGTATTGTTTGATTGGATTTTCCAACAAATGGTCAGGCTAAGGAACTTCCTATGCAACATGGGAACGCCTCTGGAGGGACCCCCCGAGAACCTACCTGGCTCTCTGCGAATACAAGGCCGGTTACCCCCTTCCCGAGTAGTAAACCGGAGATATGCCACCCCCGGTCGTTTGCGGGCACCTAATTTACACAAATTGATTCCACCAGGAGCTTACCTATTATGCCGACCAGATGCAAACATATTCCCTTGAACATGGAACGTGGAACATTTATGACCATATTTCCTAACATTAGATGAACAAAGATCAGATTCTCAAGTGTATCTACATGGTTGGAAGTAGAATTCTCCTTAAGATATGGAACAACTTAAGATGGTAGAAAGCCTTTGGCTGCACCAAGATGGCCAGGTCAAAGTGCTACCTAGATGGAGGTCAGAATAAGCCTATAGTCGTGGCGGAAATGGCTAGGCTAAAGCATCTACAAGCCCTTGATACCGCCTGTGTGGCCATATCAAGGAACCTCCTAGAGGAAGGATGAAGTAAGCCTTTGATATTGCAAAGCACCAACCAGCCGACATTCCTGCATATAAAGCCTATCTGAAGCACCTCCTAGAGAAAGGATGGAGTAAGCCTTCAATCCAGCCTAGCAATGGCCTAACCAAAGCACCGAACCAGCCTTCATTCTTGCCTATAAGGCCTGTTTGAAGTGCCTCCTATAGGGAGGTCGGGTAAGTCTTTGGTCCTGCTTGATGAGAGCTAACCAAACTCACCGGACGAGCTGATTCATCACCTAAGATGGTGTTAAGGGGTCAAAACAACGTACTAAGATGTCTAAGCCCAAAGAGTGGCACACATAAATCATTAACAACATTCGAAGCCCGAAGAGTGGCACACATAAAGGATTAACAACATTCGAAGCCCAAAGAGTGTTGCACATAAAGGATTAACAACATCCAAAGCCTAGGGGGTGGCACGAAACAAAGGATTAAGACAACTAAAAGCCCGGAGAGTGGCATAAACAAAGGATGAATAACATCCAATGCCCAGAGGGTGGCACAAAAACAAAGGATTAAGAAAATTAAAAGCCTGGAAGGTGGCACAGAACAAGGGACTTCTACTATTACTAGATATGGATTTCTGGTCTTATCTAATTATTGTCAGATATGGATTTTTAGTCTTCTGTTATTATTACCAAATATGAGTTTCAGGACTTCTATTATTATTTCCAAATGATGATTTCTAGGCTTTTATTATTATTACCTGATATGGATTTCTTCTCAACAACAAATCTTGCCGACACCTCAAAATAGAGTTAAGGAAGTAAATGATCCCTTCGAAACCCATTTCGAATTAGTTGGAGTATCCTGAGGTTATAACCCAGTAGGGACAGTTGAGATCTAATTGAGTCGAAAGGGTATTTATGCCTTCGAAAGGAACACCTTCAAAGATGTAGATACTGAAGTCATGGGGAGGATTCCTTCAAAAGTAAAGATATGTCCAATGTATTTAAACAACTTTCAATGGAGTCCTCCCGAAGGGTTTAACTTCAATGAACATGTGGTGAATCCCTTTAGGACTAGTTCCCTTCGAAAAGATTCGGAAAATAACATGTATATATTAAGTAAAAAGTGGATTCAATATGCCATGTAATCTTATTTTGGATAAACAACACAAGTCCAATTTACTCGATAATGTTGAAGTATCATCACCACGTCGCTTTAGTGCCTCATGGGCTTTGGACATGATAATAATATGCTTCAAAGCCAAATATCCAAATAAATTCCATGTCATAGCACATGCCAAATAAGGGTTGAGAAGATAAGTATGTATTATGTGCAATTGGTCATTAGACAAGCTAATGGCTGAAATGAT
Organism: Allium fistulosum; assembly: GCA_030737815.1. Classification (NCBI taxonomy): domain Eukaryota; kingdom Viridiplantae; phylum Streptophyta; class Magnoliopsida; order Asparagales; family Amaryllidaceae; genus Allium; species Allium fistulosum. The sequence goes on along the minus strand of CM060902.1, from coordinate 183,652,993 downwards.
TATCCTCATATTCGAAATCAATATTAGATCCATGCATCCTCTCATTTTCATTCCTCATGAATGGATTGCAAGTAGTCGAATTTTTCCCAAATTAGATCCAAGGTTACAAGCATTTGATTTTCCTAAGAAGTGAAAAGAAAATCCAAGAATTCAAAATTTGTTCCTTAACTTGGACCCCTAGGGTCATATTTATAGATGCCGATTAGACCCTTCTGCACCCATCCTTTCGAAGCTGTCGAAAGGTCTCTCTTCCAACCTTTTGCACCCATCCTTTCGAAATTGTCAACTCTTCGAACCTTTCATACCCATCCTTTCAAGGCTGTCGGAAGGTCTCTCTTTGAACCTTTCGCACCCATCCTTTCGCCTTCGTCCTTTCGCTTCCATAGTCTCAAAGTTGTGAGTAGATATCAGGGTCTTTTTTTATGCTTGGATTAACCGTTCCATATCTATCGAAAGTATACTAACAATAGATAGTGTTTCGATATTCACTAATACTGCTTTCGAGTACTTCTAAACACTTTCGACACTTTTGAAAGGTATACTTCTTTTTGTGGTGAACGAGTCAAGGTTCCTCATTGTTTTGTTTGAATATAAGCAAAGTACTTCCAACTTCTTCATCACCATCGAAGCCTCTCCTTTGTTGTTGAGGTCTGGTGCTAATATGATAGGTGACTATTAGAATGAGAAAGGAAGGGCATTTGGATGGTTTAGAAAGGATTTAATGGTGATGGTAGGATCTTTGTGAAAAGTCACTTGAGGAAGCTTAGTTGCAAAAGGTGGCTTTCGAAAGTATTCATGTTGATCAATGCGGAAGCCTCATCCTCTGTGCTTAGGGAAGCAATACTGGTCACATGTAAAGTTTTCCTTATACTTGCAGAAAGATTCAACTAATTCAAAAGGCTCATCTATGATTTTGAAAGGGATGCTTTGGTAAAATGTTCTTTTATGTAAGGAAAACGGTGGCGAAACCAACTGTTTTGAAGGGTTTGATACATTTGTAGGAGCCTGTTATTTGACACCGTCGAAATGTGCTTTTAACACATATGAAACTCCTTTATGCGTGCGGAGCCAACTATTTTTGAAGGGTCAAATGAAGAGGAAGGATAGCCTTATCCCCTTTTGACTCCTTTGGAAGCTCATACTCCATTTAATATTTGTCAAAGCATCAAATGCTTGTAACACGGATCTAATCTTTTCGAAAGCCACTTCGATGCCTTCTAAACCCTACTTTTGGACTATGGCTGTAACGGCCTTATTTTTGGTTAACATTATTTAGGACATTTAATTAGTTAAATTAAATGAAATAATGAAGTGGTTAAGGGATTGAGATTTGTATTAATAGAGGTAGCCGTGCCAACTTAAACAAATGAACTAAGGGAAAATGAATAAAATAAATTAGGTTAGTTAATATGGGCAAGATTGGAATAAGACCTATTCTAATACCCTAAACCCTTATGCACATTCATTCTATATGTTCATAAACAAAATCAAATACTAGAGAGGCCGGCTACCATTAAGGAAAAACCAGAAGAAGATAAGAAGAAGAAGCTTAAGCAACTTAATTCAGGATCAAATCTCAAATCCTTAATCACCAGCTAAAGGTGAATAATAGGTTACATCTCATATTTTGTTGTTTTGGTTTCTAGATCGGATCCGAATATTTTTGAAAAGTATATTGCCATGTTCTTTATTGTTAAAATGGATATATATGCTTATTGATGATTTATGCTATTTCATATAAAATTTTATGATAAGTTAGAATGTAAAAACCCTATTAGATGACATCCAAATGCCTTGCGATATTAATATAAGGTCAGAAATTATATTTTAGAGATGGATTTCAAATTTCTTAATTTTCTATATTAATGTGTATTTCTTATTAATTTTCTAGTAAAGAAAATAGTTAATTGGGTTTAAAAATAATTACGGCTATTTTTTATACGGTTTAGGTCAAAAATTTAAATATGTTAGAAAACATATTAAAAGTGATTTATGGGAATTTTTATAGAATTTTCCTAAGCATTTTAAAAAGCATATAAAATTATTTTAAGGTATGGGACTTAAATGCTTTAAATATTTATAAAAGGAGAAGGGGTATTTTGTAAATATATTAAATTGTTAGTTTCGGGAGCACTTTTAGAAAAGAATTTGGAAAAAAAATTAGCAACCAATCATATGTTGACAAACAAAGCAGGTTAGTTGAAAAGAATTGCTATTTAAAGTTGAAATTCAGTTTTACAATACTTTTGTTGTTTTTCCACTTTCGGCACCAATCTTTTGACTAGGTACTTCCACTCCATCTCCATCAAAACTAATGTGCATGGTATCAAAGACTTGGTATGTAGTGAATTGGACATAGGCGAAAGGTATAAAGTCGAAATAAGGGGTTCCGAAGGGGTCGAAACCTTGCTTTGCTTTTAAAAGGAAATGTGCCTGCATTGCTTTCGAAAAGAATGCTTTTGACTAAGATAGCTTTTGACTTGGTTAAATGGTTTTAAAGGCAAGAGATTTCGAAAGAGGTTGCACCTTTGCTTTAAGAAATTGCATTCGAAGGGGTCGAAACCCCAACCTGCCGCATCTTACCTTTCGAAGCAATGCCTTCGAAAGGATTTCTTTGTTTTAAAACCTAAGCCGCTTCTCCAATGCTTTTGAATGGATTGGTTTCGACACCATCCACTTCTTTACTTAGTAAATTGCTTTCGAAAGAGTGCATTCGACTTAGTTTTTTTAGGACCCTTTGTTCTATTGAACGTTAAACCCAAAGGCTTCGAAAGGAATAGTTTAAATAGTTTCGAAAGGTTGATCCACACGTTTTATTTGAACCCAAATGCTTTCGAAAGATTGATTTATGTAAATAACTTAATGCTTTCAAAAGGTTTAAGATAAAGGTTTCGAAGGGGTAGTTCCCCAATGTTTTCGAAAAGTTTAAAATGGAAGGTTTCTAATGGTTTTGAAAGGCCTGTTTAAATTGTTTTGAAAGGAGGATGTCTATGGTTTTATAATGCTTTCGAAAGAAATGATTTCAATGTTTCTGAAAGGTCTAATGTAGATGGTTTTGAAAGGTATGTTTTGGTCATCGGCCTAGGTTATAAAGTAAAGTAGTTTACTTGTATAGGAATGGGTACTTTCAATGGTTTCAAAAGGGGTACTTTTAATGGTTTCGAATATTTTCATCAACAATGTTTTGTGTAAAGTATATATAACATGGAAAAGTGATTTGAGTAAAGCATAGAGTATATTTTTCTTGTTTAAGTATGATTTAAAGGATTAAATCAATTTGAAAGAAATGTTTTCAAGGAAAATTTTAAGGGTAGATGACCCTAAGTAAAATGACTCGGATAATAGAATACAAGACGAGACTAGTATTTAGTCGTGCCTTATACTTTAGCTAGTAGTCCCTAACTAATTAAGTCCAAAATTCCAGTGTGTAGGGCTTTGTCATAGATAAGATTAAAATGATGTTACACGCAGAAAGGAATATACAGATTAGAGATAGGTTATTGGTGTGGTCGCAAAACCATTAGGATCAGTTGACCCTGGGAGAAGTAAGTTAGGGACAGACCGTCTAGATGAGTATCTAACAGAAGTTATATTATTATTTATTTTGACTGGTTGGCCCGAGTCAGCCAAAGGTTAGTGGTTAGCTAAACAAAACTATAGTGTTTGGACAGATAGTCCATTGATTACCTGATTTGTATGCTCACATGTTATTGTTATTATTGTTTTAATCAGTTTGGTCGCAGGATTTTGGTTTCCAAAAGATATGTTTCTGAAATGATATTAGTGAGGGGAAACTCGTTCTGCTAAGCGGCGTGGTCTCACTTAATATCATTTGACCGAGATGTACAGTATAATTCACACCAGACTTATGTCTGTCTCGAAGTTTATGTTTTCCCCTTAAACTCTCGGGTGCTCAAAATTGATTTGAGTAGGTTGAGAGTTGAGTTTTATAGGTTCTAGTAGGTGGACGAATAAAGCTTCCGAAGACGAGCAGGAGGCTGATGTTAGCTATATTTAGGAGTTATTTTTGTTTTATTTCCGCTATGTTGTATTAAGTCTATTATGACTCTTTAGTACTCTAGCAACCAAGGGGGCATCTTTATATGTCGCTCTTGGCGTAATTATGTAATAATTATATTCGATCTGAACTTGGGAAACGATTGGGATTATGTAATTGGATATGAAACATGTTTTGTGAAATGTAATTAGAAATGTTGATGTTTTTGAAATATGTGATTTGGTTTCATATTCATGTGCTTCTGATATTATGGATACCATTAACATTACCATATTTTGTCGTCAAAAGTTAATACTATAGATGACTATAGCATCTGTAGCACTTAGCTTTGAGCCTCAAGATAGGGGTTGTTACTGCTTAGTATTAGAGCATAAGTTTATAAAAAACTTTAAACTAAAATGATTTTTGAAAACATAATCCTAAGGAATTTGAGAAAAGATTGGGGTATGGGATAACGCAATAGTAACATACTTGTAATTGCTATAAATAAGTATACGCTAAATCTTTATTCTCCTATCTTTCTTAGGCTATTCTTTTATATCTTACGTAGGCTCGAATGCAGTTATGGATGCTAGAAGTGGAAAAGTTAACCTTGGTGGGGGAAGCACCACAACTAATGAAAATGCCAGACCAATACGAGAAGGAATAAAGGTCAGGTAGAAACTGCAAATGTGGGTGCTAGAGTTCCGCAAGTAGACATGGGAGCGATGTATCAGTTCTTTGTAAACATGATGCAAGCGGGAGTTGCTACTGGAGTAGTTGGAGGTGGAAATCAAGAAGCTTCGGTGGTGAATAACTATGATGTTTTGAGAAGAGATAATGCTCGATTGGGAGGAAAGCCGTTTATTGGTACTGAAGAAACAATCGAAGTGGAGAATTGGTTATCTCATTATAAGAGGATTTTCACTGATCTAGGGCTCATTGATGAGCAGAAGAGAAGGCTTGCTTCTAGACAGCTACAAGGAGCTGCACTATATTAGTGGAACAGTGTTACTGCTGGAGTTAATGAAGAGACAATGACTTGGGCTGAGTTCAAAAGGAGATTTGAGGAGAGGTTTATATCAAAGATTGCGAAGTCCACTCTACTCAGGAAGTTTTCTTAGTTAGAGTAGGGAGACATGACTATGCTGGAGTATGCAACGAGGTTTGAGGAGCTAGCGGGATAAGGTTATGCTACGATGGATATTGTGAAAGAGAAATGAGAAGTTCATTCTAGGGTTGAAGCCTGAGCTTGCTAAGGCCATATTACCGCATATCAGGGATCCATGTGATATTGTACAGGAAATGGCTTTGAGGATAAAGAGATGTTTGCTTTACTTGAAAGGAATAAGGCAAAGGAAGTTCAAGGAGGGCAAAGTCAAAATAGAAAGTTTTTCCATAAGAAAGGAGCTTAGAAGGGTGGAGCTGATAAGAAATGAAAGGCAGAGGTTGTCTGCTATAAATATAATAAGAAAGGGCATTTCACAAATGAATGTCGCTCGGGAGATGGAAAGAAGGTGATCGAGAAGAAGAATATTAGATGCTTCAATTATGATCAAATTGGACATTATAAGAACCAGTGCGAGGAGCCAGCCAAGGATGGAAAGGGCAAAGTGTTTGCATTGGAGCCAGCTTCCTCGAGGCCAAAAGCAGAGGAAAAGGGAAAGGTTGTGTTGGAAGGTAAACTTATGATTCATGGTATGTAAGTTAACATTCTATTTATACCCGTGCATCGCATTCTTTTATTTCTCATTGTTTGGTGGATAAGCTTAATCTAGAACCCTCATACTTAGTTACTTCCTTAAGGGTTGCAAATCCGATAGGAGGTTATGTGACTCTTGGGATGAGATGTGACCACCTAGAGTTTGAATTGTTAGGTCGTACATTTGTTTTCAGTTTTCTTGTGTTTGATTTCCTAGGGTTTGGAATTATTGTTGGTATAGATTGGTTAAGTAAATACGATGCCAGGATATTTTGCCATGATAGGAAAATATCGCTTAGACACCCTGACTATAGTGATCGGATTGTATACTCCGTAGAAAACCCTAGTTTTGAGGTTAACGCTTTGTTGGGTGTTATGGAGGTAGAAGATGAGTTAAATCGAGTTTTCATTGCTAGGGAATTCGCAAATGTCTTTGAACCTATAGTAGGATTGCCGTAGAAATGAGCCATTGAGTTTCAGATAGATTTGGTACCAAGAGTAGAACCAGTGAGTAGACCGCCAAGCAGGATGACACCTACCGAGATGAGGGAGCTGAAGGTGTAGTTTGTGGATTTGGAAAGTAAGAATTTTATCAGGCGAAGCAGTTCGCCTTGAAGAGCAGCCGTAGTGTTTGCTAAGAAGCCGGACGAAACATTAAGGTTATGTATCGATTATCGTAAGTTGGATGAGAAGACGGTAAAGAATCGATATATTGCCTAGAATTGACGATTTGTTTGACCAGTTGAGTGAAGCCAAGGTATCTTCCCAGTTGGATTTAGCTACATGGTTCCATCAGCTTAGAGTAGTAGAGGATAGTATTCCTTTAATGGCATTTAGAACCAGATATAGATCGTAAGAATGATAAGTAATGTCGTTCGGACTAACTAATGCACCGGCATTATTTGTAGATTTGATGAATCGAGATTTCCAAGAGCACTTGGACAGGTTCATGTTGGTTTTCATAGATGATATTTTGATATACTCTAGGGATGAAATAGAGCATGAAGTTCATCTTAGAGTGGTGCTTGAGATGTTGAGGCAGCATCAGCTGAAGGTGAAATTTTTGAAGTGTAATTTTTGTAAAAAGGAAGTGAAGTTTCTTAATCATGTAGTCTCGGAGAAAGGGTTGTCTGTAGATCTGACTAAGATTGAGGTAGTGAATAATTGAGAGAGACTCGAGACAGTGACTGAGACCAAGCTAACGTGAAAGGATATGAAGTTTGTTTGGGCTGATAAGTGTGAGTAGGCATTCCAGAAGCTGAAACATTTATTGACTAATGCATCTATACTAGTTGTACCGGAAGGGAATCGGGATTTAGTAGTGTATACAGATGCATGTGGAACAGGATTAGGAGCTGTGTTAATGCAAAGAGGTAAAGCGATTGCCTATGCATCTCAATAGCTTAGACCGCATGATGTTATGTACCCGACTCACGATTTGGAATTAGCTACAGTGATTTTTGCCATAAAGCTGTGGAGACATTACCTTTTGGGAGAGAGATTTGAGTTGTACACGGATCATAAGTCATTGAAGTATTTATTCTCTCGAAAGGAGTTGAATATGAGATAGCGAAGGTGGTTGGAGTTTTTAGCCGCTTATGACTTCGGTATTGAGTACACACCGGGAAAGGGCAATAAGGTTGTAGATGCACTTAGCAGAAAACATTAGAATGCAGTGTTGGCAACTATAGCTGAGTGGAAAGATTTAGAAGCGTTAACGACATGTAGAGTATAGTGGAGATCTGAGGCTGTCTAGTAAGGAGAATGTTGTTTTTTCGTGTTTAGAAGTTCGATAGATGATGATCGAAGAGATTTCTTCTAAATAGAGGGAGGATCTTCTATTAGTCGAACGGATCGAAAAGTTAAGGGATGGAACAGAGAGCGATGACTTGAAAGATCTTAGTCTCGACCAGAATGAGTGGTTGAAGAAGACAGGTAGGTTATGTGTTCCAAATGAAGGGAGTTCTTGAAGAGTGCCATCATTCGAAGTTCACTATACATCCAGGAGGAACTAAGATGTATCATGATATAAAGAGGAGTTTCTTTGGGAAGGTATGAAGAGAAATGTAGGCTTATGGGTGAAGTAGTGTCTGAACTGTCAACAGATAAAAGCCAAACATCAAAAACCAAGTGGGTTACTTCAGCCTTTAGATATTCCAGTATGGATGTGGGATTCTATTTCTATGGATTTTATAGACGGGTTGCCAAGATCTAATAGAGGAAATGAAAGCATATGGGTCATAGTGGACAGGTTAACCAAGAGCGCCCATTTTATTCCAGTTAAGTCAACCCAGACGGCATCTTTTTTGGCTAAGTTATTTATGAAGAATATAGTTAGACTGCATGGAATTCCTAGTAGTATAGTAAGTGATAGAGATTCCTTATTCACTAGCGAGTTTTGGAAGAGTCTACAGGATACTTTAGGTACCAAGCTAAAGATGAGTATCGCTTACCATCCGCAAAACAATGAGCAAACGGGAAGAGTTAACAAAGTCTTGGAGGATTTGTTAAGAGCATGTGTGTTAGATTATGGAGGATCATGGGAAGACCATCTACACTTAATCGAGTTTTCATATAATACCAATTATCAGGCTAGTATAGGGATGGCACCATTTGAAGATTTATATGGAAAGCCATGCAAATCACCCGTTTGTTGGTTAGAAACAGGGGATAGGTTGTTTCTTGGTTCAGATTTAGTTAGAGAAGTTGTAGCAAAGATTGAGTTGATTCAAGCTAGAATGAAGGAAGCTCAGTCTAGGCAGCAGAGTTATGCTAATAAGAGACGGAAAGACTTAGAGTTCTTGGTTGGAGGTCATGTTTTCGTCAAAGTATCACTGATGAAAGGTGTAATTCGATTCAGGAGATCAGGAAAATTGGCACCAAGGTTTGTCGACCCATTTCCTATTGTAGAGAGGACCGGGAAACTCGCATATTGAGTAGAGTTACCGAATAGTTTGGCAGGAGTTCATGATATTTTTCATATTTCTCATATAAGGAATTGTGTTCGAGATTCGGAGACTACTATAGCACCGATTGTATTAGAGGACTTAATAGTGGAATTGAATTTGACTATAGTTAGGAAGCCGGTTTGTGTAGTCGCGAGAGATGAGAAGAGGCTAAAGAACAAGACAATTATATTAGTTAAGGTCCAGTGGAGCCACGATTAGAGAGACTATACTAGGAAAACTGAGACCAGGATTAGAGATGCTTATCCTGATTTGTTAAATAGTATGTTTACCTTTATGATTGATTTGTTGTATACCATATCATAATTTCGAGGACAAAATTCTTTAAGGTGGGGAGTTTGTAACGACCCTAGTTTTAGTTAACTTTATTTATGATATTAAATTAGTTAAATTAAATGAAATAATAAAATGGTTAAGGGGTTGAGATTTGTGTTAATAGAGGTAGTCATGCCAACTTAAACAAACACACTAAGGGAAAATGAAATAAAATAAGTTAGGGTAGTTCATAAGGGTAAGAATGGAATAAGACCTATTCTAATACCATAAACCTTATGCACTTTTATTCTATACGTTCACAGACAAAATAAAATACTAGAGTGGTCGGCCACCATTAAAGGAAAATAAGAAGAAGATAAGAGGAAGAAACTAAAGCAACTTAATTCAAGATCAAATCTCAATTCCTTAATAACAAGCTAAAGGTGAATAATAGGTTACATCTCATATTTTGATGTTTTGGTTTTTAGATTGGATCCGAATATTTTGCAAAGTATATTGCTATGTTTTTTATTGTTAAAATGGATATATATGCTTGTTGATAATTTATGCTATTTCATAAGGATTTTTATGATAAGTTTTAATGTGAAACCCCTATTAAATGACATCCAAATACCTTGCGATTTTAATATATGGTTAATGATTTAAGAGATGGGTTTCTAATTTCACAATTTTCTGAATTAATGTGATTTATTATTAATTTTCTAGTGTAGTTAATTGGGTTTAAAACTAATTACGGCTATTTTATATACGTTTTGGTTCAGAAAATTAAATATATTTGAAAACATATTAAAAGTGATTTAAGGGAATTTTGTAGAATTTTCCTAAGTGTTTTAATAAGTATATAAAATTATTTAAGGTATGGTACTTAAATGTTTAATATATTTATAAAAGGGAAAGGGGCATTTTGTAAATATTTTAAATTATTTATCTTTGAAATTTCGACAGCACTTTTAGAAAAGAATTTGGAAAAGAAATTAGCAATCAATCATATGTTGACAAACAAAGCAGGTTAGTTGAAAAGAATTACTTTTTAAAGTTAAAATTCAATTTTACCATACTTTTGTTATTTCACCACTTTCGGTACCAAACTTTTGACTAGGTACTTCCACCTCCATCTCCATTGAAACAATACGCATGGTATCAAAGACTTGGTACGTAGTGAATTGGACATAGGCGAAAGGTATAGAGTCGAAACAAGGGATTCCGAAGGGGTCGAAACCTTGCTTTGCTTTTAAAAGGAAATGCGCCTGCATTTCTTTCGAAAAGAATGCTTTCGAAGTAGAAAGCTTTTGACTTCGTTAAATGGTTTTAAAGGAAAGAGCCTTCGAAAGAGGTTGCACCTTTGTTTTAAGAAATTGCTTTCGAAGGGGTCGAAACCCCAATCTGCTGCATCTTACATTTCGAAGGAATGCCTTCGAAAGGGTTTCTTTGTTTTAAAACCTAGGCCACTTCTCCAATGCTTTCGAAGGGATCAGTTTCGACACCATCCACTTCTTTACTAGGGAAATTTCTTTCGAAACAGTGTTTTTCAACTTAGTTGTTTTAGGACCCTTTGTTCTATTGAAAGTTAAACCCATAGGCTTCGAAAGGAATAGTTTAAATGGTTTCAAAAGATTGATCCACATGTTTTACTAGAACCTAAAAGCTTTCGAAAGAATTGATTTTGTAAAGCACTTAATGCTTATGAAAGGTTTAAGATAAAGGTTTCGAAGGGGTGGTTCCCTAATGTTTTTGAAATGTTTTAAATGGAAGGTTTTTAATGGTTCTGAAATGCATGTTTAAACTGTTTTGAAAGGGCAATGTCTATAGTTTTATAAAGCTTTCAAAAGAGATGATTTCAATGTTTTTGAGAGGTCTAATGTAAATGGTTTCGAAAGGTATGTTTTGGCATCCGGCCTAGGTTATAAAGTAAAGTAGTTTACATGTATCGGAAGGGGTACTTTCTATGGTTTCGAAAGGGTTCGAATTTTTTCATCAACAATGTTTTGTGCAAATTATATATAACATGGCAAAGTGATTTGAGTATAGCATAGAGTATATTTTCCTTGTTAAAGTACGACTTAAAGGATTAAATCAATTTGAACGAAATGTTTTCAAGGAAAATTTTAAAGGTAGATGACCCTAAGTAATATGACTCAGATATTAGAATACCAGATGGGACTGGTATAAGGTCGCGCCCTATACTTTAGCTAGTAGCCCCTAGTTAATATAAGTCCAAAATTCCAGTGTGTAGGGCTTTGTCACAGGTAAGACTAAAATGATGTTACACATACAAAGGAATATACAAAGTAGAGATAGGTTATTGGTGAGCCCGCAAAACCATTAGAATCAGTTGACCCTGGGAGAAGTAAGTTAGGGACAGACCGTCCATAAGAGTATCTAACAGAAGTTAGATTATTTATTTTGTCTGGCTGGCCCTAGTCAGCCAAAGGTTAGTAGTTAGCCAAACAATACTACAGTGTTCGGAAAGATAGTCCATTGATTACCTGATTTGTATGCTTACATGATATTGATATTATTGTTTTGACCAGTTTGGTTGTAGGATTTTGGTTTGCAAAAGATATGTTTCTGAAACGATATTAGTGAGGGAAAACTCATTCCACTAAGCGGCGTGGTCTCACTTAATATCATATAACCGAGATGTATAGTATTATTTACACCAGGCTTTATGTCTTACTTGAAGTTTATGTTTTTCCCCTTAAACTCTCGGGTGCTCAAAATTGATTTGAGTAGGTTGAGAGTTGAGGTTTATAGGTTTTAGTAGGTGAACAAATAAAGCTTCCGGAGATGAGCAGGAAGCTGATGTTAGCTATGTTTAGGAGTTAATTTTTTTTATTTCCACTATGTTGTATTAAGTCTGTTTGACTATTTAGTACTCTGGTCAACCAAGGGGGCATCTTCATATGTTTTGTGAAATGTAATCAGAAAAGTTGTTTTTGACATATGTGATTTGGTTTCATATTTATGTGCTTCTGATATTATGGATACCATTAACATTACCATATTTTATCGTCGAAAGTTAATACTATAGATGACTGCAGCATATGTAGCGCTTAGCTTTGGGCCTCAAGATAGGGGATGTTACATTGGCGGAACCCCTCTTTTTAGTTCTTGCGAAGCTTTTACAATGCTTTCCCAGAAATTCTTTTATTCCTACATTCTTTAGTGAGCATTATAATTAACATTTGGCCCCCCTTTTATATGAAAGAAGCTTTTGTTCTTTAGGAAAAAAATCCAAGAATTCCCTTTTTGCATTATTTCATCCAAAATGGCCCTCTTTACCAAACTTCTTTTCTTGCAAAGTGCAAAGTAGACAACATTTCTTGTTATTAATTTGAAATGTATGTAAGAATATGTTCAATAGTTTGTCCATATTTGTGGGGATAGTATTAGAATTCCTAATAATATAATCCCAGAAACCTAAGTAATGTAAATTAATAGATCATCATTTGAGGATAATAAGAGAAATTCATAATTGGAAACTATAATAGAAGTCCTAAGATTCAACTTTGGTAACAACGAGAGAAGGCCTGAAATTCATCTCTATTCAGTAGAAGTCTAGAAATCTAGTTATGAAATTAATAATAGAGGGTCATAGATCCAAATTCGGCCTTATTAATGGAAGTTTAGAAATCGTCTTCTGGGAATAACTTATAAATGGCAAATAACAATTATCTGGTAATAATACAAACTCAAAAGTTCTTCATCTGGAAATAAATCATAGATGACCAGGAATCCTCATTTGGGGATAAATAATAGGACTTTAGAATTCCTCATCTGGAAATAATAGAGGTCTAGAAACCTAGAGTCGGGTGTTGATAAGTGTTGTCCAAAAATTAATAGTAGAAGACCCGAGACCCTTATTCGGGTATTAGTAGGATAGATCCAGAAAAATTAGTAGAAGACTAGAAGTCCATAATAGAAGTCTCAATAAAAACAGTACCGTAACCCAGATTCGGGCATTAATGAGTGAAGTCCAAAAATTAAAAGTAAAAGACCCAAAACCCAGATTAGGGTACCAATAAGTGAAGACCAAAAATTAATAGTAAAAGACCTGAAAACCAGATTCGACTATTAATAGGTGAAGTCCATAAATCATTCTTTGGAAATTAGCCAAAAGTTGTAAATTCTTATCTAAGCCTTTTGTTCCACACCACTTTTTGGCTTTAATTGTTTGAATGTTTTGCTTCGTATTACCTCTTCTGATTCTTGATTCTTTTGACATGTGCCACCTTTTAGACTTTGTATGTTGTCATTGTTTAGTGTTCCACTTCTTGGGCTTGGATGTCTTTGACCTTTGTTGTCCAGTGTGCTTGGTTAGCTTATCCACAAGTAGGACCCAATGACTTACCCGACCTCCTTCCAAGAGGCGCTCCAGCCAGGCCTTATAGACGGGACTGAAGGCTTGTTCGGTGCCTTGACCAGGCCATAACATGGTGGGATCAAGGGTTTACTCTGTCCTCCCTCCAGGAGGTGGTCCAACCAAGTCTTATAGGCAGGACTGAAGGTTGGGCGGTGCCTTGACCTGCCATAGCACGGCGCGTTCAAGGGCTTACTACGTCCCCCCTCCAGGGCCGCATTGACCAGGCCATAGCGTGGCATGATCAAGGGCTTGCATATACTTTAACCTAGCCATAGCATGACATGGATAAAGGATTACTCTGTCCTCTTTCCAAGAGGTGCTTTGACCTGGTCATCTTGACGTGGACAAAGGCTTATGACCGTTTAAGGTAGTTTCCAAATTTAAGGAGAATTATACCACCCTCCCTTCCATTTGGACTTTTCTTAAAAAAGAGGCACTTTATTCATCGAATGTGGGAAAATATGGTCACAAATGTTCAGCGTTCCATGTCCTAGGAACCATATTGCCATCTGGTCGACATAATTTGTATGCTCCCGGAGGAATTACTTTGCACACAATTAGATGGCCCTCTATGTTTGGTCCTAGTGGTTCGTCTACAAGATTTCTATTGTTTGCTACCACTCTTCGAAGTACTAGATCTCCTTCTTGGAATATCTTGTCTTTACTTTCGAGTTGTAATATTTTGAGATTCTTCTTTGATATTCAGTAGTTCGAATAGCTGCTTCATCTCTTGGCCCATGTATAAATCCATTTCAACTCTAGGTTTGGATCAAACACATATGCAATTCTTCGATGTGAAGGTATTTCAATTTCAACTGGTAACATTTCTTCACATCCATATATTAGAGAATAAGGGTAATGACCTATAGCAGTTTTGGTGGACGTGGGATATGCCCAAAGTTGGTTATTCTTTCACCCAATTTCCTTTGGCCTTATTCAATCGTTTTTTCAAGATGGACTTAATAGTCTTGTTGGTTGCTTCGATGGCTCCATTAGCCTTTGGATATGCTACGGAAGAAAAGCTTTTGATGGTTCCATTCTTATGGCAAAATTGAGAAAATTCTTCACATTCAAATTATGCTCCATTGTCAGATATAATTTTGTAAAGGACTCCAAATCTAATGACGATGTTCTTAATAACTAATGTGCACGTAAATGTGCATATTTTTACCACCATATTTCATCTAATTTAATTAAATAAATGATAATATTGGTATTTTAACATGCTTAAACCAAAATTCAATTATTTTCAAATCATCATTTACTCATCTTCATATAGGGGAAAAATGGTCTTTTATGCATATATTAATTTGAGAAAGTTTACTTGGAAATTTTTATGTTATTTTGTAGGAAATTGAATTCAATTACAAGTGGCTTCATGGAAAATATGCATGCACAAGAAGATACAAAGGAATGAATATGGAAATAATTCATTTCATGAAACATGGAGGACCCCCGCCCCCCCCCCCACTTACCATGATGTACAAATTAGGACCTAATGCACATGCTAATGGCCATTAAAGTTTCATGCACATTAAATGGTGGATTATCTCATGCTAATGATAACTTGGTGGCCACACTTCCTCAATGGTAGTTTGGGCAGTACCCAAAAAATAGGATTATGGTTTCAAAACATGTATAAATACCCCATATGTTCATGTAATTCTCTCCTCTCTCCTCTTAGCCTTTGAGCATCCTCTTTAGTTAGTTTAGTTTAGGCTCAAAAATAAAATACAAGCTTTATTTTTATTTCATAGTTACTTAGCCTGTGACATCCCAGAAATTTAACAATGTTATTTTAACGAGGATTTAATCAGATAAAATGGAATATAGACTTATTATCTCTAAAAACAGATAATTATATTTCTTTTTTTTGTGAATAAAACATATTTTGTCAATAAGTAAATTTTATTTTGGGGTAGTTAACTTTTATAAGAAATAAAAGCAAGTATTATATTAGAATAAATAACATCACAAATAAATTATAGTTAAGTGAAATATAAAGTAAACTGTATCCTATCAATAAATTAAACCATAAGTATAAATCAAAATGTAATTATAAAATAATTATAAACACATATTACCACTAGAAGTATGTAAAGTAATACAAGTATAAAAGGTACGTAATAAGCAAATGAATGTTGTTAATTAACTCTAAAAAAATATAATAATAATATTATGGAAGTTATATAGGATACATGAACAAAGAAAGGGTAATAACCTGGTTATGAACATGCTCCCAACAAAATATCAAGTGTACATAGTAATATATAAGTATATTTCCCAAATCAGCCTACAATTGTTTAAAAAAATAAAATAATATAGTACAAGGATGATAATTTAATCAAGACAAAAACCATTAATGAGGCCACAAACAAATCTTTTCAGCCTACAATCTAAAGATAAAATCTCTGGAAAAATTTATAAAAAAAATATTTCAAGTACGCAAGGGAAAAAAATCTTGCATCATGTCTTCAGCCTGTATGTTTTCTTATATATCATTTCATATTTTCACTTTTGTTCATAAAAAAAATTGAAACTGAGATAAGAAAACAATATACAAACTACAACCTAAACTAAATATAAACTTGATTAAATCTTATCATCATTTTGAAGTCTGGAAACATCAAGCTGGAAGTCTGGGAAGTAAAACAACTATCTGTGTTCATCTCAAATCTAGGAAACATCTCTGTTCAATTTAATATCAGGTGAGTAAACTTAATATCAAATTTATGTTCGAAGATGATTGGTGGATGATTTATGTCAATATGGGTTGGATTCCTTCTTTATCACTATGAATATAAATATGTTTGACAATACAGAGACAGGTTCTTCTCTGTTCATGGTTTACAATGAAACCAATATCTAAAAATTTGATTCCTCTATTTCGATTCACTTTCAAGCTTTGATGTTTAAAGTAAAAAGGTGTATTTAAGTTAGGACCTTGATCTAAAAATAATCCCATGAAGAAAAAAATGCATACAGGAGAGAAGATTCAGTTTTTACAGAGGATACTTGAAACTTTGAAATTTTCGAATTCAAATAAACACTGATTCAAGTTTGTAGTTTGAATCCTTACACAAAATGATGATTTTTAAAGCGAATTTGGTGATTTTTAACGGTGAGTTTCATGAACAGTTTGGAGATGAGTGTGTGAGGCATTTCGATCGAATTCAGGTGATCGATGGAACTGGGGTGGTTGTAATTGTGTGTGGGAGTGGAGGAGCCTACCGGGGTGGTAGGAAAAATAGTCGGAGGCGGCCACGAGGTCGGAGGTGGCGGCGGTGTTGATTTTCCTCTGGAAAACCTAGTTTTGGACATGGATGGAAATTTGATCGAGATGACCACGATAGTGTATCGAGCTGCTCGGGGATGGGGGTGATGATAGATTGGAGGGTGACAGAGGCGTAGCTGGAGTTTCGTCGTCGCTGGTGGTTCATATCCCCTGAACGAGGAGAAGATGGTCAGAGCTTCTTTTGATCTGAACGTCGTATGGTCATTTCCCATTTTCGTGTACCATCGAAGTCGTGTGGCGCTGAGATCGAATGAGTGGAAGATGGTCGACCTGATGATGATCGACTCAGGCGATGGAGGTTCGCCGTGGCGCTGTGCACGTGCACGGCGATGATGATATGATGTTGGTTGTGTGTCTGAGTTGAGTCGAGATCGACTCGAAGTAGATCTCGAGTAGGCGATCGTTTTGCTCGAGTTTGGACTCGTGGTCGCAAGTGTTTCATCGTAGCAGTTATTAAAACATAGAAAAAAAATATATATGCTTAGTTAAAAATGAAGGAGAAAGGAAGAAGCAGGGGAGACTCGGGGAAATATGGGGAAATTCTCGAGTCCAACCTGAGTAACCTGGAGCTTTTCTTGGGTTACTGTTGAATGCTAGTTGTTTAAGTATATTATATAAACAGTATTTGTCCAAATGTAAGATTTAAGGTAGATGATTTAAGTAACTGCAGAATGATTAAGGATCTTAAGTAATTTAAATTAGAAATATTAAGACCAAATGGAATTGAAATTAAGAAATGCTATTAATAATTAAATGTTAATAAGTAGTAATTAAAAGTAAATTAACTAATTAAGTTAATTCAAAATTTAGAGTTAACTAGTTTAAAATTTAATTAAGAATTAATAGCTACTTGCTTGGGTAATTAAATATTAATTAAGAATGCAGGTTATTAAGTGATAATTACTTAAGATAATTAGATTGATTATAAAGATAATGAAGGAAAAAGAAAATTTCATGTTTGAAATTAATTGATTAATAAATTAAATTTTAATTTATCAAATAGTAATTAATTCTTAAGAAAACAAATTAAGTCAATATAAGTTGATTGAACCCATTTGTATCATACATTGATGGTTCCTGTTTGGTTGGCTTTTGAATATCTAATTTGTGATCACTATTTGATGATATTATTCTATGATATACCTGTTCTGATTCTGTGTATGATTATCTGTAATAAATATTATATAAAATTAAATTGGTAAGTTTAGTTAGACAACTTGGCCTTTAAAAGACACGTTTGGATTTCGATGAGACCGGGATCGGAATAATCAGTTTGATTCTCCGAAAACCACATCGGTCCAAATTAAACGATAGGTCGTAACTTATCAAATGAAGATAGAGATGGAGTTTTCAGAATGCAAGGGTTATTGTCGTTAACTCTGAGGGTGATTCCAAAACGAGTGTAACGAGATAATGCCCTCGGTTTCGTTCGAACCCGGAACGAACTTGTATGGATTGAATGCTTTCAGCACATCGTCAGGCGGTCAATGAGCATTCTAAGGGATGAGTTCTATAAAGGTAATCATGACCTCAAGCCTCATCAATCGGGAATGGCTAAAACAGGGGAGGTGTAGCAAGGCTTCGTGGGTAGCACCCACTTGAGAGTAGGATTACCCCTGTATAGATGTCCCTTATCTTTCGGCTTAGTGTGCAGTTGTTGGTCACAACTGCAGGATTATCTTATTTGGAATTGTTCAGTAAGGAATGGTTCCAGTCTTGTGTTGCAAGAGGTCGGGCGTGATCCTCGGTACTCTGATCTAGGCCAGGTACTGTGACGGGCGGTACCCCAGTAGCCCTGCCATTGTTGGAAACCCATTTTCCCTACGTGACCCTACGGTTTTGATTGTATTACCCACGTTATGGCTAGTATGCTGGAATTTAATAGATGTAACAATTTCAGCTATTTTCTATTTACTTGAAAACCCTAGACACTATTATAATATCACTGGATTTCCTATAAAATGTTTTGGTTAGCATAAGGTAAAAACTTACCCGTATTTATTTGTGGGGAGTCTTACGTGATACCTTTATTTTAAATGTTTTCAAAGTTAAACAACTTTAAACCATTTACTCATACCAGACCCATGTCAGACCCGGAGTTTATTCTGTTTTTCTTAAACTCTTGGGTACTCAAATTTTTATGAGTAGCCAAGTAGTCAGGTTTTGGATTACTGATATCTGGAGGAGCTTGGAGCAGGAGTCCAGGCGTATCTATATATTTAGTCCGCTGCAGTAGTTTGTGTATGTGATATATTTTGGGATGTAGTGACTGATATGTATATGTATGACAGTCGTATGTATATGATGTTATGTGACTCTGATGATATGTAGACTATATACAGTTATGTGATGTATTATATTTTGTTCCATTCCGCTGTGAGATTCTGATATTGTGTGTTCTTTCTTCTTTCTTTCTATTTTCTATCTATTTCTTTCTTAACGATGATGTGTCTTTCTATGGTTAGAAAGGCGGGTCGTCACATAGCCATTTCCATCTTCTTATGTAATTTTCTTCTTAATGCAACTTAATTCTTGCTCTTTTTTATTTACATGCTCTTTTCCTTTCATGTTAATAGTTAGCTTTATTTTATGCAATTGGCCTAGTTTTTATTTTATTTAGCTCTCATTTTTTTTCTTGTTTTTATTTCATGTTGAATGCTACATTTTTTAAAATGATAACAAATATGAGAGGCTAAACCTCTTCAATTTAGGGGTAATGAAGCCCTCTTAATCATGTAGATTCAATAATTTGATAATTTTTTTATCTCTTTTTGTGCTTAATGGAATTGTTTGATGTGGTTAAACTTGTTATCTTAGCTTTGAATTTGATAGCCTATGTTGTTGACACTAAATAGGCTATGCTTAAACAAACAAAACACAAATTACCTCTTCATCTACATGTGAGTATGGTAATGAAGTGATTTTAAAATAAAAATTTGATGGTCTACATTTCTAATTAATAGTTAATAGGTCATATTTAGAATAGATTTTATTTTCAAGTTCATTGTCAATTTTTATGACAGTTAAAATGTGATTTAGTGGGTGTGTTATAGTTTGATGGCTTATGTTGAGTTAATTAATAGCACGAATAGGCCATACTTATGATAAACACATTAACTAAATTCACTAATGACCAAAAAAAGATATCATAATTTCATCTTTTGTTGATTTATGTGATTAAGAGAGTGGATTTATCTCTAAATTTCCTTTAAACTCTCATATTTTGATCCATTCAAGCTTTTGTTAGTTTTTACATTTTTTTAGCTTAACACGTTTAAAATCTTGGTTTAATTTGATTGAATAGAATTTTAAATCTGAGCAATTCCCTACGGATCGACCCGTACTCGCATACGTGTTACAATCGTATGTCACGCGCTTGCGCTTATTTTTATTTAAAATTTGATCGACTATTCTCTAATTCGATAGAGATTTGGCCGTCAAACAAGTTTTTACAAGTTGTGTTGTAATTCCACTTGTTTTAAAATCTTCTTTAAAAAAATAGGAAAAAAAACAAACAAACATTTATTAGGGTTTTGGATGAATTCTTTTGTTTTGTTTTGTTAATTGTAGATAGAAGTTATTAGTTTGTTTTGTTTCAAAAGTTGAGTTGTTTTTGTTAGTTAAATTTTCATTTTCGATTTAATTCATTTCGATCGTAAAAAAACTTGTATATATCTTGTTTTTATTTTTAGGTTGCCAAAGCGGATAGGAAGAGTTGCTTACTTCGCTTTGCTTGCCAAAAATAAATCGTCTACTTTCTATAAAAAAATTTCCACTTAAAAATAAATTTGTTAATAATTTTGCATGCTCTAGTATTGTGCCCCTATATCTTGTTTTATTTGCATTGCATTGTTGGTTGCTTGCATTTTATAAAAAAAATTCAAAAACAAAAACAAACAAAAAATCTCATTCATAGTTGCATTGTTAAATCACGTTTAATTTCTGCATTGCATCCATCTCATTTTATTATCCTTTTTTAAGGGCAGATTTCATCACCCCTTCCTTGGCCCACAAATCGCATTTCATTCTAGAATTTGCTAATAATAACGGTTAGACATCTAACTTAAGTGTGTCACGAGCTCACCTAGGGCTTAATTATATACTGACAAATTGTCTTCTTTGAACAAGTTGTCTTCTTGGTGTCTAGACTACGGCAGAGCAATAACCATTTATAAATATTACAGGGATTCATAAATATTATAAGGGTTGCTTCTCTGAAGGTACTTAAACCTTCGGTTGCATTGCTATGATGATTATCGATAAATTCTGTCCGTTACCTGGCTGAGAACTATCTTGTTGGATTAAGACAAAGTGTGATTATACAATTTTGGGTTAGGAGCTACTTAGGTAGATAATTTGTATTTAAACCCTTGCATTCATTTAGTTGCATTAGTTCATGCATATGTAAAAAAAAAATTCAAAATCAAAAACTTAAAAAAAATTGTAAATATTCCTTAACTTAGTTTTTAAATCTTTTCTTTTGAAATTTTTAAATCAAAATAAAAGTCCAAAAAAAAATTAGAAAAAAAATCCAAAAAAAATATAAAACCTTTGCAAAACAAAAATCAAATTTCCCTATTGAAAAATAAATTCTTTTTGGTAAATAATTTTTCTTTCTAAAAAAATTCTTGAAAATATCTAAATTTTCTTATTCACAAGAATTTTACAATAGTTGTGAAAATAAATATAATCCTTATAATTTAACACCAAATTTTAATGGATATTTTAATGCCAACTATTGTACAAACATTTCGAATTTTGTACCACAAAGTTTTCAAAATGATGAGCAACCCTTAACTCTTGAAAATAGTATTGAAATGATTTTGTCTTTACTTGAACTCTCTACACAACAAAATCAAATGATAAATGATTTTTGTAGATCATATATGTGCAATAATTCAAGTCAAAGTTTTCAAAATAATCAAAATTTGAATTCACTTCGAAATTCAAATGATTTCGATTATGACTCATGCCAATACAACTTCGAACTCCAAAATGAATTTCAAAGTCAAAATGGAAATGTGAACCACTTTTCAAATAATTTTGGCAATAAGAATAATCTCGACTATGATGCGATTGATAATTTTCATTCTTAAAAAGTTCAAATTGAAAATTTTCAAGTTAATAATTATAAATTCGATTTTGTTGAGAAAATGGATGAAATTCACAAAGAACACACGGATTTGTTGTTTGAAACATATATGAAACAACGTAAGAAAACAACTCATACAATTTTTAATAAAACGACATTCATTTTTTCAAATCAACATTCAAATTTGAAATCTTTTATGGTTTGGTTTTCTGGACTTAAGCTGTATCCCTCACACTTGAAGAGACAAATGAATTGGTCTTTGTAAGACCATTTCATTTACTCTTTAGCAGTATATTTTCTGATGTCTTATAAATAATAAGTTTTTTCATTTTCATGTAAATATAGGTCAAATTTTTATTTTTATTTTTCTCCTTTCACTTGGGTTGATTGTGGGGACATAGTCAAAATCAAGTGTGGGAGGAGTCTCATCTTCATTTTTTATTTTTCATGGTTTATTTTTTGCATTTTCTTTCCAAAACTCAAAAATTAAAAACAAAAACAAAAAATCTCAAAAACAAAAATTTCTTTTTAGCCTTTTGATTTATTTTTAAAGAAACACAGTTGGATAAATATATGGTTTTGGTAATTAAATTGAAATTTTTGAAAATTTATTTGTCTCAACAAAAATAAATAATAAAGTTTAATTACAAGAAAGTTAAGAAGGTTCATGGGTGATAATTATAAAGTATATCCTAATTGGAAACCTTTGTCTAAAGAGTGGTTAATTTAAAGAAATGGTATAACATTTTTTATCTTCTAAGTAAAATGGTGGTAAGATGATTTTACAAAAATCTCTCTTCAAAAAAAAGACAACAAACAAAAAAAATTATGAATATGTATATATTATTTATTAACACATAGAGTCAGGTGTTCACACGCAAGTGTGTACACTCGCCATGCTCTGTACCCTTCTTACATAAGCCCGAAAGGTAGTGCACGATCGGTATATCTGGCCACGGTTTATCTGAGTTAGATGTATGTATATAAAAATTGTTTTATTAATAACGCATACAGTTGATATGTGTTCACACTTGAGTGTTCAGTCGCCATGCTCTGTACTCCCCTCACGTAAGCCCGAAAGGCAATGCATGGGTAATATATCTGATCTCGGTTTATCCGAGTTAAGCATATGTAAATATTGTTAATATCAGTAAAATTTTCAAATATGAGAGAGTAAGCAATTGAAATCCAAGCACTATTTTACTTATTTGATTTGATTTGTTATTCAAAAGAAATGAAAATACGACTTTGATAAACTTTGAAAATCAACTAAGGATTTATTTCATAGTTACACTATGTTATCAACCAAAACAACTAGCCAAACTAGAGTCTATTTATTATGATAACTTAATTTTTGTTAGAAATTTTGACAAGTAAAAGGACTTAAATTTCTTGATAATGAATAAAACTTATAATTAACTTATTCGTGTCAATTTGAAAGTAAATTCTTAATTTGTAAATATTTTCAAAAACTTGCATTCATATCATTGTAAATAAATTTTGCATTTAGGAATTTTTCACTTTGCATCTGGATTTTGTGGGTAGTATCTGCTGAATACCCTGACGAGATAACACTCGTCCTACCAGGAACACTTAGAGGTTTAATGGCTTGTTGCATACGCTCAATGCAATCATGCTCCCTACAAAAATGGATCTATCTTAATTTTTCTTTATTCGAGGACGAACAAAATGATAAGTGCGGGTGTATTTGATGTGTACGTAAATGTGCATATTTTTACCACCATATTTTATCTAATTTAATTAAATAAATGATCATATTAGGTATTTTAGCATGTTTAAATCAAAATTCAATTATTTTCAAATCATCATTTACTCATCTTCATATAGAGGCAAAATGGTCATTTTTGTTCAGATATTAATTTGAGAAAATTTACTTGGAAATTTTTAAGTTATTTTGTAGGAAATTGAATTCAATTATAAGAGGCTTCATGGAAAATATGCATGCACAAGAAGATACAAAAGAATGAAGATGGAAATAATTCATTTCATGAAACATGGAGGACCCCACCCACCCACTTACCATGATGTACAAATTAGGAGCTAATGCACATGCTAATGACCATTAAAGTTTCATGCACATTTAAATGGTGGATTATCTCATGCTAATGATAACTTAGTGGCCACACTTCCTCAAGGGCAGTTTGGGTAGTTCCCAAAAATAGGATTAGGGTTTCAAAACATGTATAAATACCCTATATGTTCATGTAGTTCTCTCCTCTTTCCTCTTAGCCTTTGAGCCTCCTCTTTAATTAGTTTAGTCTTAGGCTCAAAAATAAAATACAAGCTCTCTTTTTATTTCATGGCTACTTAGCCATTTCCTTCTTCTTATGTAATTTTCTTCTTAATGCAATTTAATTCTTGCTTTTTTTATTACATGCTCTTTTTTCCTTTCATGTTAGTAGTTATCTTTATTTTATGCAAGTAGCCTAGTTTTTATTTTATTTAGCTCTCATTTTTTTTCTTGTTTTTATTTCATGTTGAATGCTACATTTTTTGAAACTATAACAAATATGAGAGGCTAGGGGTAATGAAACTCTCCTAATCAAGTAGGTTCAAAATTTTGGTAATTTTTTATCTCTTTTTGTGCTTAATGGAATTGTTTTATGTGGTTAAACTTGTTTTAGCTTTGAATTTGATGCCCTATGTTGTTGACACCAAATAGGCTATGCTTAAACAACAAAACACAAATTACCTCTTCATCTACATATGATTATGGTGATAAAGTGATTTTAAAATCAAAATTTGATGGTCTATATTTCTAGTCAATAGCTAATAGGCCATGCTTAGAACAGATTTTATTTTTAAGTTCATTATCAATTTTCATGAGAGTTAAAAGGTGATTTAGTGGGTGTGTTATAGTTTGATGGCTTATGTTGAGCTAATTAATATCACAAATATGTCATACTTATGATAAACACATTAACTAAATTCACTAATGATCCAAAAAAAGAGATCATAATTTCATGTTGTGTTGATTTATATGATCAAGAGAGTGGATTTATCTCTAAATTGCCTTCAAATTCTTATATTTTTATCCATTCTAGCTTTTGTCAGTTTTTACATTTTTTTTTAGCTTAACACATTTCAAATCTTAGTTTAATTTGATTGAATAGAATTTTAAATCTAAACAATTCCCTATGAACCAACCCATACTCGCATACGTGCTAAAATCATACGCCGTGCGCTTGCGATTATTTTTATTTAAAATTTAATCGGCTATTCTCTAATCTGATAGAGATTTGGCCGTCAAACAATAACGAATCTAAGCACTTTCCCAAAAGTGATTTTGGGGAGTGGCTCTACTTCTACTGACTTAGTAAAGTAATCAATGGCCACTACAGCATACTTTGCTCCTCCTTTGGAATCAGCAACGGTCTGACCAAATCGATTCCGCATACATTAAAGGGCCATGGACTAGAGATCGGAGTTAATTGGCTTGGTGGTAAATAGAGAATCTTTGAGTATTTTGGACACCCTTCACATTACTTTACGTGTTCTATAGCTTGATTGGTCATTTGTGGCCAGTAGAAACCTTGTCTCATTATTTTCTTAGCCAACTTTATCCCATTGGAATGGTCACCATAAAATCCTACATGAGCTTCCTTTAGTAATTTCAACCCATCTTCCGTCTTCACACATCTTAAGTAAGGGAGAGCATATCCTTTCTTATAAAGAATTCCATCCATCATAGTGAAGGTCGGAGCCTATCTTCTGATTCTCCTAGCTTCCTCTTTATCGGATGGCAATATCCCATTAGTAAGATATATTACAATAGGTGTCATTCAAGTGTTACTGTAACAGTTATCCGCCTTTGGATGATTGGGCTCTTCATATGGAATTTCTTCATCAATTTCTCTTTCTTCTCTTTCTTACATCATGGCTTGGGATCTAGTTAAAACCAATAGTTCTTTCCTTGGTTTGAGCATTTTCCCTTCAGTACTGGTATTTACTTGATATCCTACTAGTACAATACGGGTTTTTGGAGCTCCTCTTGAACTAGCTAATTTTGCTAATGAATCTACTTAAGAGTTATCTCCCCTTGGAACTTGGTGTACAGATAAATCTTCAAATAAGGTAATCATTTTTAGCACCTTCTTAACATATAGGGATAGTTTGGCATCTTTCATCTGATATATCTGCTTTACATGATTTACCATTGGTTAAGAGTTGCTAAAGATTCGAATTCATGGGATTTTAAGTTGTAAGGCTAGAGTTAATCCTGCCACCATCAATTCATATTCAGCTACATTGTTTACTGCAGGAAATCCTAGCTTCATTACGTAGTGTAGACGGTGTCCATCTGGTATGATTATGACATATCCTTCTCTGGCTCCCTGCTCATTTGATGCCCCATCCAAAAATAGTTGCCATACGGGCTTTTGGTCTTTCTCTTTATCTGACTGTTCTTTAACAAAGTTTGTACATTCATTGATAAAGTCTGCTAATGCTTGCCCTTTGATTGCTGCTCGTGGCAGAAATTCAATGTCATATTAGCTAAGTTCAATTTCCCATTTTACCAGCCTACCCGAAGTCTTAGGTTTACTGAAAATCTCCTTGAGTGGAAAGTTAGTTAATACCCTGATTGGATGTACTTGAAAGTACGCTCTAAGTTTCCATGCTATAAGTATCAAACAATAAGCCAGCTTTTCTATGACTGTATATCGAACCTCGCCATCCTTCAATCGTCTGCTCACATAATAAACGAGATGTTGAGTTTAATTTTCTTCTCTAATTAGAACCGAACTAAGTGCATGTTCTGAAACCACCATATATAAGTATAAGCTTTCTCCATCTTCGTGCTGGATAATATTGGTGGCCTTTCTAAATAATTTTTTAATTCTTAGAAGGCACTCTTACAATCTTCTCCCCACTCAAAGTTCTTTCTTTTTTAATCACATTGAAGAAGGGGATGCAGTTATCGGTTGCCTTGGAGATAAATCTGCTTAAGGCTGTAATTTACCATTCAAACCCATTACATCTTTGCTGGTTTTGGGCTAGGCCATGTCTTTGATAGTTTGGATCTGGTCAGGACTGGCTTTAATCCCTTGTGTGCTAATAATATAGCCTAAAAACTTTCTGGAATGAACTCCGAAAGAACATTTCTTAGGATTCAGTTTCATCTGTTACCTTCGTAATACTTCAAACATTTCTTCAAGATCTTTAAGGTGACTCTCATCTTTATGAGAATTTACTAGCATATCATCCACATAAACCTCCATATTTCATCCAATCTATTCCTTTAACATTCTATTGATCAATCTTTGATAAGTGGCTCCTACATTCTTTAGCCCGAAAGGCATTGCTTTATAGCAGAAAGTTCCCCAATCGGTAATGAAATTTTTATGTTCTTCGTTTGGTTTGAAATGGGTGTTTGATTATATCATGAATAAGAATCCATAAGAGATAATAGCTTATGTACACTTGTTGCATAGACTATTTGGTCTATCCGGGATAATGGATAACAGTCTTTTGGGCATGCTTTGTTAAATCAATGTAATCAACGCAGGTTCTCCACTTGCCATTTCACTTCTTTACCAATACTGGGTTTGCTAGCCATTTTGGGTAACAAACTTCCTAGATGAATTTGTTTTCAAGTAGCCTTTTAACCTCTTCTTTTAGGGCGTCAGATCGAACTTTGTCAAATTATCTCTTCTTTTGTCGGAACAGGGTAACGTTTGGATCAATATTCAA
Organism: Allium fistulosum; assembly: GCA_030737815.1. Classification (NCBI taxonomy): domain Eukaryota; kingdom Viridiplantae; phylum Streptophyta; class Magnoliopsida; order Asparagales; family Amaryllidaceae; genus Allium; species Allium fistulosum. Next base: position 183,625,590 of record CM060902.1, on the reverse strand, counting down.
CGCGTAGCACATAACTGACGGGTCAATCCCGACCATATCTGAATGGGACCATGCAAATACATCTTTGTTAGCTTTAAGAAATTGAATTAAGTCTACTTTCAAGTTGTTCTCTAATTCTTTTCCTACTCTAACTATTTTTGGCTGAATCATTAGATCTATACGCATATCTTGAAGATCCTCTATAAGTTTTATCCTCTCCATTTCCCCTCGGCATTCCAATTCTGTGATGATCTCACCTTCTTCTACGGAGTTAGCATCGGTCATCTTCCTCTTGCTTCCAGGCGCGATGTACCTTTCAAACACTCGTTTGTTTATTTTATTAGATTTTATGTTTGCTTCAAATGTTGGATATAAAAATACATCATCCAAAGGCTGAAAAATATTAGAGGGATCATAATAAGAAGAATACTCCCTTTTGTATTGATTAAGAGTTGCATTTTGTGGGAGCTATATTATTCCCCCCGAACAGTACCCCAATCTCATTTAGTCAAGAATTTTACCATCAGATATTTTGGTGAGACAAAAGCATCCACCTCATCAAGCGCAGGATGGCCAAATTATGCATTGTAATATGATGGCTAATTGATGATCACAAAGAGAGTTTCGAAAGTTCTACAGCATGGTGGTATTCCCATCTGTATCGGCAACTTTACTTGCCCTATCGGAGTTGACCCCTCATTACTGAACCCAAAGATAGGTTCAAGACTAGGCTCTAGCTTATCCTCGGGAATGCCCATTGATCAGAGGCATGCTTGAAGATGACATTAATTTCTCTTCCAGTGTCTACTAAAATCTTGGATACTATGGAAAGCCCAATTTGAGCTGTGATCATAAAGTGGTCATTATGGAGATGATGAATTCCCCTCTTTATCTCTTATGGAGTGATGACAAGATTTGGAATCTGTATATTAAGCCGTGGATTTTTGAACAAGGACTTTTACTAGACAGAGAACACTCCTTCTCTAGCTTCTTTAATATATTTATTTCTAGCTTCTATACTCACCGGATGCGGTCCCCCATGAATCTCATCATTCCTATTCAAAGGTGGACTCAAGTTCAATGGATCTTCATCTTCTAAGATATTCACAGCATTACTAGGGAATATTTGCGATCCATTGCCAGTTTGGGGTGCTTTGTATCTTGGACGAATTTTTTCAGTTGTTCTTCACAGATCAGCTTTTGGATAATTCCGGCCAGCACTCAGCACTCGTCAATCTTATGGCCATTCGCCTTATGATAAGCACAATAATCATCCCCCTTTCTTTGCTCAGGTAGTTTCTGGCCTTGAATGAAGTTAGGAAACTAACCTTCTCTTTAGTTGTAGCATAGATATAAGATAGTGGCTTGTTCAAGGCAATTGAATTAGTATTGGGCTCTTCCCACCTTGACCTTTTGTGTCCTCGATCAAATCTAATCTTCCATTCTTCTTTTTAGGGTTAGCTTTCTTTTTATCATCGTAAGTTCATCCATTCGAATGAATTTATCAACTTGAAAGTGAAAGTCCTACAAATCTTTGCGTCCATGGATGAAGAGCTCTTTCTAAAATGGCATGTTCTCTATCAATCCTGAATGCATCGCGATTACCTTATCTCTATCGTTCATGTCTTTAGCCTTCAGTACCTCTGTATTGATCCTTCTAAGGTAATCACCCAACGATTCCCCTTGCCTTTGCTTGATATTCGGTAAAATAGTGTAGTCAACTATTGGATCTTTGCATATGCAGAATTGAGCGGAGAATTCATAGGAGAATTGTTTCCATGAGTAAATTTTTTTCTCCCAATATTGGTGGTACCATTTTGCGGTAGCCCCTTAAAGTGTTACTTGGAACAACCTGCATTGCACTGCCCCAAAAGCATTATATAGATCCACTTGGCTATCGAAAGTAATCGGGTGGTCATCGGGATCAGTAGTGCCGTGATATTTCATAGTTGGAATTTTAACATGAGATGGAATTATTATTGACATGATTTCATCAGTAAACGAGGCTACTCGTTCATTGTCATTCACTTACTCATCTAGAGTTCTTTTCCCTTTAGCATTTGCCATGTCTTTAGCAGCCTTCTCCACCACATCCTTCAAAAAAGCTTCAGCATTATGATAGCTTTTCCAATTTGGATCATATTCCTTTGAAATTAAGCTTCCATATTGCTCCAAAGATTTATCGTGCATTATACCTTGATGATCGGATTTGGTTGCATGATGTTCCTTCTTCTGTAATGAAGTTAAGTTGGTCTTGCTCTTGTCTTCAAACATATAAGCTTTCAAGTTCTTCCTTGGGGAGACTGCTTCATCTCCTGTTGGTGGTTTAGCAGTTTTAGAAGATTTCTATGCATGGGCTGCTTCTAGGAGCTCTTGCTTTTCTAGTAGTCATTGTTCTAAATGCCTTATCTTAGCTGTATTATCATCTAGTTGTGCTGGAGTTAATGGTTGTCCTAGCATAACTCCTTCAAAGTTGAAGGTTCGAGTAATATTTTCCTCCAGAACTATTGTGTGTACTGCTTCCTCATCCAATAGACTAAGTTTTTCGATTTCATTTTCCTACAACAAGTCAAACATTCCTTAATTAGTCTATAAGGAAATAACAAGGTCGGAGGTTAGAGCCCTCCTTCTAGCGCCAAAAATGTTAATAAGAAATCTTGTCAACACATCAAAGCAAGGTTAAGGAAGTAAATGATCCCATCAAAACCCTTTCGAATTAGTTGGAGTATCCCTAGGTTATAACCCAGTAGGGACAACTGAGACCTAACTGAGTCAAAAGGGTCCTTATGCCTTCGAAAGGAACCCCTTTGAAGATGTTGATACTGCAGTCATAGGGAGGATTCCTTCAAAAGTAAAGATATGTTCCAAAGTATTTAAACACCCTTCAATGGAGTCCTCCCGAAGGGTTTAACTTCAATGACCACGTGGTGAATCCCTTCGAAGGACTAGTTCCCTTCGAAAGGATTCAGAACATAAAGTGTATATATTAAGTAAAAAATGGATTCAATATGCCATGGAATCTTATTTTGGATAAACAACGCAAGTCAAATTGACTCAATAATATTAAAGCATCATCACCACATCGCTTTAGTGCCGCATGGACTCTAAACGTGATAATAATCTGATTCAAAACTGACATATCCAAATAAACTCCATGGCATAGCATATGCCAAACAAGGTTTGAGAAGATAAGTGTCCATCATGTGCAATTGGTCATTAGACAAGCTAATGGCCGGAATGATCATCCTCATACTCAAAATCAATATTAGATCCATGCATCCTCTCATTTTCATTTCTCATGAATGGATTACAAGTAGTAGAATTTTTCCCAGTTTGACCTATGGTTACAAGAATTTGATTTGGCTAAGAAGTGAAAAGAAAATCCAAGAATTCAAAAATCAGTCCTTAACTTGGACCCCTAGGGTTGTTTTATATATGCAGATTGGACCCTTCCGCACCCATCCTTTCGAAGCTATCGAAAGGACTCTCTTCCAACCTTTCGCACCCATCCTTTTGCCTTCATCCTTTCAATTCCATAGTCTCAAAGTTGTGAGTAGGTATTCAGGTCTTTTGTTATGCTTGGATTAACTCTTTCGTCTCTATCGAAAGTATAATAACAATGGATATTGTTTCGATATTCACTAATACTGCTTTCAAGTATGTCTGGAGCCTTTCGACACCTTCGAAAGCATACTTCTTTTAGTGGGGAACGAGTCAAGGTTCCTTATTGCGCTATTTGAATATAAGCGGAAGTACTATCCATCACCTTCGAAGCATCTCCTTTGTTGTTGAGGTCTGGTGCTGACATGATTGGTGATTGTTAGGATGAGTAAGGATAGGCATTTGGATGGTTTAGAAAGGATTTAATGGTGATGGAAGGATCGTTGTGAAAAGTCACTTAAGGAGGCTTAGTTGTGGAAGGTGGCTTTCGAAAGTATTCCCGTTGATCAATGCGGAAGCCTCATCCTCTATTGCTTCGGGAAGCAATACTGGTCACATGTGAAGTTTCCCTTATACTTGCGGAAGGGTTCAACCGATTTGAAAGGCTCATCTATGCTTTCAAAAGGGATGCTTTGGTAAAATATTCCTCTGTGTAAGGTAAACAGTGGTGAAACAAACTATTTCGAAGGGTTTTATCCATGTGCGGAAGCCTGTTATTTGATACCTTCAAAAGGTGCTTTTAACACATAAGAAACTCCTTTATGCATGGGGAACCAACTGTTTCGGAAGGGTCAACTAAAGTGGAAGGATAGCCTTGTCCCTTTTTGACTCTTTCGGAAGCTCATATTCCATTTAATATTTGTCGAAGCGTCAAATGCTTATAACACTAATCCAATCTTTTCGAAAGCCACTTCGACGCTTTCAAAACCCCGCTTTTGGACTATGGCAGAATCCCTCTCTTTAACTCTTGCGAAACTTTTACAGTGCTTTCACAGGAATTCTTTTATCCCTACATTATGGAGTGAGCTTTATGGTTAACACCGGTCTTCTGTTATTATTACTAGGTATGAGTTTTTGGACTTCTATTATTATTTCCAAATGATGATTTCTAGTCTTCTCTAAGTATTATAAGATATGGATTTCTGGTCTTCTGTTATTATTACCAGATATGAGTTTCTGGACTTGTATTATTATTTTCAAATGAAGACTTTTGGGCTTATATTCTTATTACTGATATGGATTTCTGGTCTTCTATTATTATTACCAGATATGAGTTTCTGGACTTCTATTATTATTTATAGATGATGATTTCTTGTCTTCTCTAATTATTACCAGATATGGATTTATGGTCTTCTATTATTATTACCAGATATGAGTTTCTAGACTTCTATTATTATTTCCAAATGATGATTTATGGGTTTCTATTATTATTACCTGATATGGATTTATGGTCTTCTGTTATTATTTGCTGATATGAGTTACTTGACTTCTATTATTATTTCTAGATGATGATTTCTAGGCTTCTATTATTATTACCAGATATGGATTTTTGTTCTTTTCTAATTATTACCAGATATGGATTTGTGGTCTTCTGCTATTATTACTAGATATGAATTTCTAAACTTCTATTATTATTGTAAGAAGGGGATATAATCTTTTGTTATAATTATTTCCAGATAAGAATTTCTAGAGTTCTATTGCTATTGCCAGATAAGAGTTTCTGGGCTTCTCTATATTTCCCGATATAAACTTCTGGTTTTCAGTTGTTATTATCACTAGACAAGTGTTTCTAGTCTTACCCCTATTATTAGCAAACAGAGATTTATTCTTCTTCTTTAACTGCCAATATTAATTATCGGACTTCTTTTATTATCATTGCCAAAGGAGGATTTCTGGATTTCTAATTGTTATCAGATGCGATTTGGATCTTCCATTATATAATTATCAAATAGATTTTTGATCTTCTTCTTCTATTACAAGCTATAAATTTCTGGTCTCCCATGAGACCCAAGACTTCAACTAGAAATTTTTTCTAAAGCTCCCTCCTATAATATTACAAGATGATCTTCTGGACTTCCATTGGAAAACTTATTTGCTGCTCTTTCACTTATAGTAAAATTATAATTTTAACTCACACAAATAGTATAGGTAATGAACGCCAGCATAACTCAGTTAAATTCTAAAGGAGAATTGAAAAGAAATAATATCTTGTTCTTCATGTTTTATAGGAAAACAAGACTAGCAAGGAAACCTTATTGAGGATTGGACAACACAAAGGAATTTTGGGTTTTACCTAATTAGAAAAAGGCTTCTCTTATACGTGGGGCTAAATTTTATCCAAATAATTCCTAAAGGACATAAGCTAAGGAATCAAGGCCAAGACTAAGGGTTCATGTCGAGGTCTGAAGCAAGGGTTCATGTCGAGATTCAAAGTTTCATATGCAAAGATGAATATCAATGTCAAATCCTTATCGACATCGAAGAACACAAGATGGTGATAAAAGAACCATGATGATCCTATCCAATGATGTCGAGTTTCTTTTAAACAGGCCACTTCATGTCGATAACGAGAACAAAAAATTATAGATATCATCAAAGGTTAAGAAGTAACATGTATCAACCTATATGGGCAATTACAAAAACTGTTGTTTTGGAGGTTCATCAATAACATCGATGATGTGCTTCAATTGCATCAAGGACCATTAAGAAAGAAGAGCTTCAAGCATTAAGGTCATACTGGGTCTCATCACGAAGGAACAAGAGCACATGCGTTAAAGCACGACAACTCTGTCCATACCGAAGCCAATAAGGCTGCTATCATCAATGCTTGACGATGCTGAAGCATGGTGAGGCTAAAGATTGGTGGTGCCTACTACCTATCCAACTCTATAAATAGAGGCTAAGGAGCTCCATGCTAGGGGCCAATTTTTTCATTTCTATCTCTTGTTCTTAAATCATACTCTAGCAAACCAAAAATCGAATTGGGGAAAGTGGAAATTGACTGTAATCATATTTGATCAATAGCAATAAAGGCTTGGATTGGCTTAAGAACTTCGACTATAATTTATTCAATCATTATCAATTTTAGCACGAAAATACTTAGACTTGCTGAGTTTGAAACTCGATATGCTTAGCCTCGACGACCTTTGAACTTCATGATGTTTTTATCCCAATTGCATAGCTCGATATGAGGCGGTCGTAAAGTTCAATGCTCGACATAGTCATAGCCGACGAACCTTTAACAACCACAAATGCATATCCTCGACATGGTCATTCTCATCGTGTTTTGGGCAACGGCAAGCTTTATATGCGCATGATTATATAAACATTGAATTCTTGAACATGAGAGCAAAAAGGGCATATAGTCTACTATCATGCTTGATAGATCATATCCCTAACTTATTACATCTTTTGCATTCTCATCTGATCAGAGAAGGACTTGCCTAAAAATTCACAATGAAGGATGTGACATCATCATGCCAGTTTAAATTGAGGATGTCGAATTCCCTTTGGGATGTCTATCCTAATAGCTAAAAGAGAAACAAGTGCAAGCTTTCTTTCGAAAACATATTGCCACTTTTACTAATGATTCTGTCATACACTTAGTCTCATGATGACAAGTAGGACCTCGTGCTTTTAACGGAGGCACAAATCAATAATATTCGATTACGTGTCTACATATGCTAAAGTCAAGGACAGACTTTTCTTTATCGGCATCCGGAGTGTTATACCATTTTTTTTGTCTAACAAGCGTTCTTTTATATGTACATTATTTTAAAAAAAATTGTAGTTAATAATCTATTGTGAAGGTAGGTGTACATGTTGTGTCCATGCACCAATTGAATCCTTGTTTACATCCATGAGAGTGTTTAGTAATAATCTAAATTATAATATAGTCTACATGAATTGGAAAGGAATGAATATTTTTCCCATCTCTATTTTAGAGATGTTTCTCTACTTAAATTTATAAATGACAACAGATAAATAAATCTTACCTTATTGTAGAATTTATAATTATTCACTTTGTGCTTATACAACTTAAGCCATATCAGTTCCATTCTTGTTCTTATTAGGTGAAGTTTCTAATTCCATTGTCACTCATTTATGATGTAACATTTTTCAAACCTTTTTTCATTAGGTGAAGTTTCTAATCCCATTAAAATATTCACTCATTTATGATGTAACATTTTTCAAACTTATTTTAATAATATAAATTATTTAAGTTATCACTGTCAAATATTGCAATAGAATCTTGATACAAAACTTTGATAAATATGGCATATGAAATATAGAAATGGATATCTAGTAACATCACTCTAAAATATCTGGATCTACTTAAAAATCAAACACAAGTTCTTAGTAAATAATAGCTACCCAATTTGCATGTAATTGTAAAATACAAGTTAAATATCCATTATTATATTATATACATGTTATTATAACAGATATGTCTAGTCGAGGTCACAGCCACACCCATGGCGGATCCCACTCAAATGAGCATGATGCACATATGATGCCTCCTTTTATTCAAACCGATAGTCATGTTGTGCCTACTGATGTTACTAGTCCCTTCACTCATGTGTTTGAGATGGACACTTTCTCCACAAATGACTTGATGTTTTCGAGAAAGCTCAAGGACCAGGGTAAGTAACTAATTATTGGAATACAAAAACAATCATATGTACACATGCATATAGTCACCATGATAATATGCGGTGAACTAATTAATTAGTTTAATTTTACTAATTAAATACACATACATATATAAACATACATATATGGGGAATTCTATTTGGACATGATTTGTCGATACAAATGGTGACACAAGAGATCTTAACTATTAGATCTTCCCCTAATTTTTATCTCCCATATAAGGACACAAAGATCAATGGTCAAGATCTATTATGTCACCAATTATGTCTTATTTGTGTCCAAATAGCCAGCACTACACAAACATAAAAACAGTGATACTCACGTGTGAAAACTCACACATACATTCACACTTTCATAAACATGCACGCATACTCCTAAACACAAATCTAGTATTATGAATTATGGATGTGCATGGTGGATTTTAGCAGTATCACTACATTTCATGCATTTCTGAAGGTATGTTCGCACCGATCATTGATTTTTGGGCCACATACAATGACGTCCTCAATGACATAATGATAATCAGTTTCATGATGTCTAGTAAAACTATCATATTGCATAACACTATATATATATATGAGTTATAATTATGTATGTCATTTTATTTATAACATATTCAACTGCATTTGCAAAGAAAATTTGCTTTAAAAGATGATGTCTCTAAAGGAATGATGAGAAAGATTTGGACGGACAAAGCAAGCCACAAATATTAGAAATGGACCTATGGTATGCATAGGAGTGGTAAAAACCATTCACCCCTTGCCAACGAGATATATGAAAAGTTCTTGGCATATTGGCAAACAGAGGGCATCAAAAAGAAAACACAAAAGAATTCCTAAATTAGGAATAGAAATCTCAAGTTGCATTGCGGTGGCTCTAGATCATACACAAATTACCGTAAAAATCTTCTATAAATTTATTTGTTAAATCTATTTAGCATTTAAATAAATCAAGATATGCTTATTTGGTAATTTATTTAATTCAGTTTTTATGTACGAAGAGCAGCATGGTGAACCTACATCTTCACAAGTTTACTATAGGACTCACAATGAGTCATCGAATGCTCCCACTGCAGACAATTGAATAGATGAGATAGTGTTTTTGCTAAGTTATCCATAAAACTTCATTTAAATAATCTTACATATGTATACATGAATAAAACTCTAACAACACGTGTCCCAAAAATGTTACAGATATATATATATATATATAGTATATATATTTATATGTTATGTACATATAGTATTGAATATAAACGCATGCAAAACCATATATATATATATATATGATATGTGTACGAAAGACCTCATATACATATATATAGTAACTATATGTATGAATACATTAGTTATAAATCCCAATAACCATATCGTTTATATATATAATATATATACTTATGTATGTATGTATTTTATATACACGCTTAGTATAGTTAAATATATATGAAATCCTAAGCCACTTGGATTGAAAACCAAAAATTAATTATAACAACTGATATATTTATAATAAGCCATTTGGAAAACAAGCTACTATATTTTCGATGTCTACAGTGAGCATTTCTACCAGATGTTTCATACTTATATATAATAATATATATGTTATACCTTGAAGTTTTAAACTATTTGAATATAAATTTAATTTAATCCTCATTTTCTAAACATATCATTTGTCATCCGCAAATTAGTATAAATCTACAAAATTAATACCTTAAATACACTAATATTTTAATCATTTTCTAACAATATCAACAAATGCATACTATAACAATTTAAATTTAAATTAATCCTCATTATACAGATAAGCTTTTTGAAATTTGAGTACATTTTTGTTGTTAGATATACGTTGGTTAAAATAAAAAATGACAAATATAATATGAACTTCCTTAACTTCATATATAATAAAAATACTCCTCTATTCTATTACTACAAAACTCCAAACGTAATTAATTAATGAATCGACAAAATTATTTTTATACATATATAGAATCAAATGATGTATATACATACATACATACATACATATAAAAAATAATAATTAGAAAAGTAGTTAACGAAATAAAATGTATCCCTCATTGCCAGTCAAACTTCAATTTTAACACTAAAATGAGTCGAATCAAATTTAAAAACCAAAAAATAACAATAGAAGATAACCAAAATGGTATCCATAATGTTAAAAGGAAATTTATAATATATTCTTCTTGATTTTAATTAGTAAGTAGATGAAGGGATTTTAATTAACCATACTATTTAACTATTAATTCAATAATCTAGTTAGTCACTTATATATACACACACACACACATGCTTTGGAGATGACTCCCACTCTAAAGTGTACTCCTTAGAGATCAACATCTTCTCCTTCCGTTAATTTTGAGGAGATAACCCAATCTATTTTACATTCTGAGTCCTTCACTTCTATCCACCTGCCTTCCACTGTCTGTGATTTGGCAGGGCATTACCGCTCTCTGATAGAGCAACAATTCTTGGTAAGTTTCACTTCAATTGTCCTTATCACTACTGTTCCTTTCCAAACTTCTAACTTGTGTTACATTCCTTCTTTCATATTTCTAAGAGTTAGTTAACTCTTCACGGGCAAGCATCCAAATCTTCCATTGAATCTTCCAAGTTCTAGGAGGAAATCTCTACTATTAAGAATCAAGTCTCTTCTTTATCTGCGGTAAAAGATGAAGCAACCTACGAACTAGCATGATTAAGAGCTTCCCTTGCCCAATCAGAATCTTCTCTCTCAGAAGAAAGAAGGACTCGCCAACTCCTCGCCGACGAAATTTTTTCCATGCATCTAACCCTAAAAGAATCTGACGAGGAGAAGGCCCATATGGCTGCAAAGAACGTCTCATTGAACGAAAAGAAGAAAACCAAGGCTTCCTTGAAACTTTCCATTGACACTATCTCCGATGCTAAAGAGCGAGTGTCATAGTTTCTATACACTACACTTGGGGAGATCATGTTGAATTCTTATGAAGAAGCCCTGATGCTCGCTTATGCTGATAATATTGGCAAATTCCCCGAGCTAAGTTTCCCCTCGCTTGACTCTGCCCTGGTTGATAGAGAAATGGGCAAAATTAACCGAATGGAGCAAGGGATTAAAGTTGTAGAAGAGGAGGAAATCGACGCCTCCAAGGCTCTTTCTTTCGATGTCCCCTCTTTCGAGGTCGAATTTGACTCGGAGGATGAAGGCAACAAGGACGATGTTGCCAAAGAGGGGGGCAATGGTGATGGTGATGATATTGAGGATGACAATGATGATGATGATGATGATGATGATAACGGTAGCCAAGGCTTAGGTGGTGATGGAGGAGGCCACACTGATACCGCTGATAAAGATAGAGATGACAACGCAAAAGCTTCTAAAAAAGAGCCATCTCCTCATGAAGCTATTCCGCCTGAATCTACTGCTCCCTCTGCTCCTCAAAAGGATCCTGCTTCCATTAATGTCCAAGAACCAAGAGAAAAGGAGCAACTGTTCAAACTTCAGTCTTGGTCTCTCGAGTATGGGGACTCTTTGTTTAAATAACTTTTACTCTGAAAGCAATAATAGTGTAATTCTTTTACTTAGATAAGGAAGAAATCTGTCCACCCCTATAAAACCAAACTCGAGAGGAAACAAGTAGAAATAAACAGATTATATTGGAAGTTAGACAAGCAAATAATGAAGCATAATATACTTTCAGATAAATATCATAGGCTTGATAGAAGTGCGTCAGTGCTGGCATCTTTTAAGCATCAAAAAGCTGCCCCTCTACTAAAGAGAGCGCACATTTGCTACAACGTTCTCTTAAAATAGAACTGAGAGTTGATCGCTTTATTTTGGATGCTGATTGAAGAAAGAGATATTTTAACTAACTTCTTATATAAGGTTTACTGTAGACACTCAATTATTAATTTTTCATACTTAGATGGATTTAGTGGGGGTCTACTTAGGCGTTTCCATAAGAGATACTTGGACGAATTCGGATCTGACCCGCATCCTTAAGCTTGTTGGAACTTACCATGGGTCAAATCAATTCCCCAAGATCTCCCTCCCAAAAAGCTTAAGTACTATAAGGACAAATTTGTCTCTGAATTATTTACTAAATCTCTTTTGTATGAACCAGATGAATAATTGTAAACATTCAACAATGTATTGACTTATAAATATTTGATTTAGTCTTGCTTTTTATGCTTAGCTTTATTTTATTATATAGTCGTAGAATGATTTTTCCTCTGGCCAACTTGTTTTTAGAGATCATTTAAGTCAGTACGTCGAATTGAGACAATTTTACCTTGAAAAGACATCAATTTTAAAATCTTCGAAACTAGCAAGATACTACTTCCTTAGAGATTTACAAAAAAATTACTTGGAATATCCTCGTCTTCGCTTTGATTTTCTTGGTGATGAAAAAGAGAAACTTCTTAAGGAAATCAGGACATTCCATTCTAAGTTAATTGTGGTCATGATAGACCTCCAACTAGGAAGTGGGACTATAGCAAATGTCCACCAGTTATCACTCCTGAAGGAGTTAATATTCCTTTCGATTCAACTGTTACCCTTTCCGCTAACTTATTAGATAAAGTTAGAAAAGTAGTTTCTATGCATTAGATGTAAACCAATTGTTTATTGTATCTTTTAGCTTCGTTGTTGTTTGAGTTGTAATCTATTATTATAATAATAAAGAGATTTTTTCATCTTGATTTTGACTTTATTTTGTTTCTTTTTGCTTAAATAGGAATTACAATTATCTACAGCTTCTCTCCCCCTTGATTTAACATCATGCATCGCTAGTCTTAGAGAAAAACTGTTAAAATCATGTGGAAGGAGTGAACTCGGTGATGATATCTTACTGGAACGCTTCTGTGGCAACACTGAAACCTTGAAATGGCATAAAAGATATTTTCTTTAGAAAACCATAGCTAGCAATTTGAAAGATCAAATTGCCTATCTCGAGGCCGATGTTAAAACAAAGGTGAAATGATTTCATCACTGAAGCGACAGGTTAAATTTAAACCCTTTAATCGACTTTAATCATAAGATGTCAGAGCTTATTCAACAAAATAGTGACTTGGAGTTGAAACTGAAGGAGAGTCAAGCATAGTTTGAATCATTAGAATAAATTATGGGAGATAAGATTTCGAACATTGATTTACCAGCTCCTCACACTACTCCCTCTGTTTCCAGACCTACGATGTCTACTTCCCTTACTACACAGAAATTCCCCACAATGCTCACCCCTCCTCCTAGCTTAGACGAGAACGTTGTGGGTGAATGGTGCAGGAAAGTAAAGTTTGAAATAGCTAGGTATTTTGATTAGCAACAAAAAGCAAAATATTCACAAAGTATTAATGAGTATGCCGGCAAGATTCAGAGCTTGAACACGATAATTACTTCCTTCTGAAGCATGTTGCGAAATTAGAAAGGGAAAACAAGACCCTTAGGGGTGTAAACAAAGCTTATAACCGTGCTTTGAAGATAAATATTAATGCAATCGATGACGCAGAAAGGGTAGGAAGAAGGAAAAGAAACTTAAAGTTCTCCGTGCCACAATTCATCACATAGTTGACCCTTCGACCGCTGAGAATCTTAGCAAGGCTGCTCTAGACTTATGACATATTTGTATCTCCAAAATGTATAGACTTGTCTTGTATATATGTGAATGACTTCATATGTTTTGTAAACAATTTTATGAGTTATGCAAATCATATAAACGTGGTAAATATCACCTGATTTGTGGTTCTTTTCTACAATGTCACCTTTGAAATGCTTTCTGATAGCTCATACATTGATTTATGTACTTGCTGAATCTTTCATTTCTCCTTGTTGTACTGATTTCCCTGAAAAGTATGTAGCAGTCTATGTAGCTAAATTGTTAGCTAGAAATTGACATACCAGTCTATGTATATCGTTTGCTTATATTAACAAATCATCTTGTTAATCGCATGAAAAATAGTTTATATTAAATATCTAAATCCCATCTTTAACCATGATGAGAAATAATTAAGAATTTAACTCCAACCATTTGGCTGGAATGTCTAAGTCATGTTGATAGGAAATCCCACCCTCAAACAGCGGTATAAATGTTGGAAAGTGATCTTCAAGAGATATTTAAGAAAGAGCTAAATCCAAAAATCATTATCTGAATTTTGTAGTAGAAACCCACTGACCCATTCTCAGGTATTAATGAAATTTGAAAAATTAGAAATCCGAGACCCAGATTCGGGTATTAACGGAAACGTATAATAATGATCTCCTTGAGAGTATTCTTTGACCGAGATTCGGGCATTTGTGATAGAAATCCACAATAGAAATTCATATTAGAAAATCCAAACCCAGATTAGGGCATCGATAAGTAGTAGCCTCACAACCCAGATTTGGATATGATAAAGATGATTAGTGATTGATAAAGACCCAAAACCTAGATTCAGGTATTATTAGGACTATAAGTGATTGGAATTAACCCGAAACCTACATTCGGGTATTAGTAGATGAAATTTTAAAATAAGAAACCTGAAACCCAGATTCGGGTATTTAATAGATGAAATCTCGAAATGAAGAACCCAAAATCCAGATTCAGGTATTTAGTGGACAAAGTTTGGCTTTATTCTTTAGACTTCGTCTTCCTTGACATGTATGAACCCTTCAGGTCTTGTATGTAGTTGTAATTTGATCAATTGCCTCTTGGGCTTGGACATCTTAGTCCATTGAAGATATACCGCTTCTAGGGTTTGGACATCTTAGTCCACGATTGGAAGAGCCACTTCTCGAACTTGGACATCTTAGTCCATTATTGGATGAGTCTCTTCTTGGGCTTGGACATCTTAGTCCATTATTTGATGAGCCTCTTCTTGGGCTTGGACATCTTAATCCATTATTATCCGGTGCTCTTGGTTAGCTAATCTTAGAGGCTGGAAGCAAGGACTTACCCGACCTTCCTCTAGGAGGCGCTCTTCCCTGGCCATAGCGTGGCGTGGACAGGGGCTTGTTCGGTGCTTTAACCTAGCCATAGCATGGCGCGGATGGCTTACTCCGTCCTCCCTCTAGGAGGTGCCTTAACCTAGCCATAGCGTGGCGCAGATAAGGACTTGTGTGGTGCTTTACCGTGTCCATCTTATGGCGTGGATAAAGGCTTACTCCATCCTCCATCCAAGAGGTGCCTTGACCTGACCGAAGGCGCGGCCAAGGGCTTGTTCGGTGCTATAACCTGGTCGTCTTATGCCGCGGACAAAGGCTTCCCCGCCCTTCCTCCAGGAGGTGCTCTACCCTAGCCAACTCGGCGCGGACAGTGGCTTTCTACCATCTTAGGTAGTATCCAAATATAAGGAGTATTTCACTCCCAACCATGTAGATTTTTCTTTGAAAAGCAACTCTTTATTGATGTTTCTCAAATTCTCTTTACAAATTCATGTATCTTTCCTTGTTGGAAGAATTGATGATCATCCCTTCTAGGGCTCTGCAATGATTAGTTTCTTGGCCATTCATCATGTGGTAGTAACAGTAGGATCCTCCCAGATTCCTTTCATGTTTGGTGTTTTTTTCTATGATGCCCAATAATAAGGCTCATCCTTAGAAGCAAGTAGACATTCTCTATGGATGTTGTTAAATTGCACTCTTTTGGTAGTCTAGACTTGAAGCTTGATTCTTGAGGATGGCTTTTTGACTTTTTGTTTCTTGACCTTGAGTTTCACATTCTTTTATTACTTTTCTTTTCACCACCCTTTGGAGTTCTTGAATCAGAAGTGTTCTTGTTGTAATTGGTTGTTGCCACTTATTTGCAAAGGCATTGTAATCAACCATTATCTCTTTTTCGAAGATTCTGCCTTTGGAATGGTGTTGGATGGTTCTTCTCATTTGATTGAATACATTATCACCTCCATTTGTCCTTTTTCCTAAGGCAAAAATTGGGGTTGGGCCAATATGAAAGGGGTTTAAGCTCCATTTCTCAAGATCGTCTGATTTCGCTTTTTTCTTGTTTATAATTCTCAGAGCTTCTAGCCTAAACCTTTGTTCTTTATTTTGATTGAAAATCTTTGATGATTTTTGAGGGAAACTTTATCTCATGTGGCTCAGAGGATCCTTGTTCATATCTTATGATTCTTCTAGCCATGATTTGACCAAAGTTGATGAACTTGAGATTGGGTTATGTGGGGTTAGAGATAAGTAGTGTGATAGAGTTAGGGGTATGCCCTAAGGGCAATTATGTAATTTGTTACATATATCTAACATGTTAACCAATCTTATTTGAAATAAAAGGTATTTTCTTCCTATTATATACTTGATATAATGTGATTATATTAATTAATTAACTTAATTAATAGTATATTTAATAGAAAAATCCATAAATGGTATATTTTATGATAGTAGTTACAAAGTGTTGTAACCGTGAGTAATTTATCACAACGAAACAAATATACAATTTTAAATGTTTGTTCGATGACGAAATTTCTATCGAGTTAGAAAACCGTCGAACGAATTTTGAAATAAAAATAACCGCAAGCGCACTGCATACTATTGAAGTAGGTGGCGAGTACGGGTCGGTCCGCAGGGAATTGATGATTTTAACAATCTATTCAATCAAATTAAACCAAAGTTGAAGAATATTTAAGCTAGAAAATGATGAAACTAACAAACTAACAACTACAAATGTGAATGAAAACTATGAGAATAAAATGACAATTTAGAGATAATTTCACTCTCTAGATCACATAAATCAACAAAATGAAGTTATGATCTCTCTTTTCTTGTCATTAGTGTAATTAGTTGATGTGCTTATCATAAGTATGGTATATTTGTGTTATTAATTAGCACAATATAAACCATCAAACTATAACACAACCACTAATACACATTTAACTCTCATGAAATATGACAACAAAGTTGAAAGCAAAATCTATTTTAAGCATGGCCTATTAACTATTAATTAGAAATATAAGCCATCAAATTTTAATTTCAACATTCACTTCTTTGCCATAATCAAATGTAGATGAAGAGGCAATTTGTGTTTTGTTTGTTTAAGCATAGCCTATTTGTTATGAACAATATAGACTATCAAATTCAAAGCTAAACAACATCATTAAACCACTTCAATCATTCTCATTAAGCACAAAAAGAGAGCATAAACATCAAATTAAGTTGAAGCTACATGATTAGAGAGCTTCATTACCCCTAAATTGAAGGGGTTTAGCCTCTCATATTTGTTATCATATGAACAAATGTAGCATGCAACATGAAGGAAAAAGAAAAGGAAAAGGAAAACAAAGTAAAGAAAAACTATTCTACTTGCATGAAAAATAAATCTACAGTACTAACATGAAAGTAAATAAGCATGAAAAGAAAAAGAACATGTATTGAAGTTGCATAAAAAAAATTACATAAAGAGAAGTGGCTAAGTAGCCATGAAAAGAAAGAGAGAACTTGATTTTATTTTCTAAGCTAAACTCAACTAAGAGGAACTAATGGAGAGAGTTACATGAAACATAAGGGGATTTTATAAATGTGCTAAACCCTAATTCATATTTTCGGAAAATGCCCAAAATACCCTCTTAGGAAGTGTGGTGGCCAAGTTATCATTAGCTTCAATAATCCCTCACTTAAATGTACATGAAGCCATTAATTCCATAAGCATGTGCATTATCCTCTAATTTGTACATTAAGGTAGGTGGGTAGGTCGGGTCCTCCATTATCCTCATTTTGAATTATTTCCATCTTCATTTGTTCTCTTCACTCTTGTGCATGCATATATCATCATGAAACCACTTGTATATGAATTTAAATTCCTACAAAATTATATAGAAATTTTCAATTAAATTTTAGAAAATTAATATATGCACAAAAATAACCATTTTGCCCTTGGATGAAAATGAATATGTGACAATTTGAAATAATTTGAATTTTGTTTTAAACAAGTTAAAATACCCAATATGATCATTTATTTAATTTAAATAGATTAAATATGGTGGTGAAAATATATACATTTATGTGCACATCTAATACCCCCACACTTATCTTTTTATTCGTCCTCGAATAAAGAAAAACTAAGATAAATCCATTTTCGTAGGGAGCACGATTTCATTGAGCGTATGCAACAAGCCGTTAAACCTCTAGGTGTCCCCAGTAGGACGAGTGTTGTCTCGTGAGGGTTTTCAGCGGATACTACCCACAAAATCCAAATGCAGGATGAAAATATTTATAAAATGCAAGATTTATTTACAAAGATGTGAATGCAAGTTTTTGAAATTATTTACGAATGAAGGATTTACTTTTAAATTAACACAAATAAGTTAAATATAGGTTTGGTCATTATCTTGAAATTTAAGTCATTTACTCGTCAAAATTTCCAACAAAAATTAAGTTATCATAACAAATAGACAATAGTTTAACTCGTTGTTTCAGTTGATAACAAAGTGTAACCATGAAATAAGTCCTTAGTTGATTATCAAAGTTTATTAAAGTGGTATTTCATTTCATTTCAATAACAAATCAAATCAAATAAGTTAAAATAGTGCTTGGATTTCATTTTCTTACTCTCTCCATTTTTTGAAAATTTTATTGATATTTACAATATTTACATATGCCTAACTCAGATAAACTGAGGCCAGATATATTACCCATGCACTGCCTTGCGGACTGATGTAAGGGGAATACAGAGCATGGCGAGTGAACACATGAGTGTGAACACCTATTGACTATAGGCGTTATTAAAAAGAATTTATATATATATATATACACACCTAGCTCAGATAAACTTAGGCCAGATATACCGATCATGCACTGTCTTTCGGGCTTACGTGAGAAAGGTATAGAGCATGGCGAATGTACACACAAGTGTGCACACCTGTCGACCGTAGCTGTTAATAGAAAATATTTACATATATACAAATGATTTTTATTCTTTTTTTTCTTTTTCAAATTTTTTTTATGGAAAGAGAGTTTTTGCAAAATCATCTTAGCACCACTTAACTTAGAAGAGGAAAAAAATGTTATATCCTCTAATTTAAATCAACCACTTTTTTAAAACAAAGATTTTCAATTAGGATATATTTCATAATTATCACGTATGAATCTTCCTATATACTAGTTAAACCATTATTATTTGTAATCAAACTTCATTTTAATTTTTGTTAAGACGAATAAATTTTCAAAAATTTCAATTTAATAAACCAAAACCATATATTTATCTTATAGTGTTTTTTTAAAAATAAATTAAAATGCTAAAAAAAAATTGTTTGTTTTTTTTGTTTTTGAGATTTTTTTTTAAATTTTGGATAAATTGAAAATGATGGTGAGTCTCCCCCCACACTTGATTTTGACTGTGTCCCCACAGTCAACCCAAGTGGAAGGAGAAAAATAAAAATAAAAACATGACCTTTATTTAAATGAAAGTTAACAGTATTTACACGAGATCAGAAAGTATATCGTCAAAAAGTAAATGAAAGGGTCTTCCAAAAACCGATTCATTTGCCTCGTTAAGTATACGAGAGACGGCTTAAGCTTGAAAAACCAAACCGTAAAAGATTTTGAAGTTGAACGTTGATTTGGAAAAACGAATGTTGTTTTATTAACAATTGAACGAGTTGTTTTGTTTTCAATGATTTTTGGGGTTGATAAAACAATTGATCGAAATTCACATTTATTTTCACCAAATTGAAATTCAAGTTTATCATTGAAAACTTCTTCCAAATTATCGATTTCAAAGTCAAAATGGCAATCGAAATCTTCCCCATTAGAATTTAATGACTTATTTTCGAAAATTCCATAAAACTCATGTTCGTTAAATTCATCTTCCTTCGTTGGATTATCAACAACTTCATCGCATATATCCATTTCAAAATCCAAAGTTGTTGTATTCAAATTTTCAAAATCGAGAAAAGGAATATCGAATTTTAAATTTGGTTCCACACCCTCAAATGAATTGAAATCTAACTCAATTACCGTGTTTTCAACAACTTCATTAAGATTATTATTTTCAATTTCAAAAGTTGTTATTTGAAAATCATCGATTTGGGTAAAAGATGGATTATCACTTGACTCGTCACACATTAAGATTTGATTTTGTTTATCACGTTGTTTCATATATGTTTCAAACAACGAATCTGTATGGTCATCATATATTTCGTTCATTTGCTCAACAAAATCCAATTTATAGTTATTAGCATAAGGATTTTCACTTTGAAATTGTTGAGGATAAAAGTTTTCAATTGTAATGTGGTTAAGTTTATTCCCATTGTCAAATTCGTTTGAAAAGTTGTTTCCATTTTCATTTTGAGTTTGAAATTCATCTTAGAGTTCAAAATTGAATTGGCATGGGTTATCATCGAAATCGTTTGAATTTTCAATTGAATTCAAATTTTGATTATTTTGAAAACTTTGATTTAAATCATTTCCCAAATACGAATTACACAAATCATTTATCATTTGATTTTGTTGTGTGGAGATTTCAAGTAAAAACGAAATGCTCTTTTCAAGATTTGAGGGTTGGTCATCGTTTTGAAAATTTTGTGGTTCAAAATTTGAATCATTTAAACAATAGTTGTTGTTAAAATATCCATACGAATTTGGAGTGAAATCATATGGATTATATTGAGTTTCACAATTATTGTAAAATTCAAGTGAATATGGAAATTCGGACATTTTGAAGAATGTTTTTGGTTTTTTTTATAAAGGAAAAATATTTACAAATAAAATTTATTTTTCAAAAGGGAAATTGATTTTTGTTTTGCTTTTTGGTTTTTCAAATTTTTTTTTGTTTTTGAAAAGGTTTTATATTTTTTTGATTTTCTAAAAAAAACTAAGTAAATTTTGATTTGAAAATTTTCAAAGGAAAAGAAAAAATAAAAAAAAACTAAGTTAGAAATATTTACAAAGTTTTTTGGTTTTGGATTTTGAATTTTTTTTTAAATATGCATGAGCTAATGCAATTAAATGAATGCAAAGTTAATTACAAATGATTTATCCTAAGTTAACCCAAAATTGTATAATCACACTTTGTTTTAAATCAATAAGATAGTTCTCAGTCAGGTAACGGGCTGGAGTTATCGGTGCACTACGAATCACCGTAGCAATGCAGTCGAAGGTTTAAGTACCTTTAAAGGAACAACCACTATAATATTTACGAATTACCGTAATATTTATAAATGGTTATTACTCTGCCATAGCCTAGACACCAAGAAATTAAATTGTTCAAAGAAGACAACTTGCAAATATACAATTAAGGGCTATCGATGTCTAACCGTTATTATTAACAAATTCTAGGATGAAATGCAAAGCAGGAATTAAACGTGTATTAACAATGCAACTACGAATGGATTTTTTTTTTGTATTTTTTTGTTTGGTTTTCTAAATATTTTTTTTAATGCAAGTAAACAACAATGCAAGACAAACAAAAACAATAGATATATACAATGCAAGGCAAATAAAGAGAATTATAAATAAGCAAGCAGTTTTTTTTGGCAAGCTCAGCACGCAAGCAATTTATTTTAGCAAGCAGTTCTGCTCCTTCTACAACTCTGCTTTGGCAACCTGAAATAAAACAAGTTTTATACAGATTTTTTTTTGTTTTTTTTTTTGAAAAGGAAACTTAAAAGTGACGTTTTACTTAAAAAAATTTTTAAGAAGAGATGAGAAATAATAAAAAAGGGAAGAAAGAAAACTTAAAACAAACGAAGAAAGAAAAAAAAATTGAAAACAAATCCCTACCCGGCCCAACTTCTTGTAAATCAATTTATCATTTATTTTACTTTTTTCCAACCCAATCTCGTTTAAAAATCTCATTTATTAAACTGAAAATCCTCAAATCCCACAAATCCCACAAATCAAAATATTTTCTTTTTATAAATCAGCACGATTCTAACCTAAACGAGTTCTTAAGAACCAAAATTTTCTGTTGATGGTGCAATTTGCGGAGTTTGATGGTTCGCGATTTGTGGTGTGTGGCGATAGGAGTGCTGTAATTTGGGAAGGCGAATAGGCTGTGGATGAGGTTGCTGAGGTTGTAGGAGAAGGCATTGGGTTTCGTGGGTGTACTGATATGATGTGGTTGGCTAATGTTGGAGCTTCGATGATGTATGGAGAAGGATCAGTGGATGATAGGCAGTTTGTTTGTGAAGTGGAATGTTCTAAGCGGTGGTGGAATCTGTCATGGAATTGAATCGCGGTGGTGGGTTACGATGGTTCACAGTGTGAATTTGATGTAGCTAGCCGCGATTGTTGTTTTTTTTTATTTTGCAGTCGATTGATGGGGAGGGTGGAGGAAACTGTTGAAATATGGGTGCTTATTGCTGTGCAGTGATGTAAATGTAAGATGAAGGTGGTGGTATCGAAGTGGACAGTGATTGTAGAAGTGAATAGCAGATAGTGGAGAATGTCAGTAGGCTGTTGAGTGGGCTTGTTCGGCTTGATGTTATGGTAGGAGCTGCAGTGGTAAGTTGTTCTCGGCCCTGGAGGGAGGTGATACAGGTTGCTGGTGATTTGTAAGTCTGGCGTGGGTGCAGGCAAGTGATAATGAAGATGGTGAATGGTTGGAACAGTGGAAGGTCGGGGGATGTTGGACAGTTTTGAATGAATGGTGCACCAATTTCATGCAAGTGTGAGACAATGGATTTGCTTCTGCAATGTTGAAAGTGAATTTGTTGCTTGCAGTTTTTTTGCAGGTAGTTGAAAGTGAATGTGGTATGTGTGGATGATGGAGGCACTGTGGAGTATGACTGATGTGGAAGAAAGCAAAGTGTAGTGAGCAGTGGTGGTTAGAAGGGGATGTGCAAATGATGCAATTGGTACAAGGCAGTGGATATGATCCGCAGTTGTATTTGTTGCTTTGGGCAGTAGCAACAGGGGAAAGTGGAAATGTGATAAGGCAATGGCAGAAAGGGTGTTGTGACTTAATGTTGTGATTAGAGGTGGGTGGAAGATGGTTGGTCTATGGAGCAGTTTGTGATGATGGTTGTTTTGTGGGAAGGAAAGCAGTTTGCAGAGGTAAAGGCAATATGAAACTGATGGTTATGAAGTGTATTATGACAGGATGTAAGGGACTGCTTGGGTGAGAAGTGCTGTGTGAAGTGGTTGATGTTGCTGAGGGAATGTAATAGTTTGGAAGTTGCTATGATGGATGTTTGAAGGAGGCAGGATTGTATGTATATGAAGTTTGATGTATGGCCCAGAGAGGCAGAAATGTATGGAGAGGTGAACTGGTGGAGAGTTGTTGCTGTCGTGGTGAATTTGATGCTAGTGGATTGAAGGAAAAGGATATGGTGATGATCAAGTGTCAGTAAAGTGGATGATATAGGTGAAAGGGGAAGGTGGATGTAGAAGTATGGTGGAACCAGAGAGTAGACAGTATTGGTTGCATGCAGTTTTGTGTGGTGGAAGAAATTACAAGGAAAGGAAATGAAAACTGTAAAATGAAAACAGAGAAATGAAAACTTTGAAAATGTGAAATGTAAATGAGAAGTGAAATTTTTTTTAGTTTTGAAACTGTATATGCTCTTTTTTTGTTAAAGAGAAATATGCAAATGCAAAAAGGAAGCTAGCAAACAGTAAAATCAAAATGCACACAAACAAAAATGAAAACAAACTTAAACACACACACAATTTTTTTTAATTGCAAAACAAACACACAAAAAGTAAATAAAAAATAATTCGAAGAATAGAAAATTAAAATCAAAGCAACTCCCCGGCAACGGCGCCAAAAACTTGTTCGACGATGAAATTTCTATCGAGTTAGAAAACCGTCGAACGAATTTTGAAATAAAAATAACCGCAAGCGCACGGCGTACTATTGAAGTACGTGGCGAGTATGGGTCGATCCGTAGGGAATTGATGATTTTAAAAATCTATTCAATCAAATTAAACCAAAGTTGAAGAATATTTAAGCTAGAAAATGATGAAACTAACAAACTAACAACTACAAATGTGAATGAAAACTATGAGAATAAAATGACAATTTAGAGATAATTTCACTCTCTAGATCACATAAATCAACAAAATGAAGTTATGATCTCTCTTTTCTTGTCATTAGTGTAATTAGTTGATGTGCTTATCATAAGTATGGTATATTTGTGTTATTAATTAGCACAATATAAACCATCAAACTATAACACAACCACTAATACACATTTAACTCTCATGAAATATGACAACAAAGTTGAAAGCAAAATCTATTTTAAGCATGGCCTATTAACTATTAATTAGAAATATAAGCCATCAAATTTTAATTTCAACATTCACTTCTTTGCCATAATCAAATGTAGATGAAGAGGCAATTTGTGTTTTTTTTGTTTAAGCATAGCCTATTTGTTATGAACAATATAGACTATCAAATTCAAAGCTAAACAACATCATTAAACCACTTCAATCATTCTCATTAAGCACAAAAAGAGAGCATAAACATCAAATTAAGTTGAAGCTACATGATTAGAGAGCTTCATTACCCCTAAATTGAAGGGGTTTAGCCTCTCATATTTGTTATCATATGAACAAATGTAGCATGCAACATGAAGGAAAAGGAAAAGGAAAGCAAAGTAAAGAAAAACTATTCTACTTGCATGAAAATAAATCTACACTGCTAACATGAAAGTAAATAAGCATGAAAAGTAAAAGAACATGTATTGAAGTTGCATAAAAAAAATTACATAAAGAGAAGTGGCTAAGTAGCCATGAAAAGAAAGAGAGAACTTGATTTTATTTTCTAAGCTAAACTCAACTAAAAGGAACTAAGGGAGAGAGTTACATGAAACATAAGAGGATTTTATACATGTGCTAAACCCTAATTCATATTTTTGGAGAATGCCCAAAAT
Source organism: Allium fistulosum (assembly GCA_030737815.1). Classification (NCBI taxonomy): domain Eukaryota; kingdom Viridiplantae; phylum Streptophyta; class Magnoliopsida; order Asparagales; family Amaryllidaceae; genus Allium; species Allium fistulosum. Next base: position 183,600,736 of record CM060902.1, on the reverse strand, counting down.
ACCCTCTTAGGAAGTGTGGTGGCCAAGTTATCATTGGCTTCAATAATCCCTCACTTAAATGTACATGAAGCCATTAATTCCATAAGCATGTGCATTAGCCTCTAATTTGTACATTAGGGTAGGTGGGTAAATGGGGTCCTCCATTATCTTCACTTTGAATTATTTCCATCTTCATTTGTTCTCTTCACTTTTGTGCATGCATATATCATCATGAAACCACTTGTATATGAATTTAAATTCCTACAAAATAAGATAGAAATTTTCAATTAAATTTTAGAAAATTAATATATGCACAAAAATGACCATTTTGTCCTTGGATGATGATGAATATGTGACAATTTGAAATAATTTGAATTTTGGTTTAAACAAGTTAAAATACCCAATATGATCATTTATTTAATTTAAATAGATTAAATATGGTGGTGAAAATGTACACATTTATGTGCACATCAATGTTCCTAGTCAAGATGCATCGAGACTGGATATCGATGTATCCGTTAAGACTGGAGTACGTAACGCTCTCCAAATGTTTGACATGTATTACTCATGACTACTGGGTGCACCTAGGGGTTATGTACTAATAGTTATTGGATAACTATGGAACGACTCACTCGATAGTTTTCTGTTGGTTAATACAACTAAGGTCAAACAGAAAATATCGATGTGACTGATTTACACAGTTCTCTTGACTTGAGAATACTGCAAATCTTCAATATGAAAGCTCCGCTTTGATTATAGCCAAATCATGGCATGGTGTCCAACAAGTGACTATAGTTGGGTCGAGTGGAAGTATTGGAAGTGAAGCACTATTCAAGAGAGGATTCGTCTCCTCAGTTATATGCGGTTATTATCATTGTCAACTCAAGTCAATAGTCAAAGTCTCTGGCCAGAACATTTCGGTTAATAATAATTGTCATTACTGAACTAAGGACTTTGTATTTGGACTATAAAGTTGAATGTGGTTGAGGTTGGAATTTTGACTATTACCAAATTCCATAAGTCCAAAGTGATATAGTTTTGATGAAGAGAATTGGTTTAAACAAATATCACAACCGGGTAACGCTTATTAAACTAAAATTTGATTTTACCGAAAATGGGTAAGCGATAAATTTGGCCATAATGTCACACCACCTTCTAAGTGATGTGTGAACGTTAACATTAGAATAGTTCGATGTTAATCGCTGACCATATTTACACCCAAGAGTTACACAGCCGAAATGATGACTTCCCTTAAGACGGATGATTTAATTAGTTTATAATTGTTATAAATTAATTAAATTAATTAATATTTATGAAATATTAATTATCAAAATTTGAATATTATTTTAGAAATAAATAATGTTATATATATTTATAACAGTTATAAATATATCGATCGACATACAATATCGACAAGCGATTAAATTAGATTTAATTGCATAATATTTTGGCTTGGGCTTAGATGGGTTTAAGGCCCATCATTAGGGCGGCAAAATTTAGGTTTTGGAAGGTCCAGGGGTGGCTAAAACATAGGGAATTGGCTTGGAGATAATGGGTTGAGATCAAGTGAGAATGGATAAAAAGGTTTTCCTCGTTTCTCTCTAATACAACTATATATATATATATATAATAATGACTTACCTTTTTGGCCGTCATTACCTTCTACATTGCTGGTTAAAACATAGCTCTAAATCCACTCTAAAATTCTCAAATATATTTCAAATTAAAATAATACTATTCGATAGTTAGAGGTCGGTGATTCCGGGCTTGCAATCTGACGAATCAAGAACAGTAAAAGGAAGGGTAGTCATTGCTACAACGTGGATTCAAAGGCATCATTAAATTAGTTGTTTTAATTCATATTACAGTAATTAAATTATATTCTATGATCCTATAATCAGCAATTTCATATCTGTTTAAATATATTACTACTTTATGTTTAGTTAGGTGAGATTTTTGTAGTAGATATGGTTGTCACAAATCAGTTTGGTTATGTGCATAATTTATTTATTATACTTTTTGATTTATGTATAGACAAATGTTTTTTACTGTACAAAATCAATTTTTATCGTCAATAATTGTTTTATATATATTTATTAATAAATTCAAATATATATATATATATATATATTAGTGTATATTTCTCTCTCATAATAACATATATGCATATATAAGATATACATATGATTTAAAAAATTTAGTACACTTTTTTATATATAATATGAATTTAAAATTTTGAAAATTAATTATCATACATATATTCATATTTTTAAATTAACCTTTATTGAATTTTTGAATTGTTTATTATATAGAAAATAATTTTTACATTAAAAATTAAATTTTATATTTTTCAAAAATAATATATCATTTTATAAATATATAGAAAAAATTTAGGAATTTTCCAATAAATTTTATTATTTTTAATAATTAATATTATTTCAAAAAAACTAGTTATGATTTAATAAAAATAATAATTTATTTGAAAATTTCTTCAAAATTTTTTGTCACCTTTCATTCATGATCCTAGAATTTTTGAAATTTTAAAATTTGAATTTTTAATAATTTATTATTTTATATTAAATAATTATTGCCGAAATCAATGTATTTATTTTTAAAAATAATATTTCAACTTTGAAAAATCTCTAGATTTTTCCTAAGCTCTATTTTAAGATCCTAGATTTTCTAAAATTGTAAAATTTGAATTTTCTTCAATAGAATATTTTATGTTAATTATTTATGGATGAAAACATAATTTTATTCATAATATATACAAATTAAAATACTAAAATTATTATGTTTGCAAAACTAAGTTAATTTTGAATTATAAATAAATTTTAATAATATTTCTCTCTCTTTCTATATATATATTTATCTATATATAAATGTTTTATGTTCATATATTAAATATAATATATTTATACATACGTGTGTGTGTTGTAACACATATACATGCACATATCTGGACAACATACATGACATACAAAATGAACTAATATGTCAGTTGCGATGTAAATCTCAACATCTACATATGGGCATATTATACCTTTCACGGATTATTATGTTACACATGCACTCACACAAATATGTATTTGATACATTTATGTATAAACTAAATCAAATAAAATTAATTTTATGAATTTAAATAAAATAAATGACTTTATTTAAATGAAATTTAGAAATTTTCTAATTCAGTTAGACTTCATAGGTCTAATAAAAGATCCAATAGGGTAAAATTTTTGAAATTCACCCAAAACTTCCACTGCGGCTACTCCAGTTCCAACAATGGTATCAGAGCCCAATAACCTATGCGGTCTAAATTAGTCATATTAGGGCTTACGAATTAAGCTTGCCCACTTAGTATGGTGTCTAGAAAGGTAATGTCTAGGATTGGAATTGGGCCTGTCCCGAAGGGTGAAGTGAGCCTAAAGGTCGCCCCTACTAGAAAAGGCCAAAATTAACCTGAAATGTGAAGTGAGCCCAAAGGTTGCTCCTAATAGAAAAGGCCTAACTTAATTTTGGCCTCGAGCTAATTTTCAAAATCGTTTTGAAAATTAATGTTAAAGATTTTAAATTTAATAGTTAAATTTAAAATAAAAACATGTTTATTATAAAAATTATAATAATACATAAATTTTCAAATGTTTGGAAGGATAATGATATTTTCAAAAAGTTTGAAAATATTTATATAATAATTTCAAATTTTAAATTTATTAATAAGATTAATAAAATAAATTAAATTAATATGTTAATTAATTGATGCATGGATGCATGTATTATATATGTTGATTTATGTTATGTTATTTAAAATGTTTAAGATAACATAAGTATACATGTATGTATACAAGATAAATTTTGAAATTAATAAATTTTAATAAAAAAAATTGATTGAATAAATTAATTAAAGGTTAATTAATTAAATAAAATACACATATATATGATATATGTGCGTTACACTATAAAGGTTATAGTATACACTATATAATGTCCAATATAAAAGTTATATTGGAATACTAATTTAAAATTAATTAAAGAGTTAATTGATTAAAATTAATTAAATAAGATTTAATTAATGATATATTATACGTAAGACTGTTATATAAGTAATATGAAATATAAAAGTAATATAACAATAAAACTTATATGATATGTGTATAAACTAAATGTGGAACATTAAAGAAACCCAAATAGACTTGAGAAATAAATACATATGTAAATGTACATATACCATGATTTTTGATGTGTTGACAATCGAAACGCTGGGGTATTTCATAAGAAATATATTATTCTATAAGTCGATATCACTCAATATATATATTGAAGATTATGAATCTTCAATATAATGTTGTCGTCTACCATATATATATTAATAAATTACTTACATACTCCTTAGTTTTTGAGCAAACTCAAGCTAGGGATGTTATGCGTAGTATTATTAATATATTGAACAGATGAGGTGAGATAACTATATGTATTTATTGAGCAAACTCAAGGTACTTATACTATACTTAGGACCATCACGATATGATAGGTATGAGTGAATAATATCTTTTGATTTGTTGAGCAAACTCAAGGTTGAAATGAGATTAGAACAAGGAAAAATGGGTTAGGAGTTGTATGTGAAACAACCGATAAAGAGTTATCCATCATTTGTAGGGCTATGATTTGTTGAGCAAACTCAAGGTCAGAATACCAAAACAAACGAATCCTAACTCCCACTAGTGAAGTTGTAAGACTTCTATGTTTCATCTTAGGGTTTGGAGAAACATAAAAGACTAGTGGGAGCCGTATTAGAAAAATGAAATGGTAACATTTAACCTTTCTAATATTGTAAATGCATATGCTATATAATGTTATAATTATCTACAATGGTAAATTTGTGCATTTAATATGACTGATAAAACGTTTGTCAATTAACATATATATATAAACTGAATTGAAAGTTGACAAATAGAAATATAATTTGTACTTACTAATAATTCTAATTGCATGTTATCTAATGTTTCTATACCCATGCAAGTGCCTAATTTCAACTACTTAATACATTCATATGTTGGTCACTTATATGTTTATTTGGTTTAGACCGTGTATTGCATTTCATGAGTTTTTGAACTCTAAATGCAATTCAAGACTATGGATATCTGATCCATGTACTTTTACATATAAATGTTATATGGTGAACATTCATAGTTTGTGGGGTACAATATTTCGATGAAGTTAGTTCATTCGAAGTAAGCCAATAAACAGCATTTTAAGATCATGTATTCAACTTGAATGATTTCAAAAGGATCATATTGTGTTAATGTAAAACAAGACCATAAACTACGAGATACATCTAAGAACTCGATCGTTGAAATGTCATCTTGATCGGTTTACATAAAGAGCAACATATTTGATGTCTTAAATGTTATGAATAATCTAATGCGCTTTTGTAAAAGGTTTGTTATGATATTGTAGTAAGGTTTTCTTTTGAATAGTTTGACCATTTGAAAGAAAAACGAATGTATAAGAATAGATGTAATTTAAGGTAAAGTTGGAATGAAGAGACTGAATAGTCACTTCTACTTCATAGAGAATCATTGGAAACAAAAATTATAATACTAATTGATACTTAATATTGGAATATGAAATATGATTTTTATTCCGAAATGTATTTTTGTATAGAAAATTGTTTTCTATAACATTTATTTCTTTGAGTTCAAGATATTTGATCAAAGAACTCTCTACTGTAAACTAGTTGCAATATATGAAATAAGTTAACAATATTAACAATATTAAGTGAATGGTGGACCTCTAAATTTAGTACGCTATTATAGAAATGGCAAAAATAGTGGGAGCATGCCATATAGCACCTAATGATTGCATCAAATTACGAAAATTGTTTTCGTAAAATGTGCCAAACATTATTTGTGAAATAATGTTTATTTTTGGTATTGACTGAAAAAATAGATATAACTATATTTCAATATGAGTATTATGAATATTCATTATGAAATAGAACTATGTTATGGAATTTTTTTCCATAGTAAAAGTGATGCAACAAAAAATACATATGTGTTTAATATTATTTACAGTTGTTTTGGAATTATAGACTAAGTCGTAGTTTTGAAAAATAATTTTACTATATGATTATGAATCATATGATACGGGTTAATTATATCTCAAACAATTAATGGCTATGCACCCATTCAGTGGGAGCATCATAAAAGTTGATGAACTCTTTGAATTAATACATATTGATGTATGCAATCACAACTCTATTAATACCAAAAGGGTTCCACATACTTTGTTATATTCATCGATGATTTATTATCAACATGTACATATGTATTGGATACACATGTAGTAAGTTTATGATAAAATCATAGAATAGAAAAGAAAAGTAAATAAAATAACATGCAATAGAATAAAACGATTTGATTTGGTCGAATAAGTGAGTATATTGGAAAAAGTTCCAAATTTACCTAAAAATTAATATATATTCAACGTCAAAAGTCACTCCTCCATGTGATACATAATGATGCATCGATAAGGAGTAATCATACATTGTTGGACAATTTACGATTAACTGTGAGTGAAGTTAAGTTAGTTTCTTTCTATAAGGTCATGTACTTAAGAGTAGTACACAAGGTTGATATTATTTCATCTAAACAACAGTTTACAAAATCATACAAGATAAGGGTTTGTAAGAAATCCCAACATATCCTAGGCCAAGGAGTTGGCAGGTTGTGCGAGTCGAAAGATTGCACGTAATAATTGTTCATAAGGGAGCCTGTATGAATCTCCAAAAAAGTTTTTTGGAAAGGTCTGTCATCAAATGACATATTTATGTTTGGAACATAATTTTTGTAAACTAAAATCAGTTTTATGAATAAAAAGATTCATAAAGCGTTTATGAATCTCTATTCTATTTGCAATTGTTGTTTCAAGATATATCAACTTCATTGTGAAGGAATTTCTTTGAGAAATTTTTGGTAGTTAAATGGAATTGGATCTGATCCATAGATAGAACTGATTATACGAGATGAAGTGAAATTAACTAACCAAAATGAACACATAGCATTAGAATGTCTAATAAGTATTCTCGTACATCGAAGAGAAACTATGAGTTTCTTATTAATGTCGAAAATATACATCACCCTCGGTTTTTCAATTAAACTATTAAGATTGTTGATTCTATATGGTATGATACAAAAATCTGAAAGAATTCCAAGTACGCTCTCAAAATATGATTTTGGTGGTCGTAACCAAAGAGATGTGATCCATCGGCCGAGATTGTGTCTTTATTGGAAAGACTAATCTAGTTGAATTAAATGAGCAATGTTGATAAGAATAATATCGCAAATTTCAATTATTGAAATTAGCATAACAGATTTGGTATTCAACATGCTCAAGTTAATTTAGATTTAGTCACAAAATTATCGCTCGATAAGACTTATTGTTTGGTACTTATGTATTGAAACAGAAAATTTTAAATAATGATTTAGAGTGAGCCATTTACACATATTGAACAAAATGCCTCAAAGTCAGTGGGAGCAATATTAGGTTTGTGAGTCTTTGGATATGATCCAAGAAATGATACAAATGTATCATTTTATAAGCATCAAGATTGAATAAGTATTTTGATAAGTTTGATTTTCAATCAAAGTGCAGAGGAAGCATGTGTTCATAAGAAAGAATGTTAAAAGGTACATTGATATTTCTAAACTATAAGTAAACAGTACGTTGTTGATTTTAACAATATGGTTGTATTAAAATCAACTTTAGTTGTTTTAATACTCAATTTTGGATTGTAAATGATGTCTTCTATGGTGAGTATAAAAGATATGGGGATTGTCCCAAAACGATATACAAGAGCACCCTATTAAAAAGAGAACATGTAAGTTGGATTCCTTATGCATTAGCAATAGAAATTATCATACAGGTTATGTTGTGTATGATATTGTGTTTTGTTTATGTATTTGATACATGGAGCAAATATAAAATCCAAATTGATATCACTAAATGGTTGTTTGAGGTGTTCTCAGATATTTATGAAATACTAGAGAATTGTTTATAGAAACAACGAACTCGTTATGATGGAACGTTTAGACACAAACTTTTATAAGTGATATTGAGTATAACATGTCGATGATAAAATTCAAGTTAATCTTTAATCTAAAAATGTTTCAAAATAAAGGTGATTGTGCTCGATTCAATGAAATGTTGAGAACATTAACTTGAATACGCTACAATAAACTAATGTATATAGATATAAATGCACAAATTAATGATTGAGCCAAAGGTGATTCGAAATGTTGAGAATCCCATGATATTGTTATAAGATAACAATGTCATGAAATTGGTCATGATAGAACTTAAAGCTCACTAGAAGTCGAAAGACATACTTCAAATTGTTTCACATGATAAAGGCGGTTAATCAGTGAGAGTTAATCGACAAAGTAGATAATTAAAACATAATAGCATACTCATTCACTAAGGGACTGACCTAATTGGTTTTGAGAAAACTGATTGGAGAAGTTGGAATTAGATTCCATAATTGACCCCAAGTGCAAGTGGGATATTGATAGAGTTAGGGGTATGCCCTAGGGGAAATTATGTAATTTGTTACATATATCTAACTCGTTGACCAATCTTGTTCGAAATAAAAGGTATTTTCTTCCTATTATATTCTTGATATAATGTGATTATATTAATTAATTAACTTAATGAAAAGTATATTTAAAAGAAAAATCCATAAATGGTATCTTTTTTTATAGTAGTTACAAAGTGTTGTAACCTTGAGTAATTTATCACAACGAAACAAATATACCATTTTAAATGTTCCTAGTCAAGATGCATCGAGACCGGATATCGATGCATCCGTTGAGACTGGAGTACGTAACGCTCTCCAAATGTTGGGCAATGTACTACTCATGACTACTTGGGGAATTTGGGGGTTACATACTAATAGTTATTGGATAACTATGGAACGACTCACTCGATAGTTTTCTATTGGTTAATATAACTAAGGTCAAGTGGAAAATATCGATGTGACTTATTTACACAGTTCTCTCGACTTGAGAATACTGTGGATCTTCAATATGAAACCTTCGCTTTGATTATAGCCAAGTCATGGCATGGCGTCCATCGAGTGACTATAGTTGGGTCGAGTGGAAGTATTAGAAGTGAAGCATTATTCAAGAGAGGATTCGTCTCCTTAGTTATATGCGGTTAGTATCACAGTCAACTCAAAGTCAAAGTCTCTGGCCAGAGCATTTCGGTTAATAATAATTGTTATTATAGAACCAAGGACTTTGTATGTGACGCCCCACCTCTATACCCATGCTAACCAAGAAACCTACGGTGTAGTGCTGTCAATTAGCGCGGAGAATAAGGCTGTTGTGGAGCGATCATCCATGTAACTTCTTTGTGCGAGCATCGATATGTCAGATAGTATAGAATGTATAACATTTAAGGAGGAAATCTGACATACCGATACAAACTCAAAGCTATCACACAGTGGCTATATATAACCTTCGGAAACAATCATAGAAATAATCATAACATAAATCAGTCACAGACATCCATATCACAAAGGCGGAAAAAGATATGAATATATATATAACACATGAAAGTGTACATCAGAGTAGTGGTTAGAAAGATCCACGATAATACAAAAGAATAGCAACATGTGCTATACAAAAGAATACATCAATGAGTCGATATCTCAAATGTGTACAACAAAAACTACTAATCTAAGTAGTTAGCCAAAAGTCAGAGTAATAGATCCCTGGAGAGAAGTCAAGCAGAAGCACTTGTAACATCTCGGTCCGACCCGAGTATTATTTCATAAGAAAATAATAAACGGATCAGTCTAGCTATAAATATCAGATGATATGGTATGAAATAAAAGACATGGCATGAACATGTAATAACTATAATAGCATACTACTATAAGCATGTAATTGAAAATCAACAAGAGATTAATCAATATCACAAGAATCTTCTCAAAGATAAAATAGGGTATCATACCCTAAACTTGTATTCATAACAAGTCAATGACACACAAATTCACCAATGCACAAAAATGCATAACATATCAATGCAAATCATGAAAATTGGTGAAGCACAAATTCCAGAAATCAACACACGAAATCTGGAAATCAAATAAAAAAGGGGGGAGGCCTATCACAAGAACGGGAGCATGAATACTCACCAACACGTGTAACACATGAACGAGAAGCTATCTCATGGAAGCTATCCATTAAATTTTGACACACGATCGGCCCGAAGACCATGGGGCGCTACCCCACGTATGTGAGTAGAAACATCACACAAGCGGGGTCTAATCTCCCTCGCAGACAAAGAGATATCGCACAATTGCTAGTCTAAATCACAAAAATGATCATCATGATCATCAAGAAGTGTCAATTACACTAAGCTAGTAAATATATGAGTTTAGCTTCATGTCCCATAACCACTAGCTTAACTCAAATATTTACGAACAAACTGTAGATCTTCACTAGGAAATTGTCACAAAAAGGTTCAGTCGAACAAGTCCAAGAATTAACCGATGAAGTAAACGCAAGCGTTTCATACCACCTGTTTTGCTAAGTCGTTTAATTAGATTTTTCATCCGAGTGAAGTAAAGGCTTGTATATACTAGTAGATTGGAAAACGGTTTTGAGAAAACGAGCTTTATATTCAAAATAGTGTTGAAACCATTAAGAAGAAAGGGTTTTGATATTTACTACTAGTATTAAAACCTTCATATTTTTAAAGTGACAAGTCACAAAATTGATTGTAGAAAAAAATCAATCCACTAAACTTCACATGCGAAGACGTGAATAAAACCCAAGGAAATCAATTCCAAAACCATCAAAGTAGAAATATACTTGCGACCTAATGTGGTCGAATTAAAGTGCAACTACTTAAAGTAAAATAGGTCGAACGACCTAAGGGTAGAATACCGTGCGACCTAGGGGGAAAACAGGTCGAGCGACCTAGTGAAATACAGGTCAACGACCTAAGTGTAAAAAGGCGAGCGACCTATAAGTGCACAGCCTAACTGCGGCGCGACCTAAGTGGAAGACAGGTCGAGCGACCTAACTCCTGGGTGAGCTAAGGAAAGGCGCGACCTAACGAGGTCGACCCAAGTGCAAGCGACCTAAGGGTTTGTGAGATCGAGCGACCTAAGAGATATAAGGTCCAGTGACCTAAGTGGTGGTGAGGTCGAGCGACCTAAGGGATGGTGAGGTCGAGCGACCTAAGGGATATAAGGTCCAACGACCTAAGTGGTAGCGAGGTCGAGTGTAACATCCCAGATTTTTATTAATTTAAATTTAGTGATTTATTTGAATTTTTGGTAATTTAATTTGAAAAGTTAAATAAATAAAATATGTGTTGATTTAAAAGAATAAAACTCTAAATTCTTTTGAATTTAAATCACTTGGATTTAACATCTTATATATATATATATCTGTATTGGATTTGAATTTTTAGTTAAAATAAACTATTATTAATATTAAATAAAAGAAAGATATATGGGTATAAATAAATAATTGATAGTTTAAATTTTAAATAAGTAAGGAATGAATATAACAAAACAAGAATTTGTATTAAGCAATAAAATAAAAATATGTACAAATTAAATGTTGTTAGTTAAAACATTGAATAGAAATAAAATTTCGAATGTATGTTGTAACAAAATCATATAGTTATGGAAAGACATAGGAATACATTTAGGATTGTAAACAAAAATATAAACCAGGTAACAAGGCAAACAAAGAGATAAAAGTCTTCAACATAAAAACAAACATTAGCTAACAAGGGAAAGAAGAAAAATCTGCCAAACCAGACAAGTAACAAGAAGAAAAGAAAAAAAAAGAAAGATAAAGGTTATATATGTATATATGAATGCACTCACACAAATCAGGCTGCACTAATAATAAAAAAATTTATATATAGATATGTATATTAGCTTATAGGAAAAGCCTAATTAATGCTAGCACAATCGAAATCTTTTCAGCCTCCATTTGGAAAAAAAATCTCTGGCAAAAACTTTTAAACAACAATATTTTTTGTACATAAAATCTTGTACCTGTATACTTCAACCTGTACAACTTTCTTTTTTTATATACATCACCTCTTCTCTATCTCGATTCATAAAAAGAGAGTTGAGATGAAATCATCAAAGCAAAACTTAAAAGCAATTGCAGTTTTCAAAACAAAATAAATTCCAGCAACTTCAATTCTGTTTTGAATACAAGATCCTCTCAACAACAAAAGGTTTCAAATCAAAGAAGCAAAAGCAATTCAGGTTTTAAAGTTTTCAAAAGCTGTTACAAAGGTGCTCTGTTCTTTATCATTTGTTTTCAAGTGAGAAATCTACTACTCTGGTTAAATGCTCAAATCTGTTTAGAACTTATGCTAGTGAGTAAACTACCTTTGTAGAAGCTTAAATCTGTTAAATCTTGATTGCCAGTGATGAGTACTTAAAGTATGTTGGGGAAAATGTTTGTATGGATATGAAATATGTGTGCATGTCTGTGTATATATATATATATATATATATATATATATATATATATAGGCCTCTGTTTGGTTGTACAGATCCAAACAGGTTCAAAAATTCAAATCTTCTTCTCTAATCCTTTTTAGGCTTTGATCTCTAAATGAAATTTGATTGTACGTCTATAACATCAATTGTAAAAAGGGTTTCGAGAATTCATATTAACTATTTCAAAAATGTAATTTACAGTGGGAATCAAATATAAGTTAAAATTTGATGTTCATAAATTCGTGTTTGGATTTCATAACCAGATTCGAGTTGGAAAATGATGAGTTTAGATAATCATTTCAAGATTTTTAAATTGTTATATGTTGAGATATTGTGAGTTGACCAGAATTTGGATTTTTGTTGAATTCCGACGATCGATGGAGGTAGGGTCGTCGTGATCAAGGCTGAAGGAGGTTGGAGTCTTAGAGATCGATGAAAAAAATGGTAATGGCATTTTTACATCGCCGTGGTGGCTGGACGACGTCGAACTAGGGTTCTTTAGTCTGTGTTTGTCAATGATGAAGTCAAGACGTTTTCATGGTCAAGGGTGCACCGGAGTCGATCGGTAGCGGGGGAATCGAAGCATGGTGTCGTGGCGGAGCTCTAGACGTGATCGCGTGATCTTTGGCGATCGAGGGTGGCGATGCAAGCTGGTTTACGTTGATCGAGTTGGGTTTCTGTTGTTTCGATAGCTCGATTTTTATTTCCAGGCGTAATCGTCGGAGCTGAGTGGTCGGAGCGTTAGTGTGCGTCGTAGGAGACCTATAGGCGACGTCGAAGTGGGTCAGAACGCCGGCGAACTCATGTACCCGTGCACGAAGTATCACTTGTATCTGGTATTTTTGGGTGTTCGGGGAAGAAGGTAGATGCTCGGGTCGAGTTCGAAGTTTTCATGTGTTTGTCTCGAAGGAAGGTGAGTTCACGAGTGTTTAGCTGTGTACAGTTTTTTAAATTTAAAACAAAACAATGTTTAAAGGAAAGGGAAAAAGAAGAACTGGCTCGGGTGGGAACTCGAAGTTGTCTCGGGACAGAGATTTAAATATATGATAACAAGTTTTAAAAGTTTAAATTAATAAAGTGATTGTATGATAATTAATCTAAAGGGTTAATTAATATAAGTAATTAAGAGATAATTACTTAATAAAATGTATTACTTAATAAAATTTAAGATTTTGACTTAAACTAATTGAAGGATAATTACTTAATGAAACTAATTAAAGGATAATTAGTTAATTAAAGGTTGATTGGTTAATTAATTAAAGGTTAATTAATTATAATTGAAAGTTAATTATTTAATAATAAAAGGATAATTACTCAAGGTAATTAATTAATGGATTAATAAATTAAGGAAATTAATTAAAGGGTTAGTTGATTTATGTAAGTAATTTAAGGATAATTGACGAATGTAATTAATTAAAGGATAATTAATTAATGTAAGTGATTATGGGATAATTAATTAAGGATCATTAATTAATGTGAGAAATGAAAGGTTAATTACTCAATGTAATTAAAGTATAATTAATCAAGGGTGATTAATTAAGATGGATGATGAAAAAAATGAAATGATTTATTAATTGGGTTGTAATTAATAAATGTTGAGTATGCAGGATTAAGGTAATCTAGATGATTAAAGTTGGTAATTAATTTAATTAGAGATTAATTAAATTAATTAGGAATTATATATCTAATATATCTTGTTATGGATGGTTGAATGATATTGGATGACTTGGATTGATGTTATCTCTGATGGGCGATTGAGATGTGCTGTGATATGAATGGGTGAAACTGTGATAATGTGGGTTATCTATCTGAGTTGAGTTGTTGTATAATATCCTGGATTTGAATTGTATTGTTTAAAACTTAACAACTTGGATTAGAGATGATATTAAGTTCGAAGAGACCAGGGTTGGGTATCAGTAAATACCCGAAACCACTTCGATTCTTATAAATGTGAGTTTGGAAGCAAACAGGCTGGAATGAAATAAGTTAAGTATCATGGATATTCAAAATTGGATAATGATTCTTGGATATTGTTTTGAGATAAACAATTGACTTAAATAAGATTAGAACTCGTAGAAAAGCACGAGTTACCTTGGTAATTCACTTAACTTATATAGCTTGGTATTTCATATTATGGGTTTACTCACGCTGGTTTCCAGCCTGACCCGGGTGTTACGTTGATGTAATGCTCGGGTCCGACCGAGTATTACAGATTTTCAGGTAAGGACGTTATGGAGCTTAGGAGATGAGCTGGATGGCAGGACGTATGGAGTGTTTCCGATGTGACTATTATTTTTGTTTATCTGAGATATATTTAATTTGTATATGCCCAGTGTTGTGTATGAGAGTAACTCTGATGTATTATAAATGTAAATTGACAGATATAGTATTCTTTTGTAAGCTGATATTATTTGATATTATATTTTGATCCGCTGCGAATGTGAGAATCTGTGATGTTTTCCTGTTTCTTTTTCTTCTATCTCTTTCTTCTTTCTAACTATCTGGAATTTTCGGGATCGAAAATTCCGGGTCGTTACAGTTAGTATCAGAGCGAAATTTAAGCGGGAACCTTGGCTCTGGTGGGTATACTCATAAGGATAGGGTCAATAGTACCCTAGAATGAGTTGAGTGTTTGTATATCTATATATGAGAGCATATTTGTTATTTTCATATATAAGATTTTAAATGATTTTATGTAAAAATATATTTTGATATATATAAAGCAATATTTTTTTTACTGATAAATGTTAAAGTTATTGGTTGTTAAATTATTGGAAATAAATTAAGAAGTAATAGAAATACAACCAAATTAAAATTAAATAAAGGTAAGTTTGAAATGGATTCAAACCGGAGGGTAAAATCCTGAAAATTTGTAAGAGTATTTTCAGAATGCTGAATTAAGTTACCTTGATTTTATTATCCATTAAATTAGGGGATAATATACAGTGAATTGGTTTCCAGATATGATAACCTTGGTTAATATTATAAATGGTTGTTGTATGTAATAGTGGAATGTGTATTAATGAGTAAGCAAAATAGAATGTGTTAAGGATATAAACTTAGATGAGTATAACTTGTAAATTAGAACGGATTTAAATTGTGAAGTTTAAAACCTAAGTTAGAAACATTTAAATTGTTTCAAAGTGTTAAAAGGAAAGAATAAATAATATTATTCAGAATATATTTGAATGTGATCTTATTTTAAAATAAGAAGTTGTTTGAAACCTTTAAAGAGATCTGTCTTGAATTAAAACCAAAAGTGGTTTAAAATTTAAAAGTATAGCCTGGTAGGCTAAGAAATAAATATGTATATATGTATGGATACAAGGATGATTTGAAATAAACTCTAAAGTGTCGAGTTTTGATTCTACCTGAAGTGTGATGTAAAAACCCAAAGTGATATAATTTTTGAACTTATGAGTGGGAAAGAATTTTGATAGAAATTTGAAATTTGAAGTGGGAATTCAAATTTGAGTAAGTTTGACGGGATTAAATTAAATTTAACTTAAAGGAAGTTAAATAAGTTGGAATAAACAACCTGAATTGGAAATTTCAAGATGAAATTGAGATTTAACTTGGGAAAGTTAAATGGGTTGATTTGGTAGGGAATTATATGTGATCTCAAATAGGTTTGAGATCTGGAATGGGTAGTGGATGATGAATGTTTTAAATAAATTGGATGTTTATTTATCTTAATGTCATCCTGTTATTATCAGTAATTATGAGACTGTGAATTGGATTGTTTAAATGAATTAAGAAGTAGATTGAGGTAATATCTATTCCATTATTGAAATTAAATGGAATTAAACTTTAATTTGAAATTACTTAAGTAATTTTGATTTTGAAGATAAAAATTGAACTTGTGAAAATGAAATGACTTTGAACATTAAGATTTGAATGTTTAAAATGAACATGTAGACTGAAATGGTTAAAGATTGGTTCCAAGATCGAATTTGGGTAATAAATTGAATTTCAAAGATTAAATTGTTTAAAAGGGGGTTTGAATTATTATTTGAACCTAGAAATAAGTTTATGTAGAAGTAAAGGCTAATTTGATTTATGGGATTAAATCAACATTTGAAATAATAACTCGAATTTGTATAATTCGAGATGGTTTAAAGATGAGATTCAGATTTCATTAGTTCAAATTTAATTTAGTTTGAATCAACTAGAATTGAAGATGGATAAGTATAAAATTCAAATGAAAAATCTGAATTGGACTAATTTGAAATAAGATTGAGGATTAAATGAGTTTAAATTCAATTGGGAATTGGGATTAATTCATATAGAAATTGAAATAAATTGAAATTGAAGTGGATTCAATTTGAAATTAGTCTAAATTAATTTGGATAAGTTGGAATTGTAATTAAAGTGAATATGTTTAAAAGAAAATGGAATTTGATTTGAATTTGGAAAGAAATTGTGAATAATTCAACTTGAATTGGGACTGGATCAATTTAATGGGAAATTGATTAAAATGGAGATTGGGAAGTTGAACAGTTTGACTCTAGACTATTTTCAAAATAAATTGTTTTAATATAAATCTATTTTTCCAAACTATTTACCATACAACTTTTCTTTTAAAAACCTAAAACTATCTTAAACTTGTTTTACAATTACTTTTGGAACTATTTAACAATTTTACAACTGATTTATAAACTGATTACTGTTTTCAACTGTTTTATAAATAATTACTATTTTTCAACTATTTTACAATTACTTAACTACCTTACAGCTATTTTACAAACTAATAATTATTTTTCAACTATTTATCTATTTTTAAAAAATTTCAAGCTATTTTCTAAATATAAATTGGTCGGAGTTCAAATTGGTATTGATTAAATACCCAATTGGGATAAGAATTGAAGTGCTAATCCAAATGGGATTAAGAAAATGTGAATAAGTGAATAGAATCGTGGATGAATGTGAATAGAAAAGGAAATTGGTTTGGTTAATAATCAATGAAGATAAATACGTAGGATGTACGTATATTATTCTATTCGCATAGTGATTTGATCCAGATTCGAGCACAGAATTTTGAGATAGTATTATCGATCTGATTTGGAATTTTTCGCTCGATTTTCGACGGCGAACCTGGATATGGATTTTTGATTGGTTCGGGATATTCTCTATCATAGTTGTGGCTATGCAAGGAGAATGATAGTTTCTGATCAAGAAACCAAATCTGAGTCCACACTAGAAAGTCGGGTGGACGATACTAGTTCGGAAGTGAAATTGTGTGATCGAGTGAGCGATCAGATTGATAAGCGTATGGATAATATGTGTACATCGTATGGGTTTGAATGAAATTGTTACTGGGAATTTGTGGATAAGAAATGTGAAATGGTTCTTGAAATAAAAGGTATATTTTGTGAAACATATGTTGAAGTAAAGTGGAAATTGGATATTTCTATGGTAAAAATTTACTTTATGGAAGTAAGTAATTTGGTAAGTGACTTTATAGAGTAATCAAATTTGAATATTTGATTTGGAATAAACGAAGTATGTATCTTTGTTATATATGTGATAAAACTCCCCTTGTTGAATCTTTTACCAGAAGAAAAGGGTTTTTATTAATATTTGAAGTAAAAAAAGGGGTGTTATACAAGTTTGAAAGAATCAAAAAAAAATTTCAAGGTTATATATATCTATGTATATATAAAAGATTTTGTGAAAATGATTTTGAGGAAAGGTTTTGAGAACCTGTGGAATTTGAAAGGGCTTTTGATTTTTGGGTAAAATCAATATTGGAATTTGGAAAAGCCTACTTTGATAATTATCGATTTTGTGAAAAGGCACTTATGTGAAATTCACACTAGGTGTATGATTTGGAAAATACTATATGTGTATAGTATAAAGTGTTTTGAGATTGGCTCTAGGGAAAAAGGCGCTCCCTTGAAATGAACTTCTCAGGAGTGCCATAGGGTGGTACTGCCTTGAGCGTCTAAGGGGGAGGTTCTAAAGTTGATCCTGTGAGGAGTCCGAAAAAAACTAGTTCCTGAGGATTATTTGTGTAGCGAAAGTCGAGGGCTGGTGCCTACAGAGGCATTTGGGTTATGTTGTGACGACAGTGTAACTCGATTTCACTGCGATCTACTGCAGACCATAGCGAAAGTCGTGTGTGCCGCTGAGAGCCAACAGTCTACGTTTGATTTTATATCGGTAGACTGCGACACTATGGTAACATAGCGAAAGTCGTGTGTGCCGCTGAGAGCCAACAGTCTATGTTTGATTTACATCGGTAGACTGCGACCTATGTGGGAGTGGAGAAGTTTCATTTGACAGCGTAATCGAGAGGCCGCAGAGAGCCTGCAGTTACATGGACTTTTGCTGTGACGGCAACGTAACCCTGGAATGTAACTGTGATCCGTTGTGGGTTCCATGGTGTAATCAGTTACATGGACTTTTGCTGCGATGGCAACGTAACCCAGGATGTAACTGCGACCATGGATGAGTGTGATGATTTCCAGAGCATTCTCACCAAAGATATTTCCTCTATTTTCAGAAAACTGTTTTCTATATTTTCAATAAAACCATTTTCCAAAGTATTTCCACTGGGTGTTGGAAACGAGTTTACCAAGTACTTATAGATTTTCAGTCCTACGCCTGATCAACGTATGACCGAATTTCTATGAGAACAAGGATGGACTTGTTAAGACATCGAGTTATAAAAAGTATTTTTGTATAAAACAATTTTCATAATATTATGTAGATTTTTTTTAAAAATGTTTTAAAATTTAAATAAAAGAGTAAGAAGTTGAAAATGTCTAAAGAATAATTTAACTGATAATATAATTTAGGTTCTTGTTTCGTTCCTTTTCGAGGACGAAAAGTTTTAAGGGGGGAGGAATGTAACATCCCAGATTTTTATTAATTTTAATTTAGTGATTTATTTAAATTTTTGGTAATTTAATTTGAAAAGTTAAATAAATAAAATATGTGTTGATTTAAAAGAATAAAACTCTAAATTCTTTTGAATTTAAATCACTTGGATTTAACATCTTATATATATATATATGTATTTGATTTGAATTTTTAGTTAAAATAAACTATTATTAATATTAAATAAAAGAAAGATATATGGGTATAAATAAATAATTGATAGTTTAAGTTTTAAATAAGTAAGGAATGAATATAACAAAACAAGAATTTGTATTAAGCAATAAAATAAAAATATGTACAAATTAAATGTTGTTAGTTAAAACTATGAATAGAAATAAAATTTCGAATGTATGTTGTAACAAAATCATATAGTTATGGAAAGACATAGGAATACATTTAGGATTGTAAACAAAAATATGAACCAGGTAACAAGACAAACAAAGAGATAAAAGTCTTCAACATAAAAACAAACATTAGCTAACAAGGGAAAGAAGAAAAATATGCCAAACCAGACAAGTAACAAGAAGAAAAGAAAAAAAAGAAAGATAAAGGTTATATATGTACATATGAATGCACTCACACAAATCAGGCTGCACTAATAATAAATTTTTTTATATATAGATATGTATATTAGCTTATAGGACAAGCCTAATTAATGCTAGCACAATCGAAATCTTTTCAGCCTCCATTTGGAAAACAAATCTCTGGCTAAAACTTTTAAACAACAATATTTTTTGTACATAAAATCTTGTACCTGTATACTTCAGCCTGTACAACTTTCTTTTTTTATATACATCACCTCTTCTCCATCTCGATTCATAAAAAGAGAGCTGAGATGAAATCATCAAAGCAAAACTTAAAAGCAATTGCAGTTTTCAAAACAAAATAAATTCCAGCAACTTCAATTCTATTTTGAATACAAGATCCTCTCAACAACAAAAGTTTTCAAATCAAAGAAGCGAAAGCAATTCAGGTTTTAAAGTTTTCAAAAGCTGTTACAAAGGTGCTCTGTTCTTTATCATTTGTTTACAGGTGAGAAATCTACTACTCTGGTTAAATGCGCAAATCTGTTTAGAATTTATGCTAGTGAGTAAACTACCTTTGTAGAAGCTTAAATCTGTTAAATCTTGATTGCCAGTGATGAGTACTTAAAATATGTTGGGGAAAATGTTTGTATGGATGTGAAATATGTGTGCATGTCTGTGTATATATATATATGTACAGGCCTCTGTTTGGTTGTACAGATCCAAACAGGTTCAAAAATTCAAATCTTATCCTCTAATCCTTTTTAGGCTTTGATCTCTAAATGAAATTTGATTGTACGTCTATAACATCAATTGTAAAAAGGGTTTCGAGAAAACATATTAAGTAACTATTTCAAAAATGATAATTTACAGTGGGAATCAAATATAAGTTAAAATTTGATGTTCATAAATTCGTGTTTGGATTTCATAACCAGATTCGAGTTGGAAAATGATGATTTTAGATAATCATTTCAAGATTTTTAAATTGTTATATGTTGAGATATTGTGAGTTGACCAGAATTTGGATTTTTGTTGAATTCCGACGATCGATGGAGGTAGGGTCGTCGTGATCAAGGCTGAAGGAGGTTGGAGTCTTAGAGATCGATGAAAAAAATGGTAATGGCATTTTTACATCGCCGTGGTGGCTGGACGACGTCGAACTAGGGTTCTTTAGTCTGTGTTTGTCGATGATGAAGTCGAGACGTTTTCATGGTCAAGGGTGCACAGGAATCGATCGGTAGCGGGGGAATCGAAGCATGGTGTCGTGGCGGAGCTCTAGACGTGATCGCGTGATCTCTGGCGATCGAGGGTGGCGATGCGAGCTGGTTTACGTTGATCGAGTTGGGTTTCTGTTGTTTTGAAAGCTCGATTTTGATTTCCAGGCGTAATCGTCGGAGCTGAGTGGTCGGAGTGTTAGTGTGCGTCGTAGGAGACCTATAGGCGACGTCGAAGTGGGTCAAAACGTCGGCGAACTCATGTACCCATGCATGAAGTATCACTTGTACCTGGTATTTTTGGGTGTTCGGGGAAGAAGGTAGATGCTCGGGTCGAGTTCGAAGTTTTCATGTGTTTGTCTCGAAGGAAGGTGAGTTCGCGAGTGTTTAGCTGTGTACAGTTTTTAAAATTTAAAACAAAACAATATTTAAAGGAAAGGGAAAAAGAAGAACTGGCTCGGGTGGGAACTCGAAGTTGTCTCGGGACAGAGATTTAAATATATGATAAAAAGTTTTAAAAGTTTAAATTAATAAAGTGATTGTATGATAATTAATCTAAAGGGTTAATTAATATAAGTAATTAAGAGATAATTACTTAATAAAATGTATTACTTAATAAAACTTAAGATTTTGACTTAAAGTAATTAAGGGATAATTACTTAATGAAACTAATTAAAGGATAATTAGTTAATTAAAGGTTGATTGGTTAATTAATTAAAGGAGAATTAATTATAATTGAAAGTTAATTATTTAATAATAAAAGGATAATTACTCAAGGTAATTAATTAAAGGATTAATTAATTAAGGAAATTAATTAAAGGGTTAGTTGATTTATGTAAGTAATTTAAGGATAATTAACGAATGTAATTAATTAAAGGATAATTAATTAATGTAAGTGATTATGGGATAATTAATTAAGGATCATTAATTAATGTGAGAAATTAAAGGTTAATTACTCAATGTAATTAAAGTATAATTAATCAAGGGTGATTAATTAAGATGGATGATGAAAAAAAATGAAATGATTTATTAATTGGGTTGTAATTAATAAATGTTGAGTATGCAGGATTAAGGTAATCTAGATTATTAAAGTTGGTAATTAATTTAATTAGAGATTAATTAAATTAATTAGGAATTATATATCTAATATATCTTGTTATGGATGGTTGAATGATATTGGATGACTTGGATTGATTTTATCTCTGATGGGAGATTGAGATGTGCTGTGATATGAATGGGTGAAACTGTGATAATGTGGGTTACCTATCTGAGTTGAGTTGTTGTATAATATCCTGGATTTGAATTGTATTGTTTAAAACTTAACAACTTGGATTATAGATGATATTAAGTTCGAAGAGACCGAGGTCGAGTATCAGTAAATACCCGAAACCACTTCGATTCTTATAAATGTGAGTTTGGAAGCAAACAGGCTGGAATGAAATAAGTTAAGTATCATGGATATTCAAACTGGATAATGATTCTTGGATATTGTTTTGAGATAAATGATTGACTTAAATAAGATTAGAACTCGTAGAAAAGCACGAGTTACCCTGGTAATTCACTTAAGTTATATAGCTTGGTATTTCATATTATGGGTTTACTCACGCTGGTTTCCAGCCTGACCCGGGTGTTACGTTGATGTAATGCTCGGGTCAGACCGAGTATTACAGATTTTCAGGTAAGGGCGTTATGGAGCTTAGGAGATGAGCTGGATGGCAGGACGTATGGAGTGTTTCCGCTGTGACTATTATTTCTGTTTATCTGAGATATATTTAATTTGTATATGCCCAGTGTTGTGTATGAGAGTAACTCTAATGTATTATAAATGTAAATTGACAGATATATAGTAATCTTTTGTAAGCTGACATTATTTGATATTATATTTTGATCCGCTGCGAATGTGAGAATCTGTGATGTTTTCCTATTTCTTTTTCTTCTATCTCTTTCTTCTTTCTAACTATCTGGAATTTTCGAGATCGAAAATTCTAGGTCGTTACATCGAGCGACCTACGACCTATGTGGCGTGACCTAATGTGGCACGACCTAAGGCCTTACGACCTAAGGGAAACAAGGTCTTTCGACCTAAGGGTTGCGACCTAGAACGGCAACAGGATCGAGCGACCTAGAAGCCAGCGACCTAAAGTTATAAACAAGGCTGAGCGACCTAGGGGTTGCGACCTAACTGTCGAACGACCTAACTTGCTGGCGAGCGACCTAAGCCCAGAACGAGCAATTTATAGGCCTGTCTTCTCCAAAGCCGAGCGACATAAGCCTAGAATTTTTCCAAAACACTAAAAATTGGGTTTTTCACCAATTCAATCCAAAACAAATGCAAATGCACGAGCACAAGTGATAGGGAATCATTCCCAACAGTCCAATGATAGTTATAGGCAAGATGTGAGATAAAAAATCTCACCTTTGCACCAAAAATCAATGAAGATGAAGCTTGAAGCAAAGCAAGAACAGTCCCAAGCTTGAATCAATGTCTTCTTCTTGAATTTGGAGTTGAATGATGGATTGCAAATGAATTTGAGCTTGGAGTTTTAATTTCCCATTCCCTCCTCCATTTTTGATGAAGCTTCTATGTTTAGGAAATGAAGAATGAAGTTGTGAAGAGAAGGAGGGGTTGGCCTGAGTTAGTGAATGGTTCAGCCCAAACTAAAGCTCAAAGCAAAAAGTGATGAAAATTTCACTATCTCCAAACATATCGAAGTTTACACTCAAAAAGATCGCAAACGTCATTTTGAACTTAATGGAGGTGGTCTCGAGTCCTAATTTGACCGTATGCAAAAAGTAGCTTTTCGGACTAACATCCGACTAACGATAAAATATTTAAATAAAATATTTAAATATAAAATCGATAAATATGCGGGTTGTTACAGACTCCCCTCCTTAAAGAAATTGCGTCCTCGCAATATATAAGATGGAAATAAAAAGTAACAACCATGAAAGCATATTAACACGAAAGAAATTTGAAATAAGAAGTTTACCTCAAAGAGCATGAGAAAGTAAGTCCGGATGTGTTCGCTCGATGAATTCTCTAGATTCCCAAGAACAATCTTTAGGATTTGAGGACCATTGAACCTTCACAAGTGGAACATCTTTATTTCGAAGTCGTTTGACCTCCGAAGCAATAATTCAAATAGGATGCTGCTCATAAGTTAAATTAGGTGAAACTTCAATCTCTTCCACAATTCCAGGCTCAAGAATAGAACCGGAATCCCGAAGGCACTTCCGTAATTGAGAAACGTGAAACACGTCATGCATGGCAGAAAACTGAGCCGGTAATGAAAGGCGATAAGCCATGGAACCAATACGTTGAATGATAGGAAATGGCCCAATATATCGAGGCGCTAACTTTCCCGATCGACTGAAACGTACAACACCCTTCATAGGTGAAATACGAATAAATACAAGATCTCCCACAGAAAATTCTAATTTTCTTCTTCGGTTATCGGCATAGGATTTTTGTCTACTCTGGGCTTCTTTCATCCTATGTCGAATAAGGTCAATCTTCTCCGTGGAATCCCGAATAAAATCTGGACCTAAAACCAGCTTCTCACCGGCCTCAAGCCAACAAGAAGGAGATCGGCATGGCCTTCCATAGAGTGCCTCGAAAGGAGCCATACCAATACTAGATTGGAAGCTGTTATTATAGGAAAATTCAACAAGTGAAATATGATCTTCCCAACTTCCACCAAAGTCAAGAACACAAGCACGAAGAAGATCTTCAAGTGTTTGATTCACACGCTCAGTTTGTCCATCGGACTGGGGGTGATAAGCGGTGCTAAAATTAAGCTTCGTTCCTAAAGCTTTTTGAAGACTCTTCCAGAATCCACTAGTAAACAATGGATCCCGATCACTAACAATGGAAGTAGGAACTCCATGTAATTTAACAATTTCTTTGATAAAGAGTTTGGCCAGAAGAGGAACGGTTCGGTTCGACTGAACGAGAATAAAATGGGCGGATTTAGTAAGTCTATCAACGATCACCCATAAGCTATCATGACCCGAATGAGAACGGGGAAGGCCATCAATAAAATCCATGGAAATTTGATCCCACTTCCAAACTGGAATTTCCAATGGTTGCAATAACCCACCGGGCCTTTGATGTTCGGCCTTAACAAGTTGGCAAGTCATGCAACACTTAACAAAGTTAGCAATATCTGATTTCATTCCCTCCCAGTAATAAAGTCGCTTCATATCCGCGTACATTTTACTACCACCAGGATGAATGGAATATTTGGAACGATGAGAATCTTCTAGTGTATCTTTACGAAGATCACTAATATTTGGTACGATAAGTCTACCAAATTTTCGAATGCCGCCACGAGAATCAATATCAAAGTCTTTCAAACCTTCAATATCGGTTTTATCCTTAAAATTTTGGCCAAGCAAAGCCAATTCAGGATCTAGCTTTTGAGCTTCAAGAATGCGATCTAAAAGAGAAGGATGAGCCTCAAGGCTACAAAGAACCAGAGCGGAACATAAATTAGAATTTACGATCCCGAATCTCACAAGTGGAGGAAATCTCGAGATCATTCCATTCGAATATCATCAAGGAAATAACTGCCTGTTGCTTAAGACTAAGGGTATTGGCAACACGATTTCCCTTTCCGGGGTATAAAGGATATCAAGATCATAAGATCCAAGGGATTCGAGCCAACGTGGTTGACACAAATTAAGTTCCTTATGAGAAAATAGATATCCCAATAATTTATAATCGCGGTGGAGAACAAATTTCTCCCCCAAGATGCTGATGCCACACTTGGAAAGCAAAAATAATAGCCGCGAGCACCAGATCATAAGTGACATACCTAGTTTCAATCGGCTTTTAGGATTTAGAAGCACAAGTGATTGCACGCTCTCTTTTGCAAGAGAATGGCATCCAAACCAATACGATTAGCATTGGAACAAAAGATAAAGTTTTGGTTCCCTTCGGGAATCACAAGGATAAGAGTATCAAAAAGAAAGAATTTAATCTTCTTTCCTGAAAAGCTAAAAAATTCAAAATCATAATTATCTTTATAGAAAGATTTACATTTTACAAGTCAATTTATTGTGTCTGACTGTCTCATCAAAGCGTTTAGGAAATCCCTATCGATAACGTTGATCAAGCGCATCGACCAGAATTCTTAAAACACTAAATGGGCAATACAACACAAAATCATCTTCTATATGATGAAAATATCTCTTAAAAGTTTTGAGAATATTCTTTGCTTGTTTAAGATAAAAAAAATCAAATTGTACTTATAAATAAATCTTATGAAAAAGATTTGCAAAATTTTAAATTTCTATTTTCATCCAAATTTAATAAATACAAGAATGGAATTATCGAGATATTCATTGAATACTCTATTTATAAAATGGATGAAATAAGTTGGACAAACCGAATGACATAATAAGTCATTCATAAGAATCATAACGAGTGCAGAATGTGGTAAGCGGAATGCTAACTCCCGCAACTCATAGCTAATGAAATCCGGTGGCAAGGTCAAACTGGAAAGACCTTAACATCACTTAAAAGATTGTTTAGGTGATGTTTCTAAGACAAGCTCAAAGATTCCGGAAAATTCACAACTACTCAATTGAGAGAAATAATTCTTTACTCAACATGTGAGCTTAAAGAATAAAATGATGCCATTAATTTGGAATCGAAATCACAAAGGAAAAGTATGAATCTGCTTAACAGATTAAAAATGTCGAAAATGAATTAGTCCATTCGAAAAAATAGGATATGGGCCTCATAATGATTAAGCCAATCCTTTCACGCAAATCAATTCCGAAACCTAAACAACGCATACCATGCAAATCGGTTCGGAAAGGAAAATCACACGAAATAATTTCGACATCCATAAAAAGCAAATTGAGTGTTGCGGATCCACCAACCGGATTCGCAATTTCTCAAAGAAGTCATCAAGCCCAAAATGTTTTAAAGAAAAAGAATCAACAAGTTCTTTTGATATAAAAAGGATGAGATGAACCCATATCAAAAAGAACTCAAATAGGATAATCACAAAACAAGTGTAATCAAGGATTGAATAAGAAATACCTTTGCCAAGAGAAGGGTTGCTAGGGGCTTGCAGCTTTCCTTTTTCTCTTGCTTTGAAGTTTAGGACACGTAGATAAGTAATGACCCGATCCTTTGCAATAGAGGCAATAAAGGGGTTTCGGGCACTTAATTACATAATGGTCTGTGGAACCACAATTGAAGCATTGGTTACGACTTGGGGTAGGTGTCTTGGCTACTGAAGTTTCTGGTTCCACCTTCTTCTTGCTTAGAAGTATGGGGCAGACAGAAATATGATGACTGGAATTTTTGCAATAACGACAAAAGAGTGGTTCTGGACACTCCTTTGCATAGTGGTCCTTAGAATTACAATTGAAGCATCCTCTACAAAAAGAGTTTGGAGTCTTTGCTACTAAAGTAGGTTGCTTTACCTTCTTATCGGGATAAGGGCTTTTGAACTTAATATGCCTCTTCTTGGAAATCCCAATATCACTATCAATTCCTTTATCAACCTCTTCATGTCGAAGAGTGATATCCACAAGTTGATTGAAAGGAACTTCAAGTTTCAGAGGTAAAACCATTTCGGGGTTCTTACTCAAAGCACAGATAACCCTTTGATTCTTAGCAAGATCCAAAAGTTGTTGGGCAGACATGAATGCGCCATCCAGAGAAGGACTACTGGATTGACTAGCGCTAGGACTGCCATAACTAACCATCTCTTCTTCTTTAAGAAAGAAAGGAAGAAGAAGGAAGAGGTTATTCTTAGAATAAAATATCAAGCAATCCTGATAGATAAAACAAGGAATCATAAAAGAAAATAGGATGAATCGGTACGAAGACTCGAATTAATCCTAAGGTACAACTCCTAAGAAGGACTTAGGACGATGATCCTTGTTAAGTTATTCTACATTGTTCCGAAGTTTGGCTCTGATACCAAGCTGTGACGCCCCACCTCTATACCCATGCTAACCAAGAACACTACGGTGTAGTGCTGTCAATTAGCGTGGAGAATAAGGCTATTGAGGAGTGACCATCCATGTAACTTCTTTGTGCGAGCACCGATATGTCAGATAGTATAGAATGCATAACATTTAAGGAGGAAATCCGACATATCGATACAAACTCAAAGCTATCACACAGTGGCTATATATAATCTTCGGAAACAATCATAGACATAATCATAACATAAATCAGTCACAGACATCCATATCACAAAGGCGGAAAAAGATATGAATATATATATATAACACATGAAAGTGTACATCAGAGTAGTGGTCAGAAAGATCCACGATAATACAAAAGAATAGCAACATGTGCTATACAAAAGAATACATCAATGAGTCGATATCTCAAATGTGTACAACAAAAACTACTAATCTAAGTAGTTAGCCAAAAGTCAGAGTAATAGATCCCTGGAGAGAAGTCAAGCAGAAGCACCTGTAACATCTCGGTCTGACCCGAGTATTATTTCATAAGAAAATAATAAACGGATCAGTCTAGCTATAAATATCAGATGATATGGTATGAAATAAAAGACATGGCATGAACATGTAATAACTATAATAGCATACTACTATAAGAATGTAATTGAAAATCAACAAGAGAATAATCAATATCACAAGAATCTTCTCAAAGATAAAATAGGGTATCATACCCTAAACTTGTATTCATAACAAGTCAATGACACACAAATTCACCAATGCACAAAAATGCATAACATATCAATGCAAATCATGAAAATTGGTGAAGCACAAATTCCAGAAATCAACACACGAAATCCAGAAATCACATAAAAAAGGGAGGGAGGCCTATCATAAGAATGGGGGCTTGAATACTCACCAACACGTGTAACACATGAACGAGAAGCTATCTCATGGAAGCTATCCATTAAATTTTGACACACGACCGTCCCGAAGACCATGGGGCGCTACCCCACGTATGTGAGTAGAAACATCATACAAGCGGGGTCTAGTCTCCCTCGCAGACAAAGAGACATCGCACAATTGCTAGTCTAAATCACAAAAATGATCATCATGATCATCAAGAAGTGTCAATTACACTAAGCTAGTAAATATATGAGTTTAGCTTCATGTCCCATAACCACTAGCTTAACTTAAATATTTACGAACAAACTGTAGATCTTCACTAGGAAATTGTCACAAAAAGGTTCAGTCGAACAAGTCCAAGAATTAACCGATGAAGTAAACGCAAGCGTTTCATACCACCTGTTTTGCTAAGTCGTTTAATTAGATTTCTCATCCGAGTGAAGTAAAGGCTTGTATATACTAGTAGATTGGAAAATGGTTTTGAGAAAACGAGCTTTATATTCAAAATAGTGTTGAAATCATTAAGAAAAAAGGGTTTTGATATTTACTACTAGTATTAAAACCTTCATATTTTTAAAGTGACAAGTCACAAAATTGATTGTAGAAACAAATCAATCCACTAAACTTCACATGCGAAGACGTGAATAAAACCCAAGGAAATCAATTCCAAAACCATCAAAGTAGAAATATACTTGCGACCTAATGTGGTCGAATTAAAGTGCAACTACTTAAAGTAAAATAGGTCGAACGACCTAAGGGTAGAATGCCATGCGACCTAGGGGGAAAACAGGTCGAGCGACCTAGTGAAATACAGGTCAACGACCTAAGTGTAAAAAGGCGAGCGGCATATAAGTGCACAGCCTAACTATGGCGCGACCTAAGTGGAAGACAGGTCGAGCGACCTAACTCCTGGGTGAGCTAAGGAAAGGCGCGACCTAACGAGGTCGACCCAAGTGCAAGCGACCTAAGGGGTTGTGAGATCGAGCGACCTAAGAGATATAAGGTCCAGCGACCTAAGTGGTGGTGAGGTCGAGCGACCTAAGGGATGGTGAGGTCGAGCGACCTAAGGGATATAAGGTCCAACGACCTAAGTGGTGGCGAGGTCGAGCGACCTACGACCTATGTGGCGTGACCTAATGTGGCACGACCTAAGGCCTTACGACCTAAGGGAAACAAGGTCTTTCGACCTAAGGGTTGCGACCTAGAACGGCAACAGGATCGAGCGACCTAGAAGCCAGCGACCTAAAGTTATAAACAAGTCTGACCGACCTAGGGGTTGCGACCTAACTGCCGAACGACCTAACTTGCAGGCGAGCGATCTAAGCCCAAAACGAGCAATTTGTAGGCCTGTCTTCTCCAAAGCCGAGCGACCTAAGCCCAGAATTTTTCCAAAACACTAAAAATTGGGTTGTTCACCAATTCAATCCAAACCAAATGCAAATGCATGAGCACAAGTGATAGGGAATCATTCCTAACAGTCCAATGACAGTTATAGGCAAGATGTGAGATAAAAAATCTCACCTTTGCACCAAAAATCAATGAAGATGAAGCTTGAAGCAAAGCAAGAACAGTCCCAAGCTTGAATCAATGTCTTCTTCTTGAATTTGGAGTTGAATGATGGATTGCAAATGAATTTGAGCTTGGAGTTTTAATTTCCCATTCCCTCCTCCATTTTTGATGAAGCTTCTATGTTTAGAAAATGAAGAATGAAGTTGTGAAGAGAAGGAGGGGGTTGGGCTGAGTTAGTGAATGGTTCAGCCCAAACCAAAGCTCAAAGCAAAAAGTGACGAAAATTTCAATATCTCCAAACATATCGAAGTTTACACTCAAAAAGATCGCAAACGTCATTTTGAACTCAATGGAGGTGGTCTCAAGTCCTAATTTGACTGTATGCAAAAAGTAGCTTTTCGGACTAACATCTGACTAACGATAAAATATTGAAATAAAATATTTAAATATAAAATCGATAAATATGCGGGTTGTTACATTGTATTTGGACTATAAAGTTGAATGTTGATGAGATTGGAATTTTGACCATTACTAAATTCCGTAAGTCCAAAGTGATATAGTTTTGACGAAGAGAATTGGTGTAAACAAATGTCATAACCAGGTAACGCTTATTAAACTAAAATTGGATTTTTCCGAAAATGAGTAAGTGATAAATTTGGCTATAATGTCACACCACCTGCTAAGTGATGTGTGATTGTTAACATTAGAATAGTTCGATGTTAATCGTTCACCAAATTTACACCCAAGAGTTACACAACCGAAATAATGAATTCCCTTACGACTGAACGATTTAATTAGTTTATAATTGTTATAAATTAACTAAATTAATTAATATTTATGAAATATTAATTATAAACTTTGAATATGATTTGAGAAATAAATAATGTTATATATATATTTATAACAGTTATAAATATATCGATCGATATATAATATCGACAAGCGATTAAATTAGATTTAATTGCATAGTATTTTGGCTTGGGATCAGATGGGTTTAAGGCCCATCATTAGGGCTGCAAAATTTAGGTTTTGGGAAGGTCTAGGGGTGGTTAAAACATAGGGAATTGGCTTGGAGATAATGGGTTGAGATGAAGTGAGAAAGTGTAAAAAGGTTTTCCTCCTTTCTCTCTAATACAACCCTGTGTGTGTGTTTATCTCTAAAATAATGACTAACCTTTTTGGCCGCAATTACCTTCTACATTGCTGGTTAAAAAATAGCTCTCCATCCACACCAAAATTCTCAAATGTATTTCAAATTAAAATAATACTATTCGATAGTTAGAGGTCGGTGATTCCGGACTTGCAATCTGACGAATCAAGAACAGTAAAAGGAAGGGAAGTCATTGCTCCAACATGGATTCAAAGGCATCATTAAATTAGTAATTTTAATTCATATTACAGTAATTAAATTATATTCTATGATCCTATAATGAGCAATTTCATATATGTTTAAATATATTGTTATTATATGTTTAGCTAGTTAAGATTTTCGTAAGTAGATGTGGTTGTCACAAATTAGTTTGGTTATGTGCATAATTTGTTTATTATACTATTTGATTTATGTAGAGACAAATATTGTTTACTGTAAGAAATCAATTTTGGTCATTAATAATTGTATTATATATATTTATTAATAAATTCATATATATATATATATATATATGTTAGTGTATATTTCTCTCTCATAATAGCATATATGCATATATAAGATATATATATGTATGATTTAAAAAGTTTAGTACACTTATTTATATATGATATTGTTAACGCCAAAACTGGTCACTAACCCCCAAATCCAGATGAAAGCACCAAATACCAGTCATAGCTCAGAGATAGAATGTATGTAGAGAGTAATAATGTGAAGAACAGTTAAAACTGAAATGAAAGCAGTAAAGAACAACAGATTTTATAGTGGTTCGGCTAACTCCGGCCTACTTCCACTCCAGAAGTTTGCTTTTTATTGCTGTAATAATCGATTACAGTTACAAAATGGCAGAGTTGCCTTAGCCTTAGAAAAGAGAAAGTAAGAGAGCAGGAAGAAGATCCCCATTTACTGTGCCCCTGCCTCTCTATTTATAGGCAAAGATGGGTTGGACTTCCCTGGTGGGCCTGGTAGCCGAGTACCTCAGCCCAAATGGAGTGGTCTCCATATGCCGAACCATAGATGTCGAACGCTGAATGCCGAACAAGGCATGAATGTCGAACGATCTCCTCATGCCGAACGTTGGGAGGTGCGAGGTACAGAGGTATCGAGGTGCGAGGTACCGAGGTGTGGAGGTGCGAGGTACCAAGATATGGAGGTGCGAAGTATGGAGGTGCGAGGTGAAATGTACCGAGGTATGGAGGTGCGAGGTGCAATGCCGAGCGAGGTGAGGTATGCCGAACGACCCATCCAATGCCGAACGCTCCTTGATGCCGAACGATCCATCCAATGCCGAACGTCTCCAGATGCCGAACGATCCATCCAATGCCGAACGTCTCCAGATGCCGAACGAGGTTTATGCCGAGCGCCCCATCCAATGCCGAACTACGAACTCTCTATGCCGAACGCTCGTCCAGTGTCGAACATTCCTTTATGCCGAACGATCCTTCTAATGCCAAGCACTCGTTCAGTGCCGAACGATCCCTCTATGTCGAACGACGAACTCTCTATGCCGAACGCTCGTCCAGTGCCGAACATTCCTCTATGCCGAACGATCCTTCTAATGCCGAACGATCCTTCTAATGCCGAACGTTCGTCCAGTGCCGATCGATCCTTCTATGCTGAACGTTCTTCCAACGCCGAACCATCCCAATGCCGAGCGATATCTGCCAAAATTGCCTAGGCCGAGCCATGCAATTTCTCCACTCCTTTTCCCAACAGCATATCCAAGTGAACTTCATCATTTTAAACCGAATCCATCATACTTTAGTCTCGATAGTTGTGAAGTTGTTTAAGTTAAATCCGTCTTTCCGCGGCCTTGCCAAAAGGCGGGTTAACACCCCCCCCCCAAAACATGCCTTGTTGTGAAAGGTGTGTTTTGAATAGCCTCAAGTCCAATATCCCAAGTATGTATGTTATCCACATCCATACTTTCCGATTCATAATCCAATCCATTACCAAGCCATCTTATCCGAGTGCCACGTCCATCTGAACCCGACTACCGAGTTCCAATCCATCCATATTCAATAACCTATAACCATATCTGTGACCTCTCCGGGTCGATATCCAAATCCGGGACCGCTCCGGGTCCTTGTCCGAATCCTTAGCCATTCATAGCCAATATCCAAATCCGTAACCTCTCCGGGTTCTTGCCAAGCGCAATCCACACTTGATGACCTACGTTAAGTAATTCCATGGTGTTCATGGTTCAGTGTCCCTGAACGTCGAATAATGCCGTGGCTTAAGTCCGAAGCCGAATCCTGGTCACTCCGGACCCTTGCCGAGCATTGTCCATACTCGACGACCTTTTAGCCAAAATCCAGAGAAAATCCAATCAAAATCCAATCCGAAATCCAAATCCAAATAGAAAACCAGAAACCCATATCAAAAATCCATACCAAAAAACAAACATCCAAACCAGAATCCAAACCAGAAAATGAGCAAAACAGGGAGTTCAAACTAAACTCCAAAACCAAACCAGAAAAAGCAAATGTCTAAGTCAAAGGAAAAAATAGATTTCGCAAACCCGGGCATCTCGGTAAGCCATCATCTCAGAGCATGCCTGAGGGTTATCTCCGACCCCGTACATGAGTAAGTGATTTAACCATTTGCCCGGAGTTTGTTACTTATTCCAAACCATTAAAATTAGTTGATGACCAATCGGCCACCATTCCTGGGCCTCATGCCCTCGTCGTTCAAGGTAGGCGGTGGCTACTCCTGTTCCACCGCCGCATTCCGAGTTCCGACATACTGTCGCAACTGACCATTCCTTATATGCTCCTCGATTATATCCTTTAGATGTCGGCAGCTGTTAGTGTCATGCCCGTCCAGGTCATGAAAGAGACAGTGCCTTCCTAATGCCCTTTCACGTTCTGTGGGTTCCCTCCTCGATGGCCTTCGATAGGGAAGGCGATCTCAAGTATCTAAGAAAATCCGCTCCAACGTTGCGTTCAATCCTGTGTAAGTGGAGAACTTTGGTTCTCCCCAGCGCTTCCTTTTCCCTTTATCCTTGCCCCCACCCGAGCTTTCGCCGAGTAGTCCTCCATCCTTAGTCATGTTTACTTCCTTTGACCTCACATCCAAACATGCATCCTCTTGTCGAAGAAATCTTTTAGCTTCATGAAAGAATTCCCCAAGATCCAACGGTGGGTCCCGTACCAGTGATACTTTGAAATCCGAGTTATCTCTGACTCCTGATACCGCAGCCATCACAACCATTGATGGATCTGGCCGATCCACCGAAGCGACTGCTGCATTAAATCGAGTTAAGAATGTCCTGAGCGATTCATCTGCCCCCTGTTTGACTGACGTTAGCGTCATCACGTTCTTTGGCCTTTTTATGTGAACTCGAAACTGACTTAAGAACTTGTCCACCAGTTCTGTCCATGTTCCAATGGATCCATCCTCCAGCTGTCTGAACCACATAGCAGCAATTTCAGTCAAGTACAGGGGGAAACATCGGGCCATAACCTCCTCCGTTGCCCCCAGCACTTCCATATGCCTAGTGTACCTCATCAAGTGGTCGGTGGGATCCGTCTTCCCGTTGTATACTTCCAGAGTGGGTAGTTTGAAATCGGGCGGATTTCTAGCTGTCCTGATGTTCCGGGTAAACGGACTTTTGTTAACTCCCTCTGAATCCTTGTTTGTCAGACCTCCGCGAATAGTCCGCCTGATAATGTCAGCCAATCCAGTGTTTCCAACCAATCCAGACTGCCCCCCAAGTCCCCGAGGGAATTCTGGAACATATTCTTCATCACGTACTCCTGTATTCCTATCGAAGCCAGGCCGCGTAGCGTCATCCGGTATCCCTCCATGAACTGGTCCAGCATTACCTGGTGGTGTGCCCCCGAGTCTAGGTCCATCTAGATTGTTAACTGTTTGTTGATTGGGAGCTGTCCCCTGCTGATTCACTCCATCTGTCCGTTGGTTGAGTTCCTCTGGTCCAGCTCCATGATCTTGAGCACCTGCAGTTCCTGGTTGTCCAAATTGCCTAAGAAGAGCCTGCATCATCTCCTCTTGCCGTTTCATCATCTGCTCTTGCATAGAATTCATCATCACTTGCATCTCGTCCCGAGTTATGTAGATGGATGCATGACCCTCTCCAGCTCCAGAAGATGCCGCTTGACTTCCTTCCTGATTGCTCCTTTCCACTGCTTGCCTCTTCGTTGGTGGTCTTGCCATTGCTTTCTAAGATCAAAGTTCCTAACTCCAAAATTCCTGAGTGTTTCAATTTCTCAGTGAAAGCACCAAAGTGTTAGCGCCAAAATTGGTCACTAACCCCCAAATCCAGATGAAAGCACCAAATACCAGTCACAGCTCAGAGATAGAATGTATGTAGAGAGTAATAATGTGAAGAACAGTTAAAAATGAAATGAAAGCAGTAAAGAACAGCAGATTTTATTGTGGTTCGGCTAACTCCGGCCTACGTCCACTCCAGAAGTTTGCTTTTTATTGCTGTAATAATCGATTACAGTTACAAAATGGCAGAGTTGCCTTAGCCTTAGAAAAGAGAAAGTAAGAGAGCAGGAAGAAGATCCCCATTTACTGTGCCCCTGCCTCTCTATTTATAGGCAAAGATGGGTTGGACTTCCCTGGTGGGCCTGGTAGCCGAGTACCTCAGCCCAAATGGAGTGGTCTCCATATGTTGAACCATAGATGCCGAACGCTGAATGCCGAACAAGGCGTGAATGCCAAATGATTTCCTCATGCCGAACGTTGGGAGGTGCGAGGTACAGAGGTATCGAGGTGCGAGGTACCGAGGTGTGGAGGTGCGAGGTACCAAGATATAGAGGTGCGAGGTGCAATGTACCGAGGTATGGAGGTGCGAGGTGCAATGCCGAGCGAGGTGAGGTATGCCGAACGACCCATCCAATGCCGAACGCTCCTTGATGCCGAACGATCTATCCAATGCCGAACGTCTCCAGATGCCGAACGATCCATCCAATGCCGAACGTCTCCAGATGCCGAACGAGGTTTATGCCGAGCGCCCCATCCAATGCCGAACGACGAACTCTCTATGCCGAACGCTCGTCCAGTGCCGAACATTCCTTTATGCCGAACGATCCTTCTAATGCCGAGCACTCGTTCAGTGCCGAATGATCCCTCTATGTCGAACGACGAACTCTCTATGCCGAACGCTCGTCCAGTGCCGAACATTCCTCTATGTCGAACGATCCTTCTAATGCCGAACGATCCTTCTAATGCCGAACGTTCGTCCAGTGCCGATCGATCCTTCTATGCTGAACGTTCTTCCAACGCCGAACCATCCCAATGCCGAGCGATATCTGCCAAAATTGCCTAGGCCGAGCCATGCAATTTCTCCACTCCTTTTCCCAACAGCATATCCAAGTGAACTTCATCATTTTAAACCGAATCCATCATACTTTAGTCTCGATAGTTGTGAAGTTGTTTAAGTTAAATTCGTCTGTCCGCGGCCTTGCCAAAAGGCGGGTTAACAGATATGAATTTAACAATTCTAAAATTAATTATCATACATATATTCATATTTTTAAATTAACATTTATTGAATTTTTAATTGTTTATTATATATAAAATAATTATTACATTAAAAATTCATTTTTATATTTTAAAAAAAAATATTTTATCATTTCAGAAACATGTAGAAAATTTTTAGGAATTTTTCCATAAATTTTATTATATTTAATAATTAATATTATTTTGGAAAAATTGTTTATGATTTATTAAAAATAATAATTTAATTGAAAAATTCTTTAAAAAAAATTTTAACCTTTCATTCATGACCTTAGAATTTAAAAAAATTTATAATTTGAATTTTCAATAATATGTTATTTTATATTAAATAATTATTACCGCAATCAATGTATTTATTTTTTAAAAATAATATTTCAACTTTGATAAGTCTCCGGATTTTTCCTAAGCACTATTTTATGATTCTAGATTTTTGAAAATTATAAAATTTGAATTTTCGTCAATAGATTATTTTATGTTAATTATTTATGGATGAAAACATTATTTTATTCAAAATATATACTAATTAAAATACTAAAATTATTATGTTTGCAAAACTAAGTTAATTTTGAGTTATAAATAATTTTAATAATTGTTCTCTCTCTTTCTATATATATATTTATCTATATATAAATGTTTTGTGTTCATATATTATATATAATATATTTATACATGTGTGTGTATTTTATAACACATATACATGCATATATTTGGACAACATACATGACATACAAAATGAGCTAATATGTCTGCTACGATGTAAATCCCAACATCTACATATTGGCATATTATACTTTTCACGGATTATTATGTTATACATGCACTCACACATATATGTATATGATACATTTATGTATAAACTAAATCAAGTAAAATTAATTTCATATCTTAATATATTTGAATTTAAATAAAATAAATGATTTTATTTAAATGAAACTTAGAAATGTTCTAATTCGATTAGACTTCATAAGCCCAATAAAAGATCCAATAGAGTAAATATTTTGAAATTCACCCATAACTTCCGCTACGGGCTAGTCTAGTTCCAACATAGTGTTGGGTGTTTAACCAAGTCGAAGGTTCGAACCCTCCTTCTAGCACCAAAAATGTTAACAAGAAATATTGTCAACACCCTGAAGTTGAGTTATGGAACAAGGTTTATCCCTTAGGTAGATGGAAAGGAGTGAAAATGGTATATCTTCCTTGAATTTCCTTTCGAGTAGATTGCTGAAGTACAAAGTTGTTCAAACCGACCTTTCGATTCGGTCAAAATGGTAGGCTTCTTCCACTACTAACCTTTCGATTCTGTTAAGATAGATTGGTGTTTCCTTAGAAAGCCCACCTTTCGTAACGGTTGAGATACCCTGGTTAAGATTTTATTTTGTGGGTTTCGACTATGTCGAAGGCCTTACTTGTTGTGTGGCTAGGACTTTATCCAAGAATCTGAGACAGAGGTTTCAACCCTGTCAAAAGTAAAGTTGATTAGGTGTTAAGGCTTGATCCAAGAATCTGGAGTTGGGGTTTCGACCTTGTCGAAAGTTGTAGGCTTAAATGTCCTGGATTTTGATTGGAAATCTCAAGTTGGAGTGACTTGGAACTTGGTTTCAACCTTGTCAAAAACCGTACCTTTTCTTGTATTAATTAAAGGTTTCAGTAGATTGAGGCTTGGTTTCAACCTTGTCGAAAGCAGAAGCCCAGGGGAAGGTTGCTTGGAATGTATAACTGGAGTTATTTGAATTAGTCAGGTTTCGACCGTATCAGAAAGGTCCTTTCGATATAGGCAACACCTGAAACACAATGTTAAACCTAATAAAAGCTTTAAGAATAGTAAAGTAATCTATAAAATTGACAGCTTCCCTTTCACCAGCCAAAGAAGACTTTATTACTCAAAATCCCCAAATTAATTTGGAAATTAGAGTTTACGGCTCTTTTCATTAAGAAAATACATGATTAGAATGGCCAGATTTGGATCCACAAAACTTGACCCCTTGGGTCTTATTTATAGATGCGGGTCAGCATCTTTCGACCCTAAATCTTTCGACTTGGTCGAAAGGTGGCTACTGAATAACTCAAGTATGCTTCCGCCTCTGTCGAAAGGAACGGTTGCGCTTCTCTTCTTTGTTTCACCTTATAAGAGCTTTCGACTCTATCGGTAGGCTTTGTTTAGTGGTTTCGATGGTGTTGAAGTGCCGTCGGTTTCGACACTGATGGTTGCTTCTAAACTCTTGTTTGTGACTTGATGAGGAAACCTCCTGAATCGTAATGGCTTCGACCGGTTCGAAAGGCTTATTATAGCTTTCGAAGGGGTTGTTTAGGACAATACTTGCTTTTGAGTAGTTTGAATGAAGGCGAAACCATTGGTTTCGAATGGTTTGGCACATATACAAAGAGCTATTCTTCATTGTCTTCGAAATGTGTAGCTTTGACTCATTCGAAAGGTCTTCATGCATAGGGAATCACCTAGACGAAAGGGGGTTACTGAAGGCCGAAGGGTGCTTTCGACTCCTTCAAAAGGTTAAAGCCTTCTAGATCTTGATTGTGGAAACCTTTTGACACCTTCGAAAGGTTCTGAAGCTTTTAGACTTTGGCGGTAGCATCCCTTCGACTCCTTCGAAAGGTTTGGCTGGAACCTTTTCCTCTTGTTCTTCTTTGACCTCTGCTCAAATTGGTTTCAACTAAGTTGAAAGGTGGATTTTGGGAGAAACATGTTTTAATAACTTAATACATCAAAAATAATTTGTATTTCGTCTCAGTGCAAGGTAATGTACATGAGTTATAAACTTGAATAATACAGTATTAGAGACATAAAAATAATTTTCCCAATTTACAGGATCGAAGTGAATAAAATACTGAATTTTATATTGTATTTGAATATCTGATATATTATCACTCACACACACACACACACACACATATATATATATATATATGTGCAATTCATCGCACGAATACATCACATTAACAAATACAATGGTATCTCAATATAATTATACACAGAGTAATCACTCGCGATCATCATTGGCTTTAACTCCATATCGCAATCCATAAAGCATATACAGTTATATCAAACCGGTAGAATAACCTCAGTCTGACCTAATGATTTGTCACAAAACAAAACCTCGAGTCAGGCTAGACATCTAGTTGTCAGTATAATTATGCAATAGAATATAAATGAACGTATCGCGTCATGTCGGGTTCTATGCGGCATATAAGTTACGCAAAGGGTCACACAAATCAAAAATATTCTCAAATCCCCATTTTCACAAATCAGTTATAACACCCATGTCATGGCCTTATTCGATATAATATACACAACTGCAACTCTAATCAACTGGGATATCATATTCTATCATTTTACTTATGAGTAGCTTGTGATGTATAAATTCAAATCAACATTTGAAAATGGTCATTTTCTATTTAAACGACATTTCTACTATACTTTTGAGAAGGCATAAATCATTTTCTTGTCTTGTGAATCCTAGAAGGATTGCACGTTGATAAATATCATTTGTGATTTTACCTTCTAAACAGACTAATTTTCCCCGACAAGTCATCCTAGTCTGTTTCACCCATATACTTCCAGTCAGTTGTGGTGTGCGCTTCACACAATCCCTTAGTTGTCATACCCTTTAGGTATATTGAGGCATGATAAATCAAACTGGTGTTGTAGTCCACTACAACATATCTCCATCGACGATCTGCTTCTCTTCGTTTGCACTACGTCTCTGATGATCTTCATTATCCTTGATAACTTTATATGTCCTGACACATTATTTGGACATAGTGACAAAGGACAAGGTCGTTATGATTTAGGTTGTGACCCTCAGATCGGTCCGCTGTGATGGATACTAGCAGTCTAGTAGTCAATATTTTGTGTTGAACTTGATAAATGTTAAATTTATTACTATTAACATCATTTGGTCATCCTAAACGATATTCATTTTCGAAATATCATTTTAAACCATCATATAATCCATTTGATTTTCCGTGTTCATGCAATATGGTTTAACTTGCATCTAACAATATTATCATAGTAATAACAATTTTAAACATGACATCAAATATTAATAATTTGGCTAAAATGAAGTAAATACTTAAACGATGGAATTTAAACTAAATGAACATGTATAATATCATCCATAGAAATATATAATCGAACAAGTTCAAATTATTTCAATTAAAGTGGATTTTGAATTATTTAACTTGGATTTATACATTTAATCCAAGTTTAAATTCAAAATAATATTAAATATAATAAAAATATGAATTTCATCTCAAATTACTTCAAATATGTATTCGGGAATTTTCAAAAGTATAAACTTGAATTATATTTATTTTCTCATCCTTCAAAAATATTTTAAGCCTTTTAATTCAATTTTGAACTCAGTATCAATTTAAATTTAAGTAGTTAATATTCGCATCAAGTACATATCGGTCCAGTACTGATATGAGATATGATAATATTGGATAATATCGGACATGTGTAGAACATGTTATAAACGATACTGTACTAT
The DNA here is from genome assembly GCA_030737815.1 of Allium fistulosum. Taxonomy (NCBI): domain Eukaryota; kingdom Viridiplantae; phylum Streptophyta; class Magnoliopsida; order Asparagales; family Amaryllidaceae; genus Allium; species Allium fistulosum. The sequence goes on along the minus strand of CM060902.1, from coordinate 183,559,112 downwards.
GTTTTAATATTATATGGATGTTAACTTCCCAAATATTTGGATCAATAAAGCCAGATTACTATCAAAGACCAATTGCATATAGTTTACAGATTACAATCTATTTTCTAGGATATTCTATTAAATATAAATCATAATATATGCTTATAAAAACCGTGAAATTCATATTATGTGCATCTTAATTATTTTCTTCATTTTAGTTCTATACTCATTATTTCTTTAGCCAACTAATCACATATATTACTTTACTGATTTTTCATATTTATATTTTCTTCATTTTCACGTAATTTATCACATATGCAATGTTGATTTGATACCAATTGCTACTTAGCTCATTCCTTATCGATATGTCAAATATATAACTTTACTGCTTTTTAACTTTTAGTTCCTGGTGCACGATAATAACTAATAAATTGAATTTGCATAAGCTAAATAACCAACTAGAAATGGTGAATAAAAAGTAACTGAAAAAAGTAGTTTTTTCTGACCTTGTTTTAGTGGTAAAGTCTTCACGGAAAATGAAACATATATAAAATAATGGAATAAGTAGAATTTTCTTTATGAAAGACAAATGAAGAAGATTGAAAGTGTATGGTTAAAACTAAAATATTATTGCATTAGGATTACTAATATGATTTACATATTTTCATTCATCATATACAGAAAACAAATATTGAGATTATGAAGATATATATTTACAAATATATTTTTCCAATACATACAATAATGAATGATATTCTTAGAATATATCGAGTATGTTACACTAAATATCGGAGCGATATATCGGCAAATATCGGACGATATATCAATAACGATATTTTAAGTGATATTTTGAAACAATATTGGCTTACGAGCTATATGAGATACATCAACGATATTATCCGATATTAACTACATAGATTCAAATAGTTCAAATTTACTCTTTAAAATACCAACTTTTATCTCAAAATAATTCAGATATATTTTTAGGATTTTTCAAATCATTTAACTACAATTTTCATCAACTTTTCATTTTTTAATAATTAAAACCTTGAAAAATACCTCATTTTGAATTCAAAAATCGAAAATCGAAATAGGTTAAATCTTTTGAAATATTTAAGTTTAATATTTTTAAAAAATCACATGTAGACCAAAGTTATTTTTAAAAATAGCATGAGCTTTAAAAATTCTAAGTTTTGACTTTTAAATGAGTTTTTAAAATTATTTAATATTTTCTAGAAATAAAAAGGATTTCTAGTGAATGAAAAATGCCTTTCAAATAATATTTGCACTTTTATTCCGAGATATACCCACACTACTTTAATATAAAAAAAATCAACTTCTTTCAAAAATAAATTCAAATATATTTCAAAATAAAATTCTTTTAAAACACACACTAGCTTTAAATATTCATATCCTCTTTTTTCATATAAATATTCAATTCGTTCATTTTATTTGATTTTTTCTATCATCCAAAACAATCAATATCACCATATATATAGCATACCATTCAACCAATATTCATCCATTTCAAACAATCATCAATCAAATAATTCAACCACCAATAATCAAGGTGTAGCAAGCCATCATCGATCAATAGAATAAATTTATTCAATTCAACTTAGTATACTTTATAATATATTCATCATCCTTGGATATTCAAGTTTCGAAAGCAATTGATATAAATTTTATATAAGGTTCTTTACAACATTCCAATGATTTATAAAATTCAATCACTCTAATCGACTTCAGATCTTCTCATACGATAGAAAAGTAAAAAATAATCTAGAGGTATATATTTATGAAATGAAAATGAAGTTTTAATTCACAAAGTAAATTTAAAATGAAATTGAAATACTCACTATTAATGAGTAAATTATACTCACTTATTGCTCTAAAATGATGAACTAGTACTACAGTACTACATCTATAAGGTTGATTTCAAGTTCTAGTGAAGCACAAATATTGCTCTAAAATATTGTTTTAATGATAGTATGAAATTCTGGTAATAAAAATACCCACTAAAAATCAATAAAGTTATACTCACTAATTCACCACATCTCCTATAGAACATCGAAGAACAACATTTACTAAGTTCCAGTCGACAACCGCACTTTCGACCATCAACGTATGCCGGTACGAAATGCCAACCAAAATCGCACGCACAACCGCCTCTGACCTATCGCTCAAAGCCAGCCCAGACCGTGATGCACCAGCCTAACCGTGAAATGTTGTCGTTGTTATCCTTGCATTGTGCACCTTATGCCGATGCTGAAGCTTGCATCAATTGCCAGGCCTGCATCGAAGTCCGCCTCGTTAAGCTCACATCCCCCTCACCTTGCCAGTCGTGCCTCCAACTCAACGAGCACATCGATCATTCAAAAAAATTCTTCCTTTTGTGTTGTGATTTCAATTTCCGAATTAGGGCATGGAGAGGATAAATGAAAATGGGTTTAGAAAGCAATGGGCTGGGTTTCATTGAGAGAGATTAGGAATATTAAAATATAATTATTTAAGGATAAGGATAAAACTTGAGGTTCAATTAAAATTTAACTCTATATTTTAATCAGTTTGAACCCATACCATCATATAATCTAAACCTACATTAGATCAAAACTCCACTCAAGGCATTTTAATCTAAATTTTATTTTATTTTTATAAAGATTTTTCTTTTGTTAAAATATTATTTTTCAATTTTCTAAAATAAATGTTTTGCTATCAAAATAAATTTCAAAATTCCACAAATATTATTTATTCTTCCAAAATAATATTTTAGACAACTTTTGGATGTTTAAAATACAATTCAAATTCCAAATTTGAGTTTAAATCAACACTTTCTACTTTATTTCCAAAAATTCAATTTATTGAATTAAATTTCAATAAAAACATTCAACTAAATTCCCAAAACCTAATTAAATATATTTATTTTGACTTTGGAATAGGATGTTACAATAAGTTTGTCCATATCGAAGGTCGTACGAAGGAGATATGGAGGAAATGAGTTTTAAGCTTAGCGGGCTTTAGGTTCGAGAATTTGAATTTGAATTTTAAGACACCATTTCAGTTTTCTATCCGTAGACACACACACACACTTATATACGCACGTTCAAAAATCATTTTTATTCTTTGGTTTCATTTCTTCCCTCTTCCTTACTCAAACTTTGAAATTCAATACCTCTCTCGATTCTTAATGGATTTCTGCAAACTTACTATCAAAACAAAGGGCATGAGATGTACTACGAGTCTACACTAATTTGGAGACAAATATCGAAGGTTTTGGGCACTACAATTCAAGGCAGAGTGGACAAGCAGTTCGGAGGTTTTGGGTGAGTGGATCTTTTCTAATTCATGGTTTAATGCAAATTATAGTGATATAATCATGGTTAGAAGTCTAGTTAGGTCTTAAGTATGCATTTACACTTAATTATAATAATTAAATCGATAATCAAAGTAATAATTGTCATTAACAATAAAGAAATCGAATATAATCGGGGAGAAAACTTCTACATATTCCAGATGATTTAATATGTCAAATTGATGTTAATGAAGCCTTAAATTGAAGTAAAAAATATTATACTCTAGTTAGGATGAAATAATGCAACGACCCGGAATTTATCACATTGATTTTTGGAATATTTAATTAGTTTTAAACATTCGATTTGGAGTTTTTATATTAAAATATGAGTTTTAAATAAGTGGCCAATTTTTGATGATGTATTTTTAATTTAACTTTTAGAATTTTTCCATAATTTTTAATTTGAAAACTAATTAAATTTTCATTTGATGCATTTTGCAGCAAACACTGGTATTTTTGAAACTTTACATAATAAGTAAACATCTCTATTTTATTGTTGTTCTGTGATCATTTCACATTGTTGTGCACGATCATACTTTTATTTAAGTCATTTGCGGCTCGTACGCGAACGGGATATTACGTAGTGTCGTACCCCAAACTTTTAAAATAAAAAAAATAAAAACTCAACATATCAACCCAATATCTATTAACATATTTTTTTGTACTTTGCTCGAAACTTTGATGGCTAACATTAAATGTTTGTCCGCTGGTTCACAAAGCACACAACACGCTGTTGCAGGGAGGCAAAATATTTTTCCTTTCCTTGTCCTTTTTGGTTGCCTTGCATTTAATATGCGTACACTGGATTTTCTTAGCATTGAAGTAACTTTGCCTATATATATACTTGTACACATTCATGCGTGGAGGGATGGATTCGATTTTGTTGAGATGGACAACATATTAACATTCATTTTATTTTTGCAAAATTAAAATATGGAACCTATTTTTATTTCCATCTTCCTTTTAACAATTCCTATAACTCTCTCTACATTAAATATTAGCCAAGAGTGTTGCTTGGCTGTGCATTTGAGAGTGATATGTGTGCATGTTAGTGTATTAGTGGTTGTGTGTGTTCATGCATAAGGAGGAGAAAATTATTTTGGTGATAGGGTTGTGTCTAGATGTGCACGGGTAGTCAAAATAAAGTGGAAGGATGAGTTAGGCCTTGGCTTTGCATGTTTGGGTAGATGAAGTGCTGCAAGCATGTAGGTGGAGAATGGAGGGAAGAAGGGGGCAATGTATGGTGTCGGGCAGACTTGGAAGACGCTCGACGGTGCTCAGATCGAAGGCGGTCGCAATGGATGCGACGAATCAAAGTCACTTGTGTTCGTTTACCTGGGCGCGCGTGTAAGGAAAAATGAAGATGGAGCTATTGTTCATTTTAAATGATTTTGCAATTTAGTCTCCTTTAATGTGGTCAATTGCATGCATTGGAGGAGGGGTAGGCTGGAGTACGGAGTGGATTTCGGGTCATTTGGGGAACTGCTTTCTAATGCGGGCTTCATTGGGCCATGCATGTATGGATAGTGATAAATCATAAATTTGATTGTTTAAAGTTTATAAATAATATGTTTAACTTTAAAAGTCATATCTCACCACTTTTTAATTCGATTGACATACGGATTTATTTTGCATTGTGTTCGCATTGATGGGCATAGTGCTTTGGTATAACTTATGTTAGTTTTGCTGTAGTAAAATTTAATGTCAAGTAAATACTGTTTGATTTTAACTACGTCAATTTGGATAATTACATAGTTTAATTAATTATACCTTATGGGTGTTATCTATTTGGCCAAATAAACACCGTTCTATTAAAGTAAATTGAATAAGGAACTTCGGACACCTGTTTAGCAGAATAAAACACCGTTCCACTAATTAAATTAATTTGACATCTATTTAGCAGAATAAATTCCCATTCTGCTATTTTATAGATTTGGACATCTGATTATATATCGTTAATTGATATGCCACTTTGAATAAGTGATATGTTAACCAATGACGGCTAAGTGTTGAATTTGTTTACATAGTTGTTGATTATGTAAATATCATTTATTAACTTAGAAAGTGAAATTGAATGATATGGTTGCTTATTTAAATACCATTGTGATCGTTAAGCCTCTTTCAATTTGAAAAGCTAATTATTGATTTTGAAAGTTATTTTTAAGAATAATTATTATCTATTATAAGATTTTAAAGATAATTATTATTTAGCAATAAGATTTTAAAAAGGTAATAAATATTTTTTTAATAATATTTTAAAGATAATTAATAATTGTTTTTAATAATGATTTAAAGTTAATTACTTTATTAATATAATTCTTAAAAGTTATTTCTTAAAGTTATTTAAGAATATTTGTGTATTATTTTAAAATTTATCTAATTAATGTTTTAAAATGTTTTAACTTAATTATTTATTTAAACTGATTTAACTATACTTTAATATTTAATTTAACTTATTTAATTATATTGATTTATGTTATTTAATTATATTTATAGGTTAATCAATTACTTTATTAGTATTAGGTTAAAGTTGACAAGTGAATTAATAATGCTTTAAAGTTAATTAATTATTATATTAATATTGTTTGAAATTAATTAATTGATACAATAATAGTGCTTAAAATTAAATTAATATCTTATTAATGAGATTCTAAAGTTATTATTTTGAATGAGGTTTAAGGATAATTTATTATTATATTAATAGTGAGGAGTTAGTAATTTTTACATGATTAAAAATATCTTAGGTTATATTTTTATGATGTTAAGTTTTAAATTATTATAATTATAGATTAAATTGTTATAGAATGATTTATTTAAAGGGATTTGTAAACTTGAAGAAGTTGGATTTGAATGATTTTGGGCAAAGAGTGGTTTATAAATGGTATAGTGTTTTGGAAAGGGAAGTTTTATAAATGGTTTGAGATAAAGAAAGAAAAAAAATATCCTTCTAAATTAAACTTAGAAACCTATAAAGAAGCTTTGTAAATAGATTTTGAGATATTTATAAAATAAAAGGATTTGGAAAGAAATGGTTGATTTTTATAGCGTAATTCGAGAGGCAGAGATCGCCTATATTTTACTATGGATTTGCTGGGATAGCGACGTAACTATTGATAAACCTGGATCCATGATTGATACTGAACGGTGCTTTCCATATGTATTTTTAAACGTTTTCAAGTATTTTTGAAAGAAATGCATTGTGAATATGCTTATCCCGATGAGATAAGTATATGAATATTTTAATAAATATTTAAAATGTTATTTTAAATTAATGAAAGATTAATTTAAGAGGCTTAGTGTTTGCCATGGGAAATGCAATCTCTATTTGAATGTTTGTTTATTTCATCGTTAAATAACCACTATCAAATCTTGACCTAAATATGTAGTTCTTCTTAATTTTGGTGGTACAGAAATATTCTCTACTTAACACCGAAGGATTTTAACTCTGGAAATATCTAGGAGAAACATGGGGATTATATGGTACAGTTATCGTCGGTGGTGCTATACTATACATATAAACTCGTTTTGTTCTTCTAGAACATATGATAAGGAGATCTGTCCGCTTAAATGGTTTGAGGGTGATCCTTGCTCTTATGTATTATCTGATTATTTCCTAAAGAACCGTTATTGAGCATTCTAGAAATCGGCGATTAGTTTATGGAGCACCCGGTAGGCGGGAAGAGGGTACTTGTAAGAGACGACTCGTACCGTGACCACTCCGAAAACCATATACAGTTCTATGGAGGAGTTTCGTGATATATTGAGATGTTGGAATCCATGTGTGATTCTGAACCCATTGGTGTATGGGAATCTATAGGTGATTCCAAGCTATATTGAGATATGAGAATCCATGCGTGATTCCGAGACCCGTTGGGGTATTGGAATCCATGTGGGATTTCATGATCTATTTTGATGGCGATGTGTGAGCTAGAATGCCAGACATAGCCTCATCAACGGTAATAACTAAAACTAGAGAAAGGAGGCATGGCCAGTGGGGTTGGCAAACTCATAGGGTGTAGTCGGCTCCACCTAGACATTTCTTACAGTTGTTATGCATGCATTGGGCGATGCACTCGGTCTTAGCGAGACCAGCTATATTTTTCCTATGCTACATCACTAGGAATGTATGCTGCTTCAGAAGTATGTCTCCGATCCTTGTGCAGAAGGACCATTTCTTGAAGTACCGAGGGCACCTCCACAGAATCCTACACAATTAGTGAACGCGCTTTATCGGGTTTTGATTATATACCTAGTATTGTTTTGATGTACACTACACGAGCATCACAGCTACTTGATTATTATTATTTTCACATCTAGACATTATCATAATACCACTGGATTTTCTATACAAATTTTTTTTTGTTATCGTAAGGTAAAAACCCATCCGTGTTTATGTGCGGAATTGTCTTATGAGATACCTTTGTTTTGAAAGGTTTATTTAAACATTAAGAATCCATTTGATTGTGTTTCTCATGCTGTTTACCAAACCGACCCAGGCATTATCTTCCTATAGTGCCCGAGTCGGACCGAGTATATTTCTAGGTTTAGTTGGATTTTTTTAGAGCTTTAGAAGACGAGCTAGAGGCCTAGAGACGTATTTACGTACATGGTTATTTTTCCATTGCATTCATTGTTGTATTTATCATCAATTGTGAAGACAGGTTGTTATAACTGTCCAGGCTAAAATACGTTAGTATGCTTTGATTGATGCTTGTATATACATATATTACTGTTTGTTTTTGTATAAAGATTTGTTATTGTAGCGACCCTAATTTTTAGTAACATTATTTAGAATATTTAATTGGTTAAATTAAATAAAATAATGTAATGATTAGGGGATTGAGATTTGTGATTAGAAAGGGTAGACGTTCCATGTTAACAAATGAACTAACATGAGTTAGAATAAAATAAGTTAGGAAAGTTAGATAAAGGGAAAAATAGGAAAAGACGTATCCTAATTCCCCAAACCTTTAAGTCGAGTTCATTTTACACATTCATTATAAAAATTAAAAATATAGGCTGACCACCATTAAGCAAGAACAAGAGGAAGATAAGCTAAAGGAAGAAGCTAAATCAACACTAATCCATTCTCAAATATCAACTCCTTAATCTCAAGGCTAAGGTGAATAATGACTACATCTCATATTTTCTAATTGTTCTCATTTTTAGATTAAATCCGAATTATTTTGCAAGGTTTTTCCAAGTTTTGATTGTTAGAAATAAATATATATGTTTGTTGATGATTTATGATATTTTATATAGATTTTAAGATATGTTATAATCTGAAAATCCTATTAAATGACATCCAAATGCCTTGCGATTTTAGATTTAGACCAAAAATGATATTTTAGAGATGGGTTTCAATTTTCATAATTTTCTGAATCAATGTGGATTTTATATTAATTTTCCAGTGAGGAAAATGGATATTTGGGTTTAAAATAATTTATGGCTAAATTATATATGTTTTGGGTCTAAAATTTATATATATATGTTAGAAAACATATTAAAAATTATTTATAGGAATTTTTGTAGAATTTTCCGAAGTGTTTTAATGAATATATAAAACTATTTAAGGTATGAAACTTAAATGTTTTATATATTTATAAAAGGAGGAGGTATTTTGCAAAGGATTTAATTAGTTATTTCTGAAATTTGGCAGTACTTTTAGAAAAGAAAATTGGCAACCAATAATATTTTGAAAAACAAGGCAGGTTAGTTGAAAAGATTACTTTAAAAAGCTAAAAATCATATTTTACATGCTTTTTACATGTTTCACCACTCTCGGCACCTAGGTTCCGACTGGGTACTTCCGCCTCTATCACCATGGAAACTAATGGACATAGTATCAATGATTTGATACATAGTAAATTGGATATAGGCGAAAGGTATTGGGTCGAAACAAGGGGTTTTGATGGGGTCAAATCGCTATTTTGCTTTCAAATGGGAATGTGCCTGCTTTTCTTTAGAAAGGAATGCTTTCGACTTGGTTGGTTTCCGACTGGGTCAAATTGATTTGAAATGGTTTCGAATGAGGTTGCGCCTTTTTTAAGTAAATGCTTTTGAAGGGGCCGAAACCCCTTGCTACCGCTTTCTACCTTTCAAAGCAAATAATTTCGAAAGGATACTTTGTTTTTAAAATCTAGCCACTTCTCCAATGCTTTCGAAGGGTTGGTTTCGACACAATCACTTCTTTATTTAGGAATTACTTTCGAAAAGTGCTTTCGACTTAGTTGTTTTGTGACCCTTTTGTTCTGTTTAAGGTAGAACCTAAAGGTTTCGAAAGGAAAGATTTTTAAATGGTTTTGAAAGGTTTCCACATGTTTTACTTGAACCCAAATGCTTTCGAACGGTTTGATGTTCACAAAGGATTTTAATGCTTTCGAAAGGTCTAAATGAAGATTTCGAAGGTATGGTTCCCCAATGGTTTCGAAAGGTTTAAAATGAAGGTTTCCAATGTTTTCGAACGTCAATGTTAAGTGTCTTAAAGATAGGATGTCTAAGGTTTCTAAGCTTTCGAAGGTGATGTTTTTCAATGGTTTCGAAAGGGTATGTTTCGGCCTTCGGCCTAAGGTTATAAATCAGAGTGGTTTACTTAGTTTCGAAAGGGATACTTTAAATGGATTCGAAGGGGTACTTTCAGAGATTTAAATGTTTTCATCAACAAGGTTTTGTGTAAAGTATATATAACATGGCAAGGTGATTTGAGTAAAACATAGAGTATATTTTCCTTGTTTAAAGAAAGATTTAAAGGTTTAAATCAATTTGAGAGAAAAAGTTTTCAGGAAAATTTTATGGGTAGTTAACCCTAAGTAAAATGACTCAGATGTTAGAATACCAGATGGGACTGGTATAGGGTCGCACCCTATACATTAGCTATTAGCCCCTAGCTAATTTAGTCCAAAATTCCAGTGTGTGGGGCTTTGTCATAGGTAAGACTAAAATGATGTTATACACAGAAAGGAATATACAGAGTAAGGAAATGTTATTGGTGAGCCCGCAAAACCATTAGGATTAGTTGACCTTGGAGAAGTAAGTTAGGGACAGACCATCCAAAAGTGGAGTATTTAACAGAAGTTAGATTATTTGTTTATTTTGTCTGGTAGGCCCGAGTCAGCCAAAGATTAGTAGTTAGCCAAACAAAACTATAGTGTTCGAATAGAAAGTCCATTTGTTACCTGATTTATATGCTTTCATGATATTGATATTATTGTTTTAACCAGTTTTGGTTGCAGAATTAAGATTTGCAAAAGATATGTTTTAAAAGGATATTAGTGAGGGGAACTCGTTCCGCTAAGCAGCGTGGTCTCACTTAATATCATATAACCGAGATGTATAGGATTATTCACACCAGGCTTTATGTCTGACTCGAAATTTATATTATTTCCCCTTAAACTCTCAGGTGCTCAAAATTGATTTGAGTAAGCTGAAGGTTGAGGATTTTCAGGTTTTAGAAGGTGGACGAATAAAGCTTTCAAAGACAAGCAGGTGGTTGATGGCCAGCTATTTAGGAGTTGTTTTGTTTATTTTATTCTGCTGTGTTGTATTAAGTCAGTTATGATTATTTAGTACTCTGGTCAACCAAGGGGGCATCTTCATATATCGCTCTTGCCATATTTTGTAATAATTATATTTGATCTGAACCTGGAAAATGTTTGGGATTATGTAACTTAGATATGAAATGTTGTTTTGCAATGTAATCGAAAAGTGTTTTAATCTGTGATGATTTTAGTTCATATTCAAGTGCTTTTGATATTATGGATACCATTAACATTACTGTAACGGCCCGCATTTTTGACCGTTCAAGTCGACAAAACAGACACACATGCCGACTCAAACAATCTAAAAATACAGATAGTTATTGGGGTTAAATAAGAAAAGAAAAGAAAGAACAGAAATAAACTCAGAATCTCGCAGCGGAAGGAACAAGATATAATAATAAAATAACGGTTCATGAAGCTGTTAAATAAATAAATTTGATTATTATTATACATCATAAATCAGAGTTACATACATATCAGAGATAAAACATCAATGCAGCGGAAAAATAATACAGTAGTAGAATACAAATGATGTAATACCAAACTTCGTCTTCGTCCTCCAGAATATACCTTCAACCTAATCTGAAATGCTCAGGCTGACCCGAGCGTAATGAAAAGACAAAACACTCGAGTCAGGACTAAAATATCTCATGTAAGTTAAATTGTAAAAGTAAATATGAGTGTGACGGCGTCGGAGATGTTTACGGGTTTTAGACACCTCCTATCCAGTATTTAACGTGCGTGCATTAACTTGAGAGATGTTCGGGATTTCCATCTCCTAAGGATCCGTTAAACTATCTACTATGTAATAGAATACGCTATATACAATAATGTCTATCATAAAGTAAAATATCAAACTAGCGTTAAGTCATGGCCCATTCCACCCTTAACACATTTTTATTCCCAAGAGCATATACAAGACCGTAGTTTCCCCAAAACCGGAAGTCACCAGAGGGCAATCCATGTACTAAAGGTACAAACCAAAATTGTAGTGGTCGCGAATAGGATAATCAGTATGACAAGGTACATGAGGCAATACCAACTAGGATACTAGTAGTTGCGTGATCCGGACTGATGTTGGGCATAGCAGCTACTACCCCAATACCGCGAAACAACACTCCCAAAATCGCGGGGTGCACCCAAATCGAATCACAAAAGTAATAGACATGGTATCGAAGGAGTGTGTCCGCTAGAGATGGCAATCCTCAATGGCCCGGCGCGGCTCCTGTTTTAGTCATGTCAGGGGTCATCCAATATCGTTCTCTTTCTTCAGTCAACACGTTCACCGAACCATCCACTTCGTTCTGGATCAACACTCCGCGAATATAGTTATTAAAGTGGTTTTCGGTATCGACAGAGAGTATGTCCATATCTGATCCCGGTCTCTTTAATAACTACGTATTTTTACACCGATGGCTCTTTTACATTTCATATCGATTCATAATTGATATCAAAATATCATATTCGCTTCAAAATCAAATCCATTTCAAATATCATCATATCTACTCAAAATATACGATTTCATTTCAAAATCATTTTCGCCTCAATATCTCATTTCAATTTCAAAATCGTCATATCTACTCAAAATATACGATTTCATTTCAAAATTATTTTTGCCTCAATATCTCGTTTCGATTTCAAAATCATTTTTCGCCTCAATATCTCATTTCGATTTCAAAATCATTTTTCGCCTCAATATCTCATTTCGATTTCAAAATCATTTTTCGCCTCAAATTCTCATTTCGATTTCAAAATCATTTTTCGCCTCAATATCTCTTTTCGATTTCAAAATCATTTTTCGCCTCAAATTCCACAAAACGATTCACATAAACTCGAATTCCAAAATTAAAATTTAATCAAATTTCAAATCATCAATTTCAACTCGATTCTGCTTCTCAATAAACCATTTCAAATTATGAATTTCAAATACATATTTGAACCTCAAAATAAACAATTTCACTTTCAATATATTTCGAAACTTTAAATATTTCACATTTCAAAACAGCTCATATATTTATATAAGAATATAAGATTCGCTTTAAAACCATTTCGTATTCAAATTAGAATATACTTCAAATTAAACATCCGTATTAAGTAGTTTACTTAATTTCTGGAACAATTCCAATTCAATAAACTTATATTAACATTCGGATTTCAAGAATTCATTTAAGTATTACATTCCAAATCAATTTCAGTTCAAATCCTATTCAAATCAATTTTATCTTCAAATTTAATTCAATAGTTTCAATTTAGTCCAATTCACAAATTTCTTTGAATTTCAATTAAATTCCAAATTAATTAAATCTCAATTTCAAATCAATTTTCAATTCCAAACTCAACTTGAAATATCATTTCATATAAATTTTCTTAGAAATATTCAGAGTTCGATTAAAAGTCCATTCTTTTAAAACAAATCAACTTTCAAAAATTTACGCCGTATTTCGATTTTTTTTTCTTAAAAATCTAAACTTCGAGTAATTAAACAATTTCATTTACCAAGTTTAAATTCCAACATCTCGAGCTTCAATTCAAAATAATTCAATTTCCATAAATTGGATTTTATTCTTAAAATCAATTCATTTAAATAATTTCAAAACAACTTTTAAAATCATTTAATTTAACCAACCCGGTGTCCGTATATAATTTTCTAACCTATGGCCAAGTGGATAATTATTTCAATTTTAATTTCAAGGATGGATATATCATTTCAATCCAAATAGATGTCATAGGTATATCATTTCAACCTATTTCTTAATTTATTCGAAATGATTCAGTTTACAGCTTATATGCAATAAACAATATACATGATGATAGCATGATATATCAAAATAAATAAACAACCAATATCGACCAATATCATCCATCACAACCAATCAACCATAAAGCCAATATCATTCACAACAACTTCATAATTATCAATATCAGGTAATTTGATCGCAATTAAATTCTAACTTCAATTTGACTGTCAATTTAATTTTCAACGGTGAATTCAAATGACAATCTATATGACAATTAAATTTTTATCAAACAATGACAAATAAATTCATATCACTTCATACTGTCAAATTTAACTACCATAAAGATATTCAGTACGTTGTGAGCGTTATAAAACACTCACCTTGAGTTTCGATTTTTAAATCAAATCGAACAACGTTCGATTTAACCTAAAACTTTAACAAGCTCCAAATGACTTCGGATCTGCACTGCAGCGTAGCTCTCGTCGCTGCGATTCCAACATCGCCGGTTTCGTCCAATTCCGACCTCGCACGGATGAGATATGATATTTTAAAGTTTGTATACAAATATAAAAAAAAAAAAATTTTTTATATATACCAAATCAGATCTGGCCGCACAAAAGAATTGAAGAAATCTGGCCGCATCTTCATCTTCCCAAACACGTACAGGAGCACGCGAACGAAACCCACTCACGCACGCCTCTTTCTTCCATACGCACGCAACTAGGAGCGACCGGACGTTGATCAGGGGATGCCATCGCGTGCGCCTCTCCTTGCTCCACCTCCGCGCCAAGTTTCGCCACCCCATTCGCCACCGTTTGCACGCAAACCGAGAAAAACCGTACACGCTTCCAAGCCAGATCTGGGCGAATCCGTGACGTAAAAGCATAGATCAACCATATGGATTTGAAGAGCTCGCCGAGATCTACAACTTTGCTTTTGGAATTTTTTGATTTCGTTGAACGGATTGAGAGATATTAAGGAAAGAAGTTCGAGCGATTCTGGCCATTGAATAGGTGGCGGCCATGAGATAGAATTTAGGGTTTCTGGATTAAAATGACAGTAAAACTGTCTTGGTTTGTGTGTGTATTTATATAGGTAGGTCCAAAGTTGTCCGAACTCCAATCGAGACGTGCCGCCAGGCATTTATAAGGTTTTACCCTCGTTCCGGACGCAATGAAACTAGTCCCAAGGCCTAATTCAATCGTATGTGGAAGATAGCTTTTTGAAGTCGATTATTTTAATTAACGACGTTAAATTTCTATGCGTTTCAAGCTCGCACGACCAAACGACAAGTCCGATTGCTACGAAAATTGAAACCTTACAATAATTCACTGTTACGGATCCGATGAAACTGGTTTCATCGAAATCCAAGACAGTTGTAAAAATGGCTATTTCTACAGTCTAATTTCAATATAAAATTCCCAATTTTAAATTATTAACTTTCAAATCAAATTTCAATTGTTCACAAATTTCATTTTTAATTTCACAGTAATTAACAATCTTTTACAATGTAGTTTTCCATTATAAATCCAATATAAAAGATTACATTAGATTCAGCGTTCAATTATATTGTAATTCAAATTCAAGTTATTTAATTCCAATTGAATTCTTTTATTTCGATTTACACTTTCATTATTGAATCAGCCATTTACTTATACATTATTATCAATAATTTATAATTCATTTACTTTCATTTTCTTCAGCTATCATCTTATTTAAATTCACAGTAATATTAAGTTACATTCATTTACGTTGATTTCCATATTATAACTTCAATATTAAATGTAACATTTTATTTATTTCGTTGTTTACAATCAAATTCAATCCGTTTCAATTACTTGTTACATTCAAATTTAAATCTTTACTTACGTTCAATTACAAGTTAACGTCTTTATCGAATTACCGTTTCAATTATTATCTGCTTTCAATCAACTGTAATATTAAGTTACATTTATTTATATTAGTTTCAATAACATAAACTTCCATTATTAAATCTACCATTTTATTTATTCTTTGTTTACAATCATAACCAATTTGGTTTACAATCAAATTCAATTCATTATTTACATTCACTACAAGTTAACATCCATATTTAATTTTCAAATAAGTTATTTCAGAATTCAGTTTTGTATTTTAACTTGTAATTCGCATTTAACAACACAAAATTTTATTTCCTTCGGATTTTTATCCAAAATTTTTATTTTAATTAATATTTTTAAAGTGTTAAAAATACGGGTCGTTACATTCTCCCCCACTTAAAACTTTTCGTCCTCGAAAAGGAACGGAGAAGGGGAAACCATCATTTAGATATAATTCATTCAAAATATTTGACTTATTTGCAAAATTTAGTTATAGGATTTTTAAAACCTCAAAATTTTCTAACTCCCGGATTTTTGAAAAATTTCGGCAGCACCTTCTTTGCGCGGCTAGGACCGAAAAATTTCACAGTGGTAATAATTGCATGATATACATCTCATTAAAAGAATGAGGCATCCCAAAACATGGGGAACACAATAATATTCCACAACATAAACCGTAATCCGAGAACGTACCTTTTATTAGCGTTTTAACTTACATTTTGCATTTAGCGCAGAAGCGAGCTCCACAGCGAAGCGCAACCCCTTTGCTACCTACTAAAATGCTCAATAACCAAGTTAGAACCATGCATATAAAGATAGATCGATATACTTAGCATAAACAACATAAATATAACATGTTTAGCTTCAAAACTGAAATTTCAATTCCAGGACAGCAAACGAATCTCAGTTTTTGGTCACATAAACGATAAAATTTGGCAATGGAATCTAAACAAAAGTTGTTGCATTCGTTTCAGGCTTTCCGGAATGTCCAAAATCATCAAATTCGGACTATCTTTTCAAAAGTTACGGCTATTTTTCTAAATGGATACGCCTCAGCCTGGACAATGCATTGCGCAGGTCAGCGACGTTCACTCCCCTTTTCGACCATCTAAATGACAGCAAAACACAAAACACTTAAAGCAAAAGTTTTAACTTAAGTTCTTAGCTTTCCAGAAAGTGCAAGATCGTCAAAATCCGATACACCAGTAAAAAGTTATGGCAAGAATACTAAGGTGCTTCAGATTTCTACTCCGCACTGGCCAGCGACTAATATTGGTGTTTTAAGCCTAGTGGGTGAAGGTATTTATCAAAACATTCTAAACAAAAGATGTAGCACAGTTTCTAGGCTTTTCGAAAAGTCTAAGATCGTCGAATTTCGTCCAGCCATTTAAAAGTTATGGTTGTTTTCGTTTCAGCATATATTGGACAATTTTGGATTTTTCCAAAAATTTGCTTTTATTATTTCAAAGTACAAACCATCAAACTTCAATTTTCTAAATAAACAATCATAAACACAAAGTCGTTTATTTTCTTATTTATCCATGAAATAAGTTTACATTCGATTTGTTTCCGATTTATTCAAGTTTGTTTCATTCATAATTTAAATTCAAGTCAATTTGCTTCAATTTAATTTCACTTTGCTTCAAATTTGAATTTAATTATTTAAAATTTTTATTCCGTTTATTCAATTCCATTTACACTAATGAATTCTATTTAATCAATTACCATCCATTTAACAACCAATGCATATCAAACATTAATATCCATCCAAAATCTACACTAAATCAATTATACATTTCCAAGTCAAATTATTTTTTATTTCATACACTTTCAAGTTTATTGACATTTAGTTATATTCAACTTTAATTAGTTTCCATTTACAAATTTTATATTTAATTAATTTTAAATTTAATTCATTTTACAACTTAAATTTCCTTTATATTTACAACTATCAATAGATCTTCACATTTTATTATTCGCAATCCCACTTGTATATTATTCATTTACTTATCCTTATTAGCATTTTAAACTTTTTAAGTATTTAGTAAGTTATAGCTATGCAAATAGAATGTAGTTAAACAATATACAACTTCTTTTCATTCAATTGAGTGTTATGCCTATTAAATAAATTTCCAATTTATTATTTTCCAAATTAAGGGTTACTACTACAATTTTAAATTTTTTTTTTCCACTTAAATTCAGTTTCACCTTTTCAATTCATAAGTTTCTAACAATTCAAGATTTACTTTAGTTTAATAATTAAAATCATTCCTTATTAGAGAACTTAAGAATTTCAACACCGGATTCGATTTAAACCATTTTTTTAAATATATATATATATATATATATATACTAATATCTTTATATCTCAAATCATACTTTTTAGAAGAATTTTAATCAGCATTAAAATATATATATATATATATATATATACTTATTTTCATTTCATACTTTAGAAAATTACAATTCAATTTCTATTTAATCAAAATAGTACAGAAAACTTTTAAGTGGTCTCCCCCACTTAGACTCTCGGAAATAAACGTCGATGATGCGTGCACTCATCACCGAAATCATTCTCTAGTGTCAAGAGGAGAGTATAACACTTACTTCATTTGAAAATCCTTTGAAAACAATTTCTAATCGAATATACTATCATATAATACTTATATTATACATTTCAAATTTTTGTTAATAAATTTTCAAAACACCGGAATTCAAATTCTCCATCTTAATTTAAATTCATTTTTATGTTATTTTATTTACCATTTATATTCATTATCAATCATATTTACAAGTTTCATTTCTTAAAATCATCCAATAGTCAATAGTTAGAAATATTGACTAATCAACAATAAACGATGATAATCTAATATTATCATCTCCTAACAACCAATACAATCAAAATTTATAAATTTTTAAGATAATTCTTTTATATATATAAAATATAATCCAAAACAATATTATGTCAATCTGTCCTATTCGAGTGTTTAGAAATTCCTATCGATGCCTTGGCGTCCCAAATACCAACCAGAATCCATAAAAACTCAACGGAACAAATTAACACAATATAAAATCATTTTTATATCAAAATTACAAATACGCTCTCTCATATACACTCAAACTCATTCATAAGGTTTAACCCTATTTCAATGAGTCATTCCCCACTAGAGCCAAGGTAATCTAAACCAAAGCTCTGATGCCAACTGTAATGGCCCGCATTTTTGACCGTTCAAGTCGACAAAACAGACACACATGCCGACTCAAACAATCCAAAAATACAGATAGTTATTGGGATTAAATAAGAAAAGAAAAGAAAGAACAGAAACAAACTCAGAATCTCGCAGCGGAAGGAACAAGATATAATAATAAAATAACAGTTCATGAAGCTGTTAAATAAATAAATTTGATTATTATTATACATCATAAATCAGAGTTACATACATATCAGAGATAAAACATCAATGCAGCGGAAAAATAATACAGTAGTAGAATACAAATGATGTAATACCAAACTTCGTCCTCGTCCTCCAGAATATACCTTCAACCTAATCTGAAATGCTCAGGCTGACCCGAGCGTAATGAAAAGACAAAACACTCGAGTCAGGACTAAAATATCTCATGTAAGTTAAATCGTAAAAGTAAATATGAGTGTGACGGCGTCGGAGATGTTTACGGGTTTTAGACACCTCCTATCCAGTATTTAACGTGCGTGCATTAACTTAAGAGATGTTCGGGATTTCCATCTCCTAAGGATCCGTTAAACTATCTACTATGTAATAGAATACGCTATATACAATAATGTCTATCATAAAGTAAAATATCAAACTAGCGTTAAGTCATGGCCCATTCCACCCTTAACACATTTTTATTCCCAAGAGCATATACAAGACCATAGTTTCCCCAAAACCGGAAGTCACCAGAGGGCAATCCATATACTAAAGGTACAAACCAAAATTGTAGTGGTCGCGAATAGGATAATCAGTATGACAAGGTACATGAGGCAATACCAACTAGGATACTAGTAGTTGTGTGATCCGGACTGATGTTGGGCATAGCAGCTACTACCCCAACACCGCGAAACAACACTCCCAAAATCGTGGGGTGCACCCAAATCGAATCACAAAAGTAATAGACATGGTATCGAAGGAGTGTGTCCGCTAGAGATGGCGATCCTCAATGGCCCGGCGCGGCTCCTGTTTTAGTCATGTCAGGGGTCATCCAATATCGTTCTCTTTCTTCAGTCAACACGTTCACCGAACCATCCACTTCGTTCTGGATCAACACTCCGCGAATATAGTTATTAAAGTGGTTTTCGGTATCGACAGAGAGTATGTCCATATCCGATCCCGGTCTCTTTAATAACTACGTATTTTTACACCGATGGCTCTTTTACATTTCAAATCGATTCATAATTGATATCAAATTATCATATTCGCTTCAAAATCAAATCCATTTCAAATATCATCATATCTACTCAAAATATACGATTTCATTTCAAAATCATTTTCGCCTCAATATCTCATTTCAATTTCAAAATCGTCATATCTACTCAAAATATACGATTTCATTTCAAAATTATTTTCGCCTCAATATCTCATTTCGATTTCAAAATCATTTTTCGCCTCAATATCTCATTTCGATTTCAAAATCATTTTTCGCCTCAATATCTCATTTCGATTTCAAAATCATTTTTCGCCTCAAATTCTCATTTCGATTTCAAAATCATTTTTCGCCCCAATATCTCATTTCGATTTCAAAATCATTTTTCGCCTCAAATTCCACAAAACGATTCACATAAACTCGAATTCCAAAATTAAAATTTAATCAAATTTCAAATCATCAATTTCAACTCGATTCAGCTTCTCAATAAACCATTTCAAATTATGAATTTCAAATACATATTTGAACCTCAAAATAAACAATTTCACTTTCAATATATTTCGAAACTTTAAATATTTCACATTTCAAAATAGCTCATATATTTATATAAGAATATAAGATTCGCTTTAAAACCATTTCGTATTCAAATTAGAATATACTTCAAATTAAACATCCGTATTAAGTAGTTTACTTAATTTCTGGAACAATTCCAATTCAATAAACTTAGATTAACATTCGGATTTCAAGAATTCATTTAAGTATTACATTCCAAATCAATTTCAGTTCAAATCCTATTCAAATCAATTTTATCTTCAAATTTAATTCAATAGTTTCAATTTAGTCCAATTCACAAATTTCTTTGAATTTCAATTAAATTCCAAATTAATTAAATCTCAATTTCAAATCAATTTTCAATACCAAACTTAACTTGAAATATCATTTCATATAAATTTTCTTAGAAATATTCAGAGTTCGATTAAAAGTCCATTCTTTTAAAACAAATCAACTTTCAAAAATTTACGCCGTATTTCGATTTTTTTTCTTAAAAATCTAAACTTCGAGTAATTAAACAATTTCATTTACCAAGTTTAAATTCCAACATCTCGAGCTTCAATTCAAAATAATTCAATTTCCATAAATTGGATTTTATTCTTAAAATCAATTCATTTAAATAATTTCAAAACAACTTTTAAAATCATTTAATTTAACCAACCCGGTGTCCGTATATAATTTTCTAACCTATGGCCAAGTGGATAATTATTTCAATTTTAATTTCAAGGATGGATATATCATTTCAATCCAAATAGATGTCATTGGTATATCATTTCAACCTATTTCTTAATTTATTCGAAATGATTCAGTTTACAGCTTATATGCAATAAACAATATGCATGATGATAGCATGATATATCAAAATAAATAAACAACCAATATCGACCAATAGCATCCATCACAACCAATCAACCATAAAGCCAATAACATTCACAACAACTTCATAATTATCAATATCAGGTAATTTGATCGCAATTAAATTCTAACTTCAATTTGACTGTCAATTTAATTTTCAACGGTGAATTCAAATGACAATCTATATGACAATTAAATTTTTATCAAACAATGACAAATAAATCCATATCACTTCATAATGTCAAATTTAACTACCATAAAGATATTCAGTACGTTGTGAGCGTTATAAAACACTCACCTTGAGTTTCGATTTTTAAATCAAATCGAACAACGTTCGATTTAACCTAAAACTTTAACAAGCTCCAAATGACTTCGGATCTGCACTGCAGCGTAGCTCTCGTCGCTGCGATTCCAACGTCGCCGGTTTCGTCCAATTCCGACCTCGCACGGATGAGATATGATATTTTAAAGTTTGTATACAAATATAAAAAAAAAAAAAAATTTTTTATATACCAAATCAGATCTGGCCGCACAAAAGAATTGAAGAAATCTGGCCGCATCTTCATCTTCCCAAACACATACAGGAGCACGCGAACGAAACCCACTCACGCACGCCTCTTTCTTCCATACGCACGCAACTAGGAGCGACCGGACATTGATCAGGGGATGCCATCGCGTGCGCCTCTCCTTGCTCCACCTCCGCGCCAAGTTTCGCCACCCCATTCGCCACCGTTTGCACGCAAACCGAGAAAAACCGTACACGCTTCCAAGCCAGATCTGGGCGAATCCGTGACGTAAAAGCATAGGTCAACCGTATGGATTTGAAGAGCACGCCGAGATCTACAACTTTGCTTTTGGAATTTTTTGATTTCGTTGAACGGATTGAGAGATATTAAGGAAAGAAGTTCGAGCGATTCTGGCCATTGAATAGGTGGCGGCCATGAGATAGAATTTAGGGTTTCTGGATTAAAATGACAGTAAAACTGTCTTGGTTTGTGTGTGTATTTATATAGGTAGGTCCAAAGTTGTCCGAACTCCAATCGAGACGTGCCGCCAGGCATTTATAAGGTTTTACCCCCGTTCCGGACGCAATGGAACTAGTCCCAAGGCCTAATTCAATCGTATGTGGAAGATAGCTTTTTGAAGTCGATTATTTTAATTAACGACGTTAAATTTCTATGCGTTTCAAGCTCGCACGACCAAACGACAAGTCCGATTGCTACGAAAATTGAAACCTTACAATAATTCACTGTTACGGATCCGATGAAACTGGTTTCATCGAAATCCAAGACAGTTGTAAAAATGGCTATTTCTACAGTCTAATTTCAATATAAAATTCCCAATTTTAAATTATTAACTTTCAAATCAAATTTCAATTGTTCACAAATTTCATTTTTAATTTCACAGTAATTAACAATCTTTTACAATGTAGTTTTCCATTATAAATCCAATATAAAAGATTACATTAGATTCAGCGTTCAATTATATTGTAATTCAAATTCAAGTTATTTAATTCCAATTGAATTCTTTTATTTCGATTTACACTTTCATTATTGAATCAGCCATTTACTTATACATTATTATCAATAATTTATAATTCATTTACTTTCATTTTCTTCAGCTATCATCTTATTTAAATTCACAGTAATATTAAGTTACATTCATTTACGTTGATTTCCATATCTTCAATATTAAATGTAACATTTTATTTATTTCGTTGTTTACAATCAAATTCAATCCGTTTCAATTACTTGTTACATTCAAATTTAAATCTTTACTTACGTTCAATTACAAGTTAACATCTTTATCGAATTACAGTTTCAGTTATTATCTGCTTTCAATCAACTGTAATATTAAGTTACATTTATTTATATTAGTTTCAATAACATAAACTTCCATTATTAAATCTACCATTTTATTTATTCTTTGTTTACAATCATAACCAATTTGGTTTACAATCAAATTCAATTCATTATTTACATTCACTACAAGTTAACATCCATATTTAATTTTCAAATAAGTTATTTCAGAATTCAGTTTTGTATTTTAACTTGTAATTCGCATTTAACAACACAAAATTTTATTTCCTTTGGATTTTTATCCAAAATTTTTATTTTAATTCGTATTTTTAAAGTGTTAAAAATACGGGTCGTTACAATTACCATATTTGGTCACCGGAAGTTAATACTATGGATGACTGCATTATTTGTAGCGCTTAGCTTCGGGCCTCCAGATAGGGGATGTTACATATATATTATAGATCATTCATTCCGCTGTGAGATTCTGTGTTGTTATTTTTCTTCTTTTCTTCTTTCTTCTTTCTTTTCGCCTAACTATCCGCCTTTCCATTCAATTTGACTGTGTCATGTATGGTTTATTGGCCGCTTAAACTGTATGAAAAAGGCAGTCATTACAAACAAAGTCAATATAATGTAGAATGAAGGCATTATAACGAAGGCGAAACGACAAATCAACACGCAGAATCGTGCACCCAAGCACGTGACCGATTGACCGATCATCCCTTGACTGATAAGCCAGATAACCAACTGGTCGATTGATTAGAAATGACTAGTAGTCCAGCTGTACCTGCATTGGGCTAGGTTGAACCTAGATATATTACCCATGCACTGCCTTGCGGACTGATGTAAGGGGAATACAGAGCGTGGCGAGTGAACACACGATTGTGAACACCTATTGACTATAGGCGTTATTAAAAAGAATTTATATATATACACCTAGCTCAGATAAACTGAGGCCAGATATATCGATCACGCACTGCCTTTCGTGCTTACGTGAGAAAGGTACAGAGCATGGCGAATGTACACACAAGTGTGCACACCTGTCGACCGTAGGTGTTAATAGAAAATATTTCATATATACAAATGTTTTTTATTCTTTTTTTTTCTTTTTCAAATTTTTTTATAGAAAGAGAGAGTTTTTGCAAAATCATCTTAGCACCACTTAACTTAAAAGAGAAAAAAAATGTTATATCCTTTAATTAAATCAACCACTTTTTTAAAACAAAGATTTTCAATTAGGATATATTTCATAATTATCACGTATGAATCTTCCTATATATAGTTAAACCATTATTATTTGTATCAAACTTCATTTTTATTTTTGTTAAGACGAATAAATTTTCAAAAATTTCAATTTAATAAACCAAAACCATATATTTATCTTATAGTGTTTCTTTAAAAATAAATTAAAATGCTTAAAAAAATTGTTTATTTTTTTTTTGTTTTTGAGATTTTTTTTAAAATTTTGGAAAAATTGAAAGTGATGGTGAGTCTCTCCCCACACTTGATTTTGACTATGTCCCCACAGTCAACCCAAGTGGAAGGAGAAAAATAAAAACAAAAACATGACCTTTATTTAAATGAAATTAACGGTATTTACACGAGATTAGAAAGTATATCGTCAAAAAGTAAATGAAACGGTCTTCCAAAAACCGATTCATTTGCCCCGTTAAGTATACGAGAGACGGCTTAAGCTTGAAAAACCAAACCGTAAAAGATTTTGAAGTTGAACGTTGATTTGGAAAAACGAATGTTGTTTTATTAAAAATTGAACAAGTTGTTTTGTTTTCAATGATTTTTGGGGTTGATAAAACAATTGATCGAAATTCACATTTATTTTCACCAAATTGAAATTCAAGTTTATCATTGAAAACTTCTTCCAAATTATCGATTTCAAAGTCAAAATGGCGATCGAAATCTTCCCCAACAGAATTTAATGACTCATTTTCGAAAAGTCCATAAAACTCGTGTTCGTTAAATTCATCTTCCTTCGTTGGATTATCAACAACTTCATCGCATATATCCATTTCAAAATCCAAAGTTGTTGTATTCAAATTTTCAAAATCGAGAAAAAGAAGATCGAATTTTAAATTTGGTTCCACACCTTTAAATGAATTGAAATCCAACTCAATTACCGTGTTTTCAACAACTTCATTAAGATTATTATTTTCAATTTCAAAAGTTGTTATTTGAAAATCATCGATTTGGGTAAAAGATGGATTATCACTTGACTCGTCACATTAAGATTTGATTTTTTTTATCACGTTGTTTCATATATGTTTCAAACAACGAATCTGTATGGTCATCATATATTTCTCATTTGCTCAACAAAATCCAATTTATAGTTATTAGCATAAGGATTTTCACTTTGAAATTGTTGAGGATAAAAGTTTTCAATTGTAACGTGGTTAAGATTATTCCCATTGCCAAATTCGTTTGAAAAGTTGTTTCCATTTTCATTTTGAGTTTGAATTCATCTTGAAGTTCAAAATTGAATTGGCATGGGTTATCATCGAAATCGTTTGAATTTTGAATTGAATTAAATTTTGATTATTTTGAAAACTTTGATTTAAATCATTTCCCAAATACGAATTACACAAATCATTTATCATTTGATTTTGTTGTGTAGAGATTTCAAGTAAAGACGAAATGCTCTTTTCAAGATTTGAGGGTTGGTCATTGTTTTGAAAATTTTGTGGTTCAAAATTTGAATCATTTAAACAATAGTTGTTGTTAAAATATCCATACGAATTTGGAGAGAAATCATATGTATTATATTGATTTTCACAACTATTGTAAAATTCAAGTGAATATGAAAATTCGGACATTTTGAAGAATGTTTTTGGTTTTTTTTATAAAGGAAAAATATTTACAAATTAAATTTATTTTTCAAAAGGGAAATTTATTTTTGTTTTGTTTTTTGGTTTTTCAAATTTTTTATTGTTTTTGAAAAGGTTTTATATATTTTTTTTGGATTTTTTATTTTCTAAAAAAAACTAAGTAAATTTTGATTTGAAAATTTTCAAAGGAAAATAAAAAATAAAAAAACTAAGTTAGAAATATTTACAAATTTTTTTTACATTTGGATTTTGAATTTTTTTTTAAATATGCATGAGCTATTGCAATTAAATGAATGCAAAGTTAATTATAAATGATTTATCCTAAGTTAACCCAAAATTGTATAATCCCACTTTGTCTTAAATCAACAAGATAGTTCTCAGCCAGGTAACGGACATGAGTTATCGGTGCACTACGAATCACCGTAGCAATGCAGTCGAAGGTTTAAGTACCTTCAAAGGAACAACCACTATAATATTTATGAATCACCGTAATATTTATAAATGGTTATTACTCTGCCATAGCCTAGACACCAAGAAATTAAATTGTTCAAAGAAGACAACTTGCAAATATACAATTAAAGGCTATCGATGTCTAACCGTTATTATTAACAAATTCTAGGATGAAATGCAAAGCAGAAATTAAACGTGTATTAACAATGCAACTACGAATGGATTTTTTTGTATTTTTTTGTTTGGTTTTCTAAATATTTTTTTTAATGCAAGTAAACAACAATGCAAGACAAACAAAAACAATAGATATATACAATGCAAGGCAAATAAAGAGAATTATAAATAAGCAAGCAGATTTTTTTTTGGCAAACTCAGCACGCAAGCAATTTATTTTAGCAAGCACTTCTGCTCTTTCTACAACTCTGCTTTGGCAACCTGAAATAAAAATCCCTACCCGGCCCAACTTCTTGTAAATCAATTTATCATTTATTTTACTTTTTGCCAACCCAATCTCGTTCAAAAATCTCATTTATTAACTGCAAATCCTCAAATCCCACAAATCAAAATATTTTCTTTTTATAAATCAACACGATTCCAACCTAGACGAGTTCTTATGAACCAAAATTTTCTGTTGATGGTGCAATTTGCGGAGTTTGATAGTTCCCGATTTGTGGTGTGTGGCGATAGGAGTGCTGTAATTTGGGAAGGCGAATAGGCTGTGGATGAGGTTGCTGAGGTTGCAGGAGAAGGCGTTGGGTTTCGTGGGTGTAGTGATATGATGTGGTTGGGTGATGTTGGAGCTTCGGTGATGTATGGAGAAGGATCAGTGGATGACAGGCAGTTTGTTTGTGAAGTGGAATGTTCTAAGCGGTGGTGGAATCTGTCGTGCAATTGAATCGCGGTGGTGGGTTACGGTGGTTCACGGTGTGAATTTGATGTAGCTAGCCGCGATTGTTGTTTTTTTAAATTTTGCAGTCGATTGATGGAGAGGGTGGAGGAAACCGTTGAAATATGGGTGCTTATTGCTGTGCAATGATGTAAATGTAAGATGAAGGTGGAGGTATCGAAGTGGACAGTGATTGTAGAAGTGAATAGCAGACAGTGGAGAATGTCAGTAGGCTGTTGAGTGGGCTTGTTCGACTTGATGTTATGGTAGGAGCTGCAGTGGTAAGTTGTTCTCGGCTCTGGAGGGAGGTGATACAGGCTGCTGGTGATTTGTAAGTCTAGCGTGGGTGCAAGCAAGTGATAATGAAGATTGTGAATGGTTGGAACAGTGGAAGGTCAGGGGATGTTGGACAGTTTGGAATGAATGGTGCACCAGTTTCATGCAAGTGTGAGACAATGGGTTTGCTTCTGCAACGTTGAAAGTGAATTTGTTGCTTGCAGTTTTTAGCAGGCAGTTGAAAGTGAATGTGGTATGTGTGGATGATGGAGGCACTGTGGAGTATGACTGATGTGGAAGAAAGCAAAGTGTAGTGAGCAGTGGTGGTTAGAAGGGGATGTGCAAATGATGCAATTGGTACAAGTGTAACGAATACGATCCGTAGTTGTATTTGTTGCTTTGGGCCGTAGCAACAGGGGAAGGTGGAAATGTGATAAGGCAATGGCAGAAAGGGTGTTGTGACATAATGTTGTGATCAAAGGTGGGTGGAAGATGGTTGGTCTATGGAGCAGTTTGTGATGATGGTTGTTTTGTGGGAAGGCAAGCAGTTTGCAGAGGTAAAGGCAATATGAAACTGATGGTTATGAAGTGTATTATGACAGGATGTAAGGGACTGCTTGGGTGAGAAGTGCTGTGTGAAGTGTTTGATGTTGCTGAGGGAATGTAATAGTTTGGAAGTTGTTGTGATGGATGTTTGGAGGAGGCAGGAGTGTATGTATATGAAGTTTGATGTATGGCACAGAGAGGCAGAAATGTATGGAGAGGTGAACTGGTGGAGAGTTGTTACTGTCGTGGTGAATTTGATGGTATTGGATTGAAGGAAAAGGATATGGTGATGATCAAGTGTCAGTAAAGTGGATGATATCGGTGAAAGGGGAAGGTGGATGTAGAAGTATGGTGGAACCAGAGAGTAGACAGTATTGGTTGCAGGCAGTTTTGTGTGGTGGAAGAAATTGCAAGGAAAGGAAATGAAAACAGAGAAATGAAAACTTTGAAAATGTGAAATGTAAATGATAAGTGAAATTTTTTTTTAGTTTTGAAATTGTATATGCTCTTTTTTGTTAAAGAGAAATATGCAAATGCAAAAAGGAAACTAGCAAACAGTATAATCAAAATGCACACAAACAAAAATGAAAAAAAACTTAAACAAACACACAAATATAATTTTTAATTAAATAAAATTTAAATGAATAAAATAACAGAAAAATGGAAACTAGGCTTTATAAATTTAAATAAATTCAAGTAAACTTTAGAAAAATTATACTATCACGTTAAAAATATTAAAAGACAAAAATATACATAAAATAACATATTAACACATATTAAAACAAAATATGAAAATAAAAATATAATTTATATAATTTAAAATAGACAATATTGCTAAATAATCAGTTTACACACAATATTGAAATATACATAACTTTGACAATTTAACTCCGTTTCCAACGAAACGAAAAGCTGTATTCAAGTTATTAAATCTATTTTCATAATAAAAGAAAAAAATTTAAGAATTTTAATATTTAAATTTAAAAGTTAAAAGTCAAAGTTTGACCAGTTTGAA
Organism: Allium fistulosum; assembly: GCA_030737815.1. Lineage (NCBI taxonomy): Eukaryota > Viridiplantae > Streptophyta > Magnoliopsida > Asparagales > Amaryllidaceae > Allium > Allium fistulosum. The sequence goes on along the minus strand of CM060902.1, from coordinate 183,530,047 downwards.
CAGAAATTCACTTTTCAGTGAAATATCCAATTTATACTAGTTTGAAACTATAATTCACACAACAATCAAAATTTATAAATGAAATGTTTGAAATAAAACAAGTTTAAAATAATTTGAAATAAAATAAAGTCAAATTTAAATATATGCAGAAATCTAGGGTTGTTACACTCTCCCTCACTCAAAACTTTTCGTCCCCGAAAAGGAATGAGGTACGGGAAAGCACAAGAAAAAGATAGAGTGAAATAAGATTAAGACAAGATGACAAGAAGATTGAAATTATACCTGATAACTATTGTTATAAGTAAGTTTAACAAGGTGGAGATGGTCTTCCCAAGATCCTCCAGAATTAGGAACACAAGCACGAAAAAAAATCCTCTAAAATCTGATTCACTCTTTCCGCTTGACCAACGGTCTGTGGATGAAAGCTGTGCTCAGATTCAAAATGAGTAGCAAAGATTATTAAAGATTATAGAAAGATTTCTAAACAAAAAGATTATAGGAAGAGGCCTATACCAGTCTGTTTCAAGATAAGGAAAAATAAGAACAACCAAAAGATAGTTTGAAAAACAAAATTAGGTAATAAGTTTGAAAAACAAAATAAGATAATAGGTTTGAAATTTCTATGGTTTCAGCTTAAACTGATAATTAAATTTACACAAGTTAAATAAATTTTACTATCTCTAATTTCATTATCTTATCATCAAATTTTCTTAAACTAACATTTTTTAAAAATCATGGATTTGCAAAATCATTAATTATACTCATAATGTACTTAATAAATTTAATTCCTCTTTATTCCTAATTAATATTAAATTTATTCCTCTCAATATATTTTATCATCTATGTTAAATATACTTACACTTATTATAACTGTTTTAATTTATTCCTAATTTCCTTAACATCATTTATATTGTAAATTATTCAATTAACCTTTTAGTCTATTTACCTCTGTTAATCTTTTTATAACTAAAATTTAAGTGTATAATATTTATTATAACCACTCAGATTTTATTTATAAAAATCCTTTTATATTGTATACTATCCAATTACATTGTTAACTTCTAAAAATTAAGGTAAGTTATACTGAATGCAATTGTATTATACAAATAAAACTTTCAAATTCAATCATTTCAATTATTCTTTAAGATAAAATGTAAGAATTAAATTTCTGATTCCCTTCAAACCATTTAGAGGTAAATAAATATATGTACATAATATGTCAAATCAATTTAAATCATATATCTATATATTTTATAAATCAAATCATATTTTAGAAATTCAAATCAATCAAGTTTCCCAAAACAAAGCTGTAGTAAGACTACAGAATGGTTTCTTCCCTTCGAAACTCGAAAATGAAAGTCGATGATGCCGCGGTCATCACCGAAATTATTTTCCAGCGACAAAGAGAAGAGCACTAAAATTTTAAAACTTTAAAATTCTTTGGAAACAAATTTATGTTCACAAATACTTTAAATAATATATCCTTTTAAAACTTTAAACACAAGGTTTGAAACCATCGGAAATTAAATTCTCAAATTCTTGATTTTGAATTCATTTAAATTCCCAAATCAAATTTATAGACAACTATTTATAAATTCATTTATAGAATGATAAATCAAGTATTATCATTTCAAATAATCAATTTAAATCAATTTATTAAGTTCCATAATATTTACTTATATCAAATTTACTTCATTAATAATTTAAAATAATATTGTGTTAGTTTGTTCTGTCAAAGTGTTTTAGGAATCCTATCGATAGCGTTGATCAGACGAATCGATCGGAAGCCCGAATCAACATCAACAACTCAAACAACACAATATATAAAACAAAACATAGATTTACAAGTATAATTTAAAAAAAATGTTTGGAGATAGTTTGGAAACAAAAGACAAGATGATTAATTGACAAAATATGAAGATGGATAAGCTTAGATAAATCGCGGGCAACCTTAACAGGGTCAACCGTGACTTAATGAATAAGATCAAATGTGGATGTTTCTGGGGTAAATCTACATCCGATCTCAAGAGATAGAGTTTGGAATAACAAAAGATATTAGCATCTAAACCAAGGATAGATATAAATCTCTGGTGAATCGATGCAAATTTGTAAAGGAGTTTCCCCCTTTACCAGAAAATTAGAATATTGGCGAGACAGCCAATTCACTATAAAGATCATTCGAAGTGGAGTTATGTGATACTCCAAAATCAAAAGAAGATGAATAGTGAGGGACAAGAATGAATTTTGGAACCGCAGGGAACGTTCCAAAAATTCAAAGGAAATTCGAATCAAGAGGAAAAGATTCAAACTCGAACGAAAGTGATTCTGTAAATAAATATACTCCATATGCTGAGTTTTGCCTCAAAGCCAAAGCTCTGATGCCAACTGTAACGACCCGATATTTTCAACCATTCGCATCCGCACATGTCAGACTTGAATTGCTCAAAATACCGCGTTGTAAATAAAATTTGGCAAATCTTAGAATATACAATAAATAAATAATCACAGATGACACAGAGTAAAATAATGCAGTGGAAGTAAAAGAAATAGTAGTTCATGAAGCTACTATATAAATATATCAGAGTTACATAAGATACAACAGAAGAAATAAAGTACAACTGAAGTCTCAATATGATAACCAAGTACAAGCTGAATAGAACAACAGAACTGAGATAGATAAAACTAGATAAGCAGATAATCTCCAGCGATTCCAATCTCCAGAAAGTGGAATCCAAATCTGTGAATAACTCAGGCTGACCCGAGCGTAAATAAAAATACAAACACTCGAGTCAGGACAATATATACTTATATTATGTAAACCAACTCAAGTGAACTGTAATAAGGTACAAGTAACTTAGAAGATGCTTGGGACCGCCCATCCTCTAAGGATCTGTTAAACTATTTACTATATAGTAATATACGCTATATACAGTAGTGTCTAATCAGTAAAGTATAATCATATAGAAAATAGCGTTAAGGGGATGGTGAACCTTAACGCGGTCGGATCTTTAAACCAAAATCGTAGTGGGTTCGATATGGTAGGTGACATGGCACACAAGGCAATGCTAGGGTAGATATACCAATTACGCACACGGACTGATGGAAACGCATAGCAGCCACTACCACTCCACCTCGAACAACACTCCCAAATCAAGGGTGCGCACCAAATCAATCACAAGTAATAGAATGGTATCGAAGAAGTGTGTCCGATAAGAGGTGCCACCTCACTGGTCCGAGATAGCTCCTGTTTTAGCCACCTTATGCCAACTCACAGGAGTTGGGTCCACGTATATACCTTAGGATCGTCGCCACCATCCTACTTCATTCTGGAAACTCCACCGCGTACACAGTTGTCAAAGTGGTTTTCGGTATAGACAGAGAGTATGTCCATATCCGATCCCGGTCTCTTTAACAACCAATCGTTATTATAACCCGTGGTTATAATTTAAAACAGTATTTTATACTTCAAAATAGAATATCATTTCAAATCCAAATCTTTATCAAAATAAAGATTAAATCAATTCCAAACCATTTCAATATATATTTAAAATATCATATCATTTCAAAACTTCACTTCAAATCATTTAAATATATCAAAATATCATATCCTTTCAAAACTTCATTTCAAATCATTTTAATATATCAAAATATCATATCCTTTCAAAACTTCATTTCAAATCATTTTAATATATCAAAATATCATATCCTTTCAAAACTTCATTTCAAATCATTATTTGAGTTCAAATCCAAATATTCAACTTTAAATACCTTTTTAAATTCAAGATATCATTCATTTATTATCATTTCAAGTCACCCTTTTAAATAGTTTATATTTCAATCAAAATAATTCATTTAACCCATTTAAAAGTGAAATTATTATACTTTCAAATCAAGTATTCAATTTTCAAAGTTTCAAACCATTTTGAGTTCATTTGCTAAGTCAAAAACCATAAATATTAAATTTTCAGCCTTTCACAGCATTTAGAAAAGCTGTTATAAGTTATATTTGAAAACATTTTAATTCAGCAAAGACAGCACTTAAAAACTGCTGTTATATCTCATTTCTAGTTGAAAATTTTGTTTAAACAGCAAGGACAGCATATTCAGAAATGCTGCGGTAGCTCAGATTTCAAAACAAAGGTTTTATTTGATTTTAACAAAGACTGCAGACTACTACAGCATTTCCAGAGAATGCTATAATAGACCTGAGTTACGTTTTTGCCTATTAGTTCAACTACAGCAACTGCAGCATTTCAGAAATGCTGTAGTAGCCCTTTTATTCAATTTTTAGTGTAATTCAGAACCATAGCATTTCTGAATGCTATTAAAAGTGATTTCCAGCTTTTTAGTGTATTTCCAGCAATTAAATAACTTCATTTTAAACTCTTTAAACATTTTAAAATTCATAATTTAACATTAAAAATGTTCATTAACATATCATTAAACATTTTGATTTTTATTAAACCAATTTCTTATAAATAAATCCAAATTTCAATAATTCCACTTATTAGTTCAAGTGTATAATTTCCTTTTCTTCACTTTCAACAAATAAACTTAACACTTCAAATTTAAGTTACCATTTCACAAATTTAACTAAATTTCCAATTTTTTTTAATTAATTTAAACCTTTAATTAAAACCAAATTTACATTTCCCAGTCAAGTTATATTTTAAAATTACGATTTAAGCATTCATTTATTTAACCACTTAAATTGATAGAAAAATCAATAATACTTTAATAAATCACTTAAATTAAAATTTAAATCAAATTATCATATTTACCATTTTCCAAATATAATTAAATTTCCATTTTTATTTATATAAATTAAATATCATTTTTAACCAAAATACTAAATTCCAAACTTAAGTTATATTTCAATAATCCAATTTAACCATTCATTAATTACATTTTTAACTCATAGAAAAATCATAATTTCTTTATTTTAAAACATTTCAAAATCTATTTAAATCAAATTTCATAAATTTATATTTTCAAAATACTTAAAAATATCCAAAACACTTTATAAAATAACCACGGGCCTGTACATGGTTTTCTAACCTAGGTCAAGTGATACGAATATGTATCATTTCAATTCGCAGTTTTAGAAGAAAAATCCGGGTTCTATCATTTCAAAACCGCAATCCCAAGTTAAATAAAATAAATAAAAATCATTCAGGACTATCATTTCAGCCCATAACGATTTTTCCCTATTCTAAAGTCCGTTCGGGTATGTATCATTTCAACCCATAGTGAATCTAATCTACAGGGAACTTGCAGTGTGATAAACAGATATAAATGAACAGAATAGCATCATATAATAGTAACAGATAAGATGACAGGTAAATTAACAATTTAATATCATATATAAATGATCACAGGCAGTTATAACATCACATAATAGTTCTACACATTCAAATGATGTCAATTCACATTTGTATAAGTATAAATGTCTGGTGAGATTTACTCACTTGTTTGAGCTGGAGATGACAACCAAAACACACAGAATAGATTCCAGAAAGCACGACAAGCATGATACAGCACGACTTTGATTCAAGTGAGAAGAGAGAGCCAAGATATGATCTTGTAAACAATACCCAAACAAGACAAAACAATATAGCACATGAATATATTTAACATAAAACAATGTTGAACAAATTGAAATACAAAGCAACAAGGAACAAGACCTTGTCTTTACCATTCAAATGCTTGGCCTAGGGGTTCATGTGCTTGGCTATGATGGTTTACATGCATGTTAAGCTTGGCCATAGAGGAAGATGGCAAGGCAAAACAAGTGGAAGGTGAAGGCAAGCAAGTGGAAGGGTTTGGGTCAAGGAATGGAAGGTTTTGGTCAAGAGATGTAAGGATTTGGTGCATCTAAGGTTCAGCCATGGTCAGGTCAGAGGGGAGGCTGATGGTTAGGGGTTAGGTCATGATGGTGGTGGAGCAAGGGGAGGTGGCCAAGGCAAGATATGAAGGTGGTGGTGAAGTTTAGGTCGGCTATGCATAGTTTGCAAGGTTTTTGAGATGTTTTTGTGGTGTTTTCTCCATGGGATGGTCACGGCCTGTTATGGACAGAGGGGAGGGATGGTTGAAGGCTGTGGATAATGAGGAGGAGATGATGGTGGTGGTTGGTGGAGATGGTGGTGGTTGTGGCCAAGAAAAACTAGAGAGAAGCAAGGCAAAAACATAGGAAACAATGGAAAAAAATGAAGAAAAAGAGGAGAAATGGAAGAGGCCATTACTAAAATCTTTTTTTTCAGAGATGATAGTCAAAAATTTTCTGAAATGAGAAGCTTTCATTCACGTGAAAACAATAAAACTCACGGCTAGCAATAAAGTTTTGAATGGCCAAGAGAAATGAAGAGTTTAGCAAATGAAAGGTCATTGTTTTTAAAGCTTTTGTCTCTTTGATTTCCAAATTCTTTTAAACAAAATAAACTAAATAAATTTCAATAAATACTTTTAAAAACCGAAACAAAGAGAAATAAAATGAAAATAAATAAATAAATTTTAATTATATATAATTAAATGAAGAAAATAGCAAAGAAAATGTAAACTAGGCTAGAAAATTTGAAAATAAATGCAATGGACTTTGGAAATTTTTTATATAATTGAAAAATATTTATAAATAAAGATAATAACACCAAATAAAAATGAATTCACAAAAATAAATAAATAACTTTTAATTAAATAAAATTTAAATGAATAAAAAAACAGAAAAATGGAAACTAGGCTTTATAAATTTAAATAAATTCAAGTAAACTTTAGAAAAATTATACTATCACGTTAAAAATATTAAAAGACAAAAATATACATAAAATAACATATTAACACATATTAAAACAAAATATGAAAATAAAAATATAATTTATATAATTTAAAATAGACAATATTGTTAAATAATCAGTTTACACACAATATTGAAATATACATAACTTTGACAATTTAACTCCGTTTCCAACGAAACGAAAAGCTGTATTCAAGTTATTAAATCTATTTTCATAATAAAATAAAAAAATTTAAGAATTTTAATATTTAAATTTAAAAGTTAAAAGTCAAAGTTTGACCAGTTTGAACAGAAATTCACTTTTCAGTGAAATGTCCAATTTATACTAGTTTGAAACTATAATTCACACAACAATCAAAATTTATAAATGAAATGTTTGAAATAAAACAAGTTTAAAATAATTTGAAATAAAATAAAGTCAAATTTAAATATATGCAGAAATCTAGGGTTGTTACACTCTCCCTCACTCAAAACTTTTCGTCCCCGAAAAGGAATGAGGTACGGGAAAGCACAAGAAAAAGATAGAGTGAAATAAGATTAAGACAAGATGACAAGAAGATTGAAATTATACCTGATAACTATTGTTATAAGTAACTTTAATAAGGTGGAGATGGTCTTCCAAAGATCCTCCAGAATTAGGAACACAAGCACGAAAAAAAAACCTCTAAAATCTGATTCACTCTTTCCGCTTGACCAACGGTCTGTGGATGAAAGCTGTGCTCAGATTCAAAATGAGTAGCAAAGATTATTAAAGATTATAGAAAGATTTCTAAACAGAAAGATTATAGGAAGAGGCCTATACCAGTCTGTTTCAAGATAAGGAAAAATAAGAACAACCAAAAGATAGTTTGAAAAAAAAAATTAGGTAATAAGTTTGAAAAACAAAATAAGATAATAGGTTTGAAATTTCTATGGTTTCAGCTTAAACTGATAATTAATTTTACACAAGTTAAATAAATTTTACTATCTCTAATTTCATTATCTTATCATCAAATTTTCTTAAACTAACAATTTTTAAAAATCATGGATTTGCAAAATCATTTATTATACTCATAATGTACTTAATAAATTTAATTCCTCTTTATTCCTAATTAAAATTAAATTTATTCCTCTCAATATATTTTATCATCTATGTTAAATATACTTATACTTATTATAACTGTTTTAATTTATTCCTCATCCCCTTAACATCATTTATATTGTAAATTATTCAATTAACCTTTTAGTCTATTTACCTCTGTTAATCTTTTTATAACTAAAATTTAAGTGTATAATATTTATTATAACCACTCAAATTTTATTTATAAAAATCTTTTTATATTGTATACTATCCAAATACATTGTTAACTTCTAAAAATTAAGGTAAGTTATACTGAATGCAATTGTATTATACAAATAAAACTTTCAAATTCAATCATTTCAATTATTCTTTAAGATAAAATGTAAGAATTAAATTTCTGATTCCCTTCAAACCATTTAGAGGTAAATAAATATATGTACATAATATGTCAAATCAATTTAAATCATATATCTATATATTTTATAAATCAAATCATATTTTAGAAATTCAAATCAATCAAGTTTCCCAAAACAAAGCTGTAGCAAGACTACAAAATGGTTTCTTCCCTTCGAAACTCGAAAATGAAAGTCGATGATGCCGCGGTCATCACCGAAATTATTTTCCAGCGACAAAGAGAAGAGCACTAAAATTTTAAAACTTTAAAATTCTCTGGAAACAAATTTCTGTTCACAAATACTTTAAATAATATATCCTTTTAAAACTTTAAACACAAGGTTTGAAATCATCGGAAATTAAATTCTCAAATTCTTGATTTAAATTCATTTAAATTCCCAAATCAAATTTATAGACAACTATTTATAAATTCATTTATAGAATGATAAATCAAGTATTATCATTTCAGATAATCAATTTAAATCAATTTATTAAGTTTCATAATATTTACTTATAACAAATTTACTTCATTAATAATTTAAAATAATATTGTGTCAGTTTGTTCTGTCAAAGTGTTTTAGGAATCCTATCGATAGCGTTGATCAGACGAATCGATCGGAAGCCCAAATCAACATCAACAACTCAAACAACACAATATATAAAATAAAATATAGATTTACAAGTATAATTTAAAAAAAAATGTCTGGAGATAGTTTGGAAACAAAAGACAAGATGATTAATTGACAAAATATGAAGATGGATAAGCTTAGATAAATCGCGGACAACCTTAACCGGGTCAACCGTGACTTAATGAATAAGATCAAATGTGGATTTTCTGGGGTAAATCTACATCCGATCTCAAGAGATAGAGTTTGGAATAACAAAAGATATTAGCATTTAAACCAAGGATAGATATAAATCTCTGGTGAATCGATGCAAATTTGTAAAGGAGTTTCCCCCTTTACCAGAAAATTAGAATATTGGCGAGACAGCCAATTCACTATAAAGATCATTCGAAGTGGAGTTATGTGATACTCCAAAATCAAAAGAAGATGAATAGTGAGGGACAAGAATGAATTTTGGAACCGCAGGGAACGTTCCAAAAATTCAAAGGAAATTCGAATCAAGAGGAAAAGATTCAAACTTGAACGAAAGTGATTCTGTAAATAAATCTACTCCATATGCTGAGTTTTGTCTCAAAACCAAAGCTCTGATACCAACTGTAACGACCCGATATTTTCAACCATTCGCATCCGCACATGTCAGACTTGAATTGCTCAAAATACCGCGTTGTAAATAAAATTTGGCAAATCTCAGAATATACAATAAATAAATAATCACAGATCACAGACACAGAGTAAAATAATGCAGCGGAAGTAAAAGAAATAGTAGTTCATGAAGCTACTATATAAATATATCAGAGTTACATAAGATACAACAGAAGAAATAAAGTACAACTGAAGTCTCAATATGATAACCAAGTACAAGCTGAATAGAACAACAGAACTGAGATAGATAAAACTAGATAAGCAGATAATCTCCAGCGATTCCAATCTCCAGAAAGTGGAATCCAAATCTATGAATAACTCAGGCTGACCCGAGCGTAAATAAAAATACAAATACTCGAGTCAGGACAATATATACTTATATTATGTAAACCAACTCAAGTGAACTGTAATAAGGTACAAGTAACTTAGAAGATGCTTGGGACCGCCCATCCTCTAAGGATCTATTACACTATTTACTATATAGTAATATACGCTATATACAGTAGTGTCTAATCAGTAAAGTATAATCATATAGAAAATAGCGTTAAGGGGATGGTGAACCTTAACGCGGTCGGATCTTTAAACCAAAATCGTAGTGGGGTCGATATGGTAGGTGACACGGCACATAAGGCAATGCCAGGGTAGATATACCAATTACGCACACGGACTGATGGAAACGCATAGCAGCCACTACCGCTCCACCTCGAACAACACTTCCAAATCAAGGGTGCGCACCAAATCAATCATAAGTAATAGAATGGTATCGAAGAAGTTTGTCCGATAAGAGGTGCCTCCTCACTGGTCCGAGATCGCTCATGTTTTAGCAACCTTATGCCAACTCACGGGAGTTGGGTCCACGTATATACCTTAGGATCGTCGCCACCATCCTACTTCATTCTGGAAACTCCATCGCGTACACAGTTGTCAAAGTGGTTTTCGGTATCGACAGAGAGTATGTCCATATCTGATCCCGGTCTCTTTAACAACCAATCGTTATTATAACCCGTGGTTATAATTTAAAACAGTATTTTATACTTCAAAATAGAATATCATTTCAAATCCAAATCTTTATCAAAATAAAGATTAAATCAATTCCAAACCATTTCAATATATATTTAAAATATCACATCATTTCAAAACTTCACTTCAAATCATTTCAATATATCAAAATATCATATCCTTTCAAAACTTCATTTCAAATCATTTTAATATATCAAAATATCATATCCTTTCAAATCTTCATTTCAAGTCATTATTTGGGTTCAAATCCAAATATTCAACTTTAAATACCTTTTTAAATTCAAGGTATCATTCATTTATTATCATTTCAAGTCACCCTTTTAAATAGTTTATATTTCAATCAAAATAATTCATTTAAACCATTTAAAAGTGAAATTATTATACTTTCAAATCAAGTATTCAATTCTCAAAGTTTTAAACCATTTTGAGTTCATTTGCTAAGTCAAAAACCATAATTATTAAAATTTCAGCCTCACGGCATTTAGAAAAAGATGTTATAAGTTATATTTGAAAACATTTTAATTCAGCAAAGACAACACTTAAAAACTGCTGTTATATCTCATTTCTAGTTGAAAATTTTGTTTAAACAGCAAGGATAGCATTTCTAGAAATGCTGTGGTAGCTCAGATTTCAAAACAAAGGTTTTATTTGATTTTAACAAAGACTGCAGACTACTACAGAATTTTCCAGAGAATGCTATAATAGACCTGAGTTAAGTTTTTGCCTATTAGTTCAACTACTGCAACTGCAGCATTTCAGAAATGCTGTAGTAGCCCTTTTATTCAATTTTTAGTTTAATTCAGAACCATAGCATTTCTGAATGCTATTACAAGTGATTTCCAGCTTTTTAGTGTATTTCCAGCAATTAACTAACTTCATTTTAAACTCTTTAAACATTTTAAAAATCATAATTTAACATTAAAAATGTTCATTAACATATCATTAAACATTTTGATTTTTATTAAACCGATTTCTTATAAATAAATCCAAATTTCAATAATTCCATTTATTAGTTCAAGTGTATAATTTCCTTTTCTTCACTTTCAACAAATAAACTTAACACTTCAAATTTAAGTTACCATTTCACAAATTTAACTAAATTTCCAATTTTATTTAATTAATTTAAACCTTTAATTAAAACCAAATTTACATTTCCCAATCAAGTTATATTTTAAAATTACAATTTAAGCATTCATTTATTTAACCACTTAAATTCATAGAAAAATCAATAATACGTTAATAAATCACTTAAATTAAAATTTAAATCAAATTATCATATTTACCATTTTCCAAATATAATTAAATTTTCATTTTTATTTATATAACTTAACTATCATTTTAACCAAAATACTAAATTCCAAACTTAAGTTATATTTCAATAATCCAATTTAACCATTCATTAATTACATTTTTAACTCATAGAAAAATCATAATTTCTTTATTTTAAAACATTTCAAAATCTATTTAAATCAAATTTCATAAATTTATATTTTCAAAATACTTAAAAATATCCAAAACACTTTATAAAATAACCACGGGCCTGTATATAGTTTTCTAACCTAGGTCAAGTGATACGGATATGTATCATTTCAATCCGCAGTTTAAAAAGAAAAATCCGGGTTCTATCATTTCAAACCCGCAATCCCAAGTTAAATAAAATAAATAAAAATCATTCAGGCCTATCATTTCAGCCCATAATGATTTTTCCCTATTTTAAAGTCCGTTCGGGTATGTATCATTTCAACCCATAGTGGATCTAATCTACAGAGAACTTGCAGTGTGATAAACAGATATAAATGAACAGAATAACATCATATAACAGTAACAGATAAGATGACAGGTAAATTAACAATTTAATATCATATATAAATGATCATAGGTAGTTATAACATCACATAATAGTTCTACACATTCAAATGGTGTCAATTCACATTTGTATAAGTATAAATGTATGGTGAGATTTACTCACTTGTTTGAGCTGGAGATGATGACCAAAACACACAGAATAGATTCCAGAAAGCACGACAAGCATGATACAGCATGACTTTGATTCAAGTGAGAAGAGAGAGCCAAGATATGATCTTGTAAACAATACCCAAACAAGACAAAACAATATAGCACATGAATATATTTAACATAAAACAATGTTGAACAAATTGAAATACAAAGCAACAAGGAACAAGACCTTGTCTTTACCATTCAAATGCTTGGCCTAGGGGTTCATGTGCTTGGCTATGATGGTTTACATGCATGTTAAGCTTGGCCATAGAGGAAGATGGCAAGGCAAAACAAGTGGAAGGTGAAGGCAAGCAAGTGGAAGGGTTTGGGTCAAGGAATGGAAGGTTTTGGTCAAGAGATGTAAGGATTTGGTGCATCTAAGGTTCAGCCATGGTCAGGTCAGAGGGGAGGCTGATGGTTAGGGGTTAGGTCATGATGGTGGTGGAGCAAGGGGAGGTGGCCAAGGCAAGATATGAAGGTGGTGGTGAAGTTTAGGTCGGCTATGCATAGTTTGCAAGGTTTTTGAGATGTTTTTGTGGTGTTTTCTCCATGGGATGGTCACAGCCTATTATGGACAGAGGGGAGGGATGGTTGAAGGCTGTGGATTATGAGGAGGAGATGATGGTGGTGGTTGGTGGAGATGGTGGTGGTTGTGGCCAAGAAAAACTAGAGAGAAGCAAGGCAAAAACATAGGAAACAATGGAAAAAAATGAAGAAAAAGAGGAGAAATAGAAGAGGCCATTACTAAAATCTTTTTTTCAGAGATGATAGTCGAAAATTTTCTGAAATGATAAGCTTTCATTCACGTGAAAACAATAAAACTCACGGCTAGCAATAAAGTTTTGAACGGCCAAGAGAAATGAAGAGTTTAGCAAATGAAAGGTCATTGTTTTTAAAGCTTTTGTCTCTTTGATTTCCAAATTCTTTTAAACTAAATAAACTAAATAAATTTCAGTATATACTTTTAAAAACCGAAAAAAAGTGAAATAAAATGAAAATAAATAAATAAAATTTAATTATATATAATTAAATGAAGAAAATAGCAAAGAAAATGTAAACTAGGCTAGAAAATTTGAAAATAAATGCAATGGACTTTGGAAAATTTTTATATAATTGAAAAATATTTATAAATAAAGATAAGAACACCAAATAAAAATGAATTCACAAAAATAAATAAATAAATTTTAATTAAATAAAATTTAAATGAATAAAATAACAGAAAAATGGAAACTAAGCTTTATAAAATTAAATAAATTCAAGTAAACTTTAGAAAAATTATACTATCACGTTAAAAATATTAAAAGACAAAAATATACATAAAATAACATATTAACACATATTAAAACAAAATATGAAAATAAAAATATAATTTATATAATTTAAAATAGACAATATTGCTAAATATTCAGTTTACACACAATATTGAAATATACATAACTTTCACAATTTAACTCCGTTTCCAACGAAACGAAAAGCTGTATTCAAGTTATTAAATTTATTTTCATAATAAAAGAAAAAAAATTAAGAATTTGAATATTTAAATTTAAAAGTTAAAAGTCAAAGTTTGACCAGTTTGAACAGAAATTCACTTTTCAGTGAAATATCTAATTTATACTAGTTTGAAACTATAATTCACACAACAATCAAAATTTATATTTAGAAATGAAATGTTTGAAATAAAATAAGTTTAAAATAATTTGAAATAAAATAAAGTCAAATTTAAATATATGCAGAAATCTAGGGTTGTTACAACAAGGCAGTGGATACGATCCGCAGTTGTATTTGTTGCTTTAGGCAGTAGCAACAGGGGAAGGTGGAAATGTGATAAGGCAATTGCAGAAAGGGTGTTGTGACATAATGTTGTGATCAAAGGTGGGTGGAAGATGGTTGGTCTATGGAGCAGTTTGTGATGATGGTTGTTTTGTGGGAAGGCAAGTAGTTTGCAGAGGTAAAGGCAATATGAAACTGATGGTTATGAAGTGTATTATGACAGGATGTACGGGACTGCTTGGGTGAGAAGTGCTGTGTGAAGTGTTTGATGTTGCTAAGGGAATGTAATAGTTTGGAAGTTGATGTGATGGATGTTTGGAGGAGGCAGGAGTGTATGTATATGAAGTTTGATGTATGGCACAGAGAGGCAGAAATGTATGGAGAGGTGAACTGGTGGAGAGTTGTTGCTGTCGTGGTGAATTTGATGGTAGTGGATTGAAGGAAAAGGATATGGTGATGATCAAGTGTCAGTAAAGTGGATGATATCGGTGAAAGGGTAAGGTGGATGTAGAAGTATGGTGGAACCAGAGAGTAGACAGTATTGGTTGCAGGCAGTTTTGTGTGGTGGAAGAAATTGCCAGGAAAGGAAATGAAAACTGTAAAATGAAAACAGAGAAATGAAAACTTTGAAAATGTGAAATGCAAATGAGAAGTGAAATTTTTTTTTAGTTTTGAAATTGCATATGCTCTTTTTTTGTTAAAGAGAAATATGCAAATGCAAAAAAGAAACTAGCAAACAGTAAAATCAAAATGCACACAAACAAAAATAAAACCAAACTTAAACAAACACACAAATATTTTTTTTTAATTGCAAAACAAACACACAAAAAGTAAACAAAATATAATTTGAAGAATAGAAAATTAAAATCAAGCAACTCCCCGGCAACGACGCCAAAAACTTGTTCGACGACGGAATTTCTACCGAGTTAGAAAACCGTCGAACGAATTTTGAAATAAAAATAACCGCAAGCGCACGGCGTACTAGTGAAGTACGTGGCGAGTACGGGTCGATCCGCAGGGAATTGATGATTTTAAAAATCTATTCAATCAAATTAAACCAAAGTTGAAGAATATTTAAGCTAGAAAATGATGAAACTAACAAACTAACAACTACAAATGTTAATGAAAACTATGAGAATAAAATGACAATTTAGAGATAATTTCACTCTCTAGATCACATAAATCAACAAAATGAAGTTATGATCTCTCTTTTCTTGTCATTAGTGTAATTTGTTGATGTGCTTATCATAAGTATGGTATATTTGTGTTATTAATTAGTACAATATAAACCATCAAACTATAACACAACCACTAATACACATTTAACTCTCATGATATATGACAACAAAGTTGAAAGCAAAATCTATTTTAAGCATGGCCTATTAACTATTAATTAGAAATATAAGCCACCAAATTTTAATTTCAACATTCACTTCTTTGACATAATCATATGTAGATGAAGAGGCAATTTGTGTTTTGTTTGTTTAAGCATAGACTATTTGTTATGAACAATATAGACTATCAAATTCAAAGCTAAACAACATCATTAAACCACTTCAATCATTCTCATTAAGCACAAAAAGAGAGCATAAACATCAAATTAAGTTGAAGCTACATGATTAGAGAGCTTTATTACCCCTAAATTGAAGGGGTTTAGCCTCTCATATTTTTTATCATATGAACAAATGTAGCATGCAACATGAAGGAAAAAGAAAAGGAAAAGGAAAGCAAAGTAAAGAAAAACTATTCTACTTGCATGAAAAATAAATCTACACTACTAACATGAAAGTAAATAAGCATGAAATAAAAGGAACATGTATTGAAGTTGCATAAAAAAATTACATAAAGAGAAGTGGCTAAGTAGCCATGAAAAGAAAGAGAGAACTTGATTTTATTTTCTAAGCTAAACTCAACTAAGAGGAACTAAAGGAGAGAGTTACATGAAACATAAGGGGATTTTATACATGTGCTAAACCTTAATTCATATTTTTGGGGAATGCTCAAAATACCCTCTTAGGAAGTGTGGTGGCCAAGTTATCATTAGCTTCAATAATCCCTCACTTAAATGTACATGAAGCCATTAATTTCATAAGCATGTGCATTAGCCTCTAATTTGTATATTAGGGTAGGTGGGTAGGTGGGGTCCTCCATTATCTTCACTTTGAATTATGTCCATCTTCATTTGTTCTCTTCACTTTTGTGCATGCATATATCATCATGAAACCACTTGTATATGAATTTAAATTCCTACAAAATAATATAGAAATTTTCAATTAAATTTTAGAAAATTAATATATGCACAAAAATGACCATTTTGCCCTTGGATGAAGATGAATATGTGACAATTTGAAATAATTTGAATTTTGGTTTAAACAAGTTAAAATACCCATTATGATCATTTATTTAATTTAAATAGATTAAATATGGTGGTGAAAATATACACATTATGTGCACATCAATGTTCCTAGTCAAGATGCATCGAGACTGGATATCGATGTATCCGTTGAGACTGGAGTACGTAACGCTCTCCAAATGTTAGGCTTGTATTACTCATGACTGCTGGGGGCACCTAGGGGTTACGTGCTAATAGTTATTGGATAACTATGGAATGACTCACTTGATAATTTTCTGTTGGTTAATACAACTAAGGTCAAACAGAAAATATCGATGTGACTGATTTACACAGTTCTCTCGACTTGAGAATGCTGCAGATCTTCAATATGAAAGCTCCGCTTTGATTATAGCCAAATCATGGCATGGTGTCCAACAAGTGACTATAGTTGGGTCGAGTGGAAGTATTGGAAGTGAAGCAAGATTCAAGAGAGGATTCATCTCCTCAGTTATATGCGGTTATTATCATTGTCAACTCAAGTCAATTGTCAAAGTCTCTGGCCAGAACATTTCGGTTAATAATAATTGTTATTACTGAACCAAGGACTTTGTATTTGGACTATAAAGTTGAATGTGGATGAGGTTGGAATTTTGACTATTACCAAATTCCATAAGTCCAAAGTGATATAGTTTTGATGAAGAGAATTGGTTTAAACAAATGTCACAACCGGATAACGCTTATTAAACTAAAATTTGATTTTATTGAAAATGAGTAAGCGACAAATTTGGCCATACTGTCACACCACCTTCTAAGTGACGTGTGAACGTTAACATTAGAATAGTTCAATGTTAATCGCTGACCATATTTACACCCAAGAGTTACACAGCCGAAATGATGAATTCCCTTAAGACGAATGATTTAATTAGTTTATAATTGTTATAAATTAATTAAATTAATTAATATTTATGAAATATTAATTATAAAATTTGAATATGATTTGAGAAATAAATAATGTTATATATATTTATAACAGTTATAATATATCGATTGATATACAATATCGACAAGCGATTATTAGATTTAATTGGATAATATTTTTGCTTGGGCTTAGATGGGTTTAAGGCCCATCATTAGGGCGGCAAAATTTAGGTTTTGGAAGGTCCAGGGGTGGCTAAAACATAGGGAATTGGCTTGGAGATAATGGGTTGAGATCAAGTGAGAATGGGTAAAAAGGTTTTCCTCGTTTCTCTCTAATACAACTATATATATATATATATATATATATATAATAATGACTAACCTTTTTGGCCGTCATTACCTTCTACATTGTTGGTTAAAACATAGCTCTAAATCCACTCCAAAATTCTCAAATATATTTCAAATTAAAATAATACTATTCGATAGTTAGAGGTCGATGATTCCGGGCTTGTAATCTGACGAATCAAGAACGGTAAAAGGAAGGGTAGTCATTGCTTCAAAGTGGATTCAAAGGCATCATTAAATTAGTTGTTTTAATTCATATTACAGTAATTAAATTATATTCTATGGTCCTATAATCAGCAATTTCATATCTGTTTAAATATATTGCTACTTTATGTTTAGTTAGGTGAGATTTTTGTAAGTAGATATGGTTGTCACAAATCAGTTTGGTTATGTGCATAATTTATTTATTGTACTATTTGATTTATGTATAGACAAATGTTTTTTACTATACAAAATCAATTTTTGTCGTCAATAATTGTTTTATATATATTTATTAATAAATTCATATATATATATATATATATATTAGTGTATATTTCTCTCTCATAATAACATATATGCATATATAAGATATACATATGATTTAAAAAATTTAGTACACTTATTTATATATAATATGAATTTAAAATTTTGAAAATTAATTATCATACATATATTCATATTTTTAAATTAACCTTTATTGAATTTTTGAATTGTTTATTATATAGAAAATAATTTTTACATTAAAATTTCAATTTTATATTTTTTAAAAATAATATATCATTTTATAAATATATAGGAAAAATTTAGGAATTTTCCAATAAATTTTATTATTTTTAATAATTAATATTATTTTAAAAAAATTGTTTATGATTTAATAAAAATAATAATTTATTTGAAAATTTATTCAAAATTTTTTGTAACCTTTCATTCATGATTCTAGAATTTTTGAAATTTTAAAATTTAAATTTTTAATATTTATTATTTTATATTAAATAATTATTGCCGAAATCAATGTATTTATTTTTAAAAATAATATTTCAACTTTGAAAAATCTCTAGATTTTTCCTAAGCTCTATTTTAAGATCCTAGATTTTTTAAAATTGTAAAATTTGAATTTTCTTCAATAGATTATTTTATGTTAATTATTTATAGATGAAAACATTATTTTATTTATAATATATACAAATTTAAATACTAAAATTATTATGTTTGCAAAAGTAAGTTAATTTTGAATTATAAATAAATTTTAATAATTTTTCTCTCTCTTTCTATATATATATTTATCTATATATAAATGTTTTATGCTCATATATTAAATATAATATATTTATACATACGTGTGTGTGTGTTGTAACACATATACATGCACATATTTGGACAACATACATGACATACAAAATGAGCTAATATGTCAGTTAGGATGTAAATCTCAACATCTACATATAGGCATATTATACCTTTCACGGATTATTATGTTACACATGCACTCACAGAAATATGTATATGATACATTTATGTTTAAACTAAATCAAATAAAATTAATTTCATATCTTAATATTTTTGAATTTAAATAAAATAAATGACTTTATTTAAATGAAATTTAGAAATGTTCTAATTCAGTTAGACTTCATAAGTTTAATAAAAGATCCAATAGGGTAAAATTTTTGAAATTCACCCAAATCTTCCACTTTAGGCTACTCCAGTTCCAACAATGGTATCAGAGCCCAATAACCTATGCGGTCTAAATTAGTCATATTAGAGCTTACGAATTAAGCTTGCCCACTTAATATGGTGTCTAGAAAGGTAATGTCTAGGATTGGAATTGGGTAATCAAGTACCCTGTCCTACCTAGTTACCGGCCTGTCCCGAAAGGTGAAGTGAGCCCAAAGGTTGCTCCTATTAGAAAAGGCCAAAATTAACCCGAAATGTGAAGTGAGCCCAAAGGTTGCTCCTAATAGAAAAGGCCCAACTTAATTTTGGCCTTGGGCTAATTTTCAAAATCGTTTTGAAAATTAATGTTAAAGATTTTAAATCTAATAGTTAAATTTAAAATAAAAACATGTTTATTATAAAAATTATAATAATACATAAATTTTCAAAATGTTTGAAATGATAATGATATTTTCAAAATGTTTTAAAATATTTATATAATAATTTCAAATTTTAAATTTATTAATAAGGTTAATAAAATTAATTAATTAAATATGTTAATTAATTGATGCATGGATGCATGTATTATATATGTTGATATATGTTATGTTATTTAAAATGTTTAAGATAACATAAGTATACATGTATGTTATACAAGATAAATTTTGAAATTAATAAATTTTAATAAAAAAATTAATTGAATAAATTAATTAAAGGTTAATTAATTAAATAAAATACACATATATATGATATATGTGCGTTACACTATAAAGGTTATAGTATACACTATATATGTTATAATAGATATGTCCAATATAAAAGTTATATTGGAATACTAATTTAAAATTAATTAAAGAGTTAATTGATTAAAATTAATTAAATAAGATTTAATTAATGATATATTATACGTAAGACTGTTACATAAGTAATATGAAATATAAAAGTTATATAACAATAAAACTTATATGATATGTGTATAAACTAAATGTGGAACATTAAAGAAACCCAAATAGACTTGAGAAATAAATACATATGTAAATGTACATATACCATGATTTTTGATGTGTTGACAATCGAATCGCTGGGGTATTTCATAAGAAATATATTATTCTATAAGTCGATATCACTCAATATATATATTGAAGATTATGAATCTTCAATATAATGTTGTCATCTACCATATATGTATATTAATAAATTACTTACATACTCCTTAGTTTTTGAGCAAACTCAAGCTAGGGATGTTATGCGTAGTATTATTAATATATTGAACAAATGAGGTGAGATAACTATATGTATTTATTGAGCAAACTCAAGGTACTTATACTATACTTAGGACCATCACGATATGATAGGTATGAGTGAATAATATCTTTCGATTTGTTGAGCAAACTCAAGGTTGAAATGAGATTAGAACAAGGAAAAATGGGTTAGGAGTTGTATGTGAAACAACCGATAAAGAGTTATCCATCATTTGTAGGGCTATGATTTGTTGAGCAAACTCAAGGTCAGAATACCAAAACAAACGAATCCTAACTCCCACTAGTGAAGTTGTAAGACTTCTATGTTTCATCTTAGGGTTTGGAGAAACATAAAAGACTAGTGGGAGCCATATTAGAAAAATGAAATGGTAACATTTAACCTTTCTAATATTGTAAATGCATATGCTATATAATGTTATAATTATCTACAATGGTAAATTTGTACTTACTAATAATTCTAATTGCATGTTATCTAATGTTTCTATACCCATGCAAGTGCCTAATTTCAACTACTTAATACATTCATATGTTTGTCACTTATATGTCTATTTGGTTTAGACCGTGTAATGCATTTCATGAGTTTTTGAACTATAAATGCAATTCAAGACTATGGATATTTGATCCATGTACTTTTACATATAAATGTTATATGGTGAACAGTCATAGTTTGTGGGGTACTATATTTCGATGAAGTTAGTTCATTCGAAGTAAGCCAATAAACATCATTTTAAGATCATGTATTCAACTTGAATGATTTCAAAAGGATCATATTGTGATAATGTAACACAAGACCATAAACTACAAGATACATCTAAGAACTCGATCGTTGAAATGTCATCTTGATCGGTTTACATAAAGAGCAACATATTTGATGTCTTAAACGTTAAGAATAGTCTAATGCGCTTTTGTAAAAGGTTTTTTATGATATTGTAGTAAGGTTTTCTTTTGAATAGTTTGACCATTTGAAAGAAAAACGAATGTATAAGAATAGATGTGATTTAAGGTAAAGTTGGAATGAAGAGAATGAATAGTCACTTCTACTTCATAGAGCAACATTAGAAACAAAAATTATAATACTAACTGATACTTAATATTGGAATATGAAATATGATTTTTATTCTGAAATGTATTTTTGTATAGAAAATTGTTTTCTATAACATTTATTTCTTTGAGTTCAAGATATTTGATCAAAGAACTCTCTACTGTAAACTAGTTTCAGTATTCGAAATAAGTAAACAATATTAACAATATTAAGTGAATGGTGGACCTCTAAATTTAGTACGCTATTATAGAAATGGCGAAAATAGTGGGAGCATGCCATATAGCACCTAATGATTGCATCAAATTACGAAAATTGTTTTCGTAAAATGTACCGAACATTATTTGTGAAATAATGTTTATTTTTGGTATTGACTGAAAAAATAGATATAACTATATTTCAATATGAGTATTATGAATATTCATTATGAAATAGAACTATATTATGGAAAAAAAAATTCATAGTAAAAGTGATGCAACAAAAAAACATATGCGTTTAATATTATTTACAGTTGTTTTGGAATTATAGACTAAGTCGTAGTTTTGAAAAATAATTTTACTATATGATTATGAATCATATGATACAGATTAATTATATCTCAAACAATTAATGGCTATGCACCCATTCAGTGGGAGCATCATAAGAGTTGATGAACTCTTTGAATTAATACATATTGATGTATGAATCACAACTCTATTAATACCAAAAGGGTTCCACATACTTTGTTATATTCATCGATGATTTAATATCAACATGTACATATGTATTGGATACACATGTAGTACGTTTATGATAAAATCATAGAATATAAAAGAAAAGTAAATAAAATAACATGCAATAGAATAAAATGATTTGATTTGGTCGAATAAGTGAGTATATTGGAAAAAGTTCCAAATGTACCTAAAAATTAATATAGATTCAATGTCAAAACTCACTCCTCCATGTGATACATAATGATGCATCGATAAGGAGTAATCAGACATTGTTGGACAATTTACGATTAACTGTGAGTGAAGTTGAGTTAGTTTCTTTCTATAAGGTCATGTACTTAAGAGTAGTACACAAGGTTGATATTCTTTCATCTAAACAATAGTTTACAAAATCATACAAGATAAGGGTTTGTAAGAAATCCAAACATATCCTAGGCCAAGGAGTTGGCAGGTTGTGCGAGTCGAAAGATTGCACGTAATAATTGTTCATAAGGGAGCCTGTATGAATCTCCAAAAAAGTTTTTTGGAAAGGTCTGTCATCAAATGACATATTTATGTTTTGAACATAATTTTTGTAAACTAAAATCAGTTTTATAAATAAAAAGATTCATCAAGCATTTATGAATCTCTATTCTATTTGCAATTGTTGTTTCAAGATATATCAACTTCATTGTGAAGGAATTTCTTTAAGAAATTTTTGGTAGTTAAATGGAATTGGATCTGATCCATAGATAGAACTGATTATACGAGATGAAGTGAATTAACTAACAAAAATGAACACATAGCATTAGAATGTCTAATAAGTATTCTCGTACATCGAAGAGAAACTATGAGTTTCTTATTAATGTCGAAAATATACATCACCCTCGGTTTTCCAATTAAACCATTAAGATTGTTGACTCTATATGGTATGATACAAAAATCTGAAAGAATTCCAAGTAGGCTCTCAAAATATGATTTTGGTGGTCGTAACTAAAGAGATGTGATCCATCGGCCGAGATTGTGTCTTTATTGGAAAGACTAATCTGGTTGAATTAAATGAGCAATGTTGATAAGAATAATATCGCAAATTTCAATTATTGAAATTAGCATAACAGATTCGGTATTCAACATGCTCAAGTTAATTTAGATTTAGTCACAAAATTATCGCTCGATAAGACCTAGTGTTTGGTACTTATGTATTGAAACAGAAAATTCTAAATAATGATTTAGAGTAAGCCATTTACACATATTATACAAAATGCCTCAAAGTCAGTGGGAGCAATATTAGGTTTGTGAGTCTTTGGATATGATCCAAGAAATGATACAAATGTATCATTTTATAAGCATCAAGATTGAATAAGTATTTTGATAAGTTTGATTTTCAATCAAAGTGCGAAGGAAGCATGTGTTCATAAGAAAGAACGTTAAAAGGTACATTGATATTTCTAAACTATAAGTAAACATTACGTTGTTGATTTTAATAATATGGTTGTATTAAAATCAACTTTAGTTGTTTTAATACTCAATTTTGGATTGTAAATGATGTCTTGTATGGCCCAAAACGATATACAAGAGCACCCTATTAAAAAGAGAACATGTAAGTTGGATTCCTTATGCATTAGCAATAGGAATTATCATACAGGTTATGTTGTGTATGATATTGTGTTTTGTTTATGTATTTGATACATGGAGCAAATATAAAATCCAAATTGATATCACTAAATGGTGTTTGAGGTGTTCTCGGATATTTATGAAATACTAGAGAATTGTTTATAGAAACAACGAACTCGTTATAATGGAATGTTTGGACACAAACTTTTATAAGTGATATTGAGTATAACATGTCGATGATAAAATTCAAGTTAAAATCTTTAATTTGAAAATGTTTCAAAATAAAGGTGATTGTGGTCGATTCAATGAAATGTTGAGAACATTAACTTGAATACGCTACAATAAACCAATGTATATAGATATAAATGCACAAATTTATGATTGAGCCAAAGGTGATTCGAAATGTTGAGAATCCCATAATATTGTTATAAGATAACAATGTCATGAAATTGGTCATGATAGAACTTAAAGCTCACTAGAAGTCGAAAGACATACTTTGTAACGACCCCTGATTTTAATTAAGTTTAAAATTGATAACTAAATTAATTTTTGAATAAAAAATTGTGAAATTTATTGATAAATCGATTTGAGTTTCCTCGAAACCCAATAAATTATATATTAAATCATTTAAAATTTAAATATTGTATATATATGTATATATGTGAATATATATGTATACGGGCGTATATGAGTAAAATTGAATATATATGTATATATTTGATTTGAATTTAAATTTTAAATAAATAGTTTAAATATTAAATATAAAATAAATACAAGACAATAAATAAAAGTAATAATAAATATTAGAATTGATGGTTTATATTATAAATAGAAATTATTTATATTATAAAGTAATATTATAAAAGACAAAGTTAAAAAGAAAGAAAAATGAGGATAAGTATAAACACTTGACAAAAGATAATAAAGTTTATATTTGTACATAAAGTATAAAGGCTGCCAGGCAAGTAATGTATGTTGCCTGTAGGATAGAAATGCAAGACAAGAACATGAAAAATAAAAGATCTATGTAGCTTGCAAAAAGAAGACAGCAAATTATATTCAAGTATTCAAACAAAGGAAAGGTAAGTATGAAACAAGTAAAGTAATAAAACAAAGCAAAATGAAGAAACATAAAGGACATAAGCATTTAATACAACAAACCAAAGTCAATTCGAAAATGTCTTCAACCTCCATAAGCAAAGAGAAAAATCTCTGATGTTGTACAAACAAAATAATGACACCCTGTACAAAATATTATACCTTGTAACTTCCTTTTCATATATCAATCATCATTTCAGTTTCGTTCACCATCATAACTGAGTAAAAGAAAACTAAAGTAATGTCATCTTATAAGTAAACAAACTTCCATTTAAACATTAAAACAATTAATCAAAACCTGAGATCAAGAGGGAGGTTCCAGCTATCATATTCAAACCAGATTTCAACTTTGCAAAATTTAAAAAGGTTTCAAATTCAATCTGAAACTCTGGAATCAAGATGTGGAAGGTGAGTAACCTATGTTTTAAAATTTAAAAACTTGAATCTGTCACATGGATGTATCTGTGAATAAGTGTGATATATAGTATGGTTCTCTGAATATATTTCAACCTGGAAGTATGTGTATAGGTTATTGTTTATATATATCCTCTGTTTTGAAAATTTAAACACCAGACTTGATTCAAAAAATCATTTTCCCTTGATCTACTTGCTATTTGAACTTTGTGTTAAAACAAAAATTGTTTGTTATAGCCTATATTTAAGAATAAATTTTATTTGAGTCAAAACAATTTGTTAATATTTATGGAAATCAAGAAAACTGAACCAAACTTTAAATAAGTCAAATTTCAAACATTTTAATTCACGAATTCAGGTATGTAAATGGAATCCTTATACTTTAACATGATTTTTAAAGTTAAAATCATAATTTTTAGATTGAGGAGTGAAGAGCAGTTTGGGTTTGTTTGAATCGTGCATTTTTGGTCGTCATGGTTGATCTCTTTGATCGGAGAGGTTGAGCTTCCTCTTGGAGGTGGAGGAGCGATCAGTGTTGATGGGAAAAATACTGTGGTGGTGAGCAGTTGAACGTGGAAGCGGCAGTGACAAGTTTTAGTTCGTAAACCTAATTTTCGTTGAGGCTTAGTATTTTGTTTCGTCCATCATCGACAGGCGATCGAGTGTGGCGAGGTTTTGGGGAATGGTAGAGGAGAGGTAGTCGAAGTCGTATCCGGAGTTGTGTCGCCTCTGGTGGTCGGAGATAAGGAGGCGAGGCGTTGACAGGTTTGGAGGTGAGGTCTCTTCATGTTTCCAGGTTCAGGCATTCGAACTCGAATTTGATTTTCGAGGCGTAGACGAAGTCCAGGTGTTTGGTAAGGGGTCTGGAGGTGATCGTCGACGTGCTTGACATCGTGGTGTCCCCTGGAGTCGATCACCGCCGTTGTGCACGTGTACGAGCACAACTTGCTGGAATCTGGGTTGGTTAGTTTGGGGTACCAGGGTTTTCGCATGTGTGTCTCGAGTATTTACTCGAAGCAATTCAGTGTTGGACTCGAAGCAGGTGAGGAAACGACTCGAAGCATTTTTACTTTGCCTCGGGTTAATTATGACAGGTTTCAGGTTTTTGTAAACCTGATTGAAATTTGAAATTAAAGCAAATTTAAATGAAATTTAAATTGTGAGTTAGATTTAAATAAAGTATAAATCTAGTATGGAGTTTAGATTCAAATGGAACTCTGAATCTTAAAGTTTTTAAAATGATATTTGGATTTTAAATCAAGAATTTAAAATCAAGATTTAAATCAAAGGTTTAAAATAAATGTTTAAATTAGTGGATTCAAGTCTCTTTGAATCCAGACCTGAGAATTTGAATCAATTTTAAATTCTGAATTGTTTTAAAAACAAGTTTAAAATAAAATAGCTTTTTGAAAGTAAATTTGTTTTCAAACAAATATTTAAACTTGAATTTTGATAAAGTTCTTTTATAAAAGAATTGTGAATGAAAAATAAATGATTTGTTTTTAAACTTGGATTTGCAAGTTAAAATAAATGTAATGTATTTTAAAGCTTAAATTTTAAATAAAAATTTATGTAATTTAGTTAGAACTTTTCTTGAATAGGTTTATAAGTTGATATGTAAATTTGGTTAATATTTAAATATATAAGCATTTTGAATCTTAAGTTCAAAAAAAATGAAATTAGAATCTGAATTTAGAAGTGTAATGTTTTAAATACACTTTAAATATTAATGAAGTCATTAATAAAGAAATGGATTACCTTAGAGATAATTAAGGTAATTAAGTGATTTAACTAATAAGATAATTAAGGAATAATTTATTTAATTTATAAATTAATGATTTAGATTAATTTATAATTAGAGATTAATTAAAAGTGATTAAGAAATGTTATTAGTTAATGAAGATAATTAACTAAGGATTATTAAAGTGATTAATTTTAATAATTAATTAGATTAATTAATTAAGATAATCAATTTTAAATTGTTAATTACTTAATGAAAGCAACTAAGGGGTTAATTACTAATTGTAATTAAATTTGGATATTTTGATTAATTTAATGATAAAGATTAATTGGTAATTAATGATTTATTTTTATGAGATGATTGCTTAATGGCAAGTAATTAAAGGTTTAATTTCTTAAAATAATTTAATTAAGGGGTTAATTAATTATGTAATTGGTTTAAAGGCTAATTTAATTAATGTGATTAATTAAGAATAATTTAATTAATTAAGATGATTGATTAGTTAATTTATATCAAATGATTTGTAATTAATAAATTAGGATTGGATAATTAATTCATATGTAATTAATTTAATTGGAAATTAATTGAATCAATTAGGATTAAACAATTAATTAATCCTGCTTATAAATGATTATTGAATGCTTGACCTTACTTATGAATGAGTGTACTGTATGAGATGCCTTGAATTGATTGTCCTATCTGATCTGTGATATCTTGTTCTGTGGATTGAGCTGTGTATAATTTAATCATTTATTTGTGATACATCTGTATATTATCTGTGATATGTGAATAAAAGATAAGCGTTATAGTTATACCGCTTATCAACTATATTTCTGTATTCTGATCTGTCATGATTTGTAATGTTGCACTATTGTGTGAAACCCCTGGACCACACCATACACACACAAATATGGATTTCACGAGGAAATCGATTAAGTCACATATGATTTAAATTTAATGTTTTTGAAATTGAAATTTTAATTTCAATTGATTTTGGAAATGAAATTGGGTTAAATGTTAAGCTTTTGGAAAGGAGTTTTTAAGATAAAAGTTATTTTGAATAACTTGGTAAAGCTCCCAATTTAAATAATTTAATTTGAATTTGAATTCAAAATTTGGAATTGAATTCCATGATTGGAAATTATGGTTAAAGGTGTTATAAATGTGTTTATATGAATTTAAACCATTTTAAAAATATGGTTTTGAGAATTTGGATTTAACCCAAGGACTTTAACTCGTATAAAAGAATCAGATTTTCCAAAATGAAAATTATTTGTTTTCAACTAATAGAAGCTTTCATATAAGGAATGAATGTCCAAATTGTGTCAAAGAATTTCAAGTTTGAACTGAAAAATGGTTTTCCAAGTATAAGTGAATTCTTTTTGAAAGCTATGAGTTAAATCTTGATTTAAAGATTTAATGAGTTAATCCAATTGAAATGGAAATCGATTTGGAAACTCTATGAATGGATCTTTATGAAACTGGGTGGACTTTGTGAATTGAATCTTTTTGTTTAAAAAGATTAAAATGGTAATGTGTTTAAACCATTTGAAAGAGGAAATTTGGATAATAAGTTGTGACTTAATTGAAATTCCATTATCCATATGTTTTTAAAATATTGCGCTCGTTATTCGGTTTAGCCGGGAGAGGACTTTATGTCATATAACCCATTCCGAATAAGTGATACGTCGTATATAGATAGCAATCGAAGACCGGTGTTGAAGACTAGGTATTTGTGAAAATGATAGGATAACCTATCGATTGTCTCTGCACTGGGTAGCGCCCGGTATAGAGATTCCATAAGTGATGGGAAGTCTGATCGGGATTGTGAATACTCGGATTGCAAGGGCTTCTTTGGAAGTGCCTTCGGTTCTGTTCGAACCCGGAACAGACTTGTATGGCTGTATGTCTGACATTACACTTTGAGATATAAAGCTGATTTCTTTCAAATACATTTCTATTTGGTGGCGGAGAATTTATTCTCTTAGCTTAACACCCTTCTCTGAGACGTACGAGCTCAGAGGTTATGTAGTTGAAGATTATCAGTGATATACTCCCAATTTGGTAGTGTGGCATGCTGAGTGTTGCTGTGTGTTGATGATCATTCGTTGATCATTTGTGATCAAAGCATGGCTTTTGTGAAAAAGCGTAGCTTTGTGGACGAGACCTCATCGAACCTCACAAACCGGAAATGGTCGAAACAGGAAAGATGCGGCAAGGTTATGAGGGTCGCTCCCTTTAGGGTATGTTATTTCCTTCTGGAAAAAGGTGATATCATGGTATGGAGCCCAGATATTTACCTGTGTGGTTGCTCCAATCTCATTTACTTTGTGATTGTTGCTTTGTGATCAAGGCCTCGAATAAAGGTCCCAAAGGACCGGGGGGTGGCATATTCGTGTAGTAGTTACCTAGTGTAAGAGGTAACCCGGCCTTGTGTTGGCAGAGAGCTAGTTAGTTCTCGGTTCGTCCATCCAGAGGCGTTTCCATGTGGCAGTAGGAAGTTCCTTAGCCTGACCATTTGTTGGAAAATCCAAAGAAACAATACGAGCCTTGTACGGTTTTAGTTGTAGAACCTGCCATTTAAAATGGTAGCTATAGTAGGCATAATATAATGGTACCTATGCTGGCTAAGATTAATATTGTATTTTCGAAATGTTTTTGTACACTATGCACTAGTAATAATATCAAAAGAGTTTTCCTTACGTAGTAAGCATGTTTGACTATCATAAGAAGGAATCTCCTCCAAGTCCGCGATTGCATTGTGTGTGTGGTGCGAGGTCTTATGGTAGTTTCATTTTCCAAAAGCATTGCGGATTTCAATGTTGAAGAATTCTTTTGTTGTTTGTTTTAAAGATAAATTGTTTTTGTTACTCACACCAGTCCCATGACTGACCTAGAGTTTATTTTTCCCTTCCTAAACTCTGGGTGCCCACAATTTTCCACACAAGCAGTCTAGAGTTAGGTTTTTCAAATAGTCAGGTTTAGTAGATTATCTGGAGCTAGTTCAGTTTTTGGAGTTCACGCCGACTACTGCCCTTGCTTCTCTTGGTGAAACGTGATGGTGGTTCGAGCTTGATGTTGGAGTTATTGGTCTCATTCTCTTTTAAGATCATTTGGAGTATCACTTCTGTTGTTTCCGCTGTAGCATTATTTTTTGTCTCTGATATTGTTGTATCATATTGATATCATTATTGTATATCATTCTGGATATTGTATTCATTGGAGTTGTATATGATATCATCTATTTCTTTATTCCGTTGTGTTGTTATACTTATTGTGTTATAATCTCCGGGGAGCCAGAACTCGGCATTTGAATCTACGGCATTCGAGTACAAGTGAAGTACGGGTGCCGATTTTCGAAGGCCGAGTTCAGGAACCTTACAAGTGGTATCAGAGCTAAGGTTGAACCTTAGCTATGGAGTATAACACATTGAGTAACTCATTAGAGATAGGGTGAAGTATAACCTAGAATGAGTAATCCCTAAGATATTCGTTCGTGTGCCTCAGTAAATTCTCTTACTATTCACTGATAGTAAGTATGAGTGCAAGAAGAGGATGAGATAGGGGACATGGGAATACCACCACGAATTGGTCAATACCCTATAACAACAAGGAAACAATCTTTTATCTATCAATCTCTTTTGTTCAACATCTCTTCTCAATTCTTCGATAATTCCTGATAGATCCAAGAAGGAAATTCGATATATTAATATGGGACATAAACTCCAGATGGGCCAGAATTGTTTGCTTGGATGTATTGGTTGCCTTGTTGCTTTGGTTGTTATGATTGATAGGTATATTTCAGTTCTACATTAAAAAGTTTTGAAATTGTATCCATATATCTATCTATTCTTTGGGTCCGGATATATTCTACGAATGGTTAGTTATCCCTTCGGACTAACCAATGCCCTTATATATTTCATAGATCTGGATAACCCGAGTATTTTGTGAAGTGTTAAAAAGATTCGTTCTTGTATCTATTATTGATATTCTGATTTGGTAAGCCAAATGCAGAATAGATGTTCAGTTGATTTGATGAAATATTCTTCATCTATCTTTGTGTCACCCTGGCAAATTTCGGAGACAAAATTTTTTTAAGGGGGGAAGTCTGTAACGACCCCGGATTTTAATTAAGTTTAAAATTGATAATTAAATTAATTTTTGAATAAAAAATTGTGAAATTTATTGATAAATCGATTTGAGTTTCCCCGAAACAAAATAAATTATATATTAAATCATTTAAAATTTGAATATTGTATATATATGTATATATGTGAATATATATGTATACGGGCATATATGAGTAAAATTGAATATATATGTATATATTTGATTTGAATTTAAATCTTAAATAAATAGTTTAAATATTAAATATAAAATAAATACAAGACAATAAATAAAAGTAATAATAAATATTAGAATTGATGGTTTATATTAGAAATAGAAATTATTTATATTATAAAGTAATATTATAAAAGACAAAGTTAAAAAGAAAGAAAAATGAGGATAAGTATAAACACTCGACAAAAGAAAATAAAGTTTATATTTGTACATAAAGTATAAAGGCTGCCAGGCAAGTAATGTATGTTGCCTGTAGGATAGAAATGCAAGACAAGAACATGAAAAATAAAAGATCTATGTAGCTTGCAAAAAGAAAACAACAAATTATATTCAAGTATTCAAACAAAGGAAAGGTAAGTATGAAACAAGTAAAGTAATAAAACAAAGCAAAATGAAGAAACATAAAGGACATAAGCATTTAATACAGCAAACCAAAGTCAATTTTAAAATGTCTTCAGCCTCCATAAGCAAAGAGAAAAATCTCTGATGTTGTACAAACAAAATAATGACACCCTGTACAAAATATTATACCTTGTAACTTCCTTTTCATATATCAATAATCATTTCAGTTTCGTTCACCATCAGAACTGAGTAAAAGAAAACTAAAGTAATGTCATCTTATAATTAAACAAACTTCCATTTAAACATTAAAATAATTAATCAAAACCTAAGATCAAGAGGGAGGTTCCAGCTATCATATTCAAACCAGATTTCAACTTTGCAAAGTTTAAAAAGGTTTCAACTTCAATCTGAAACTCTGGAATCAAGATGTGGAAGGTGAGTAACCTATGTTTTAAAATTTAAAAACTTGAATCTGTCACATGGATGTATCTGTGAATAAGTGTGATATATAGTATGGTTCTCTGAATATATTTCAACCTGGAAGTATGTGTACAGGTTATTGTTTATATATATCCTCTGTTTTGAAAATTTAAACACCAGACTTGATTCAAAAAATCATTTTCCCTTGATCTACTTGCTATTTGAACTTTGTGTTAAAACAAAAATTGTTTGTTATAGCCTATATTTAAGATTAAATTTTATTCGAGTCAAAACAATTTGCTAATATTTATGGAAATCAAGAAAACTGAACCAAACTTTAAATAAGTCAAATTTCAAACATTTTAATTCATGAATTCAGGTATGTAAATGGAATCCTTATACTTTAACATGATTTTTAAAGTTAAAATCATAATTTTTAGATTGAGGAATGAAGAGCAGTTTGGGTTTGTTTGAATCGTGCATTTTTGGTTGTCAAGGTTGATCTCTTTGATCGGAGAGGTCGAGCTTCCTCCTGGAGGTGGAGGAGCGATCGGTGTTGATGGGAAAAATACTGTGGTGGTGAGCAGTTGAATATGGAAGCGGCGGTACCAAGTTTTAGTTCGTAAACCTAATTTTCGTTGAGGCTTAGTATTTTGTTTCGTCCATCATCGACAGGCGATCGAGTGTGGCGAGGTTTTGGGGAATGGTAGAGGAGAGGTAGTCGAAGTCGTATCCGGAGTTGTGTCGCCTCTGGTGGTTGGAGATAAGGAGGCGAGGCATTGACAGCTTTGGAGGTGAGGTCTCTTCATGTTTCCAGGTTCATGCATTCGAACTCGAATTTGATTTTCGAGGCGTAGACGAAGTCCAGGTGTTTGGTAAGGGGTCTGGAGGTAATCGTCGACCTGCTCGACGTCGTGGTGTCCCCTGGAGTCGATCACCGCCGTTGTGCACGTGTACGAGCACAAATTGCTGGAATCTGGCTTGGTTAGTTTGGGGTACCAGGGTTTTCGCATGTGTGTCTCGAGTATTTACTCGAAGCAATTTAGTGTTGGACTCGAAGCAGGTAAGGTAACGACTCGAAGCATTTTTACTTTGCCTCGGGTTAATTATG
Organism: Allium fistulosum; assembly: GCA_030737815.1. Lineage (NCBI taxonomy): Eukaryota > Viridiplantae > Streptophyta > Magnoliopsida > Asparagales > Amaryllidaceae > Allium > Allium fistulosum. The sequence goes on along the minus strand of CM060902.1, from coordinate 183,496,453 downwards.
ACAGGTTTCAGTTTTTGTAAACCTGATTGAAATTTGAAATTAAAGCAAATTAAATGAAATTTAAATTGTGAGTTAGATTTAAATAAAGTTTAAATCTAGTATGGAGTTTAGATTCAAATGAAACTCTGAATCTTAAAGTTTTTAAAATGAAATTTGGATTTTAAATCAAGAATTTAAAATCAAGATTTAAGTCAAAGGTTTAAAATAGTGAAAATTAGGTTGAAGGGCTTCTATTTGCAGGGTAATAAGTTTTAAGGACAACACTTCTGAATAATTAGTTTTAAGGACAATTTACAGCATAATGATAAATTCATTTATCTTTTTAAGTTATACAGGAAAATGATAAATCCTTTTATCATTATTTTTGTATAACTGAAAATGATAAATTCTTTTATCTTTTTTCTGTAAAATGTCCTTAGAACTAATTTTTCAGAAGTAGTCTCCTTAAAACTTATTACCCTGTACAAATAAGCCCTTGAAGTGAAAATCCCTTTTAAAATAAATGTTTAAATTAGTGGATTCAAGTCTCTTTGAATCTAGACCTGAGAATTTGAATTAATTTTAAATTCTGAATTGTTTTAAAAACAAGTTTAAATTAAAATAGCTTTTTAAAAGTAAATTTGTTTTCAAACAAATATTTAAACTTGAATTTCGATAAAGTTCTTTTATAAAAGAATTATGAATGAAAAATATATGATTTGTTTTTAAACTTGGATTCGCAAGTTAAAAAAAATGTAATGTATTTTAAAGCTTAAATTTTAAATAAAAATTTATGTAATTTAGTTAGAACTTTTCTTGAATATGTTTATAAGTTGATATGTAAATTTTGGTTAATATTTAAATATATAAGCATTTTGAATCTTAAGTTCAAAAAAATGAAATTAGAATCTGAATTTAGAAGTGTAATGTTTTAAATACACTTTAAATATTAATGAAGTCATTAATAAAGAAATGGATTACCTTAGAGATAATTAAGGTAATTAAGTGATTTAACTAATAAGATAATTAAGGAATAATTTATTTAATTTATAAATTAATGATTTAGATTAATTTATAATTAGAGATTAATTAAACGTGATTAAGAAATGTTATTAGTTAATGAAGATAATTAACTAAGGATTATTAAAGTGATTAATTTTAATAATTAATTAGATTAATTAATTAAGATAATCAATTTTAAATTGTTAATTACTTAATGAAAGCAATTAAGGGGTTAATTACTAATTGTAATTAAATTTGGATATTTTGATTAATTTAATGATAAAGATTAATTGGTAATTAATGATTTATTTTTATGAGATGATTGCTTAATGGCAAGTAATTAAAGGTTTAATTTCTTAAAATAATTTAATTAAGGAGTTAATTAATTATGTAATTGGTTTAAAGGTTAATTTAATTAATGCGATTAATTAAGAATAATTTATTAATTAAGAATAATTTAATTAATTAAGATGATTGATTAGTTAATTTATATCAAATGATTTGTAATTAATAAATCAGGATTGGATAATTAATTCATATGTAATTAATTTAATTGGAAATTAATTGAATCAATTAGGATTAAACAATTAATTAATCATGCTTATAAATGATTATTGAATGCTTGACCTTACTTATGAATGAGTGTATTGTATGAGATGCCTTGAATTGATTGTCCTATCTGATCTGTGATATCTTGTTCTGTGGATTGAGCTGTGTATAATTTAATCATTTATTTGTGATACATCTGTATATTATCTGTGATATGTGAATAAAAGATAAGTGTTATAGTTATACCGCTTATCAACTATATTTCTGTATTCTGATTTGTCATGATTTGTAATGTTGCACTATTGTGTGAAACCCCTGGACCACACCAAACACACACAAATATGGATTTCACGAGGAAATCGGTTAAGTCACAGATGATTTAAATTTAATGTTTTTGAAATTGAAATTTTAATTTCAATTGATTTTGGAAATGAAATTGGGTTAAATGTTAAAGCTTTTGGAACGGAGTTTTTAAGATAAAATTTATTTTGAATAACTTGGTAAGGCTCCCAATTTAAATAATTTAATTTGAATTTGAATTCAAAATTTGGAATTGAATTCCATGATTGGAAATTATGGTTAAAGATGTTATAAATGTGTTTATATGAATTTAAACCATTTTAAAAATATGGTTTTGAGAATTTGGATTTAACCCAAGGACTTTAACTCGTATAAAAGAATCAGATTTTCCAAAATGAAAACTATTTGTTTTCAACTAATAGAAGCTTTCATATAAGGAATGAATGTCCAAATTGTGTCAAAGAATTTCAAGTTTGAACTGAAAAATGGTTTTCCAAGTATAAGTGAATTCTTTTTGAAAGCTATGAGTTAAATCTTGATTTAAAGATTTAATGAGTTAATCCAATTGAAATGGAAATCGATTTGGAAACTCTATGAATGGATCTTTATGAAACTGGGTGGACTTTGTGAATTGAATCTTTTTGTTTAAAAAGATTAAAATGGTAATGTGTTTAAACCATTTGAAAGAGGAAATTTGGATAATAAGTTGTGACTTAATTGAAATTCCATTATCCATATGTTTTTTAAATATTGCGCTCGTTATTCGGTTTAGCCGGGAGAGGACTTTATGTCATATAACCCATTCCGAATAAGTGATACGTCGTATATAGATAGCAATCGAAGACCGGTGTTGAAGACTAGGTATTTGTGAAAACGATAGGATAACCTATTGATTGTCTCTGCACTGGGTAGCGCCCGGTATAGAGATTCCATAAGTGATGGGAAGTCTGATCGGGATTGTGAATACTCGGATTGCAAGGGCTTCTTTGGAAGTGCCTTCGGTTCTGTTCGAACCCGGAACAGACTTGTATGGTTGTATGTCTAACATTACACTTTGAGATATAAAGCTAATTTCTTTCAAATACATTTCTGTTTGGTGGCGGAGAATTTATTCTCTTAGCTTAACACCCTTCTCTGAGACGTACGAGCTCAGAGGTTATGTAGTTGAAGGTTATCAGTGATATACTCCTAATTTGTTAGTGTGGCATGCTGAGTGTTGCTGTGTGTTGATGATCATTCGTTGATCATTTGTGATTAAAGCATGGCTTTTGTGAAAAAGCGTAGCTTTGTGGACGAGACCTCATCGAACCTCACAAACCGGAAATGGTCGAAACAGGAAAGATGCGGCAAGGTTATGAGGGTCGCTCCCTTTAGGGTATGTTATTTCCTTCTGGAAAAAGGTGATATCATGGTATGGAGCCCAGATATTTACCTGTGTGGTTGCTCCAATCTCATTTACTTTGTGATTGTTGCTTTATGATCGAGGGCTCGGATAAAGGTCCCAAAGGACCGGGGGGTGGCATATTCGTGTAGTAGTTACCTAGTGTAAGAGGTAACCCGGCCTTGTGTTGGCAGAGAGCTAGTTAGTTCTCAGTTCGTCCATCCAAAGGCGTTTCCATGTGGCAGTAGGAAGTTCCTTAGCCTGACCATTTGTTGGAAAATCCAAATAAACAATACGAGCCTTGTACGGTTTTAGTTGTAGAACCTGCCATTTAAAATGGTAGCTATAGTAGGCATAATATAATGGTACCTATGCTGGCTAAGATTAATATTGTATTTTCGAAATGATTTTTGCACACTATGCACTAGTAATAATATCAAAACGGTTTTCCTTACGTAGTAAGCATGTTTGACTATCATAAGAAGGAATCTCCTCCAAGTCAGCGATTGCATTGTGTGTGTGGTGGGAGGTCTTATGGTAGTTTCATTTTCCAAAAGCATTGCGGATTTCAATGTTGAAGAATTCTTTTGTTGTTTGTTTTAAAGATAAACTGTTTTTGTTACTCACACCAGTCCCATGACTGACCTAGAGTTTATTGTTCCCTTCCTAAACCTGGGTGCCCACAATTTTCCATACGGGCAGTCTAGAGTTGGGTTTTTCAGATAGTCAGGTTTAGTAGATTATTTGGAGCTAGTTCAGTTTTTGGAGTTCACGCCGACTACCGCCCTTGCTTCTCTTGGTGAAACGTGATGGTGGTTCGAGCTTGATGTTGGAGTTATTGGTCTCATTCTCTTTTCAGATCATTTGGAGTATCACTTCTGTTGTTTCCGCTGTAGCATTATTTTTTGTCTCTGATATTGTTGTATCATATTGATATCATTATTGTATATCATTATGGATATTGTATTCATTGGAGTTGTATATGATATCATCTATTTCTTTATTCCACTGTGTTGTTATACTTATTGTGTTATAAGCTCCGGGGAGCCAGAATTCGGCGTTTGAATCTACGGCATTCGAGTACAAGTGAAGTACGGGTGCCGATTTTCGAAGGCCGAGTTCAGGAACCTTACATACTTCAAATTGTTCCACATGGTAAAGGCGGTTAATCAGTGAGAGTTAATCGACAAAGTAGATAATTAAAACATAATAGCATACCCATTCACTAAGGGACCGACCTAATTGGTTTTGAGAAAACTGATTGGAGAAGTTGGAATTAGATTCCATAATTGACCCCAAGTGCAAGTGGGATATTGATAGAGTTAGGGGTATGCTCTAGGGGCAATTATGTAATTTGTTACATATATCTAACTCGTTGACCAATCTTGTTCGAAATAAAAGGTATTTTCTTCCTATTATATACTTGATATAATTTAATTATATTAATTAATTAACTTAATTAAAAGTATATTTAAAAGAAAAATCCATAAATGGTATCTTTTTTATAGTAGTTACAAAGTGTTGTAACCGTGAGTAATTTATCATAATGAAACAAATATACCATTTTAAATGTTCCTAGTCAAGATGCATCGAGACCGAATATCGATGCATCCGTTGAGACTAGAGTACGTAACGCTCTCCAAATGTTGGGCAATATACTACTCATGACTACTGGGGGCATCTGGGGGTTACATACTAATAGTTGTTGGGTAACTATGGAATGACTCACTCGATAGTTTTCTATTGGTTAATATAACTAAGGTCAAATGGAAAATATCGATGTGACTTATTTACACAGTTCTCTCGACTTGAGAATACTGTTGATCTTCAATATGAAACCTTCGCTTTGATTATAGCCAAATCATGGCATGGCGTCCACCGAGTGACTATAGTTGGGTCGAGTGGAAGTATTTGTAGGATCTAGATTAACCCTAGAGGGGGGTGAATAGGGTTATAGCAAATTTTCACGAATTTACTGAATTAAACACAATAACAAACTGCAGAGAAGTAAATATGCTGAAAAGTAAATCACACACAAAATTTACCCAGCTTCGGCAACCCCTGCCTACTGCTGTATTCCCAGATTTCTATTAGAATTAAACAGTCTCCCACTTACAAACACTCTAACATACTCGTACACCCTGCTACCGCTTATAGAGTTTTGCAAACTCGCACACCCTGCTTACTGAACTAATCCTAACTAGACAATCTGACACAACCTAAAACCTAGGTGGTGATTTACCCAAATTAGATTCAAAAAGTACAGAATTTAAATTTAAAAACAAATTTAAAACAAAAACCCTAATTTATAAATTATAAAGCCCAAAGCAAATAAAGGACCGGCCCAAATAAGTAATGAATATCCCTTTCTTTTTTCTTTGGCCCGTTCCTTTTCTTGTATGTGATAATGGCTGCTTAGACTTGTGAAAAATGGTGGCTTCCTCGTTCGTTCCTCTTTGCGCTCTGAAATTAGGGCTTGTATTCGAAGATGCCGACTTTATATTGATCGATCGAATTTGATTCCACGATGTTTGTTGCTCTATCGATCAACGTCTCTTTGTAGCTTGGCTTCGGCTGCTTCTCGATTTTTGATCGAATTCGACTCCTGGCTTTGGTATGTAATTTTTGCCTTTTGTTCTCTGGATTGATTGCTTGAATTCGATACTATTTATTGCCGATGATGATTGGTATTTATAGGGTTCGAAACCCTTTATTCTCGTTCGTATGAATCTGCTTGAATTTGTCAAATGATTTTTCTTGGCCGCTTGATAATGTTTGAACGTTTGAGATGATTTATGACCTTTTCTTATGCGTATATTTTGCTTTTCTATTACGTGATGATCGCGGCTTGGGTTTTGAAACGTTCGATCTTTCCTTGATCGATACGGCAGAAACTTTCCTTTTTTATTTTTGACTTTTTCAAATTGTACATGGTTTCCACGGCATCGACTTTGATCCGTTCCTTTGATATTGAACTGTTGACTTCCGTTTTGACTAACTTGATTTTGGGTATGTGAATCCACGACTCTGTATTAACTTCGGCCATCACCATTGCTTTGATATTGTCTCTGCTGCATACATGTATTCTTGTGGCATGGTCGTGGTTTTGAAGTCTCTATCATTTTTTGATTTTGTTCTTTGGTTCCTGTATGTCGACTCTGGCCATTTACATTCTTCCCTGAAACCATTTCGACCTGTCGCTTGATTTTGTGCACTTGCTTCTCTGACTCTTTATTGACTTGTAGTCTTTGTGTAGTTTGTGACTTCGGCATTTATACGGTTGAACTTGCTACTGTTTGTTCTGACTTGTTCAATTGCTCATGGCTTCGACTTGAGTTTTGCAAATACCTGACTTGATTCGATTTCGTGATTTCCTGGTTACTTGATATAGTTCGAACTTGTTTCTGGTTGTCTTCGACATTGGCTTAACTCTTTGATTTGGAACTTTGAGTTGTTGACTTCAGTCACTTGACTTTGTTTATAGTTGTTGCATTTGGACTGGATTGTGTCACTTGTATTTGTTGAGCTTGGTGTTGTACTTTGCATAGCATTGTATTTGTTGAGTCACTATTGAGTTGGGCTTGATACTGTGATAATGTTTGACTTGGATTTTGTTGAGTAGCTTCTTTATGCAGCTTGTCTGGTTCGCGATAATTCACTGTCATCTGGATGAATTCACTTTATTTATATGTGAACTGTTTTGATGTTACATTTGGTGTTCTTGTAGTCAAGTCTGCATTGCTGTCGGGTTCGGTCATGTTCATTTGGGTTTTACTGTGACCTGGATTGCAGTATCTTTTCCATACTGCTATGTTGTGTTTGTATTGACTTCATGTAGCATTTGAGATTGTTGTGCACTATGTATTTGATAGCCTTGAGTCTGATTTGGTGCTTTGTTGTATTAGTGTACTTCATTTATATTTGCTTGTAGCTGCTGTCCATTTTGGTTTTGCTAGCTGTACTTGTATTCACTTGAACTTGAGTTCATTTTGTAGCCTGGTTGCTTTAACCTTCTGATCTGGTGCCTCTGAGTTGTTTGTTGATTTAGCTTGGTCGACACTTTGTACTTCTGGTTTGTTGAGACTGGTCATTCATTTTACTGTTGTCTTCATTGTTGTATTGAGTTGAGTCATGATAGCAGTGACTTGACCTCTATTACCCTGTGTTGAATCCAGCTTAAACGCTCGGGTTTGACCTTGTGCTTGTGATGTGACTTTATTTATTTTGCACTTTAGTTGAACCCGATAATTTGGGTTTGACTTGTGCTCACCTGTCCCTATAAATTTATCAAGTGTATATATATCGGTGTGCACGGCCTTGTGGCATGTACAGTGATACACTGTGCATGTCACATTGTTCGTGTGTGATGAATTCAAATGATGACGAACAACCCAAATAACTGAGGCAAATATTACTTTCAAAATTCATATTTTGTTTTATACTGCAAAAACATTTTATTTTCAATTTTACTGCGTCAATGTATATTTCTGCAGATTGCTCAGATGCTGGATTCACATTGGAATGAAGTTGAAGATAAATACGAGTGTGAGTGATATGTAGTGAGGAACTGATGTAACTATGAAATTGTGATGTGATTGTATTGTGACTGAAATTGTATAGTTATAGTGAGAGCTTGAAATTGTACTATCAAAATTGTAATAAATATTTGTTTGAATAAAATATTCGTTTGAATTCCAATTCTGTGTTATTTATTTTATTTAGCAAATATTTATTTTATCTATGAAAAAATAAAATAGTACAATATCAAATACATTTAAATGAATGTATATATGTTTATTATCATCAAACAAAAAATCATATACATGCATATTCCACAATCTCCCCCTTTTGATGATAACAAACATATATTTAAGATTTTGACTATTTTAAATGTATTTGATTATTCAATTTGCTCCCCCTATTTAAATGCTCTCTTTCTACACAATACTCCCCCTACATATATGCATGAGAATAAAAAATTCAAATGAGCCTTGATACAATTAGTACAATTAGAAAATCTTTGACCTTTATTTTCAAAATCTTAACTTTTCTCTCCCCCTTTTGTTATCAGCAAAAGAATAATAGTAATAGAAAAATAGAGATATAGTGATAGACATTAATACAATATTAAAGCTCAATCGAGTGTAAATATTAATTTCAATAAGAAAATCAAACAAAAATCATAAATACTTTAATCGACGCATATTCCACTTTAGAATGATAGGATGATATCATCAAATAAAACCATATAGTTGTGTCCATTTGTGGTATATTTATTTCAAGAAATTTGAATATCTACTAACCATGCATAACCGTTATGACTTTTAAATGAGATTAGTAGTATTCTAAATTTTTATTTTTATTTTAAAAATGAATTCAAGTATCTTCTAACCACGCATAACCATGAGGACTTTTAAATGGGATTAGAATCAACTTGTCTATTTAATCAATTAATTTTGATATGCATTCCATACATGCATAACCGTGAGGACTTTTAAATGAGCATGGAAACACATAATCAAAAATCCAAGTAATTCACCCATGCATAACCGTAAGGACTTTTAAATGAGAGTGAATATTTTGGATATTATTATTTATTGTTAGAAATATAATAAAATTGAAGCACAAATGATTTCCCGTTTAAACTACCACATATTGACATACTATATTGACTTTTGATGAGTGATGGTCGATAGAAAAATGATAGAAATAGAAATGATCATGGAATAGTTATCAACAAAAAGTTTTTACAACTCTTGTTTAAATTTCTAAATAAATTTTCTAATTATAATTTCTCAAGTCATAATATATGATTAATATCAACACTCATCTTATTTTCAATCACTATCTATCTTTTTAGATAATTATTAGGGGTTAGATCAGTTAACATAGTTATTTAAAATCAATTTCAAAAATAGTTATCAAATTTTCTTAAATAAATAATCTGATACAAGGTCAACAGAAATTATTTTCTAGAAGGGGTTTTTAAGAAAAAATTTCTGCTAAAATAGAAATTATTTCAAGTGAAAAATATGCAGATATTTTCTTTGAAAAATGATGCAGCAAATGAATGTCTCGAAATATAATCACGTTCCACTAGTAATTTTTCTATCAACTACATTACCAGTGTGATCTGCATCTGACTTTAAATTTCACTCAATATTCACTCGTTGGATGTCATAGACCAGATTGTGAAATTTCAACAAACTATCTCAAAATTATTTTCAACAATTTTTAAACGAAATTTTCTTGACTTTGAATTGAAATCGTGTTAACCATCAAACAAATATCATAGTGTAAGATTTAGAAACCGTAGGATCAACAGTCATTAAACCATCATCATTATTTCAAAACAATTTCTTGAAGTTTCACCAATTTCATAAAGTTTCAACAATTTCAACAATTTCTTAAAAAACCTTTTTATAGCATGAGTAATCAGTAATCAATCAACATCATAATTTGACCAAACAGATTAAGTTCAATGAAAAAAATGGTTGATCAACTTTTAAGCACAAATCAAAGTCATAGATAAGAACAAGTCATGTAAGATCATATCAAGTAAGTTAGAATCTGTCAACCATCATAATTACTTCAAGTAATTCTATTTAAAGATGATTGGTTAATAAAAAAATCAGAATTAACATCATTAATCATTTCACATAACTGGCTGATTTAATTTAGATTATGGTGCAGATTTTCACATTTTATCTATCGTTTGAAAATAAATACAATTACCTGTTTTACCTGTACGATAATCTTTCGTGTTTGCCCATTGTGAATCTGTCACCTTTATACTAGGCTAAGGAACGTTGATTTGTCGTCCGTTGTGTGTCTGGAACAGTCAGAATCCAGATAACACTAATGTTGTTCCTTAGCCTGCCACCACACCTACATGGTAAAAGATTTTTGTGACCTATTTGTTTTTATAGGTCCATGGTTGTTAGTGGCAGAATAATTTGATGAATATGTTTAAGTAGACCCAAAACTATTAATATATGTTCCTTTTGGCACCCAAACTTGTTTTGTCCTTTCATTCTTGTTCCAATAGACATGAAATTTGTTTGTAGAATTCTTAGGAACCCAAACTTGTATAAAATTTGTGTTCTTGTTCCTATGACTATAATTTTCAGCACGATTTCCAATTATTCCACATCTAGCAAAGACACTCTTACCTTTTGCATTATCATCAACTTGTGTTTTCCCAAAGCCTAGTCCTTTTCTGTTGTTAGCAAAAAGTTGATTTCCCAATAACATGTTGAATGATTTTTCTCCTCTTGAAAAGTTATTCAGAGTTCTCTCAAGATTTTGGACTTTGGTTTTTAGTGTTGTGTTTTCAGTCACAAGTAAGGTGCATCTATTTATAAAATCCCTTTTTCTAGTGTCAATAGTTTCCTTAAGACTCAAGTTTTCTTTTTCAAGATTCTCAAAGCTATTCTTAAGTTTTGATAATTCTGAATCTGAAATTTTACATTTTTTACAATCTAGGTTTTGAATATTTTCAAGTTCAGTTTCTAACCTAGTATTTTCATGGACAAGTTCTCTACTATCAGATTTCAGTTTTTCAATTTTAGATTCAAGAGTATCAATTGTTTTAGCAAAATCACAACACATCAAAACAAGTTCTTTATAAGAATAGTTTCTTACATCACTAGATTCCTCTGAGCTTGCTTCTGAATCTGATTTTGTCATAAGACACAAATTAACCTCCTCTGAGCTATTATTCGAAACTTCCTCTCCTTCTTCATCATCCCAAGTCGCTGCAAAGGCCTTCTTCTTCTTTTTCTTTCCTTTGTTGTTTTTGAGAAGTGGACAGTTTTGTTTGAAGTGGCCAGGCTTATTGCAGTTATAACAAGTCACTTCATTATCGGAATTGTCAGAATCTTTTAACCTATTACCTCTTGCTTTCTTTTTGCGTGACCCGAATCTTGACCATTTTCTAAGATTATTGACAGCCATTGCAAGCTCTTCAATTGGATCTTCTTCTTCTTCTTCATCGCTCTCTTCTTTGCTCTTTAAGGCAATCGTCTTTTTCTTTGATTCGGAGTTGCTGCGTTCTTCCTTTGCTTTTAGCTCAAGCTCATATGTCATCAAGTTGCCGATCAACTCCTCCATGCTTAGTTTACTCATATCTTTCGATTCTTGTATTGCCGTGACTTTTGCCTCAAAGCTCATCGGTAAGACTCGTAGCACCTTCCTCACAAGCTCTACCCCAGTGAATACCTTCCCAAGCGCTCTAGCATTGTACACCAAAGTTGAAAAGCATCCAAACATGTCCTTTATGCTCTCGCCTTTTTCCATCACAAAGTTCTCGTATTCATTGCTGAATAGGGCTAGACGAGACTCCTTGACTTGAGAAGTTCCTTCATGTGTCACCTCCAAGGTATGCCAAATTTCCTGCGCAGTTTTACAATGAGAAATTCTATTAAATTCATTCTTATTATTAGCACCAAAATTGGTCACTAACCTCGTAGAAGAAGATTGTGAAGAGATATAAGTGATGAAATCAAATTAAACAGAGAAGACAGTGCTAATCTAAATACAGAAAGTAAGAACACCAAATTTATAGTGGTTCGGCGTAATTGCCTACATCCACTTTGAAGTTAAACTTTATTGATCTTCTTTATAGTTGATTACAAATACAATTCGTGAATCAAATGCTTGAATGAAGTTGTTAAGTAGAGAAGATGAGTCTTGAAAATGGCAGAGTCTCCCCGGTGTTTTCTCTCCCAAAAAAGGATCCTCTTCACTGTGACCCTGCCCCTCTATTTATAGACAAAGATGGGCTGAACTTCCCAAGTGGGCTGATGGCCGAACGCTCCAGCCCGAGTACAGTGATCACTGTATGCCGAACCAGATGTGTCGAGCGCTATGATGCCGAACAGTCCCTTCTATGCCGAACGATGTGGTTGATGTTTGGGGAGTGCAGGATGTTAGTCAGTCGAAGCCGAACACTCCTCTAGACGCCGAGTGCTCTTGTGCCGAGTACTTCTGATGTTACCGGGTGTCATGCCGAGTACTCCTGTACGCCGAAACACAGATACTGCCGAGTTCCCCTTGATGTCGATTGCTTTCGTGTGCCGAGCAATCTCGTATGCCGCGCAGTCTTGATGCCGAGCAGTCTTGATGCCGAGCAGTATTGATGCCGAGCAGTCTTGGTGCCGAGCAGTCTTGTATGCCGAGCAGTATTGATGCCGAGCAGCCTTGATGCCGAGCAGTATTGATGCCGAGCAGTCTTGATGCCGAGCAGTATTGATGCCGAGCAGTCTTGATGCCGAGCAGTCTTGATGCCGAGCATTGGTTGACGTTGAGTGCCAGTTGACGCCGAACACTGCTGAGTACTTCGCCGAACATTACTGGACGCCAGACACTATGGATGTCGTGCACTTATTGCCGAGTACTAGTTGCCTGGTCAAATCCCCAGGAAACACTTGCCCCCCAAAGTGTATTGTGTGGCCGAACGTGATGCGCTTTGAATCTGGTACAATCTACCTCGGAGGTACCTTCTCGAGAATGCTAGCGAAGGTGGTGCGAGACGAACGAGGTTGGGATGCCGAACGATACGTTCGAAGCCGAACATACCTAGCGTGCCGAACGTCTCTCCGCCACGATGCCGAACACCCCGGTATTGACCGGCTCTACCGGGTATAGCCTCTTCGACTTCTACCTCCCTCTATATAACCGGGTCCTTCCTGTCCCTTTTCCTTTACTTTCTCGTTTCCGTCATTCTTCCAAGATTTCTAACCTTCTCCAATCGAACAGATTTGCAACTTGAACACTCCTTCTTAGACTCCTAACTGCAATCTAGGTACCGCTCCTCATATAACATGAATACGTTTCAAATGAGTCAAGTGTGTTCTGTAGAAAGATTTCGAGTAGGTTGTCCCCCTTGCCGAACGATAATGTGAGGCGAGGAGGAAGGATTTGAGGTGTTTGCAAGTATGTGGCTATTGTATTTAGCTCCATCGCGTCGAACCACAGTCAAAAATGAAGGAACAAGGGAAACGTTGGAGGTGGTAAGGGTGTTGGATGGCATAGTTATGGTTCGGCGTACATTGTCATGCGCCGAACGATAGCGAATAGTATCTCGTCTTAATGAGGCTGAATACTCGTTAGAGCGCCGAACAACAACTTAGCCGGAGGGACTAAAGACGAACACTTACAAAAATGCCGAACGATAACTCAGCCGAACAACCACTTAGCCGAACGATAACTCAGCCGAACAACAACTTAGCCGAACGGACTAAAGACGAATACTTAAACAAAAATGCCGAACGATAACTTAGCTGACCAAAACCCAAGCCGAACATTCTTAGATGTCGAACAGTATTGAGGCCGAACAATACTATTGCCGAACAGAACCTAGACCGAACAATTCCAATGCCGAACAACACTCAAATGCCGAACAAACACATACATGTCGAACGGAACTTAGGTTGAACAATGTCAATGCCGAACAACATTCAAATGTCGAACAAACACATACATGTCGAACAACATAAACGTCAAACTACACTTAGGCCGGTCACTTTATAAATCATATGCTTTCTGAATCTGGAACTGTAATCACCTCAAGGCGAGCTTTTTGAGACGGTCAGCGATGACGGTCTTCGAAGGCGATGATTCGAAGCTAATTATTATATCTTTAAAACCTTTAGATTCTTATTGCCTGTACACAATTGCTTGCACTAGTTCACACACCACACGGGGGGGGAAAATCGTGTTGCTAATTCTAACGTTCAACGTTTATTAAGTATAGCTTTCTCAAGCATTTAGCCAGGTTCATTATTTATTCGGGATGTCGAGAAAATCTAGTTCTGCCACCATATCTGACAGGCCTGGGCCGTCAGCAAGGCAAGGAGCCGCTGATTCTAACCCGTCAATTTCTCCCGCTCATAATTTGGCGCCTGACGCTCTGGAGGCAACCATCTTACTAGACAATCCGATCGATTCTCAAGCTTCGAAGATCAACGAAGCTGCTCTGAGGCGGATATGCTCTATTCACGGGATTCCTTTCGCCGACGTGTTAGTCCCTTCGAGACACGATCGCCCTCATCTGCCCCCAGTCGGGTACACTACCTGCAACAAGTTCATGTGTTGGATGGGCAGCGTGCCTCCCTTCAACTTATTTCTCCGGGACGTTCTGCAGTACATAGACATGGCTCCATCGCAACTGCACCCGAACGGTCATGCGTTTCTATATGGGACTTACTTACTTTTCATGGCCGTCTTCTCCAGACCTCCAACCCCCGGTGATATCCGATACATTTATATGTTCAAGCGACGGAAAGATAGCCCTTCCTTTATGTTCCTCGAGCCATACCACAAGTGCCAGATCTTGACAGGGGCCTGTAGCAAATTCGCCCTGTACAAACAGGAATGGTTCTATGTGCGCTGCCCTTCTGGTTTCGCTAGGAGATGGGTTGAAGGCAGTAAGTCTCTCTGCTGAATCGTTATTCGTATTTAATTGGAGTCATGCTTTTCCTAACTGTTCAATTCATCTTTTCAGGTATCAACCCGCGTCCGGAAGGCCGAGGATATTCTAAGGCTGTTGAAGCCATTAGAGCTCTTCTCGCTGAGGATCGAGACATCCGGACTATCATCTCAAATGAATCGCTGTCGGGGTTTGGCTTGCTAGCCCCTGGTCGTCGGATCAGCCTTCCAGAAGGTGTTACCATTCCCAAACCTCCGTCCGGTAAAGGGAAAAAACTTACCGGATCGTCGGCGCGTCGCGCTCCCGATACGCACGGAGAAAGCGAGCGTAGAGAGGATGATGCTCCCGAGACCCAGGGCGAGAACGTGGGTCTCGCTTGGAATCCGGCAATTGAAGTTCAGGATATTGAGACATCATCCTCCCCTTCGAAGGGAAAGAAGAAGTTGAAGTATACGGTTCAAAAGGAGAAAGTGGGTGGCACCTCAAAAGTCACACTTATTCCGCCTGAGAAAGAGGCTTCCTCACAACATCTGGAAAGTTCTCTGAGGGGTCTGTCCAACCTATCCATCCCCGATGATTTACTTAATTACGGGTTCGATGATCCTGAAGCTCTCAAATTCTCTTCGCCCGCTAGAGGCAATGTAGGAGTTCAACTCCCGGCTCAAGGAGACAACACTCCGATTAGCAAAGATAAACGAACGGGTCCGTCGGGGGGAACACTAGGACACACACGCACATGCGCATTCCATAATATACTTAAAGTCTTTTTAATTTGTGAATTCTCCTTAACTCGTTGTTATCTCCATTCTTTGTAGGTGATATGGGCCGCTCTCACGGACTTGATCGCCTTCAGGGGTCTTCTATATTCCATCACTCCGGACGAGATTCCGGTTCAGGCAGACGCAGGGACCGAGGTGATTATGAAGATAGGGACAATCGTCCTCGCGAGTCGTCTCACCGTAAGAAAGCACACTCTCATTCTTCCCAGTCCCGCGATCTTCCTCATCCAACTGAGCCGGATAAAGAGAAGTCTTTGCAGAAGGGTTATCAGTCTGATGCTGCTCGAGAACAACATTCCAGTTCATCGAGTATGAGGCAAGTTCGAGAGCAACGTAAAAGAACGGAATTCTCAAGGCCTCCTCCTCCTACTCCTGTAGTGGACCCAACTGTTGCGGAAAAGATGGTCGACCTTAAGGCCAAGTTTTCGAAAATCTGTTTCGACGGCTTGAAATTCCTCCCAGCCATCCATCACATTCCTGGTCACGTGAAGCAAAGTGCCATTGCCTGCAACAACGACGTCTATGTTCAACATGACGCATTCTTGCACTTGGTGGAGAAGATCTCGGAAGTATCTGTTGAGCGTCAACACGAGATTGACCGTCTGAATCTGGAGGCTGACAGCGATAAGAAAATCATCAAACTCCAAGACGAAGAGCTCGCTTCGTATAAGTCAAAGCTAGAAGCCGCTGAACAAGGTGCAAAAGATACTGTTGAGGTAGTTACTCGCTTAGAGGTGGCTCACAAAAAGGAGCTTGACGAAGCAGTCCAGCGCAGCAGCGCCCTTGCCCTAGAAAAAGACTCTGTCCAAAAAGAAAGGGACGCGCTCGCTACTCAAGTCAAAGAGCTGAAAGAACAACTCTCCAAAGAGAAAGAAGACAAAATAGCTGCTCAGGAAGAATCACAGCGATATTGTGATGAGATTGTTGCTACCCGACTCCTGAAGACAAAGCTCGACGACGAACTTGCCGGGGTCGAGAAAATGAAGGATGAGGCCTGTGAGGAGGGCAAAAGAATGGCTGTGGAGGAGCTTGATTCTCGCCTTGAGGCGGCCGCAGAGGCCGGCAGGGAAGAGGTCAAAAGTATGTTTGACCCGTTGATCGCCGAGTACAGAGCCCGTGTCCTTATGCACCGTGACTTAACATTCTTGGGCGATGGCTACCTCGAATCCCTGGTTGAGGCATGGGAAACTCTGATAAAGATCAGGAAGGTCGAGTCAGGCTCCGAAGAGGTCGACGAGGATGCATTGGTGAAGGAGTTCCTGAGGGGGAATGAGCCATTGGATTTATCCGCAGCATTGGCACTTTATAGCAAAGGCTCTTCCCCTTCGAAAGAGAAGAACGACGAAGCCGGCCCGTCAGAGGCCGACACTACTACTCCTCACATCGCCGCTCCTTATGCTGCTCAATCGGCCGGTCGGTCGACGCTTGATCCATTCGAGCAGCATGCCAGTTATGATCCCGAAGATCCCGGGCTTGGCGTTCATGTGCTATCCCCTATCCTGGAGGGTGAAACCCCACGCGCCACCGATAGCCAACCGGATCCTGGTAGGAAATTCTTCTTTCTCTAGAAGTTGAAGAGATCCCGTCATTTTTCAGCAATGGTTATTCGTTCTAATGCCCATTTCTTATATTTTCATACAGGTTGTTCTGACACCGAGCCAACTCCGAGGAGCGATGATGCCAAGGAGGAAGCAGAGAAAACAAGCGACGTTGCTCACGCAGGAGTAACTCCCGGTCCAGACGCTCAAGTGATCGGGGCGCTAGATGATGACAAACTTGATACTTCGTCTCCTGCCGGAGGAAGCGATGAAATTGAAATCACTGGCGCCTCCAAGCATACTTCAGAGATGAGCATGAAGGACCGTCTTGTCGATGAGGAGAAGAGAAAAGTCAAAGTCAAAGTCGAGTCTGAAATACTGGAACTCACTGACCCGCGGAACAGACCTTTGAAAATCATTCTCCCGGGCAGGTCCAAACCACTAGATGTTCCGTCTCCTACTCCTGACTCCGTTTCTCTAGCAAGCAAAAAGTCCAAGAAAAAGCGTGAGGGAGAGGAGTCGTCGGAAACACTAAAGCAGGACAAGAAGAAGAAGTCGAAGAAATAATCGATGCACTTGTTCAACAAGTTTCCTGCTTAAGTTTTGTAATTGTTTTTATCTTCCACAACTTGTAGTTTGTATAGGCCTGAATTTTGTAGGAGTGATCGTGTATCCCCATTTTGGACTTATCGAATAAAATTTTAGTTTCTTTTTGTTTGAATGATTCTCTTGTCTTTATTTGGTTTGCTGATACTGTGCTCCGGGATTTGGAGACTTGAGACTGTTCATACTCTAGTCCGTGCTCTGGGGACTTAGAGTTCTCCGTTCCGCACTCTGGGGATTCGGAGATTGGAAATCGTCTATACTCTAGTCCGCGCTCTGGGGACTTGGAGTACTCCGCTCCGCACTCTGGGGATTCGGAGATTGGAAATCGTTTATACTCTAGTCCGCGCTCTGGGGACTTAGAGTACTCCGCTCCGCACTCTGGGGATTCGGAGATTGGAAATCGTTTATACTCTAGTCCGCGCTCTGGGGACTTAGAGTACTCCGCTCCGCACTCTGGGGATTCGGAGATTGGAAATCGTTTATACTCTAGTCCGCGCTCTGGGGACTTAGAGTACTCCGCTCTGCACTTTGGGGATTCGGAGATTGGAAATCGTTTATACTCTAGTCCGCGCTTTGGGGACTTAGAGTACTCCGCTCCGCACTCTGGGGATTCGGAGATTGGAAATCGTTTATACTCTAGTCCGCGCTCTAGGGACTTAGAGTACTCCGCTCCGCACTCTGGGGATTCGGAGATTGGAAATCGTTTATACTCTAGTCCGCGCTCTGGGGACTTAGAGTACTCCGCTCCGCACTTTGGGGATTCGGAGATTGGAAATCGTTTATACTCTAGTCCGCGCTCTGGGGACTTAGAGTACTCCGCTCCGCACTCTGGGGATTTGGAGATTGGAAATCGTTTATACTCTAGTCCGCGCTCTGGGGACTTAGAGTACTCCGCTCCGCACTCTGGGGATTCGGAGATTGGAAATCGTTTATACTCTAGTCCGCGCTCTGGGGACTTAGAGTACTCCGCTCCGCACTCTGGGGTTTCGGAGATTGGAAATCGTTTATACTCTAGTCCGCGCTCTGGGGACTTAGAGTACTCCGCTCCGCACTCTGGGGATTCGGAGATTGGAAATCGTTTATACTCTAGTCCGCGCTCTGGGGACTTAGAGTACTCCGCTCCGCACTTTGGGGATTCGAAGATTGGAAATCGTTTATACTCTAGTCCGCGCTCTGGGGACTTAGAGTACTCCGCTCCGCAATCTGGGGATTCGGAGATTTGAAATCGTTCGTACGAGTCTGCATGTCGTGAATGATAATGTAATTTATCATCCGATTAAGAGATATAGAAACTTCATAGAAAATATGGCTTCAAGCCTTTATTAACGAAAATCAACTAAATTGCTTGATTACAACTTTCACAAGGAAACTAAGTCATTATTAAATGGAAACATGCAGGAAATATCAGTGCCTACAACAAGACAGGAAAACATGCTAAATGTAATAGTGCCGCAAATGTTCACTGTTCCATGCCTGGGGGAGTGTCGCGCCATCAACGGTCGCTAGCTTGAATGTTCCTTCTCCAAGCTTCCGTTCAATGGCGTATGGACCTTCCCAGCTGGGATTCATGCGTGATGGTACCGGGAAGACTCGTTTCAGAACGAGATCACCCACATCAAAGATTCTTGGGCGGACTCTACCGTCGTAGTAACGCTTGACTCGATGTCTGTGCGCCGCCTCCCTTAATTCAGCTTCTTCACGCTTTTCGTCGATGCAGTCCAGTGATTCCAGCAAGAGGTCTTGGTTCGTCTTGGGATCATAGTATGTCACTCGATGCGATGGAACTTCAAGTTCCATGGGTATAACGGCTTCAGAGCCGTATGCTAAGGCGAACGGAGTGTGGCCGGTCGCGGACTTGTGGGTAGTTCTATACGCCCATAATGCTGTCGGGAGTTCATCTACCCACTTGCCTCCAACCTTCTCCAGACGCTTCTTTAATATGGACTTGATTATTTTGTTAACGGCCTCGACTTGTCCGTTAGCTTTTGGGTGTGCAACGGCGGCGAACTTTTTCTCGATGCCGTACTTTAAACAGAACTCTTTGAACTCTTTACTTTCGAATTGCGTTCCGTTGTCTGTAATGATGGTGCGTGGAAGGCCAAATCGACATATAATGTTTCGTACAACGAAGTTAATGACCTTCTTAGAGGTGATAGTGGCCAAAGGTTCTGCCTCAGCCCATTTCGTGAAATAGTCGACTGCAACTATTGCATATTTCGCACCACCTTTAGATAAAGGCAAAGAGCCGATTATGTCGATTCCCCAGATCACAAATGGCCAGGGACTGATCATTTGTGTGAGTTCCGTTGATGGAGCCCTCGGGATTTTTGCATATCTTTGACACTTGTCGCATTTTCTTGCATAGTCCGCAGCATCCCGGTTCACGGTGGGCCAGTAATATCCATAGCGGAGGATCTTCTTCGCTAGCATTTGCCCCCAGTATGGTCGCCGCAATCCCCTTCGTGAACTTCTCTCAAGACTCGCTTTGTTTCATCATGAGCGATGCACCGCAATAATGGGACCGAGAATCCTTTTTGATACATGGACCCATCCTGCATTACGTATCGCGTGGCCTTTCGAAGGACCTGCCGTCTTTCGCTTCTTTTTCCTGGTAAAGCCCCGGTCGTCAGGTACAGTTTGAATGGGGTTATCCATGATTCCTTCTCGATTTCTGTTCCCAACACGCGATCGACTTTCATTTCGTCTATGCTCGGGGCATGCAAGACTTCGACGGGATACAGTCCTATTTGTTGCGTATCGTCGGTACTTGCGAACTTGGCCAATAAGTCGGCTTCTTTGTTCTGTTCGCGCGGGATATGTGAGATGTCATAACGCTCAAGATTTGATAGTAGTTCTTGGACCTGAATGAGGTACGGAGCAAGCTTCCGTCCCTTTGCTTGGTAGTCTCCTTGTACTTGGTAAACCACCAACTGCGAGTCACAAAAGATTTCGACTGATTCGATCCCAAGTTCCCTGATGAGTTTCAAGCCAGCGATCAGTGCTTCATATTCGGCTTCGTTATTTGTAGCCGGGAAATCGAGCTTTAGGGCATAACAGATCGATCGGTTTTCCAGAGTTACAAGAACTACGCCCGCGCCGGAGCAACGGTCGTTTGATGCACCGTCAATGTATAATTTCCATCGAACGGGGGGAATGATGTCGTGATCGTCCGGTTTGATGGGTATGGTAAATTCAGCGATGAAGTCTGCTAACGCTTGCCCTCGGATGGCTCTCCGTGGTAAGTACGCGATATCGAATTGGCTCAACTCGATGTTCCATTTTAGCAATCTTCCAGAAGTTTCCGGTCATTGGAGTACCTGCCTCAGGGGTTGATCGGTATAAACACCGATTGAATGCGCTTGAAAGTATGGGCGCAGCTTGCGTGATGCAATCACCAAGCAATAAGCCAATTTCTCGATTTTAGGGTAATTCCTCTCTGCCCCCGTTAAACGCTTGCTAACATAATACACCGGCTTCTGGACTCGATCCTCCTCACGAACCAAAGCTGCGCTTATCGCATGAGGGGATATAGCCAAGTAAACGTACAGCATCTCATGGTCAACTGGTTTAGATAGCATTGGTGGGCTCTCCAGATGCCTTACCAGATTCCGGAATGCTTCCTCACAGCTAGACGTCCATTCAAAATTTCTCTTTCCTTTCTTTATTATGTCAAAGAACGGGATGCACTTGTCAGTTGCCTTGGATATAAATCGACTCAGCACAGCTACTCTTCCGTTCAAGCTCTGTACCTGCTTTATAGTCCTGGGCGCTTTGTACATCTCGAATAGCTTGGATCTTTTCTGGGTTGGCTTCGATTCCCCTAGCGTTGACGATGAATCCCAAAAACTTCCCTGATGCAACGCCGAAAGAACACTTCAACGGGTTGATCTTCATGCCGTAAAACCTGAGTATGTCGAACATTTCAGCCAAGTCTTGAATGTGGTCGTTTAACCGTCGGGACTTCACGAGCATGTCATCCACATAGACTTCCATGGTTCTACCCAGCTGGTCCTTAAACATTCGATTCACCAGACGTTGGTAAGTTGCTCCAGCATTCTTCAATCCAAAGGGCATCACTACATAGCAATACAGCCCGACATTTGTAACGAAGCTGGTGTGTTCTTGGTCCGGAATATGCATTGGGATTTGGTTGTATCCTGAGTACGCATCCATGAATGACAGTAACTCGTGTCCTGCGGTGGAATCGACCAACTGATCGATCCTAGGCAATGGGAAACTGTCCTTAGGGCATGCTTTGTTCAAGTCGGAATAATCTACGCAAGTCCTCCATTTCCCATTCGCCTTCTTTACTAGCACGGGGTTGGAGACCCATTCCGGGTAGAGGGCGTCGTGGACGAACCAATTTGCTTTGAGTTTGTCCACCTCCTCTCCAAGAGCGGCGGATCTCTCTGGATCCATTCCTCTCCTTTTTTGCTTGACTGGGACGTATTTCGGGTCTATGTTCAACATATGACTCGTGATGGCGGGAGAAATCCCACACATATCAGAATGCGTCCAGGCGAAAACATCAAGGTTTGCCCGGAGGAAGTCGCTAAGGTCTTCAGTCATTGCGGGGCCTAACTGTGATCCGATCTTCAGTATTCGCGAAGGGTCGTCACGGCTAACTGAAATGTCAACTATTAATTCAGCCGGTGCCGCCTTCTCTTCCCTGGGTTTCTCATCGTCGTCTCTCGGATCTATATCTCCGTAGATCCGAGAACTATGCCCGAGCCAGAGCTCGGGCACTACTTGTCAATTATCCGCATTGAGGATGCGGACGGGATTGTCCGCAACCTTTCCTTTCTCCCTCCGGTGGGCCTCTCGGAGCTCGGCCACATAACAGGAACGACCAGTTGCTTGATCGCCGTGAACAACGCCTACTCCTTTGTCAGTCGGGAACTTCAAAGTTAAACACCACGGGGCTAACGCTGCCCTAAACTCCGCCAGGGCTGGCCGGCCCAAGAAAACGTTATACGGAGAGTCCACATCCAACACTACAAAGGGTAGAATTCGCACTCTCCGACGCTCGCCTTGTCCCAGTTCAACTGGTAACTCGACATATCCCACTGCATCAGTTGAAGCGCCGTTAAAGCCGTGGATACGAGCTTTGGATGGTTTCAAGTCTTTTGTTTCTAGCTTCATTTGATCGTAGGCCTTCTTGAAGATGATGTTGACTGAACTCCCAGAATCAATCAGAATTCTTTTTACGTATGCTGGTCCGATCGTTGCAGATATGACCATGGGGTCGATGGTTGGAGCCTCTATCTGATCAGCGTCTTTGCTTCTGAACACAATATCGTCTGTCATTACGCGCTGCTGCTTAGCAGGGGCTCCGTCCTCCATGTTCGAACAACACTCAAAATCTGCATGCTTCAAGGAACTTGCATATCGCTCCATCTCCTGCCAATTCTTATCCGCGGGGTGAGGCCCGCCGATAATTGTATTTATGACCAGTCTACCCACGGTCCGGGCAGGCTCCTCGGGATGACGTGGAGCTGGTGCACGACCTGGGTTGGACGTTCCCTGTCCTCCTTCTTGTGGATCCTTCACAAATTCCTGCAATTTCTTCTGCCTGATCAAATTCTCGATAGCGTCGTGCAAGTGTCTACATTCTTCCGTATTGTGTCCATAAGTCTCATGGAAGCGACAATATTTCCCGGTCCGCTTCTGTTCTTCAGTTGATTCTTTTGGACGTGGTTTTCTGTACTAAAAAGTATTGCAGGTGGATAGGTAAATGTTTTCAAGTGGAGCGTTCAGCGGAGTGTACTCGCTATAGCTTGGAATTCTCGACTTCCACTTTCCTGCTTCTTTTCTTTTCCCTTGACTCCTTCCTCCGGACTCCTTGGGTTGCCCAGGTTTGTTCTGGACGTTGACTTGGACCTTTCCCGAGCTGTCTCCCGATTGCTTCACAGCGATGTTGCTCTTTATTGACTCTTGGACAGGCCCTGGCGCCTTATCTCGTCGTACCCACCTAGCTTCCTCTCTTCTTATGAACTGGTGTGCCTTAGAGTAGAAACGCTCTAGCGTAGCTGGAGGTTTTCCTGCCAACCAGTCTCCAAACTCAGAGTCTGGATCCACATCTCCCATTACAGCCATCAGAATTGCATGGTCATTGGGATTACTGACTTCAGTTGCTGCCACGTGGAATCTTTGCAAATATTCCTTCAACGATTCCCCAGGATTTTGGATTACACTTGACAGAGACATCATGTCCTTTGGGCGCGTAGTGTGTATCCTGAACTGCTCAATAAACTTCTTTGTCAACTCCTCGAAATTTGATATGGATCGCGGAGGAAGTCGCGTGAACCACATAGTAGCGATCCCAGATAGAGTAATCGGAAAGCACCTACACTTGGTGGCATCATTCGCTCTGGCTGAATCCATCATCCATTCGTACCTCATGACATGTTGTCTAGGGTCAGTCTTTCCTTCATATGCAGGAATAGTAGGCATACTAAACTTCCTGGGGTACGCCGCTTGCAACACAACATCCGTGAACGGAGTATGACTTAATGACACTCCCCAGTCATCATTTGATAAGCCCTGATTCTCTTTCATCAATTGCCTGATCATGGCTGTCAGATCGGGTGTCTGTATGGAAGGCGGAAGGTTGGAGTCTGTTCTACGTGCCTGTCCATGCTGATGCCTCCTCTCTTGGCGATCTGCCAATCGTGCATCCTGAGGTTCGACATCGTTAGCATTTTGATGATCTGGGCCACTATCTTCCATCTGTATCCCGGTCCTGAAGCTTCCAGCTCTTGCTTGGTCGCGGTCTCCAGCTATTCGAACAGCAGCATCTGCTCACGCAGCATCAGTCTTACGGCGTCTGCGCCTGGGAGGTTCATCAGAGGAAGTTGAGCTGTCAGATGAGGAGTAAGCAGCGGGATTGCCCCCAGCATTCTGTTGCTGTTGTTGAGTGAGTTGTGCCATCAGGTTGGCATTAGCTTGCATCTGTTCTCCCAGTTGTCTCCTGCTTTCCCTAAGTTCTCTCATCAAGTCATTGAACTCTACTCTGGTGACAACTGGAGTCTGTTCTTGAGCGGCAATCCCTGCACTCGGGATCGCTGGTTGATTGCTAGGTCCTGCTTGTTGCACGCTAGCAGTCTCGCGGGCATCCGCATTATGAGAAGCTGACCTGGTACGTGGTCTTGCCATTATAGAGCTATTGGTATGAACTCTGAGTAGAATAAACGGATGTCCTATCAGTGAGTCGGATCTTCCTTGGGGGATTTCTTCAATCTAGTAGCTTCAAAGAAGATCCTTGAGGTCTGAGAATTCGATTCTCAGTGAAAGCACCAAAGTGTTAGCACCAAAATTGGTCACTAACCTCGTAGAAGAAGATTGTGAAGAGATATAAGTGATGAAATCAAATTAAACAGAGAAGACAGTGCTAATCTAAATACAGAAAGTAAGAACACCAAATTTATAGTGGTTCAGCGTAATTGCCTACGTCCACTTTGAGGTTAAACTTTATTGATCTTCTTTATAGTTGATTACAAATACAATTCGTGAATCAAATGCTTGAATGAAGTTGTTAAGTAGAGAAGATGAGTCTTGAAAATGGCAGAGTATCCCCAGTGTTTTCTTTCCCAAAAAAGGATCCTCTTCACTGTGACCCTGCCCCTCTATTTATAGACAAAGATGGGCTGAACTTCCCAAGTGGGCTGATGGCCGAACGCTCCAGCCCGAGTACAGTGATCACTGTATGCCGAACCAGATGTGCCGAGCGCTATGATGCCGAACAGTCTCTTCTATGCCGAACGATGTGGTTGATGTTTGGGGAGTGCAGGATGTTAGTCAGTCGAAGCCGAACACTCCTCTAGACGCCGAGTGCTCTTGTGCCGAGTACTTCTGATGTTACCGGGTGTCATGCCGAGTACTCCTGTACGCCGAACCATAGATACTGCCGAGTTCCCCTTGATGTCGATTGCTTTCGTGTGCCGAGCAGTCTCGTATGCCGCGCAGTCTTGATGCCGAGCAATCTTGATGCCGAGCAGTATTGATGCCGAGCAGTCTTGATGCCGAGCAGTCTTGGTGCCGAGCAGTCTTGTATGCCGAGCAGTATTGATGTCGAGCAGCCTTGATGCCGAGCAGTCTTGATGCCGAGCAGTATTGATGCCGAGCAGTCTTGATGCCGAGCAGTCTTGATGCCGAGCATTGGTTGACGTTGAGTGCCAGTTGACGCCGAACACTGCTGAGTACTTCGCCGAACATTACTGGACGTCGGACACTATGGATGCCGTGCACTTATTGCCGAGTACTAGTTGCCTGGTCAAATCCCCAAGAAACACTTATCAAGAGCACAGATCAAAGCATTCATGGCTTTAGCATTTGTAGTTTTTAATTTCTTATCGTTAGCGTCCCACCTATCCTTAGGTTTAGGAATCTCAGTATCACCAACAGTTATAGTGGGAGATTTATAGCCAGTTTCAATAATGTCCCAAACATCATAATCAATAGAACTAAGATAAATACCAATCCTAACTTTCCAATAAGCATAATCATTCCCATTAAACATGGGTGGCCTAGCAATAGATTGCCCCTCATAAAAAGCATTATTTGGTGGATTCATGACTCTAGAGTTAAAAAAAATACCGGGCTTTGATACCACTTGTAGGATCTAGATTAACCCTAGAGGAGGGGGTGAATAGGGTTATAGCAAATTTTCACGAATTTACTGAATTAAACACAATAACAAACTACAGAGAAGTAAATATGCTGAAAAGTAAATCACACACAAAATTTACCCAGCTTCGGCAACCCCTGCCTACTACTGCATTCCCAGATTTCTATTAGAATTAAATAGTCTCCCGCTTACAAACACTCTAA
Organism: Allium fistulosum; assembly: GCA_030737815.1. NCBI lineage: Eukaryota > Viridiplantae > Streptophyta > Magnoliopsida > Asparagales > Amaryllidaceae > Allium > Allium fistulosum. Next base: position 183,470,059 of record CM060902.1, on the reverse strand, counting down.
CAGACTCGCACACCCTGCTACCGCCTATAGATTTTGCAAACTCGCACACCCTGCTTACTGAACTAATCCTAACTAGACAATCTGACACAACCTAAAACCTAGGTGGTGATTTACCCAAATTTGATTCAAAAAGTACAGAATTTAAATTTAAAAACAAATTTAAAACAAAAACCCTAATTTATAAATTCTAAAGCCCAAAGCAAATAAAGGACCGGCCCAAATAAGTAATGAATATCCCTTTCTTTTTTCTTTGGCCCGTTCCTTTTCTTGTATGTGATAATGGCTGCTTAGACTTGTGAAAAATGGTGGCTTTCTCGTTCGTTCCTTTTTGCGCTCTGAAATTAGGGCTTGTATTCGAAGATGCCGACTTTATATTGATCGATCGAATTTGATTCCACGATGTTTGTTGCTCTGTCGATCGACGTCTCTACGTAGCTTGGCTTCGGCTGCTTCTCAATTGTTGATCGAATTCGACTCCTGACTTTGGTATGTAATTTTTGCCTTTTGTTCTCTGGATTGATTGCTTGAATTCGATACAATTTATTGCCGATGATGATTGGTATTTATAGGGTTTGAAACCCTTTATTCTCGTTCGTATGAATCTGCTTGAATTCGTCAAATGATTTTGCTTGGCCGCTTGATAATGTTTGAACGTTTGAGATGATTTATGACCTTTTCTTATGCGTATATTTTTCTTTTCTATTACGTGATGATCGCGGCTTGGGTTTTGAAACGTTCGATCTTTCCTTGATCGATACGGCAGAAACTTTCCTCTTTTATTTTTGACTTTTTCAAATTGTACATGGTTTCCACGGCATCGACTTTGATCCGTTCCTTTGATATTGAACTGTTGACTTCCGTTTTGACTAACTTGATTTTGGGTATGTGAATCCACGACTCTATATTAACTTCGGCCATCACCATTGCTTTGATATTGTCTCTGCTGCATACATGTATTCCTGTGGCATGGTCGTGGTTTTGAAGTCTCTGTCATTTGTTGATTTTGTTCTTTGGTTCCTGTATGTCGACTTTGGCCATTTACATTCTTCCCTGAAACCATTTCGACCTGTCGCTTGATTTTGTGCACTTGCTTCTCTGACTCTTTATTGACTTGTAGTCTTTGTGTAGTTTGTGACTTCGGCATTTGTACGGTTGAACTTGCTACTGTTTGTTCTGACTTGTTCAATTGCTCATGGCTTCGACTTGAGTTTTGCAAATACCTGACTTGATTCGATTTCGTGATTTCCTGGTTACTTGATATAGTTCGAACTTGTTTCTGGTTGTCTTCGACATTGGCTTAACTCTTTGATTTGGAACTTTGAGTTGTTAACTTCAGTCACTTGACTTTGTTTATAGTTGTTGCATTTGGACTGGATTGTGTCACTTGTATTTGCTGAGCTTGGTGTTGTACTGTGCATAGCATTGTATTTGTTGAGTCACTGTTGAGTTGGGCTTGATACTGTGATAATGTTTGACTTGGATTTTGTTGAGTAGCTTCTTTATGCAGCTTGTCTGGTTCACGATAATTCACTATCATCTGGATGCATTCACTTTATTTATATGTGAACTGTTTTGATGTTACATTTGGTGTTCTTGCAGTCAAGTCTGCATTGCTGTCGGGTTCGGTCATGTTCATTTGGGTTTCATTGTGACCTGGATTGCAGTCTCTTTTCCATACTGCTATGTTGTGTTTATATTGACTTCATGTAGCATTTGAGATTGTTGTGCGCTGTGTATCTGATAGCCTCGAGTCTGATTTGGTGCTTTGTTGTATTAGTGTACTTCATTTACATTTGCTTGTAGCTGCTGTCCATTTTGGTTTTGCTAGCTGTACTTGTATTCACTTGAACTTGAGTTCATTGTGTAGCCTGGTTGCTTTAACCTTCTGATCTGGTGCCATCTGGTGCCTCTGAGTTGTTTGTTGATTTAGCTTGGTCGACACTTTGTACTTCTGGTTTGTTGAGACTGGTCATTCATTTTACTGTTGTCTTCATTCTTGTATTGAGTTGAGTCATGATAGCAGTGACTTGACCTCTATTGCCCTGTGTTGAATCTAGCTTAAACGCTCGGGTTTGACCTTGTGCTTGTGATGTGACTTTATTTATTTTGCACTTGAGTTGAACCCGATAATTTGGGTTTGACCTGTGCTCACCTGTCCCTGTAAATTTATCAAGTGTATATATATCGGTGTGCACGGCCTTGTGGCATGTACAGTGATACACTGTGCATGTCACATTGTTCGTGTGTGATGAATTCAAATGATGACGAACAACCCAAATAACTGAGGCAAATATTACTTTCAAAATTCATATTTTGTTTTATACTGCAAAAACATTTTATTTTCAATTTTACTGCATCAATGTATATTTCTGCAGATTGCTTAGATGCTGGATTCACATTGGAATGAAGTTGAAGATAAATACGAGTGTGAGTGATATGTAGTGAGGAACTGATGTAACTATGAAATTGTGATGTAATTGTATTGTGACTGAAATTGTATAGTTATAGTGAGAGCTTGAAATTGTACTATCAAAATTGTAATAAATATTTGTTTGAATAAAATATTCATTTGAATTCCAATTCTGTGTTATTTATTTTATTCAGCAAATATTTATTTTATCTATGAAAAAATAAAATAGTACAATATCAAATACATTTAAATGAATGTATATATGTTTATTATCATCAAACAAAAAATCATATACATGCATATTCCACAGTATTGGAAGTGAAGCATTATTCAAGAGAGGATTCGTCTCCTCAGTTATATGCGGTTAGTATCACAGTCAACTCAAAGTCAAAGTCTCTGACCAGAGCATTTCGGTTAATAATAATTGTTATTATTGAACCAAGGACTTTGTATTTGGAATAAAGTTGAATGTTGATGAGATTGGAATTTTGACCATTACCAAATTCCGTAAGTCTAAAGTGATATAGTTTTGACGAAGAGAATTGGTGTAAACAAATGTCATAACCAGGTAACGCTTATTAAACTAAAATTGGATTTCACCGAAAATGAGTAAGCGATTAATTTGGCCATAATGTCACACCACCTGCTAAGTGATGTGTGAACGTTAACATTAGAATAGTTCGATGTTAATCGTTCACCAAATTTACACCCAAGAGTTACACAACCGAAATAATGAATTCCCTTACGACTGAACGATTTAATTAGTTTATAATTGGTATAAATTAACTAAATTAATTAATATTTATGAAATATTAATTATAAACTTTGAATATGATTTGAGGAATAAATAATGTTATATATATTTTGAACAGTTATAAATATATCGATCGATATATAATATCGACAAGCGATTAAATTAGATTTAATTGCATAGTATTTTGGCTAGGGATCAGATGGGTTTAAGGCCCATCATTAGGGCTGCAAAATTTAGGTTTTGGGAAGGTCTAGGGGTGATTAAAACATAGGTAATTGGCTTGGAGATAATGGGTTGAGATCAAGTGAGAAAGTGTAAAAAGGTTTTCCTCGTTTCTCTCTAATACAACCCTGTGTGTATGTGCGCGTGCGCGCGTGTGTGTGTGTGTGTGTGTGTTTATCTCTAAAATAATGACTAACCTTTTTGGCCGCCATTACCTTCTACATTGCTGGTTAAAAAATAGCTCTCCATCCACTCCAAAATTCTCAAATATATTTCAAATTAAAATAATACTATTCGATAGTTAGAGGTCGGTGATTCCGGACTTGTAATCTGACGAATCAAGAACAGTAAAAGGAAGGGAAGTCATTGCTCCAACGTGGATTCAAAGGCATCATTAAATTAGTAATTTTAATTCATATTACAGTAATTAAATTATATTCTATGATCCTATAATGAGCAATTTCATATCTGTTTAAATATATTACTACTATATGTTTAGCTAGTTAAGATTTTTGTAAGTAGATGTGGTTGTCACAAATTAGTTTGGTTATGTGCATAATTTGTTTATTATACTATTTGAAAATAATATTTCAACTTTGATAAGTCTCCGGATTTTTCCTAAGCACTATTTTATGATTCTAGATTTTTGAAAATTATAAAATTTGAATTTTCGTCAATAGATTATTTTATGTTAATTATTTATGGATGAAAACATTATTTTATTCAAAATATATACTAATTAAAATACTAAAACTATTATGTTTGCAAAACTAAGTTAATTTTGAGTTATAAATAATTTTAATAATTGTTCTCTCTCTTTCTATATATATATTTATCTATATATAAATGTTTTGTGTTCATATATTATATATAATATATTTATACATGTGTGTGTGTATTTTGTAACACATATACATGCATATATTTGGACAACATACATGACATACAAAATGAGCTAATATGTCTGTTGCGATGTAAATCCCAACATCTACATATGGGCATATTATACCTTTCACGGATTATTATGTTATACATGCACTCACACATATATGTATATGATACATTTATGTATAAACTAAATCAAATAAAATTAATTTCATATCTTAATATATTTGAATTTAAATGAAATAAATGATTTTATTTAAATGAAACTTAGAAATGTTCTAATTCGATTAGACTTCATAGGCCCAATAAAAGATCCAATAGGGTAAATTTTTTGAAATTCACCCATAATTTCCGCTACGGGCTAGTCCAGTTCCAACATAGTGTTGGGTGTTTAACCAAGTCGAAGGTTCGAGCCCTCCTTCTAGCACCAAAAATGTTAACAAGAAATCTTGTCAACACCCTGAAGTTGAGTTATGGAATAAGGTTTATCCCTTAGGTAGATGGAAAGGAGTGAAAAGGGTATATCTTCCTTGAATTTCCTTTCGAGTAGATTGATGAAGTACAAAATTGTTCAAACTGATCTTTCGACTCGACCAAAAGGGTAGGCTTCTTCCACTACTAACCTTTCGATTCTGTTAAGATAGATTGGAGTTTCCTTCGAAAGCCCACCTTGCGTAACGGTTGAGATACCCTGGTTAAGATTTTCTTTTGTGGGTTTCGACTATGTCGAAGGCCTTACTTGTTGTGTGGCTAGGACTTTATCCAAGAATATGAGACAGAGGCTTCGACCCTGTCAAAATTAAAGTTGATTTGGTGTTAAGGCTTGATCCAAGAATCTGGAGTTGGGGTTTCGACCTTGTCGAAAGTTGTAGGCTTAAATGTCCTGGATTTTGATTGGAAATCTCAAGTTAGAGTGACTTGGAACTTGGTTTCGACCTTGTCGAAAACCGTCCCTTTTGGGCACCTTGTATTAATCAAAGGTTTCAGTAGATTGAGACTTGGTTTCAACCTTGTCGAAAGCAGAAGCCCTGGGGAAGGTTGCTTGGAATGTATAACTGGAGTTATTTGAATTAGTCAGGTTTCGACCGTATCGGAAGGGTCCTTTCGATATAGGCAACACCTGAAACACAATGTTAAACCTAATAAAAGCTTCAAGAATAGTAAAGTAATCTATAAAATTGACAGCTTCCTTTTCACCAGCCAAAGAGGACTTTATTACTCAAAATCCCCAAATTAATTTGGAAATTAGAGTTTACGGCTCTTTTCATTAAGAAAATACAAGATTAGAATGGCCAGATTCGAATCCACAAAACTTGACCCCTTGGGTCTTATTTATAGATGCGGGTCAGCATCTTTCGACCCTAAAACTTTCGACTTAGTCAAAAGGTGGCTGCCGAATAACTCAAGTATGCTTCCGCCTCTGTCAAAAGGAACGGTTGCGCTTCTCTTCTTTCTTTCACCATGTAAGAGCTTTCGACTCTGTCGGTAGGCTTTGTTTAGTGGTTTCGATGGTGTTGAAGTGCCATCGGTTTCGACACTAATGGTTTCTTCTAAACTCTTGTTTGTGACTTGATGAGGAAACCTCCTGAATTGTAATGGCTTCGACCGATTTGAAAGGCTTATTATAGCTTTCGAAGGGGTTGTTCAGGACAATACTTGCTTTTGAGTAGTTTGAATGAAGGCAAAACCATTGGTTTCAAATGGTTTGGCACATATACAAAGAGCTATTCTTCATTGTCTTCGAAATGTGTAGCTTTGACTCATTCGAAAGGTCTTCATGCATAGGGAATCACCTAGACGAAAGGGGGTTACTGAAGGCAGAAGGGCGCTTTCGACTCCTTCAAAAGGTTAGAACCTTCTAGATCTTGATTGTGGAAACCTTTTGACACCTTCGAAAGGTTCTGAAGCTTTTAGACTTTGGCGGTAGCATCCCTTCGACTCCTTCGAAAGGTTTGGCTGGAACCTTTTCCTCTTGTTCTTCTTTGACCTCTGCTCAAATTGGTTTCAACTAAGTTGAAAGGTGGATTTTGGGAGAAACGCGTTTTGATAACTTAATACATCAAAAATAATTTGTATTTCGTCTCAATGCAAGGTAATGTACATGAGTTATAAACTTGAATAATACAGTATTAGAGACATAAAAATAATTTTCCCAATTTACAGAATCGAAGTGAATAAAATATTGAATTTTATATTGTATTTGAATATCTGATATATTATCACATATATATGCAATTCATCGCACGAATACATCACTTTAACAAATACAATGGAATCTCAATATAATTATACACAGAGTAATCACTCGCGATCATCATTGGCTTCAACTCCATATCGCAATCCATAAAGCATATACAGTTATATCAAACTGGTAGAATAACCTCAGTCTGACCTGATGATTTGTCACAAAACAAAACCTCGAGTCAGGCTAGACATCTAGTTGTCAGTATAATTGTGCAATAGAATATAAATGAACGTGTCGTGTCGAGTTCTATGCGGCATATAAGTTACGCAAAGGGTCACACAGATCAAAAATATTCTCAAATCCCCATTTTCACAAATAAGTTATAACACCCATGTCATGGCCTTATTCGATATAATATACACAGCTGCAACTCTAATCAACTGGGATATCATATTCTATCATTTTACTTATGAGTAGCTTGTGATGTATAAATTCAAATCAACATTTGAAAATGGTCATTTTCGATTTAAACGACATTTCTACTATACTTATGAGAAGGCATAAATCATTTTCTTGTCTTGTGAATCCTAGAAGGATTGCATGTTGATAAATATCATTTGTGATTTTTACCTTCTAAACAGACTAATTTTCCTCGATAAGTCATCCCAGTCTGTTTCACCCATATACTTCCAGTCAGTTGTGGTGTGCCCTTCACACAATCCCTTAGTTGTCATACCCTTTAGGTATCTTGAGGCATGATAAATCAAACTGGTGTTGTAGTCCACTGCAACATATCTCCATCGACGATCTGCTTCTCTTCGTTTGCACTACGTCTCCGATGATCTTCATTATCCTTGATAACTTTATATGTCCTGACACATTATTTGGACATAGTGACAAAGGACAAGGTCATTACGATTTAGGTTGTGACCCTCAGATTGGTCCGCTGTGATGGATACTAGCAGTCTAGTAGTTAATATTTTGTGTTGAACTTGATAAATATTAAATTTATTACTATTAACATCATTTGGTCATCCTAAACGATATTCATTTTCGAAATATCATTTTAAACCAACATATACCATTTGATTTTCCATGTTCGTGCAATATGGTTTAACTTGCATCTAACAATATTATCATAGCAATAACAATTTTAAACATGACATCAAATATTAATAATTTGGCTAAAATTAAGTAAATACTTAAACGATGGAATTTAAACTAAATGAACATGTATAATATCATCCATAGAAATATATAATCGAACAAGTTCAAATTATTTCAAGTAAAGTGGATTTTGAATTAATTAACTAGGATTTATACATTTAATCCAAGTTTAAATTCAAAATAATATTAAATATTTCAAATTTAAACTAATAATAATATGAATTTCATCTCAAATTACTTCAAATAAGTATTCGGGGATTTTCAAAATATAAACTTGAATTATATTTATTTTCTCATCCTTCAAAAATATTTTAAGCCTTTTAATTAAATTTTGAACTCAGTATCAATTTAAATTTAAGTAGTTAATATTTACATCAAATACATATCGGTCAAGTACTGATATGATATATGATAATATCGGATAATATCGGTAAAATATCGGACATGTGTAGAACATGTTATAAACGATATTGTACTATGTTATAATATTATATGGATGTTAACTTCCCAAATATTTGGATCAATAATGCCAGATTACTATCAAAGACCAATTGCATATAGTTTACAGATTACAATCTATTTTCTTGGATATTCTATTAAATATAAATCATAATATATGCTTATAAAAACCATGAAATTCATATTATGTGCATATTAATTAATTTCTTCATTTTAGTTCTATACTCATTGTTTCTTTAGCCAACTAATCACATATATTACTTTCCTTATTTTTCATATTTATATTATCTTCATTTTCACTTAATTTATCAAATATGCAATGTTGATTTGATACCAATTGCTACTTAGCTCTTTCCTTATCGATATGTCAAATATATAACTTTACTGCTTTTTAATTTTTGTTCTTGGTGCACGATAATAACTAATAAATTGAATTTGCATAAGCTAAATTACCAACTAGAAATGGTGAATAAAAAGTAACTGAAAAAGGTAGTTTTTTCTGACCTTCTTTTAGTGGTAAAGTCTTCACGGAAAATGAAACATATATAAAATAATGGAATAAGTAGAATTTTCTTTATGAAAGACAAATGAAGAAGATTGAAGTGTATGGTTAAAACTAAAATATTATTGCATTAGAATTACTAATATGATCTACATATTTCATTCATCATATACAGAAAACAAATATTGAGATTGTGAAGATATATATTTACAAATATATTCTTCCAATACATATAATAATGAATGATATCTTAGAATATATCGGGTATTTTACACTAAATATCGAAGCGATATATCGGCAAATATCGGACGATATATCAATAACAATATTTTAAGTGATATTTTGAAACAATATTGGCTTACGAGCTATATGAGATACATCAACGATAGTATACGATATTAACTACATAGATTCAAATAGTTCAAATTTACTCTTTAAAAAACCAACTTTTATCTCAAAATAATTCAGATATGTTTTTAGGATTTTTCAAATCATTTAACTACAATTTTCATCAACTTTTCATTTTTTAATAATTAAAACCTTGAAAAATACCTCATTTTGAATTCAAAAATCAAAAATCGAAATAGGTTAAATCTTTTGAAATATTTAAGTTTAATATTTTTAAAATATCACTTGTAGACCAAAGTTATTTTTAAAAATAGCATGAGCTTTAAAAATTCTAAGTTGACTTTTAATTGAGTTTTTAAAATTATTTAATATTTTCTAGAAATAAAAAGGATTTCTAGTGAATGAAAAATGCCTTTCAAATAATATTTGCACTTTTATTCAGAGATATACCCACACTACTTTAATATAAAAAAATTCAACTTCTTTCAAAAATAAATTCAAATATATTTCAAAATAAAATTCTTTTAAAACACACACTAGCTTTAAATATTCATATCCTCTTTTTTCATATAAATATTCAATTTGTTCATTTTATTTGATTTTTTCTATCATCCAAAACAATCAATATCACCATATATATAGCATACCATTCAACCAATATTCATCATTTCAAACAATCATCAATCAAATAATTCAACCATCAATAATCAAGGTGTAGCAAGCCATTATCGATCAATAGAATAAATTTTATTCAATTCAACTTAGTATGCTTTATAATATATTCATCATCCTTGGATATTCAAGTTTCAAAAGCAATTGATATAAATTTTATATAAGGTTCTTTACAACATTCCAATGTTTTATAAAATTCAATCACTCTAATCGACTTCAGATCTTCTCATACAATATAAAAGTAAAAAATCATCTAGAGGTATATATTTATCAAATTGAAATGAAGTTTTAATTCATAAAGTAAATTTAAAATGAAATTGAAATACTCACTATTAATGAGTAAATTATACTCACTTATTGCTCTAAAATGATGAACTAGTACTACAGTACTACATCTACAAGGTTGATTTCAAGTTCTAGTGAAGTACAAATATTGCTCTAAAATATTGTTTTAATGATAGTATGCAAATTCTGGTAATAAAAATACCCACTAAAAATCAATATAAGGTTATACTCACTAATTCACCACCTCTCCTATAGAACATCGAAGAACAACATTTACTAAGTTCCAGTCGACAACCGCACTTTCGACCATCAACGTATGCCGGTATGAAATGCCAACCAACATCGCACAACTGCCTCTGACCTATCGCTCAAAGCCAGCCTAGACCGTGATGCACCAGCCTAACCGTGAAATGTTGTCATTGCTATCCTTGCATTGTGCACCTTATGCCGATGCTGAAGCTTGCATCAATTGCCAGGCCTGCATCGAAGTCTGCCTCGCTAAGCTCACATCCCCTCACCTTGCCAGTCGTGCCTCCAACTCAACGAGCACATCGATCATTCAAAAAAATTCTTCCTTTTGTTGTGATTTCAATTTCCGAATTAGGGCATGGAGAGGATAAATGAAAATGGGTTTAGAAAGCAATGGGCTGGGTTTCATTGAGAGAGATTAGGAATATTAAAATATAATTATTTAAGGATAAGGATAAAACTTGAGGTTCAATTAAAATTTAACTCTATATTTTAATCAGTTTGAACCCATACCATCATATAACCTAAACCAGCATTAGATCTCTGACTAAAACTCCACTCAAGGCATTTTAATCTAAATTTTATTTTATTTTTATAAAGATTTTTATTTTATTAAAATATTATTTTTCAGTTTTCTAAAATAAATGTTTTGCTATCAAAATAAATTTCAAAATTCCACAAATATTATTTATTCTTCCAAAATAATATTTTAGACAACTTTTGGATTTTTAAAATACAATTCAAATTCCAAATTTGAGTTTTAAATTAACACTTTCTACTTTATTTCCAAAAATTCAATTTATTGAATTAATTTCAATAAAAACATTCAACTAAATTCCCAAAACCTAATTAAATATATTTATTTTGACTTTGGAATAGGATGTTACAATAAGTTTGTCCATATTGAAGGTCGTACGAAGGAGATATGGAGGAAATGAGTTTTAAGCTTAGCGGGCTTTGGGTTCGAGAATTTGAATTTGAATTTTAAGACACCATTTCAGTTTTCTATCCGGATATATATAGACACACACACACACACTGATATACGCACGTTCAAAAATACAAAAATCATTTTTATTCTTTGGTTTCATTTCTTCCCTCTTCCTTACTCAAACTTTGAAATTCAATACCTCTCTCGATTCTTAATGGATTTATGCAAACTTACTATCAAAACAAAGGGCATGAGATGTACTACGAGTCTACACTAATTTAGAGATAAATCTCGAAGGTTTTGGGCACTATAATTCAAGGCAGAGTGGACAAGCAGTTCGGAGGTTTTGGGTGAGTGGATCTTTTCTAATTCACAGTTTAATGCAAATTATAGTGATATAATCATGGTTAGAAGCGTAGTTAGGTCTTAAGTATGCATTTACACTTAATTATAATAATAAATCGATAATCAAAGTAATAATTGTCATTAATAATAAAGAAATCGAATATAATCGGAGAGAGAACTTCTACATATTCCAGATGATTTAATATGTCAAATTGATGTTAATGAAGCCTTAAATTGAAGTAAAAAATATTATAATCTAGTTAGGATGAAATAATGCAACGACCCAGAATTTATCACATTGATTTTTGGAATATTAATTAGTTTTAAACATTCGATTTGGAGTTTTTATATTAAAATATGAGTTTTAAATAAGTTGCCAATTTTTGATGATGTATTTTTAATTTAATTTTTAGAATTTTTCCATAATTTTTAATTTGAAAATAATTAAATTTTCATTTGATGCATTTTGCAGTAAACATTGGTATTTTTGAAACTTTACAGAATAAGTAAACATGTCTATTTTATTGTTGTTCTGTGATCATTTCACATTGTTGTGCGCGATCATACTTTTATTTAAGTCGTTCGCGGCTCGTACGCGAATGGAATATTACGTAGTGTCATACCCCAAACTTTTAAAATAAAAATAAAATAAAAACTCAACATATCAACCCAATATCTATTCACATAATTTTTTTGTACTTTGCTCGAAACTTTGATGGCTAACATTAAATGTTTGTCCACTGGTTCACAAAGCACACAACACGCTGTTGCAGGGAGGCAAAACATTTTTTCTTTCCTCGTCCTTTTTGGTTGCCTTGCATTTAATATGCGTACTTTGGATTTTCTTAGCATTGAAGTAACTTTGCCTATATATATACTTGTACACATTCATGCGTGGAGGGATGGATTCGATTTTGTTGAGATGGACAACATATTAACATTCATTTTATTTTTGCAAAACTAAAATACGGAACCTATTTTTATTTCCATCTTCCTTTTAACAATTCCTATAACTCTCTCTACATTAAATATTAGCCAAGAGTGTTGCTTGGCTGTGCATTTGAGAGTGATATGTGTGCATGTTAGTGTATTAGTGGTTGTGTGTGTTCATGCATAAGGAGGAGAAAATGATTTTGGTGATAGGGTTGTGTCCAGATGTGCATGGGTAGGAAAAATAAAGTGGAAGGATGAGTTAGGCCTTGGCTTTGCATGTTTGGGTAGATGAAGTGCTGCAAGCATGTAGGTGGAGAATGGAGGGAAGAAGGGGACAATGTATGGTGTCGGGCAGACTTGGAAGACGCTCGACGGTGCTCAGATCGAAGGCGGTCGCAATGGATGCGACGAATCAAAGTCACTTGTGTTCGTTTACCTGGGCGCACGTGTAAGGAAAAATGAAGATGGAGCTATTGTTCATTTTAAATGATTTTGCAATTTAGTCCCCTTTAATATGGCCAATTGCATGCATTGGAGGAGGGGTAGGCTGTCGTACGGAGTGGATTTCGGGTCTTTTGGGGAACTGCTTTCTAATGTGGGCTTCATTGGGCCATGCATGTATGGATAGTGAGAAATCATAAATTTGATTGTTTAAAGTTTATAAATAATATGTTTAACTTTAAAAGTCATATCTCACCACTTTTTAATTCGATTGACATACGGATTTATTTTGCATTGTGCTCGTATTGATCGGCATAGTGCTTTGATATAACTTATGTTAGTTTTGCTATAGTAAAATTTAATGACAAATAAATACTGTTTGATTTTAACTACGTTAATTTGGATAATTACATAGTTTAATTAATTATACATTATGGGTGTTATCTATTTGGCCAAATAAACACCGTTTTGTTAAAGTAAATTGAATAAGGAATTTTGGACACCTGTTTAGCAGAATAAAACACCGTTTCACTAATTACATTAATTTGACATCTATTTAGCATAATAAATTCTCATTCTGCTATTTTATAGATTTGGACATCTGATTATATATCGTTAATTGATATGCCACTTTGAATAAGTGATCTGTTAACCAATGACGGCTAACCGTTGAATTTGTTTACATAGTTGTTGATTATGTAAATATCATTTATTAACTTAGAAAGTGAAATTGAATGATATTGTTGCTTATTTAAATACCATTGTGATTGTTAAGCCTCTTTCAATTTGAAAAGCTAATTATTGATTTTGAAAGTTATTTTTAAGAATAATTATTACCTATTATAAGATTTTAAAGATAATTATTATTTAGCAATAAGATTTTAAAAAGGTAATAAATATTTTTTTATAATATTATAAAGATAATTAATAATTGTTTTTAATAATGATTTAAAGTTAATTACTTTATTAATATAATTCTTAAAAGTTATTGCTTAAAGTTATTTAAGAATATTTGTGTATTATTTTAAAATTTATCTAATTATTGTTTTAAAATGTTTTAACTTAATTATTTATTTAAAGTGATTTAACTATACTTTAATTTTTAATTTAACTTATTTAATTATATTGATTTATGTTATTTAATTATATTGATAGGTCAATTACTTTATTAGTATTAGTTTAAAGTTGACTAGTGAATTAATAATGCTTTAAAGTTAAATAATTATTATATTAATATTGTTTGAAATTAATTAATTGATACAATAATAATGCTTAAAATTAAATTAATATCTTATTAATGAGATTCTAAAGTTATTATTTTGAATGAGGTTTAAGGATAATTTATTATTGTATTAATAATGTGGAGTTAGTAATTTTTACATGATTAAAAATATCTAAGGTTATATTTTTATGATGTTAAGTTTTAAATTATTATAATTATAGATTAAATTGTTATAGAATGATTTATTTAAAGGGATTTGTAAACTTGAAGAAGTTGGATTTGAGTGATTTTGGGCAAAGAGGGGTTTATAAATGGTATAGTGTTTTGGAAAGGGAAGTTTTATAAATGGTTTGAGATAAAGAAAGAAAAAAAATATCCTTCTAAATTAAACTTAGAAACCTATAAAGAAGCTTTATAAATAGATTTTGAGATATTTATAAAATAAAAGGATTTGGAAAGAAATGGTTGATTTTTATAGCGTAATTCGAGAGGTAGATATTGCCTACATTTTATTATGGATTTGCTGGGAAAGCGACGTAACTATTGATAAACCTGGATCCATGATTAATACTGAACGGTGCTTTCCATATGTATTTTTAAACGTTTTCAAGTATTTTTGAAAGAAATGCATTGTGAATATGCTTATCCCGATGAGATAAGTATATGAATATTTTAATAAATATTTAAAATGTTATTTTAAATTAATGAAAGATTAATTTAAGAGGATTAGTGTTTGCCATGGGAAATGCAATCTCTGTTTGAATGTTTGTTTATTTCATCGTTAAATAACCACTATCAAATCTTGACCTAAATATGTAATTCTTCTTAATTTTGGTGGTATAGAAATATTCTCTACTTAACACCGAAGGATTTTAACTCTTGAAATATCTAGGAGAAACATGGGGATTATATGGTACAGTTATCGTCGGTGGTGTTATACTGTACGTATAAACTCGTTTTTTTCTTCTAGAACAAATGATAAGGAGATCCGTCCACTTAAACGGTTTGAGGGTGATCCTTGCTCTTATGTATTGTCTGATTATTTCCTAAAGAACCATTATTGAGCATTCCAGAAATCGGCGATTAGTTTATGGAGCACCCGGTAGGCGGGAAGAGGGTACTCGTAAGAGACGACTCGTACCGTGACCACTCTGAAAACCATATACGGTTCTATGGAGGAGTTTCGTGATATATTGAGATGTTGGAATCCATGTGTGATTCCGAACCCGTTGGTGTATGGGAATCGATAGGTGATTCCAAGCTATATTGAGGTATGAGAATCCATGCATGATTCCGAGACCCGTTGGGGTATTGGAATCCATGTGGGATTTCATTATCTGTTTTGATGGTGGTGCGTGAGCTAGAACGCCAGACATAGCCTCATCAATGCTAATAACTAAAACTAGAGAAAGGAGGCATGGCCAATGGGGTTGGAAAACTCATAGGGTGTAGTCGGCTCCACCTAGACGTTTCTTACAGTTGTTATGCATGCATTGGGCGATGCACTCGGTCTTAGCGAGACCAGCTATATTTTTCCTATGCTACATCACTAGGAATGTATGCTGCTTCGGAAGTATGTCTCCGATCCTTGTGCAGAAGGACCATTTCTTGAAGTACCGAGGGCACCTCCACAGAATCCTACACAATTAGTGAACGCACTTTTATCGGGTTTTGATTGTATACCTAGTATTGTTGTGATGTACACTACACGAGCATCACAGCTACTTGATTATTATTATTTTCACATCTAGACATTATCATAATATCACTGGATTTTCTATACAAATTTTTTTTGTTATCGTAAGGTAAAAACCCATCCGTGTTTATGTGCGAAATTGTCTTACGAGATACCTTTGTTTTGAAAGGTTTATTTAAACATTAAGAATCCATTTGATTGTGTTTCTCATGCTGTTTACCAAACCGACCCAGGCATTATCTTCCTATAATGCCCAGGTCGGACCGAGTATATTTCCAGGTTTAGTTGGATTGTTTTAGAGCTTTAAAAGACGAGCTAGAGGCCTAGAGACGTATTTACGTACATGGTTATTTTTCCGTTGCATTCATTGTTGTATTTATCATCAACTGTGAAGACAGGTTGTTATAACTGTCCAGGCTAAAATACGTTAGTCTGCTTTGATTGATGCATGTATATACATATATTACAGTTTGTTTTTGTGTAAAGATTTGTTATTGTAGCGACCCTAATTTTTAGTAACATTATTTAGAATATTTAATTGGTTAAATTAAATAAAATAATGTAATGATTAGGGGATTGAGATTTGTGATTAGAAAGGGTAGCCGTTCCATGTTAACAAATGAACTAACATGAGTTAGAATAAAATAAGTTAGGAAAGTTAGATAAAGGGCAAAATAGGAAAAGACGTATTCTAATACCCCAAACCTTTAAGCCGAGTTCATTTTACACATTCTTTATCAAAATTAATATAGGCTGGCCACCATTAAGCAAGAACAAGAGGAAGATAAGCTAAAGGAAGAAGCTAAATCAACACTAATCCATTCTCAAATCTCAACTCCTTAATCTCAAAGCTAAGGTGAATAATGACTCTCATATTTTCTAATTGTTTTCAGTTTTAGATTAAATCCGAATTATTTTGCAAGGTTTTGCCAAGTTTTGATTGTTAGAAATAAATATATATGTTTGTTGATGATTTATGATATTTCATATAGATTTTATGATATGTTTTAATGTGAAAACCCTATTAAATGACATCCAAATGCCTTGCGATTTTAGATTTAGACCAAAAATGATATTTTAGAGATGGGTTTCAATTTTCATAATTTACTGAATTAATGTGGATTTTATATTAATTTTCCAGTGAGGAAAATGGATATTTGGGTTTAAAATAATTTATGGCTAAATTATATATGTTTGGGGTCTAAAATTTATATATATATATATATGTTAGAAAACATATTAAAAATTATTTATAGGAATTTTTGTAGAATTTTTCGAAGTGTTTTAATGAATATATAAAACTATTTAAGGTATGAAACTTAAATGTTTTATATATTTATAAAAGGAGAAGAGGTATTTTGCAAATGATTTAATTAGTTATTTCTAAAATTTTGGTAGTACTTTTAGAAAAGAAAATTAGCAACCAATAATATTTTGAAAAACAAGGCAGGTTAGTTGAAAAGATTACTTTAAAAAGCTAAAAATCATATTTTGCATGCTTTTTACATGTTTCACCACTCTCAGAACCTAGGTTCCGATTGGGTACTTCCGCCTCCATCACCATGGAAACTAATGGACATAGTATCAATGATTTGATACATAGTAAATTGGATATAGGCGGAAGGTATTGGGTCGAAACAAGGGGTTCCGATGGGGTCAAATCGCTATTTTGCTTTCAAATGGGAATGTGCCTGCTATTCTTTAGAAAGGAATGCTTTCGACTTGGTTGGTTTCCGACTGGGTCAAATTGATTTGAAATGGTTTCGAATGAGGTTGCGCCTTTTTTTAAGTAAATGCTTTTGAAGGGGCCGAAACCCCTTGCTGCCGCTTTCTACCTTTCGAAGCAAATAGTTTCGAAAGGATACTTTGTTTTTAAAATCTAGCCACTTCTCCAATGCTTTCGAAGGGTTGGTTTCGACACCATCACTTCTTTATTTAGGAATTACTTTCGAAAAGTGCTTTCGACTTAGTTGTTTTGTGACCCTTTGTTCTGTTTAAGGTAGAACCTAAAGGTTTCGAAAGGAAAGGTTTTTAAATGGTTTCGAAAGGTTTCCACATGTTTTACTTGAACCCAAACGCTTTCGAAAGGTTTGATGTTCACAAAGGATTTTAATGCTTTCGAAAGGTCTAAATGAAGGTTTCGAAGGTATGGTTCCCCAATGGTTTCGAAAGGTTTAAAATGAAGGTTTCCAATGTTTTTGAACGGTAATGTTAAGTGTCTAAAAATAGGATGTCTAAGATTTTTAAGCTTTCGAAGGTGATGTTTTCAATGGTTTCGAAAGGGTATGTTTCGGCCTTCGGTCTAAGGTTATAAATCAAAGTGGTTTACTTGATTTCGAAAGGGATACTTTAAATGGATTCGAAAGGGGTACTTTCAAAGGTTTAAATGTTTTCATCAACAAGGTTTTATGTAAAGTATATATAACATGGCAAGGTGATTTGAGTAAAACATAGAGTATATTTTCCTTGTTTAAAGAAAGATTTAAAGGTTTAAATCAATTTGAGAGAAAAAGTTTTTAGGAAAATTTTATGGGTAGTTAACCCTAAGTAAAATGACTCAGATGTTAGAATACCAGATGGGACTGGTATAGGGTCGCACTCTATACATTAGCTATTAGCCCCTAGCTAATTTAGTCCAAAATTCCAGTGTGTGGGGCTTTGTCACAAGTAAGACTAAAATGATGTTATACACAGAAAGGAATATACAAAGTGAGGAAATGTTATTGGTGAGCCCGCAAAACCATTAGGATCAGTTGACCTTGGAGAAGTAAGTTAGGGACAGACCATCCAAAAGTGGAGTATTTAACAGAAGTTAGATTATTTGTTTATTTTGTCTGGTAGGCCCGAGTCAGCCAAAGATTAGTAGTTAGCCAAACAAAACTATAGTGTTTAGATAGATAGTCCATTTGTTACCTGATTTATATGCTTTCATGATATTGATATTATTGTTTTAACCAGTTGTGGTTGCAGGATTAAGCTTTGCAAAAGATATGTTTTAAAAGGATATTAGTGAGGGGAACTCGTTCCGCTAAGCAGTGTGGTCTCACTTAATATCATATAACCGAGATGTATAGGATTATTCACACCAGGCTTTATATCTGACTCGAAATTTATATTTTTCCCCTTAAAGTCTCGGTTGCTCAAAATTGATTTGAGTAAGCTGAGGGTTGAGGATTTTCAGGTTTTAGAAGGTTGATGAATAAAGCTTTCGAAGACGAGCAGGTGGTTGATGGCCAGCTATTTAGGAGTTGTTTTGTTTATTTTATTCCGTTGTGTTGTATTAAGTCGGTTATGATTATTTAGTACTCTGGTCAACCAAGGGGGCATCTTCATATATCGCTCTTGACATATTTTGTAATAATTATATTTGATCTGAACCTGGAAAATGTTTGGGATTATGTAACTTAGATATGAAATGTTGTTTTGAAATGTAATTGAAAAGTGTTTTAATCTGTGATGATTTTAGTTCATATTCAAGTGCTTCTGATATTATGAATACCATTAACATTACCGTATTTGGTCACCGGAAGTTAATACTATGGATGACTGCACCATCTGTAGCGCTTAGCTTCGGGCCTCCAGATAGTGGATGTTACATATATATTATAGATCATTCATTCCGCTGTGAGATTCTGTGTTGTTATTTTTCTTCTTGTCTTCTTTCTTTTCGTCTAACTATCCGCCTTTCCATTCAATTTGAGTGTGTCATGTATGGTTTATTGGCCACTTAAACGGTATGAAAAAGGCAGGTCATTACAAACATAGTCAATATAATGTAGAACGAAGGCATTATAACGAAGGCGAAACGACAAATCAACACGTAGAATCGTGCACCCAAGCACGTGACCGATTGACCGATCATCCCTTGACTGATAAGCCGGATAACCAACTGGTCGATTGATCAGAAATGACTAGTAGTCCAGTTGTACCTGCATTGGGCTAGGTTGAACCCAGACCCAATCAAGCCGTGTCAAATTTGGAGTTGCGTAATAGGGGACTTGATGGAGCACTTTGGAGTCATTCCAGATTCGATTATGACGTCGAGCTGGAGTGCATAGATATTGATGATTTTGCAAAGAGTTAATATAGGTGTGTTGTGTTAGTGATGAATTATTGGATGTTGAGTTGGTTAAGTATGATCCTATAGTGCACGAGACGGGTCAAGGATACAAACATGTAATGCATACGGGAGGCCCATGTAGCATTGAGATGAATGTAAGGCAGTCATGTAGCACAAGTAGGTGGGTTTAGGACGGTTTTGCATATGTTTTGGAATCATGTAGTGCAAGTAGGCGGGTCTAGAAAATGTTAACTTGACGCTAACACGGTCTTGTAGCGCATGAGGTAGATTCAGGACGTGTTTGCATACATGTTAGACACACATCATGTTATAGCAGTATCTTTATTGTATACGTGGAGTGGATAAGTTTCACTCACTCGAACTTATGTAAGACCCACTCCTCTCTTCATTTTTTTAATGTATTATTTAGATTGATGGAGCTCTGAGATGTAAAGAACTTGACGATGAAGGCCTTGTTGTGTGCATGCTGCATATATTTTGCATATACTATATGACTTGTACATAGTGTGGTTTAAGATTGGTATTTGGATTGTGCAAACATTTGAGGTAATGTAACTAATACTTTGTGGTTTGAAATAAATGATTATTACATGTATAGTTTTGTTTCTTCCAGTATGAGTTTAGAAAGTTGTAGTTGAAAATAATGTTTGTTTCTTGTTATCATCTCCTAAAGACTTGTCGTTTTGGGCTTTCGAAGTTTGAACGTAAGTTCGAACATTAAACCAAAGAGTCAAAAAAAGGGGATTGTCACGCTTTCTCGACTCCTCCCTTTCTACAGTTGCCTGTTTACTTGTTCTTAATGATATGCTTGAATCAAAAATTAGTAAGAAGCCATTAGAATGAAATGCATTGTAGGAAGATAATGAATAACAATTCATCGTAGTCGAGAAAGTATATAAAATTCATTCTAAATACAATATGTATTTTTTTTGATTGTGCAACATCTAGATATCCATGACATAAAAAATGTCACATTGAAAAAAGTAGAAAATAAAATAAAAAAGAGGTTAGACTCGTTAGAGAGTATGGGACTTGGAATTACAGTCAAGCATGTAACTAGTCTTATTATACACAAAAAATTGAAGCAAACAATCAAGATGCGTCCACAACCTAACATCCAAAACCGACCCAACCTTCCACTCCGTCCTGACCTGCCCAACCAGTCCAAACCTAACCAGATCCTTCCTCAAACTCGCATCCATCTCCTTCCTCCCCCTCTCATCCAACGGCACCGCCGTCGACCCCACCACATAATTCAACACCTTCGACCCATTCTTCACCACTTCGAAATCGTGCGCCCTCAGCTCCGCCATTTCGATTTCGCGGAATTTCAAATAGATTCGCAGATTCGAAAAAGTAGCGTGCGCTTTTGGGTTTTCGTTCCTGGCTTCGATGGATAGGGCTATGATGGTGTCCAGAAGGCCAGACTGGTCGTAGTCAAGTTTTTGGACGGTTGCGGTGGTGACGACTAGGTAGGGCATTTTGGGTTGGTAGATCAGGTAGATGATGATGACCAGGAGTCCGGTTAATGTTACCGCGACGGCTAGGATCGCGCATATGACGGCGATGAGCCAGATTATGGGGTTGGTGCGGTCTTCGTGGCGGAGGATTAGTTTTGGCATTGGGCATGAGAAGTTATGTGTTGGTTTTTTTTAAGGAAGGAATTTGTTGGGGTTTTGGAGGTGGCCAGCAAAGTATCATGGTATGTTCTTTGCTCTGTTGGAAAGAAAGCTATATTTGATTGCATATTTAGTTCATTTTAGTACAAAAAGCATTTTGCTTTATTCTATTTGAGAAAGGAAATGCAGAACTTCTTTGTTTGGTTGCATTTGTTTGTTTATTGTTTCAGATATTTTAACACTGTGTATCTGTAGTGATAATAGTAGTTATGTAAAAAAGTATCAAGTTGGGAGAAAAAGTGCACTATGAAACTGTACCAATAAAATAAGTTAAGCAATAAAGTGTTAAGGTTGGACGAAAAAATGCACCAGCCGGGAATCGAACCCGGGTCTGTACCGTGGCAGGGTACTATTCTACCACTAGACCACTGGTGCTGATGCGTTGTCAGTCTTAATGTATTTTTAAGGATATATTTTACTTTTATTTTTTTGGGGTTATTTTATTAGCCATGTTTTTGTTACTTTTGTTGACTGCAGAGATTTTGCAAATATTCTTTGGGTGATCCAGCTTAAATTTAATCCTGAAGTTCTTTTGAATAAAATGATGTATATAAGTTATCGAGATGGTAGAATTTGCAAGCTTTGTAATGTGTGGAACTGTGTATATTTTTGCGCGTTCAGTTGACAATCAGGTAAACCACCTTGAAAAAACTAGTACATTAACATCTATGTGTACCTATCAATGTAGACGGTTTCAAAAGCTTGGTTGAATATTATATATGAAATATATTGATTTTGTTCATTTTATTCCTTTGTTTCATGTTAGGTATGTTATCAAAATCAATCGCAATACAAAGATCTGTAAATATCTGAATCCTAATTCTTTGTTGACTTAAACCATGGCTTACTAAAGGTATATAATTGTATTGTATATGTTAGTTTTTTATTTCAAAACCAATGGATGAGAACATGAATCACACACATCAATAGGATACATATTATCATCGTTATCTTTTTATCTACATTTATCTCAGTAAACTATCCATTCGTGTTAACCCGTCTTTTGGCAAGATAGTACACATGCGGATTTAACCCAACAGACTTCATGATTATCAAGGCAGAAAGCCCAGTGAGATGGTTATCGGGATTGGAGATCGATTATGGACAAGACTATGGACAATGGTCGAACGGATTCAGACGGATAACACTCTGGAATTGGCTAAATATGAATTTCACACTTCAACTGAAAGAAATGATCGGATACGATCGTTTTTCACAGTGGTTCGGCTATGATCCATCTCCAAAATGGATCGGTTATGATTCTTTTCCAATATGGATCGACAATGAACCATCTCCATTATGGATCGGTTATGATTCATCTTCAAAATGGATCGACTATGATTCATCCCAAATATAGATCGGATATGGAATGTCTTCATCATGGATCGGTGTGAATCAATATGGATACAGATCACTCGGATTAGCACTACAAATCAACAATGTTCGATCTATAACTTAACAACCACAAGGGAGATCGACGAAACAACTTCAGAAATAGGAAGTAGAGGACACGGGGGACCCACCATATCGATCGCTATGCTCCACATACAAACAAAAACGATCGGCACCGATGGTTCTTATGGTGCGCGATCGACCTTAAATTTTGTGGGTCTGGTCATTTGGCTCTGGAGGTTCTTCTGGCGAAATTTCAGCCCGATCTATGCAAGGCTTCACCTATAAATACATGTTTGATTGTTCATTTTGGGGGATCTTCTTTCTGCTGCACTTCATCTTCCACCTAGGTTATACTCTGTCATTTTTATTTTTGGTTTTCATGGATTTATGACTGTAACCAACAGTATAAACGATTAAAAGGAAAACCTTTGGAGTGGACGTAGGCCGGAGTTAGCCGAATCACTATAAATATTTCTCTCTTTACTTGTTTTCTGTTTGAATTTTATTATTCTTCAATTTACATTCTCTACATTATATCATTTGAGATCTGTGATTGGATATTGGTGCTTTTACATAACTAGTTGTTGATGGCCATTTTTTACGCTAATATTTTGGTGCTTTCATCGAGAAAGCTAACCCCTGTGGATTTGGAATTCGGATTCAAAGTTTGGAAAAGATATAGAGCTTAGATTAGAAGCAATGATTAGACAATCAACGAGGAGAGTGCTACCGGAAAGGAGCCATTATGGAGGGAGTTAGGAGGCTTCCTCAGGAGCTGGAGCTAATCAAGCATCTATCTACATCACCAGGGATGAAATGAAAACGATGATGGATACTATGCGGGAATGGATGCTGAAAAGTCAGTAGAAGATGATGCAGAATTTACTCCGACAGATTGGACAAGCTGGAGCACAATACCAAGGGATTGGAGTAGCAGGAAACGCTGGAAATATGGATCGTGGAGTTGGAGCAGTAGGAGTTGTGGAAAGCCAGAATCAGGATCATGGAAATGGAGCAGCCGGACTAAGGAACAAAGTGGAGCAGCCGGGAGCACCTCCCGGTCAACGAGGAACGATCGACCTCAATACATCCATAAGGATTAGTGCCGATCTAGACTCTTGGGCATGCCCCCCGGGTCACGCTGGATCGATTTCAGGCTCGGTGTTGGACGGTGCTGCGCAGTTTGGTGCTAACCAGAATTTGGATGCTTGTCCGGAGGATTACGTTCCGGAATTCCCTAGTGGACTCGGGGGGCAGTTTGGAAATGATGATAAGAGACCACCGTTGGATGACAATGACAAGTTTGCAGAGACGATCAAGCGAGCTATGCGTGGAGGATTGGTGAGTAGGGATCTGGAGGATGTAAATATAAGTCCATTCACTCCTGATATCAATAATGCTAGGAATCCAACAGAGTTTAAACTACCAACGCTGGAAGTATATAACGGAAACTCGGACCTAACTATGCATACGATGAGATAAATACAACATATGGAAGTACTAGGGGCATCAGAGGAAGTCATGGCACGATGCTTTCCCCTGTATTTAACGGATATAGATGCACTGTGGTTCAGGCAGTTGGAGAGCGATTCTATTAGCACATGGGTGGTATTGGTCGAAAGATTTATGAGGCAGTTTAGGGTTCACATTTCGAGATCTAAAAATGTAATAAGCCTAACAATGCTGAAACAGAAGACTGAAGTCTCTAAGGAATTTTCTAACACGATTTAATGTTGCCGCGACATCGGTGGATCAGCCAGATCCATCCATAGTTTTGATGGCGGCTGTATCAGGAATTGCTGATGGCACGTATTTCAAAGATTCATTGGCGTGGGATCCACCTATGGATCTCAGGGAGTTTTATCATAAAGCAGAAAGGTTCCTGCGGAGAGAAGACGCACGAGCCAACAAACTGGAGGTGAACGCTGTGCAAAGTGGAGAATCATCAAGAGATGCAAACAAGAACGATAAAGGTAAACAGAAACTGGATGATGGATATGATGGAATGAAAAGACGATGGAAAGAGCGGGATCCGAATTTCTCCTCCTACTCGGATTTGGCGGAAAGCCTAGAACAGATTTATTTGGATAATATGGGGCAACTCCCCTATCGAAAACCAGTAAGGAGGGATCCCACGGAGCGGGAGCGTGCGTCTGGAAAGTACTGTCTGTTCCACGAATTGAACGGGCACACCACGAATGAATGCTGTCATTTAAAAGATATGATTGAGGAGCACGTCGGGAACGACAGACTGCCGCAGTATGTGAGAAATCAGACAACGATGGTGGAACAGGAGCAGCCACCATCCGCATCGAATAGAAACATGAATGGCTCTGGATCGGGGTCACGGATCGTCATCAACTGATCGTGACAGTAATGGCCGAGTTTAGAACTTGGACTCCGGCCATAATAATGATAATAAACTCCATAATAAGATGGTTAAGTCACTTATACATATACGGGATCGCGGACGGACCCTAGGCATGCTTTGAGATAATGATGAACCGTCGTGCCCAGAGAAGCACCCTTTGGATTTTTTAGTTTTTTGATTTCTAGATGTACAAACTCTTATTCATTAGGTTATTTATGATCCGCATTACTGCGATGAATAATACATGACGCGATTATTGTTCTGACCTAAGTGACGGAGTGGTAACCGCAAGGTGCGACTCCCATCGCCGGAGAGCGATAGATTAGACTCGTACATGGATTAAGTCCTCGACCGGAGAGTCAAGGCTGAAGAATAAAACCCAATAGGACGTCAGGTATTGATTATGTCTGGTAAGGAGTAGGTCACTTCGCCGGAGAGTGACAGGATCGGCCTACTCAGGTCGTCGAGTATGGATTATGCTTGGCAAGGGTCCGGAGAGATCACGATCGGCCTAGGACTTAGGCGGAGACATCACTTAATGTTCAGAGACAACCGGAGTACAGGAAGTAACGTCGCTTCGTCGGAGAGTGACATGATCGGCTTACTCGAACGTCGAGTATGGATTGTGCTCGGCAAGGACTCGGAGAGGTCACAGATTTGGATATCAGCTTCGAACAGCTTTGAATTTGGACATTGATCCGAAACGGTCGCAGACTTGGATATGAGCCTGGAGTGGTCGCAGATTTGGATAACGACTTGGAGAGGTTACGGATTTGAATATCAGCCTTGAACGATAATGGATTTGGCTTTGGATAGATACGGATTTGGATAAAATGATCCAGAGGGATCACAGATTCAGAATTGGATATCGACTCGGAATGGTTATGGATTTTACTAACGATCCGAAGAGATATTGGATTTGGATTGGCAACGGATTGGATTCGGATTGGATAATATAGCTATCGATGGATTATGGACTTCGAATTTTGAATTTATGGCAATTTAAAACACACTCTCCTATCGCAAGACATGTTTTGAGGGGCGAAGTGTTAACCCGCCATTTGGCAAGGCAGTACATAGACGAATTTAACCTAATATATTTCATGATCATCAAGGCAGAAAGCCCGATGAGATGATTACCGGGATTGAAGATCGATTATGGACAAGACTATGGACGATAGTCGAATGGATTCAGATGTATAACACTTCGGAATTGGTTAAGTATGAATTTCACACTTCAACTGAAAAAACGATCAGGTACAATCGTTTTTCACAATGGATCGACTATGATCCATATCCAAAATAGATCGGCTATGGTCCTTCTCCAATATGGATCATCAATGATTCATCTCCATTATCGATCGATTATGATCTATCTCCAAAATGGATTGGTTATGATTCGTCCCAAATATGGATTGGATATGGAACATCTTTATTATGGATCGTCGTGAATCAATATGGATACGGATTACTCGGATTAACAGTGCAAATCAACAGTGATCGATCTATAACTCAACAACCACAAGGGCGATCGACGAAACAATTTCAGAAATAGAAAGTAGAGGACATGGGGGACCCATCATATCGATCGTTAGGCCCCACATGCAAACAAAAAATGGCATCGATCGTTCTTATGATGCACGATCGACCCCAAATTTTGTGGGTCGGGTCGTTTGGCTCTGGAGGTTTTTCTGGTGAAATTTCAGTCCGATCTATGCAAGACTTCACCTATAAATACATGCTTGATTGTTGATTTTGGGGGATCTTCTTTCTGCCGCACTTCATCTTCCATCTAGGCTATACTCTGTCATTTTTATTCTTGGTTTTAATGGATTTGTAATTGTAATCAGCAGTGCAAACGAATAAAAGGAAAATCTTTTGAGTGGACGTGGGCTGGAGTTAACCGACCCACTGTAAATATCTGTCTCTCTTTATTTGCTTTCTGTTTGAATTTTATTATTCTTCAATTTACATTCTTTACATTATATTATCTGAGATCTATGACTGGAAACCGATGCTTTTACATAACTGAATGTTGGTGGCCACTTTTGACGTAAAAAATTCATATAATTTTATGACAATATTTAATAATGCAACTTCAAATTATTTAGGGGGTACAACTTACAAGTCAGTGTTTGGATAAGAGTTACAACTGAATAGGACTGCAAAATCAAATTTTTGGGCAAAATTCATCAATATCCTGTTTTCATATTCCACCGAGATTTGTATTTAATTACTTATAAAAGTTCGTGCTTCTGTTTAAAGTAATAGTTATCCCCAATTATTGATGGTTCAACGTTCAACAAAATTGTAAACAACTACATAGTACGTATATCCTTCTCCGTTGCTAAATATGTTCTTGATTACCGAGAATGAAAACAATACCATTTGACTCTAAAATGAGCCAGAAATTATAGTTGTTCAAGCTATTGGTGTCGATAAACGGCAATTTTTTCATACGCTGTTCAAGATATATTTGAAGAAAAAAGAAGAAGCAAGTTTATGAACAATATACATCTGAATTTCAACAGCTACAGAATTGAAACATTCTCATTGAAAGTTTTATTGATATCCAACCTCTCTTGTAATTTCATTTTTCACATAGAAAATCTCAAACACAAGCATATATTAAATACACAAACTTACTATACATCTTCAAGACTTTAATCTAATCAACCAGCTTATATATATATGTATCATGATCATCTACGAACATGAACCACAAACACCATAACCACCATCGCAATTTCTTCCTGTTCCATCGCAGAACCTTGCAGCACCAATAAACACAGAGCTTCCTTTGTCTTTGTCTCTTTTCTTGGATGAATTAAAGTTTTCATGACCACTAAAATTGAATATTATCATACATATGAACAATAGCCATAACATGACTACACAATATATAAATTCACCTTTGTAACTTATAATCTCATTTTGAGCTTCCATTTTCATTGAATTGATTTTGAGGAATAGGTTCTTTGAGAAGTTGAGTTGTTTATATAGACAATTGCTTATGTACTCCTTTCTTTATTATTATAACGTGATTGGCAAGTTGTTTTTGACTTCTATGTTTTATTAATTCTGGCTTATCTTTTTGTCATACAAAATGCATTATTTTACTATTTAAGTAGTCTACCAATGTTGACAAGACATGCTGATTATAAACGCTACAAGGATTGAACTTTGAAACTGTCTTGATAAATCAATATAAAAAGCATTGAATTCAGATTAATCAATCTTTTGATTCTTGGTTTCAATAGAGATATTCCACCGAATTTGGTTCTACTTGAGAAATTGCTATTTATCAGTGACTCATTTCTAGTGATTACATGATAAAGTGCTACTTTTACTAGATTCAGTCATCATGTTAATTAATTATTTTATTTGAGAAGTTTACTCACTCCAATGTGATTTGAACTGATCTAGTCTACCAATCTAAAGTTATATGAGGGCTTGGTCTGGTGTTGTGGTTGGTTAAGGAATAAGAAGTGTTTCTGTCGAACTTATATATTTGAATAATTTAAGCTATTTATTTATTGAATGAATGGTTACATGTGTTGATTAGGTCTAATCAAATATTCAGTAATCTAGCTGTATTGTGGTAATTCTTCGTTAAGAAGTCATGTTTATTCATAATATCTAAGCTGACTAACCGTGTGCAAGATAGGTTGATAATTTTTTTTTTTGAATAAAAAGGTAAATAGGGCCCAACCCATTAACAAAAAGAAACGGGTAAACATAAACCCGATACAACTCAATACCCTAGAAAACCCTAGGACATCAAAGCGCCGACTCGATTATTCTCATTCCACAGCCTCTCCTCGATCGTCCAAAGAAAAGTAATGGCGATTCGTAGCCAAAGTTTAAACTTCACACCCTCCCTTCTTTACTCCACTGGCCTCTCCTCTCTCCCAATACGACAGCCCTTCGTTAAATTTTCCCCTCATGCCTTCAATATCTTTGTCGGTGAAAATATTTCTCTGATTATGGTTAAAACTAGGGAAATTAACAGACATGTTGTCAATACGACTCAGATCTGTTGATTCTTCCCTCTGGAGAACAGCGCGATCTCGATTTGAGGCACTTTCAAAAGTATAGTCTTCAAAAATATGATTACTGGAATGATATCTAGATCTGTGGTCAATACACCTCCGATCTGTTAAGTCAACGCTCTAGAGCAACAGAGCTTTATTTGAGGCACTATCAGAAGTATAATCTTCAGACAGATGATTGCTCGTCTGTATGCTTTTCGAGTGGGCTAAAAATTGCTCCAGATGCTTACTACCTGCTTCGATACTCCAGTCTTCAGCTAAATTTGCAAATTTGGTTTGATCTTTCACTTTTTTCTTTGATTTATGAAGCAGAATCTTACTGTCTGTTTCTATGAGTAACTATTTCTGCTCTTTACTGCTGCTTGTTTTATTATGAGTACGTGCATTTCTTTCTCTCCAAATATGGTAGACAGCGGTATTAATTAGAATGTGAGCTAGGTCTCTTTCAATAGATTTTCATTTAAATTTGATATTTATGAGATGAATAGCTTGCTTGAGATCCATGTGGTCACTGTTTTGAATACCCGGTTTAACTTGAATGCGATTCCAAATAAAATATGAGTAACTGCATTCAAAAAACAGATGATAAAAGCTCTCATTTTCTAGATTGCATAAGGAACATAGTGAACTAAAACTATTACACTATTTATTAATTTTGTCCCAAGTTGGCAATTTGTTATTTAATGCAAAAAAGTACAAAATGCCATCTTGGGGTTGTTCATCTTGTTTCAAATGCAATCATACCAATAAACCTTGGTGACTTTATTTCTAACAGCATTCCATATATTTTTGAAGGAAAACTACCCTTTATTGCTTGCTTTCTATATCCAGTAATCATTGTCTTCACTAAAATCAAGATGAATTTTACATATGTCATCTTTGTGTGGGTTAGTAATAGGGTGAATGTGAGGTTGCCATTGGTTGTTTATTATAATAGAAGACACTGTTGCATTGGAATCTCCAAAAATAACTAAATTACTCCAGCCCACTTTATTAACAAAGGAGTCATTATTGAACCAAGGGTCAAACCATAAGCTGGTTTCTGCACCTAGCTTAAATTTTCTTTCTAAAAGAGACTTACCAATATTTCTGCAATTTAAAATTTGCTTCTAAGTGTTAGAATGATTGCTGTTTGGTACTATGTTCCAAAAATTACCCTTCCTAAGGTACTTAGCCTTCATCCATCTAGCCCACAAAGAGCCTGCACTAAGGAATCTCCAAAATAATTTTAAATGACATGTTAGACTAAGATCATTCATATTTCTAATGCCAAACCCTACTTCACTTTTTGGTTTGCAAACTTTATCCCAACTGATTTTTTGATATTTACCTCTCCATAAAAAATCAGCACATCTACCTTCTATTTTTTTAATAGATGCTGCAGGAATGTGAAAAGTTTGTAACCAGTAAAGAATAATAGCATAAACCACAGTTTAATTAACTCTATTCTTCCTGCAATAGAAAGAAGTTTACAAGACCAAGTTTTCATTCTTTCTTGTATTTTATCCAATAATATGGAACAGTCTGAATCTTTGATTTGATTTACTGGTAAAGGCAGCCCCAAATATTTTATAGGAAGATTGCCTTCAGAAAATTTTAAAAAATTTAAAACATCATTTTTATGCCCACTATACTTACTAAAATAAGCTTTACTTTTGTCTATGTTAAGTTGCAACCCTGCATAATTGTTCAGCATGTCAAAAACATTTTTAATGGATACTGCATTTTCTTTGTTAGCCTTAACAAAAACCATTAGATCATTAGCATAAATTAGATGATTTATACAAGGTTGAACTCTATTAATAGGATTAATATTACCCTTAATAGCTTCTATTTTCATTAATATAGAAAAGTATTCCATAACCATTGTAAATAGATAAGGTGAAAGAGGATCACCTTGTCTAATACCCCTATTACTTTTTATGAAACCTTCTGATTTACCTTGAATAAGAATAGAAAAGGTAGGGGTGTTAATACATTCCATAATCAGATCAAAAAATTTACTAGGAAATCTCATTATATGATAAATAAAATACCTATTCACTTTGTCATAAGCTTTTTGTAAATCTAGTTTGATACACACATATCACCATTTTTAGTATTAAATTTTCTTACCATCTCATGTGCTAGCATAGAATTTTTAGATATTAATCTACCAGGCACGAAAGCACTCTGATTTTCAAAGATGAGAAAAGGCAGAAATATTTTTATTCTATTACTCAACACAGTGGAGATGATTTTATAAATGAAATTACAATAAGATATGGGTCTATAGTCACCAATATTAGTGGGGTTTTTTTTTAGGTATTAGAGTTATAAAAGTATGATTGATACTTCTAAGAATTTTACCTTTAATCAGAAATTCATTTATGACTTCAAAGATTTGATTTTTAATATTGTCCCACTGATTTTTGTAAAATTTAGCATTAAACCCATCAGGACCAGGACTTTTATTATCACCAGCATTAAAAATAATATATTTTATTTCCTCTAATGAAACAGGAGCAAGTAAAATATCAGAAGCATTATCTTTCAAAATATTCTTGCAAATAATATGACGAATTTTTTTTTCAATACTCTCAGAGAAGTAGAACTTCTCATAGTACTCAATAGCTTCATTAGCAACTTTGTCATAAGCATTGGAAAGATTACCAGTATTATCAATAATGTTACCAATATTATTAATATGCTTTCTACTACTCATTTTAGCATAAAATTTTTTTATGCAGTCATCAACAAGAGTTAGCCAGTCTACCTTAGCCTTTTGTCTAGCATTAACTGCATTTTTATAAATTTCAGTAGATAACTTTTCCTGATTCTTGAAAAAATTGCTGGCTATACCAATATCATCTACAAGATTTTGTAAAATTTTTCCTTCCTTTCTTAAATTAGCCAGATTATTATTATTCAAATAATTATTTTTATTCCAATTTTTAATATTGTATTTAATATTTTTCAAAAGCATACTAAACTGAAATTGTTTAGTACCATTACAAGAAAAATTTAAGCAATTATCCATCAAAGCTTTATAGTTCTCTTCTAAAACCCAACTGTTTTTAAATCTGAAAGGATAAACTTTTTTGTTTAAATTCACAGTGGTAAATAGATTAACAACTAAAGGAGTACGATCACTAGAATTTTGTTCTAAAGTTGAACAAACAAAATTTGAGAAAATGTTTGAAAATTCTTTATTTATTAAAATTCTATCCAACTTACAATGGATATTCTTAGCCATCCCACATTTCCCTGTATACTTATTCCCACTAATAATTGGT